>OX381576.1:17892844-20305094 GCA_947458855.1 Monopis laevigella
TGATTCAGTATATTCCTTACATTATTTTATATAATTTTGAGAAAACAAATTCCTACCAGTTCACTTGGTAGGTCGCGACCATCGACTGCCACTATCTGTGAATACTCATTTTACTTTCTCCATTTTAGTATTTAATCTTTTTAAATATATTTAATCTTTATAAATATAATAACAATTAAAAGTAAACATAATTTTAAAAAATACTAGCAAATAGTTGTCCACAAACCATTCTTAGCCATCCATGTGCTCCTGGTACCAAGTTAGATCATGCGCACTTGCTACTTCCAACTGTCATGAATGCTCTACGTCAATTTTACTAACACATATGTATATAAATTGAATATGAGGCGATGATAGACGTGAAGCATTGGGCTTCACAATTGCACTGTTCATAAATTTATTTTCAGTGTAGAAAAAATAATATTTTTCAAGTATTTTTGGACAGCGGTCGTATAAAAGTTTTATTAATGACCTAGACCTATCACTGACCTTATGTTTTATACATAAGTATGTATGTACATATATATGCATATATAAAAAGAACTGTTTACTTTCAATAAAGAAAAATATCCAAGATCTCGTTATCTAAACAACCTAGTTCTCAATAATTCTCCAAAGAGTAGAGTATTTGAAAAAATACTCTTATGTGAAACTGTTACGTGTACCAAATAATATATAAAATTACCGATATTTTTATAAGAAGTACTAAATACAAAATTAAAAAATAAATCTCTATAAAGCCTATTGTTAGTCAATGCGTATTATGATATTTAAAATGTACTTTTATGTTATGGTAAGTGTAATAAACTATGTATTTAGTAATTTATTAAATAATTGTAAAGTTATGGCAAATTATAAACTAACATTATTTAATAAAAGTGAAAAAACTAAATAATAGTGAAAAATTAAGCTGCAGCGGCCTACTTGATTTACGAATTTGGACCTTATTTTTTAGCACTAATTCGGTCTAAAAACTTAAGGAAGGCATTTTGACTCTATAATAGCCGTCAATTAAAATTCCCTTATGGAGCCCGCATACCTTAATTTGCCTACGTTTTCTTTCCTTGTATAATATTAAAAAAATCACAATTGTTAGTACAGCAAATGTATAAAAAATTTGCTGAACGCTAGTAAACAAAAATCCACCCAACATAATAAATACAAAATAATATTCTACATAGGTATGTAGACGTGAGACGGGAAGAGAATAGCAGAATAGAGCAAATTGAATATATGCTTTACGGTATCAGTTAGATATTACAAAAATTATGACTTTGTTAAAGTAAACAAATTCAGTTTCTAAAAGCTGAAAAAATGTTAAAAGCCTATAAATGTTATCATAGAAAATTAAATTTATAGATATCACTCGTATTTTATCATAGAGCAACGCGGCCACCATACAGCCGGAGTATTTTATAGTATGTATTCTAGTAGAATAAGCTAACGTAAAAAAGTCACGCTCCTCCACAGCATGGCAATTAAGCTTCCGTTTTGAGATTTTCTTTTGAATTCATCATGCTATGGAATTTTATTATGTTTTTTTTGTAATATAAACATATTTTAAATTGTACATATATGTATGTATAGAGAGAGACTATGCTCCTAGCCATGTATTTACCGGGTGGATGATACCGGTCTAACAAGAAGAATTAATGCTCTTTAGAAAACAGGCAGTTTAAGGCATTTCTTATATTTTACACAACAGAAAATAAACATGTAAGTTTTTATTCTGATAAGAACACCATAGGTATATCTAAAAGAAACAAGTGATTTTTTGTTCTGATAAGAACAACCAACTAGAAATAAATATATATTCCCTGACTGTATAGACGGGTTCGGGCGCCGTAAGACACCATGGATGGCACAAGTAACAGGTTGTTTGCGTGAAGCATAAATTAAATTATAAAACAATATTTTATACTGACAACAAGCGACACCAAATATTGAAGAAACCAATAATATAAATAAAGAATTAATAACTTATCATTTTAACGCTTTTTGCCCCTATTGCTGGGGCAAATCTAGATAAATTTACATATAGTTTTGAAAAAAAAACTGATCTAAATTAAATTAATACGGTAAAAATTCAATTTGGTTAATTTTAATCACTCATTTTAAACTTCGTTGATGTCAACTTTGATGAACGATTTAACAACAATTTTTTTAATTAATATATACAGTGTGAATTTGAAAGGATGTACTTTGGGCTAATATGAGGTTCTGCTGATCAATTCGAATAACTTTACATATGGAACCATGTGTCGGAAATGAAAAAAAAATGTTGGCTTCCCCATACAAATTGGTCATTTTAACATAACTAGTTTGTATGGAGAAGCCAATTTTTTTTTTCAATTGCGGCACATGGTTCCATGGGAATAGTTGTTCGTATTGATCAGTAGAACCTCATATTAGCCCAGAGTACATCTTTTCAAAGTCACCATGTATATATATACGAGTATAAAGACCATACCCTTTACTTTTAAGAGCTTTTTGTTTTATTTATTACTAATTGTGCCCTGCGGTTTTACTTGTGTTTAATTTAAATAGAAACGGATCGAATTAAATCCCATGTTACTCTGTAGTTATCTTTTTAGTTTTGATTTTCCGCATTTACAACGGCTAACTATTTTAAGCTATTGTAATGAAAATATAAGTATAATTAACCAAGGGCCGTTGAAATATGATAATCTGAAAAGTTATCTGAAACAAATAAAGTGTGTTAGATGTGTTTCTTACTAAGTAAAATATATAAATTGATATTCAATTTATAATCTTAAAAGTATATTTTAATAAAAATTGTATTGACCTAGTTGATATTAAACAATAAACTCGCTCGTAATAATGCTTTCTATTGAACACACACCTAACAAATGAAAAAAACGTGTTTTTCATATTATCCGGAACAAAGAAACAATCAAATCTTTTTCCTTTATACCTATATTAGTATTTTTTTTTATTAGTTTTTAATTTGCTCTTTTTTCTTATTATTATTATAGGTATTTTTGGTAATATAAGAATTACATTTGAAATTTATCTATATATTGTGGATCGCCTCCATATACTAGTGGTCGCGCCTTTGGTGTTGTATCCTGAGATCGTGGGTTAGATTCTCACCCATGTAAAAAAAAGTACATTTTTCTGTAAGTTTGTCATGGGTATTTATAAAATATAATATGTATTATATCGTTGTATCTGGTATTATGTTTATCATAAGCACCGATATTAAAAAAAACCTAAAGCTTAGTTTGGTGCCAGATAAATATGTTAGTAATGTCTTCATATTATATATATTAAGTAGCTAAATAACCATTTTAATTAAAAGAAATTATAAAATAAACATTTTATAAAATTTGAGTTTTGCACAGTGCCTGAGTAGCTTGCTACGAGGTGTAGCTATGTTTATACTTGAACCGTGAACTTGACCAGTCACATGCTACATGACGTATATTGCCCGGCTGCTGTGCGATATAGCATCTCCTTCCTGCCTCCCACACCACAACAGGACTGCACTCATCCTCTGTCCCGTTTCACTTAATGAAAATTGTAATAAACTGTCTCAACTCTAATGCTACGGTGTAGGTATTCAATAGTTGACAGTTTTCAGCGTCAATGAAATATGAACCTTATCTCCAGCACTTTTGAAACCCTTTAAAATCTAGACTTGGTATTCTACAATTTAATATTTCCTCCTCACGAAGTCTGTACTCCTAGTAGCGGCGCATCGCAAGTTGTGCACTTTTCGTCATTTATACTGCATCAGACAATGCGTTGTTCACTCGAGATGACTTTTAGAGTACTGGGAATGCAACTATTATATTATGCATGCAAATTTAGTTTAATTATATAATTCTCTAAATTTGCAAACTTATTTGCTAACTATCCTATAAACTATAAAATGCACTTTTTTGTTTATTTTACTAATAACTAATAAATCAAGCTATTTTTTTTTTATTGAAATTTTTTCGAATCAATATCCATTATAGTGGAAGTGCTATTGAAGTGGGTTTCAAATGGACAGTTTTCAGCGGCAACAGAATGAACCATATTTTCAACATTTTGTAAACCTTTAAACTCTAAACATTCACGAAGTCTGCGTTCCTAGTAGCAATGCATCGTAATTTTCATCATATTTGCATCAGGCAGTGCAATTGGCCATTCTTTTAAAGCACTGTATATTTTGTTGTGTTTTGATTTATTTACTAAATAATAAACTAGTGAGAAAATATGTGCACTTTTTTTATTTAAAGTTAATTTTCTAAAATTGCTGTATATATAAATCAATAATATATTTAAATATTAAATGCATATTGATTATGAAAATCGGCCCCACTAACATGCAACATGCAACTTCGGCGCCGATATGTACTCTTACTTCCGGTCCTTCCTGAAGACCTAGTACATTTGATGCCCGTGTATGCATCTATCGTACATGTGTGTGACTTATGTTACTGTTGAACAAGGATCTTGGGGAGACAACTCAGGTGGAAAAGTTGCTTTTCACATTTTCAAACAAATAAATAATGACTTTAAATTTTAAATAATAATATAATATATATTTAACAAATATAATAAACCTCTTGGGGTTTTATATCAGCAGGCTGCACGGTCTGAGCCCGCCCGAGCTTACGAAGGAGGAAAATCTGGAAATTTATAATAAGATAAATTATTTATGTATCATATTTTAAATTGCTAATTTACATTATTATTATAAAGTAGTTTTCGTAAATATAAAATGAAAGATGTGAGCGGAACGAAATTTCTTTCCCTGTGTTTCGCTTATAACAATTGCACGAAATGAACCAATCATAGTATTGGTTCCATTGGAACTTCTTTTGTCATTGGTTTGCAGTAATTATATTTTTCACTAAACATTTGCAGTAATGGATTTCAGTCGGATCGATTCCCGGGTTATGCAAGCGTATTTCAAAAATCTTTGAACGCAGTTTACTTATTTTTAAAACTAAAGGAATCCTTTTACTAAAATATCATTTTCATTATCAATATTTGGGTAGGTAGGTACTCTCCCCATCTAACCACGGCCTTTTTTCCAACCTGAATAACTATATAAACATATATTTTTACGTATGTATTATATACAAACGCGTTGAGTTATATACTTAGGTATATAAGATGGGTGGATACAGCAATCCATGTATCAGGGCGAAGCAACAAGCTTTATTACAGAGCATGTGTACAGCGGCCCGTTTCTAAGAAGTACACGAACGATTCTTACGACACCATAAAACTGAATGTGGTAACATGTGCGATACACGATACAGCAATACGAGCCTGTGGTGCGTCCTCACATCCCTTAACGGCGTGGAAGATGCCAAACATAACTACTTAAACATTTTTACTGGGTAATCGATTTAATTGTGTCACAAATTACAGTTCAAAAAAAAAGAAGGTAATAATTTTAGTATATTTAAAGGTAAAGCAAAGAAATATAAATTATATACTCTTAAGGCAAATTCGTCTTTTTTACCGCCCATTACAGTTAATAATTACAATGTTTTTCTGATTTAATAAAATCATACAAACAGCAAATGCTTTGTTAAATTTTCTTTCCTCTGTAAGTTTTTGTCTGTACTTTTATTTTTATTTATTAAAAAATATTTATGGTATATAATTTAACATCCTTTTGTGAGAGTGAAATTATTCTAGTAGATACTAGAATAATAGAGTTTACTAGAGCTTAATTAATGACCAGAGCAATATGTGTAAATTGTCCTACATATTATTATTATTTAGGGTGCAGAACTGTATTAAAATAAGAAGGCAATAACACCAATCATTAGACTTATAAATAATTTTAGTATATTTAACAGTATTAGTATATTTAACGGTAAAGCAACGAAGATATAAATTATATACTCTTAAAACAAATTCGTCTTTTTCGCCGCCCATTTCGTAACCGGAATAGTGGGAATGATCAATATTGTTAAACAGCAATGAATTGATTGACCCCATTCATATACTTTGTAGGTCTGCTTACCATACGGTGCAAACCAACAATCCGTGCGTCAATAATATAAAAAACACAACTCAATTAAGTTTATCTGTATACAGACATGGGTATGAACGGTAATAACTTACAAAACAGATGTTTTTTTATTACCAATAAAGCCTGCCATCTTGTAGGTCTTGCTTACCAACAGGCAGATACAAAGTCACATGCCGTGCTCCAGTAAAAAAAAGCTAGAAGTTTTGAAACATAATGACTAGGGCTTCATGCTGACAACACCAAGTTGATAATAATCCTTTGCCAAACTTTTTTTACTATTTTCTGGAAGATCTTGAGGATTCCAGGTTGGTACGGTGGTGTTGCTCCAAGTCTTTATACAAGTAGCTATTTTTTTACTATTATTATTTTAATTCTTAACTGTATGTCTGTTTGATAAAATAAGAGAATCCCAATTTGTATTTTTTTTTATTGGAGCTCGGCATGTGACTTTGTATCTACCTGATATACCTACAAAGTCCATATATTTCGGCTAAATAATGAGGTTGATGGTTACGAATTGGGCGGCGACAAAGACGTATTTGCATTACAAGTCTAGTTTTAATATCCTTACTGCTTTATATCTTAAACCAACGAGACATGACCCGATTTGAAATTGATGAAGTAGTCTCCGGAAAACCGGTGAACTCATAGGCTAAAGACGAAACATTACTGGGTCACTTAACGATTTTGCATCTATATGGGCGGTATAATATGTATGTAAATTAAAAATAATAATTTAATATATATTATAAAGAGAGAAGATTTAAAAGTGTGTTTGTTCAGGATAAACTTAAAAACTACTGACATAAATTATATTCTATATAATAATAAGATATATATATATATATATATAATATTCTATATATAATTAGATATCAGCATTATATGCTATTAAAAGTTTCCATATGTAAATACATCAAATGAATCTTTATAGCGTTTTTTTTTATACTTTCAGTGGTTGAAAATTATAATACATTTTTAGTTTTTCATTGCTTACAAAGAATTTATTCATATTTACTTATAACTTTATAAACATAAAAAAAAACATTACCAAAATTTTGAGCCAAAAAATAAATAAAAGATTATCGTTACAAATTTTAATTTAAAATTAAAGTACCTACATTACTTAATTTAGTTTAAATTATTCAGTTTGAATCTCCTAAACAATGCCTTCAAAATTTTCGGCGAACACAATATTACAATTGTCACCTTTATGAAATAACCCTGTAGGCCTATTACACCGTACAACGTTAAGCTAAACTTTAACCCAAATGACAAGTTAACTGTCAATTTTGAATATAACCAGATTTGCATTACGTCAGAATTGCATCGTATTGATTAAAGTTTAGCTTACCGTTGTGCGCGTAATCGGCCCTAGTAGCTAACATTGGAACATATTATTTTGATTATATAATAACTTTAGGAATTTGTATGCGTGGAAAAATCTAGTAGAAAATACTGGTCTGATTTTAAAACAACTTTCACCAATAGAAAATTATATTATCAGCGAGAAACGTGGGACATTTCATTTTCGATCCAATTTATATTAAACTAGCTGATTCGCGCAACTTCGTCTGCGTAACTTTAACCGTCGTTTACGCAGCGTACGCTCTCAAAAGGAATATTTTTCCTCCGTTTGTTCAACCTTTTTCATTGTTAGTCCGCTCCTATTGGCCGTAGCGTGATGTTATGTGATTTTTTTTTTAAATTGGAACTAACAGTTCCTGAGATATGTTCAACCAAACAAACTCTTCAGCTTTATAATATGAATATAGATTAAACGCGGGTTGAACCGTGGGGCAATGCTAGTTCATACTATGGCAGTATAGATACATTTAGCAGCTTTACGCAATTCTAAATGTACGATCAACCGTCATAAAAAAATCAGGACGTTTAACGTATGGGTACAAAATTACAGGATTTTGATGCGTACACGCTGAAGCGAGAGTGCGGTCTGTACATGAGTGTGCTGTAGAAACGGTCAATTCCAGCGCTTATAGCTCGCTGTAGTTGATTTGTTTACATGAACGCCCGTTTGTTCAAAGCGTTTGATCTTTTTAAATGCAATAGGTATTTCAAGAATATCGCCGGCAGCTCGGTATATCTAAAGCTTTAATAAAAATTTAAGAAATATTTTTTAGGAACGACAACCTTGATGTTGGTAATGTCTATTCTTGAGTTTACCTTCTTACTCGCTTAAACACTCTTTCGTTTCTGTTAGGTTAGTGTACACGTCTTTTATTAGATTCGTCGATAACAGATATTTGTATAAAGCATAATTAAAGATTCGTTTTATTTGTTTGATAGTAAGTTGGGATAGTGGTTAGAGGATGAATTGGCGTAGCTAGAAAAAGTCTTAATATAAAATTAACAAAATGCACTATTTTATTATTGGCCGCCCCCGTGGTCTAGTGATTGCGCTATTGGTGTTTTATTTGCAGGTAGGTAATATTCCATTGCCACCAAAATAATATTAGTACGTTCTTCTGTACCGTTTACGTCTTGTTGTTCATTAAACATAATTTACTCATTATTACTGGTACACATATTACAAGTCTAGAACTTAGTTTGTGACAATTGCAATGTCTACATTATTATTATTTTAATACAAAATATATTTCTTTTCAAACAAACGCGATATTGCGACGGCTATCGGTAACGAAAGTTGACGAGGTTCATACTGGCGAAATTTTTTTTAATAGATGAAGTTTCGGGCTTGCTGACAATAGCTTTTTATCATCTTGCTGTTGTGCAAAGAGGTTGAAGAGAGACAATATTCTTAGCTATCCACGGTTTCACCGTGCGGGTGCCGGGTCCATCGCGTGGTTGGAATGCATGGGAATGAACTGCAGCGTACCCGGACTTGAGACCGCGAAGTAGTTTTAAAGGCCTTTTGAACTCTCACCTGCACTGTGTTCACTACCCTCTGTACTCAACCAAATACTATATGATCCTGTTAGCGCCATCCTGGAAACACGCTCCATAAAAGTTCCGATGGCTGATCTCAGAAGGCCAAGATCCTTCAATAGACGATGCAAAGACTTTGCTGGAATTCCTCTTGCACCAACTTACACTGCATAAAGTTGAGTTTTAAATCCGTTTCTAGTAATTTCGTTTGTGAGATCAAAATATTTGTTCGCCTTGATGTTGTGGTCCTTAGGTATGTTATTTTATAGCATTCCATTTATAGTTTATTTACTGTCAAAGTCCTCATTTTGTTTGTAACTGATCCGGAAACCATCTGATTGTTAGATATGATCCTGAATATACCTTCAGACCTGCGAATAATGTTAAGATCCAGAGCTATGCCAAAAAAACCGTTATAAAAAAATATTTCACTTATAGGAAGACATTATCAGTGAGTAACATGAGCTTTTTTTTATTTTCATTACAATTTATTTTAAATTAAACGGTATGAAACTGCATATCGTATTTAATATACCTAATGTATAATTTTAATCGCTTGATAATTAAAGCAGTAAATCTAACGATGTGTGCGGTCTGTTCTCTGCACATGCGCGAACCAAATACAGATCTCGCCGACCTACATACATCGCATCTACCCGACTATTAGTAGGTACCACCCGATATATCCCAAAATAAAAAACGTAAACGACGTGACGGGCACAAAAAACATCCCTTCCGATCGAAAAAAAAATACTACCGTAATTTTTAACTCTTTCGCCGAAACATTTGCTAACGTTCTTTGAAATAAAATATACTGATACACAGCCTTTAAAATCAATAAAAGTACTGTAATATCTTACCCGATACTTATCATTGTTATTATTGAGCATGGGATGTAACCTTTAATCTACCTGAAGCTAGATATTAAAAAAAATACTAGCTTGCTATAATTCGCCTTATTATTTTGTAAATATTGCCTGAAGACGCCCTAATAAGGCGAAATATAGCAAGCTAGTATTATTATAATATTGTGTTTTATTTATGTATCTTATTGGATGACCTATGAGAAATATATTTAAAAAAATATATATATAGTTAGATATAATTTACCTAACGTAATAATAACATGAGTTCCAAAACGAAATTCCGTTTATTTCAACACGGGCGTGCCTGGTAAAGTGGTGGAGTTTGCACACTTTAATTTGTATCGTTGAAATAAATAAATGGGGTTGATCAATATATTAATTATTGTTTATCTTAAATGATCTCTCCTACTATGTAAATGGTCGGCGTCAAAGACGAATTTGCATATCGTCAAATCACTGTCCGTTCATAAACGCAGCCTGAGAGGAGAATACGATAAAACTAACCCACAGACTAAACCCGAAACATGAATAGATGATTTAACAATTTTCGCAACTGTAAAATATACAAACCACGACTGGTTTCGTTACCACTACTCATAATATATCATAACATTCAATCGGCCTAGAGAAATTATAAAGACCTTCCATATTATTAATATTGTAATTAGCTTCTTACATAATTTTTAAATATAAACTGCAATAATTTGTAATTTGATTAATAAATATCAAAATAGTTTTTTTTTAGTAACCAAACCTAGCTTCTTATTCATAGTCATCTTTAAAAAAAAACAATTTTTGATGAGGCAAATATACCAAAAGATAGCTGTACAAAAAATATATAAAAACTATACACTTTTTACAAAAAGTATATCATATTATGAAAAATAATGAACTTATTTTCACCCTCCACTCCTCCTTCCCCTAATAAAATAAATTAACTTATTTAGTGCACTTTAAATAAATAAATAGTTAAACGTTGGACCGTGGACTGTGCACGATATTCGTAGATGTCGTTTGTATCGAAGTTCTAAAAGATACCTATAGATAGAGAACATTAATGCCAAAACCTACTAGGAGCACATGAAATAACTGTAGTAGTTGCAGCTCGGCTCCTTGTGCGCCTGCGTACGATTGAAATTATACACTTACTCGTATATAAGCGCATAGGTTCGTAGACTGAAACAAGGTGGGATATACCTCCTATCCTATACCGTTGTATTAAGGTTCTAATTGAGTCAACATTATATTCAGTCTAGACACAAACGACGCATGACATAAATCTAGCTAGATATTGTATCCAATTGAATGAATGACAACAGTTACCTAGAATGCATTTATGGTTCAGAGGCATTATTTTCTATAAGGGCCGATTTTTCAATTTTCAGGTAAAGTTATTCTACAGATAACTTGTATGAAGAATAAATAAATTTATCTGTTCTTGATGACAAGTTGATTGCCGTATAACTTAATCGGACGATTGATAAAAACTTTTTAACAAAAAATATAAACCGACTTCAAAAACATTAAAAAGTTTAAAATAATGATCATTTACAAGTGTTATTTAGTTCTACTGGTTTCTACTTTATGCAGTCGGCACCAAGTTATCTAAAAATCATACCTATTATTAGGTTATTTTGTTTACTTTTTTTTTCTGAATAAATGACTTTTAATCAACTAATAAAGTTAGAACTTTATTATTTGAGTCAAACTTCACATTAGGGTTTTAAATTATATATTTTGTATTTCTGAAGCTCTCAGTTTTCTTCACTTAGTACCTAAATTAATATAAAACATAATAACATGCTTTAACATAAAATTAGAATCCTTAAATCAGTTCAGATATTACAAATATAAAAAAAAAAACATAAACTCTTTATTTTTGAATAATAACTCCTTCCTTCTCCTTCGCTTTGAAATAAAGTGATGATTACAAAAATCGGTTCATATTTGGCAAAGATATGGTGTAATATTAAGGAAAGCTCTCGAAATATGAGATGTTCCAGTCTCCAGCTCCGACATTCTTCATCAGATCTTCACACAAATTTTATGGAACCAACTCTTTCAATTAAAATAAATTAAAATCGGTTAATATTTGACTGAGATATGAGGTAACATCCCAAAATAAAAATAAAATAAACACATACGCGTCGAAATGAGAACCTCCTTTTTGAAGTCAGTTAAAAAAACGGCCGTTTCGACCAAAAGAATGCAACACTTATACTGGGATATCACGTGAAGTCAAATTCCGAACAAATATTTACTCATAAATTAAATTATTATTACTCAGAACGATTTGACGTTACTAATTTTGGTAAAAGTAGTTACTTTTTTGGGACCAACGGGATATCAAAAAAAAACATATGATTTTGATACACAATATAAGGCCCGAGGCCTACACGGGTTTTTTTTTTGTTCATAATCATATCATAATAATCACATCATTATCATGTTCTACCTTCTACAAGTAGGTATATATTTAATAATGTACATTGCCTAATTAATAGAATGCTACATTATCACTGAGTAACATAAGAGTTATTTATTATTTTGTTATACATTGTTAATTAATTTTCTTGAATAAAGTTTATTGTTGTTTATTATTTTTTACCAATAAATAATATTATGCATACTTTATCAAATGTAATACAAACTAAAATAGCTACCAACTAAACTTTTTTTTAACTAAAAATAAATTTATAAATAAAATTAATATATTGTAAAAGAATTGGATAATTTAATCGGTTAACAATGGTTGATATCTTGCAGTATTATGCATACTTTATCATATGTAGTACAAACTAAGATACCAACTAAACTTTTTTTTAACTAAAATTAATTTTATAAACAAAATTAATGTATTGTAAAAGAATTGGATAATTCAATCGGTTCATAATGGCTGATATCTTGCAGTCAGTTAGTTGTATGTATCGATCTTGACGAGTGGTTGTACTGATGTACTCCTCCCGCGGTCTGGATCTGATACTGCTCAGCGGGATCTCCTGTGTTGGCGTAACGCTGCCAAAGATGGCAAATAACGCTTCTGTTGACATCAAAACGCCGAGATACCTGAGATTGATTTCTTCTCGCTTGCAACATCCCTACAGCTCTTTGCATTTCATCCGCGTTCAAATGACGTCGCTCCATGAAGTCAACAATATCTTAGAATTCAATTTTGTCGAAACTCTCAAAATATGATAAAATTAAAATTAACTACAACATTTCAATAAGCACATAAAACACATTTAAATTGGAACAAATGCATTAGCTTTTAGTTTTATGAAAAGAAAAAAACGAAAAGTGTTTTTTTTACAACCAGCCAGTATGTTATCTAGAACAAAAGAGGTACCTACATACCTACTTACCTTTTATATGAAAAGGTAGAATAATTGATACAAAATTTGTATCATGGTGCATGAGACTTTTTTAATGTATATTTAATTTATTGTTTAAACAATAACACCACACTAAATTGCGGGTAACAGCTAGTAATTATTTAAATTAATTGAGTATTTTATTCTTTAACCTTTAATTAATAGAATTTTAATAAAAATACACAAAGAATAAAGTTACAAAAGTAAAACAACATAAAGAAATCTATACATCTTTTTTTCAATAGTTTGAAATAAATATGTATAGGTATTTCTATACTCTTTCTGTCCAACTGATTATTTCCATTCTATACATATATAAGAATGCTGGATCTTATATTTGTCGCACAATAATTAAAAAGTGGAATCTTATTATAGCATCATTGTTATTATTGGTTGAGAACATTCTTGGACTTTTTTATATTGACATTGGACTTTTTCATTTTTTGACATTGTCATTTACCATCAGGTAGATTTAAAGTCACATGTCAATGCTCTGTTTTCGTTTTCTACCGCTTTTATTTAAGTCGGTTGCTTCCAGATAATTCCACAGAATCTATTAACCCATTCCAAATTTTAAATAAAATGTACCAGTTATTATTCCTTTTTTAAATTTGAATCCAACAGGTATATTAATGAAGTGTTTGATAAATACAATAATTTAAAGAACATAAATCTTATTATTAACTATTTTGGTGCAGCACAGTGCACCATACCTAAGTGCAGTGTCACGACAATCCGTCATCACACAAGTACTAGAGGCAATTACGTTCGCTTGAAATCCCGATCGGCTAAAACGCGAGCGCTCGGAGCAAGCGATGACAGCTCTCAATAGCGCGCTCTGTGCTATTAGCTATACTTCTACAAATAATTCATTCTACACCGATAACCCTTTTAAATTTTCTCTAAATGAAACCGTTCTAAAAACTGTTAGAATAGATTTATAACACCCAAACAAGAGTATCTGGGTTTGCTCCAATTATTTTTGCGTTTAGTCTACACTAAAACGTCTGGTCTATGTTTTTTTATAACTTACTAACGAGTCTAATTATTGTTATTTGATCCTCCGAAATTTTGCTAAAACTTTCGTTAGGTCTTAGTGAGGTCATAATAAGTAAGAGTTTATTTATAATATGATACCTAGTCTTCATGGACATTTTTTAAATTTATTTATTTATTACAATACAAATTACAATACAATTTTACAATATTCAGCCAGCTCCCAAACTTAGCTTATCACTTGTGTCTCAGAAGGATTTAGGTTCAGTCTCGTCCCGGGTCATTTATATCTGCATGTATCCGACGCTTTTTCTGCAAGGCCAACTTGGTTTCGATGTGAGGATGGAGACTATGACGTCTGCTTCTGGTGTAGTTATCAGGCACATACAGTGTTAGAATCCTATTTACAAGTGATATGCAGTCTATTTTATTTCTAATAAGATTTGAAAGAAATTTTATAGCTATAGAAGAGCTAGTGGAGTGTCTGATGAAAGAATGTAAGAGAATGCTAGAAAGATGAATGTATAAATAATATAATAATAAATAATGTAGATATAGTTATAATGAGATAAGTACATATTATGTACGTGTATATACGTGTTGGCCAAGTTGGTTAGACCTAGGAATTAAAAACACTTAGGTCCCTGGTTCGAATCCCGGTGTGTACCAATGAGTTTTTAATTACAAATGTATGTACATTTGTTTGACAACGCCACTATAGTGCCTCGGAGAGCACGTTAAGCTGTCGGTCCCGGTTTCACTATACCAACTTGTGAAACTGTTTATAGATGGGTTGTAGAGTCTATTCAAAAACATCGCGACGAGCTAGCCACTTGTTCGGTGTAGACTCATACCATCGGCTACGAGGTGGGATTAAAACCCCTCCGCTGGGTACCCTGGGGCCGTCTAGGCGGTCTAGGGCGCCGTATGGCACCTGTGATGATATACATATATGTATGTATGTACTTATCTCAATATAACTATCATTACATGTATTCTGTTTCATAATAATATTTTTGTTCATATTGTAATGTTTTAGTAATGTTTATTGGCAGTTACCGGCTCCTGAGACCGCCTAGACGGCCCCAGGATACCCAACGGCGGGGTTTTAATCCCACCTCCTCGTAGCCGATGGCATGAGTATACACCGAACAAGTGACTTGCTCGTGGCGATGTTTTAAATAAACTCAATATCCCATATATAAACTGTTGGTATAGTGAAACCGGGACCGACAGCTTAACGTGCTCTCCGAGGCACTATAGTGGTGTTGTCAATCAAAATGTACATTTTTTTTAAATTAAAAATCATTGATACACACCGGGATTCGAACCAGGGACCTAAGTGTATTTAAGTCCAAGGTCTAACTCGTTTTCTTAATACAACTGATATTATAACTTATAACCTTACTTCAAAGGTTTCTACCTTAGGATCGTGGTCTCCGGAGGCCAAGAAGTTTGCCAAGTCAATTGGCAAACTACTTTATCAAAAATCTGGTGACCGTCGAGCTAAGTCATTTTTTCTACAGAAGATTAGCTTAGAGATACAAAGGGGTAACGCAGCGAGCATACTCGTTACTATTGGTTACACAGCAGGGTTGGAAAAAAAAAAAAAAAAAAAAATCTGTATCTTCTTATTTTTTTAAATATTTTTCTAGTTAAATAAATACTAAAGATTCTCAAACTTATAAGATAAGAAGCGTGTCGATCGTGGCGTAAATGAATGGTTCCTAAAAATATAGATACATACTTACCTATTTAGAAACAAGTACATCAACAATTAGGAATTGGCGTTCGAAGCTTTGTTTAAAATACATCGCTATTACTACTATTTTTTTATAATGGTTTTTATAAATAGATAATAATTTAGGATTGGTACGCTGATTGAGGCTCTACCGTGAGTTTGCGCATTGTGGCAACGTAACGTATTTGTATACGTATACGTGAGCAACAACCAATGGGGTTGCTATATTATTTTTGGTAACAGGGTTGTATAAAGCGATCCTATTGGTTGTTGCTCACGTATACGTATACAAATACGTTACGTTGCTACAATGCGCCCATGGTGGAGCCTCTGTATTACGCGTCCTAAAATTAAAACTCGGTACTAAGAACCACATATTTGTGATAGCTAGAACATTTTCTGTCCCTAGCTAATTATATAAAAAAAACTGTTTTTTACATATATAACAACGAAAAATCATATCACTATCCTAATATGTTCTAACTACTTCTACCATTAGATTTTGCAAAATGTTATTGTTATAGATATAGTCATTTTTTTTTTAATAAACGTGTTTTATTGGTTGATCCTTATCTATAGTTATTAAAAACTATTGTAATCACAGTAAGAACTCATGGAAGATCCTATATGGTATATATCTGATGGTAATACAAGGTCGCGAATGTTTTTTTTTAGAAACTAGTGCAAATTCTTTATAGCTATCTGATTTATCACAAACCATTATTTATAATTAGCTAATTCATTATAATAAGAACGCGAACCGATTATTTTTTTTGTTTATTACTCAAGACGAATGATTTTCTTATGGATATAAACTATACTGATATTTACCTACGCGAATGTGTCGGCTTTGCTACGAAGTTTTTTCATGCAATAATATGTATATGCGAGATATTTGCATGTAGGTACCATTACCAGAATTCATTACTAACCAAATATTTAAACCTTTTTACTAAACATATTAATTAAAGTATACCTTTAATAAGTAAAAGCTCTATTTTTATAAATATTATATGTATGTTATATTTCAATTCAAGCGCTTTATATTTTGGTCCATAGAATAAATTGCTATTCCATACAAGGAAAAAGTCTTGAATAAAAACCTTGTCCAGATCATACTAAATGTAACCTACGAGTATATCAAAGAATGTGTACAAATGCACATACTCGCACAAAAGTGTATAACAAACACCACACCGATACTTTCTATGTTGTTTTTATATACATAGTTATTAACCATTATTTCAGAAAATAGATAACAATAGCTATATATGAATATACATATAATAACAAGTATTTCTGTTGATCTTAACTTGATCCCGTACTACCAGTGTGTCTGTCCACAAAAGCCTCCTCCAACGCTTTCCAATACCCTCTGTCTTCCGCTTTTCTCCACCATAAAAGTAAAATATTATAACTTTATTTAAATCTTATTCACGACACATATTATTTAGCTATTAAACTGGCTTCTGTAACAGGGCAACCTAGCAAAGGAGCCAGGGATCAATTAATTTATAATTATATACCTAATTGGGACAAGACTATTTTAT
The DNA here is from genome assembly GCA_947458855.1 of Monopis laevigella. Taxonomy (NCBI): domain Eukaryota; kingdom Metazoa; phylum Arthropoda; class Insecta; order Lepidoptera; family Tineidae; genus Monopis; species Monopis laevigella. Next base: position 17,910,280 of record OX381576.1, read on the forward strand.
TTTGAATTATTTATATAATTTTCTTACCTAAACCATTTTGTTATCTATCTAAATTATGTGTTAATTAACCTTAGATTAAAACAAAAAGAGAAGTTACGGTACGTACATATGAAATGTGGACCCAGCAAACTACGTCTAACTGACACACTTTTGTTAGTTCGTAACCATTGTTCTAGAAGCCTGTGTGCACGTCCCCACGTTTTTCAGTTTTGTTTTTAATTATGTCTTTTTATTTCTATCGTTATATTATTTATAAAGTACCAGATCGGTTATGCCGTATCTTCTCTTTTTTGGTTTTAATCTAATTAATAAACTCTTATGATTAAGGGATGATTTTTAAATCGTCAGATAAAGTTATTCGACAGTTAACATGTATGAAGAACTGTCAAATTTATTCTTTCTCCATACAAGTTATCTGTTAGATAACTTTAACAGAGGATTGAAAAATCAGCCCTAAGTAGTTTAAGTTCTATGAGTGTCAGAATGTCTCAGGCGACTGTACCTAATTTGTTCACAGGTATGCGGAGTGTGCACGGACAGATGTTAAGCGGAAGTTCACCAGGAGGCTCCTTGGGCGGTATTGGGGGCTTTGGTCTCCCGTCACCACTGTCAGCATTGCCGCCAGATCGGAAGGCTTATGCTTCGCCGTCACCTACCCCACTTACATCCCTGGCACCAAATACACGTCCACCTATTCATACATATTATGACGTCAAATATTCTATGCAGCAATAAGAGCTCATTAATTTATTGTAAGATAAAAAAATATTACTTTGTGGTATTTTTTATCTGTTTAAAATTAATTTTGTACTAGGTAGGTATATATATTATAGTTATAGTAACTTTATACTTAAATTTTGTAGTAAGTATTTAATAACATATATCTTTTTCAAGTAATCTATTCTACATACGTACGATACGCACCTAGAGGCTCTACCATGGGTTTGCGCATTGTAGAAACGTAACGTATTCATTTGCGTATACGTGAGCAACAACGAGCAAATAGGATCGCTTTATTTTTGGTAATAGGATTGAATAAAGCGATCTTATTGGTTGTTGGTCACGTATATGTAAATGAATACGTTACGTTTCTACAACGCGCAAACCCATGGTAGAGCCTCTGTTCCCGCCATGTCGCGACGGGGCGTGAATAGAACCCTGGGTTATTCAGAGTCTACATCAAACAAGTGGTCAGCTCAATGCAGTGTTTGGATGGGCTCAATAACCCATCTTTAAACAATTTCACAAGTTGGTATATTGAAACCGACAGCTGAAAGTGCTCTTCGAGGGACTATTAAATAAATGTACATATATTTTTTTATTAAAAACTCATTTAAACTTGGGACTTATGGGGAAGTATACAGGAAAGGGATTCGCGAACTCAAGCGTCGAAAGCATCTAAATGTTGTTTTCATAGATATTAATGTATTTTTATGAAAAAAAAAATTACATGGAGGGGTAGATTTTATTTACTCGAACCTACATAATTTCGCCATAAAAATTCTTTTAAGTTTTAAAATGATAACTAAAATAATATTAACTATTTTTACAACAATAAATCCATCTTTAGGTGTCTTTTCAAAAATTAATAGATTTTTTTATAAAAAAGACTATCTAATTAGGATCGAGTGAGTATATTACTCATACACCTCTACGTACTTTTTTCATTAAAAAAAAAAACTTAAGTCACTGATATCAACATTTACACGTTTTTAGACGTACAAGATCGCGAACCCTTTTCTGGCTTCTTGAGGAGTTATACAGAACAGGTAAAATAAAAGATACAAAGCGTGCGAGTGAGAAACAAAAAAAATCTCGCGCGGAATTCTTGGAAAAAATACAGTTGTTTAGGCTATAATTTTCATAATATTTTGAATTAGCCATGCAGCTTTTTAATCTGCTCTATTGAAGTAAAAGGAAATATCGATAAAAATTGAAGTAACTTTGCGATTTTTTTTGTTTCGATGCAACTTAATGCTATTACGTTTTTTAAAAAGCCAGTTACTTTTAAATATCTTGTATTATTACTATGTTGTTTATATATTTGTTGGGAAAGATCTAGATTTCTGATTTGATTTATATTATTTATTTGTTATTATTATATATTTCCATCATTTTAGCTCTTTTCTGTTTTTACTGGCGATATTATAATATCTTTAGGCTCTCCCCCTCAACTTTGTATGTAAACCAAAGATTTGTAATTAAAAAAAAACGCTCCTAGTATTATATTACCTTTCTATGTTAATTGTGGAACATTGGAGGTTTTTTTTCTGATAACTTTTTCGGGCTGTTTAAAAGAAAACTCCTAAAATATATTTTAAGGAGAGGGTTAAATGTGTTAAAATCTTATTTGTTGTTAGTATATTGGTGAACAATTAAATAAAATACTACATGGCGTTTTATTTATCATTATTAGGAATGGGTCAGAGAAGAATAATCGCGGACTAGAGGTATACTTTTCAACATTTGTTGGAGCAATGATAGCGTAACCAAACGCACACTCTGTTATTATTGAAAATGAGAAAAAAATAAAAATATATATTCGAAGATAAATTGTTACTTTTACAGGTTCTGGGGACTATTATTTTTACTATAAGTTTATTCCTGTAAAGGTTTAGGGAAATCAATTTCTTTGATAAGATTATGGATCAATATTTATTGCCGGTGCTCGCACATCAGTACTTAAGTTTAGTGAGCTGTCAAATACTGCTTTAAATAAGTAAATAATGTTTTAATGATTTTCATATCATAAATGATGACTGTATCCTGAAGTCAGTCAGGCCCAAAAATACAAAAAAAATACGATTTTTTCTTTAATTGAATAGTTTTTTGAATATAGCTAGATATTAATATTAATAACTATAATACCTACATGTAAATAAATATATTACTTATATAATAAGCTATTTAAGTTAGTATTTTTTTTATTGTTATCTCTGTAAGTATTTTTTATTCAACGAAATATATTTTTCACATGTAGAGAACTTATATTTAGATGAATTTACTGTCAATAAAAAATATAAATCTTTTTTGTATTTATTGTTTATTACACATGTCTAATGACGATGAAAAAGTTTGGCGATTCTGGAGGCTATGTCGGTTACTTTGGTCCTTTTGCGGATCTCATCGTTTCGAATACGATCCCGCAAGGAAACGCCGAGCATAGCGCGCTCCATCGCCCTTTGTGTGACTGTGAGCTTTTTCATGAGGCCCATAGTAAGCGACCACGTCTCTGATCCGTAAGTTATCACTGGCAACACACACTACTCGAACACCTTGGTTTTTAAACACTGCGGTATTTGGGACGAGAAGATATTACGTAGCCTCCCGAATGCTGCCCAGCCGAGTTGGATTCGACGAGAGATCTCTTTCTCGAAGTTGGATTTACCTGTTTGGATTGACTGTCCTAGGTATATATAATTGTCAACAACTTCGAGTGCGGAGCTTCCTATTTTTACAGGAGTGGGTATAACATGGGCGTTCGACATGACTTTGGTCTTATCCATGTTCATGTTTAGGCCCACTTTTTTAGAAGCCCCACTGAGATCATTGAACATTATGCCGAGGTCCTCCAGGGTTTCAGCCATGACTACGATATCATCGGCAAATCGAAGGTTAGTGATGTACTCGCCATTAATGTTGATGCCAAATCTTCTCCAGTCCAAGAGTTTGAAGACATCCTCCAATGCCGCAGTAAAAAGTTTCGGGGAGATTACGTCTCCCTGTCTCACTCCTCGCTGTAGCTGGATGGGTCTTGAGGACCATGGATGTAACCGACATAGCCTCCAGAATCGCCAAACTTAAGTGGCAGTGGGCAGGCCACATAGCTCGCAGAACGGACGGCCGTTGGGGTATTTCGGTAAGGTTCTCGAGTGGCGACCGCGTGCTGGAAGACGCAGCAGAGGCAGGCCCCCCACAAGATGGACCGACGACCTGAAAAAGGTCGCGGGAAGCCGATGGATACAGGCAGAGCAGAACCGGTCGTTGTGGCGATCCTTGGGGGAGGCCTATGTCCAGCAGTGAACGCGCAAAGAAAGGCTGGCATGATGACACATGTCTTCCTCACTATACCTAATAACAGAGATAATTCTTAGTATGCTAACAGTAATTAATGAATGAACGAATCCCACACAGATGAAAAGGAATTCTTTAGAATACAAATATACTCAGAATACAAGTAATATATTTTAACCTAAGACAACAATATTTTACTTAATTCAAGATATATTTTTTAATCAAGAATAATAATATCCCAAGCAAGCAAATAGCTGCTTAAAGGCTCCAAAGCCAATCTGATTATTTCCTAAGGTGATAAGCGAAGCGCTAGAGTATGCTCTGCAGCTCTAATGCAGCAGCTCTAGTAACAGTTGGGCACAATTTTATGCAGCCTTCGGTTCCATTAAAGCTGCACAAAAGTGGCATAAAGGTGCCTTAAGAGCTGCAACCAATTATTAACGCCTCTCAAACCCTCTTATAGCGCTACCTTTGTGAACTAATGAACGAATGAATCGTACCTTGCGTTCTTTTGTCGTTTGTTATGTGTCAAAAGAAACTATTAAATATTTATTAAGGTTTAATCTACGAACAGGCGGCCATCAAAAATATAATTATTTCTGTGGGATTATTTTATTAAATACTCGCTAAACTAAAACGCTTTTAAGTTCACTGTGCATGAAGGTGGTGTTTATTGACTAAATTTTATAGGGCTATCAATATAACTTCAGATTGTGAGAATATATGTATTAAAGACTTATTACCCTTATAATATATATTTTATTTTTTTATATAGTATATATTAAAAGATTACCATGTGTTTTGTCTATTTATATTTTGGCAAAAATAAAGTTAATTTTACTGAAATACATCGTATATCCTCTAAATTTTGCAAAAGTAAATACTATTTTTTATTGAAGAAAATGGCGTCAGTGCAGTGCAGCTTTAAGTATTAGTTTCTTCTCAAATACTTCTCTTATGCGGTTACCCGCATAAGAGAAGTATTTGAGAAGCGCTAATTTTATCGCTACATGTAGTCTTTATTCCTCTAGTACAGCTTATAGTACTTAAAGGGCAGCATTTTCATCCTTTTTGCAGCCTAAGTACTAATACGACGTGTTTTGCAGGTTTAAGCTATTGCTTAATACGTTAAATTTATTTAGATTTAGAAGTCCTTGATCATTCGAAAAAAAAACTTTAATCAAGTAAGCGGTACTCTTAACACTCTTAATATTATTAAACGTTATATTTTCTCATATCAAGTTACATAACCGTACGTGCATTTCTGTGCAATGAGATACATGCATGATACATTACTGAACAAAACATGAACGCGACAAGTATAATTGAGCGATTTTTTCGTGTCTAATAGAAACGAAGGCGAAATATATTAAGAAATTATAAACACGTTCCAGGCAAAATCTATTTTTATTAACTTACACATCAAAAACCTTTGTTAGTTGTAAGAAATATATTATATGCAAAACCCTCATTTGTATTTATTATACATAGCTGCTTAGTTGTAATTTTTTTCGATAAAATTCCTACAAATACACATAATATATATTTATTATACTGAAATATATATTTTGTGTCTTTGTAAGAATTTATTGTAAAAAGCATCATATATGATATACTTTTTTTTTCTTTATTGTTACTATAATATCCACAATGTCTTGTTTTGAGTAAAAATAAAAATGGTAACGTTATATACCCGATGCAAATTATTTAGGTATAAAATTTACTCAAATGTTTGCTCTAAGTAATATAAAACAAATCAATTTATTATATTATTATTGAATATAGAATTACTATCATTCCTTAAAAAAAAATATGCGGAACCTTCACTCATGTTAAGGTAGTACCATTTCAAAATATCTAATGTATCGTAAGGTAACATATAGGGTCTTTGTTGAACCTAAGTCTATATAAGAGTTATTATTATCTCTATTATAGAACTTTTAATTGAAAGCTTTAAATAGTCTGCAAATATCTCTTTTATACAGCTAAGCGGCGCATAAAAGATACAAAATCAGCTCGTATGCAGCTTTCAGTATCAAATTGCCTTCTTAACTCTCTACTAGCTGCGTAAGTGGTAGATGCGTAAGTGGTGGGTTTTAAGATCAACGTTTATAAAGGCATGAGTGGTAATCGGTTACAGTACTGTAACCTTTAGTTACTTTTATAGCTTTAGACATTTTCAGAAGCAGTTATGCAACTTAAAACTGCTTCCTGAAATCTTAAGCTGCTACTATACAACTTAAAGTTACAAAAAAGGCTGTAAATTACGCTAGTTGATTCAAGATTTTAAATTAATTCGAGTTTTTCTTTCTACCTACAAAGTGCATGATCCATACCTAAAAATACATTGTTATACAACAGCATCGATCACTCCCACTATTCTGGCTCTATTATGCGTGTATGAATGCGTCGTACAACAATTTAACCACAACAAAGTTGTCACCACTAGTAACTAGGATTGTTTTCTAATAGTCACTAGTACAAAGCAGGTGGTGATAACTGGGAATAACCTTATAATATGCGCTGCGTTATCGTCAACACAACCGCCTGTTTCGTGCCACATCCTGAAAGAAGACTAACCTCGGTTGTGAGAAAAAAGTTGAGGGAGTACAATACTTATTGCAACAATATGTAAAACTGAATGGGCGTTACCCTTTTAGGTATATATACATATTTAACATAAAAAAAACTATGTGTTTTTGTATTTAATAATGTGTGTGTATATGTTTAGTGTAAGTAAAAGTGTGACAGTATGTTTTCTATATTTGTATAAGTATATGCGCTTATTATATTTTATAGGTGTTCGTATAAGTATATGCGCTTATTATATTTTATAGGTGTTCATTCATGAATACTAACTAATTTCACTACGGGGCCAACGTTGATTTAAAACCTACAATGAATCCACCCTAAAGGTACAAAGACGAGCTTTTTTATTATGGAAACACTGCATGTGATTCTGTTGTTAAATATGCCTAAGTAGTCCATGAATACAGTCAATCTACGTTACGTTCTCAGTAACTCGAATAAATAAATTTCCAGATGGAATAATATTATGAAATCAATAACTAGGTAAAGACTATAAGTCCTTTCGCCTTTTAAACACAGAACGTCGAGAGCTGGTAGAAAAATGCATCCGCATACAAAGGCTCTACCATGGGTTTGCGCATTGTAGAAACGTAACGTAATCTTTTACATTTACGTGAGCAACAACCAATAGGGCCGCTTTATTTTTGGTAAGAGGATTGAATAAAGCGATCCTATTGGTTGTTGCTCACGTAAATATAAATTGCTACAATGCGCAAACCCATAGTAGAGCCTCGCTGTGTATGATGATGCACCTTCTCGTACTAAACGCTATGGCAATTCTTACATCTGTCGCACAATTAAAAAATGGAATGCAATGAAAAAAAAATAATGGGTATTCCTTCTTCCTACAATATGAAGTACTTCAAAAAAAAATCGGCATTTCAAACCGGCATAGTGGAGACAGAAACAGTCTTATTATGTTATTACGACCGCTTATTGTTTTCATACTTTTACTTTACATGCCACTTTCCTCCAGGTGGGTGTAGTCGCATTCCGTGCTATAGGTAAAAAAAAAACAAAGTAAGAGCTTCTTGAAAATACACAGACCTAACCCAAGACTGTAGTAAACAAATCAAACCTATTATTATCTGTATTGTGACCAACTATGTATATAAAACTATAAATTAATACGTTTTTATTGGTTTAAAGCCCTTTGAGTAGTTGGCTGACCTATTCACAATTGTAAGTTTCAATAACTAGTGAGAAAGTAGAAAGAAAATTTTAAAATAAAATTGGCGGTGCAATAGGAATTGTATTGCAATGCTAAAATAATATTGCTTTATTAGGCTTTGTATAACAAGGGCTAACACCCGTATTCTAAGACGTTTCCTTAACCCCACTCTTCACTCAAGGAGCGTCTGTCCCAACTTGCTTTTTATAGTTGACATTTGGTGCAAAGAGACGTTCCTTGAGTGTAAAGTGGAGTTAAGGATACGTCTTAGAATACGGGGGTAAGACTCAGACAATAGCTTTACATTAGGTCAGTAGGTACTTGTTTTATGTGCGTGCATTATTAATGAGCATAAGGATTGAGGGGCCACATTTTTTAATAATAATAATTTGCTAATAATTATTATGATAGTAGTTAATAAAAATCGAGGTTAAGTTTGTAAAAAAAAACTTAAGTTTGTAAAAGTTAATATTACATGGAACCAATAAAAACGTATTAATTTATATATTTTTTTACATAGTTGGTCACAATACAGATAATATTTAGGTTTGATTTGTTAGGTAGGTTGCCAGTAGATAGTAAAATATCAAGCTTAAATTTGTAAGAAAATCCTCAAGTTTGTAAAACTTAAAATCCCATGTAATGTAATTTAAACTTTACAAACTTAAAGTTTTTTTTACAAAATTAACCTCGATTTTTACTAACTACTGTCATAAGAATTATTAGCAAATTCGTATTATCAAAATGTGGCCCCTCAATCCTGGCTCTCATCATTATTATACCATATAATTATAATAAATTAGTGAATTTTTGAATTACCTATAGGTACTTGTAGGTAATTCACTAAATTTACCCGGTATGAAAGACACCTGAAAAAGAGAAAGGTATACGCCATCTGTTGCAACATTTATAAACTACGACGAATTGTAGTATACATTATAGTGTGGTGAATTTTCAACAGATGGCGCAACAGTCGTTTATTATATCTGTCTGTCATTCTATTTAGGTCAATGACTTCCCATCGAAGACCAATGCATTTCATATCCACACTAATCCACAGTGGAATGAAAGCTACTAGGTATAACATATACTTTATCATTTGACTGCCTCTGTGGTCTAGTGGCTTTGCTTTTGGGATTGGATCCGGAGGTCGTGGATTCGATTCCCACTCGTGGCAAAATAAAAAATAATAAATTTTCCTGTACAGTTTGACATGGTCTGGGTGTTTATTAAATACAGTAGATGTTAGGTATGTAACCTACTGTATTTGTACCATGTGTACCAACATAAATAGTACTAGCCTAGTGCATAGGTTGTGACCAGAACAAAGCAGGGCAATAGGTATTTCTGATGCAACTTTGTTTCGTAACCGCAGTTTAGCCGGGTTAGTCGATTGTCATCGACCAACCCGGACTATGGACTATGTACTTAGGTATACTTAACAACATAATCATACGCAGGGTTATGTATGTATGTATCATCACGGGTACCTTACGGCTCCCGAGACCGCCTAGACGGCCCCAGGGTACCCAGCGGAGGGGTTTAATCCCACCTCGTCGTAGCCGATGGTATGAGTCTACACTGAACAAGTGGCTAGCTCGTTGCGATGTTTTGAATAGACTCAATAACCCATCTATAAACAGTTTCACAAGTTGGTATAGTGAAACCGGGACCGACAGCTTAACGTGCTCTCCGAGGCACTATAGTGGTGTTGTCAAACAAATGTACATATTTTTTTTAATTAAAATCTCATTGGTACACACCGGGATTCGAACCAGGGACCTAAGTGTTTTTAAGTCCAAGGTCTAACCAACTCGGCCACCACGTATATTACAATAATAAAAAGCTCGTCTTTGTCACTTCACAGGATGAATTTAATATCTACCTGGTGCTGAGCAAACCTACACAGTCCATGAATGGGGTCGATCAATAATTGTTGTTAACAAACATCGACCGCTCGCACTATGCCTTCGATCAATAATACAAGTTGTATTGTAAATCTAGTACAATCTAATACAAAATAGGCAGTGACAGAAACGAATTGCATTACGAATTTAGTTTAATATCCTCGCTGCCTTAACGTCATTTCAAGCTGTTTCGTAAGTTGACATCCTAAAAGGAGACTATCACTTCGACAATAAATCGATGCAGTAGTCTCTTTAAAACCGGTAAACCCACATACTAAAACCGATACATTTTTTTTTCATATTCTTGAGGGAGACAGTGTTCTTAGCTGTCTGTGGATTCTCTGTGCGGGCGCCCGGGTCCATCGAGTGATTAGAAGGCAGGGGAATAAATTCCCGTTCCCGGATTTGAGTGTAGCGAAGTAGGGTTAAAGGCATTTTAATTCTCCCCTTCAATCTGTTCACTACCCTCTCTCCTTAACCAAATCCTATATGATCCTATCAGCGCCGTCTTAAGAACACGTTCCATAAAAGTTCCGGCGGCTAATATTGGTAGGTCAAGATCTTTCGATCTTTCAATAGGCGATGAAAATACTTGCTGAAATTCCTCTTGCACCGACTTCCACTGCATAAAGTTGAGTAAAAGCGTTTCTAATAATTTCATTTGTGAGAACAAATAGTAATTTGTTTAACTTTTTTTTTTAATTTCTATAGGTAAGTGTTTTTTTCTTCAAGTAGAGTATACTAGTATGTCTGATCTATAGGCTAAAACTGCTTATTCGTCTGGAATTGGGTAATGTGTTTTGAATGTACCCATGAATATTTTCCAAATATAGACAACACCTAGAACAATCTGAATTTTTGTTACAGCCTTTTTTTAAGCTGGGCCCCAATTCTGCTAATTTTAATACTTTTACTTACCAACACGATCCATTTACAAAGCAAAGGATGTTGAGTTAAAACTTGGTATTCTACTAAATGTAAAACGGATTTATGTATGGACGTCTAACCTAACCTAACCTGAGGTTCTACCATGGGTTTGCGCATTGTAGAAACGTAACGTATTCATTTACGTATACGTGAGAAACAACGAATAGGATCGCTTTATTCAATCCTGTTACCAAAAATAAAGCAATCCTATTGGTTGTTGGTCATGTATACGTAAATGAATACGTTACGTTTCTACAATGCGCAAACCCATGGTAAAGCCTCTGTCATTTTAGTTTGAAATCTTTTCATTTGCTCTTTTAACATGGCATAGCTGTTTATATTAGGCTAGAAGCTGTTTTATTATTATAAAATTCACCATCTACATTTTATCCTGCGCTCACCATAGAGTATAAAATCATTAGATATGACAAAATATATTATAGAGTAGTATTCATATTTAGAAAGGTCATATAAATATTTTATAATGCTTTGAAATTAATACCAATCAAAAATTAAAAACTCAATTCCAACGTAATAGTGTAAGACACTGTGGTAAAACATAAAACTCCACATTGCCTATACTAAAAAAAACTACTAATCGCTTTGGGTTGTTTTTGCCTGAAAAGTTGGACCTAAATATTATTTGTCTATTCGTTCCGAATAGGTATTTCTCAAAAATAATTGTTGTTAAAACCGACGTTTATCCCAAATAGGTACGTCTTTTTGCCCCGAAAAAAATACTAATACTTACCTATACTGTCTTTTCTTCCTGATGTTTTTAGGTGATATATAATTTAAAACAAAAATAAATTCAACGATAGTACCAATTCTTAATTGCATTGAGAATTGGTTATTATTTGGAAAATAATAATGTAGAACAATTTACAAATATTGCTCTGGTCACAAACTAAGCTCTATTTAAAAAACCTTCACACGATTGGAATAGTAGAATACCTAATTTGTATAAAAGTCGATACAACGTTCAGTTGATATCCATTCGATGTACAATTTACAGCTGAGTTTCTTAGTAGAATACCAAAAGTATGAAATGACGTATATCCCGTTGATATCCAATCCATTCAACGTTGATTTAGCGTAATTGAGCCCCTCATATATAATCACGTTGATGTAAAAGGATTAGATCTCCGACTACAGGCAATTAAGTTAGTTTTTCAATAGCTGCGGGATTAGTAATAATTCCGTAGAATTGAAATCATTCGTCCACGAGCACGTCCTAGACTTTCTTTTATTCCAGAGAAACCTTTGTAAAACCCAATCTTAGCCTCCAAAATACCCAACTTCAAACTCATTCGAAATGACAGATTGGGCGGTAAGCGTTTTGGTGGTACAGCCACCTACTATCGCTTCTCCCTGCATTGCACTCCCATAGACACCCCTCAGCTAAAAAGCATCGAAGCTTCAATTTGTAGAATCTCTATGACCGGTCATAGTACCATTATATAACGTAGTAGCCTCCGTTTATCGCTCACCGTCCAAATTGCTCCACAAACAAGATCTCGACACTCTTTTCTCGCTAGATAATGCCGTCATCATTTTCGGCGACTTCAACGCCAAACACACCGACTGGTCCGACAGTTCTTCTAACTCCGCGGGCCAATTCCTTCATAGCTTTCAAGAACCACTAGGGTTCGATGTATTAGCTCTACGCACCCCGACCCACTAAACATATGGGTCTACAAACGATATCCCCCACGCTCCAACCACAATCGACTTAGCGGTCGTCAGAGGAGTCTCCCTTATATTTCGATCCATGATCACTCTTTAAGAGTTGAACTCGGATCATCGTCCGGTTCTCTTCGACCTGAGTTAGCCAGAATCTAGACCAGACGACGTCAACCCCTCTGTGGACTGGGATCGTGTGTTCTTGAAACTGCAGAACCTAGACCACCCTACTTTGACTCCGATCACCAAAGTTCCTGTAACTCTGGAAGACACCGAGCTCACTATCAACACCCTCACCTCTTACTTTCGTAACATTATTGATCATTGTCAATTCTATGACCAATATCCCACTATACCCAACAAAGCTAGGATGAGATCTCTCCAGAGAGAATTTAGGAAGCGTATCCAGGAGATGTGTGACTCCAGCTGGCAATCTCTCCTCAGCGAAATCGCTCCAGGCTATTGCTTCCGACACACTGGAAGAGCAATGCTCCGAAAGTCGTCAGCCCTGCCCCCAGTCCCATGAAGCAAAGGTCACCAACCTGACCCTGCTCCCAGATCCCGATTCGTCAATTAGACCGTCCACCACCGACAAACGGCGACGGCGGTTTAAGGCTAAAAAGGTCCCTGGCTCGTTTAGCACCCCAAATCGCCTTCTTAAGTCGCTGCCATTCCCATACGTTTTTCTTCTAAATTCCGTCTTCAAGGTGTTTTAAGAACATCTTCATTTCCCTAAGGTTTAGAAGAAAACCGAAGTTATCGGCATCCACAAACCCGGAAGCCTTACAACCACCCCACTAGCTACAGATCCATTACCTCTTATAGATCCTCCTCCAAAGACATTCGTCCAGATACTAAAACTGTATGCTCTAGGTCCCTTTCGCTTGATCCTTCTCGGTGAGTCTATCCCGTGGGCAAAACGTTCAAATATCTCGGAGGCATTATTAACCAACGTCTCTCCTTTACCCCACATATTGACAGAGTGGTTAACTTTTTAACCCGCTACTATCTGGGCCGTCTCTACCCCCTCCTTCGGAGGAAGAGTAAAATGTCTATGCGCAACAAAATCACCCTGTACAAAACGTGTATCCATCCTGTTTTATCGACAAGCTGCAAACAGTCCAAAACATCTTTCTAAGGCGTGCCGCTAACGCCTATCAGTACGTTCGTAACACTAACCTCCACGCTGACTTCCAGCTGAAGCCCATCATCAAATGGCTTAAAGACGTCTTAAAACGTTTCATTGACAAATAGGCTACCCACCCAAACCCTCTAGTTAGAGAATCAGTCTCTTATACTCCTAAAACGTTTCGTACTAAGTATCTGGCCATAAGCACATACTCTTCCTTCAATGTAGACCCAAAAACGCAGAATTATTGGATTTAGGTCCCAAGCTTTCCGCCAAACCATCCTCTGACCCTCACGGCTAGTTAGTCTCACACTGACTATTTCTGCGGAACTATTTACACCTCACTCCCAAATGGTGGAAGGCCCGAGCTAACCCGATTACCTCCTCGGTGAGTCGGAGCGCACCCCTCAGGGAAAGCTTCGATAAACCGAGTATTTAAAACTTTTTTCGGCAAGCGACTCACGCAGCCACGCCACTGTCGGAAGCAGATACTGCTAAATGAAGCGGTTACGAAATGGGCGGTTACTAAGATGAATTTGCATTATGACTCTACTTAATAACAACAAACTAAACATAAAATCGTTGCAATAGTCTCCTGAAAACCGATGAACCTATAAGCTAAAAGCTAAACATAACTAGGTCACTTAACGGTTCTTGCATCTGTTTGGGCGATGAATAAAATCCCACATATTGCCCTGGTTACAAACTAAACTGTAAGCTTGTAGGTAACAAGTGTACCTGAGACAACGACACTAAAATATATTTTATTTTATAAACACTCAGATAATATTATTTTACCATGAGTTCGATTCCCGAACTTACGACTTCCGACTATGGCGCAACTACTAGACCACGCAGAGGTAAAGAAGTATGGTATCAGAAATGTGTCAATAAGCCACAACATTAAACAATGCAAGGATTGGATCTGAAATGGCCGTTTGTTGAATACCTAGGTAACTTTCCATAAACACTATAATAGTGGAATTATCCACTAAATATTAAGTTTCCTTAATTGTTATTTTCCTTTAATGTGAAATAACCCTGTTATTGTGGGAATAAACGCTCTATATACTTACTTACCTATACGAATATTAGATGACTTTTGTTTATTGTTTTTATACGTTATTTTTATAATAATAATAAAATAATAATTTGTAGGACAATTTATACATATTGCTCTGGTCAAAAACTAAACTCTAGTCTTGTACTATGTTTATTAATACATCATTTTATTAATACCCAGACCATGACAAACTGTACAGAGAAACGTACTAATATTTTTTTGCTATGGGTGGGAATCGAACCCACGACTTACAGATACTATACAACGCGAAGAGCGCAACCACTAGTCTACGGAGGCGGTCATAGTAATAGCTTTTGTTACCCGGTTTTACCCGTCATATTATTTGTACAAAATAGAAATACAATTTCCAAATCTGGAGACCGCCGAGCATTTTTTTTTACCGAATTTTATTTGGAAATCCCAAAGGTTAACGCAGCAAGAATTTTGTGTAATATTGAACATTTTCAAATACGCCTGGACTGAAGGATATTTACTTTTTATATCATCCCTTTAATTGTTTTATTTTAACTTAATTATATAATTTTAAATAAATGATTTAGGCACAACAACATAGTTATGTTATAGTAAAACAATATTTCATATATTTGGCAATCAAATTTTATATCTTCAATTTATATATTTTAACTCATAGGAAACCCATAGCTGGCATAGCGGGAGCGATTCATATTGTTAACAACAATGTATTGATCGACCCCATTCATGGACTTTGTATGTTTGCCGTTTTAAATACAAAGTCACATGCCGTGCTCCAATAAAATAAAATAATCCATCGACATTTTTAACGCGACTACAATTTTATTATTTATAAAAATAAATATTCAGTGTCTATTATTTTTCATGTAAAAAAATGTCTTTGTCATGCTCAAAATATCTTTATTACCTGTGGAAACAACATTTATTTTGGGTATTACGCCCCGTCACTTCACATTACTTGAAGAACAAGCCACCACGGTTATTAATCACAATATATTAATTCAATAACAAATAATGTATTTTCTAAATACAAATAAACACTTAGTGAAAACGACAAAAACAGCTCATTCGAATAAACGGGTCGCTTTGGGACGCTGCTTTTATAAAAGTCATAGAGTATAATTAATATATATAAAAGTTGACGTAGCAATGTTTTTTTTTCCTAAACCTAACCCAGTTCTAGACTTTTTTTTTATAACGTTTGGGTTAGGTTTAAACGAGTAAACTTTTGTACTTATATAATCCGAAGTCATTAGTTAAGAATTAGGTAAGGCGGGTACCAAAAAATACGTCCTTTAATTTACATACTCAAAAACTACAGCCGTTTGATATTTATAAAATACTAGTAGACTTTGTATCACCTAGTATACTTCGCCTATTTCCACAGTATAATGACATATGGTCTTATAATGTGGGGATCTGCGGCAGATATTGATACTATATTTATTCTACAGAAGAGGGCCATTCGGGCAATATATAACATGAAAGCCCGTGATTCTCTTCGAGAAATCTTTCCTATGATTGATGTACTGACACTTCCATCTCAATATATTTATGAAAATTTATTGTACGTTAGGAAAAACTTAAATATGTTTAGTAAAAATGGCGATAGACATAATTTAAACTTAAGAAACATAGATAAAATCGATATACCAAAGTTTAGACTGCAAAAAACTAATAAATGTTTCGTCATTAACAGTATAAGGTTATTTAATAAATTGCCTAAAAGCATTATAGATCTGAGTGAAATAAAGTTTAAAAATTGTATAAAACACATATTAATCAATAAGGCTTACTATAGTATAAAAGACTATCTTAACGATAAAGACGTCTGGAACCGTCCTGATATGCAACTGAGGTCTCGCAACTAGTAAACAAATTGCTTATGTAGAATCTACCCTAGTTTAGTAGGTATATAATGTCCGATATTGTAATAATTTTATATTACATAATTTATTTTCATTACATTATGTAAATTTTGTCTTTGGATAAGGTAATCATTGATGATTACCTACTTATTTATACTTAATTTATACTAATAGTATACTGTGTAGTTATGTACATTAGTACCGTAACAAATAATCTGCCATAGGGTGTTCTACGCATGTTGATCAGTGGGGTGCATTTTGAGTATGTTACTATATATATATATATTATATATATATGCTATGTAGCATAAGTCAATCAATAGCTGTACCCCTCTTTTAGTTTGTGTGAAGCACTAGAGTTTTTTACTTGCTGGTTTCTTTTTCTCCGGGGTGTCTCTGAGGGGATCGACTTTACAGTTAGTGTTTATGCCCTTAAAAATACCGATCCTTATACCTTTACTTATATGTGATTGGTTACTTAGCTTTTATTTACAATAAATATTTAAGGCATGGATATGGTCGGTGAAGTTGGTCGCCTTGGTGGCTCTCTTGTATGGCAGATAATGATTGGCAGGTCAATGGAATCAGCAAACCACCTAGTCTTACACTAGTTGGTTATGTAGTGTGTGTTCGGTTCGGTAGTAATTTTCATATTAAGATTTCAATTCCATCGTGTCTAAGTTCAATTAATATTTGTCGTTATTTTGTTAATGAATAACTGCCTAACCAAACGCACTCTAAGACCTCATTGTTAAACTTTTTTTTTTTTGACTATTCATAAATATCTGTAAAGATTTACATGAAATAAATGATTTTGACTTTTGACCTACGAAGAAGATGACTTTTCGACGCGCGAACTCGCGACATATAGTTGTCAGTGTGCGAAACAGAGAAACTCCAAGTTGATTTCGCGAACTCTGTATTTATTTCGCAAACTCTGTGTTTCGCAAACTTCCAACGACTGGCCTTGTGATTTATTTATGAACATCATTCTCTAAAATCATTGTGGTATGGTTGAAAGATCCTTGCCTTTCCACATAAATAGAAAAAAAAAATAGTGACAGATTAGATTATAAATAATGATCAAAATTAACAATCGGACTGTTATTTTACATACAAAATTGTTAATATTATTATTTAGATTTTCTTCCATTATTTTTCTATTTAAACCATCCCTGTATTAAAGTGAACAAAATAAATATTCAAATCGACCAAACCGTTTTGGGTAATGGCGTGCCTAACAAACGGCGATAAATGTTTATATAGGTAGAGATGAAGTAGGTACAAACAAATATTTTATTTACATACATACATACATATCATCACAGGTGCCTTACGGCGCCCGAGACCGCCTAGACAGCCCCAGGGTACCCAGCGGAGGGGTTCTAATCCCACCTCGTCGTAGCCGATGGTATAAGTCTACACCGAACAAGTGGGTAGCTCGTCGTGATGTTTTGAATAGACTAAATAACCCATCTATAAACAGTTTCACAAGTTGGTATAGTGAAACCGGGACCGACAGCTTAACGTGCTCTCCGATGCACTATAGTGGTGTTGTCAAACAAATGTACATTTTTTTTTTAAATTAAAAACTCATTGGTACACACCGGGATTCGAACCAGGGACCTAAGCGTTTTTAAGTCCAAGGTCTAACCAATACGGCCACCACGTATATAATATTTATTATATATTTTATTTAGATGAAATATATAGGTATTCTTCTAATATTTGCGGATTAAAAGTAAGGAGTTGGTATACAGGCCGCATTTCCACGTCACACTGCTATAGTTTTTTTCTTTTAAATAAAATTTGGATCTAATAACCAGAAACTTTTTTATCCAAGCCATAATTAAAATTTGTTTCTAAGCTCCAAGGAAGTAATGATTCTATTACGCAAGGAAAAAAAATGTGTAGTAATTTAATACATTTTAGAATTTATTGCAGCCGAACTTGTTTTGAAGGAATTATTCCGAAATCCCCATATGATCATCCCCCACGTGGAGTATTTAGGCAGGATTTTAGAATATTGCACGTAATTTTAATTCTTAATTTCTACATTTTATTTTCTCCGAGCGTGCCCCACACAGCAGTACGCTGCATTCTAATTATTTTTGTTCCGCATTTTTTTTTTCCAAAAATCCGCCAAAATGCAGGTTTTAAGAATATTGCACGTAATGTACGTGCAATATTCTTAAATCCTGCATATTATACATACTAATATTCTTAATTCTCACATTTTATTTTTTTCCGAGCCTGCCCCACACAGCAGTACACTGCATTCCAATGTAATTACTCATATATTCAGTTTTTCCATTATCAATTTTAACATATTACACGTGCCTTCAATTTTATCGATAATAAAACGTAAAATATGTTGAGCTAGTGCCGCTATCTAATGCATTGCTTTTGGGGGAATGTGGGGGATGGTCATGGAAGATTTAGGGTATCCGTTTGAAGACTATTAGGACCCGTATTTTTTCCAACCGAAATTAGTTTTTAATTTTATTTAGAATAAAATCAAATGTACATTCTATGGTATTTAAAGAACCAGGCATCCCAGCAAAATGACCTAATTCCCTATATTGTATTTATTTCAAGAATAAACACCTGAAACATATACTAACTAAAATATCTTTGAAGACGTTCGCTCAGTTCCCATTGTGACAAATTCAACAGAAAAAAATAATTATATGGTTTGATAATGATCAACTTCCGAATAAATAAACAGTTTACAAAAAACGATAAAAAATAGTGATACCTAATAGATATATAACGTAACTGTACTTTGTTAGTGCATTTAACATGAATGTCAGTATGTGGTACTAGGTGGTCTAGGTAACTGCCTAGCTGGATAAAGCTAAGTCACATGCTCATATAAGTGTGGAAAAAAATTTAAATTATACCAAGTCTTTTTTTCTACTTGATCATTGGCTAATGAGACCTTAATAATGGGGACTATGAACGATCCTGCCGAAACTAAATAAAGCATTTGAAACCTCTTTTAGATACAAAGGTTTATTTTATATTGCCATTGCTTATATGTCCATATTAAGTACATACTATACTATTCCATTAACGGCAAAGTAATTTAAATTTTAATGACTCTGATATTAGGTAGTGTGTCAGATTTTTTTACCTTGGAATATGCTGATCTTAGTGATATTTTCCCCAAATTTATATAAACCCAAACGATAGATAAAGAAAGTACGTCAAAAATAATCAGTCAACAAGCCGCTAACCGTTAACAGTTACGTTTACAGTCATGACCAAGATTGAAATCAACGTCATCGCATGTTGCTCCTAGCGAGGCGAAAACCACATCGGGCGCCCCGCACTGTCGACTTGACCGCAAGAGGCGACTGACGTACGTCTATCGCGTTCTACTTATCAAAAGTTTTCATACTGTTTATATTTACATGATTTGCGTGTAATTTTTGAATGAAAATTATTTTACACAAATGCTACAATAAAAAAATATATTCAAAAAAATTATATACGACCACGTTTCATATTATACAACTTTTGTTTACATAAAGTTCGCGACGATACATTTTAACCTTTAAAAAAGCTTTTTTCAGGAATATTATTTAAGAAATTAGATATTTAGCGAATCATTAAAATCATTTGTGAAATAATCCGTGGCAAGCAGACAAGAAATTCCTAAAAATGTCGAAAAAACGTCTCCACAACCAGGCTGCTATACCGCTGGCACCGGCAGTATTTCAGGTAGATTTACTATATTTTATTCTTTATAAACTTTTTCTATATTCTTATGTTCTTCCAAGGTAACATTTTATGATTTTTCTGGTATTTAATTTGCAGAAAACTGCCCAAGTTTTATATTATTAGATACCTATCGAAAGAAAAAGTATTTGTTTTATAAAATCACATAAAACATGTTCGATAATAGCGAGCTTTCGAAGAACATAAGGCTATACTATAACTTGTTTTTTTTTTCAGATTTTTTACTCTACATTATAAATTAAAAATATTTACATTCCTGAAATTAATAAAGCAAATAGTAAAACCTACGTTAGGTAATAATCATTACGATAATTAAATATTAAATCACGTGTCCATGTCCATGGTAGCAAAATGATTTTATTGAAATAGGAAAAGCAAATCACAGTGTTTACAATGCATGAAATCTATACTGCGCGACAATTTTCCTGTTTAAAACAATAACAATTAATTTAAATAGAGCAAGTCGGAACCTTTGTAATATTTACTTAATAGTCAATTTTACATAAAATGTTTTTTTTTTATTAATTTGACTTTGATTCCAAAACAACTACAATTTAGCAAAATTAATTCTTAAATACCAAGTAACGAAATGCTAAATTTATAGCTTAGTCACATTCATATAGGTACCTATGAGGTATTGTACTTTTAATGATTTGTAGTTACGCAAAGTAAGTAGGCAGTATTTCTTAAAATAATAACTAGATACAGCCTTGATTTTTTTTTTTTTAACTGAGCTACAGTATCTATGACATAGCTCAGTAACGATCCAAGTTCATAGCTATTAAATAAGTAAACAGTACATATAAAATATATAGCAAAAAAAAAAAAATTCTTGTGTGAAAAATATTTAAAAAAAATTAAACTTAAGAACTCTTAGGTCATTATTTGACTATTTACTCACCACTAAAGTGCCTCGGAAGCCACGTCCGAGTTTTACTATAACTACTTATTTCCGAAACTGTTTATAAGTCTATATAAACATTTGACACTTGTTTGATTTATACTCGGAATACCATCATCTAGTAGGAGTTTAACCCCTTCGCTGGCGCCGCCCGTGATGATAAGTACGTTTTATATATTTAAAAAAAATCTTCAAATACAATTAATAGATACTAAGCCAATAAGATATACTCGTATATAAGTCTTATTAAAGAATCTAAGTTGCAATTTTAAATATGTCTCTAGGTGGCCAATAAATAAAGAAACTAAAGGCGATTTCTCGTGTTTGTTCCGCAGTATTATAAGTAGAGTTTGCTAACTATAGGTATTCTACTTTCATAACACTATTGTCTCTTTATCAGATTTCGTTCCTCATCATTAAAGCTATCGCAGTAATCGACACCAAACGATCAACGTAATCATTCATTATACAGTTGACACTTTATTGGTACAGTGTCAATTAATATTATACCTAATAAAACCTGCACCAATAAGTGTCTAACCTATAATAACAACTTACGAATAAAAGTCGAGTATAGTACCTATACGTTGTGTTGAATGGAAATTTCCACAATCTTTAGCTCCCCGTCCCCTCTACACCTGAGTCGAACCTCTTTCAATATCCCTATACTCAACCTTGTTTTGTACATTTATAAGGATCATTATCTCTCAAAAGTTCGCTTCTCAAAAAGGGTTCCCATGACGATAAGGATTCAAAAAAAAGACAAAAACTAAAGACTCTTGAACGCACCGCATGTTATTATAAAAGAAAATAAAGTTCGTGTAATCGCTCGAAAGTTGCAAAGCACTTTAAAAATAATACAGCTTTGCAGTTTTATTATAATAGTTGTATTTAGTTAGGTAGGTTATATGACCGGAATTTGTTTACCGTTTTTAAACTTTAAATCCAAATTGTGTATCAACATTACCTATTTAAAGTTACAACGTCTCAAACATTTATTATAAGAAGACTTAATAGGTAGCATTCTAAACTTTAAAAAAAAAAACTTTTTGTCAGTGATAAATGTCTTGCCATCTCTAGAACTGAACTGAATTCCACATTGGTAAAAAAAATGAGCAAAAAAAATTATTGTTTAGTTACAATAGTGATGAAGACTGAAGGTCAACCTTTGTAGCAGAATTACCTGCGTTTGAATTCAGAATAGTTTGCCTTTTTTACTTGTCTACATGTTTTTGAATTTACTAATTGTTCTGCACTGGTTTGCTGGTGATAATATGGGACCGTATTTAGGTAAATTAATATGACCGGATTTTATGTATATTTGACAGCCTCCGTAGACTAGTGGTTGCGCCTTTGGCGTTGTATCCGGAGGTCGTAGATTCGATTCCCACCCATGGCAAAAAAAAATTTGTAACTACGTTTTTCTGTGCAGTTTGTTATAGTCTGAGTGTTTATAAAATATAATATATATTAAATCATTGTTTCTGGTACACATAGTACAAGCCTAGAGCTTAGTTTGTGACCTGAGCAATATGTGTAAAATTGTACTAAATGTTATTATTATTATTTGACACTTTTACAACCATTGACATTTTTTTTTATAATATATATTGAATATTATATGCCAGTTCGTCACACTAATCTTAGTTTAATCAAAAACATCTCTTTGGTTTTCTCTTTTCGTCTGATTACGTATATAATGATGATTAATCGATTTAATTTATTGCACATTGATTGTCAATTAAAGATTTATGAACTGTTCAAATACGTGCGATAAAGTTGTTGCTAGCGGAACCCGTGTAGGTTTTTTTATAATGGACACAACGTGTTACTTTTTATCTACCTGATAGTGAGTGAACCTACAAAAAGCATGAATGCTTTTTGTAGGTCCACTCACTATCAGGCCGCTCAATATAATGTTGTTTAACAGCAATAATAGCTCTTACTATGCCGGCTAAAAGATGCGGTCACAAAACGAACGATTTTACTTTACGAATAATAATAAAATATAATTTAGTGCCCGTTTCGTAGCCGCACCTTGTAAAGAAAAATATATATAAACCCATATAATAGTCTCCGGAGAACCTGCAGATGACCAAAACCGAAATATGACGAGGTATGTGGTTTTCACAAATAAATCTATAGTATTTTTTGTTACAAAACTTTTTTAAATTAGTAATTGACGGAAAACCGCATATATACGAGTATATGGATTTCACTATAGCGAAACCATAGCATTGCAGCAAATGTTGAAACAAGCCTTTAATAATTTAAAAAAGTAAAAAAAACAGTACCCTTCTACGGTCACTGTCTGATAACCTTCATACCCATTTAAATAAAAAATAAAAAAACAGGCAATTAAAATAAATTTTAGAAGCCCAATTAAAATTTCAAAATTCCTAAGTATGAACTTGTTTAAGTAAAAGTAAAACAATGTTAAGCAATGCTAACTACCTACAATATATTTTATAACGTATTATCAATTAGAGGTATAAAATACCATCAGCGGCCACATTCTGTTTCTAATTACGTGATCTTTAGATTGTCAAAACAACGATTTCCGCTATTAGCGCGCTCCAATCAGAGTAGTTTTTTAACCTTCGCTGATTGGAGGAAAGAGCGCTAATAACGGAATTCGTTATTTTGACAATCTAACGATCACGTTATAAGAAACATAATGCCGCAGAAGCGTCGGTATTGGTCTACTGCTGTATATTTTTGGAACCCTTTCGTGAATACTAATAACTCTTGGCCGCTTTTTTAATGCATTGCATTGTTTATCTTGCATCAGATTATTCATTAAATTATTTCAGCATAAGTACTTAACCACAGAAGTGGATTAGATAGTAAGGCGAAGTGGACACGACATTATAAAACATGGTGTGGTCGGACTATGATAATATCAGAAATTTAGAAAACGTTATTTCGCTTATTATTTTTCTAAAATTTTTGCCTATCAAAGAAAATATTTCTATTATTTTTAGTGAGACTCAGTCTGTATAGGTTTACTATGAGTTTATAGTAAGTGGATTTAGTATAGGCGCTTGTAACTATAGATAGAAATCAACCAATAAAAAAGGTTTATTTGAAAAATAAATCGATCCTATTTATTGATCCCTAACTGTAGTTACTAGCGACTTTGTTAAAAACTGTATATAAAAACTTGTGGTTTTGTTAAAATTTTTAAAATATTTATTACGAAAAAAAAAATTATACCTATGTAGCGTATAAGTATTATGTATTGTTCAATGAAAAAATTGACTAATAATTAGTAAATACTAATTATATACAACACAGACTATGCTCCTAGTATAAAGCCTTACGAGTATATCCTGAAATATTGATAGTTTATTTTATAATATAATAGCTACACGCGAAATTTTTACTTGAAACGTTCCACTTGGCTTATCTACTGATTTATATCTGTGGTAACAACCACACTTTAGTTTAGAGCCAAGAGCAATGAAATCGCCCACATTGTGGCCGTGCAGGTTTGGTGCATTGCGAGTAAGAGACCGTGTAGGTGTCCACTTTCACACACTCATTGTCTCGCATTTATCAAAAGTTATACATTCAATTATCAACATTACTTACGTATCAACACCAATGTTATTTTAAGTTCTCGTGAACAAAAATTTGGCACTACTTCCAATGAAAATTATAGTCATGTGTGTAACATGTAGTTCATTTTTAGATGAACCTTGTGATAATTTAATTATACCTAGATTGTGTTTAGTTTTTCAATAAGCGTTCTGACGTAGTGCATACATGTTTAGATATTATCACAATTTAATTTCACCCTGAAAAAAACCTGTGATGAATAACTTTAACGGTGATATGGCCTTCAAATAGGATATTTACTTAAGCTGGGGTGCACGAAGTTCATTTAAACCGGCTGATTTTTACATTTTGCATTTTTACGTACGTACTGTCACGAAAGACTGTCTAAAGATACTCTGAGGAGAAGTTTATATTCCTACTGTGACCAAATACATAATTCCTGAAAAGTTATGTAAAGGTGAGGATTAATAGCGTGTTTTCTCGTTTTTTTATTAAATTAATACTTCACACTTCCATCGTGTGTCCCTCTATCGATCTCTCATCCGAAACGTCGTTCCTTCTATTTGTTCTATTTCCTTCACAAAACTTCATAAATATTTAAATAAGAAACTAACATTTAAATGGCCAATACTAGCCTTACTCTATAATAGAGAACACTACACTACCTAGTCTGCCTCCGTAGACTAGTGGTTACGCCTTTGGCGTTGTATCCAGAGGTCGTGCGTTCGATTCCCAACCATGGCAAAAAAAGTTAGTACGTTTTTTCTGTACAGTTTGCCATGGTCTAGGTGTTTATAAAATATAATATGTATTATATCGTTGCTTCTGGTACACATAGTACAAGTCTAGAGCTTAGTTTGTGACCAGAGCAATTTGTGTAAATTGTCTTGGTTTCATGAAAATTGGTTCAGTTATTTTGGTGTTATAAAGGAACAAACATCTAAACATTAACATTTAACAAATTCGAAAGGTGGCGTACAGTACATCATAATCAATCTATGTAATACTAATAATAATTATTTAAAAAAATAGAAAATCTATTTGTTAGCAAAATAATTGTATCGTGTGTACAGTTACAAACAGATACACGAACTCACGATGCGTGTACTTTTAAATAAAATATAAACTCTATAACTTCTCGTCTTTTTTATTTATTTTAACTTTTTAAACGCAAGAGGTTGAAAGTGTAGAATAACCATGAACATGAACGTTTTAGGATAACTTTGGAGAGTGTTAACTGCGCAGCCTTTTTTTATCTATGTTTAATGGTAAATAAAATAACGTATTTATTTGTATTAATGATAATATTAAAAAAATTAAGTCTCTCAGGTTACCAGGGCCCCGTTTACCGGATTACAAATTTAAGACTCTAACAATCGTGCTTAAACAGCCTTTGCATAGAAATCGCATCGCCCATAATTATGAACAAGACAACATTTTTTTTTTACTATTGCCCGTTACAAATACTTGAACTACATTAGTATCTATAAGACTTTCAAATCGATATAATTGCTGCAAAATTTCACTATTATTTTGATATAAAAAAAAAATGGAGCCATTATAATAATATTCATCTTTTTAGTAAATATGTGTATTTTTATGTGGCATATTAGTATTTTGACTTAGTGGTATTTATATAAACTTAAAAATATATTTTGTTCTTTATTTAAAAGGTTTCACTTAAAACTTAATTTTAAAATCGGTAAAACAGGAAAACCTGTTCATTTTTCTAAAAAATATTTAACAACCTTGGGCTATAAATAAAAAAAAATCCTTTCTTAGGGGGATATAATAAGATATAAATACAAAAAGAAGCTACTGTCGAAATTTCATATTCCTAGCTACAGCTGGGCGATGATGTTAGTCAGGACAAGCTCTTATACGAGTATAATATAGATAAATAGATAACAGGCATACAAAGTGCAACATACCAGCTAGTACAATATACAGGGTGCATTTAAAAAGGATGTACATTGGGCTAATATGAAGTTCTGCTGATTCAATCGAACAACTTTTCCCATGAAACCATCTGCCCAAAGTTTATCCTATCAAAGTCACCCTATATATTATTATACTAGCTGGTATCCGGAACTTTACTAGATGTTAAAAAATAATATAAAAATACGTAATGGCAGATATTTTGTTTTTTGAAGATATAAAACTAAAATATTTCAAACTTAAGTATTTAAATGTACTAAAAGATCCTAAAATATTTGCTAACGTTAAAGCGTTTATATTTGTCAAAAAATATCATTGTCATGACCT
This sequence comes from Monopis laevigella, assembly GCA_947458855.1. Lineage (NCBI taxonomy): Eukaryota > Metazoa > Arthropoda > Insecta > Lepidoptera > Tineidae > Monopis > Monopis laevigella. Next base: position 17,937,096 of record OX381576.1, read on the forward strand.
TGAAGTTTATTATAGCTAGAAGACATCTTCTTTTCAGCAATGTACAAAAATATAAAGTTGTTCAAAAAAATCGTGTCTAAGCGAAATCCTTGAATAATAAATAAGTTTCAAACGACAAATAATTTCATATAGAAAGGATTTATTAAAAATTCAGAAAAATATACCGTGTAATATATTTTAATTTACAGTTGATGGCAAGATAAATAAAATACTAAACCACTCTTGTATATTTATTAACGTTAAAATGCTTAAAAGTAATAATAAAAAATACGTTCAGTGTTCAGTAATAATAAAAAATACGGTTTTTAGTAAATTATTTTAAAATGATTAAATACAAGTTTCCGTCCGCACTTTGTCCTCTTGTAATTTTGTATTCGATTCATAGTAATAAAATGGTGGTGGAATGATTGTTTCAGGACTGATTGTATCAATGGCCCTGTAATTCCAATTCTGGGCGCAAAATTTCATTTATCAGTTCAGCCGGTTTGAAGTTATTAAACAATATCTAAACTTTACACGTTTATAATAATAATAATATGTAGAACAATGTACATATATTGCTTGTACTATGTGTACCAGAAGCAACGATATAATACATATTATATTTTATAAACACCAAGACCACGACAAAATGTACAGAAAAAGCGTACCTACTATTTTTTTTTTAAATAATTTTTGCCATGAGTGAGGTTTGAAGCCACGGCCTCCGGATGCAACGGCAGGCGCCACCACTAGTCTACGGAGGCTGTCATCATAATATATTTAATATTTAAATATATAAATTAAGTTATTAAAACTTTAAATAAAATGTTGAATAATAATATTTTGGTATGTTTAAATGGGTATTTTGCTGAATACCCAACTACGCCTGATTAAAAATAATCGGACGGGTGTATATCCACTGTTGTTAAACAATACGGTCTTTGCATGACGTTATATTTAACGGAAATATACACCAAGTATGGAAAGTACGCTAGTATGTGTAGAATAGTTGGTGTTTACTTCGGGATTAACTGAAGGCGCATATGTTGTCACCAAACTTGATCATACATACTTACGGAGGACTGTAATAAAAAATATAATAATTGTAATTTAAATAAGTACAAAAACGCACTTGCTTAATGGGATCTATGAAATATTCAGAGAGACGAACAAACAGAAAACTTACTAAAAATAAAACTTCCTCTTTTGAAAAAAAAACCTCCAAATATTTATGCACAAATTACCTACTTATATCTGTAACAAGTAGGTATTTTTCAGATTTTAAATAAATCTGTTACCATACTATATCTACAAGATTAAGTCCTCTTAACTCCTTAAACATGTATTCAAAATATCCACCCATACGAATATCATCCTTATTTTAAAGTATAATAGTTGGAAGCTAAAAAAATAATAATGTGGCGTTACACCTGGCCGCGAGTTTATCTTATCTTTACGACTGAACTATAGTCGATGGATGTAGTTTTAACATGAAGATTAGTCACCGGTAAACCGTTACGTATACTCTAAGTAATTTCCTGTATTTTGGATTATATATTTATTAAAAAAAATATAATTACCATCACGGGTCATACGCTTAAACGGCTCTCTGGAGGCATCCAGATATCCTCATGTTACCCAGCGGAGATTTGGAGCGGAGATTTTTGTTTTTAATCTGATAATTATATATTTATGATTATAAATTAACTTAGTATTCTCGAAAGTTTTAAGTAAATTAAACTGGTAAATAATTATAAATGGTGGATTTTCATGGGACCTGCCAACAATATTTTTAGGTATCTTTGTATAATCCGACATTTTTAACTATTTCACAGTTAAGTAATGTTTTAAATCTTTCAAAAAACCGGGCGTTAGTCAGCGCAGTAACACTTACAATATTTTTTGTTGTCTGCTAGTTTAACTAAACTGTGTTTTACTATCACATTAACCTATACTAGATTATTTAAGTTTATATAAATATATAACACTAAAGCGCCAATAATGTTTTGCTGTCTACTGTCCTAACTAAAGTACGCTTAAATTAAATATTATTGAAATAGGTACCTATTTGTAATTTTAGTATCTGAGATTTTTTTTTCAAATAAAAAAAAAAAGATTATTTTGACGTACCTAGAAAGGCAGTTAACTAGTGTTTGGTACTAAAATCAAAACTTGGACTAGACCACAACGATTAAAACTAAGTTCGTTAGGTCAACTTATAATTCGCACATTAATATTACAGTCGTATCGTGCACGTGATTGTGTGTAAATTTGCTCCAACTTTTATAACCGATTCTCGACCACACGATAAGAATTATATTATACCCAGTACCTACTTAGTATATATACTAATATATAGTTGTATATAATTTCATAGACGTAAACGTAATAATTTTAAAATATTTTTTAGGATGTTTTTTTTGTGTTATGTAGATATTATCTTCTCATAAAACTAATGAATATTTATTTATTTCACAATTTGTAAGACCACATTCATCCATTTTTTAAAAACCTCATTCTTTCATATCATCTGGCAGATGAATGAATAATTTAAATTTTATTGTGCACTAATTTTTAATTATTTATTAGTCTTCAAATATTTTACACTATTTTCCTTAATTGTATTACCCACTATACTTGTCAAAAAATAAATATGTATATATATATAATATAACGCCCATTAAACGGTAACTGGTATTATTGTATGAAAAAAATATCCCCAACCGAACGCACGCTACATAACCAAATAGTTTAAGACTAGATGGTTAGCTGGTTCCATTGACATGCCAATCGTTATCATCACCTATGCATAGGTGGATGTAGTCAGTCACGCCTTAAATATTTATTATAAGTATATATTTTATACACAATATTATGGCTTGCAAAGTGACTATACGCTAAATTTGGCATTGAATTCAATCTACATATCTTATTGGTCATCAGGACGTCTCGTTTTGGATACCAACTGAACGCACGCTACATAACCAAATAGTATAAGACTAGGTGGTTAGCTGGTTCCATTGACATGCCAATCCTTATTGTCACCTATGCATAGATGGATGTAGTCAGTCACGCCTTAAATATTTATTATAAGTAATATATTTTATACACAATATTATGGCTTGCAAAGTGACTGTACGCTAAATTTGGCAATTGAATTCAATCTACATATAAATAAGATATTATCTTATTGGCCATCAGGACGTCTCGTCTTGGATACTAACCGAACGCACGCTACATAACCAAATAGTAATTATAAGACTAGGTGGTTAGCTGGTTCCATTGACATGCCAATTGTTATTATCACCCATGCATAGGTGCATTTAGTCAGTCACGCCTTAAATATTTTTTAGAAGTAATATATTTTATATACATTATAATGGCTTGCAAAGGGACTGTACGCTAAATTTGGCAATTGAATTTAATCTATCTTATTGGTTATCAGGACGTGAGTCTTGGATACCAATTTCAGTTCAAGCAACATGTAATATGTTCATTTTATGTGTTCAGTTTATCTTGATAGTGGTATAGATAGGCACTACGATATTATCTATTCTGATGTTACGTCGATTAAAAATGTCAAGTTGTCGACATCGATTGTTGCAAGCTTGTCCAGTGTTATTTATTCTTAATAACACTATTATTATCAATTGTACAAGTTGGTGTTCGTGAAAATTACTACTTCTAGAAAATGTTTAATATTATTAAAACAAATGTTACTTGTGATGTATAATGAGAGCACAATTTTCTTTTTCTTTTACTTTTTGCTTTGTACTTTAAAAGGGCGACTGCGTTGGATTTTTTAAAAATTCGTTTAACTAAATTTTTTTTTTTTTAATTAATATTATCCCCGATATCTAAAACGTTGATCAGATTAACTTAAAATTAAATTACGTAAATAAATAGTACTAACAAGATTTATGTAAAGTCACGTGACGCAATTTTTTCAGAAAGCATGAGCTAACATCTGTGATCAGTGGCCCTAGTGCGTGTTTTTTTTTAACTTTCTTATCATAGTATGTGAGCACTCTCAGCCAATCAGATTAACTTAATTTGACAGGCTTATAAAATAAGCGATCCCATTGGTGGAGAGTACTCACTTACGTAGTGAGAACCTTAATACAAACTCGCACTAGGGCCTCAGATTAATTTGATCAACGTTCTAGACACTAGGGTAAACCAATAATACAAAAGTATGTTTTTTGTTACAGTTATTGATTGTGCAAGTCGCCCTCTTATTCCTATAGTGTATTTTCTGTCTTTGCGCACGCTTTGCATGTTTTTTTTCCTTCTATTATTTCAGATTTATTAGTTATCTAAAACAATATTTAAAAATGCTTGTACAGTATATCTTTACATCTCAAACATATTTGGATATCGAGTGGTTGTCATATTTGTTATGAGTAGGTATATTATGTGTAGTTACAATTTAACTAATAAATATAGATAATATTTTCCTAGAGGAAAATCTCTACTCTACAAGCATTTTTTTTTATTCTCATTTTTTATTATTATTTAAATGTCCCTTATGGAAATAGGAGTCATAATATACATGACGAAAGGAATTCTTCAGAGGGGGTATAAAGGCAAATAAAATATGCCCATTACAATGCATATTATAATAAAAATGGCTTTATTGTAAAAGACATTATTTTTATATAATTTTGTATAATATTGGAATAATAGGATAAATATATCAAAAATTATGGTAACTTTATGATTTTTAAATCGAGAAAACTTTCGTTTTTGAATTTACTTTAATATTTTATTTAATATTACTTTCAAAATTTTTTTTTTTTACATATTTTTTGGATTTCGGACATCCGTATTGCTGAATTGCTTTATGCCCCCTAAGTATGAGAATTATATATCCACATTTTTTGCTTCGCGACGGTCATTATAATTTCTAAATATATTCATTATTATCATTAACTATGTTTACCGTGGCTTCAGCTTATATTAAAAATATATGCATAAAACAAAAAATATCCATTAGCTTTATGAGAAGAAAATGTATTATTTATTTTAATTATATATTGCATATGAAAGAAATGTAAGTAGGCTAGTTAACCTTGAGCATTATCTGCCAGCCAACCTTTTTAGATATTTTTTAACATTATTTATCGTTTTTGTTAAGTTTAGATATTTATTGCAAAACATACTTTTTAGACAATAGATGGGAGCAAAATGACAACACAATCATAATTTATTTTACTGCACGGCAACAATAATATCAATTACCAAAATATCTTTAATCAATTATTTTGTTTACATATTAGATATGGATCGATACCTACTCGCTGCACCCTTATTGGTTTTTATTAGCAAAATGGTAAGCTCTACGACGAAATTTTGGTATGATTATTGAATACTAACTGTGCCCCGGGGTTTCACTCGCAATTTAAAAGAAATAAGATCGAAAATTAAATGCAGCTTATGTTACTCGTTGATAAAATATTACCCTTCTATTGGTTAAAGATTTCTTTAATTCGGTGCAGTAGTTGTTGAGTTTATCTTAAACAATCATATCTTTTATCTTTATAATATTAGTATAGATGACTCAGGCCTTATTATTTTGGTGAATAATGTGAACAAAATTTTATTGAGAAATGAGTATGAATATGATGAGTTTTTTTTTCAAAAACAACCAGTTCGATTCCCGGCTAGGAGAATATATTTTAAAAAAATCTAATGATGCAGTTTTACTTTTTATGATGCAATAATACAGCATGACTTTTTTTTTTCAAAATCAATCGGTTCGGGAATCGAGGATAGGAGAATTCTTTTTTCAAAAATCTAAGTTTTAGTTTTAGTTTTTTATCAAAATCTGTCCCGTGACTCCTTTGAGCATTTTTCGATATTTCTTGTAGTTTAGAATTTGGCCTTAAAGGCATACTTGAAAGATTCACCCTGTATATATATATATATATAAAAGAAATAAGTAAAAAAAAACAAAAAAAAAATTTATATGCAAAAAAAAAAATTGCACGACATGTGACCTTGTATTCAACTGATGGTAAACAGACCTACAAAGTTCATAAATGGGGTCGATCAATATATGGTTATTTAAAAGCATTGATCGCCCTCAGTATGACATGGTTATGAAATGGCTGACGACAAACACTAATTTGCATCACGTCGAGCGTTGCTTTATAGTCAAATCAACCGCCCCTTTCGCAACCACATCCTAAAATGGGACTACCAACCTCGACACGAATACGATCTATTAGTCTCCTGAAAAACAATTAATTTCTCATAAATTTGATTGCCTCTGTAGACTAGCGACTTTGACGTTGTATCCGGAGGTCTGGGTTCGACACCCAACCATTAAGTTATTATTACGAGGGAATCGAACCCACGACCTCCTGATATAACGCCAAATGCGCAACCTAGTCTAGAGAGGCGATCAGTATGTGTGTAATGTCCTCCATATTATTATTATCACACATCTTCTCTCACTCATTCTCACATCTACAAATTATACTCAAAGAGAGGCTTACTTACACTCACACCTGACATTATATTTTGATTTCTTATTTTGTACTATTATTATTATTAAGCCTATTTAAAATTGTATCTCATACTTTATTTTTGCATATATTAATCTATCATTTACCTATATAACTTGGTGTAATCTCATATTGTAATAATAAAGGAATAAACCCATTGATGCCTGAGACACAGGTTTCTACCTAATTCAGACACAGCCGCTTAATCCAAAAATTGTAATCTTAATTTTCCTAACAAATTTATTATTATTATTAAATATAAATACGAGTATTTTTGTTGTTAGTCTTACAGCATTATAGATATGGTTTTAGTATATAAAATATACTTTTGTGCGTCATTACATTCGTAGTTGAAGCTTTTCAACTCATCTCATTTCGCGCGTCATGTCACATGATCTTGAAAAATGAATATTTTAGTTTTCATTAACTCAGATGTTTGTACTTTGTCATTGTTTTAATTATGTTAATGGAAAATTACTCATAACTAAGCAAATCACAATTTACAAGTATTATTGACAGCTAAAATTAGTCAAATTAACTAAGTAAAATAAGTCAAACTAACCATCATATTGTGTGTGTTATTTTGAAAACCAAAACAAAAAACTGACTTGACGTGGCACTATGACGTTTCTAACTAAATTTATCTTTTGATGTTGTTTGAGGTATATTTTTAATAAACGCTAAATGTTACTCACAATAAAGGTTCTTGTCTTTCAGTAATTGTATTATGAATCCAATCAGTGGCTCTTACGTGATGCGCGAACGAACAAACAAACTGACTAACAAATTTTTAAATTATTTAAAAAAAAACATATAAAACTTCAAAAACAAAATAATTTATATTTTAAGTAGTTTCTTAAGTTCTATTTCAAATGAATTACAAATGTAATAATTTATTTCGAAAACTAATTTTGACTTTATTAAGTTTAGGAGCGTTTTATTTTTAAAATTCACTGTTCCAAATTATCTTTTACTTAAATTGGGCAAATAAACGAATACGTTTTCATAATCAAAATAGAAAAATTAAAATAAATATACCCTTGTTTATTTTTATTACTATAACATCTACTAAGTACTTTTTTCAGAAATTTTGTAATAAAATAATATAACTTAACATGTTTTACCAATTCACGCTAAGGAAACACGCAAGCTGGTAGAGCGTTCCACATTTTAATAGTACGGCAGATGTATGAATCGCCAAAACATTTATCACGGGATGGTATATCCGCCACGGTACACACTTGCATTTTGTTACCAGTATAAAGGAGAAGGGAGAATAGTGTTGAAAATCTCTTCAGAGCACTGTACATGGTATGGACGGTAAAATACGCTCAACGTTGTCACTTCCTAGCGAAGCTGCAAAGTCTCCAAGGTTTTATTGAGGTTTTCGTCTAGTCGTCAATAATTCTAATCGCTCGCTTGTGCAAAGTATTAAGTTGTCTTTGACAAACAAAAGTCATCACAAAATTAAATGAGTTGTACCTAATGCGTAATTTTTCGCATATCCCTGAATTGGTACTAGTTTGATCCGCCTTCCGCATTTTCTATCGTTCATTCTTGTAGACACTTGTCGAGATAATAATGAATAATATGTCTCACAAGTATTGCTGTTTAACATGACGTAAAGCCAAAATATCATAATATGTAACATAATATTGCGACCACAAATAAAATTATACCACGTGTTTTCTATTTTACGCAAATCTTCTAAACGCTATCCAAAGCTATTTAGTCACACAAAAATATGATTAAAAATGAAATAAATTTAAAACTAGAACCACATATTATATATGATGCTCTGTCTTTACAAAAAATAAAAGCTGTCCTTATTTATTAAATTTAATATTTAAAAATTAGTAGTAGGTAGTCTATGAAATAGCTCTTTTAGTTTTAATAAATTTAGTGAATAAAGTTTTAATAGGTGTAAGAAATAATAATGTAAATATTTGTATAGATTCCAACTTTAAATGACCGATTTTTATCTTGTTGAGAAAAAATCAAATTCCAAAAAAAAATAAGTTAATAACTTTCTACCTTTTTATTTTGAACTCCAACTTCTGGAACATTAACTAAATCATAGGTCATGATTTTATAGTTTCTATCTCAGGATTACAAAAACCGTCAAGTGACGTAGCCGTGTTTAGATTTTGGTCTGTGGGTCCACCTGTTTTCAGGAGACTACGGTAATCGATTTCTTGTCAAAGTGGTAGTGTCCTTTTAGGGTATGGTTACGAAACGGGCAGTTGACGATAAAGCAGAGATATAATAGACTCGCAATGCAAATTCGACTTTGCCGCCACCCACTTCGTAATCGTATTATTTAGCCCGCATAGTGGGAGCGATCAGTGTTGTTAAACAACAATATATTAATTGATCCCCTTCATAGACTTTGTAGGTCTGCTCTAAAAAAGCACTTACTTTGTTTTTAGCTAAGTTAAAACCGCTAAACCTAGATTAATATATATATTTTTTTTAACTAAATCTCACATATTGCTCTGGTCACAAACTAAACTCTGGACTAATTTTATGTTTTCCAGAAATAATGATAGAAATATATATTATATTTTATAAACACCCAAACAGTATAGAAAAACGTACTAATATTTTTTTGCCATTACATTTTGACAATAAAATATTTTTTATAATTAATACGTGTGCAAAACGCACACGTATTAATTATAAATATTATCTCTAAACTACTTCAAGGATTCTTAAATCAGAAACACATTTTATTTTATAAAACCTAAAAATAAAATAATACCTTAGAACAAATATTTTTTTTACGTGCAATAAAATATTTTACTATGAATACCTATATAATCACGCATTGCTTTATATTTGTATGTAATTAATTTCGTTATTTCAAAATAATTCAAGAAAATGTTGAAAACTTCTATTAGATATTATTTATCTAGTGAAATTTATTTCAACAGTAAATGTAAGAAAACGTTTTTACCTTCTGATAAGTAATGAAATAAAAATATAATGTATTACAGGATAAAAACTATAATATTAATCATTATACTAGATAACATCAAGTTTAAGCTGTGATAACATTCCCTATAATTTCTTTACATACACGTACTATAGATGACGACAGGTGATAAATCACTGTATAGGAAATCTACTGAAGTACATATATCTATTAATTGTTGCAATATTCTAGAAATATCGTTGAATGTGATATTAATTTCACTTTGATTACGAAGTTATATTAAGTAAATTATAAGATTATATACTTCTATTTAAACTGTTAAAACAACAGAAACAATATTCTACGTATTAATTCACAATTACTAAAATATATCCTGCCATTATTTTTCCAAAATATCATAAACGATTTTCATTGTATAGTGGCTGTCGTCATACCAGTTATATTACAAAAACTTGAGAAGCAATAATCTGTGCCTATTAAATGCAAGTTTATTGTTTAGAAATTATGACTTTTCCCTCCATACAGCTATCATAAAATCATGCTGTTAATGCTCTCATAAATTTGTTTCGTTCCATATTTAAGTATGTCGCAGAAGCAGATTTGGGATGGCCACAGTCGCTATAAGATGGCTTTAGAGAAACGTCGCTATTTTGTTATTAAGCAAGTCTGGTTCGCGAAAAATAATCCTACGTATGTAATGTCGACCAAGAAAGTGGTCTATAAAATTTGACACAACTTCCCGTGTCATGAAAAAGTCGTTAAGGTTGAGCGAAGTGCAAATGTCACCACAATAAATGATAACTGATAGTATTAACTGTCAGAATATTCTTCAAGGGAAAACCAACCTTATGAACTTCAACTCTAAGGTACCTATAATATCTTTTCATAATATTTGGAGATGAATAGTAGCCTAACCAAACTTACTTTGAGACCTTATTGAAAACCATTTTTTTTTGACTCATTATAATTTTCTGTAAATATTTACATGAAATATATAACACTGTTCCTTTCTCGTCCAACAGTTCCTTGCACTATACTAAAACGAACACGTGGTCGCGAGCGTAATATCTCTCCATATTTTTGTACTAACTGGCCCGCTTGAGTTGTGATCACCACCGACCAATCATAGTAGACAACCTATTGGTTGTCTACAAGCCACCATTCCAGTATAAGGTATCACCAATAATGTTGCCAATAACTAGATTTATATCTAATTAATATAACTTAACCGCTTTATAATCGATTATTTTGACGCGCCATCACGGCTAACCCCGATTACCATACGTCCTCGTGCGGTTCATTGCCTGCTCATACCTGGGGGAGATAACTAATATATTTTGTATTAAGAGTTTACGTTCGTCTATTCCTGATAATAAAACCAATAAGTTCATATGGAGTGGACCGTGCATGGTAAACAGATTCAGGATGTCCACAGTTGCTTGAAGTGGATCTCGTGAAACGTTAACGCTATTCGGCAAGTCTGATTTGAAAACGTTAAACTGAAGACTAAAGATACTATTACCATCCTCGTAGAAAAGTTCCTTGCACTATTAAATGAGGTTCAGTGTGGTAATATCTCTTCCGCATTTTTGTACTAACTGGCCATCTTGGGTTGTGATCACTACCGACCAATCATAGTAGACGACGAAAATAAACCGCGATTTCAGTATCCGTTGTTACCCGGTGTCAATATTGTTATTGTATAGTACATATAACAAGATTTCGTTTGCCTAAATTAACAATTTCACCGCGTTATAGTATCGATTATTTAGAGGCGCCGTCAAGTATATTTGCGTCGAAAACAAGCAATAATTTTAAATAAGTAATGTTATACTTTAAAATTATTACGCAAATATTAACTAATAATAATTTTAGCCATGTGCAAACTATATCTAATGAAAATTCGTTGGTATACGTTTTCACACCTCCCAACATGTAAATTACTATATACAAGTTATTTATTGTTTCGGATGAGTTCACTTGTGCGATGGGTAGACACTTGTTTGCAATGTCGTCACAAGTGCTCTATCCATTTATAGATAAGATTGCTTCATGAGTAAAGCGCGACGTCAATCAACTTCATGACGTTCTAATTATTCAGAGTTCCAGTTTTATCCAACAAATTTCCATATATTATGAAAAAACTTAGCAGATAAACCTTGGAGCAAATAGAAGTATTACCCTAGAGTGGAGATCACCAGACCACTCCGTCATGCCAAGTACATGCACGAAGACCAATAGAATCCTATAAAAGACTGGGATCCAACAGTGGACTGCCGCAATCATGATGGTTAAAAAAAATTGAAAAGTTCTTGTGTGTCATTATTTGGTGTTATTTTATGTATAGGTTTTTATCAATTCGAAAAAGCACGTGCACGGTTTTTTATTACTGATTATAGCTTTATTTTATTAATCATTATTTTAGCGTAATTTATTTTATTCTTTAAAACTTATTTTTAGCGGTTAGTAGCAAACCACCGCAGCTTCGCACGGTTGCAATGTGTTACAACAATAAAATCCAAAATAATATGTTTTTACCAAACATTGACTTTAATGTATACTTATCAAGATGGCGCTGACAGGATCGTATAGTATTTGGTTGGTTAGAGAGGGTAGTGGACACAGTGAAATGAGAGAAAAAGAGTTTAATTCGATTATGGCCTTTAACTCTGCTTTGCGAACACTGCAGTTCACTCTTCCAGCCACGCGACTGATCCGGCACCCGCAGGGAGACTCCACGGAGAGCCAAGAACCTATCTCTCTCCTTTATATAATATGTATGTATTATATACGGTATGAAAAAGCTCACAGTCACACAAAGGGCGATGGAGCGCGCTATGCTCGGCGTTTCCTTGCGGGATCGTATTCGAAACGATGAGATCCGCAAAAGGACCAATGTCGGTTAGACATAGCCTCCAGAATCGCCAAACTTAAGTGGCAGTGGGCAGGCCACATAGCTCGCAGAACGGATGGCCGTTGGGGCATTAAGGTTTTCGAGTGGCGACCGCGTGCTGGAGGACGCAGCAGAGGCAGGCCCCCCACAAGATGGACCGACGACCTGAAAAAGGTCGCGGGAAGCCGATGGATACAGGCAGCGCAGAACCGGTCGTTGTGGCGATCCTTGGGGGAGGCCTATGTCCAGCAGTGGACGCGCGAAAGGGTGGCATGATGATGATGATACGGTATATATAAACCATTCTGATAAAATCTCTTAATGATAGTGAAAACCACATCGTAGTTTAAAAGATCTAGGTGTACAGACAGACAGACCGACGCGAAAAGCGCCTTTGGTTAGATACTATATATAGTAGAGTAATTAACATTAATTCTGCCGTTGTTATGGGTAATTTTGGACCTTGACGAGGTTTGAATATAGCAAACATTATACTTATTTATTTGGAAGGTATTGTTATTATTTTAGGTAGTTGTCTTTATAAAAGTTAACAAAATTGGGGTACAATATAGAATAGATATATATATATATATCATCACGGGTGCCTTACGGCGCCCGAGACCGCCTAGACGGCCCCAGGGTACCCAGCGGAGGGGTTTTATACACCACACCGAACAAGTGGCTAGCTCGTCGCGATGTTTTGGATAGACTCAATAACCCATCTATAAACAGTTTCACAAGTTGGTATAGTGAAACCGGGACCGACAGCTTAACGTGCTCTCCGAGGCACTATAGTGGTGTTGTCAAACAAATATACATATTTTTTTAAATTAAAAACTCATTGGTACACACCGGGATTCGAACCAGGGACCTAAGCGTTTTTAAGTCCAAGGTCTAACCAACTAGGCCACCACGTATGTGGTGGAGTATATAGAATAGATAATAAGTATACTTATTATCTATTCTATATACTATATACTATATAATATTGTGTTTTTCGGTTTGCATCAGCCATTAGTTTCGCCTGACAAATTGACAGTCCAAAAATAGCCTTCAAGTTAATAAACGACATCAACGAACGAACGATGAAAATAAATTAGGAATATTCAGTTGATAGATTGGTGGATCAAGGAAAACGAACTTTAATGAAACTGACCTAACATCATAAAATATTCCACTATCTTGTTAGTATCTAAATAAGTAAACATTCAGTAGTTGCAATAATTTTTATTAGTGCTTTCTGTTTACCAATTTTGTTTGTACTTTTATAATTCATAGTCTAAATAAACAACAACAATAAATACGTGGGATGTACCACATATTTAATGTTGATATACTAACTCCGCCTAATAAAAAAATGTTGACTCAAAAACTGAATGAGAATCACAGGGGATTCCCGGTTTAGCAATGTTTTTTAAGGATTCATTATATATACATTTTTTTAAATCTTAACTTATCTATTATGAAATCACTCGGTTTTTAACGTCTTTCTGTCTGTCTGGGCCGATATCTCGATGACCGGAATAATATAAATCTTCTCACTGCCCGAAGTATAGTTTTTGATAAAAATAATAATCTAATGTAATAGAGAGTTTGATTTCAGAGAGATAAATTATTATATATTAGCAGGTAAGATAATTAGGAGGTAGTGTTGAAATCTGAAATATTTGTAAGTTATTGGAACTTTAGGTTCATTAGTATTTGAATTTTTAATGGATTTCTGGAAGAAAAATAACCGATAAATACATTTTACTGCATCAGCTTCACCTGCAGTTTAATTTACAATAAATTGGATCAAAAATAAAATAAAATACAGTCCTTGTTCCACGCTGATAATGTAGCTTTCTATATTTTTTAATCGTTTTGGAGTTTAGGTATCCGGAACAAACAAACAATCAAATATTTTCTCTTTGTGATATTGCTAAAGATTTAAAATTTTAGTTTATTTATTTCAATAATAAATTATATTTTTTTAATTTAATAATACTTTTATTTAAAAGTTTAACTTAATACTTTATTTCTCGAGGTACCTACATACCTACTTATTATTATACGTACATACCTATTAAGCTTCGGAGACCATAATATAAGTCTTGTGCCATTTTAGGCAAAGCAAAAAATACATTCAGTACGTCAAATTCATTCTCTCTATTTCAACAGAGCGTTCTGCTTGTAGCTGTTCTGCGTTGCGGCAAGTACCAGCGCACTGACCCCTAGCTTATTGTTTTTTACGAACTATTATCATAAATTCAACATAATCGATATAATTGAAATAAATACCTTTGCTGGGTCCCAACAAATATCTAAAATCTTTGAATTAATTGCTTTGTCATTAGAACAAATCTCTAATGAAGAGAGACAATAACGTAGTAGGTGTTTGTTTTCTACCCCATGTATAAATTTTAATTTATTTGTTATGGTAACCAATTGTCTGATTGCTCGCAGGCAAAGATAGACTTGAATTGATGCTAATTGAGGCTGGTTAAACAAACGAGGGTCCAGACACAACGTTGTTAAAATATCTGACTAGCTACCTAATTTCTTATGTACAGTCGCCAACAGTTCAAACTAGCCATTGCCATCATTTCTCTTATTGCTGTCAAATTGCTAATACATTGTAGGTATTTGAGCGAGGAAGAACTAACGGAAATGGATAACCTAAGCTGTTGCCGACTGTGTGTAAATTTTTAAGGCTCATCAGTTGTGTAGACGCCGTACTTCTAATATTACAAATTGGCTGTTAGTCGTAGTTTAATTATTATTTGAGTCGAGAAATACTGGAAGTGTAAAAGCTCATTTTGTATGAGGAACGCAAAATTCGCGATAGAAACTGAGTGTTCTAAACCGACTCTACTTGGAAGTACTTTTTAGAGACTTAGCGTAATGAACCTATAATGTAAAGCTACATAAAAATACGGAAAAAATACAGTGCTCTAGAATACTACTTAATAAATAATAATAGTATACAAATATTTTAAATAGAAAAGATTTGATTATTACAAAAACTACTGATTATATATTAATATATTCTTTCACCAATAGAAAGCACTATATTATCTTATCAGCGAGTAGCATGGGCTGTATTTCATTTTCCATATGATTTATTTTTAATAAAACAGCGGGTGAAACCGCGGGGCATAGCTAGTATTAAGCTAGTTAACTATAAAATAACACATTTATTTAAAGTAGAGGTCTACCTAACCTAGAAAGTTTTGATAATATCTACTAAGATTAGACTAAGACCGAACAAAATGGCATAAATACAATGCATTCTTTTTTTTATGAGCGAACAAATTTCACTAAGGCCGCGGACTAGATTTACTGCCATCACACTCACAGTGTCGACCTCGTCACGTGGTTGCCGCGTGCCGGAACGTAACCAGTTCCGCGTCGCGTCGGTTGGTTCAAAACTTAATAACCATGTATGCGCATGCGCATGTATCGGGCGTTCTAAGATTCTGATCCCTTAGAACTGCACCAGATTAGAAATCTTGCTTGGCTATTAAAACTTGTCATGTATAAGTCAAGGTATATTGATTGAAATGAAAAAATATACGTAGATGTTAGTGTATTATATTTACTTACATATATTTTTATAGAGAAAACTTAATTCTACTATTTTTCCATTTATTTGACAACAACGCTATAGTGGCTTGAAGAACACGTTAAGCTATCGGTCCCAGTTTCACTATACGAACTTGTGAAACTGTATATAGATGGGTTATTGAGTCTATCCAAACACCGCGACGAGCTAGCCACTTGTTCTATATAGATAGACTACATCGGCTACGAAGAGGTGGGAAAAAAGCCCAACCACCGTTGGGTACTCTCAGGCCGTTTAGGCGGTCTCAGGCGCCGTAAGGCACACATGATTGTATATTCAAGGTGGCGTATTTAGTAATGACAGTGATACATTTAGCTATAGCCTTTCCAAAACAAGGTAAAAACATTGTCAATTATTTCTTTTAGGTTTTTAATATGATGGATGTCTTTCAAACTATGGACTCCAGCGTCAATGCATTTTTGAGCTCGGCAAATATTTCTAATATCTATTTACTATATCTTAAGTGAAATTGTCGTTGCGTTCTGCTCGAATGACGCCTGATTTGATCAGTTTCTTTTTTTTTCTATGGGGTTATTTAAAGTCGCTAGTTTATGTGAATAAGCCATAAACTTTATTAGCCCTTAAAATCAATATGCGTCAAAAAATTCGGAACGGAATTTTTGAGTAGCGTGATAAAAATAAATTTTTTTAAAGTTTAAAATTGCGCTGACGCTGGAGGCCATATTGATTAAAGAGATTATATTGAACATCTAATTAACAGAAATATTTTTACAGGTCTATTTACAATTAAGTATTTTTAAATAATGTTTTTACTATATTTAAAGAAATTTATAGCAAAATGAAACTGTGCCATTACTTAAGCGCCACTTTGTACCTATACGAGTATACAAATAAATAGTGGTCGTTCTGGAATGATGTCATCAACAAAGTCCCTTTGAGCTTTGGCGCTTATTATTTTAAGAACTTCGTTTTTCGGGGTATTTCTGCTTCGATTTCTTATAGATGTGGTAGTCCCCCTTTTACAGAGTAAGCGTACTATCTCTTCGACCTCATGGTGCCATTCCATTAGGCAAGATTGAGGGCAAACGCAGACTCTGTTTATAATAAAATTAAATAAATGTTAGAGACAGACCCGATATGAAAAATATAAGAATTACAAAAATAGTAGGTAGTTTTCATATTATATGGATTTTTTAACACAGAAAACGTCTGATGACCTAACGTCAGATGTGTAGGTACTCGTACATCTGACGGTAATTTTAATTGGTCAAATTATTTTAAATTAACTAGTCCCATACTAATATTATAAGAAGAAAATATATAATTGTTTGTTTGTTCCGTGTTGTAAACTCATAAACTACTGAACCGATTATCATAAATTATATGTAAGAATAATCTCCAGCAAGCTAGTAACTAGTTAAAAAAGTAAACACATTTGGCACTGGATACCAAAGACAGATAACAGACTAAGGAGCAAACTTATTTCGTCGCAGGTAAAGAAATATAAGTTTTTTTTTAAAGATACAAATAAATATTATAAGAGTAGCGCTCTCCAAATCCACATAAATGTACATACACTCAAATTTATATACGTACGGCCGAATTGGTTAGACCTCAGACTTAAAAACACTAAGTACAGTTGGGGAACTGTGGAGTTCAAATACCGGGGGTGTACCAATGAAATTTTAATTTAAAAAATAAGTACCTATATTTATTTGACTACACCAGTATAGTGCCTCGGAGAGCTTGTTAAGCTGGTCGGTCTCAGTTTCACTATACACATTTGTGCAACTGTTTATATATTTTATGGGTTATTGAGTCTAACCAAACATCGCGGCGAGCTAACCACTTGTTCGGTGTAGACTCATACCATCTACGACTACGACTAAGTGAAGTTAAAAACCGCTGGGTCCTGAAGCCGTCTAGGTGGTCTGATATATTTGTTTATATCTCTAAAAGTTTAGTAGGTAAATATAAAATAAAGGGTTTTGGGAAAATGAATCACAAATGCATTTTTTATACGATTCAATAGATCTACTTCCGGTTTATCATCATAAATAAAAAAAATAGGAAATGAAATGGATTTATTCGACAAAAAGAAACCTTGAATGTAACACCAAATATTTTAACTTAGCATAACGTCATGTGACTTTAATGGTAAGAAGACCTAAAAAATATATGAATAGGGTCTATCATTACATTGTTGTTTAATAACAGTGACTCCTACTATGCCGGCTAAACGATTCAGTTACAAAACAGGCGCTGACGAAAAGTCAAATTTGCATACGAGTCTATTTTAATATCCTCGTTGCTTCATCGTCAATTTAACTGGCGGTTTTGTAATCAAAGCTTGAAAGGAGACTACTACCTCAACGATAAATCGATATAGTAGTCTCTTGAATACCGGTGAACCCACAGACTATAACTCAAACATGACTAGGTCACGGTTTTTTTTTTTAATATTTTTGATTTCGATCTACTTTAGTATCTGTATTCAGTCCATGTGCTGAGGCTTATTACGGGGTGAAAAAATGAATGATAAAAAAAAATGCATCGATCTAATTTATATTTTTTAAATATTTCTACACTAAGAAATAATTTCTACTTAATAACTACATAGTTAATCTCTTATAATAGTGGTGGGTTCCTGGAGACCCAAGATACAGACCCAAGCCTAAATTTTCGGACTCCAGCCTCGCACGGATTCTGTACTATTTTATTGCATTGATATTTTTAATATTGTGAAAATAAATTACTATTACACTATTAATATTGGTATATTAAGATTTATTTAAGATTGTGCACATTTATTAATATGCCCTTGCTCAGGGCGAGGTGGAACATAAGGAAGCCAATATTATAAAGACAACTTATGGAAGTCTAGCCGCGTTGTTAAGGGGTTAAACATATCGACTGACCTTGAGTGATTTAAATAAATAAAGTAGGTAGGTACTGAAATCATAAATTATTTATTCAGATCTAGACACGCGTAAACATTAAATATGTAAAAACCCGTCAAGTGGCCTAGTCCTTTTTAGTCTGTGGGTTCACTGCTTTTCCGGGGACTACTGCATCAATTTCTTGTCGAGGTGGTAGTCTGCTTACTTGATGCGATACCATAACGGGCGATTAATTTGACAATAAAGCAGCGATGATATAAAGATAGACTCGTAATAAAAATACGTCTTTGTTGCCGCCCATTTCGTAACCGCATAATTTAGCCGATATAGTGAAAAAATCAATGTATTGATCGACCTCATTCGTGGACTTTGTAGGTGGGCTACCATCAAGAAGATACAAAATCACTAGACGTGCTCAAATAATAAAAAAAAATTAAGAATGGAAATACGAATATATATATATAACTAAGTATAGTATATTATTAAGAATGGAAATACGAATATATATAACTAAGTATTGAAAGCCATTGATCTACGTCCGATTAGATTTTATACTTCAAGAAAACGATACTGATTCATTTACGTCAAATTGGAAAGATAAAAAAGCTCGGAAAGCGATGATGAACGCAATGAATGTTGTTCATTGCGTTCATCATCATCATCATCATTCACAACAAATCATGTCAAAGCTTGAATGAATGAAAACATATTTATTTGTACAAAAGCTTGAAACTTGTAAGAACTTTATGCTTTAGGCAGCTAACTTTTAAACAACCGAAACTTGTTAATTGCTCTTGATATAACTGGAAGCACTATATTATCCACTATACCAACACAACAGGCTCATAAACTTATTTCTATATTTTTCGGAATTTGATTAAATTTTTACAGAGGGATAATTTCAAATCCAGTAAAAAAAAATGTTATCTTGTCCTAAGTATTTTTATATGAGCATCAATACATATTAAAATGTAAAAAGTGCATAGTCAATAATGGCCAATATTTCGATTATTATCGATCTCTACATGGCGATTAGTTTACTATATATTTATAATTTTAATTATATATATAGGACTAATTAAAAATTGTCGGAAACATTCAAAATAAGTTCTTAAGGTTGCGGATCTATTAAAAAAACAAATGGTATTGGTATAATATACATAAAAACTCACATGCTGTGTAGTATATAGAAATGATAAATATAATAATTCAAATTTTCTATTTATATTTTTGTTACATAAAATAATAACAACCCATTAGCTAGCGACGCACAAAACACAAGTTGGCGTGCCAAACCAATCCTTTGATGCAAACAACACTGGAGTGCCCACGTCGGAACTATAATGCGAATTAGTTATGTAAAACACGTGACGAAAATTTTAATTATCTTAAAGACTCAAGAAAATAAATTAAGTATAATATACTTGTACTTAATTAAACATAATATAGAAGAAAGAAGTTCTTTTCAGTAACTACTGAAACCAAATATTTTTCATATGGGTCGCTTTATTTTTCAATTACACTTGGTTGATGCCTAACTATAGTTACTAGCTTCTATAGTAAACAGAGTTAAAGACATATTTTTTTGCATAAGTAATGTTATAAATTCCTTATTATTTTAATAATTAGAAGACAACTTTTGACATTCACACAGTAGTTCTACTAATATTTATATTAGTGAGAAGTTTACTAAGTTTTGTCGCAAAACATTTTATTTTTAGGTTTGTCTTCTTTTAAGATTGATGATTTAATGATGATATATTAATGACACATTGTGTTTGGTTAAGATACGATTAGAGCTAATCAAAAAGAATCTGCGTATGTAAGAATATCTATAACAGTAATGTATATTAAAGAACGACTTTAATCGGTAATTTCTACTATATTAATAACTTAGTGCGTCGACATACGACTACATATACTCGGAAGACAATCCTTTCTTCAATTTTTTAGCAGCTACAAAATAGTAATTTATATTCTAAGTTTGTCTTATAGAAAATCCAAATCGAATACATGTATAAGCAAATGTTTGTAAGCATAAGAAGTAGGCTGGTCAGATTTAAACATGAGGCGAATACTAGAACAAGTAAAGTGACTAGAATCTTATATAGTCCTTGGGCTTAATATGACCGTTTTTAACCGCGAAAGCAGAAAATTCTAGAGCCACGATCCGAAGGCGTCTTGAATGTTTTTAAAAAGAAAGTTCAATTTCTTTATAATCTGGCAATATTACTTGTATATTATATTCAGGTGGGCTCTATAACTTAGCTAGTCCGACCGATTTTAGCCGATACAGATGCTAAAATCGTGAAATGTCCTAGTCATGTTTCGTTTTTTTTGAGGATCCACCAGTTTTCATTAGGAGACTATTGCATCGATTTCTTATCAAGGTGATAGCCTCCTTTAAGGGTGCTTTTACAAAACGGTCCATTAATTTAACGATAAAGAAGATAATTTAACGATATTAAGGTAGACTTGTAATGTCATTGATTTATTTAGTTAATCGCTTTTGTGACCGCACATTGTGTAACAGGCACAGTGAGAGCGATCAATGTTGTTTAACAATCGATCGACTTTGTAGTCTTGCTTACCAACAGGTCATATACGCTCCAATAATATTACAATAACACAAGAAAGATAAATGACTATCCAGTAATCTAGAATGAAATGGCTTTCTATGAAAAAGCCTGGATATAGTTAAGAATAATATCTCGGTAGAAATTGATTAGATCCATGAATTATAATTGAATGATGACGATTGTTATATGTGACCCCTCGGCGTATTAGGAGCAAAGGATGTAACGAATCCATTTAATATTGTTGGTCGTAATCCAATCATGCCGAAGCATTGTTAACAACTAAATCGCTCTGATCCGGCAGGTGTCTTTATTTTGCATGATTGGTACAAGCACTTGACACTATTTCAAAATAGCATCTCAAGGAGCTTCTATTTAACTTTAACAATGTTACGCAAATGTCCTGTGTCTTAACAGTTAAGCTAGTCAGACAAGGTTAGTAAATTATATGTAGTGCAAATCTTAAAACCGTCGTAAAAAAATGTACATAAGTACTTAAATGTCTGTTTTATCAGGTTAAACGTCTGCGCAACTTTAACTGTTTACGCAGCGCACGCAACTTTTTGCAACATTTGACATTAATGCTCCGCTCCTATTGGGCCTACGCCCGGAGCGGAGCGGACTACCACACTACTCTTCCGCTTTATAATATTAAGTAAAGAAGTATAGATTTTTAATAATCATTATTTATAAACTCCATCGGTCAAGTGATTTGAAAGTCACTAACAGACTAAGCATCGATTTTATATAAAGAATAAAAAGTTACTTACTAACCCAAAAAAAATAATTACCAAATCCATAAATGTACTATCTGATATAAACATTATATATATACTTATTCATAAAACCTTTATTATATACATTAATATTATGAGTGATATTAACCCTATAATGTTAGAGCTCCGTTATATGCCGTTTTATTTTTAAGAACCATCGATGTTAAGAACCCACTATGACATACTGAGGAGAAGATATTACTCGTATCATATTTTATAGACTGGGCACCAGCATGGGTCTAAGATTATTGTATATACGTTTTTAAATTATCCTGAATCATCATCATCAGTTTGCCTCCTGTCATTGGAGTAATATCCATTCCCTTTAGACTAGGGGCCTATTTTATAAACGTGATAACAGTAATTTACAATGACAATTTATACCACGATTTCACAATCACAATGTATTATAAAATTCCGATTTAAATTACAATTTTTACGTTTATAAAATAGTCCAGAAATTAAAAAATAATAAATATTTCACAAACGTGATCTTCCTATAACTCTGTGAAGGTGATAAATGTTATTTATAACATGTTTTTATAATGGCAATGTATTATAAATTACAAATTGTCATGCCAATTCTTACAGAGAGACTTATCAACTGATAGAAGACAAAAAAGAATCTAAAAGCCTCACGGTACTCAGGGGTAGGGTTAAATTCCCACCTTATATTGTTATTCCAAGAGCAAACAAGATCAAAATGATAAAATTCTCGTGATAAATACCACATGTTCCTTCAGATAATACAATCTCAAATAATGACCAACAAAGTTAAACATTTACTGTATTACGTAATAAATAATCAACAACATGAAAACATAGTTGATTTTAAGGTTAGAGTAGGATTTAAAAATCAAAAACTTTAATGTAAAATAAAATCGTTAGATTAAAACTGTAACTACCGAGTTACAACATAAACTGATGTGATTGTTTGTTATTAATCTATAGTTTACAACAATATTAGAATTAATAATGCCTATATAAATTTAAACAAAAACCCGGTTTTTGCTTGCACGCAGAGAATTACGACCTTTTTTATCAAAACCTTTCACTTTTCGGTAATTATTTTTCTTTCATATTTGAGCATATACTAAAATCTATTTATTTTTTTCAAAAAGTCGAAACGCTAACTCCGTAGATAAATGGTCTACTAAATGGTAAACTTTATTTCAATAATAATAAATTTACTGTAAATGTAGTAGGTGGTAGGTATACATATTTTTATTTTTTTCGTAACAGTAAATTAAATGTTAATTGTTTCTAATAAATATTATTAACTATAATTAATAATGATTAACTTCATACCGAGGTCAGAAAAAAGATCAAAATTCAAATTCAAAATTTGGTAAATATTGGGACATTTCCAATATTTACAAAATTAAATTTATTATATGAATTAATTGATGTCATTATATGTCATATGTGTTATTTTTAGACCTTTCTTTTTCAATTATCTATTCACAGAGTTATAGAAAACATTTATTAAACCATTAAAAAAACATAATAAGGTTTTAATGAAACAACAAAATTACAATTTTAAAATATTTTAGTGTGAAATAATATATAAGTTGGGAAATAATGCCAAATAGTTAAATTCATATGTATTAAAAATTATTTTAAAATTGAATACATTTTTAATTTAAAACGTTATTTTTAGACATTTCTTTTTTAATTATTTCTTTAGCACATTGACTTGTTTAAGCCTTACAAGACCTCTTTCGACTTCTTGATATTTACGTAATCATTTTATTGCGGTTTTAAACTTGGGGGTTAACTTTATTTACGTGGTTAGGGTAGTTCACCCCTGTCTGTGTATTCCTGGTAAAACGCTATTTCCATAATCACATAAATTGATTTTGTTGTAGTATGACTTAAAATAGATGAAGGCTCAAATCACTGTTTAACTGTATGTATTTGCTGGTTAAACTATTATTAAGAAATACTTTGTGTATACGTTTAAGGATTTCCCTTTGTACTTATTTTATTTAAAACAAGTTTGTGATCTCTCACCTTCATACTCGTAATTTAATTATATATTATTTTTATATTATGATTGAGTTATGAGAGAGATGTAAAAAAGAGGTGCAGTTTTTCTAAATTCAAGTCTTTCTAGTTAAAATGGCTCGAATCGAGTGATCAAGCTAAGATGCTGATAAAATCTAAACTCAGAGTTTAAGTTTTAATGTTTTTTATAAAAGTCATCATAAATGTAATGCCGTCAGCTTTGTGGACAGAAGTTTAGTTTTGCATTTATTGAATAAATTTTTATTTAGTAATTACTAATTGTTTGAGTTCATAATGTTGTTTCTTCAACAAGTTTATCTTTTATATTAATTTTTAATAAATTATTTACAAAATTGTCGCATTTAGGTTAAAATAGTTCGTTTCTCAACCTTGGTAATTTATTAGCGAAACGCGCAAAACCACTAAGAACTCTTCTTGCAAATGACTTAATGTCGTGACCGCCACATCTAAAGTATAATAACTACAAATTGATTTCATATGTCTCAACCCATACCTATGTATAGGTATAGTAAAATAATATTTTATGTAAATCGTCACTGTTTGTATGTTTAAAACATTAACTAACTCGTGCTCTAAGTTGAAATTCAGTTTACGTATATGACGTAGAAATTGTGGTAATTATTTATGACAACAAATAAAATTGAGTCTTAAAGTAAGTTTGTAGAAAAATATATGAGAGTGACAAAATTCTCCATGAAATGTCGTTTAAAGGTTTATGTTAATGTTACGTTAAAACAGCGCGCACAAAATCTATTTTTGTTATTTAAAAATAACTCTATGACGTCTCATTAAGATGGAGTTGGCTTGGCATCGGCACATCCCGCTTCAGCAGGACTATACGTAAATTATAATCCAAAATAATATTTTCGTATAGTCACGGGTGCTTTACGGTGCTAACAATTTAATTTAAAGATGTTATAGTGAAACTGGCACCGATAGCTTTTTTTTTTTTTTTATTGGAGCTCGGCATGTGATTTTAAACCTGATGGTTAATAATGTACAAAATCCATGAGTGGGATAGATCAATAAATTATTGTTTAACAATATTGATCGCTCCCAGTATGTCGGCTAAATTATGCGGTTACGAACTGGGCTGCGACAAAAACTACTAAAACCGAGGCTGACTAGGTCACTTGACAGTTTTTGCATTTGTATCGGCGCCGGCGGTGGTAGCGAGACCGGTCTATCGAAGAATAATAGAGGCCTTCCCACCAAATTAATATAGTGTTGTTTTAACATTAAAAGCTTATTGGAACATGTTTAAACAATTGGCCTAAAAACTGTAGAATTTTTCTATAAGTCTATAGTCTAACCAACTCGCTCAAACAATCTTAATAGTACTGAATATTTTATTATTCATACCAAATCTGCCTAATAAAATAAAACTTTCGTCAAACTCTAGCAAACTTTCGTTAACTCAACCGATTTTGATAAATTTTCTACACAGTATGATCTGACACCAAGCATAATTACTTACATAAAAGGTGTTACCTAATGTAAGTAAAATATATGAATTCCTCAAATTACAGTCAAATACAATAAATGATTTTAACGCAAAAGCTAGTTTAAATATAAATATCCATATCTACGTTTAGTTGAAAACATCTGGTGACCAAAAGTCTGGCTTAATAATTTTAGTAAAAAATTTACAACGATGACAAATTTTAAATAATTGTTTTGAAATGTTTGTGATTTCTTTATGTCCATAATTATTTTTTCTAAAAAAATAATTTGTACGAACCTATATAATTTAATTTATAGTTAATTTAAATAGGTTTTTTGTTTTTTTTATTTATTACTTATAGTTATTTATTCGTTATGTATTAGTTTATTTGTATGTAATTTATAAACTTATATAATTGTTATATTAAAAACATAAAACATACCAAATTATGCACATTATATATAAGTATGAATATACTAGTCATGTAACCTAAATGTTCAACCAATAATATCCCTTCTTGAAATGTTGATTGTAGATTAACTTTAGCAAGGCACATGGTTGGTAAATATCAAAAAAATTACGTAACGTGACATTATACCAATGATAATAATGTCTTGTTAGCTAATTTTAAACATTGATTATTTTTTTGGGAGTAGATCTTCCTTATATGACATGGGAATATTTAATCAATTGCAACGTAACGCTAGATAAGTATCTACAGTCCAGTCATGTTTCGGTTTTAGCCTATGGGTTCATTGGGGTTCAGGAGAATTTCAGGATGCGGTTACGAAAAAGACTCGTAATGCAAATTCGTTTTTGTCGCTGCCCTTTACGTAAGCGCATCATTTACCCGGCATAGTGGGAGCGATCAATAGTGTTAAACAACATTGTATTGTACGACCCCATTCATGGATCACAAGCCGTGTTCCAGTAAAAAAATAATTAAATATATTTTATTGTTGTTTCAGAAAAAAAAGTTACGACCTATTATAGTGCAGTATGACCCCTCTACGAAGGGAACCAGGAACGAGATGGTTCTTAACAAGTAAGTTAATATTTTCTTTGCTAACATAGTGTGTGCTTTCTTATTTTTTTTCGTTGAATAAGTTTTAAATACTGCTGAATCTTGTGTCGTTGATTAACTTTAATCCATACGTTAATTAGTCTTTTGAATCATAAATTCAATAAGCTTGAGTTACATATTTGATTCCGTGCCAAATATTAAATCCGCACAATTCACTATTTAAATTATTTAATAAATGGTATTTTCAATAAAAACTAAATTAGTTTCTTATTTTAAGCTATATTTTTAGGAAAAAAAATACATCACATAATACCAACATTTACTTAATATCGGTTCAAAAAGACAAAAAATAATAGTTAATAAAGTACACAACAAACTTTAGTTACGTTTACATTTTATATCATTTCAGTTGATTTATTATATATATAAATATTTATGATTATGTAAGAATATAATAATTGGATGTATAATAGAAATCTATTATACTTAAATTAAAATAGTCATTGTTATTAACTGCCTTAAGGCACAATAAAAATATATTAATAATTAATTCCACAATAGATGTTTTAACGACTTCTAGACAATATCGACAGCCTCCGTTGACTAGTGGTTGCGTCTTTGGCGTTGTATCCGGGTGTCGTGGGTTCGATTCCCACCCATGGCAAAAAATATTAGTACGTTTTTCTGTACAGTTTGTCATGGTCTGGGTGTTTATAAAATATAATATGTATTATATCGTTGGTACACATAGTACAAGCCTAGAGCTTAGTTTGTGACCAGAGCAATATGTGTAATTTATCGATTTAAAAAAAAAATCTTTGTTTTTGAGTTTGCTAGGTTAGGTTTATAAAATCTTATTATTTCCCGATTGCATGGAGTTTTGTGTCAGTTATATTAGTCACATTTATGACTATGCACTATTTTTCAGTAGCAAGTTAATTTCAGCAAGGCTCAAAGCGTGCAATTGCACGATTGTGGTAATGACATTGATCTGAAGTTATGACCACCCCTATGATCCAGTTGTTACGCCATCGCGCCATTGGTTTTGTATACGGAGGTCGTGGGTTAGATTACCACTCATGGAAAACAATATTAGTACGTTTTTCTATATAGTTTTTCATGGCGTGGATGTTTATAATATTATAAAATAAAATATATACTTAAAATATCGTTGTTTTAACATAGTACAATTTT
The DNA here is from genome assembly GCA_947458855.1 of Monopis laevigella. Classification (NCBI taxonomy): domain Eukaryota; kingdom Metazoa; phylum Arthropoda; class Insecta; order Lepidoptera; family Tineidae; genus Monopis; species Monopis laevigella. The sequence goes on from OX381576.1 coordinate 17,964,922, forward strand.
AGAGCTTAGTTTGTGACCATGGCATAAATGTGAAATATATAAATAATAATACATAATAATAATATGTGTATATATTATTATTTATTCACAAGGATGGAACACAGACCAATATTTTTTTAAAGTTTAAAATGTCACAGCGCCCAAGGCTCAACCATGAGTTTTGATGTCGTTTTAACGTTAGAATTAAGGAATTTTATTTATCATTTTTAATAAAGTGATTATATTAGTGGTTCCACGCGTATATATGACTCGTATATAAAACCAATGTTTCGCTAATACAAAAATTCACGATAAAGGCTTTGTATTAATAAAAAAATATATAATTGCACTTAAAAATAGACTAATCGGATTAAAATAAATCAATTTCTCAAGATGCGGCAGATAGCCAAATTTAAATTGTATTTTACTGTATGGAGGTAACAGTGAATAAAACTTTAGTAAATTTAAAATTGAGAAGAAATTTATTACAAAGATTATTAAATCTATATGTATAGAATGGATTACTTTTTTTTTTATTTGGGGGCAAAATGTGTAAAATATCCTACATATTGTTATATATTATTTTCATTGTTAGTTATATATAATTTTTAAAATAATATGTAGTTTCACATTTTTTTTTTCTTTTTAACCCTTACGACTTTTTTATCAGGCACGACTGGATTTTTATTCACTGTTACCTTCTTACAATGCTTATTATTGTTTCTATATGTTTTGTGTGCTCTTCAAATTAATATCAAGCTTATTTATTAATTTCTACAGATTCATCTGTAACTAATATCTATGACCTTTCTGTTCAACAGGAAAAAGAAAAATATTATTTACTTCCTAATCGGGAAGCAACTGTACCTATATAGCTTCAAACTTCGCTCATTTTTTTTTATTAATTTTAAATATGTATTGTTATTTTATTAGATTAAAATAGTATTCTTTATTATCTTGATTGTTAAAAGTATATTATTAGAAGCTAAAATGGCTCGAGCCGCAGAAGACGAGGCAGCCCCAGACTAAAGTCGTTCGCCTTCCTTGTTCATCCCGCTCTGGACTCATACACCGGTATATCATCACATTTTTATGGTTTCGTTTTATTAATTAAAAAAAATATTTAATAAATATTATATACATATGATGGCCCCACCAAATAAAGGTGCAAAGAACAAATATACAATGTACAACAAAATCACAGCCACATTCTCGTAAATTGGCATTTAAATATATTTATACCTTGTTCAGAGGATCAGTATTGCTATCCAACGGGGTAACGCCGCTAGTGTCCTTAGTACCCTACGCCTATTGTCTTATTTTCAAAATTTTTAATATAGGTAATAATTCATTATTTTTATAGGTATGTATATTTTATTATATTTTTGTTTATTTTTCTTTTATATTTTTTGTAGAGTAAATAAATTTATTGAATATATTTATCATATAGGTAATTACTGGTGTGTTCTCGATAAGGTTTATCATTAAACTTTCATAGAATTTTTTAACGCTAATTATTTAAAAACATACTTATAATAGATATTTAAAAAAAATACTTAACAAAAACTAAAAAAATGCATTGCAAAATAAAATAGAAATGTTTATATTGCTATCTTTACAAGCTTGAGATTTTTTTTAATTGGTCGCACTTAGATTGGTCGATTTAGTAAGTATACCTAAAAACAAATAGTTTTCCCCGCGGAAACAAGTCAAAATAACGAATAAAAAAACGAAGGTATCCAAGTAGGTAATAATAATAAAAAATGTTTATTGGTACTATTTTTTTACAACTATTTTTTTTTAGTATAATATTTAGAGTTGTCTTCATGTAGACCAAAACTACAATACACAATATACCAAAATATATTTTGAGTGCAAAGACACTAGGAAATTAACATCCTAGGTCTGTGGTTAAACGATATTTTATTTAAGTGAAAACCATTTTACATGTTTATTCCGTGGGGCCATCGATTGTTATAATATATTTTATGTTTTTATTATTTTAGTTTTGAAATGCGTTTGTCTCCACTTCTCGGCGGCAGACTGGCATGCAGCGCGATCTCTGTTCAGGCTCGGGATTGTCATCCAAACTTGTCATATTTTGTACAAATTTAATTTAGCTTTATGGATTTGACATCAAAACCAATAAATTATTTAAAATTTGTTATTATTTCAAGTAAAGTAAAAAAAAACAATTAAAATAATAATTGGTTAAATTTTCGTGTGTAGTAACTCAGTATTAAGCAAAACGTAAAGCTGTATTGAATTTATTGTTTGGTGCTTATTTTTTGTAAATGCCAAGTCTTAACAGAGTGAAGCGCCCCTAAATACAGAGACCATAATGCACACTTTTCACGATTACACTAACACCATTGTATTCGCCATGTTCAATGTCGTAATAAATTCATCGCAATGTCGCTTTCAATATTGTGTCGTTACATTTTTATGAGTTTTTTTTTTATTAATTATGATTCATTTAGAAAATCTTTACCTTAATTAAATTTTCCAGAATTAATAGTTATAAAAGAGACTTCCGTATATTTTAATACTTACACTTATAAATTTTACTACACTGTACGAAATACTCATTATCTAAACCTGAACAGGCGCGGTCGCAGACCATATTTTTTGGTGGGGGTCATTATAATTTATAAAACGCGTTATCTTTTAAGTTTTTGGGAGAATATTTGAATATAAGTAAGAGTATAAAGGGTTTTCCTTGTGGCCCCCCATGTGACCGCGTCTGCCATAATTACAACATATTATGTTGTTCTGAAGTATTTTTATAAGTAATGCTAAAAGAATATATTGTTATATAGGTATGGAGTGGACAGTAATCAATTGTCTGCTGAAAATGAAGCTGGCTCCACTCTTCCCCTTATGGAAATAGAAAGCCAGTCACAGCTTCAGCCAGACGAAATTTATAAACCATTTGAAAATCGAAAACTTGAACATCCGACTTCGTAAGTATCTTTCCCTAAGTACCTGCTAAACTAGTGGATTACATGGCCGGCCAAGGCGCGTATTTACGAATCAAATTCAAGATGTCCTTAAAAAACATGAAGCTAAAAAACGCGGCCCGCAGCGCGTGGTCCGGCACGGTTTTTACCTTCATGTTAAAAAAGGACAAATAAGAAGTCTAATAAACAGAAGCGCCTGTATGAATTGGTGCATGGATATCGAGGAAGCTAGGAAGTATGTAAAGACCGTGTGAAGTAGCGTACATTACTCTCTGCATATCTCTTAACAGGGATATAGGCGTGATGGTATGTATGTATATTTAAGATGATCATAATTATAATATACACGCACTTCCCGAAGTCCTAAGCTATAATAAATAATGCTTAGTATGTAACTTTTATCTGCCTGGTTGTAAGCAGACCTAAAAAATACATGATGTAGCTTTTATCGTCAAATGAAATGTCCGTACCGTAACTGCACCATATAAAGGAGACTGTAGTAGTAAGGAGACTCGACAAGAAATCGATATAATAGTCTCCTGAAATCCAGTGAAACCGCAGACTAAACCCGAAACAAGACTAGGACTTTGGCAACAGTTTGACAAACCGACACTGCATCTGTAACGAGACAAGCCGGTCAGTCTAGCAAGACCTTTTTTAACCTGACACCCTTATAAACGTTAACAAATGCAGACGAAACCACCACTCAAGTCCGATAGCCTTGGCGCTTCACATTCCTATCAAACTACAAGACGAATTATTAGTTCCAGATTTACTCGCAGGACTTGAATGGTGGTCCCGATTCTAGTCTATTTTACTGTACTTCAATTTACCATGATTTGGGTGTCTATAAAATATAATATATATTAGTATCGTTATTGCTGACACACATAGTGAAATATCCTACATATTAACATTTATTATTTCTATTTTAATATTATTACTTGATTATTTATAATATTTAACTGTGATTATTTCAGGGATTTGGATACGCTGATACATCTTCTGAAAGGATCTCTGGGCAGTGGTATTTTAGCAATGCCAATGGCGTTTCTGAATGCTGGCCTTTATTTTGGATTGGCATGTACATTTGCTATTGGAATAATATGCACTTACTGCGTTCACATTCTCGTGAGGACATCTCATGAGCTTTGTCGAAGAGTCAAACAACCATCATTAGGTTTTGCAGAAACAGCTGAAGCCGCTTTTTTGGTTGGACCTCATGCCGTGCATAAATATTCACGACTAGCTAAGTAAGCCTTTTTATATATCGTTTTTAATGTTCTAATTTTACTGGGAACATTTATAAATTTAATTTACTGGCTGCGATTTTTGAATGACACCGATGAGTTTGATATCACCAGTGAGAAAAATATCACCGATGACTAGGAAATTATGACTTACCAAAAGTCGTATTTGTGAAAGCGTAAAGTGCATTATCAACTTACAAATCATTTCTCATTCACAAGCACAAGAGGACAAGAGCGTTGTCCTCTTGTTGTGTTGAAAATATTGTTTGTCGTTCAATATGTCGTTGTTGTTTCTCATAATAATTGGCATGTTTATGCTAAAACATAAAAACTCAATGGTGGAACGGAACATTCTCTGAGATGATTATTTTCTGTCATCGGCGACTTTATTTACGAGTGGTATATAGGAGGCATTCGTATTGTATATCATAGGTTTTATATTTTAGTCACCCGATAAGATTCAGAAAATTCGAATTTTAGAAATGGATGATTTTATTGACATTTCCGTGGTATTTAGTCATCCGTTGATATTCAAAAATCGCGCCCCATCTGAGGCCATATTCTGTTTATTTTAAAGATAACGTTATTAGATAGTCAAAATATCGAAATCCTTTATATACAATTGTCACCTCACGGAATGCTAAAATCTGTCAAAGCAATAGTACCTGCGGGGTGAGGTGGAACTTTATTTAACACTTTCGCTTTCGTCAGTGTGATCGTTTTCATCTTGTCTATGGTCAGAACCATATTATTCATACAATAATATACGGAAGTGCTGTAACAGATCATGTAAATTATTAAAACTGTACCATAATTCTTTCGATTCAACTTATAGAAAAGAGATAAATATCAATTATTCGTTTCTTTGAAGAATTCAATCGAAAAATCATCAACTTAATAATTTTGAAGATGAATTACAGCACTTCCGTATATTATTCATACAGGTTCTGACCATAGACAAGACGAAAACGATTTCACTGACTAAAGCGAAAATGTTAAATAAAGTTCCACCTCATCCCGCTGGAACATAAAGGAATAAAGTATATGCCTTCTTTAGTTATTATTATTATTGATTGTTCAATATATTTTTAAAAGGATTTCGTTATTTTGACAATTTAATGTTTCAGTTATAGAAGAAACAGAATGTGGCCGCTAGTCATTTATAATAATATAAAATATATCAATTATATTATTGTCGAAATATTTGTATAATTCTGAACCACTGTGAATATATCCCCATTTCCATTTTTTCTCATATAATAATGTGTAAATGTTTGTTTCTGTTACAGAGCTTTGGTGAACTCATTCCTCGTCGTTGACTTGCTCGGATGTTGTTGCGTATACATCGTTTTCGTTGCCAAAAACTTGAAGCAGGTTATTGATTTTCATGCAAATAGTACCGATTGGCTTCCTAAAGATATGGATATCAGAATATATATGGCCATACTTTTGCCTTTTCTTATAATGATGAATCTTATAAGAAACCTAAAATATCTAGCTCCCTTTTCTATGATTGCTAATGTATTGGTTGGAACGGGAATGGGCATCACCTTCTATTACTTATTGCAAGATATGCCTAGTATCAGCAGTCGAATCACAATGGCCGGATTAAGTCGCATGCCTACATTCTTTGGCACTGCTATATTTGCGTTGGAAGGAATCGGTGTTGTGATGCCACTTGAAAATAACATGAAGACCCCAAACCACTTCATTGGATGTCCTGGAGTCCTAAATTTTGGAATGTTTTTCGTCGTGTCTCTCTATGCAACTGTCGGGTTTTTCGGGTATCTGAAATACGGAGAACATACAGCGGGCAGCATCACTCTTAATCTACCACAAGGAGAAATGTAAGTAATAATAATATGTAGGACAATTTACACATATCGCTCCAGTCACAAACTAAGCTCTAGGCTTGTACTTTGTGTACCAGAAACAACGATATAATACATATTTTATTTGATAAACACTCAGAACACGACAAACTGTACAGAAAAACTTAGTAATATTTTTTTGCCATGGGTGGGAATCTTACTCACGACCTCTGGATTCAATGCCACAGGTGCAACCACTAGTCTACGGAGGGGGGGAAAAAAATCTATACTAATATTTTAATGAGAAAAGATTTTAATTTTTTGTTTTGGATAAATTCAAAAATTACTGAACTGAATTTTAAATTACTATTATCAGCGACTAACATGAGTTGTATTTTATTTTCGATGATGCGTGCGAAGCCGTGGGAAATAACTATTTATTTACAGGAATCTTAATTTTTTCAGACTGGGGCAATGTGTGAAATTAATGATAGCGGTAGCAATCTTTTTTACATATTGTTTGCAATTCTACGTACCAATGGATATAATTTGGAAAAATCTTCAACATCGTGTCAGTGCATCAAAGAAGAACTTTGCCGAATATTCTATCCGCATAAGCCTCATTGTAATGACCCTTGTTATCGCCGTTGTTAATCCCCATCTAGGTCCCTTTATATCGTTAGTAGGCGCCGTTTGCCTATCATTCTTAGGCTTGATCTTTCCTGCGGTTATCGAAACCGTTACATTCTGGGATAAACCAAATGGTTTGGGCAAATTTAAATGGGTATTGTGGAAGAACACATTTTTGATAAGTTTTGGAATTTTAGGATTCTTAACTGGTTCCTATGTTAGTATTATAGATATAATTAATGGAGCAGAATAAGAGATTGTCGCCTATTTTTATTTGTAAAAATAATATATAGTAAAAACTTTTTTTTATATAAAGGAGGCTTTAACCCTTTTATTAAAGTTACTATCTTTTTTTTTTATTGCTATTAAGTTATTTTATATACTACGCAGTTATAAGTTATCCTACTTATTCATAAAAACTTTATAGAGTGATTTATTTAAAATTGTGTTCTGTTTCTTTCGTAGCAGTGAAAATCATTTTTAACTGAAATTTGATTAAACACTATTTTAATTAAAACGCATAATTATTTTTTTATGAATAAAAAGGTAACTATTTATTGTTTTCTTAAATATTATTAGCATGCCTGAAATAATGACTACTGCTATATTTTGTAAGGATCAATCAATTTATACAAGATATTGTTTATTGCTCAATATTTGTTAATTGGTGTTAAAAAAATATTGATGTATATTGTTTTAAGTAAAACAGGTTGTGTGTCTCGCTATTGTAATTCACAATCATTGTAGTAAGTAAACATATATATTTGAGCTGTGTTGTTATGTTCTGGCAGATAGGGTCAACGCAAAGGCGAATATAAACACATCGAATCTCTATAATATCCTACTTAGATTAAGCGAAAGTGTGAGAAATATTCTAGTGCATTATCCAAATGTGATTTTTAGATATAGAATAAAAAGTATTAATAGTCTAATCTATATAAAATTATAAATTAATATACCTAACTACATAATATTTTTATTGAAATGTAACTTGTTGTTAGTAATAATAGGTGATCGAATATCACCCTAATATCAATTATGGGTGATTATATTTTTTGAAATTGGTATTCATTATCAATCACATTTTGATAATTTTGTCAGTCATATAAATTTACTTTTTTTTTCTATTTAGGAATGTTTTGCTAATATTATGATTACGGCACATTAAATGTTGATTATTTTGTCTATTTTGCGCTTTCATAACGAAAGAGAGAGATAAAAAAAGTATATTTTATTCAAAATGATAGTTTAGCAAAACTTTTCTATATAGGCTGTGAGGAAATTGTAACCATAGTGTATTTAGAGACTGCAATTTATAAGCGTATTAATAAAATTATAGATAAAACCATAATATTAAATATATAGTTAAAAACATATTATTTATTGTATGAAATATTTTTAAAAAAAAGTAGGTTCCTACTTTGGTATTGTAAACAATACATGGTCTATTTTCCTGATGCTTTTTCCAATAACTATTTACCTACCTACTGGAAAAAACATGATTTGTAGGGAAATAAATTAAAGATTTGAAGAAGAAAACTATTTTAACTTTACCTTATTTTTAAAGATAATAAAAACGGAATCTATCGTTTTCCCTAATTTCATTATTTTCTTTTCAATTTCTGTGATCTAAAATAATTAACAAAATTCCTTTTTGTGAACTTGTTTTTCACTCGTGGTTTAAGGATTCATATCATAATTTTTTTTTTCAATTATTAAGTTTTCATTCTTTAGTATTTAATAAAGTACTTTCCCTCCATACCCTGTTTTTTCCATGCAGGATTATTAATTCCCGAGATAACGACTCGGGAATTAATTATTATGTTAAATTTTAATTCAATAAGTTAGTAAATTTGTTGTGCGACTTTATTATAAGCCTAATTACATATGGTAATAATTTCAACAAAAAAATAACACGTTTTCATTTCATTATAAATTATTTTTTTAATAATATTCAGGTTGATTTTTTATTACTGCTGTTACTATAATATGTAACTTTAATAAATTTAGTGATTTTAATGAACGATGTTCCTTTAGCCGTATAGTAATAATTTATTTTTAGTTTAGAACAGGTTTTTGACTATTAAAGGTAATGTTTTTTGTTGAAAAAATATAATATAATATTTTATACAACGCTTACTCAGAAAAGCGACATCTTAATCGCTAATGTCAAGGGTAGCGAAATAGACCCATCATCCGTATTCTAGCAAATAAAGGGTTTATTTATTTATTTATGATATTCTCGAGCGCTCTTCGCGCTGGCCGCGAAATTTATAATATAATCGATATAACTAATACGTTATCCACAGCGTTAAAAAAATAATCGCCTACCCGCCACAAAAAAACATTGACTAAGTTTTAATTCCGTTTTTTTTTATATAAGACTAAAGTGTATACTTGTTACATAAATTATTTTTGGTGATAGGTATTCTCTTCAGCCGAATATTTTGTAATTGTTAGGATAAATTTCAGACATGAATTTGCTATGTTAATTATTATATTTTATTGAATATTAAAATTTATAGCTATTGTCCTATTAACCTACTTCTAGATATAAATAATAATATTTTTTATTTATGTATTGTTTATAAGTAATTATTAAATTAATACAAATTATCCTGTCTTTTACTTACGAATGCTTTGGTATATAAAAACGGTTTATTCCGGAAATTCCCCATAGCCGTTCCCTACGTGGGAGATTTCAGGAATATTTTTCCTGATATCCCCCAAAATCGAAGTGGAAGAGACTTCAGAAAAACACATTCCTGAAATCCCCCACGAGACGAAATGCTGTGCATAGACCGAGAATTATTAAATATTTAAAAGTAAATTTAATTAAATTTTGTCATTTTCTCTGCTATATAATTTTTATTCGTAAATATTTTGAAATTAATATCCCACTAAATTTAAGAGAGATTTACCGATAAACTTTTACCGTCACGAAGCTGTTAGGTATAAATTGTTCTTAGGTTTGTTTGGTTTAAAATAAACACGCATACGAAGTTATGGGCACCAGTTATATAATTATAAAATATTGGATGGATTATCGATTAAATTAGTGCCAGAGCCCACGAATGAAATTGTAAAATTAAGTTTCTATTTATTTGGTTGTGTCATTTACATACATACATACATATCTTCACGGGTGCCTTACAGCGCCCGAGACCGCCTAGACGGCCCCAGTTTTCAATCCCAACTCGTCGTAGTCGATGGTATGAGTCTACACCGAACAAGTAGCTAGCTCGTGGCGATGTTTTGAATAGACTTAATAACGCATCTATAAACAGTTTCACATGTTGGTATAGTGAAACTGGGACCGATAGCTTAACGTGCTCTCCGAAGCACTATAGTGGTGTTGTCAAACAAATGTACATAAATTTTTCAATTAGAAACTCTTTGGTACACACCGGGATTCGAACCAGGGACCTAAGTGTTTTTAAGTCCAAGGTCTAACCAACTAGGCCACCACGTATATGTGTTTCATTTAAATATTTAATAATATTATTTACTCTTTTGTTTTTAATTGAATAACGACATTGTTTTTATGGTACTGGATGAAAAATATCGAGTTGATAATTGTTTTCGATTTAGTATGTTTACAATAATTGGGTTTTATTTTATTGTATTTTACAAAAATCTTATTATTAACCTAGATATTTATCATGCGATATTATTTTTAAAAAGTCATACAAATAAATAAGTCTTTTCTTTGTTGAATTAAAACCAACGTATCGTTGTGTAAAAATACCTACTTCTTTCAATCATAGCTATATGCAGCTGGTTATGTATAAACGAGTATATAGCGAGTCGTATCTAAAAGGGCACTTACCCAAAACAACAAATAATAGGAAAAGGAATTAAGGAGCCTATCTAAGGAACAATAAAAACGGCGTATGTGGCGCATCTTGTATTTAAAAATTGATATGAAAACCGAATATGAAAGCCCTAAAGTTAGTCCAAAACGAGTATAATGTTAATTATTAACAATTTTGACCAGGGCCGCCATTTGAATTTCAAAATTAATATGAAAATTGAATTTACATCCATAAAGTTAGTCGAAAACGAGTATAATATCAATTTTTTACACATTGACCAGGGCCGCCATCTTGAATTTCAAAACTTATTTGAAAATTGAATTTACGGCCCTGAAGTTAGTCAAAAATGAGTAGGAATAATGTTGATTTTTAACACATTGACTAGGGCCGCCATCTTGAATTTCAAAATTGATATGAAAATTGAATTTACAGCCCTAAAGTTAGTCGAAACAAGTTTAATGTTGATTTTTAACACATTAACCAGGGCAGCCATCTTGAATTTCAAAATTGGATATAAAGGAGATCCGGCCGCGGCCATACTTTGGCCTAGTATATTGTACCGAATCATTTGGTATGTAGGGTTGAAGATAATAATTTTGAGATGCTCATGTAACGGTATTTGTATTTTTTTTAGCCTGGTAATGAGATATATAGCATTACTCATTTAAATATTTACAGTAGCAATACTTGTGCATTGCTGGTATTACTAAATGTTTCGTTTCACAAACATTTCTCAAGCTTGAAGTTATTGTCGCTATCGGTATATAAACTTATTATGTAATTTGTTAATAATAAATTAAGCCAAAAGTAGTACTCGTATTTAAATAAAACTACTAATTAAAATAGGTATAACGAAAAAATAAAGTTGGTATATAATAATAATATAAATCGCGAACTTTCATCTTTATGTAAATAGCAACGTGCTGGGATGTCAACTATATAGAGGTGTTCAAAAATAGGTAATATGTAAATATAAAATGTAAATATTTCTTAAAATAGGGTTTTGGTTAAACAATTATAATTCTGTAATAAATATTCATTATTTTAGATTTTTTTTTATTTTGTTTTTTAATCCGTATAGTTTAAATTAATTTAATAATTGTTTTATAAATATATTCTAGTCTATTTTATTACTTTCGTCAAAAAGATGTTTCTAGATAAATGTCATTCTGACAGCGCTCACAGCGATTTCACCCAGAACCAAAATCGCTGTAAGGCCAATGAAGTATTACATACGTAACCATTAATGTCAAAATCATCTATCGTTAGCGCGCTCACGGTCATGCGGACCAGTGATGACAGCGCTGATATTGATTGTGGTCCGATTTACAGCAATCGGACCACAAAGTAATTCGACAGTTATGGTCGGATTAATAGTCGTTGCTTAGCCTGAGCCATTGCTTGGAACTGTCAAATTTTAGTTTTTTTATTTGGAGTTTTACATCTGGAGCATTGGCTAAGCATTAGCAATTGCTTAGCAACGACTATTAATCCGAGCGTTAATGTTTTTGTCTGTCACTTTGACACTATCCAATCATTGAAAAATCCAATTTCTTGTTAACTACAGAATAACTGCTATCAGGGGGTTAATTACCGATGTGTCTTGACGATAGCAATTACTATCGTGAGTGCGATTTTACTTGTCAAACGCTCAATCCGAATTATGAATGCTCCCTTATTAATGAATGCGATAAGAACGAACTAAACTCCAAAATTCCTCATACATTGGGCAAAAATCGGTATCATGAAACGGTTTTGGCGTCAAATGATAGAGTTTCGCCACGGGGACTGTCAAATGATGTTAATAACCACTATATTATGTTCCTTGTTAATAACTCAAGAGTCAACTTGATGGTGTCGGACGCGGTCCGAATCACGCCAAAAGCGGGTTCATTGTGTCCCGTCTCATTTAACTAGTCGAAAACGAACGAGACAAAACATAATGAAAGCGCGAAAAGTAAATCGGACCGCGGGAATATTTTCTTGTAATTTTAGGTTATTTTGTCGAAATAGGTTTTAACTTTTATGAAAATTTAATGTTTTTTGTTCTATAAGATCTGTGATTGTTAATTATTTTTCATATATGTGATTAGTAAAGTAATTTAAACAACTAAATATAATATTTTTGTAAATGGTTATAAAATTCATGACTGACTATCTAATCGTCGGCTTTCTAAAGAATGTTATGCACTATGTGTTCGGAATAAATATAAAATGAATGCACTAATAAGTACTACTAATAGTAGCGGCCGAGAACTTTTGCGTTTTGTGGCCCAGGAGCGCCATAAAATGTTCAAAATAGAGGCAAGAAGGTTATCTACCCTACTATCCTTAGATCAAACGGATGTGATGTATCTTCAATATGAAAAGTTAGATCACAGTCTTGGGGTGATGTTGGCTAAGTTTCTGAAAAGCAGCTAAAGGACCATAGGTCATTTTGTATGGAAAGGAGCTAAGGTAGACAATAAGTGTACTTTACTTTATAACAAATCAATTTTTCAGATTTAATTAAACATTTTATATAACTTAAAAATTATATGTCTGAGTTTATGAATTATTTTGTTTTAGGTACATGTTTGTGCTCAGTGTTCATGGCAGTTTGGTGCAGTACAAAACCTTCAAGAATATTACTACATTGTAGCACTGAGTTTGGAACAATAATAAGAATTGAAATATTTCTTGAAGTCATGTCTGCGGATTATTTTGGCACACATGGTGCTATTCTATAGTCTAGTTAAAGCCAGGAAGATAAATATTAACTTTGAATAACCTCCCCCAAGGATCGCCACAACATTATATACATTACATTATATAGTCAATGATAAAGTATTGCTATAGCTGAGAAAATGGTTCATAACATGTAGCTATAAATATATACATACATACCATCACCCCTATATCCCTGTTAAGGGTAAGCCGAGAGTAATGTTCACTACTTCACACTGTCTTTACATACTTCCCCAGCTTCCTCCACATCCATGCACCAATTCATAGTCTGTGTTTTATACTTCTTGTTTGTCCTTTTTTAAGGACTTCTCGAATTTGATCTGTAAAGACGTGCCTTGGTCTGCTACTTAATCCACTATCATTCTGTATTTTTACATTATATATTTGTTTTGTCTTTCATTCATCATCCATACTCTCAATGTTGCCGAACCACCTTAACATACTTCTTTAAATCTTCGACACTACACATCATCTGTTCCACTTCTTTTTCTCAGTAGGACCTACACTATTTTTAGGTCTAAATTAAATTTTAGCTGAAAACTATGGCTGGCCAAAGACAATTGAGCATAGGTTAATTTTATTAATTGCTTGTATATTCATTAAGATGTCAATTCATATAATACTTACTTTGTTTTTCTTTTATGTTTTATTCTGTAATATGGTGATGTTTTCAAGTGCATCCCAAGTTTAAAACTGATACTACAAGGAATAGGAATAAATACATAAGAGTCATATCAGCATTTTATTGACATTCTATAATACCTTACTATTATTTTCTTGCTCATTCCCACTATTTGTTCTATATTCCTTGTCCAATAAGTGATTTGTAGGTATTTTTGTAACTGTGAAGTTACATATACAAGACTGTGAGTTGAAAGCCTTAATGTATTATAGTACTTCATTAAAAAAAGGGAATTTCATGTTTGTTAAGGATTTTTGTCTTAATATTTTTTATTTACAGTTTCTGGTTGTTTATTTAATACACTTGATATAGTATGCACATTCAGATCCCACCCCTATATATGTATATACCATAATAATAGCACATTCATTGGGAGAACAAAACTTGTGTGTAAATCATTACAAGGGTATGAAAAAGAAAAAAAAATCTATATATAATCTATATATAGCATCAATGGTGAAATAATAGTAAATATAAAATTTAATAATAGAAACAGTTCTGCACCCCAAGCATATTTCACTCTCTCAAAGGTTAGGTTAGAAAATGCCTAAGGCATTAAGCTCTCCAAAGTACAATTTTGTGCAATAAAGAATTTTCAATAAAATTAAATGGTGTTATTTTTTTGATCCCGGCTAAGTAATTTTAATTCTTATATGCCATTAGATTTGACCCTATATGGTTTCAGATTTTGTCATATATACCCGCTGGAAAAATTCACTCCATACATATTTTAAATCCATGAATAGAGATGACCAATACAATGTTCTTTGTTAACAGTTTTGGTTGTTTCTATTATGCCAGCAAAATTATCTTGCTTTGAAACAGGGTTTAAATAAAGTTGAATTTGCATTAATATTCTTGAATATTGCTTATTTATCATTAAGTCCACCGCGAGTTTCGTAACCACACGCTGAGACTAGAATACTACTGCAGTTTTATGGCAAATTCATAAAAGCTATTGAGTCCTTGAAGAATACTTTAATTAAAATAGGTTTTGCATCTTACGCACATTCATTTTGTCGCAAAAAAAATTACAAAACCTATGTATATCTGAGGTGTTTTATTTTTTCTTTGACTTTGTATCTAACTGCTGGTAGGCAGACCTATAAAGGCCATGAATGTGCTCGATTAATACATTGTTAACAATATTCATCGCTCCCACTATGCTGGCTAAACAGGGGCTGATCCAGGATTAACTTCTAGTTAACTAACTTCGCTCTAGAGCGAGCCTTTTCACAAGCTTTTGTAATAACTATTAACTATGTAATAATTACAAAATAGAAGGTTTTAAGTAAGTTTCATGGCAGTCCCCATACGCAGAGAGATGTTCTGCTGGCGCTGGAGCCGGGCTTTGTTTGTGGCCGACAGAAGTTGGGGCCGCATAACTGAATTTGTGACGAATGAAAGTCTTGTAGACCGACACCGAGTGGTAATTTAGACTTGAGACCGGACCATCGAGCGGGCGGCCTTGGCCTTGCTCACAGCAGCAGTGACCGAGCATAAAAGGAGACCAAGTACATCCTTTCACAGTCACCCTGTATAATGTATAGGTATGTCTATTGAAATGAGTAATCAGTGTAATTTTAAAATATGAAATTTTTTAGCAAAACTAAGTCAAACCATTTAACACTAATTCAATCTATAGGTACACCAGTCACATACGTACATTCAATCATACACAGTCACATAACTATAAATTCTTTCATACATATGTATATACATTCATATTTACATAAATAGTTAAGTAAATGTAAGATGGAAGGAAACCGATCATCGAGATACAGGACAACGCCAGTTGGCCTAGATTGGTTGCTTGCCTAAAATTGTTTGATCCTGTGCATTGATTATTATTTTGTTTTATTTCATTATTTCTTGCTTGGCATTATCATGCCTTATTGTGTTGATATATGTAATTAAATGTACCTAGGCTAAGTTAATTGCGTTTAATAAACATTCAAACGAATCCCGTCGGACAATAAGATTTTATGAATACCGGTGTTAGATATTTCTTAAAAACTTCTATAAGTGATTGCTATTGCCGTTATATTTTTTGTGGGCGTTATTCATAAGAATAAAATATATAAACTTTTTGTACAATAGCTTCTGACTGAGGGCCCATTTTTGTATCCTAACGGGTCACTAATGTCGTCAAACAACATTATTTGCATTATTTAAAAGGTAAAAAAAAACGCCTGAAAATATCTCTTGTTATATGTATATTTACAGGCAGTCAGTACCATGGTTGTAACTACTAAAATCTTTGTCCAATTATTTGTTTATTATTAGGTAATATTCATTTAATTTGTATAAATTAATCAAGCTATTATTTTTACTTAATTAATATTATTTTTTTAAAAACATTCTAGAAAAAAAAGATAGAAACAAAGACGTATCAAATTTTGTCAAAAGTCCATACAAAAGGTTGGCATTATATAGAGGCCACCTACTCTATAATTATATACCGAAAAAATGTAGGTAACGCTGAATACACCTAATTGAATCAAATAAATGAATACACTCATTTTATGGTATTTGTTTTAATGAGATGGATAGTGGCATGGCACATACCAAGTTTTTTATTTGAGATTCAATAAAGTTGCTAAAATCACCGTAAAAATTAAGTTTTCAGTTAAAATTCTATTTTAAAATAGGGTAGATACGCCTTGGGTCCCCCTCCCCCCCCCCCCCCCCCCTAAGAATAAGGAGGTATATGAATATACCTCCTTATAATTCTGAAGAATCTCTAAATACTATAAGAGACAAAGGAACTCCTTAAGGAAAAAGTTTTCCTATTATTGAATGTAAACTATACTATGTTTGTATGGGAAGGTGTCTGTTGGTGTGCTCCTCAATATTCAAAATCTTTTGTATAAAAGTAATTACTGCCCAAATAAATGTTGTAAAATAAGCTGTAAATGAGACAAAATAAAAATGACACTGGCTTCTTTAATGCTTGGCGTCTAATACTTTATTATGGAAAGTCACTACAAGTCGGCGTGAAATGCCTCTGTAATTTTGAATTACACTTCCAAACATCCCGGGATGGAAACATCTCACTTATTTTTATTGTTTTACTTTGTTTCATGCTTTACTGCCAATCTATTCTCTTCCATGGCCACATTCCAGACCATTGAGGTGAGTCAGTACAATTGGCCTTATGGCAACCTGAAAAAATATATACTAAGTTAGTAGCAGCCTGTTTTTAATGTTAAACCATTTTCAGACCCCACAGATAAATTACTTAACACTATGTGAGGGATAAATACTTAGTGCTGCATTTAACAATACATATAACCACAAGGTATTGGGATGTTACTACTTCACAAGGCTACATATAACCTAAACTTAGGTTACAAGTCCCAACCTAGAAAACCGTATTTATTTTATACAACGTGTTCCTATAGCGTCACATACTCTTTGGAAATTCTATAATATTCATTTTAATGAGCACTATCATGGAGATGTGTTATTAATAATGAATTTATTAATAGAATACCATTCTAAAAGTTAATGTACTTTTTACTTGCATCGCCGCCGTCTTTGGCTTGATAAACCCAATTTACTTATTAATTTATACTTATGTTTATTTCTTTTTACGCAACAAACAGCTATATCACTATTTGATAATGATTAATTAAAATTAAAATACAACTACTTTTTTGTTTACATATCTGAATCACACAGATTAATTAATAATCTGTGCAATCAAACGATTCGTGATGCGTTTCTATAGTGCAAAATATTTTAAATCAGGAACATTCTTTATAATAATATTAATGAAATTTGCAGTATGCTAAATGTTTATAATATTAAAATAACTAATTTACGACCTAATTATTAAAAAATAGAAGCGGTTTATTGTTTAAAATTATATTTTATTAGTGCTATTTGTTGCTATAAATTGGAAAATCCCAAACGCAATTGTATTCGTTCTTTAGTTCACCATACGCTCACCATCGATGATAATAATGATCCATAATACCGATTTTGATCGCGATAGAAATTACAATCGTGAAGTTGACCATAGCAATTACTATCGTGAGGGCAGATCGCTAATAAGCCCCCTGACTATTTAACTGGGTATTGAAAAATCGGGCCAAAACGATTTGGATATTTGTATGATCATATATACCCGAACAATTAATTTTTAGGCGAATTTAGTCATCAGGTCAATAATATGAATGTGCTCATATTATTCATACCAATTTATACTTTTAATCTGTGACGGTTTTTTTTACCGGCAAAAATATAGGAAAGAATACCTAGGCTGTATGGTTCATAGAGACCTTTGACAGTTGTGAGGCGCGCTGTGTTTCGGCTTAGCTGATTGTGTTTAAAACAGTTTAAAACTAATTAAGTGTCGATTGTCTGTCTGGTAGAACTTATTTACTATGTATACATATTGTATGGTGCCGAAATGTATTAATACGTCTTTCAAAACCCCAGATAAACTATTTTCGTGCCAAAAGAAAGACCAAAAAAAAATTTGGTTTATTGTAGTGGAGTATTTTAGTGCGACATGTTGTATGGGAACCCTGCATTTTGTGATTAAAACTTGACATAGTTATTCCTTGGTTGTTGGACTGGACGTGTGTTTAAGTTATATTTTTCATAGTTAAGTTTATAGGATATTATTATGAAAAAGTGTACCAAATTACCAATTTTAATAAAACGGAGACACGCATTTTAGCTGACCTAATAGCTAAATACCGGTACATTATAGAAAATAAAAAGACTCGTTACCAATAAAGAGAAAGAATGGACATGGGAAAAAAGTAGTTCCCTTTTTAATGCTACATCAGGTTTAATACCTAGAAATCCAAAAATTACCAAAGTAAAGTATTGGAGCATTATTATTTCTTACTTTCGGCTAATATAATGCTCACCGGATCAAAAAACAACTTTTCCAATAACAACCATTTTGGGTTGTAGGAAATGGAAAAATTTATAGATAAAATTGTTTGATTATCATTAGGTAACTTATATTATTTTTAATTACTGTATATTATATTATGTGTTTGTGTAAATAATTAAATAAAAAACTGAATACATTTATTATTTTGCTTTTATCTCTATTTATAAAGTATGAGGCCTTTTGAACCCTCATCTGGACTGTGTTTACCACCCTCTCTACTCAACCAAATATTATATGATCCTGATACCTTGGAAACGCGCTCCATAAAAGTTCTGACGGCTGATTTTGGAAGGCCAAGATCTTTCCTTCAATAGTCGATTCAAATACTGCTGGGATACCTCTTGCACCAACTTCCACTGCATAAAGTTGAGTTTGAAATCTGTTTCTAGTAATTTCGTTTGTGAGATCAAAAGATTTGTTCGACTTGATGTTGTGGTCCTTAGAAATGTTTGTTTCCCACGGAAGGATGAGTTCTATAAGTACTACTTTCTTCAAACACCGACAGTACACCAGTATGTCAGGTCTATAGACTGAAACTGCTAGTTCGCCTGGAGGAGTATTTGCTGGATGGGTGGAACACATTGGTTTCTGAAAATTGAAAAATGAAATGTTTATATAGGTACTTAATCTTTAAATTATCAGTGATGATTTTAAGCACTGAGTTTTATATGATTATATCTTCATGGGTTTAAAGTTAACAAACACTACTAGAAATAGCTACTAATGAGTATGTAGGTGTAGTTAGGTTAGAAAAAAGGAAGTTAAATATAATTAAATCGTTTAGGTACCTTTCCGTTGTATTATCCATTTTTTCTTTGCAAGTAAAATATTTTTGGAGTTTCTTTCTGGAGACGAAATCTTTTCCTAAATTCATCCTCGTCCCAGCTGGTATGGTTAAATATTTCTCTGACTACTCTTTTTTCCGGTTTGGTTTTAAATAATTCACCATCATAATTTGTTCTTTGATAAGTAAATCTTCAATTGAGTCAAACATTTCCATGGCCGATTTTTCAATACCCAGTTAAACAGTCTGATAGCAAAGTGACAGATAAACACATTAACAGTGGAATAAATTTATCTTGTAGTTCAAGCGTCAGTTAAACCTTATCAAGCTGTTATTGTGGTCTGTCATGGTTATAATTTTAAAGTATTTTTGCGTGTTTTCCTTTTAAATTCGGAAACATGGAAATGTTTGACTCAATTGAAGATTTACTTATCGAAGAAGAAATTATGATGGTGAATTATTTAAAACCAATAATTACATATATATGACAACATACTTAATTAGATATATATGAACATAAAAATTTACAAAAATAATAAATTCTAACCTAAAACATATGTCAACCATACGCCACTGATAAAATATCACGCTCTCTTTCTAACATGTGCCATTTTTGGTAAGTCATTCTCGCTCTGACAAAGTTTAATGTGAAGTTAGATACAAAAATCCCCAGTTAACTAGCTGACTGAATAAACGTGATTGAAAAATTCAAAACCTTTATTCCACTGTTATACAATCAAATAAATTAAACAGGCTGATAACTAACTAGCGACTTATCAGACAATTGAAAAATAGCCCGGTAGCCACTGCGTGGGTGGCGAGGGGAAGGGGGGCGGGGGAGTTTGACTTCGTTGCGCTCAACTGTGAGCGCTATTGTGTTAAAACTCAATAGTTTTAACTAATAATACTAATAGTTATACCAATGTATAATGGAAAGTTTGGTATTGTTTTTGGATAACTTAAGGATTAATAATTCATTTCCATAACAAAAACTATACTTGTCCATAGAAAAAATACTAAAATCATGGACTATAGACACATCTATATATACATCAACGTTTATTTTTAAACCGAAGAGATATTGTTATTAAACAAAACCTAAAACCCACGTTTACTACGATTACATTGGTACGACTGAAAAAAACTAAATAAAATAAAAAAAATCATCACGGGACAGAGTACCACTTTTACCTTTTAGTCGAGCACTGATCTAAGTAATATGCAACAGCCTTAGCATGCCCAAACCAAGGTCTGTGCCTTAGCCTTAGGGTCGAATTAATAGTCATTGCTTAGTCTGAGCCATTTCTTAGAACTGTCAAAATTTAGTTTTTTCGCAGTTTGACAGTCCCAAGCATATTGGCTAAGCATTTACAATTGCTTAGCAACGACTATTAATCCGGTCCGATCTACCCATAATTAAAATATAAGTAAAATAAACATCCTGACCATGACTTGAACCAGGTTTTCCAGGGGCCTTACCAAAGAGCCAATCGATAATCGAATCGAAATACCCATCGAAAGCCAAATGTATGGGATTTGACGTTTCTCGGCGATCAGGCTCTACCCATAGAGTAAAATTCCTATACATTTTTACCGATCGATGCAGCGATTCGATTGGCGATCGTGTTCTTTGGTCAGGCCCCTGTACTCTTTATAGCGTTATTGTATCTACCTATACTGTTTGTGGTAGAATTATAAAATAAATTACATTTAGTAACCGCGTCCATATTCTGTTTCTTTTAAAGGTGATGTTAGATTGTCAAAATAACGAAACCTTTAAGTACAGTGGCCACGAATTTACTATACAGAATGCTAAAAACATTCAAGCCAAATGTACCTAAATGTATATAATACAAAGGAATACAGTGCATGACTTTTTTAATGTTCGTTGTTGCATATTGTTTAATGTCAAAATAACCAAATCCTGTTTATTTTGACAACCTAACATTTCCGTTAAAAGAATATGGCTGCTGATAACTTACCTTAAAATAACCTTTATAGTTGGTATGTTAACACTAAAGAGCACTCCACAAAATAAGATTTAAGTTAAATTGTTACAGTTATCCCCGGTCTAATAAAATAAAACAACAAATGTACTTGAATAAATAAAATATAATAAATTATTAAAAAACTTAATAGTAGCAAGAAAGTATTTATAGTTTGTGAAAGGTACAATCAAAATCTCTATACGTTTATCAGCCACTTATTATGAAACGAAATTTGTCGTCGTTCTGTAGCTGTCTTAGCCTTTATTGCATTGGAAATAAGGGCGATGACAACAACGCCTTGACAGATCGCTACCGCTTTCGCTGTTTTTTAATTAGGCCTATTATAACTAAAACTAGATTGCTTAAATATTAATTTTAATTATATACGACTTCGAGTGATACGATGATCACCCGGGTAATATTTAACGCGTCTTTGAACGCAGCCTAGAAATCGATGTTTTCTTAGAGGAA
This sequence comes from Monopis laevigella, assembly GCA_947458855.1. Lineage (NCBI taxonomy): Eukaryota > Metazoa > Arthropoda > Insecta > Lepidoptera > Tineidae > Monopis > Monopis laevigella. The sequence continues at coordinate 17,986,934 of OX381576.1, forward strand.
CATCGAACATCTCTAATCTGTGGTTAATTGATATCGATTGAATCAAAGTCCGCCATTTTCATTGCGCGCGTCGATGTCCAGTGAAGTCTTTGCTGTCTGAAACGGTAAGTAGTATTTATTTTGTATAGTTATTGTCGCTTTATGTGTGATATTGTTGTTTTTGATTTTAGCACACTTGAGTTACCCTTTATTGTCGTAGTCAAATTCCTTAAATCTTAATATAAGATGCCGCTTGCCATATTGATTCACTGGGTACCTCCCTTCTAAGTCCTTTTATAATCACTGTTTATCTAATATTAGAAACATTATTTGTTAGATTGATATAAAATTAAACAATTATTAGGCATTTGTGTATTTTTCATTTGTAGTACGATTATTAATATTTTTTGTTTATAATATTATTAAGCCTTTATTCGCTAATAAAACATAACATTGATCATATAGACAATCAGGACGTCCTTCGACAAAACGGGCTGGAGTCCCGTCCATTTCCTTTTATTTTTATAAGCAAGTATCATCATCTATGTTTCTTAAATTCATCCTTCCATCTTCCGTGTTGTCGTCCATTTTTTATGTTTATATCCTTTAATATAATTATTTCCTGTCCATTTTAATGTCCTTAGTGTTTTTTCTTTTCTCTTTTGAGAACCAGTTCTAATATTAACAAAAGTAAATGACAGAATTTGTTCTCTGCTACTTCTATAATCTTAAAAGTTATACATAATACTTTAAAACCAGTTATATCCAAGTGATTTGGAACTGAAAATAGAGAGAAAGACAATGTTCTTAGCTCTCCATTGATTCTGTGCGGTTGCTGGGGGAATAAACTGCTTTGTTCCCCAAGTTGAGACAGCAAAGTAAGGTTTAAGGCCTATTAACTCCCCCCTTCGCTGTGTTCTTTACCCTCTACTCAACCAAATACTATATGATCCTGTTAGCGCCATCTTGGACACACATTCCATAAAAGTTCCTACGGTTGATCTTGGGATCTTGGCCAAGATCTTCCAAAAGACAATGCAAAGACTGCTGGAATTTCTCTTGCACAGACTTCCACTACATAAAGTTGAGTTTTAAAACCCATTGTTAAATCAAACCCAATTGTAAAAGCTATTGGGAAATCATACTACAAACCAGTAGTGGGCCTATCGCGTTACTTCGATGGGAATGAAGTTCATTTGTATTGCCATTACCATGGATACAAATAGGAGTGATCGCGTAAACATTTGATCGGAATGGCTTTCAAAAATTTACATCATTCAATTGTGTTTTGTTTCATCAAGTACCTACATGACAAATATCGAAAAGAAATAAAATATATTATTTCCTTTAAATTTATTAAAATCTTCATTACAGTGTTTAATTCTTCTTTAATTTTATACTTAAAAATAATTGTAAATTAAATAAGAACCCACAAACTACTTCTAAAGTAAATTACAAACTTCTAAAGTAGTTTGTAATTTTATTTATCTTTATAACAAAATGTAACTTGTGATGAAACACACTCAGTTGCTTAGCTACAGTTTTTCATAAATAGTTATGTCCGATTATTATTATTAATTAATGTTACACATAAAATACAAAATAGTTGGTTTTTTTAACAATCTGTTATTCTTGAAATTTTTATTTTTTGTATTTTATTTGAAATTTCAATGTATATATATGACATTCATTGCATCATACCTAATTACTAATTTATTATTTTAAAAGAAAACTTGTTTTACCTATAAAAATACAATGTTTTCGTTTGTAAAAAAAATATTATATTGATGCCAACTGACACAATTAACCTGCTTCATTTGACGTTTTAAAATTCATTCATTCTCAAATTCATTCGAGAATGAAATTCATTACCTGTCAATAAGGTTACGCGATCGCTCTAATCTGTATGAACTATCATATCTCATTCGTTCAATGGGATTTATTTACAATGATAATGGGTTTCCGTTCCCATTGTGTTCTGCAATACGAATTGATGTTTTGATGTTCATTAATGGACTTCAAATGTCAAAATGAACCCCATTACGATTACCATTGTAGTTACGCGTTAGGCCCACGGAGCCAAGTTTTTAAAGGCCCTGGGGGGAAAAAGTTAAAGCTAAACTAATTAGTAATTATCAAGTAAACAAACTAAATATGAATATTTTAAAAGTGCAAATATGAAAAATAATATAAACCTTCAATAAGTAAAGTTGGCACCACAACAAACAAAAAATTTAAAAAATTTAAGTGAATTCCCTACTAGTTTGAATTGCTTTCAACAAAAACTATAAACATGGCAACTCAGTTACAGTTGTCATGTTTATAGTTGTGTTGCAACCTTCTTCTTCTTTTACCTAAATGGCCTTCTATGCTTTATATAAGCATAATTTTGCCAATGACCAGTTGTGGGTAGATTAAAATTGTTTAATATTGTACGGTGAAAGTGGGACAATAGGATGGAAAGGAATAGGGAAAGGACTAGGGTAGAATTAGGAATGGCCACACGACCGTATGCAAACATACGGTATAGTGATGCCAGTGTCAAGTGAAGGAGGAAGACCGGGGTCCGAGGGTCCGAGGACTCCCTGAACTTGTGGACCCAGTGCATGGCAACACCTAACTCTCTAGGAGCTATGCCTCTGCTACCAACCAGACAAATAGTTGGATGTTTAGTCAGATTCAGGTTACCAATAAACAAACATTTTTTTTTTGAGTTGCCAATAATAAATATTTTAAATAATAAAAATAATTAGTAATTTAAAAAGAAGTGAATATTTAAAACTGCCAAATACAAGTGATTAAGAATCTACATGGTAAAATTATTATTTATGAAGTACCATGACAAACAGAAAAACAAAGTTCATGTATGGTACTTGATTTTTTCATTATATTGTTTCTAAGTAAATCCAGCCATCATTTTGGTATTGGGTAGATGAGTGTCTGTGTAGTAATAAAAAACCCTAAAAGCTGAAGTTAAAATTTGACTTATTCTATTATGATTTATTTAAGGACAACAATAAGGATTTAAATAATAGTTGTAGCTAATCAATTGCTAATGCTTTGGTCTGTCAAACTGCATATGAAAAAACTAAATGTTCCAATCAATAGTAACTCAGGCTAAGCAATAACTATCCGACCCTAATAGTTTTTCGTAAGGCATCTAAAGTCAAGACTGATTAAGAGCTAAATAATATATATTATTATTGTAGTATAGATAAGCAGTTTTTCTCATTTATGATACATAATTATGTTCTTGTTTTTTTTTATTCACTTACAATTTGTCTAATCTACTTTTAAATATGTTCACATTTTGGGTATTTTTTATAGTTTCTGGAATTTTGTTGTATACCTACATGGTTTTATATAACTTGTCTGGAGTGATTTAAATTAAAGTTTAAAATCAAAATATATGAAGATTCCATTCTGGTATGAGTACAAAGTGTATTTAAAGATTTTATAAACAGCATACTATATTATTATTATTAGTTAACCTTAATATTTATAAACAACTTACCATCTATAGGTGACCCTGACATGTATTTATGGCTTGTTGTCCTGTTGGGTACATCCTAATGAAATCTATAGTATTTTCTGTCAGAGATTTATGAAATCAGGAGATTGTAAAAAATACATTATATAAAAAAAATGTTAACAAATTTAACCTTGAAACTAGTTTTGTTAGAATATGATGCCTACCCTAATTAATGCTCTGCTTAAATAGAATATATTTATTAACAATCTGCATCAGGGTAAGCAACTTCAACAAATGGCTTGGGTTAGGATCAGGAAGACCCAAATTCATTTATACATTCTCTACAATATATACCCTTTAGAGGTACTATTTAAAAATCCCACAAATGTGTTCCCCAAAATAATATAGATTTTTTGTAATTCATGATATTTTTACACAAACAATCAGTAATAGTATTTATAATAAACTTACAAAATAACTACACATTTAGAGTAGAGATTTAGGGTGGCAACCTATATATATGAAGTGTTATGGGTACATTCCCAGCACCTATTATATAGAATTAAAATTCTTATAAGCATAGTCTATATTTTTTCTTCATATTATACATACTTAGTATACAGGCTGTACATGTGTCATGTTTGTTTTCACACTATTTCTCACATTTTCTCACTTTCTTTTCATATGCAAGGAATATCTGAGCAAACTTTGTAGCAGGGCAGACATTCCTTTATTCAACAATATTATACCCTGGCTATATTCACTAGTGTTAATCTTTTCAATATACAGATTTTTTCATTGACAAATTTGTTATATTGTATAGATATTAAATAGTAGTTAATTAACTTGAAATTATAACTGGTTAATTGGTAAAGAGAATGACATCAAAATGATTCAGGTAAATTTTTCTTTCTTATAAGTTCTATAACTATCAGGGAAAAGAAAAACAATACCAATTTGTTTCTAATCTCTATCTACTTTCATCTCACTAATTGTAGGAGGGGGGACAGGTGCCTTAATGTGGGTTTCATTAGGTTGGTAGGATTTTTATTAAAATCAACATGACTAAATGTCATATAGAAAAAGTTTTTAAGTTTTCTATTAAATCATTATTTAATATGAACATTTTTAGCCATGTAGATGTTATGAAATTTTGGGAAAAAATAACCTTAGTGATTTGGAAATAATAATGTACTTGTTATTAAATCAAGTATATTATATTTTTAATTAAATGTGAGGAAAACCAAACAGCACATATTCTAAGGAATTCAGCGAGGAATGCAAATTTCTCAGAATATTATTTCAACTGAACTAGTAATTTTGGTAAAGCAAATATTCTTAACTCAAGTGAACTAAAACAATTCTACTTTAATCAAGAATATGTCTTTTATATAAATGATTTAAACATTTTTTTTTAATCAAGAATAATTCGTTGCCACCTTATATGAAACAATATTTGTTTTGACCAACCAAAGTGTCCATTAAAGTAATTGTAACGATTAAAGTTAAAAATGGCGTCGAATGTACGGGTTTTACGCGCATAATACTCTAAGCTAAACTTTAATCGATTTTATTCAATTCCGACATAATTATTTAGTGACATGGAAAATTGACAGACACACGTCATTTCGGTTAGAGTTTGGCTTATCGTTTTTACGGCGAAATATGCCTAAACTGTCATTCGGCTTTCAAAATAAAACAGCCCCCTAGCCAAGAGCATGAGCGCTAAAAGCGCGCACGAAAGTTTTGTATGAAGATGACATTTGGTGATGACGTCACTTTCGTTTTTTTCGTTGCAGAAATAACCAAAACGAGACAACAATATAGATACACCAATGGGTTAATAAATTTGTTATCTCCCTCTCTTTCACGCTTCTACAACGTTCGAGCGTAAAAAGCGACAATAGAATTTTTTACTTTTATCGTTACAATTAATTTAACTGACATTTTGATGCATATACTCTGCCTAAGGTGTGTTCCAGTTTCCTGGGTAATAATCTAAAACGCGAATGTGATTATAATTGACCGAGGGCTCTAGAGAAAAATCAGGCTAACAAGAAATTGAATTAATTTCAATTTCTTGTTAGCCTGATTTTTCTCTAAGGCCCCGAGTTTGACTGAAAGACGCCGCGGTCCGAATCACGCAATTAGTTTATTTCTCAAGTTAATACTTGAAATTTTGTATCATTGTCAGTGATTTTCCATATAGTTGTAATTCTCATACTTCATCTCGAGGTATATAATAAGGCCCTAAAGCCTAAAATCGCCTTTCGAAACGTAAGAACAGCCCCCTAATTATAAAACGAAATTTTGACATATATCTGTTTTATAATTAGGCCCCAGAATCAACTGTGATCGTTTTCGGTGACAAGAAGTAAAGTAAAAATTTAATATGGAAATATGAATTCTATTCTGCCTTGTTTGAAGTATGTGAATTTTTTGTACTGCAAGAAGTTTCATTATATGCTACGTTATTTTAGCCGGGTGTTCCTTAGCTGGAACGCAATCAAATACCTCTAGCATACGTCTCCCTTTACTACTACAAACTTAATTCATTCTAAGGATGAAATCTTTGGCTGCGGTCCGAATCACGCCAAAATTTCTTTCATCGCTGTCAGAATGCGCCCCGTCCCATCACAAGTACAATAAAACGAAGGAGACAAAACATAATGTCAGGGCTAAAACTAGGCGCGTTCCGTGCTTACATTTTAAATATTCCCGTTAGCAGTATTGTTCTCTGGTCATAAACGTTTCGATTATTTTTTCCCGTTACTTTTTGACAGATCTATTTACAAATTCAATTTTAATGAATTCTTGAATACATTAAGGACTGATTTTTCAATCGTCAGATAAAGTTATTCGACAGTTAACTTGTATGAAGAACTGTCAATATTTTTCTTTCTCCATACAAGTTATCTGTTGGAAAACTTTGGGTGCGTTCGAGTTGGCTATCATTTTCGCCCAAAACGCCACCAAACGTACAAATACAAATAATTTATTGCATCACATTGTGGTTACGTAACACTTACATTGCTTGTTTTATTACAATACCAAGATAATGAGATAATGGAAAACATTCAATTAGTGGCTTTTTTGACAAAAATAACAACCAACTTGAACGTGTCGCCTTTATATAGGATTGCAAAATCAGCCCTAAAATGTTTAGGGATCAAAAATCTATAAATCGAAAAAAAAATGTTGGATTTGAAGTTAATAATTAAATTAATATTGTAATTATATTATATTATATTATTGTATTTAAAAAATATTCTATGTATATGAAAAAGTAATAAAAGATTTATTTTAATTAAAAAAAGTTACTACTTGTCCAAAAGTGGCATCAAAAAGAAACACCTATCGTTCCATTCCATTCTAACATTGATTAAAAAGAATACGGCTGTGTGAAACTGGCATTCGCTCTTGTCACGAAATGTAGACCGCGCTTGTCTCGGACGGAACGCAAAAGTGATTTTGGTGTAAATCGGACCGCGGCTGGGTTTGTTCCCAGCGCTATTTAAAAAAAGTTTTGGTATTGATTGAAAATTTTTCACTTTTAGAACTAACAAAGAAGAGATTTTGCACAATTTGTTTACGAGGTATTTACTGCACTATTTATTACAGTTGCTCCATCAATGCTTTTAGTGTTTTATAAAATTATTGACATTGTGGTTTGTGTTAAGTAGATACTTTCAATTATGATAGATTAGATTTTTTTTCCAATTGCATGCAGTAGTTAACAAGTATTTTGTTTGCACCACTTTCGTTTACTCAAAGGCAGGTAGTGTCCTAGCACTGGGGCGGCGCCCAAGATATTTACACATACAATAAAATCGTAGATATTCCGTGTCTGTACATTAAATCTTTTTCCAAAATAAGTATTGGAAGACGCGATTAAATAAGTAATGAAACGGGAAAAAAACTTTTGTCGGTTTATTTTTTCATGAATTTTTCATTCGGTTTGTTTTTCATGAAGCAATCTAACAACTATACTGCAGTGTTCTCCGACTTAGACCAACAAGCAGGGTGGGTTATTATATTTGTGTATAAGATAATGGGTTAGACTTAAGTTATTTCATCAAAATTGGCAACTTGAATTGTATTTTGACAAAATATGTCTTAGCTAGAGCATCATTGGGAAGCAGGAGAGTCCACTGCAGTGTACCATACTTGAGATTGTAAAGTATGTTTAAAAAATGTTTCTTCCCCACTTGACAGTTCTCCATGTATTATTTTATGTAAGCATATACCATTATATTCTACTATTTTAACTGAATTTTGTTATTTGATTTTGAATGTATCCATGAGTATTTTCTATCTGGTGCATATGGGTCAGGATTGAAAAAGAGTTATTATGAGTTTTCTTGAGTTGTCTCTCCTCAACAAAAGTAATTGATCTTTCATTTGATGATAATCCTTCTGTCTGTAGCAATACCGAGACAGCTTCACTAATTAATTTCACAATCTTATGTCAGTGCGAATAATTGTTTTTTTTCAAGCAGTGTCTTGTAACCTACAAGTATTTGTCAGGAATTAATTATACCAACTTTCTCTGGTCAGGTATATTTCAAATGTGTTAAAATATAACTTAGCCACTTGAAGGCTGGAAGGATACAAACTTTCCTATGGTAAGTCATTTCATTTTGAACCTTCATTTATCATTTGTTGTGTCAGCCATGGCCATTGTGTGTCTGTACTACAGACACACAATAGACAGAGAGAGCATTGTAATAAAGCACAATACTGTGTGTGTGAATAAGAGGGAACCAACAGTTATTATGAAAATTTTTTGAATGCAGTAACCCATTCATTTAAGTGCATTGCACGTTTATCGTTGTTACTAAATGTTTGTTAAGTGAAAATATTGTGTTTAGGTCACTTGTTTTTTTTTAACCTATGTAGTGACTGGGTGGGATAACCCTATTTGGGGCTTTTTAGTCAGTTTTATTTCAATATTTACAGAGCTACTGGATATTTAATATCGTTTTTGGGAAAAAAAAAATACCTTAGCACCTTTGATAAAAAATACTATTTATTACCAACGCTTTGACCAACCATTTGGATAGACTCGATAACCCATATAAAAACAGTTTCACAAGTTTCACATGCTCTCTGATTTACTACAGTCATTATTATCAAACAAATGTAGTTTTTTTTTTATATTACAAAAAATATTAAAACTGGGACCAAATAACTATTTTAAGGATTAACATATGATAAAACCGGCAACTTTCTGTGACTGTACATTTGAAGATTACAGTATATATTAATATATATAGGTACAAAGATATTATTGTGAGTAACGTTTAGCTTTTATATAATCTAAATTGACCACCGAATCAAAATATATTAATTTTTAAAAATTTAGTTAGAACTTCAAGCGCCACTTGCTGCATCGTCACCTGTGCCTGGTGCCGGTTGTTGCACAGTGGCACTGTTGCAGGTGGTGTGGCGTGAGGAGAAGCGTACCTATAAGTAAGCGAGAACCCGAATGCGAGCCAATGCATGGGGGCATTGTTCTACCCAAAATTTTAACCATAAAACGGTGTTTCATAAATTTCTATTATGGCAGTGATACAATGGGCAGCAAGGCATGTTAACCATGGTCAACATCTTAACTATAGATGCTAGTGCAAATTCAGTAAAGTCATAGAGCAACAAAATCACATGGTAGGGCTTGCTCTGTACCATTATACTATTCTGTGAGAAGCTCTGTAAAGTGTATGCTAGATTAAATTTTCTCAGGTTAATATTCACAAAAAAGTGTCTAATAATACTGCTTATTTAACATACCTCGACTATTACTTAATAGAACTTTTTTCAGATTAGTGCAGAATCTATTTGGCTCCAAAGAGATCTACGTTATCATATATAATTTTGATTTGAGGATATGGAAGATAATAACTTTATTAAATTTGGTCCTGAGTGGCTTAGGAATTTCGCAACTAGACCCACAAGAAGACCAGAAGGAAGAGAAGGTCCTTCACATCAAAACCGGCCCAGCGGATCTTCTGGTAATCCAAACAGTGGTGGTACTTACTCGGCAGCTTCTGGTGGAGCAATCCCTAGAACCTGTGCTATCAACAGAAATACTGCTCCCAACTCAAGGTCTGCTCCCAACACCAGGGGTGCTGGGTCAACAAGGGTATCTCTTGCTAAATTAAGGCATGTATTCTTTCAATCCAGTTAGACTTTATTCTTATTAACCACAATAATAATCTGTAATGTATCAGAATTCAGAATAAACAAATATTATTTTTAAACTTAACATGTCATAATAAAATACAGTTATCATCTTATATGCATCAATATTAACTGATAATGTGAGTTGACTGTAAATATTGTTAACTAGTCCTTCACTTTATAATGTGGTATAATAGGTACAATAAAAAAATACAAAAACAAGCTAAATTTGATAACAAAAATTAATTGGCAAAATAATTTACTTGTGTCTGACTTTTTATCAGTTATTTTATTTTCTTGCAATTTTGGTAATGCTGTTTTTTAATATACACAGTATGAAAAGTTAAGATGGGGCATATTGTAGCTTCAAGAACACTTAGGAGACCTTTGGCATAATAAATTTTTGAATTTCTTATTTTGGAAAAATATTAAACAGTAAAGCAATAAAATAACACTAATTATATTCCTCTTAATGATTGAATTAAAGTTTAAGGCAAATATTTCCCTACTATAATTATTTTGCATAGCTCTAGGCCTGACATTATGACCTTAAATGAATTACCTTTGGCATAATAAATTTTTGAATTTTTTATTTTGGAAAAATATTAAACAGTAAAGCAATAAAATAACACTAATTATATTCCTCTTAATGATTGAATTAAAGTTTAAGGCAAATATTTCCCTACTATAATTATTTTGCATAGCTCTAGGCCTGACATTATGACCTTAAATGAATTAGTATTGATAGGAATTAATATATTATATAATTTTTTAAACAGCCAGAGTTAGTCTCTAAATAGTCTCCTAAATAAGTTTTCTGGTAGCTGTCCTATCTTAATGCTCTAACCTGTATTCTAATAGTAATTTAAACTGGATAATGATTGTTATAGATATGGCCGTGAGGAAATGCTAGCATTGTATGATAGGAACAGCCGGCCAACTATTGAATTGAGGCAATTTGAACAGATATATAAACCTAGACCGCGTGCTCCTGTTGCTTTGTATAATACCTTTGGTGTTTCTTCTAACTTTGTAAGTATTTTAGTTCTAGATGTTATTAGGTTGAAAATTACTATAACAGTTTTAATTTTTTTTCTATTTGGTTAGGAGAGAGGATCCTGAAGATATTTAGTTAATATAACTATATAGTAGCAGTAGGTAGATGATAATTGTAAAATTAGTTCAAAAAAAATTTTTTTAATCCTGATCAACATTTGTTTAATTATTTTTATTTACCATAATTAAAATTAATACATATTTACAGAGAGAAGGAAATAGACCTGCACATTCTTCAATGGATAAATATAGGGGGCAACCAGGAAATGCTGGTCGCGGTAGATCCAGACCAGACTATGCAAGGTCAGTACCATCTCCATAATTATTTTATAGAAAAGTACTTGTGATACTTAAAATAGCAGTAAAGTGACAGACCTAATTACTAAAACTTATTTTTATTCATCCAATTGATCAATTAATCCTTTTAAAATTAGAGCTAAAATATTTTTTATTAATATTGATCAAATTAATCTTTTTACGAAATTCATTAGTTGTGCGCTTGATCTGTGGTTTTTTCTAATAACTATATTTATTTTCCAATAAAGTATATGATTTAATTTGTAAAAGATTACTCTGGTATAAATATAAACTATATTATATGCTTTAGGTCATGGCGTAGGCAGAACTCAGATGGGGAATGGAGAAATGAACGTCCACCACGTCAACCAGGTAAAACCATTTTAAAGTTCGACTTATGCAACCAATGCACTAAAATCACTTATTGTAGCAGAGCCATTTTACATAAAATACACAACTTAAAATGATTGGATCTTTTCCTAAACCACTTGGTTTTAATTTTAATGCATTAATACTATATTTTAATGTGGTACAGAACCACTAACTAAAAACAATAAATAATAGTATTTAATTTGTGATCTATATCTAAAAATCTATAAAGTAAACAAATTCAAAAAGTAATTTTTATATCTAATTTTTATATTTAAGATAATTTTAGGGCATAGGTTTATGGGTCGAACTTTACCTCCACAATATTTATCTTCCTTCAATACAATCATATGACATTGTCTGGATTGACAATAGTAATCCAGATTATCAATACAGTGATTAGTACAAGTGAATAAAAAATGGGTAAAATTGTGGTTTGAAAATTAAAATTATATTATGCACTATTCTTAATAATCATTTACAATATTTTTTAGAACGAGAGCATGCTGAAAGAGGCCAACATCGTGAAAAATGGAATTATCGTAAATATGAACAAACAGATGAAGATAACATTCCGGAATGGTAAATATACAAAATTTTATGATTTAATATAATATAATGAAAATTCTAAAATATCAATGTATAATTTAATTATTGCAGGGCAAAAGAAAATGTGGAAATGAAAAATGTTCCAACTGGGACATTTGATTCTTCTGGGGCATTCCATGGCGGTAATGAAGACCCGAGATTCCAAAAAGAGATTGAAAGTAAGATTAATTTTAAGGTTAAAAGATAGCAAAACTAAACTATTAATATATAATATAAATAAACTATTTATCAAACTAACTTACTAACAAACATAATTTAATTTTCTTCAGACTATTGTAAAACCCATAATCATATGCACTGAAATGAGGGACCATGGTTGCTGCGTTATAAAAAAATAGTGATGGGATAAAATTAATGATATAAAATTAACTGGAAATTTATGTTACAAGCTATGTTAATTTTTGGAGCTTCCTCATGTGGGCGGAATAACGCCCACGGATTGTGGTGAAGGCAAAGGCTTGGTTCACTTGCACTGAATGTATGCTATGCCGACTAATAACTGTTACTATTAAGTCAAATTTACATGATGAACATTTTGTCAAAATATCGTCACCACGCACGTAGCAGCACGCTACAGATCGGTTGTTTACACGATGCTGGATTTCAACACCAGTCATGTTTTTTTAATAAAAAACCACATGTTGGGATCTTAATATAATACGGATGAATTTAGGGTAAATCAAAATATTAAATAGGCAATATCACTCTAATTTCCTCAAGGGATGTTGTAACTAGCGAGTCAAGTTCGCAATAATAGCGCATGGCGAAATAATGAAGGGATATAGTTGGGTCGCTTAAAACTAAAATAATAAGAAATAATATTTTACAATAATATGCTGCCTTTTATTAATGAAACTTAGTAAACTTCTAACTTATATATATTAAACTGAATTAAACTATTAATTTATTATTTATACCAAATTTGGTTTTCCCATCCACGGATCTAACTAAATTATTCCTACCATAATAGTAATAAAGGCCAGTCTAGCTGAGAACATTTTTCGTCTCTAAATTAAGAATCCCATTACAAAATATATTCTTAACATAATTTAGTTTTACCTATAGTTCTTTTTAAATTAGTAAGTTGGGGAGGGCTCGGGTGATTACATTTCCAGTGTATGCCTTTATTGCATACATGATCCTTAATTATTGTTTGTATCATCAATAAATAATTTGTTTCATTTTAGCTCCTTTAAAATTATCGCTAAATATATATTTGCTGTTTGAGCCAGAAATATTGCTAACGCATTTCTTTTGTTGATATGCCGGAAACTAATTCCAAATGTATGGCTTAAATTCCAGCATAATCTATACCGATTTGTGAAAACCAGGTCTTGAAGGTAATTGTATGCTGTCCATTAACTATTATTATTATTTCTAAATCTAATTCAGAATATATTCATTATATTTATTTTTTCCTGTTCAAAGGCCAATATTGAAGTCATTAATTGGCTAATTTGGATTGGGAACCTGCATAATATGATTTTATATATTCATAATAATTATAACTAATATTAACTTTTTTATGGAAATTTATAAGGTAAAATGAAGAATATTTTTACTAAAGAAAACCTAACAAACGATTCTGTGAAGTACCAACTTAATCTTAACGTTTAAAAAACAATAGCATAGTAATACTAAAATGATTAAATTAGTGCATCGAGCACTACTTTAATCTACTATAACACGTTTTACAAATATTTTATTCAAGTGAATTTTACGACATTGTAAAAAAAAATTATTACATTTTATTACAAATTACAAAATGTTTTATTTTATTACATCCTACGTAGGTAATGCATATTATCATGCAGTGTTGTGTGTTGCTTCCTTAATCTAGGGACTGAAGGCACAAAGTTACTGTCAAATATTTATATTGCATGATTGACCGGTGTTAAGCATGGGCCTTACGGCTTCTGAATGTTTTTTCGGCCCGCCCGTCGTATTTATAATCGGGTCGACAACGGACTGTACGAGCACCTTATCGGCATCGCCTCTGCATGCATGGCTACCGAGAGAGCCTCTCGGTGGCGAGCTTACTTCGCAGCATGACACATTGCTTTTTTCTGACGCGCTGTCGCATGCAGCGCCCTAGCTTGACCGCAGTACCCTCATTACATACCGAACCCCAAGAAGTCCCCGAGTTTATGCCAGCAGGGTTTACTTTGGCCGGTTCTCTGACCCACCAAACACATCTTGGCAAGGGAAGCCACGTGATTGGATTGAATTGAACAGTTAATTGCATTTGCGAAATAATTTTTAGAGACTCAAAACTTAATTATAGCAGTCAGTGGTTTACATGTTTTCTACAACATTCATCAAAATTATTGTATGATCAATCTAGTTAACAAGTTACCTACATGATTTGTAGAATGCTATATCAAGACCATTTTTACCAATCAAGTGCCTTGTTACTTATTTTTTTATTATAGAATGATTTGATCAATGTTCTAGAAATTCAGATTGCAATACATGTGAGTTTCGGGTTCTTCTAAATCATTTGGATGTCAACTGCATATAAAAGGCAAAATTTCACACTTGTATATGTTAGGGAAATATGTCACATTTTTAATTTTATATGCAGTTGATATACAATTCATTTAGTAGAATCGGCCCTATGGATTATTCCAATTGAGTTTAAATGCTATATAAACTCCTGACTCAGTTAAATAATAACAAAATATATAATTTGTTTCAGCACCAGTGCGTCGTGTTGGCTATTTTAAGAAAGATGGAATAAGGGTTCAGCCAGTGTATCGCTATCAACCGCAAGTAAGCTTTTGTTATTGTAAAACAACTTTGCTAATAATAAATATTTATACAACTACAGCAATTTTCACAAACACAATCCTAAATTTATACTTTACCGTGTTACTCAGCATTTGACTAACTCAGAAATATGTTAAAGTGAATAGTTTAAATATTTTAAGACAAATTAACAAAAAAATCATAGCATTTAATGCTAAGATTTATGTTAATTTTGAGCTAAAAAAAATTCCTGAACCAGTGTTACCTAATAGCGTTTTTCTTTCTAAAATGGAAATATTTTATATTTGAAACTGGATTAAGAGGAGGCACTATAAATTTTATTCTTATTTGCTTATATCTGCAGAGGCAAGCACACATCTATTTATTAAAACACTTCAACTTAAGTTTTTTCAGACCTTCCTCTCTCCATGTCTTAACCAAAAACCTAATTGGAAAACATTTTTTCGATACTTTTTCTATTTTAAAATGATGCCTTTTTAATGTATAAAGACATTTTTCTTCTAAACGGGTTGAGTTTTAAATCTAAAATAAATACACCTCACAAGAAAATACAGTTTATAATCCACTACTAAACGAAATTTTACCTAAATAAATTATTAAGTATGTTATAGACAAAATTAGTTTTGTGACTTACGACATTTTTATTCCTTGAAAATTGTTTGCGCGATTTTCAATCTTGCGGAGCAGATCCAAGAGCTATAATAAGTAATTATATGACCCCGTTGACCAGTCCCGCCTAGTGTGCCGATGCGTACGGACGTGTATCTCTCGTGCTGCCGGGGCTACTAAAGATTTACGTAATTAATTTGACCATGTATAAACCTTACAGGTCCTTGAATTATAGAAAAAATACTTTTAATCAAAATAATATTATTATTTTTTAGTTTTAGGAATAAATTTGAGTTTTCGAATCTGGTGGGCAATTCTCGCGCTTTCGACATTCATCTAGATTCGAGATTTTTAAACGAAAAATGACTAAATATGCCATTTTTCGTTCAAAAATATCGAACATTAAACGAAATAAATAATAAATATTAATAAATAAATAATAAATATACAAATATTGAACGAAAAATGACATATTTATTCATTTTTCGTTTAGAAATCTCGAATCGAGATGAATGTCGAAAGCGCGAGAATTGCCCACCTGGAACAAGGAAAACCAGAGTCACCGCGAAACAACATCGTTTTTTTTTTATCGGTTACCTATAACTTTTTTATTTATTTTTTTGACAACATAAAGAAGCCACATATATAGGGGTAACCGCGACAGTCGATTGACGTTTTTATAGGAATTATTTTTGACCGCCTCCTTAGACTGGTTGCGACTTTTGTGTAATATCCAAAGGTCATGGTTCGATTCCCACCCATGACAAAAAAATATTAGTACAGTTCGTCATGGTCTGGGTGTTTATATATAATATGTATAATATTGTTGTTTCTGATACACATAGTAACTTAGTTTGTGACCAGAGAAATGTGTGTAAATTGTCCTACATATTATTATTAAATATTTTTTGGTTCCGGTCGCAACGACAGTAGTCATCAAGTATGAATGTTACTTTTTTTTTAATTCGACATAGGACACGTTATATAGGTTTTTGTGTGAGCCAAGCACGAATTTGAGGTCCATTAAAAAATCCAAGATGGCGGCCTCAACTTTTTTATTAAATTCGACATGGGACTCTTTATATGGGTTTTTGGGTGAGCCGAGCACGAATTTGAGGTCCATTTTAAAATCCAAGATGGCGACCTTAACTTTATTTTTAAAAATCGACATGGTACTCGTTATATATGTTTTTGGGTGTGCCGAGCACGAATTTGAGGTCCATTTTAAAATCCAAGATGGCGACCTCAACTTTATTTTTAAAAATCGACATTGTACTCGTTATATATATTTTTGGGTGTGCCGAGCACGAATTTGAGGTCCATTTTAAAATCCAAGATGGCGGCATCAACTTTATTCTTAAAAATCGACATGGGACTCGTTATATAGGTTTTTGGGTGTGCAGAGCACGAATTTGAGGTCAATTTTAAAATCCAAGATGGCGGCCTCAACTTTATTTTTAAAAATCGACATGGGACTCGTTATATATGTTTTTGGGTGTGCCGAGCACGAATTTGAGGTCCATTTTAAAATTCAAGATGGCGGCCTCAACTTTATTTTTAAAAATCGACATGGGACTCGTTATATGTTTTTGGGTGTGCCGAGCACGAATTTGAGGTGTATTTTAAAATCCAAGATGGCGGCATCAACTTTATTTTTAATAATCGACATGGGACTCGTTATATAGGTTCTTGGGTGTGCAGAGCACGAATTTGAGGTCCATTTTAAAATCCAAGATGGCGGCCTCAACTTTATTTTTAAAAATCGACATGGGACTCGTTATATATGTTTTTGGGTGTGCCGAGCACGAATTTGAGGTCCATTTTAAAATTCAAGATGGCGGCCTCAACTTTATTTTTAAAAATCGACATGGGACTCGTTATATATGTTTTTGGGTGTGCCGAGCACGAATTTGAGGTGTATTTTAAAATCCAAGATGGTGACCTCAACTTTATTTTTAAAAATCGACATGGGACTCGTTATATATGTTTTTGGGTGTGCCGAGCACGAATTTGAGGTCTTTTAAAATCCAAGATGGCGGCCTCAACTTTATTTTTAAAAATCGACGACAATACTCGTTATAAATACGAGTACAATACTCGTTATATATATTTTTGGGTGTGCCGTGCACGAATTTGAGGTCCATTTTAAAATCCAAGATGGCGGCATCAACTTTATTTTTAAAAATCGACATGGGACTCGTTATATAGGTTCTTGGGTGTGCAGAGCACGAATTTGAGGTCCATTTTAAAATCCAAGATGGCGGCATCAACTTTATTCTTAAAAATCGACATGGGACTCGTTATATAGGTTTTTGGGTGTGCAGAGCACGAATTTGAGGTCAATTTTAAAATACCAAGATGGCGGCCTCAACTTTATTTTTAAAAATCGACATGGGACTCGTTATATATGTTTTTGGGTGTGCCGAGCACGAATTTGAGGTCCATTTTAAAATTCATGATGGCGGCCTCAACTTTATTTTTAAAAATCGACATGGGACTCGTTATATATGTTTTTGGGTGTGCCGAGCACGAATTTGAGGTGTATTTTAAAATCCAAGATGGCGGCATCAACTTTATTTTTAATAATCGACATGGGACTCGTTATATAGGTTCTTGGGTGTGCAGAGCACGAATTTGAGGTCCATTTTAAAATCCAAGATGGCGGCTTCAACTTTATTTTAAAAAATCGACATGGGACTCGTTATATATATTTTTGGGTGTGCCAAGCACGAATTTGAGGTCCATTTTAAAATCCAAGATGGCGGCCTCAACTTTATTTTTAAAAATCGACATGGGACTCGTTATATATGTTTTTGGGTGTGCCGAGCACGAATTTGAGGTGTATTTTAAAATCCAAGATGGTGACCTCAACTTTATTTTTAAAAATCGACATGGGACTCGTTATATATGTTTTTGGGTGTGCCGAGCACGAATTTGAGGTCTTTTAAAATCCAAGATGGCGGCCTCAACTTTATTTTTAAAAATCGACGACAATACTCGTTATAAATACGAGTACAATACTCGTTATATATATTTTTGGGTGTGCCGTGCACGAATTTGAGGTCCATTTTAAAATCCAAGATGGCGGCATCAACTTTATTTTTAAAAATCGACATGGGACTCGTTATATAGGTTCTTGGGTGTGCAGAGCACGAATTTGAGGTCCATTTTAAAATCCAAGATGGCGGCATCAACTTTATTCTTAAAAATCGACATGGGACTCGTTATATAGGTTTTTGGGTGTGCAGAGCACGAATTTGAGGTCAATTTTAAAATCCAAGATGGCGGCCTCAACTTTATTTTTAAAAATCGACATGGGACTCGTTATATATGTTTTTGGGTGTGCCGAGCACGAATTTGAGGTCCATTTTAAAATTCAAGATGGCGGCCTCAACTTTATTTTTAAAAATCGACATGGGACTCGTTATATATGTTTTTGGGTGTGCCGAGCACGAATTTGAGGTGTATTTTAAAATCCAAGATGGCGGCATCAACTTTATTTTTAATAATCGACATGGGACTCGTTATATAGGTTCTTGGGTGTGCAGAGCACGAATTTGAGGTCCATTTTAAAATCCAAGATGGCGGCTTCAACTTTATTTTAAAAAATCGACATGGGACTCGTTATATATATTTTTGGGTGTGCCAAGCACGAATTTGAGGTCCATTTTAAAATCCAAGATGGCGGCCTCAACTTTATTTTTAAAAATCGACATGGGACTCGTTATATATGTTTTTGGGTGTGCCGAGTACGAATTTGAGGTCCATTTTAAAATTCAAGATGGCGGCCTCAACTTTATTTTTAAAAATCGACATGGGACTCGTTATATATGTTTTTGGGTGTGCCGAGCACGAATTTGAGGTGTATTTTAAAATCCAAGATGGTGACCTCAACTTTATTTTTAAAAATCGACATGGGACTCGTTATATATGTTTTGGGTGTGCCGAGCACGAATTTGAGGTCTTTTAAAATCCAAGATGGCGGCCTCAACTTTATTTTTAAAAATCGACGACAATACTCGTTATATAAATACGAGTACAATACTCGTTATATATATTTTTGGGTGTGCCGTGCACGAATTTGAGGTCCATTTTAAAATCCAAGATGGCGGCATCAACTTTATTTTAAAAAATCGACATGGGACTCGTTATATAGGTTCTTGGGTGTGCAGAGCACGAATTTGAGGTCCATTTTAAAATCCAAGATGGCGGCTTCAACTTTATTTTAAAAAATCGACATGACCTCAAATTCGTGCTCGGCACATAACGTGCGGCAATAAAGTTGATGCCGCCATCTTGGATTTTAAAATGGACCTCGCGGTGGCGGCATTAACTTTATTCTTAAAAATCGACATGGGACTCGTTATATAGGTTTTTGGGTGTGCAGAGCACGAATTTGAGGTCAATTTTAAAATCCAAGATGGCGGCCTCAACTTTATTTTTAAAAATCGACATGGGACTCGTTATATATGCTTTTGGGTGTGCCGAGCACGAATTTGAGGTGTATTTTAAAATCCAAGATGGCGGCATCAACTTTATTTTTAATAATCGACATGGGACTCGTTATATAGGTTCTTGGGTGTGCAGAGCACGAATTTGAGGTCCATTTTAAAATCCAAGATGGCGGCTTCAACTTTATTTTAAAAAATCGACATGGGACTCGTTATATATATTTTTGGGTGTGCCAAGCACGAATTTGAGGTCCATTTTAAAATCCAAGATGGCGGCCTCAACTTTATTTTTAAAAATCGACATGGGACTCGTTATATATGTTTTTGGGTGTGCCGAGCACGAATTTGAGGTCCATTTTAAAATTCAAGATGGCGGCCTCAACTTTATTTTTAAAAATCGACATTGGACTCGTTATATATGTTTTTGGGTGTGCCGAGCACGAATTTGAGGTGTATTTTAAAATCCAAGATGGTGACCTCAACTTTATTTTTAAAAATCGACATGGGACTCGTTATATATGTTTTGGGTGTGCCGAGCACGAATTTGAGGTCTTTTAAAATCCAAGATGGCGGCCTCAACTTTATTTTAAAAAATCGACATGGGACTCGTTATATAGGTTCTTGGGTGTGCAGAGCACGAATTTGAGGTCCATTTTAAAATCCAAGATGGCGGCTTCAACTTTATTTTAAAAAATCGACATGGGACTCGTTATATATATTTTTGGGTGTGCCAAGCACGAATTTGAGGTCCATTTTAAAATCCAAGATGGCGGCCTCAACTTTATTTTTAAAAATCGACATGGGACTCGTTATATATGTTTTTAGGTGTGCCGAGCACGAATTTGAGGTCCATTTTAAAATTCAAGATGGCGGCCTCAACTTTATTTTTAAAAATCGACATGGGACTCGTTATATATGTTTTTGGGTGTGCCGATCACGAATTTGAGGTGTATTATAAAATCCAAGATGGTGACCTCAACTTTATTTTTAAAAATCGACATGGGACTCGTTATATATGTTTTGGGTGTGCCGAGCACGAATTTGAGGTCTTTTAAAATCCAAGATGGCGGCCTCAACTTTATTTTTAAAAATCGACGACAATACTCGTTATATAAATACGAGTACAATACTCGTTATATATTTTTGGGTGTGCCGTGCACAAATTTGAGGTCCATTTTAAAATCCAAGATGGCGGCATCAACTTTATTTTAAAAAATCGACATGGGACTCGTTATATATGTTTTGGGTGTGCCGAGCACGAATTTGAGGTCCATTTTAAAATCCAAGATGGCGGCCTCAACTTTATTTTTAAAAATCGACGACAATACTCGTTATATAAATACGAGTACAATACTCGTTATATATATTTTTGGGTGTGCCGTGCACAAATTTGAGGTCCATTTTAAAATCCAAGATGGCGGCTTCAACTTTATTTTAAAAAATCGACATGGGACTCGTTATATATATTTTTGGGTGTGCCGAGCACGAATTTGAGGTGTATTTTAAAATCCAAGATGGTGGCCTCAACTTTATTTTTAAAAATCGTCATGGTACTCGTTATATATGTTTTTGGGTGTGCCGAGCACGAATTTGAGGATTTTAGAAATAAACTTGAGATCGCCATCTTGGATTTTAAAATTGACCTCAAATTCGTGCTCGGCACACCCAAAAATATATATAACGAGTCCTATGTCGATTTTTAAAAATAAAGTTGAGGCCGCCATCTTTGATTTTAAAATACACCTCAAATTCGTGCTCGGCACACCCAAAAACATATATAACGAGTCCCATGTCGATTTTTAAAAATAAAGTTGAGGCCGCCATCTTGAATTTTAAAATGGACCTCAAATTCGTGCTCGGCACACCCAAAAACATATATAACGAGTCCCATGTCGATTTTTAAAAATAAAGTTGAGGCCGCCATTCTGGATTTTAAAATGGTACTTAAATTCGTGCTCGACACACCAAAAACCTATATAACGAGTCCCATGTCGATTTTTAAAAATAAAGTTGAGGCCGCCATCTTGGATTACACAATCTAAACCCATATATATCTTTTTTTTTTATAAAGTTAAATCTGCCATTGCTATTTATCGCGATAGCGATCTGTCATGACGTAATTTTAATTGCCACAGTGAGCCACTGGTTGATGCTTCACATTATATCAGTTTTAGTTAATAGATTATTTTAAAACTGTTTTATCTATCTTTTTTTTTTAATAAAGTCTAATCTGCCATTGCTTTTTATCGAGATAGCGATCTGTCATTGCGTTGGTAATTTGAATTGCCACAATTCAAATTACCAACGACAGATCACTATTGCGTTCGATGTTTTAGCCACTGGTTGATGCTTCACATTATATCAGTTTTAGTTAATAGATTCTGTATTTTAAAACTATTTTATCTATCTCATGTCGATTTAAAAAAATAAAGTTGAGGCCGCTATCTTGCATTTTAAAATGGACCTCAAATTCGTGCTCGGCACACACAAAAACCTATATAACGAGTCCCATGTCGAATTTTAGAAATAAACTTGATATCTCCATCTTGGATTTTAAAATGGACCTCAAATTCGTGCTCGGAAAACCCAAAAATATATATAACGAGTCCCACGTCGATTTTTAAAACTAAAGTTGAGGCCGCCATCTTGGATTTGAAAATGGAGCTCAAATTCGTGCTGGACACACCCAAAAACCTATATAACGAGTCCCATGTCGAATTTTAAAAATAAAGTTGAGGCCGCCATCTTGGATTTTAAAATGGACCTTAAATTCGTGCTCGGCACACCCAATAACCTATATAACCAGTCCCACGTCGATTTTTAAAAATAAAGTTGAGGCCGCCATCTTGGATTTTAAAATGGACCTTAAATTCGTGCTTGGCACACCCAAAAACCTATATAACGAGTCCCACGTCGATTTTTAAAAATAAAGTTGAGGCCGCCATCTTGGATTTGAAAATGGACCTCAAATTCGTGCTCGGCACATCCTAAAACATTAGCGAGTCCCATGTCGATTTTTTAAAATCCAAGATGGCGGCCTCAACTTTATTTTTAATAAAGTTGAGGCCGCCATCTTGGATTTTAAAAATAAACTTGAGATCGCCATCTTGGATTTTAAAATTGACCTCAAATTCGTGCTCGGCACACCCAAAAATATATATAACGAGTCCCATGTCGATTTTTAAAAATAAAGTTGAGGCCGCCATCTTGAATTTTAAAATGGACCTCAAATTCGTGCTCGGCACACCCAAAAACATATATAACGAGTCCCATGTCGATTTTTAAAAATAAAGTTGAGGCCGCCATTCTAGATTTTAAAATGGTACTCAAATTCGTGCTCGACACACCAAAAACCTATATAACGAGTCCCATGTCGATTTTAAAAAATAAAGTTGAGGCCGCCATCTTGGATTACACAATCTAAACCCATATATATCTTTTTTTTTTTATAAAGTTAAATCTGCCATTGCTATTTATCGCGATAGCGATCTGTCATGACGTAATTTTAATTGCCACAATTCAAATTACCAACGCAAGATCGCTATCGCGTTCGATGTTTTAGCCACTGGTTGATGCTTCACATTATATCAGTTTTAGTTAATAGATTATTTTAAAACTGTTTTATCTATCTTTTTTTTTTAATAAAGTCTAATCTGCCATTGCTTTTTATCGAGATAGCGATCTGTCATGGCGTTGGTAATTTGAATTGCCACAATTCAAATTACCAACGACAGATCACTATTGCGTTCGATGTTTTAGCCACTGGTTGATGCTTCACATTATATCAGTTTTAGTTAATAGATTCTGTATTTTAAAACTATTTTATCTATCTCATGTCGATTTAAAAAAATAAAGTTGTGGCCGCTATCTTGGATTTTAAAATGGACCTCAAATTCGTGCTCGGCACACACAAAAACCTATATAACGAGTCCCATGTCGAATTTTAGAAATAAACTTGATATCTCCATCTTGGATTTTAAAATGGACCTCAAATTCGTGCTCGGAACACCCAAAAATATATATAACGAGTCCCACGTCGATTTTTAAAACTAAAGTTGAGGCCGCCATCTTGGATTTGAAAATGGAGCTCAAATTCGTGCTGGACACACCCAAAAACCTATATAACGAGTCCCATGTCGAATTTTAAAAATAAAGTTGAGGCCGCCATCTTGGATTTTAAAATGGACCTTAAATTCGTGCTCGGCACACCCAATAACCTATATAACCAGTCCCACGTCGATTTTTAAAAATAAAGTTGAGGCCGCCATCTTGGATTTTAAAATGGACCTTAAATTCGTGCTTGGCACACCCAAAAACCTATATAACGAGTCCCACGTCGATTTTTAAAAATAAAGTTGAGGCCGCCATCTTGGATTTGAAAATGGACCTCAAATTCGTGCTCGGCACATCCTAAAACATTAGCGAGTCCCATGTCGATTTTTTAAAATCCAAGATGGCGGCCTCAACTTTATTTTTAATAAAGTTGAGGCCGCCATCTTGGATTATAAAAATAAACTTGAGATCGCCATCTTGGATTTTAAAATTGACCTCAAATTCGTGCTCGGCACACCCAAAAATATGTCGATTTTTAAAAATAAAGTTGAGGCCGCCATCTTTGATTTTAAAATACACCTCAAATTCGTGCTCGGCACACCCAAAAACATATATAACGAGTCCCATGTCGATTTTTAAAAATAAAGTTGAGGCCGCCATCTTGAATTTTAAAATGGACCTCAAATTCGTGCTCGGCACACCCAAAAACATATATAACGAGTCCCATGTCGATTTTTAAAAATAAAGTTGAGGCCGCCATTCTGGATTTTAAAATGGTACTCAAATTCGTGCTCGACACACCAAAAACCTATATAACGAGTCCCATGTCGATTTTTAAAAATAAAGTTGAGGCCGCCATCTTGGATTACACAATGTAAACCCATATATATCTTTTTTTTTTTATAAAGTTAAATCTGCCATTGCTATTTATCGCGATAGCGATCTGTCATGACGTAATTTTAATTGCCACAATTCAAATTACCAACGCAAGATCGCTATCGCGTTCGATGTTTTAGCCACTGGTTGATGCTTCACATTATATCAGTTTTAGTTAATAGATTATTTTAAAACTGTTTTATCTATCTTTTTTTTTTAATAAAGTCTAATCTGCCATTGCTTTTTATCGAGATAGCGATCTGTCATGGCGTTGGTAATTTGAATTGCCACAATTCAAATTACCAACGACAGATCACTATTGCGTTCGATGTTTTAGCCACTGGTTGATGCTTCACATTATATCAGTTTTAGTTAATAGATTCTGTATTTTAAAACTATTTTATCTATCTCATGTCACTTTAAAAAAATAAAGTTGAGGCCGCTATCTTGGATTTTAAAATGGACCTCAAATTCGTGCTCGGCACACACAAAAACCTATATAACGAGTCCCATGTCGAATTTTAGAAATAAACTTGATATCTCCATCTTGGATTTTAAAATGGACCTCAAATTCGTGCTCGGAACACCCAAAAATATATATAACGAGTCCCACGTCGATTTTTAAAACTAAAGTTGAGGCCGCCATCTTGGATTTGAAAATGGAGCTCAAATTCGTGCTGGACACACCCAAAAACCTATATAACGAGTCCCATGTCGAATTTTAAAAATAAAGTTGAGGCCGCCATCTTGGATTTTAAAATGGACCTTAAATTCGTGCTCGGCACACCCAATAACCTATATAACCAGTCCCACGTCGATTTTTAAAAATAAAGTTGAGGCTGCCATCTTGGATTTTAAAATGGACCTTAAATTCGTGCTTGGCACACCCAAAAACCTATATAACGAGTCCCACGTCGATTTTTAAAAATAAAGTTGAGGCCGCCATCTTGGATTTTAAAATGGACCTTAAATTCGTGCTTGGCACACCCAAAAACCTATATAACGAGTCCCACGTCGATTTTTAAAAATAAAGTTGAGGCCGCCATCTTGGATTTGAAAATGGACCTCAAATTCGTGCTCGGCACATCCTAAAACATTAGCGAGTCCCATGTCGATTTTTTAAAATCCAAGATGGCGGCCTCAACTTTATTTTTAATAAAGTTGAGGCCGCCATCTTGGATTTTAAAATGGACCTTAAATTCGTGCTCGGCACACCCAAAAACCTATATAACGAGTCCCACGTCGATTTTAAAAAATAAAGTTGAGGCCACGATCTTGGATTTGAAAATGGACCTCAAATTCGTGCTCGGCACACCCAAAAACCTATATAACGAGTCCCATGTCGATTTTCAAAAATAAAGTTGAGGCCGCCATCTTGGTTCTATATATATCTTTTTTTTTTAATAAAGTCAAATCTGCCATTGCTATTTTTCGCGATAGCGATCTGTCATGACGTTGGTAATTTGAATTGCCACAATTCGAACGCAAGATCGCTAACACGTTCGATGTTTTAGCCACTGGTTGATTCTTCACATTATATCAGTTTTAGTTAATAGATTATTTTAAAACTATTTTATCTATCAAATTTAATATTTATGTAATTAAACTTAAAAATATTAATTATGATAAATAAAATAAAAATATTAAATACGACTCGCATTCATTTTTTGTTCGTAAAATCGCGCCAAATAGAAAATTCTTGCCTGCGACAGCGGCAAAACAGTGATGCCTGCGGGGAGGCTCCGCCTATAGGGCGGGGCGATAACAAAAAAAATTTTTGAGCGCAGGGTCTTAATTATAAAATTCTGAGTAGTTTTGATACAACAATTATTCACCTAACATATTTTTAATATACCTTAAAATCAATACATCCTATCATCATCATAATTAAATTATTTGTCATTATAACTAAATTACACTTTTTTCTTATTTTAGAATATACCTCCAAGGCCTCCACAAGGGAAAACACACTCGGCCATGGCATCAGATTTAGAGGACATGGCAAGGTGTGAATTTAATTTTAAATACACTAATAATTATTAATTTATGACTAAAAAATAAATATTAACAATGTTAATTACTTTAAGGTCCCGTGACCGTGATAACAAAATCAGGAATTATGAAAGTGGGGGAGGTTATAACGCTATGGGCGCAATGTCGGCTGATGGCAGGCCAAAGGCTATGGGGTGTAAGTATCTTTTCAATATATTTGTCAGGTAGCAATCTGGTCTGAAAAGACAGACACTACTTAAGTGAAAAGCTGAGATAAAGATGTGCTATAGGTACAGAAAACTATTGGGTTTTTAAGGAAAAATAAATTACCAGATTGGAATGATTCAAGCAATTTTTGCCCTTGTCGGGTATTTTTTTCTACAATTTTTGGATTATCTGTATATAGGCTAGTTTTAACTTAAATATATTGTTTTCAGCCGAAAAGCCGAAAGAAATAAGAATTATGACAAGACCCAAGGATGATAAAGGAAATCCGTCTCTTGATAAGTTTAAACTACCAGAAAACCCCCGTCGCATTTCGGTAAAATATCCTTCTTTCTTTCTTTCTTC
The DNA here is from genome assembly GCA_947458855.1 of Monopis laevigella. Classification (NCBI taxonomy): domain Eukaryota; kingdom Metazoa; phylum Arthropoda; class Insecta; order Lepidoptera; family Tineidae; genus Monopis; species Monopis laevigella. The sequence continues at coordinate 18,014,216 of OX381576.1, forward strand.
CAATAGGTGTGAGTATAAATTATAATTTTGTTTTTTAATTATTATAGGATATTGATCCACCAAAACAGCCCTTGCGCGAAAAACAGACCTTGGCTACTGTGAATGAAAATGTCAAGTGAGTTCTTTTTTAAATAATTATAAGTAACATGCCTCTGAGACCATGTTATGGTCGGTCCCAGTTTCATTATAATGAAATTGAGCCGAGAATAAACTGAGGTGGGAATAAAAACTCACTACTGGGTGGGTATCCTGAGGCCATCTAAGTATGAAGTACCCGTAAAGATATGAGTATGAACGAAGTAATTACATATTTAAGCTTCTATATAAATATATTTATATTAGTAATATAATATTTAAGGTAGATGTGTACCGGAATCATAGCATTGAACAAATTAAAGTTAATGCAGCTTTTTTTTAACATTACTTCATTTGTTATAGGGCTACTAGCGATAATGCTGAAACTATTGAGGAACCTACAGGTAATAATAATAATGATATGTTAAAATTACATTGAATAGCAAATAGATAAAAAACATTATACATATAATGAATAGTTTCAGGACAAGTTAAACCAAATGGCGAAGAAGCTAAGCCTAAAATTGATAAGGAACAACCAAATGATAAAGAGAAAGAGCAGCCTACAGAAAATATTAAAGAAAAAGAGGTAAGTTAGTGCTAGACAATTGATTATATCTTAGGGATCTTCCATATTATTCTTATTTCAAGATCCATCAAAGTGGGATTATCATAAGTAAGTACATGAGTAATTAATTGTTAGAAATAATAATAAATTCTTTATAGGAATCTGTTGGCGATCCTAAGATGTCTTCAGGGGAGGACTTACCTAAGAAAGATAAAATATCTGCAGAAAAAGACAAGTATGTGTTGTTTATATTGTATAATTTTATTATCATCTTTTTTATATATAATATATTAATTTTACTATTTTATTTGCAGGGCTATTAATAAAGCAGAAAATAATTTAGGAGCCCAAGGGAAGGCTGAAGCTGCTGTAGAAAAACAAGTTAGTGGTGTTGAAAATACCAAAGAAAACCTTGTACCAAAAGCTAAAGAGAGCCAGCCACATACATTTGAAAAATATCAACAAGAGCAAATAAAAGCTATGCAGGTAATAAATATTAAAATTAAAAACTTCTAATTTCTATTTAACATAATGGATACTTACACTAACTTACACTTAAAATTATACTAAAATATTTCTGATATTCAACAGAATGTGTTATCTACCCCACCGATGATCAAGCCTAGTGGCCAACTGACTGACTCTAAGCCTACACAGTTGGATATTAATGCTATGTAAGTTATTCTATCATTATAATTCTTATTTAATATTATTGTGATAATAATGTAATAATAAATTTATGAACAGGTACAAACATACTGGTGCCATACCAAAAATAAGAAAAAATATTAATACAAATATTAATACAGAATATAATTCATCTCAAAATACTACATATGATAATTTAATGCGAATGTCCGAAGCGTCAAACGATGATAGTGGGCATTTCAAGTCTGTGATGATTGCACCAAATAATTCTCTTCGGCAAAAACACCAGAACATGATTTCATCTAATGAAGATCAGTTATCTCCTTTGTCGTCATTTATGTCTTCAGATATTGATCGGTAAGTTCCAGCAAACACAATCGTCGTACATAATTTAAATTACATAATGTACTATGTATAACAGAAACCACAATACTAATACATATTATATTTTATAAACACCCAGACCATGGATAAACTACAGTAAAACGTATATATATATGTATGTTTTTGCCATGAGTGGGAATTGAACTTTCGACCTACAAATACAACGCTTAAGGCGCAACCACTAATCAGAGCACAAAGGCGGTCTATGTGCTTTACACAATAACAGGTGAATTGAAACTTTTGCAGCATCTCATAGAAATTATTAAAATTACTCTCATTTTAAATTCTTTCTCTGATTAGCACAGTTGAAAATTTTTTCTGTACAATTTTTGGTTGGGATAAAAAGTTTGAAAGAAACGCCCAGGGGTCCTGAATGAGGAAGTGTTGTTCCATGAGGACAATTCCCGAGTCCATGGGTCAATGAACCTTGTTATTCTCATGATTTATTTGGACTGTCATCTATTAACAAAACTAAAACAAACACGCGGCAGCAGACATAAATCCATTTTTTTTATTAAAGGCCTTGAAGATAAAAAAATATATATAGAGGTTTTGGAAAGCCTCTGGAGGAAGTGCATTGAATTCAATTCTTTTTTGCATGTATTTAATTTAGTTTTGTTTAATAGGTTGCAGACTTCCACCCTTGTAGACCGAACCTATATTTGCATTCAACCTATTTTAATTTATTAATTTTCAGGAATTCACAAATGAATAAATTAGATTATGGCATGTTTAACATGAACCTGGAATCTACTGATTCGCCATTACTTAATCCGCCACCATCAATGCCTTTGTATGGCCTCCCGCAAAATCTCAATTTACCAATGATGCCAATGTCAAGCATGCAAAATCCGCTGATATGTAATCCTAATGTGTATCCTAATGTGGCTCCCAATGTGTCAATGTCAAGCCAGGCAGCCATGAATCCTGATGTATTTGGAATGACAAACCAAAATATGGCTAGAAATAAGCCACTCGGTACCATGCCTGGTTATACCAACCCCAACATGAACCATCAAAATAGTGGTTTCCCCAGCAATGCATTCCAGACACCGTACGGTCAAGGTCTAGAGAAGCCTATGTACTCGTCACCGTATGATAACAATCTGCCCAATATGCCTACATCCAGACCTCCAATGTTGCCATTACAAAATGCTGCAGCCATGTGCAATTCTTCTCTGAATGAGATTATAAGTAAAATGAGATCTTCACAATTCATGAACACTCAAGCATCACCAGTAAGTTTGTTTTCATTATTGAAATTTTAATATTGTAATGTAATGGCATATTTTTTTTTTCTTTCAAGCCATATTTTCATTGATCCCTTAATATTTAACTAGAACTTCCTAGTTGTTGAACTTGTCTATTTATACTTTTCTTGTTTTTAGTCCTTTATGCAGGGCAATCATCAGAACATGGCCGGAAATCCGCTGCAGAATCTTCAGAACTTCAACACCAATTTGTACAACATGGCACACAGCCAGGCGAACAGCGGGGCTCAGCGACTGGATGAAGCCTGGCTTTATGAAGATCCCTCTGTAAGTAGAATATAATACTAGTCTTTTAAACCTGAAACAGTAACTATTAAACATCATTATTTTACTTTTGAAAAAGATTCCTATTTTTAGTTTTGTGAGGCAAGTTTATAAAAATATAATATATAATTTTACTTTTTTAGAATTAAATGCTCTTCTCTGTACGGTCTTACCTATTTCTCATAGGAACTAAACATTTTTGATAAACAGTATATTTTATTATAATTATAGCCTTTTTTTTTAGAAGATTAATATTATTTAGACACATAAATTTATTGTTTCTTAATTTTCAACTTGTTTTGTGATATTTACTAAAGATTTCGAAACTGTTCTATCTCTGCCCTATAAGTAGGAAAATCGGCACTATATGCCATTGTGTATTAGACTATTTAAACTTTGGAGGACCAAATAGGTCCTCCTATATATTTAAATTATAGAATGGTTAAATATCTATTTGATAATTAGATTAATTTATTTGGTATCAGATATAACATATTGCGGTTGGTTATGATACAACTATGGTTATTTTTTTATTATTATTTGCTTACCCCAAAGTCCTGTCACACTAATAAAGAATATGTCAAAACTATGTATTGATGTGACAATTGGTTCTCTCGGTCATTTGATGTGTTAAGGTTCTTAGGTGGATCAAGAATTGATGAAGAAACTGGCTTGGAGTTGATGGTTATTCTGTATACAATTGGTTAAATAATTTTATTGCAAAATTCTACAGGGCGAAGTACAAGGACCCTTTTCAAGTGAAGCCATGTGGGAATGGCACCAATCAGGTTTCTTTAACCCTGATATGTTGATCCGTAATGCTAATGACATAAATTTACGTCCTTTATGGACATATGGCCCAATACCACCCTACGCAGCGGTAAGTCATGCAAATATTGTTATTGCTGCATTAACAATATTTGTCAAAATAATTATCTTGTTCAAAGGAATAAGGTTTAACTTGGGCATTGGTTCTCTAACATTTTGTCGTTGGTTATGGATAATCTATTAACATTTTTATGTGCCAGTATTAACATCTGTTGTCAGCTTCAAATAACACAAATTAATAGCTTCTGTAAACCGTTTAATCCCATCCTAAGCTTTTAATTAAAAAAGAAAACAAATATTTTATTTTACATTCATTGATTATAGATCTCGTTGCCCAAAAAGAAAGTATCTGATATGGTGAATGAAGATGCTATGGTTGGTATTTTAAGAAATAAACTACATTAAGTTTTTATTTATATATTAAATTTGTATACAGCTCACATATATTTTTTTTTAATTTTAGGAATCCGTATGGGGTCAAGTACCACGCCAAAACATGGATGCCTGGTCGCAACGGACCAACGATTTGTTTGATATCAAGCCATCCACATGGGATAGAACCGTAAGTTTTATCGTATTTTGTTTATTATTAATATTCATGACATAAGGTAATTTTTTCAAATATGGACCCTTATTAATTATATTTAATTAATAAGGTAATTTGTATTTCCATCTGTCTGTATTAAGTGTCCGAAAAAGTTCTGGTCTATCTATCATAAAATATACTTATAGATCATGTTGACCAAAATAATAATATAGTGTATAATTTAAACAAATATTTAATTCAGATGAAAAAGGATAAGATGAAGAAGCTTGTGTAACAGACACATCTATACTAACACATATTATGTTATAAACACCCAGACCATGGCCAACTATACAGAAGAGCATTACCTAATATTTTTTTGCCATGAACCCACGACATTCAGATGCAACAACTACCAGAGTTCTGTACAGTTTGTCATGGTCTAACTGTTTATAAAATTTAATATGTATTAATATAGTTATTTCTGGTACACATAGTACAAGCCTAGAGCTTGTTTGTGACTAGAGCAATATGTCTGCAATATCCTTCATATTATTGTTACTAGTCTTAATTATTTATATTTTCAGAGCAACAACAACAACAATAATATAGTGCCTCCTAGCCCCATAGTTCCTCTTGATATCGGCAAGGAAATGAAAACTGAAGAACAAATTTTGGCTGTAATTCGAGCTAATCAAAACATGGGGCTTGCCAACAACCAGAACATGATGTTCCCAAATACTGAGTCTTCCAATAAAACGATGGATAGACTTGAAGCTGCACTCAGTGACTTTGGTATTAAACCAAACATTATAAATAATATTACTCACATGGAAAAGAAACCTGAAATGCAACAGGTAAATATGCCAACAATAAAATTGTTAATATAATCATCAAAAAAAAAGGACATACATTTAATGATTTGTTGTTTTAGCTCTCTGCACCAATGGAGCTACCTATGGATCTGAAACCAAACCCTCAACTGATGTTGCCACCCAACATGCATTTCTTAACTCCTCCGCCTAAACTACCAGCCCATATTGAAAACAACAAGGCAAAAGAATTTAAAGCCAAAAATAAAAATAAGTCCAAGGAAGAGAAGAAACCTGACAACTATGAACTGAAAACCAAGAATGAAGATATGATGGATGTAAATATTGCTTAATATATTTTACCTTAATACCCTTCAAATAATGGATAATATTAATATATAGGACATTACACATATATTGCCATGATTGAACATGAGGCCTTGACAAACTGAACCAAAAAATATACTATACATATATTGTGTTTTCCATTCGTGGGAATTGAACCCACAACCTCTGGATACAAGCAGAACCACTAGTCTATGGGTGTGGTTGAATTTTGATCATATTATTGTATGTTCAAATATTGTTAAAAATATCCACTAATTATGTCTGCCTTTTTTACTCATTTTTCCTGTAAAATAGAAAACAAGACACAATTTTTATAAAATTATAAATAAACAATCCAGTGAGAATTGTATGATAGATAAATACATGTTTCAGGACAAATTCGATGATACTCCATGGCTAAAGGTTAAGAAAGATGAAAAGAAGAAAAAGGAGATTGTCATTGATTATGACCATAAGGTATTTATTATTTTATATTTACACTTATAAATGGGTATTTTGTCTGATAACTAATACTTTTTTTTTTCTTAGGATTGGGTGTTGCCCAAACAAGCTAGAAAACCAGCTCCTGGTAGCAAGGAGAGTAAGAGATTGGCCGAAGAGTTAAAACTACAACAAGAGTATGAATACAATAGGTAAGAAATTACTATATCATCATCATCATATCAGCCTTTCGCGCGTCCACTGCTGCTGGACATAGGCCTCACCCAAGGATCGCCACAACGACCGGTTCTGCGCCGCCTGTAGCCATCGGGTTCCCGTGACCTTTTTCAGGTCGTCGGTCCATCTTGTGTACTACTATAAAATCAAATTACTATATATTTAAATGTATTTATTTAGAGTATCTTTTGAAGTGTTATATATATAAAGTACAGTTTTTAGGTCCTCTGTTCAAACCCCTGAGTGTAACAATGAGTTTTTTTTTTTTTTTTAATGTACACGCAATGTATATGAATCGCTCTAGAACACAAGCTTAAGCTGTTAGTCCCAGTTTTACTATACCATTGATTATGATATATGATTTATAGAGTCTATCCAAACACCTCGGCGAGCTGGTCTTCTGTGTGAAATGCCATCAGGATACGATGAGTTGGCAATTAAACCCAACCGCGCTGGGTGCCCTAGGGCCACATATAGGTGGTCTCGAACGTCGTAAGCCACCTGATGGTAGTAGGTCATTTTTGTGGGACTACCCAAAAGTACAGACGCGAAACACAAGGCCCGTTCGCGCCCAATTGTACTGGAATTAATTAGAACGAATTTGCTGCAGTACTGTGTCATTACAGCAATTATGCCATTTGCAATATTTGTATATTTATTGATTTATTTGCAGGAAGGAGGATGAAATGCGGCACATGTTGCTTTTAGATGATTTCCAAATTAAGAAGGTAAATTATTTTTTATATTATTGTTTATTGTGTGTCATTATACAAAATAATAAAGGTGTTTGGTATAAGGCAAAGAGATCAATGTACTAAATTAGTCCTAAATTATATTACACTTTAGAAAGTTTAAGAAGCCAGGAAATAGATTAACTTAAGCCCATCTTGTTGCTCATCCAAGCACCAAACCACCTCAAAAATTTAACTAATTATTAACTATTCTTTTTTTTAGGACCTTTCTCGACAGCACATTCATGGTTCACTCATGGAATCTAAGAGAATTCCGTGGTCCTGCAGGGTTAATACCACAATTGCACCCAGAAATGAAGGCGTTAACTTGGTTGAAATCCAAAGGTTTAAATTTTACTATTATTTATTACAGCCTACAAGTCTTAATTATGACTTTTAATTGATAAACTTTTTTTGTTTCTATATTTATTTTCTTGTAGTTTGTGTATGTAATCGTACTTTAGGTGGGAGGAAGCCTCAATAACTTCACTAGGCTGGCCGTCCTGTTCATTACCACTGCCCATACAGATGCAAAAACCATCAAGTGACCTATTCCTGTTTCGGTTTTAGTCTACTGCATTTCTTGTCAAGGTCTCGCTAGCTTTACAAGGCAGCTAGATTATTAAAATATACTCGAAATGCAAACTCGTATGTGTCGCCGCCCATTTTGTAACAGGTACATTCAGCCGGTATAGAATGAGCGAATAATATTGGTAAATAGTTTGTCTGCTCACCATCAGGTAGAAACAAAGTCAGATGCCGTGTTCCAATAAATAAAAAGATCTTTGTTCAATAATTTCTGTTTCATTTTAGACTGGAGCGTGAGAGAAAGGTGGAGCAACTGAAGGAACAGCGTCTGGTGATGCAGCACATTGCTCAACAGCAAGCACAGGCTATCCAGCGAGAGCAGGTATGTGTACTTCTATATACAGGGTGGATTTGAAAGGTTGTACTTTGGGCTAATAGGAGGCTGTACTGATCAAATCAAACAACTGTTTCTCAGAGAACAATGTGTCGCAAATGAAAAACATTTCTGGCTTCCCCATACAAATTGGTCATTTAAACATTACTAGTTTGTATGGAGAAGGCAATGTTTTTTTTGTACTTCTATATACAGGATGAATTTGAAAGGTTGTACTTTGGGCTAATATGAGGCTCTACTGATCAAATCGAACAACTTTTCCCATGGAATTGTCCTACATATTATTATTATATTCTATTATTTAATAAAAATATTCTTACAGCAAATGCAGTCTGCTGAAATGGTTTGGTCGGGAAAGAAAAACATCTTCATGGGGCCTGTGGGAGGAACCAACTATGATGAATACCATGTAAGTAATTTTCTTTATTACACATTTTATTTTCTGCTTTTCCATGCATAAAGTTCATAAATAATATAGTTTATTGTTAATATTAACAGAACATTTATTTGCTAGAAGACTATTTCTAATAGAAGATACATGTTGATGATAAAGTGATTAATTGATTCTACACAATCTACCACGAAATGGCGTGCAATTTTTTTACTATGCATTATAGCTTGATTATTTTAAGAGATGGGATTAGTGATGGACGCGGTTGTCGAAAACATAATAAAAAATAACAACATGTTTTAAGGTTTATTTTATTTAATATTTTTCTCAAATGTATACATTTTAATAAAACATATGAATTTATAAAAACAAGGTTTTTGTTTTATAAATTATGATTGTGTGTAACTTGTGTTGTTTTCTACTTTTTGTATTTAATTATAATAATTCCATGGTAGGTTTAGGATAAGTTTTATCTTATTTAATACTAGTTGTTAGCCGTAACGCACACGAGCGTAATATTTTAAAACAAGCCGACTGTGGCGTGGCGCTATGAGGTTTCTAACTATAGATATTAGGGTATGGGTAATACCCACGTTATTGTAAAAAGAGGCCTTAAAAGTGGGAAATATAGAAAATGGGAATTATAAGAAAGTGGGAAATATAGGAAAATATTAGTGTTGGGCATTTTTAGACTGTATCAGCTGAGAAATATACTTCGTTTTTACATCAATTGTACTGGACATTGTCAATGTATATTCTATATAATATAAGTAATCAGTTAAAAAAGCATATCAAGGGCATATTTAGCACACATTTTTAACTTTTAAAATATTAACCATACAAATAATTTTGTACCTTATGTTTTGTCATACAAATACTTCACACAAAGGTCGAGAAACATCTTCACCCTACAGCTCTATAAAAAATTTACATCGTTCTACAAGCCAATTGTTAGAATGTGACGTGAGTATAAAGAATTTCTTCGTGCTCACAATAATATATTCAAGTCATTCTATAACTCAGTATCAAACGCAATGCAACTTTCTTTTATCAATATTACTAAATCATAGTAATACTAGATATTTTTAACAAACTTTATGTACTTATTTTGTAGCAGCATGTTTATTTTTTAAGTAAATGTTTGCTTTTAATGTTATTTCAATGTATTCATCTAGTTAAATTTTGTTTTTTTTTGTTTTCATTGGTTTGTACCATTATATTGCACTTGTGAATCATGGTGTCTTTGTGGCTATTAGCTTTTTTATTGTTATTGGTGCATATGCTGGTATGCCTGTTTATAGATAAATAATCATAAAAATAGAAAAGTCTGTCAAATTATTTTTTTAAATAATAGTAATACTTCCCTACTATTTACAGTTATTTATTACCTAAATTATTTATGATTTATAAATGGACGCCTAGACGGCCTCAGAATACCTTTGATTATGACGAGGTGAAAATAAAACTCCACCGATGCGCTAGGACGTCTAGGCGGTCTCGGGCGCCGTTAGGCACCGTGATGGTACGAATTATAAACAGAATAAGACTAGTTTGGTAAAATTGGCCCTTAATAATTTAAAACACTGCTTCTTAGAACCTATCCTTATTATTAGTTTTATTAATAATTTTTTTTAGTAAAATATTTTAAGAGATATTTAATATAATGTCTTGTTATATGAATATAATGTTTTTTTGACAGGCAATGTCACATAGGAACCAGTCTATGCCGATTCCGGTACCCATGCCTCCGAATCCTCTTGAGGGTATGGATGATAACATCTGGCGGCCCATTAATCCAGGTGACATTTCATTGGTTTATAAAAATATTGATTCTACTAATACTATTTTTCCCCTTCTGATAGCTAACTGGATCAAGGAAAAAGGATTTTTTTAAAGTTGCTTTTGGTTTTTATGTTTATTATATATAATAATGTGTTTTCTACTTATTACATATGACTTATAGCTGGATTTTGGGAAACAGAATCGAAGAAAGCTGCTGAGAAACTAGTCGAGGTTGGTGAAAAAGCTATGCCTGAACCGGTTAAACCAATCAAGAAGCCTACCATAATTCCACAACAGATGAATAAACGTTCCTCTCCGATTGAAGAGTTTGAAGCCTGGTGTGCTGGCTTCCTGACCCCATGGAATGGACAAGTAGACAGTGAGTAAAATTTTCACTCCTATCCATACATAATATACTATGCAATGCCAATGCTAATTCGTTCCACGAGAAGTGATAGTGACGTTATCAGATTTAAACCGACTGTGTTTCTAAACAATTGACTGACACTTACAATCTACGATTTCTGGCTTGAGCATTATTGACTGGATTGACTATATTATTTTTAATGTAAAATATTTTTTTATTCCAGTACCAACTTTTATTGGATTTCTGAAGGATATTGAGTCTCCCTTTGAAGTTAAGGATTACGTTAAAGTGTACTTGGGTGACACTAAAGAATCTAATGATTTTGGACGCCAGTTCCTGGAGCGCAGGTAAATTATTATAATGTTGTATTGTTTTCTGTACAATAATTGGTTGGTTAGACCTAAGACTTAAAAACACTATGATTTAGGTCCCCAGTTGAAACCACGGTATTAACAACTACTAGCTATAGTGCCTCGAAGAGCACGTTAAGTTGTTGGTCCTGGTTTCACTATACCAACTTGTGAAACTGTTTATTGTTATTGAGTCTATACAAACATCGCAAAAGGTAGCCACTGGTACCATGTAGCTATCTAGTCAAACCACTTGTGATGTTATTTATTTATATTTATTCTTATTTATCTATTTTTATTTTTTAATAATTAATTATATATTCTTGAACAGCCAAGGAATTTAATTCCCTACCCATTTCGTTGAAATGTCAGATATTAGCAATGCATTAAGGTCGAAATTTTTTAGTATTGAAATGTCAATACGTATTATTTGTCACTTCACATTATAGAAATGTTAAAGTAACGTCGTGCTTTAGCTTTTATGGTGTTTGCTATACGATATTGAACCTAAGGTGGTTTGGAAATTAAATTCCTTGACTGTACATAAGTTTCCTGGTGCTAATAATATTGTTGGTTTCAGGTCTAAAATACTTCGTGCTGCAATGGCGGCTCCTGTAGATGATCTTGGGTGTCCAGCGGCTGCCATCAATCCTCGCTCCATGTCTGGCGGCGACCATGATGCCAAGGTACTACTATACTTCCCTATATATACTTGGTGATAATATGAGGTTATACTGATTAAATCAAACAGCTTTTTCCATGGAACCATTGTGGGTCCTGTGACCTCAAGAAAATCACTAGTCTACAGAGACGGTCAATACTTATATTAATTAATCTAGGTGGAATGCTAACGGCTCTGTATCTGTCAATACAAATATAAAGCCGTCAAGCAAAGAAACCTTCCCTTCCTCCTTATTAAAAATATATTTAAAAAACTAAATTCAGTTACTAATTTTTAATAAGACACTAATATATTTTCCCTTTTGTTCCCACCGCCTTGGGAATCTAAATAGCATATATTTTTTTGTGTATAGCTTTAAAGGTAGGTATACTAGTTTCCTATCAGGGTGCGGTTAAAAATCAGGCAGTTAATTTGATGTGAAACCAGCAAGGCTATTAGACTCGTAATGCAAATTAACCGTATTGTCTAGCTGGAACAGTGGGAACGATCAATGCTGACAAAGAACAATCTATTGATCAATACCATTCATGACTTTTGTAGGACATCAGAAGAGAAAATTTTACAAAAAAAAATGTTTCAGGGCAAGCAGAAAAAGAAGAAAAACAAAATGGTCAAAGTGGATAGCAGCATTCTTGGATTCTCGGTGACTGCATCCAATGAAAGATTCAATGTGGGAGACATTGATACAGCCTAAAGCTTTTAACATTTTTAATTAAAATTCAATTTTAATGATTTTTATGCATGTTTAAATAATAGTTTATCAGCATTTAGTAAACTTTAAATGTTAAACAGATAATGTCATATTTCAGTAGATTTTAAACTTTAACATGTTCTCCACAGCTATACCTTTTTAGATATTTTTTATTAGTAAAGGATCTTTTTATATCCTTCAGGATTTTTAACTCATAGATTTAAGATTTTATGTATTTTAATCAAATAACTAAATGTCTATAATTGATGTAGGTATTTTAGATTCATACGTAATCCACGAAGATGTTTCCAAAGCACATCCCTAATAGTAATTCTATAAAAAGTCAAGTGAAGCAAGTAAGACACTTGTTTGATTTTATTTCAGATATAATTGTATTTAGTAGAGATTTTATGATATTATTTTACCAGTGATTATTTGATAGTACGCTACTGTAAACTATAGCGTCGTCATATAAACTGTAGCCCTAGTGTAAGTTTTAACGTAAGCGTTAAAACTTCGAGTTATTGTCTCATATCTAGTTCTTAGAATGTCCGCCTGGAGCGCTGAACTATTCTCATACCAATTTTATTTAACTCAAATGCTAAATAAGAAAACTTACACTACGGCTATTGGGCCTTAATTCTCTTAAACTAATTATAGATCAATAGTGTCATAATCGCATAGTAATAGAGCCACAGTAGCTTAATATGAATTTCTTACATAGACAAATTAAAAGCGAGAATTCTATTACAATGCAACTATTGAAACAAGTTAATTTAAGACAATTTAGAGGCCTTGACAGATTGAATAATTCACTGTCCTTATGTGATAGAAATTGTGATTCTTATAGGTCTATGTACACATTATAAATTCAATTATTTTATTTACTGTTACGTTTGCATTTTAATTATTTATTTATTTTACATTTCCAACTTTGATGAAATATGCATAAATGGGTTGAAATGTATTACATTTTTTATCAATGTCATATTTGCTTCACATGTCATGGTATTTAATAAATGAATGTTGTGTAAAATGTACTTTCACTTATGAACTCTGATGTTATGAAATAATTAAGTGTTTTAAAATGTAGTGAATGGAAGCAATATTTGAGCGCCATTCTCGGAGCTGTAGTATAAAACGATGATGTGTATTGATTTATATTGATTATTTACATATGATTTGCAAATGTGTTTCTATAAATTATTATAGTTGATTTCTTGGTTCCCTACAGGTATTTTAATATTGTTTTGTTTTAATTTATTAATATAGAATTTATTATTTAGACTTAAGTAAAGTTTTCTATATTTTATTTGTTATTTTGTATTAATATGATTTAAATAAAGCATGTTGTAGTCTTATAATTAACGACTATGTCCGGTTTATTTTATGAAAAGATGATTTAAAGATTCAATGCAATGTTTGGTAGGGTTTTGGTATAAAATATTGCCTATTCAAACGCAGCCTAATTGAATTTACATTATATTTAATTATCCATTATTAATTTTAAATATATGTACTCTGTCAAGTAATTTACCATTTTTTCTGAATAAATAAAGTACATTTCCATTTCTTGTTTTATTTAATTTTAGCACAACCCTTACTAGGATATTTTCCCCTTGTTCTCAGTAGTTCACATTTAAATTTTAATAAAATTATTTTATATTAATTAGGACATAACTATATAGCGTCAGGATTGAGGGGCCACATTTTTAATAATAAGAATTTGCTAATATAGTAACAAACGAGTAAGTTTGTAAACCTAAAAATAAATGGGATTTACAAAATGTAGCCTCTAATCTTGATGCTCATATAGACGGAGATTGTATGCGTGACACCAGCCGGACCACCACGTGTGATATCGTTTTTGATTATGCCAGGTTTTAGTACGTAATTTGTGAGAATTTGTTAGCTAATATACAGATTTTGTTATTTCGTTCAAAAGTTATAGGGATGTATTTGTGGTCCTGCCGATGTAACGTTACTTCGGCAGGACCACGATAGAAATAATGCACTAACGAGGTTAGTTCCTTCGCAGAAATTAGGTTGCGATTTTGTTAGCCAATTTTCATTTCGCTAGACCGCTTGGTTCAAAAGTTACAGTGGTGGTCCTGCTGATAAAACGTGACATCGGCAGAACCACGATAGAAATAATGCACTTACGAGGTTAGTTCCTTTATACTATAACTACCTCCTCATTTCGTAACCGCCTCTGAAAGGAGACTACCACCTCGACCAAAAATGACAGGTACAGATGCAAAAACCGTCATGTGATCTAGTCATGTTTCTATTTTAGTTTTAGAGCTCACCGGTATTCAGGAGGCCACTGCATCGATTTTTGGTCAAGGTGGTAATCTCCTTTCAGGGGCGGTTACGAAATGAGAAGGTAGTGAATTTTACGATAAAGCAGCAAGGATATTAAAAGAGCCCCGTGCCGCCCATTTTTTAACCGCATCATTTTGCGCCGAGCGGGATATATCAATGTTGTTAAATAACAATGTAATAATTAATTGTTAACCCCATTTATGGGCTTTGTAAGTTTGCTTACCATCAGGATGATACAAAGTGCGGTGCTCCAAAAAAAAAAAAACATAAATTCAAGTAACTGGTAATGGTACCTACCTACCTATACCCTGTTCACGTTTAAAGGAGTTTTGATCAAGATCCCCTCTTACCAGTTTATTATTTAAGTGTCTCCTGTTCTGGGGATTAGACAATCTAACTCGCTCACATTGTAAAAATAAAAAAAAAACAATTTTAAAAACATTTGTTTCAAATACTGATCTAGGCCATTTATTGCTGAAGTTGAAATTGGTGGAGTAATAATTGCAGAAAACTTTTGGCCGTTAACTCCACTTCAGGGGGGTAACCACCGACTCCGATCCCGTGAGTTCTCGTTCGAATTAAAATAAAAAATGACGTAATTTTATACAAATCATATTTACAAACTTCATAATATTGTAAATATTTTTTTGTAATTAATTAGGTATTCAATTTATGCAGTGGTTAATTCAAATAACGATATTTCACTTTTCGTAGTACTAAAAACATCGTTCTCGATCTCAACTCGAACGAGATCTCATGGTATCGGAGTCAGTGGTTACCCTGCAGCTTATAAAAAAAAGGTATGTAGGTACATAACTGGCATTAAAAATCACAAAACTTCAAATACAATAATTTTATTTCATTAAATATTTATACATAATACATACGGAATAATAACAATAAAACTATGTAGTAACTTAGTAAGTGATTAAAAGTAAATAAATTCAGCTTGAATGCACAATATTTGGTTGAATTAAGTCATTTTCGATGTTTTAATAACCATTTAAAACTAAAAAGCAATTTAAATGTTTTTAAATATTAAATAAATAAAATAAATAAATACCATCACGGGTGCCTATTTGGCTCAGGCCTCAGGGTACCCAGCGGAGGGATTAACCCATCCTCATTTCGCTTGATGGTATTCAGATGGTATTTTGTTTTTAAATAAAATAAAAAAATAATAGAAAGGTAGTTATGTATGTAATGTTTCACTATGACAGGGGATAAGTAAATATATTGGGCCTATTTCTTTCAATAATTTATGATAATGTATAATAAACATTTGTGACATATTGCTGGGTTTTGTTTGTTGCAAGTTAATAATTATAACTAAAGCAATGTGTAAAAACTGTAACTTTAAATTCCAATTAGGCCCCTGAATGTTACAGGTATTTTTTTACTTTGTCACTCACTGGCTTTAAGGCATTCGATACATAGATTGACCAAACATTGTTGTTTAACAATATTGATCGCGCACACTATTGCCGGCTAAATATTTGCATTACGAGTCTATTTTAATATCCTCGCTGCTTTATCGTCAAATCAACCGACCGTTTCGTAACCGCACTATGAAAGGAGACCCCCTCGACAAGAAATTGATGCAGTAGTTTTCGGAAAACCGGTGAAGCCTTAGACTAAAACCGAACATGACTAGGTCACTTGACAGTTTTTGCATCTGTATGGAACGAGTCCGGTCGGTGGTCCTAGCGAAATGGAGTTTGATATATTTGATTTCTCTAATCAAGGGACCCCCTTACATTCGCGAGAATACGCGAACCCACAAGTGTACGATGGTATTACATTAGCCTAATATTTCGCCCGTTTGGAAAAGGTTTATCGAATGGTTTTGCTCATGTGAGGGACCCGGGTTAGATTGGGACCAAACTAGTTTAGGACCAATTTAGATACTTGAATACTTGTAATTAAAAAATAAGTCTAACATACCTACCTACGTGCAATTTTCTTTTAAGTATAATAATTGTGCACTCAGCCTGTATTTGATAAATAACCTATTTATAATTATTCACTTACTTAGTTAATAATATAGTTATACCATTATAAAAGAAGTAAATTAAACAAAGTTTATTAATTAAAATTCTACTTTCAAAAGATAGGTGGGTGCGTTCCAGCTAAGATACAATTAAAACTCGTAGCAACATCATAAACCAGCACAACTAGATGTTTCAAATATACCATTCTTTTTTTAAGCAACCTGAGCTTTTAAAACGGCATAGGTATGTTATTTTTTTTGTTACTTTTTGACAAGTAGCAATTAATCAAAAAAATTGAATAAAATAGGTATATATTTTTTTAAAAATAAACTATCAATTTATTACAATCATTCAATGATATTGGATTAAATGTCAATCTTAAATTAAACTTAACAATGTTAATTTGACTTATTAATCATATAAGTATATATTTAGGGTGTAACATATTATATTAAAAAAACATTACTATCCAGCTTGAAGTCGGAACCACCACTCAAGTCTGATAGCCATGCCTTTTGTAGCATATTTATGACAAACTACAAGACAATTTTTTAGTTCTTGTTTTAGTTGCAGGGATTTAGTGGTGGTCCTGACTCTAGATTAAAACACGTAAACAAACATCTGTCAAAAAGTAACATGAAAACCCCATCTATAACACGGTGTCTCAGATATATATATTTTTTGATAATGGATCGGCTTTTATACCATTAAAACATTTTGTGCTAACATTGCTATGACGGAAGGCCCCGTACATGTAAAGAAAGATCTGTCCAAAAAAACATTAAAACCGAAATAGGTATATTCTAAAACAATCGTGCTAGCATTGCTATAGTCGGAACGCCGGAACCGAGGGTATACATTTTATTCTATTAGTAATACTTCTATGAATAATTATTAGACAAGCAGTTCTATGTTGAAATTTTAACGGCGGTTTTGGTGACATTTTAAATGCATTTACCTAGTTAAATACCTAAGTAATAATATGTTGACGCCGCTCCAAAGTGAGGCGAAATATTTGGCAAACAAATTTTATAACTTCAATATATATTTTTTACCTAATAAGAAACACATCTACTACACGTTATTTGTTTCAGATAAGTAATAATATACCTACTTATCAGCCAAAAATTGTTAAGACTTTCATCTTCGGTAAATGCACTTTGCTTCACCCATAAACCCCCATATATTTTTTTACTCTAATGTAACTACAATTTTATCAATTTATTCGAAACTACCTACTTGCTCCGATAATACTCGTAGAAGTGGTGCACGGTACTTTGAATCTATATTTAATTAATTTGCCCTTACTAATAAACTTAAACATGGGAATATGTTACTTGCTTTTGCCGACAACTTTGTGAGCGTATTATTTTGACACGAGACGCCGCTGCACGTGGCGCTATGAGTTTTTTTTTTATTATTAGATATTTTTTTTTGTTCAATTTTAATGAAATAAATGTTAAATGTTAGTCACAATAAAGCTTCTTATCATTCAGTAATCTTCGATTTTGAATGCAATGAGTATAATTTACGTGATGCGCACAAACGAACAAACAAACCGACAAACAGGCAATATTTTCATAAAATTATATATCTCGCATCGTCTAGTACTTTTTTTTTGTAAAAATCTTGAATATTCCACGATTTTTCACACGATTCATTCAATAATTTAACAATCTACGTTTTTTTTAATGTATAGAAAAGTTGCGATTCCAGTACCTCAGTGGTTACACTATTGGCATTGTAATTGGATGTCGTGGGTTCCATTGCCATAATAATATTAGTACATTTAGCCAGGGTCTGAGTGTTTATAATTTATAATCTGTATTAGTATCGTTGATTCTGATATACATATTACAAGTCTAGAGCTTATTTTGTGACCAGGGCAAAATATTTGTAAAATATTCTACATATTATTATTATGTTAGAGATTAATAAACAGTGCAAAGTTTATTAGTAAGGGCGCCAATTGAATAGCAATTCATAGAAGGTAACTAAAAAGACACAAGTAATATATTATGATGGAGAAAATTTTGATATAGGTACTAATCTAAATACTAATTCAGTCACATTAATTTATACAAATATTGGTACATACCTACAAACTACTAACATTTATTTAACAATAATAATTTTAATTTGACGAAAAGTTTTTTTCTAATTATTTCAGATTTACTTCAGTCACGCCGAGTAGAATACTATATACTAACCCCGTATTCTAAGTCGTGTTTTCCACTCCACTCACACTCAAGGATAGTCTATCTCATTATTTCTTTCTTGATTTCATATTTGTTGGAAAAAGGACGTTGACGACGTTGCTTAAGTGAAAGTGTAGTAGAAAACATAACTTAAATGCAATAGGGATACCTATACAATACATATTATATACGAATGTACGACACTATTCAGATGCGTTTTGGAAGCTGAGCTAGCTAAACCTTTGTTATCCTCCCTGTCACATTGGTATGGAACAAAAGTGACAAAACACATTTATAACCAGCTTTAGGCTTTGGATTAGCGAAACGTTTCTGAACAGAGAGGATTAAGTAATTCTGCCGGTCTGTCCGTTTGTAGATACTTCTTGAAAACTAAAGTGGTATTAATTTTGGTATAGGTAAAATACAAGAACTTAATAAAATATTGTATTATTTTTCTTATACCCAATATAAAAATCTTTTTAATGAACCCGGTACGATAATTAAAATATGGACAAAATAATTAACTATTTACTAGAATGGCGATTAAATAAACAATACAACCGTACAGATGCAATTTGGTAATGACAGAAACCAGCCATTCTGGCGGTCTTGCTGGAAGCTGATTCCTATAATCTTCGGTAACAGTAACGGTTCGTTATTCCTCTATAAAAGTGACAAATGCTTCCATGGATGTCAACATGTTTGTATAAGAATAACGAAACGTTACCGTACCTACCCGTAGATTATAGTTTTTATTTTTACGTTACCCTATAAATAATTTTACTTTACCATTTTTATTTAGGAATTATAAGAATAATAACTGTCAAATTTTTAAAATGCCATTATGAGGCTGCAAATTTATAAAACTTTTCGCCAAATTAGTAATAAATACCTAGGTACAAGGTAGTAATAAACATTTTGTTACAGTTTCACTAAACACGAATAGGTTAACGTATGTGTATGATATATTTTTAATATTATTTAACTACAAAAATGTATAGGAGCTGGCTATTTTTTTTTATTATACAACATTCATCGACATCAGAAGTTTTTTTTATATGAGTAAGAAACCAAATTTGTGTGTTTATTACAATTTCCAGTGTTTGCGGATCAATTGCGGATGTAATTAATTAACCAAGATTCGGAGGAAAATAAAAGGTTTTTGAGATAATACAATAACAAAATCAAAACCTTTGCAGTCGGGTTTTTTAAATAAATATGATATTAAAATTCAACGATTGTCCCAGCCAGCTCCTTACCTACCAGAAACGAGTTTAGTTAGTAAGTTTAAATTAAAAAATAGCATGCTTCATTCAGAACCTTATTTTTTTTATATATATATTTGTAGTAAACAAATAATAAATTATGTACCTACAATATAATATATACATATAATCTTACAATAATATGGCACCATAGTGTACCTACTTTAATGAAGGTGGGCACTGATAAAAATATCGCCAAATCTTATAGAGTTATCACCGAATGACCATATGTCGCATACCGACCAGTATCATATTATTATAGTGATATCGCCAAATGTAATAGAGTCATATCGCCATGTATCATAGAGTCATATCGTAAAGTTTATTCTGAGAATAAAAATTTATTGTTTTTTTAGAAATTTCGAAAATGTTATGTAATTAATTTTTCAAAAGTATTTAAATGGATTCCTGTTTAGTTTCAGAATGAAGCATGATCTATGTGTAGTAATAGTAACTACAGCTTATAATGGCATATATATAAGTAATTTAGCAATTATTAAATATGTATATTACAATAAGTAATTACAGCTTTTTTTAATGCATTTAGGTAGCTAATTGTTAATTTATTAGCTAAAAATTTACGGTCTGTAAACGCATTTTGGGTATAAATGCATATAAAAAAAGCCGTGCAAGACGCTCTACACATAGAAACAAGAACTACAAATGAAACGTACCTATCAAAACTAGAATTTATTTTTAAAATAAAAATATAGAAATGTGTGGAAGAAAATATAGGAAAAAGTTTTAGCATTTTTAAGGATAATAATGAGTAGACTAGTGGTCGCGCCTTTGGAGTTGTATCCGGAGGTCGTGGGTTCGATTCCCACCCATTGCAAAAGAAAAATATAACGTTTTTCTGTACAGTTTGCCATGGTCTAGGTGTTTATAAAATATAATATGTTTTATATAGTTGTTTCTGATAGACATAGTACAAGCCTAGAGCTTAGTTTGTGACCATTGTTTTGCCCGGCCTTCCTGTATGGCTAAACGCGGGCGTGGCACATTCTGCCTGTGCCTAGACGTCACGGTGACTTGCGTTTGGTATTTCAGCGGCCACATTCTGTTTCTTATAACGTGAGCGTTAGATTGACAAAATAACGATATCCGTTATTAGCACGCTCTCCTCCAATCAGCGAAGGTTAAAAAACCACTCTGATTGGAAGAGAGGGTTAATAGCGGAAATAGTTATTTTGACAATCTAACGATCACGTTGTAAGAAACAGAATGTGGCCGCTGGACCAATATCTATGAATATTGTAAGTAGATTTACAGTAAAAAAAAAATGAGCAGAAAAATGACTTATTAATGGGTTTATTCACGAATTACTTTCGGTTTATACCGGCTTACGCCAGTGGCCATATTATGTTACTTTTCTTTAAGGCAGAGTAAAAAAAAGATTTTTAACAAATCTTCGGTTTTTATATGATATGCCTTTTATTTCACCGATGACGGATATTGAAAATGAGCGTTTAGGCGTAATATCCAATAAACAAAAAGAAAAATACCTAAGAATCTAGATTAATAATCTATTTATATAAATAATTAATGATTGTGATACGTTTCATTTATCAGACTATAATTTTGAACACACCAATAAATAGGTAGATATACATATATACTTATTTCGATATACTTAATTATAATTTCAAATATTATAATAAATTTGAATACATTCTTAATCCTCTTTCCAATATAAAATCATATGTTATAAAAATTGTTTTATTTTTAATTTTTATTTTTTTTATATCGGAAAGTGATTCAGAGTAAGTAAGTACATAATAGATTTTAAATATAAATAATAGTATAGGTTATAGTAATAGTATATACTTTATTTTATGTTTATCGGGTTCAGATGAAGGCCGTTGGTTCAGAGTAGGTACAGGTATACTCAAACTACGGCCGTATATTGAGATCGAAGAGGCAATTCTCCTCGTTATTTAATATTTTAAGTCATCAAAATATCAAAAGGTGTACATACCTACCTATACCTATAATTATAATAAATATATACCAACTTTGACAACTATTTTTCTCTTCTTAAATTATATTGGACATAAAATTAAGACATAGTTAATATAATAAATATATTTTTAATAATTGATAAAATAAATTAATCGATATTCTCGTAAAATCATGCCAAAAAATATATAAATGACTGCAAACTTATGTATACTAATATATAAATGAGAAAAGGAAGAATTATTAAATTAGTTTAGTTATTATATTATAGTATAGTTTAGTTATATGGGAGAAAGGTCTCTATAACTTCGTTAGGTGATCGATCGGACGTCGTTGAACCACCTATTTTGTAACCGCACCCTGAAAGGAGACTACCACCTCGACAAGAAATCGATGCAGTAATCTTTTGAAAACCGGTGACCCACATACTAAAACCGGAACATGAGTAGGTCACTTGACGTTTTTGCATCTGTATGGGCGGTGTTATTGCGTCTATTTATCCAAACATCGAGATGATCTAGACACTTTTTCAGCCTAGACGCAAAAGATGGATATTGCGTCTATTTATCCAAACATCGATATGATCTAGACACTTTTACAGTCTAGACCCAAAAGATGGGTTATTGGGTCTATTTATCCAAACATGAAGATGCTCTAGACACATTTTCAGTCTACACCCAAAAGAAGGGTTATTGCGTCTATTTATCCAAACATCGATATGATCTAGACACTTTTACAGTCTAGACCCAAAAGATGGGTTATTGGGTCTATTTATCCAAACATGAAGATGCTCTAGACACATTTTCAGTCTACACCCAAAAGAAGGGTTATTGCGTCTATTTATCCAAACATCGATATGATCTAGACACTTTTACAGTCTAGACCCAAAAGATGGGTTATTGGGTCTGTTTATCCAAACATGAAGATGCTCTAGACACATTTTCAGTCTACACCCAAAAGAAGGGTTATTGCGTCTATTTATCCAAACATCAGTTAAACCCCTCTGCTGGATTTCCCGAGGACGCCGAAAGGCACTTGTGATGGTCATAAAAATCGGCTCAGTAGTTTTGATGTGAAACTGTCCCAAACTCACTTTAGCATTTATATATTAGTATACTTAGTGTATGATAATAATTTATTATTTTTTGTCAATCAACACAACCATAAAGTAGAAAAAATATTAAAGATTAAAGAAAACAAATAATCTGATAATAGGTACATACAATTAATCAATCGAATAAAACACACATGAGAAAACTCCATGTCAAATAGATACCTCATTTCTTATTACTTTAAAGCCCTTTGAAAATATTTGCTCAGTATGGTTTACTGTCCTTTTTTAACTCTATAGAGTTATATTTTCAAAATAAAAAAGCAAATTTAATGATTTCATAATTTAAAAAATATTTATAAATAATAAATACGACTAATACCCAGTTTCTAGAATGTCACGTCATTTAATTATTCACCAATAAAGTGCCTTGTTGCGTATTTTAAATCATAGTAGAATAATTTGATCGACGTTCTAGAAACTGGGTGGAAATGGTACGAGTTTGTAATTAATAACTTTAGCTTTCCATTATCCAAATCTGATCGATCTAGATTTCGATAATGAAAATTGGAGAATGGAAAGATTCAAAATAATTAATTACCAATTTCGATGTTTTTCTTTATACAAATCTGTGTCATATTTTAAAGAAAACTATATAAAAATAATAAGTTTGTGGTAGGTATAGTTTTGTCTGTCAAATTGTATATTAATATTTCTGCGATTTATTAATAAAAAAAAAATTAATAAAAAAAGCGGCCCCAGCCTAGTGGTTAAGTCACTGCGCAACTGATAACAAGGTTAAGCAGATGACAACAAGGCCGGCCTGGGATGGGTGACCGCTTTATACAACGAGGCTATTTCATCATAAACACCGCAACAAGCTCGCCACTTGTTAGGTGTTGCCTCCGAATACCATCGGCGAAATGAGGATGGGTTAATCCCTCCGCTGGTACCCTGAGGCCGTTTAAACGGTTCTCGGGAGCCAAATAGGCACCCGTGATGGTATTTATTTTATTATTATTATTATTAATAAATATTATTATAAATATTTTCAAAAGGGCTTGGTGATATTGACAGATAAACCATTTTGTTATTTTTATCATCAATGATAAAATTTCGTTTTAAGATTTTCATGTATATCCTGAGCAAACAGTAGCCTAATTATGAAGTGAAATTTTTAATTGGCTATCGTCTTCGATTGTAATTTGACTTGACATAACCTTTTTGGCATTAGCTAGGTATATGAGTTATGACTGTTGGGTGTTCAAATAAACGAGGACGACAGCAATCTGTCAATATTCAATTTCTTAATTGTAGATAATTTTTATAAATATAGATATACATACTACTATAAAAACAATTTATAAAAATTATCTATAATATAAAACAAAAAAAAGTTATATAATAGGTTTAGTAATTAATTACTATATCTATACCCCTTGTATTGATATATTTGCCGTATGAAATTTACAGGTCGGCGTCTTCAGGGGTAGCTGAATGTCTTTTATTTTTTGTATTAGGAATCTTTGTTTCTTAAAGACTCTTCAGGTATTAGTATTTTAGGCATTCATCATCATTATTTATTTTAATTAGCAAAATAAGTACCTATATCTATTATATTACTTTTTTCTTAATTAGGTTGTATGGATGCGATTTTTAATGTCAGCCCGTAACTAAATAGTTTAACGCCAAAAATTATGTTTTATGATTTATTTAATTTCTATTTGAGCACGATATTTGACGTGTATCTACCAGAAGCCCTAGTGAGAGTTTGTTTTAACGTTCTCACTACGTTAAGTTAGTAGGTACTCTTCACCAAATGGATCGTTTAGTTTTCTAATCCTGTCAATATAAGGTAATCTGATTGGCGGACAGTGCTCGCTTACTATGAGGAGAAAGTGAAATAAACTCGCACTAGAGCCACTGATGGGGAGCAGACCTACAAAGTTCACCAATAGTGTCGACTAATATACTGTTTAACAGTATAGGTAGCTCTCACTATACTAAATGACGCAGTTATAATATTATGAAGTCATCGGAAGAATGAAAAATCGCACCCCCAGTATTATAAATACTTACGTATTTATAATAGTATTTACGTACTTATAAATACTTATGTATTTATAATATTAAACACAATATCTATTTGCAGCTAAATAATATTCTAATTTCAGCATATTATCTATAAAATGCAATAAATATTATTTATATAATATTTACAGGGTAATCATAACACAAAAAGCTAAACAATTATTAATTAAACTAACAGCTTTTTTTTAAATTTTTATTTAATAATTTTATTGTTTTTTTTACCTTTTTTATTGTTTATGGATTATTTAACAGCAAAAGCAACTGCTATTCTACGGTTACTTATCTTCGAGTAAGGATATATCTTAAATAGGTCATTTAGTATATAATATTCGATTAATATTTAGGTATATAACTTAACACTTGTTTTTTTTTGTATGTTGAATGATATTTTACTTACTACGATTATGATTATAAGGAATAACTTACATGGTTATAGAAATAAGCCTTCGTTTTAATAAAATTTCATAATTTCGCAGCAGGAGAATGGCATTCTTTTTTCAAATTCATCAAATCATTATCTTCAATTTCAACAAAACGAGAGCTTATTTCACAATAAATAACTAATATAAAATATATAACATACTTATTTACGACATACTATTTTACAGTTATTTATTATATACTATTTTACACTTAATTACAACGGTTTTAATTATGCATAATTTTTTGAATTATCTGATCAGGAATGGCGAAAAAGAATAGCAGGAAGAATATGGTAACAATAACCACGCCGGCTCCTTTGAGAATGGTCCACTTATAGTTATGCCACAGCACGTAGCGCATGGATTTCAGAGGGTTCAGAAACCATAAGAACGAACCATCAGGGCGCCTGAAATTATAATTTATATTTGCTTATTTGCTAAGGCCCGCATTTAAAAATCGCTTTCATATACGATATTCACTTGAGTAAAGTCTTCAATCTTTACTTATCGATTTGATATGTATTTGTAAAAACAGATAAGATTTACTTTAGTGATTAGCACTGTAATCCTAAGCTGACCCATTTGTATAGGGAAGTAATTTTTTTTTTTAATTTCACCCTGTATATATGTCTAAAAGTTCCGACGTGAAATATAAATAATTTCGGACATTGACCGCCTTTCTTTATATTGCTATTGAGCCTGTACTTTATTATTAAATATGTTATACATATAATTTATGACACAAAACCACGTCTATGTAAATGACTAATAGAATCATAAATGAGAATTATTGATTCACAAAGAGCATTGATTTGGCGCACTTACCTAACAAAATAATATTTAGAAAACCAATAGTTGTAAGTTAAACAATAATCTTTATTTGAATCATAATAATCATATAGCGATTGATGTAAAGAGTTTAAACTTATATATCACGTAACTCATATTTTGAATTTATCTTTATTGCAGCCAGTATGGGTAGTAGGTATGACTAATATCTACTGCTCCTAAATAATACCTATTGCAATGGTCATCATGGACTTTGTTGGCTGTCATACGAAAAAGTTAAGATAATTAGTTGTAAGAAATACTAACATTGGTCTTTCAAGAGGATCTGGTTCCCCTCGTCCCAATCCAGCTGGAATCCTATCAGCTTCATCTCGAGTAAATAGTTGGAGTTCAGCTTCCACTTTGCCAGTCAACTCTAACTCATCATTCTCATTCTTGATGTAGAATGGCCACCAACCTTTGGCTCGTTTTTGTTTGAATATATTAATGAGAGGTACTTCACGGTCGTTACGCAACATTTGTAGGGTGCAAAGTTTAGATGTTTTAGCTCCTCTCGGGAAACTGTTCAAGTCCAA
Source organism: Monopis laevigella (assembly GCA_947458855.1). NCBI lineage: Eukaryota > Metazoa > Arthropoda > Insecta > Lepidoptera > Tineidae > Monopis > Monopis laevigella. The sequence goes on from OX381576.1 coordinate 18,041,179, forward strand.
GGATATAGCACCTGTAATTAAAATTTCCAATCATTATATTGTGTATACCAAGTTGTACTACCCTGTCAAATTTCTTAACAAGAGCACCGGTTGTTAATGAGTTACGCTCTTACTGATCTGAGGTTACGCTTGTTAACATTTGCCACCAAAAGTTCCAATTTCGACTTTTAACATGAGCAAAACTCAGTAAATAAGTTGAATTAATTTGTGTTTTTAAAAATAGTTTTTCGGCGTTCCAAGTAGGAAGTGCAGGGATAGATTTAGTTTTTTTTATTTGATTTTTTTTCAATCACATGTTCTCGAGCGAGTATTTTTTTTAAAGAAGGAAGAGAACGTGTTGATGATGATTAGCGCCCTTATCGTCCTTTGATGAGAACCACGTCAAAGAAATCTAGGGTTATTCATTCTAATTAGAAACTTCGTGGTCATAATTTTGACTCGATGGAGGAGATAAATCCGGCATCTCAAAAGATGCTCATAGCCTTCCCGGAAATTGGGTAGAACAAATGTTTCGCAGGTTGGGGCGTTGATACCTCTATAATATTGGCGAAAGGAGAGTACTTTGAACCGTTTGTGTTTAATTTGAAGTCTATAACTACTTTTTGATCATACTATTATATACCTATACATTTTACAGATATTAGTTTATGGGTAGATGGTTAATTTAAGAATAAAGGGACCGCTAGGTATGAAATTATGATCTGAATTCACATATTTACCTAAGAAATCATCTTTGGTAAAATGGTCTGCATCCCATACTTGTAATACGAGCCTCGGCGGCATTTTACTTTCAGTTTCATCCCAAGAAAAAACTGATTCCTTTTGGAATATGACAATTCTTTCTTCGGCATCAACATAGTAAAACGGATAAATGAATCTCCAATTAAAATTGCCTTCTCCAGTCAAAGAACGGTAATGGACATCAGTGGCTTGGCAATCGTTTTGACCTGTTAACCAACTGCAAAGTAACAAATAACAATTGACTTTATTTATAATATGATGGTATTTAAGAAGAAGATTAGAATTAGAAGAAGAATTTGAATACAACATTTCTCAAGTTTAATATTTCTCAGTTGTAAATACACCTCTAACAAATACGACAGCTACTAGATTAGATTTACAACTATATATTTTTTTATACTCGTTGGAAATATTTAGGCACCTCAATAGTTTGCGAGTCAACGCACGGCGGGTGGCATAGTACTTCAAAATAACAAAAACTACTTTCAGTGGTAATTACGAGTAACTCACGCGAATGGATTTTTTTATTTTATTTAGCAGAGTTTTGTGACAACTTGTACCGTATTATATACTTTCCAGAGGCCTAAATACTTCTGACGGGTATCAAAAATTAATACTAGGTATTTATATAATTTATTATATTTTGACATCTTTTCGTCCTTCGTAATCACAGAGAAGTTTCTGTATTTTAACCAGAAAGTTTTCTGTGCATTAATGGATTTGGAGAAGGCTTTGTAACAGTATTTAGAAAGGAGAAATTTACACTATTGATTAATACACTTATGCAGATGATGCAGAACTAATTGCATAATAAAGAGCTTCAATCATTTGTCACATTTATGAAAGATGGATTTACTGTAAAGAGGTATCGGAGTGTTAATATTTAAAAGAGATCAGATAATGGATGCGATAATTATATTTGATAATGTCTGAATTTTTTATATCTGGGTAGTATTTTCACTACCCAGATATATAAATTCAGACATTCAGTTCCAGTCCAGACATAGTAAATATGAAAAATACATTGAAAGGAATTTTATTTATAATAAAATGGTACAGAATCTGCCCGAATTAGGCCTAACCTTGTATCTCGGGTCTCCAGGAACCTACCCTAGGGTATTACCAAAATATGATAGAGATGATGTAGGTAAAACTAATTGATGATTTGTAATGGGTTAATGGTTACAAACGTTGACTCTAATCCAATATAACAACAGCACTTACCCTTTAACATATATATCCGACATTTTTTCGCCGCTGAAGAAAGCATCATCTTCTAAAACAACATCGTCTGTATTCCAAATGATCACTCTTAATTCATATTGAGTTGGTTTTCGTGGCGTGATGTCCATAGGTGGACCAGGAAGCGGGGCGTCCATTGGGAACATTTCCACCCACATCTCGAGGCGCCCTTGTTCAACACCTTGTAATGGATATTAAGATTGTATGTATAATTTAAAAAACATAAATAATATTATTGAAATATAAGAGATTGATGTTATATATTTTTAAACGCGTGACTTCACCTTTTCATTGTAATCCGAGTATTAGATATTATTTTATATTCTTATTATTTAAGTGTATGTTGCATAACATGTTTATTGTAACCCTTAATTATACTGTGTTTTTTTTTCACATTGGCAAACATTTTATGTTTTCAGTATCAGCAGAACCCATTGTAAAGAAAAAGAATTAGGTATTTTATTTCAAAAATGCTCGAAATTAAATTACCATATTAACGCCCATATGGTTAATTCAATAAATACATGTTGTTATTCATCATCATCATATCAGCCTTTTACGCGTCCACTGCTGGACATAGGTCTCCCCCAAGGATCGCCACAATGACCGGTTCTGCACCGCCTGTAGCCATCGGCTTCCCGCTACCTTTTTCAGGTCGTCGGTCCATCTTGTGGGGGGCCTGCCTCTGCTACGTCTTCCAGCACGCGGTCGCCACTCGAGAACCTTAATGCCCCAACGGCCGTCCGTTCTGCGAGGTATGTGGCCTGCCCACTGTCACTTAAGTTTGGCGATTCTGGAGGCTATGTCGGTTACTTTGGTTCTTTTGCGGATCTCATCGTTTCGAATATGATCCCGCAAGGAAACGCCGAGTATAGCGCGCTCCATCGCCCTTTGTGTGACTTTCATGAGGCCTATAGTAAGCGACCACGTCTCAGATCCGTAAGTCATCACTGGCAACACATACTGCTCGAACACCTTGGTTTTTAAACACTGCGGTATTTGGGACGAGAAGATATTACTATAATGTATAATGTTGTTATTATATCATGCAAATAAAGTATATTTTTAATTAACCTTCTTTCTACTTAAAGTTATTATTCTTATTATTCTTGTATGGGCGACACTAAAAAATATGTAGGTATCATTATTTTCATCATAGAGCACAATATAAAAATGTTGTACTGTAAAAAAATACCTAATATCAAGTAAGTATTTATGTAGATAATATTATAATATTTTTTATTGTAACTACTTTTTTTTAAATTGTAGCACGGCATGTTTTTACCGTCACATACAAACTTGGTAGTAACCAGATCTACAAAGTCCATGAATGGGGTCATGTCAATTGTTCTTAAACAATATAGATCGCTCCCACTATGCCGGCTAAATGATGCGATTAAGAAATGGGCGGCGACAAAGATGAATTGCATTACGAGTATATTTTAATATACTCGCTGCCTTATCGTCAGTTCAACCACCCATTTCGTAATCGCACCCTAAAAAGGAGACTACCACCTCGACAAAAAAATCGATGCAGTAGTAGTCTCCTGAAAACCGGTGAACCCACAGACTAAAACCGAAACATGACTAGGTTACTTGACGTTTTTTGCATCTGTATGGGCGAGACCGGTCTAACAAAGTCTATAACTTTGTTAGACCTTTCTTCCACCTAGACAACTATACTTATTAAACTTACCTAAACTAACAACTTATTTTGTCCTAAAGGTTTGACTGGTAGAGAGTATCTTGCAGCATTAAGTCCGCCTTTGTACTTAGCTTGTACAATACAGTTTTTAAATTAAACTAAATAAAATAATACCAATATTGGTAAGTTCTTACCAGGCTTGCTCGCCTTATATAAAGGACGGCTTTCAATATGTTCCGGCACTAATCTAGTACCAATTCTAGGCACTTCATGCCAGCGATGTAAGACTATAAGTGCCATTTGTTCTTTGTAATCATCGGTATCACCGAACAATTCTTGATTATCCATTGGGATGTTAAAGCGAGTGTGGCCAACCTTGACCATTCCAAAATCAATTTGTGGTGGATCTAGTCTTCCATCTTTACAAAGTTTATTTAAAATTTGTATTGGTTTCATCGCATCCCTCCATCGATTATAGCCTTGTCTAAAAATAAAGTTAAAATAACTTAAATTTTAAGATTAAATTGCAATAATTCAATATTACTATATTTTGTGTGTATTTTACTTACTCATTATATATAGTTGGTAAGCCACAAGTAGCTCTATGTCTGCTATAATACCGATTTTCCAGATCAATTTTGGTCTCTCCTATTAAATCGTCGGAGCCCACTAAATCCCAATCTAATACTTGTACAGTTAGTTGAGAATCTCTCGGAAAGACTGCTTCAATTTCAAAACATTTTCCAAAGGTTGGATTAAGTTGTTTGGATACATAATTGTCTTTGTCAGATATTTTTTGCGATCCACAATGTAATACAATGTATGGATCGGCCTTGCCATTAATATCCATTGGATGTAATCCCTCAGCTTTAACAATATATACTCTTACCAGCACATGCACTGGATCATTGTTAGGTATACCTTGAAAAAATCCATTCTTCGGATCAAATCCCATAACCGTATACTCTTCCATTTTATTTATAAGTGGTAACTTATACGCTTTAACTGCACCCTAAAAATATATTTTACATTTATAAAGTTAAATAGAACTAATAATAATGAAAAACTTTTTTTTTTATTTTGTTCAGATTTGTTATCGGTATTGTAAACCTGCTTACATCAGATAATAAAAATAATATAAAATATATACCTTAAACACGCCGACTAAACGATTTTCATCTAGCGTATCCTCTCCTGTATTTTTTCCCCGGTATAACTCAAATGGTTGTAACCATTCTTTGAATCCATCAAATCCTTCAACAGCTTCTAGCTCTCGTGGATATATCTATAATAATGTGTATAATATTAGCTACGCCGATGAAATGCCAGCCTGATACGGAACTTTGATAATAAATATTATTTAATTCTAGCCGTATACCCAAAAAGATATCTGATAAATTTTCTAGTATGGAAGTAATCATTTCCAATATTATAAAAAATCTTGTGCAAATTTTTATACTTTTATACCGATTAAGACTAAGTTGTCTGTCAGTTAGATTTGGATTTGTATTGAATTATACAAAAAATTAAATAATATGAATAATTAAAAAAAAAAAATTAATAGCTTCAATTATAACTAACAACTAACCTTTGCTGAAGCAGATTTTGGCACACTATTTTTCTTCTCTGGGGTTAGACTTTTATTTAATTCACTTTTTCCATTTTTGGCAAGTTCCTTATCATGCTTCGGAGAAGTTACTTCTCTGTACTCATAACTGGTGCTTGGGACAGGTTCCACTGGCCAATAAGAACTAGTACTTGCAATAGGTTCTGCATGCCTGGCAGAATTATTGCTGGCAACTGGTTCAATAGGCCTTTTATTATATTCTTTAATAATATTTTCACCAGCGTAGTCCAAAGAAGCGAAGTATTTGGTCCACCAATCTATATTGAATTCATCTTCCGACTTCTTATTTTTATTTTTATGAAAATCAAGTTTCATTAAGTGTCTTTTTGGGATAGTCCCCGTGTTGTAGGATCTTTGAGCACGATCACTTTTCCTCAGTAATGGATAATTTTCTTTTTCATTTTCTATTATTACAACATCAGTATGTCGTATAGTATTAGTTTTTAAATCAATATTTTCTAGTTGAATATACGATTTCTTTCTTTGTTCTGCCAATTTTTGATCTTTAGTCATTGGCGTATAAATATATTTTTGTATGGAATTTATAGTATGTGTGCCCACAAGAGTCACTCTTCCAAAACTACGACAATCAACAACGCGAATTGTTAATGGTGGTCTGTATATTTCTTGATCAGGAAGTTCAAGATCGATATACTTTATAGAATTCGTAAAATTTGGGTTACGTCTACTATTGTATATTACTGTCGAAGACAGTATATGACCTGCGCATTCGACATCAACTCGAGGTCTTTCAACGTTTAAGAAGTGTATTCTTTTTAATTCTCTAACTCCCCAATACAAAACCTCAATTCGATATTTTGAGAGTGTTGGCCGTATACCGTCTGGAACTGGTAATATTGTTAAACCGTCAGTCGGTTTTATTTCTACTTCCAAAGGATCTAAAGCAGTTTTCGGCTTTGTTATTTGTGGTAATTCTAAGCCACTATCTTTTGGAGGTATTTGTAAAAGTTCGAAAGCAGCTAACAACTCTCCAGCTCTGTTGTCACCACGTTTAATATCATGCCACTCGAGCGAAGGTGGAAATAAAGGTTTATCGTAAGGTTCATCAAAAGCTTTGACGCTAGGGCGAGCTAATGCACGTCCGATGAATTCAGCTTTTCCGACATTGTCTCTGTCATAAATTTCAATTATGATTGTAGGTGGAAGGTTTTTGATATGATCAACTGTACTATATAGTGGTATATTAGCAATTACCAACAATTCGTCCCAAGTAGGGCTTAGTGTTTCATCAATGACCTGTGTTGATGCCGAAAACTCATTTAATATAATTCTTGCGAAAGGATCTGATAATCCTGATGCATCTGATCCTATTAAAGATCTGGCTTGATAGATATAAGCTCGGAGTTCAAAATACTGAAAATTGTAATGTAACTTTAAGCACTGATCTAATTTAAAACAAACACTTCTTTTTTATTTACTTACGTTACATGTTGTATATTCTAAATATGATGGAGCATCTGCTAGGTTGACGTCTAAACTTTTCAAATTAGTTTTTGTTTCATATCCTTTTGGTATACCGTCGATAAAGTGAATCTTTTCATTAAGTACTCCTAGCCAAAGATTCACGTTCATCTTGGCAGGTAAGTTCCAGTTCTGATTTTTCTTTCCTGGCCACTAAAATATTATTGGAACATTAGTTATTTGTTTGTGGTGCTAAGTAATTTATCGTATATACCTGCTAACTTTTTATTCTTAAATAAATAAAATATTGACATTGTCATCAAAATTAGCTAAGCAGTTATCTCTCTATTTTTGTTTTATTTATATTTTTTGGTGGAGCTTGGAATGTGACTTTGTATCTACCAGATAGTACGAAGACCTACAAAATCTATGAATGTGATCGATCAACATTATTGTTAAACAACTTTGATCGCTCCCGCTATGCTGGCTAAATGATGCGGTTACGATAAGGGCTGCCAAATCAACAATAAATTTTGAAAATTACGAACCCACAATCAAAAACTGAAACATGACTAGGTCATTTGAATGTTTTTAACGAAAGTTTATTGTTTCAAGGGCCAGATAAAATATATATTATATATATATAAATGATTTAAAATTATTAAGATACCTTTAAAAAAATCGTTTGGTTTTCTCCGCAATATTTACCACGTTCTTCAACTTTATTCGAGTATAATATGTATCGTGCAGGTATTCTTCCATATGCCAGACGTTTATCGTTACTCACAAGCCAAATGAAAACATCGGGCAATCCATGTTGTGGCTAAAAAAAAAAAATGGTTTAAAATATATAGCTGTTGCCCGCATCTTGTTGAGCGCGATATTTTAAAATAAAAATGGTAAAGTAAACATGCTGAACATGGCTACATGCCTGGGTACCCATCGTGTACCCAAGACCTAAATGAATACCTATATATTTAAAAAATTAACTTATAAAAATAGATAATAAAAATATTTTAAACAACAAAATTGAATGATCAAATTATATGTAAACGTAATGTTTATAAAACTTTTCTCAAAAATACTCACATCTTCACATAGGTCTTTGAGTTTATTGAGATAAACATAAGCTGTTCGCAATTTATCTTTGATAGAATGCTTTGTTACCATGGATTTCATGGTTCTGGTTACGCTAGATAGTATACCCTGTAAATAAAAAAATACCTTTTAATGTTTAATTTTATTGAAATAAATAAATATATGATTATAGTTTATTAACACTTACAATATCACGTATGCACATGTGGTGTCTTTCGAAATCCAATTTGGTTTGACCTGAATGACTTTGCTTAGTCATGTAATTAACATAATCAATGCAGGCACGGCTAACTGTATCTAAAGCTCTTTTAAGAGCCACTACAGCTTCATCTGGTTCAGTCTCCAAATCTACCAGAGCTTGAGTATCGGATAAGGCATCCTCCTATTTAAATAATTTATATTATAAATTTGTAACTCAATGTTAGTCCTGACTCTATTATGTGAAAGTTAAACGGTATGTAAGAAGAAGCCAAAAGCAGGGTAAATTCTTTGGAAATGCGTTTATTACGTAAAATGTGTGAGGGAGGATGAGAATGTCTAAGCTACCATGGATTCTCCATGCGGGTGCTGGGCCGTAAGGTAAGGGAGTGAACTGCAGTGTTCCCGGTTTTGAGACCGAGAAGCAGGGTTGAAGGATTTTCCCAATTCAGTTCTCCCCGTGACAGTGTTCAGTGCCCCCTCTACCAATCAAATATTTTACAATCCTGTCAGCGCAATTATGGCAACACGTTTCATAAAAGTCCCGACGCCCGATCTTGGAAGTAATAAAAATAATATGTTCTAAATCAAGCAATTGAAAACTAAATATTTCTAGAGAAAATTTATCAGATTGTTTTCTATAAAAATTCCATGATCATAAAAAAATATTTATTATAATGATAACAATTTCTGTTAATATAAAAAAAATATATAAATCGTAACATTTCTATATCGTTTGCTGTAGAGCCGATGGATCCTTGGTCCGAGGACCGTAAATTGCTAACTTAATTGTAAATATTCGTGACCTTGCTCGGAACATCCGCACGGCAAAGGTAACACTTTGAGTAAGAAGTATATTTATTAGAGGATCAGTATTTCCGCCCGGCGAGAAAGTCTCAGAATTTAAGAACATGTAGATAGGAGGTAGGCAGGAAGGATATTTGAAGAAGTTGGTTTTAGTTCATTTATAGCTTTGATGTGGATGTACTTACATATAAATCAATAATTTTGCTAATACGATTCGAGTTAAACATCCGGTGTCTATGATCAGGCCAAATTGTTCGAACTTGAATAATAGGCTTTTGATTTTCAAAAGGCATGTGATAATACACCTTGTCGGTACTAACTGCAGTCATCGGTAGAGCGTTAGTCTGATTGTACCAGTATCCGTGGTCCACAGGCAATGCATCTATTGCAGAAACATATTTATCTAGAATATTTTAGATATAAGGTGTTTTTGAGTCTACGGTTGAACCAACTTGGCTACCATACGAGGTATTACTTTATAATTCGTTTTTACATTTTGATAATACACATTTGCAATTAAATTATATAAAAAATATGGCTACTGTACCAGCCCGGAGCTTATATTTTACTTAAAGCAGCCCATATTATCATGTAAAACCTTTTACATTACATTATGTACGTACAGTATTTTCTCTTTTTGTTTTAATGTAAAACAAAAAGAGAAAATACTGTACGTACATATGAAATGTGGACCCAGCAAACTACGTCTAACTGACACACTTTTGTTAGTTCGGAACCATTGTTCTAGAAGCTATTGCTCTGTGTACACGTCCCATGCGCGTTTTTTGCTTTTTAGTTTTACATACATACATACATACATATTATCATGGGTGCCTTACGGCCCCAAGACCGCCTAGACGGCCCCAGGTTTTCTTTTTAATTATGTCTTTCTATTCATTTCAATTCTGTAGTTATAGTATTTAAAAAGCACCAGAAGGGTTATGTAGGTGTGGATGGCTTGTAATTGTATCTGGTCCAACTTTTGGTAATAATTATAGAGAACGTGCCGTATCTTCCTTTTTTTTGTTTTAATCGAAGTGTAAAACAAATGTTAAATAAATTATAAACATACCTAAATTTGGAGCAAAGATCGTTTGCGGATTTTTCACCGAATCTCGCATACCGTCAATACTGTTACCAGCGTTTCCTATGCTTAGTTCAAAGCTTATAGGCTTTTCAACCAGACTCTTATCTATCATATCAGCATTAAATATGCCACCGAATAAGAAGAAATGTTCATTTTTGTCGTTGATGATTTCTTCTACTTCTGGAATTAAATCTGATTGAATCAAACTCGGATGATTTTCATTCGAGTCCAAGATCTCACTGCGTATTTCTAATAGCAATCTGTAATATATAAATTGTTAGTATTTAGTAAAATAAATTATTTAATTAAGGTAAATATTACTTAAGATTTGGTTTTCCAGCAATACAAACCTTCCGCGGTATGCGATGCCTTCACCCATCCCGGTATTCAGATACTGATCTGCCAAATTGTACATCCTTGAAGATCCATATATATTTATGTACGATGGACCGAATGTAGGCAGAAAACCTAAAGAAATAGGTATAATATGTAGACAGAGATTTAAATTAATAAAAAATTAAAATAATAATCATTTTATTTAGAAACACGAATATGTAATAATAAATAACTAGAAAGATATATTATGAAATTGTAAGAAAAGCTCAACGGGGTTCATTCGATTGAAACTATTAGAGAAGATGATAATATTTCCGACATTTTTGATTACAACTAAAATACTGTATAAACAATAATACTTATATAGAATGATTGATGTTGTTGATTTGGACTACTTCATTCTATATAATAAAATATAGTTATAACCAATACAGCAATGCAAACACTTACCTTTATCACCATCATTTGAAATTGTTCTTAAGTCGATATAATGTGTGCCGATTACGTTGGGCGTAACGGTGTTGCTATCTTTCAGAATTATCTTCAAACGTTGGCACAGAGGTGGAAACATGTCAGTAAATATTATTTGTTCATTCCACACTGGAGAAGAACTACTTTTTTTCACGCTTGTAGATGCCTAAAAAAATTTGAATTTCAATTAGGTATGTACTTACAACTATAGATGGTAAATTTGAAAAGTTGTACTTTGGGTTAATATGAGGCTCTACTGATCAAATCGAAAAACTTTTCCCATGGAACCATGTGTCGCCGTTGAAAAAAAATGTTGACTTCTTTTAGTTTGTATGGAGAAGGCATTTTTTTGGCATTTTGAAGGCATTGAGACACATGGTTCCATAGGAAAAGTTGTACGATTTAATTAGTTGAACCTTATAATAGCCAAAAGTACAACCTTTCAAGGTCAGACACCACGGCTTTAGTTGTACAAGAGCAGTGGTAGAGTATGCCTAGACAGCCATGTTCGTCAAGCATTAAGCTTGGTATAAATCGAAATATTGGTAAAATTATTATGCGTCCAAATCTTATGCGAAAATAAAAAAAATATATATGATAATTTAGCAAAATCATTCATTTTTATTTCTTTCATCGTCGAGACTTTGGGCCTTGGTCTAAGGCTGCCAACCACTAGTCCACAAAGGCAGTCACGGCATACAATATAGGTAAATACTATATGACTACTTTTTAAATCCTAATACTTACATTCATTCCCGCATAATGAACTTGTACTAAGGGATCAACTTGTTCCTGTACATTACCGATTGCTTTTTTCATATTTGCAACAATGGAAAAGTTCATATTCGGCAAACCATCTGCTTTGTATACCATTATGATGAGACGAACTCGCTGACGATCCAGAGGCATGCCACAAGGCATGAGCAAATTCCTAGAGAATTACTTTCCTTAATAACATTATTCATCACAGTAACCAAGTATAATGATTAAACTATAGAAAACGAGTCTATGGTATTAGATAATTATTTATTTCATGTAAATCTTTACAGATATTTATGAATAGTCAAAAAAAAAAAGTTGTAGCAATAAGGTCTAGAGTGCGTTTGGTTAGGCTGCTATATATATATTAATTAATAAAAGGTGTCATTAAATAAAAATGTTTTAAAAAAAAACAACCAACCGAACGCACGCTACATAACCAACTAGTGTAAGACTAGGTGGTTAGCTCATTCCATTGACCATCCGATTATCATCTGCCATACAAGAGTGCCACCGAGGCGACCAACCTCACCAACCGCCTTAAATATTAGTTCTTATATTATATTATTATCATTATATATGTCGTTTATTCTTTGGGAAAATTTGCCTTATTTGGGATGCTGCAAGAGTGTCAAACTCTTGCTAAAATTACTAATAACACGAGAGAGTTAGATTTATTGTGTGAGAGATTAGCGCGCTCTCCTCCTATCAGGTAAAAAACTACTCTCATTAGAAGAGAGTTCTCTAATAGCGTAAGTTATTTAGACAATTTAACGTTCACGTTATAAGAAACATATTGTGGCAGTTGCTGGCATGAAAGGTCCACGCCTTTGAGGACTATGTTTAAAAAAAAAAGAGAAATATAGACAAATTTCTAATTCTGTTATCTTTATTTGTCTTTTCTTTATTGTTCTTTATTTCTCTTCAAAACTATGGGTCTATGGTCTAAAGTCGCCAAACACTTATCTATTCTTTAGAAAATAAGCTCAAAAGGTAACAAGGCAACCGAAGTCAAAATTCATTTTTAGGGCAGAAGTTATCCGTAGCGATTCAACACGGCAACATAGCCACGGGATGGGTGCTATGGGTACTCATTGACATAATTATCTTGTTACTCTTTACTTATTTATCATCTTAACTCTTTTCCATAAAAAAATCTAGTAAAATGATTTAATTAATATATATTATAACTAGCGGCCCGTCCCGGCTTCGCACAGGTTTGTATAACTTTAACTATATGCTCAGCGCACGCCACGGAAGGCCTCAGAAACGATACTTTTCCCCCGTTTTTAAAACATTTTTGGTTACTGCTCCACACCTATAGGACCTAGCGTGATATTATATAGCCTATGTTACTTCTGAATAATGCAGCTTTCTAATGGTGAAAAAATTATTGCAATCGGTCCAGTAGTTTTTGAGTTTATTCATTACAAACATACAAAAATACAAAAATACAAATCTTTCCTCTTTATTATATTAGTATAGATTAATACATACGCTTCGATGTCGTCGTCATCGTCAGGTTGGCGTCTTGGAGGTATATTCATAATGTCTCCTTTACCCATCAAACTGATGTCGCATTTCAAATAGCCTTTGGGACCGGACATAAAGTCATCAGGGTCTGTTAGAACTGCCCATTTATGATAAAATTGATGCCCTGTAAGCAAAACCATGTTATTTATAAATATTAGTTTGTGGAATTATATCCTCAATAACTTTTTAAAGCTTTAAAACAAAATAATGATTATTTGAATAGCTCCAGTATAAAAACAAATTTATTTAATGAAATGCCAAGATTTTATACACGCTTCAAAAGGTGAGAATAATTCTCTTGAAGAGTATATTTAGAGTCAAACAATTAATATTTATTTATTTAATAATTAATATTTATTTATTTAATAAATATTAATTGTACCTATATGAAATAATTTTACATAGTCACCTGTTGCAAATATTAAGGCTTAGTGGATTCTTATTATATTATTTAATAAATAAAAAATAATAGTAGTAATTGATTTTTATTAAGTTAGCACAAAACAAATTAAATATATACGTTATATTTTTTAATAAAACATACAAAAGATAAATCAAAAACGCTTACTTAAGACAAGTCTTATAAGTAAAGAAGATTAATATAAAAAGAAACCTGAAATATACTTACAATTTCCAGTTGCTGATCCGAAAAATGTTACCCATTAAACTGTTTGGAATTTAAGATTAAATAGTATTTAAAGTAATTATGAATATATATTCTTGATGAAAATTCCAAATAGTTAAATAGAAAACATGGCCGACAAACCGCTTCCTGGCTGGTAAACTCCATCCTATTAAACTGAATGATTTAAGATAGTATTGCGTTTGCTGTACCTAATTATTCATTAATAGTATATTAATAAATAAACATTAAACTAAACGGACTTATAATACTGGTCCAAAAACATTTCTAATCCCGGAATTTACAAATAGTTTTTTTTTTAATATAAAATATATCAGTAATGTACGATGTATTTTGTGTAAGAATCTGGCGAGGCGCAGCGTAGAGAATTTTTAGTCCTAAACCACTATTATAAATAGAGAGTATCGAGCATCTAAAGGTATCAAAAATGGTCATGTAGATCATTTTAATTTCAGCGCTAGTAAAGTAATGGTCAGACTATAAAAATGCTCTGCGCTCGCCAAATATTGCTAAGAAAGAGTTTAACTAAAACCGAACTGTAAGGTTATTGATAATATTGGGCACATGATATAATTATTGCTAACCAGGCTAGATGATACCGGTAAATTATAATAATAAGCTATTGATCCAAAACAAATTTTAACTTATCTTATCTCATTTAGGTCATGTAAATTATTCCCAGGAGTTTAGATTCCAACTAGGTCAGGTTTTGAGAAGGTCAGAAAGTTATACACTTTTTAGACTTATTATAATTAAAATATAGGTAGGTACTTTTATAAAAAATATTTTCATTAGTCATCACAAAAACTCAAAGGCGGGCTACCAGACGGGTTTCGAGTGAGATGGTTGGATACTTATAGAACCATCTTCCACGAATAAACACAGTCCGGCAGATAAAAAGGAAAATAATAATTAAACAGATCCTTTACGGACTATCAAAAGACTTTTGACACCACAGCAACCTGGATAAGATCACTGCAGTGTAGCCCAGTGATACATTAAATTGAGATGGCTCCTATTCATTATATTATACAAAATATATGTGGTAGCCAAGTTAAAATGACCTCATACTTAAAAACACTGAATATTTAGGTCCCCGGTTCAAACTCCGGTGTGTACCAATGAGTTTTTAAATAATAATAAAAATGTTTAAAAACATATCTATAGAACCTCGGAGAGCTATCAGTTTCAACATGTGAAACTGTTTATTGTAGTAGATGGTGTATTGAGTCTTTTCAATCACCGTGACGACCTATCCACTTCTTCGGTGTGTTCTCAAACTATCGGCTACAATGAGGTGGAAATACAACACCACGGTTGGGTAACCTGAGGCTGCTTAGGCGGCCTTACACGTACACCCGTGGTGGTAAATAACCTAAATAATAATTAAAAGAAATATAGTCCAAGTTATAATTTATTCTTTACAATCAAATAGGCAACGACACTTCAATCACTGAGTCTGAAAGCGAAGCTCTGATCTGTCGCCCAGCAAAGACCTCTAGGTCTACTCAAGTTTCAGCTCGTGGCGACTATTTCTAACCGTTTCCAAAGATGGTGTTTTTTTTAAAAGTCTGCAAAATTAGCTAATTCATATTTTAATAGAATATAAAATAGTCAAAATTAATTACAAACCTCGTGTTAAAATTTTTCATTAAAACATAATACAATTTGAAAAACCAATTAATATTTTTGCCATTCTCATCAACTTCCCATATCAAGATGCATATATTTATTGCAAAACGGTAAGTAAACTAAACTCATTAAAGTGATTGAGTTAAATAATTCAAGTTTGGTTTAAATAATTATAAGTTAATATACAATTTATGACATTCTGGATATCGAACCTAGTTCCAATCTGATCTCCTTGGAAATTTATCTACATGACCCAAATAGCTTAAAGATTTGTAACTTATTAGGAGGGGGCAAATTGGCAATATTTATCTCCGATTATAAGAATACCTCAAGACCAATAAATAAATTAAAAATATATTTAGTTATTCAGAAAAAATAAATAAAAAAAAAACCGTAATAGTTTAAAGTTTCCTCGATAGAATAAAATCACAAGGTTAACATAGTATAGCTGAAACACAGCTTTGGCTAGCACGGGAGATAGGGTTTTCAGTAACAAATTTATGTACTTTTTTAATGTTAATAAAGTTATTATTATTATTGTTATCGATATTTTATAGTACTTCAATATGGAGCAAATTATAAAGCCATTATTTTCATAAGTTCTATATAAGATCTAGTACAGAGTCCAGCGTTTTTCTATAATTCATAATATTTATAAGTTATAGAAATAAAACTCTCGTTTTTTTTCTAAGAATTCCGAGCGAGATTCATTTTGTTTCTTACTCGTTGTGACAGATATCTTTTCTTTCGCCTATTTTATTTTCCTTTATGAATTTTCCCCTCTTAATGAATTTTCTGCAATCCAAAAAATATACCAGAGTTTTCGTCCACCGTCTTTAATTTATTAATAACTCTTTAAAACCATGATAATGAATATTATTACTTTAAAGTAAATGTTATTGTTGGTGTAATAAGCTATGTAATAAATTGATACAATATTGTTAATTATATTAGTTGTAACGATTCCTATTTTGTTCTGATTGATTTGATCTAGTGTGTCCAATTTATTGATTGGTTGGCTGAGGTCAGGTTAATGATGAAAGTTGGGCTATTAGTAACATACGACATTGAGAATAATCCTCATGGGATATACGCAGACAAATAATTTTAAACAGTGTTAATGTCAACTATTGTTTTTTTGCATATTTTAATATTTTTAGTTAAGTAAAGCAAACACGCTATCTAATTGAAGTGCTGTAACAAAACTACCAATACAACAAGCAAGGGTACAAGACAAGCTATTTAAAGAGGGATGTCTAGAGATCACCACAATCACCTATTATACATTGTATCACGAGGTAACGCAGGCGCGACACGCATTCCGCTGACAGGAAACTTCTGAAAGAGCGTGATGTTGTAATTCAAAACGGTGCTAAGACAAACGGGTACTCATGCAAAAATATGGCACATCGACAAATTAATAGAACGGTAAAATATAGATATAAAATATAGCGATAGAATAATATTCGATGATTTTGCCAATATAAATGCCAATTGAAGGAGAGTAATTTAAAATTTTGAATTTTGTTATATTTTTTTTAAAAGTTGTTTTGCAAATAATAAAACAATTGCAGACGATTTCACAATAAATATTGATGCTTTAAAATTTGAATTGTATTGTTTCGGAAATACTACCTGGTTGATTCCATATAGTTGACAGGTCAATTTTAAATATCCCGACAAACTTATTTCCGCGGAAGAAATTACGCGAATGTTGCACCTGTAAGTAAATATAAGTTATATAAATATATATATTATGGCTAAATTAATTTTAGTCTCCATATTATATTCTTAACTTGAAATAAGTAAATATAAAACTAATAATAAAATTATAAATAAAATATTTGCCCTAAATCGCTCCCGGTGGGAAGCGTGCCCAGAATGCTGGCGGCATTACCACGTTGAATGGCAATGCTTAGCCTCTGGCCGAAATACAAGCCAGCCTTCTGGTCACGTGATGCCTCATTAAGTCTCCGTGATATTTGTCCAAAGACTCTGTGGGCACTCGGGCCCCACGGCCCCAATGTCTCGACTGCAAACGGTTCAAAAATGTAACCGTTACTGACAGTTTCATAATTTCGCCGTTTGAAATCTTCTGCTCCTGTAGCAGCTGCGCCAGCTCTGACCGATGTCGTTGGAAGATGAGACGGCGCAAGGGTGTCGACGCATGTTGCATCCCACACTAATGGCCGTCCCACCCGCCAAGGCACAAGAGTCATGCCATCTGGTCTTTTTCCATCAACACGAGCCAATCCAGCAGGCTCCAACACAGCCGGTACACCTGCTGAAACGAGAGCGCGCCGGATTAAATCATTTAGGCTGGCGTGTCGCGGAATCCTACCAGCACTTCTGCTACAGGAGAGGCCGTGATGACCGAGACCCCCGACGGCGTCTCCGCATCGGCAGCGATGTGGGACATTGCAGGGCACTCCTAAGCGGATGGATAGAGCCAAACGAAAAGTGGTACGGTCCAGCATTGTACCTATAGTTGAAGATGGCAAAGCTCGTAACCAAAGACCTGACTCCCACTGAGAGACTGCCAGGAGACGAGCACGATCCACAGAATCAAGAGATGTGTTAATGAGGTTATTTAACTCTAATCTGCAAATCGGCTCGTCCCACTGCCTTTGAGAAAATGGTATGGTTGGCAAATCTGTGTTCGGACAAGTCAGCATCCACGCGTTTCTGGCCTCGGTCGACAATGAAATTTCGAAGTCGGTGTTAGACGGAGCAATGATTTTCATTACGAGTAGGTTTGTACTGTGGACCGAGGACAGGAAGGCCGGGAGTGAAACATCACTAATTTTTCGGATTCCTAGTCCTCCGTGCCGGATTGGTAGTGAGGCCTGCGTCCACATACGGTCGTCGAAATCCATATTAAAAATGGTTGTAATGGTGTTTTTAATGGCATTATCTATTATGTTAAGTAGGTTAGGATATTGCCAGAGATTGCAGCAGCGCAGAACGTATACGAATTTAGGTAAAAAGAGACAATACCGGATAATGAAATATGCTGTGTGAGTGTTGATATTAGATAGTCGATCAGAAATATCACTGAAATTTTGCACTTTTTCTTCAATGAAATTTTTAAAAGAGTCGTCTAAAATAGGGGAACCTAGGAGGCGAAGGGAACTATTGTCTACAATTTTGATACCGGGAGCCAATGAATTGAACTTAGATATTATTGTTGATCTTTCTGAGCAAGATTCCTGTAAATATAGTTCACACTTATTAAAATTTAGTGTCAATCCAATAGAATTTAAGTTCCTAATAAGGTATTGAAGATCGTCAAATACAGTATTCTCATCGTCTCCTATTGTGCCATCATCTAAAAACCATGCCTGAAATTTAGAATTCAATTGCATTAAAATGGGGTGGATTGAAAGACCAAAAATGGCTGGTCCAAGAGGGTCGCCCTGTTGACAGCCAACCGCTGATGAAAGCAAATTATTTTTATATAATAATTTTGAAGGTTTATTGTAACACTGCCAAATAAATTTATACAATAAAGGTGTATTTATTTTGACTTGTGTCAGAAGGGCGGCTCGATCTACTGAGTTAAAAGCATTATTGATGTCTACTTTTAGAATAACTTTACCCGAATTAGTTTGTAGGAAAGTTCTCAGTGGACGGCGGCTTCACATCCACCTCTGGAGCCAAAACCTAATTGAAGAGGCTGAAAATATTCTTTAAGTGGCTCAGATACAGATCGGCAGCTAATCTTAGCGACAAGGCGGCGGTAAGTTGTACCTACAGCAATCGGTCTAATACCGCCGTCTTTTTTAATAAGGGCGCATAGATTTGCTCCATACAAAATTTCTGTAATATTCTGATTTACACAGCCTGAAAGCATCAGGTTTGTTAAATCTGTTAAGTTCTGCAAAAGCTGCTCTCCAGCCTCACCACAGACGCAACTGGTCATATCTTTCAAATGCTGTGGAGAAAGGCCATCAAAACCTCCAGCCGAACCGCTTTGAAAGGAGTCAATTGCAAACCTGATGTCTTCAGATGTTACATGGAGGTGGGTGTCTGTAGGATCGGGCGCGTCAGGCAAGGGAGTGCTCAAAGTAGGAGATGGATGTTTAGAAAGCAAAGCTGACAAAGTTTCCGTTGTGTTTGGAGCTATGCTGTCCGTGGAGAAGAGAAGGCGGGCGGCACCTTTAATGTCACCATCGCCAAGCTTTGTCTCCACCTGTCTGAAAATATTTGTAGTTTTAAATGATCTATTTACACAAATAAGGTCGTGAATATCTAGAGGTGAGGTACAATTGTTTCTAATATGTTTGGTCAACGAGCCTTTTTTGTTGTTATTTTTTACGTGTAAGTAGCGGAAAGGAAAGGTGAGCAAGTCCTCCCAAGCTCGTTCGGAATTTTCGGAAACAACTTTAGCTATAGCGGCCGATAAAATTTCCGAGACATATTGACGAGCACCACGTGGTATTCGCTTAAGTATAGGAATATTATTTTTTAACTGACTGAGAATTTCATGAAGTGTATTATGTTCAGATGCATTTTGGTTTTCATTGAATGTAGAACTGGGAGGTGCTGAACATGGAAGTGTATTGCGACTAGGATTGTGAACTTTGCCTAAATGGATTTTTAAACCTCTTTGCCCCTTGAAATATCGTTCCTGGGTACAATGCGGGCAACGTACCAGATTTTCTTGGGACGCCGGTTCATAGACATTGACACTAATTGTATTAAAATTTGATGAGCTCTGCATAAAACAAACTTAAAAAATATTTTTAAAATAATAAATTAAATTAAATAAAAAAGGGGAGTTAAAGCACTGTTTTGTAGAAAATCTTGAATGTCTTGAATTTGTATAACACATGTATATAGTAAACGATTATATGTTTCACTATCCCTGCTGTGCCCTTGGAGTACATGTGCCGTACTGAACTATACAATATACTTCAATATTTAACACAATTTTCAGTTTGTAAACAGGTTTCGTATATCTTCTATCAATACATGCCAATTATAGGTCGTTTACATATGTGAATAAAATTGTTTATGATCCACGCCCTCTCGTAGAGAGTATTATTTCCGACCATCACAAGGAAAAACACTAATTGTAAAGTTGTCTTCTTGTGTAAAAATAAATTATACCATTAGTGTCTGTAATTAAAACCTGATAATTTATTAATATTCAGTCTCGTTTATATCACTTTATAATGTATTAAATTAATTTTCTTTTAGGGAAAAAAAAATATTTTTGTGCTTTCCTGTCAGGTGTCCACAAAAATATAAGTTAATAAAAATCAATAAAATACAAGGAGTGTAACCTTCTTTTATGACATAAAGAAATGTATTATTATATAGTTGTAGAATATGAAAAACTTACTGTTATGCATATAACTTTTTCGAGAAGTGTAGATTCGAGCTCGTGGAAGTCAAACACGAAGTACTAGAAAAAATTGTCATGAATAAGGTATCTGCGAAAATATCTACGACAATTTGGGTGTTTTTTTTTATAAATGCAGATAAGTGAAATCAACTGCGTATTGTAAGTCGGAAAACACGACTTACAATACGAAGTTCCTCACTTCCTCCTTCACTTTCGCTCAAGGAACGTCCCTTTCCATCAAAAAGATAGATAATGAAACAGATTATCCTTAAGAAAAAATGGAATGGAAAACACAAATTAGAATACGCTGTATGAGCTAAATATCTCAAGTAAATCTTGTGCTTTTTAACAGTATTTTTTTTAAATATCAGATTATTTGAGGGTAGCCAGAAGTCTTGTTGAAGTCGAGTTGGTGTTATATTATTTAAGTTTACAATATAATATCATTATTATATTGTAAACTTAAATAATATAACACCAACTCGACTTCAACAAGACTTCTGCTCATGCAAAAGTATTCTAATTTGGTAGAAGAAGCATTCGTAGTAATCTTAAGTGTGAGAAATTTAATATTAACTCAGTGTTCTCGGCGTTTGTGTTTTCTTAAAGGATCCCATAATCTTCGGTAAAATGGCAGTATCCGTTTTACAGTCGGTTTTCCATTAAACATTTGTTTTTGTATTTTTTATTACTTTATCATCATAGGCGTTTCCCAAATCCTAAGCAGATTATCGTAAATATTTTTATTTTCATAAAATAGACACAACTTCCTTTTACTTTCTACTTAGTTTCCATTAGTCATAAACAATAATATAAGTGTTGAATTTACAAGGTGTTAAATATAATGTTAATTTTAAATAAATTATTAATTGAATTTAGTATTAACATATTTTATGTGTGTTGAACACATACAATAAAATATGTTAATAAGCGTTTGGAAGTTGATAATGACCTAGATTGGCATAAATTATCTTTGGAAAAGAACCCTTGAGTATACACTCCATAAAATTTCCCTAAGCGGTCCCGGGTGCCGTAATAAACTCGTGGTGATACAAGAATGAATAATCTTCTCTGAAAACAATAAATTACAGAAATATCGTTAGATATATTATAATCCACCGAGAAAATATTTACCTCATTGTAGTATGGAGAATTGGTGCTCTCCTTCACACTTGTGCATTTCCGTTGATCCCCAACATTAATACTCACTACTGGATCTGTATTATATCCAGCCAAGTGACGTCCTTCATAAATTGTCACGCAGAGTTGATAGTCTGCTGGTTTTTGAATCGGCGGACCACCAAAATCTATGTCAAATCTATAAACAGATTGAGGTAAAATATTTGATTAATTAATAGATTTAATATTTGATATACGGATGCTAATTACTTACATCTTTCTCCGCCTAGAACTTTGGTATTTGGAAATCCTATCTTCACCATCGATTTCTTCATCAACAGATCCAGCATAGCTTTCATTACCAGGGTCTGATGCTGACGCATTGTGGATCAGAGCGGCCTCCTCATCCCCGCTGTCTGGTTGACTCCTCCCTAATCTCATGAAATTTCTCATAGTTCTTAAAGTTGAGCGTCTTCGGTCAGGTCGAAATAAATCTATGGCCCCCAAAGAAAATCCTCCGCGAAATCTAAAAAATAAGATCAATAATCAGAAAATATTAAGGTTATATTGTGTAAGTATAAATAACCAAAGTTATGAGAAAAATTTAGTATTTTTACTTTTATATAATTTTAATATCAGAATAACAATAATTATTTGTCTTTCATATTAGTTTTATACTATATTATTTAAAACAGTATTAGATAACCACATTATTTAATTATACTATTGTTAAACTACATTGGACTCATCGTGATATGATTTGTGAGACTAGGTTAATATAGCTTTTCGTTCGTTTCTGTTTATCCCTACTTACCCAAATATTCCTAATCCAGATCTCTTTGGTAATAAAGCTGAATTATCGTCTTCATCTTCATCCATTTCAACTTTATGCTCTTCCTTATTTTTACGTTCTTCTATCATACTACGTTCTACATTAGCGATATTCCTTTCTATAGCTTCTAGAGGTCCAGTAGCCTCGTCTATTTCAATAGAAGTCTGATCAGCAGAATCAGAAGCATTATCTGTTGGAGCTGGAGTTAGGTCAAAGCGTTTAGGCTGCATTCTAACAATAGGCTCCTTGTAAAATACGTCGATTTCCAAATAGGCCTACAAAAATTATATTTTTTATATAGATACTCGTACATTTTACAACTAGCTGTTGTACGTGCTTTGTATACGTGTTATTTTAAATAAGTACTATTTGCTATTGTACGTGGGTTTTAATTAAATTTAAAATAAAAAATCTTTTAAATCTGTAGGTTTCTTTTTCGATGAAATAAAAGCTAAATGTTAATCACAATAAAGTTTCTTATTCTTTAGTAATTATATTTTGATTTTAATGAGTGGACTTTATACACAAAACATATATAAAGTTATATATATAACTTTAAAGACCTTTTAACACGTTTTAAAGACAATGAAAGTACAAAAAATAATAAGACGAAGGTATAAATAATATATAACGTAACTCCACATATACGTGCTTGGATATCATTAGTTACCCCAGAGTTTTGGGATAATGGAATCGCTAGGGTTCAAGAAGACAAATGATGTACTAGATGTAACAACTGATACCTATTCATGAATTATATAGTATATCCTTATCACAATGACTTTCCCAGCTATTTCTGTTATGTTCGCGTATCAATAAACCCTTGTATCGCAATAAATGTTTTTTTTTTGAATAAATATTATTAGATAAAATTTTATTCCTTATGTATTTTTTTGTAAAATCGGGATTATTTTTTATAAGTATTTTTATAATTATTATTGTTCATTCATGCAATACGTCCCTAAAACCTCTCAGAATTAGTAAACTCCGTAGACTAATGGTTGCGCCTTTGACGTTGTATCCGGAGGTCGTGGGTTCGATTCCCCACCCATGGCAAAAAAATATTAATACGTTTTTCTTTACCGTTTGTCAAAGTCTGGGTGTATAAAAAAATAATATTTATAATATCTTTGTTACTGGTACACATAGTACAAGCCTAGAGCTTAGTTTGTGACTAGAGCAATATGTGTAAATTGTGGCACATATGAAAAAAAAAACATGTCATATATCTATTTGACTAGCTCAGGAGGTTACGTCGTTGCGAAATGTCGTGGGTTCGATTCCCACTCGGGGTAAAGTATAAGTTTTCTTATTAAATCTGCCTCCGTCTAGATGTTTATATAAATTATTTATTAGAATCGTTGATTCTGGCACACATATGTTAATATACAATATGTATGTACTTTGTGACTAGAATAAAATGTCTTACATATTATATAATTTTTGAATTAGGTAATTATATAAAAAGAATAAAGCGTCAGAGGTTAAGCGTTAATTCAGAAGCAGTCTGTGTATAAATAGTAATGTAACAGGTGTCCTTAAAACAAAGTAGGTCAGTATGCCCCAGGCGTTTCAAGCTTTTTGTCATTAAAATTTAGCAAACGTGCTCGAGGAATCTGAGTTCGTGATTCATCTGGCTACTAAATATCCTGGATTAGGTATGTTTTTAACGTAACCTAAATTGGCAGAATACGTTTTCGTTGTTAAATAAAATTATAGGTACTTAATCGCCCTTACTTCGCCTGGTTTTCGAGGTTTTTTGAATTTTGCGCCTAGAGTATTAATATTTGCTTTTTTTTATACGGCAAATGAACCATTAGTATTTCACCATTTTGGGCATACCCAAGCAATTTTCAAATTCGTTAACTTTGGACTAATGCCAGGGTCATAAAAATATAGGTGAAGTTATACTATTATACAAAACTTCGCCTGGCCGCTATATTACCTAAAATAATATATTTTTCTCATTCCCGGGAATTAAAAATAGTTTATTCAAAAAAGTTATCAAAAAACCTTTAGGCATAATAGTTTTGATTTTATGAGGGGTAAACGAAGTTATGGGCTGGTTTGAACTAAAATATGAACATAGGCTGTCACAACCAAAAAACATGTTTTAGGTATATATTTTTTTGTACGATTTATAAAATGTACTTTTGGGCTCAAACATTCATGCCAGCATTTCGGCGCTATCTTTGACTACGGTATAATTTTCATCATCAAAATGGGTAATAACTTTGGCAAGTCACGTAATTCCTGAAATAAGAAAGCTCATAATTGTTTTTCATTAGAATATTTGCAAACAAAATGGTGATAGTTGATATTTCGTTTGTTAGTGCAGGGTTACCATGCATAAAAGGTTAAAATTGTGTGGTAATGCTGTGTTTGTTTTAAAAGTTTTAACGGTTTAAAAAACATTAGCGAAGTTTTGCATAAAGGCGAAGTTAGGGCGATTCACGGTATACAATATAATAATGGCCTTAATTTATTTCATAAAAACATCCATTCATAAAAACTTATTGATTCCTAGAAATACATTATAAAACACTCATTTTTTTAGTTACAGATTCATTTCTATTATATTATTTATTTATTTATCTTCACGCCAGGTCCCTTACGGGGTAGGCAGAGACAACCGAGCGCCACTTGTCTCTATCTCTACATTCTTCTTTTGCCTCGTCCACAGTCATAACTCTTCGCATACATGCACGCCGATTTCGGAGACTTTTAACTGCACCATATTTTAGAACCTTTTGAATCTGATCATGGTAAGTGTGTCTTGGTCTCCCACGGCCACGTTTACCCTTCACCTTACTTTTATATATCTGGTTCGTCATTCTTTCATCACTCATTCTTTCTACATGCCCAAACCAGCGGAGCATGCCCTTCCTCATTTTTATGCCTATACTTTCATTCAGTCCCACTCGTTCCCGAATTACCTCATTGCGGATCCGGTCTGTTATTTTAACACCGCACATTCGTCGCAATGAGCGCATTTCTACAGCATTAATTCTACTTTCATCCTTCTCCTGACATACCCAAGTCTGACTCCCATACAATAGTGTTGGGACAAGCACTGCATTATGAATGGCTAGTCTTGCTTTTGTATTAATATTTGAACTACCCACCAAATAACGCAGTGCGCCATTGACACTATTGCCTGCATTCGCTCTCCTTTCAATGTCTTTTTCATATCTACCATCCCTAGTGAATACACTACCCAGATATATAAATTCAGACACTTGTTCTAGATTCACATTATCAACCATGATCGTCGCATTCGTTTTCTCGTTTCTTTCAAATATTAACACCTTAGATTTTCCCGCATTTATTCGGAGACCTCTTTCAGCACATCCATCTTTCATATCTGTGACAAGTGATTGAAGCTCTTGCTGAGATGATGCAATGAGTACAGCATCATCTGCATACAATAGTGTATTAATCAACTTATCACCCATTTTGATCCCACATCTATTTTCTTTCAGTCTCTGCAGGCATTTGTCTAGGTATATGATGAACAGTCTGGTGGACATCACACATCCCTGTTTGACGCCAATATTGATATTGAAGCAGGGAGATAGCATGCCATCCACTCGTACGATTGCTGTACAATTCTTGTATAAGGATTGTACAGCCAGTATGTCATCAATACCATAATCAGGCAAAATGTCCCACAGCTCCTTTCTTACAACTCTGTCAAACGCCTTCTCCAAATCCATAAAAGCACAGAAAACTTTCTGGTTTACGGCCAGGAACTTCTCTGTGATGTTACGGAGGGAGAAGATTTGATCCGTGCATCCCCTACCAGATCTAAAGCCTCCTTGAGCCTCCCAAAGTAATCCTTCAGTCATCATTTCCATTCTTCTCGAGAGAATCTTTCCATACACTTTGCTTCCCAAACTGATCAAACTTTTGGCTCTGTAGTTGGCGCAGTCTAATCTGGACCCCTTGCCTTTGTACAAGGGAACGATCACTGCGCCCCTCCAGTCCTCTGGAACTCTTCCCATATGCCAGCATAAGTTGCACAACAAATGGAAAGCGCTCCAGAGTTTGTGCCCTCCATATTTGATCATTTCGGGTAGTACCTTATCAATTCCCGCTGCCTTACCACATTTCAAGCTTCTAATCGCTCTTACAATCTCTGACACATTAATTACATCCCATGCTTCAGACGTCAGTTCAGGTATCTATTATAATATACATATTTTATTACGATTAGATCACTTAATAAACAAAAAGTTTCTTACCGGCACCGAAGTGTTGTTTGGGCCAATAAAATAGTCGGTAATGTTTAATACTCCCAGTTGGACGAGGATGTCCATTCCCAACATATAGCCTCCCACATATTTGGCTCCCTGTGCTTTGTTTGTGTGTAGTTTGAGGCACATAGCCTCACCTTTAAGAATAGGTGTTTGTAATGCCCACACGAATTTCTATAACAAAATATTAAAAATGTGTTATAACAATAAAACTAATTTTAATATAAATATATTTATATTTACATGTATACATTTTCCCGATATTCCGTCTACCCACCCAAATAAAAGGAAACAACTTTTGGAAACACGTTCCATAAAATATGGATTATTTAAAACATAAATTAATTTATCTGCATTCATACATACTTGGTTGATGTGAACATATTCCTCTTGGAATATACGTTGAGTTGAGATTCTCGTTTCGCCTGAAACAATGGAAACCGTACATATAAATTTAGGCCATTCGTGAGTTTCGAATTTACTAAACCTTTGTGGTATTATATTTTAAGGGCTGTTTTTTTTTAAGTAATCCACATCTCCCAATACTAAAAAAAATATTGAGTTATCCTTTTTAAGAATATCTTCACCGCTAATGATCATGAATTTACAAAATTGATACCACCTAAAAACACAGTATTAAAATTATTTATATAAATAAATAAATACATCACGGGTGCCTTACGGCGCCTGAGACCGGTTAGACGGCATCAGGGTCAGGGGTTTAATCCCACCTCGTCGAAGCCAATGGTATGAATCTACACCGAAAAAGTGGCTAGCTCGTCGCGATGTTTGGATATAGACTCAATAACCCATCTATAAACAGTTTCACGAGTTCGTATAGTGAAACCAGCTTAAGAGATTTAGTTTAATCTGCTCTCCGAGGCACTATAGTGGTGTTTTCAAACAAATGTAGGTACATATTTTATTTAAATAAAAAATCATTGGCCACCACGTATATCCAAATATTATCCATATATAAAAAAAATCCTTATTTTCCTTGGTCAATCCAATCCAATAACTATAGAACGACTTAAATGATTTCATTCATCTTATTGTATAATGTAATCCTATTATATATACGGTCAGCTAGATCTATAATCAAAAATTGGGCCGGTAGTTTTCGAAATATCTGATGTGGTGATAGAATGAGACCGGAGTCTCACCATAAGGGTTCCTTGAAGGTACAGATGTTAATCTTAACGTATTAGTTAGTTACTTTACTAAGGGCAGATTTCAATCGCCAGAAAAGTTATTCGACCCCAACGGCCATTTAACCGATATTTTGTTTCATGTGTAAATTTCATCACTACCTACCATAATATGTAGAATGTTTTTATAAATATTTTTTTATTATTTTTTTAAATTCAAGTTCTTAATGAGACATCCTTTATAAACAGCTGTCAAATTTATTCATTCTCTTTACAAGGTTATCTATAGAAGATAATTTTATGATTGAAAAAAGGTCTCTTAAAGAAAAAAAAGAATTTCGATACGTGCAGTGGCGTGTTTAGTTTCAAACTCACACCGGGTCACTTACATTAAAAAAAAAATGGTGATTACCTATTTGTTTATTTACAAAATATGTAGAGTATATAATACATAATATTATACAACGTGTTACAAAATACCCCCTAAAAAATAGAATTAATTAATAAATAACTAAGCCAAAAATATTGTCAACCCTAGTAAGCTGTCATGTTAGGGAACCATGATTATTTAACCTAAAGGCCTACGTACCTATTTTACCTAATAATTATCTACTTTAATAGTTTTTCTATTTTTCATTCATACATGTTTGTTACCTCAATACAAGGATGTCATTATATTCAAGCACTGGCTTCAAAAAATGTCAAGAGGGCAAAAAAAGATATGTTGTCAATTTCAAACTTCTAATCGATGTCCTTCAACTTTTTTTTTCCAAAATATTTTTTTGCAAAATAACGATGCTTTCTAAATCGGAATATTACGATATGTGGTACGTTTGAGTACTGCTTAAAAGGCTTACAAAGCTAGCTTAATTTACTTGACAGGTGTTTTTTTAGTACTTCGCTTTGCTTTGGATTTTTGATGACGTCACAGAAAAAAAGCAAATTAAGTC
Organism: Monopis laevigella; assembly: GCA_947458855.1. Lineage (NCBI taxonomy): Eukaryota > Metazoa > Arthropoda > Insecta > Lepidoptera > Tineidae > Monopis > Monopis laevigella. Next base: position 18,070,075 of record OX381576.1, read on the forward strand.
ATCGAATTCGCTGCGAACGCTTGGAAAATATGAGTAGTGCAATCAAAGTAAATTGTCTGTGGTCACAATTATTGTGTATCAAATACTTTTTTTTGTTTATTTTTTTGTTCCTCTTTTTCACTTAACAGTTTTTGAACTCTATTTTGTATTCTCTTATGAATTTTATATGATTTTTATTTATGCACATAAAACTGTTCGAGTACTCCTGCAAACGCTGCGATTACTTTGCTTCGCTTTGTGTACTTTGACGGCTGATTAGATTGGCTTAAAGCCTAAGCGCTTTAAGCGAAAAACAGTAGTAAACGAACACACTGATGATGTTATGCGTAGGCCATGAAGATAGCAATTTAACTCGTGCTCGCGAACTGTATCAGCAACGATTTATCGATGGTAGACCCCCACTGAACAGCGATGGCTGCCTTCGTACTAGTGTTTTCTGAACATGTCAAGACGACTACATTCCACCAGCTCATTTCATCGGTCTACTGGAAGTGGATGTCCAAGCACAGTCGACGCCAGGCAGACGTAATTAGTGTTGGAGCATTTTGAAGTAAAGCCGACCACAAGTACGAGGTTAGCCGGAACAAGATTCGGTATAAACCATGTTGCAGTTTGGCGAATTCATCGTGACGACAATCGTCACCCTTATCACTATCGCCGTAAACAGGAGCTGATACCCTCCGATTTTGCACCCAGGAGGAACTTCTTCGAGTAGTACCTCAGGCAGTTAAAGGAAAACCCTAATTACGTAAACTATGTTCTTTGGACGGACGAGGCAACATTCACGAGGTCAGGACTTTCAAATATGCAGAACGATCACGTTTGGGCTCGCGAGAATCCATATGCTTCACGGCAGGATTCCAACACCAGGGGCGGCTGAATGTGTGGGCTGGCCTTTATGACGGGCATGTCATCAGTCCATCATTATGCCATCATGTCTGAATGGTAGCAACTATCTAACGTTTTCACAAACGGAATTCGAAGAGGCGATTGACGACTTTTCTGTAGCTGACTGCGATTACTTTGAGAACCAAAGAAACATGGTGTTTCAGCATGATAGAGCTCCGGCACATTTTGCTCGCAACGTACGAGAATATCTTAACGTTCGCTTTCCGCGAGGAAGGGTCGGCCGCAGGGGACCGGTTCTATGGCCTGCTCGTTCTCCGGACCTCACACCCTTGGACTTCTTTTTGTGGGGTTATGTGAAGGACAGAGTGTATTTCTCCGATCGCCCATCGGTTGCCGAGATGGAACAGCGTATTAGATCGGTTGTTGCATCAATAACACCGACGATGGTACGAAATGCCACACAAGCCATATCCCGACGAGCGAGGTTGTATATTGAGCAAGGCGGAGCACACTTTGAGCCGTTTCTGTAAATTTGGCGTTTATTATGAAAAAGTAAGTATTCGTTAAGGTTGTTTCGTTAGGTTAGGTCTTTAAAAAAATTTGTGGTTCCGCGAATTAGGTAAAAATGTAGATACATTCTGCGTAGTTTACTCTTTAATTTTACTGAAATAGGGTTTGCACATCAGTGATTTTTTTTTAAAAAGTTTTTGGGGTATGTTATACAGCGTTACTACGGTTCTTAAATATTATGAATGGACTCGTTATAAGGCCCCATTTAACCTCCTTTATTATTTACGACTATTTTGAAACACGTTGTATAATACCAAAATCTGTAATATCTTCCATTACGCTAACTTTCCTGAAAATTAATATCTCCATTTTTATCCACTCTAAAAAATACACATGGAAGCTAAAACAGAAAAAACTAAACTGATTGGTCAAATTTTATATTCTTAGTATCAATAGTTTCCGCTGGGCGATTATGATTAAACCAGTCAGAACAAGCTTTTAAATGTATATATTATACAAGTATATAAGTAGATATGGCATACGCAAACTTAATGTTGAAAAATAAAACTTTTAAGGTTTTATTTCCAAAAAAAATTTCTTCAGTTTTAAGGTACTTCTGTAAGTTAATTTTAAAAAGTAGTTAATTAATAGGTACTTGGTTTGTCTGTAAAATGCATGAAGGTAAAAACCGTGCCCGTCCCGCGGGCGCGTTTTTTTAGCTTCATGGTAAAATGAAATTGAAGCTTGCAAAAGAAGCTTTAGAAGTATTAAAAACTAAACCAGTAAATTAGCATTAATGCTAACTATATCTGACTATAGATTAAGAAAACTACCTTAATTGCGTTAGGGGGTACTACAACCGACCCGAAAGGGACTTTTAACCAGTGTGTGGGTCAAAATCACTTCTCAGTGCGGCAAGCTTCTACTTCGATAGTTGACAGAGTTAAATATATGAATTTTATTTATTTGAAATTTTGGAATACTAATTTAAAAAACCTATTATACAATTAATGAATTTTTAAATGAAAAATTAACACGTATTCGATCATGGTCTCATTTGTATACTGATTTGTTTGTTATTTCCATATTTTAAATGTACATAACATTAATTAATTTTTAGTATTATTGTAATTAAAATTTGTATTCGGTACGGTGAAACAAAGCGAACTAATTACATTACAACATCTACATTGTGTACCTTTGTTTTGACAAATAAATGAATTTGATATATATTTAATTTCACTAAATAATATTTTAAATAAAAAATAGAGTTTAGTGGTATTAAAACTATTCACCGGATGCGCCAAGACATCTTTTGCGCCCCTAAATTAGAGACCCCGTCTCTAATTTCGGGGAAGGAGCCAAGGGCGGCGAGCGCGGGCGCCATGTTTTTTGTTTTAATTTCGGGCTAGCACTAAGTTAATGACTCACGCGTAATTAGCTCGTAACATTAAATTAGACTTTAAATTCATGCAGGCTAAAAAAAGTACAGCCTAAAAAGAACCAACACCGTTAAAAAAAAGTAAGATGGTTACACAATTTAATTCGAGGATTTAAGTTTTCTTAATTGTGAAAATAGGATAACATTTATTATTGGATAAAGTATAATTCTATAGCATGTTTGTAATTGAACGACCGCAAAATTTTATACAAATATTACGTGTGGCACGGTAGCTATAATAATAGGTAGGCATTGGCATAGGTGACGCAAAACTTATATATGTAAATTATTTTTGCGTTATTACATAATTATAACGAAATTAATTGTTACTTTATATATTTTATTGATGTAATTAGTAGTGATAATATGTAAAAAATTCCCTGATATCCAAAACTAAGCTTATACTATGTGTACTAGAAACAATAACCATATAAAATACAAGTATAATATGTATTATTATGTGGAATAGTTACGTAGCTCATAATTGTTGGTTGCATTTGTTCTTGGATCTTCATACTGCTTTCCATCAGGTGAATGTAAGGTCACATGCCGAATGTCATAAAAAAATATAAACACTCAAACCACGGGCCTGAGAGAAAAAGCAGGCGAGGTGACTTGTCGCGTCGCCTAAATCAAAAACGTATTGATTTAGACAATGACAGTAGGCGTGAGGTACGCTGTCACCTGTCAAAGTCTATACAATTTTGATTGAAGGCGACAGGACACGTCGCCTCGCCTGATTTTTCTCTAAGGCTCTATGGCAATGTACAGAAAATCACATATAACGCCTACGTACAGTATACCACGGAGGCGGTCAAATAAACACAATGTTAATACTATATATAAATAAACTATTTGTTTCTTACGACACAGAGCAATACAGCTACAGCTAGTTTTATAAATCAACACGGTAGCAAATAATATATAATAATATGTACTACGGTAGCCATTTACTAAACGAATAATATATATGTAATAATTAGATAATAATAGTAATAATTAGATAGTAAGTATTTTATTTTATTACTTTTAAAAAATCTTACTACCATAATAATACAATAATTTACATATTAATTTTAACAATTTAATATTAGATGCATAGATATATACTATTTATGTCAATGGTCAGATGTTAGGATTTTCGAAGTTTAGTATTTATGACAATTATATACATAGTCTGGCCATAAATACTGTTACAATAAAAAATGGATCGAGCCAACGCACAAAGTATAGAGTAAAATGCAATTTTTAAAACTTTCCATATTGTTGGTATTAGTCAAATGTTTGTGTACCGGGCTATTAATAGGTTCAATAAGACGCCTCTGTTTGTGACAAAGATCTGGCCGTTCACGTAGAGTTCGTACGAAAAAGGTGGTCAAAGTAGTAAGGGAAAGAATTCGAAGAAATCTTGTCCGAAAGCAAAATATTTTTATTTCAGAAAATGAAGATAGCACCATTTCGCGTATTTTAAAAGATGACTTAGGACTTGCAGCCTATACGAGGTCATTTCTTAACTGGTAATTTAAAAAAAGAATAGAGTGGTAAAATCAAATCAACTACGAAGCGGTACGCAAAGGGAGGTCACAGAAAAAAAATGTCTACGGATGAGTTTTTTTTTACAATTTTGCAACATTTTAATAAATAAAATGACCATATTTATGCTCAAAGCTCTAAGAAAGCTTCCCAATTAGTCGACAGAGTGCAACATGGGCATTATCCGACTTCAGTGATGGTTTGGTGGGGTGTTAGCTATGAAAGAGTGACCTAGCCATATTTTTGTGAAATGTAAAAAAAAACATTGGCACAAGTATATCAAGATACCATTCTTGTGAAGGTATTAAACAACACAATGCTCAATAACCAAGTATGGTCCTTCCAGCAAAACTCGGCGCCGGGTCATAAAGCTCGGTCCACGTAGTCTTGGTTGGAAGCGAACGTTTCGGACTTCATCAGAGCTGAAGACTGGCCGTTGCCGCGTCGCATCGTCTAGTCCCGATCTTAATCCCAGCGGATTAAGATCGGGATTATCATTTATGCTCAGTTTTAGAGAGTACCTACGGCTTGCTCTAAAATCCATGATAATTCGGCATCCGTAAAACAATCCATACGATTGGCAGTGAAGAATTTTCCCATGGAAAGAGTGCGTGCTTCTATTGATAACTGGCCCCAACGTTTAAAGTACTGCTATTATGAGAGTGATTTTTTAAAGCTTGTCCTTACTAGAAAGTTCATATCAGATATTAGCTGCTGATAATTTATATGCCATTAGTCTTCCGTATTATATATAAGGCAGTATAACTCTATTGACAAAAAAACCTCGTTCCATTTATAGCCACATTTACATCTATGATATACCTACTAATGGCATATAGATATTGAATTATATCACTCGATTAATAGTTAGTATCTGGCAATAATTTACTAACGACAATATTGGCAGGCCGGTCATTTGGAAAACTCGTTAGGTCTATATACCGCTAATATCTTAAAACACGGTTAAACGTATGGCAATTAAATTATAAGAGTTGAAAAAATACTGCGGCTACTTATAAAATACTATATTATACAGAAAAAGGGTATTAACATTTTTAGAGATTTTCTTAGTTAGGTAGTCTAAATTTCATAAACAACTAAGTAACTTTAGTCAGAAAGATATAAAAAAGTTTGATTAACTACGGCACTAATAAAATGTTGAACCTTTATTAGTGCCGTACATACGGTTAATGTATTTTATCCTATGTAATTATAAAATGCAAATTTTAATAGTTGATTATGTCGTAAAAGAAACCTAATCATTTTGTGATTTTTGGTGGAAAATATTACATACTTATTAGTGATAATATTCCTATCTACAACATGAAATACAATAGTACATATTGTGAAAGTAAATAGGTATATTGAATGTAAAATATATTATCAAAGCTAACAATATCTACTAAATCTCAAATTTGTAAATTTTCTACATAACTAGTTTATTTTATTCTCGAAGAAACAACTAGTTTTATAAAAGAATTCATCCTAGTCCACATTATTGGCGTTCACAGTAATTTCCTTAGGTGCTTACTGATCCAAATTTTGAACGCTAAATCTGTGCTGTGGTTACTCGTATAAAATAAATAAATATGATAAATCTGGGCAAGGCGCTGATACCTGAGATACAGTTCATGATATTGGTTTCATAATATAAAAAATATATAAACGAAATACTTGATCTATCTACGTATGATCATTAACGTCCAGCCAAAACTCTTGAAGCTCGACATGAAATTTGTTTAGTTTAATTTTGTGTTGTACGTGTAATATCTTAGAAGGCGCTACAACCTTGAAAATTAGAATTTATATTAAATTCTTGGAAAATTTCTTTATCTTTTTTAAAAAGAGGAGGGGAACATTAAATACAAGGGTTCTTTTTTTATTGTTTAACATCGGCTACGCTACAACCCTATGTTATACCAACTTTGTGAAACTGTCTATACAACTTGTGAAACTAATATTAACAAATGAGTTATTGAGTCTATCCAAACTTGTAACCCTATTAAGGGGTAATTAAATAACAAGTACTTAGGTACATCATTTCGTACGATATATTTCCCCATCCATGCATAGATTCATACAGACAGGCGCGTCTGTTTTTAGACGTCTCATTTGTCCGATTATAATTGTAGTTGCCAATCAAAATGTAAAACCTAGTAAACTAATTTTAAGAACAAAACCTCGAGATGAACTTATTTTTTTTATAGTCTTATGGTATTTCATGTTCCTACTTTATTTGCAGTCATTTTGTCATAAATCGTACTGACACTGACTACTGTAAGTAGCTTTGCGGTAGCTTCCACTCGTGACGGTGACATCTCTACTAAGTACTACTTTACTACTTTAAATTCAACGTAAATTATGGCACCAACCACTAAGTAGCTAAAGCTTTTAAGAGGATAACAAGCTTTTAGTAGTACGTTTATTTTTATAAAATTCGTACCGTATATATTTATATGTTTTATAAAACAAAAAAAGTAAAAATTTACTTGTTTCCTTAGTAAATCTTTAATCTTTATAGAGGTCCGTAAGTTTTTTTTTTAAATAAACGCAATATTTATGGGAATACTTAGGTCCTTCTGTCTAGCTATACCGATATCTGGAGACCGGATGGTCAGATCACATCAGATCTAGTGCGGGGTTAGCTGTTGAAAAATAATATAATATGTGTGCTAGCGGTGTTAACATTAAATTTGATTGAATCATAATCATATTAATATACTTGGTGACTTTGAAAGATTGTACTTTGTGCTAATATAAGGTTCTAATGATCAATTCGAACAATTTTTCCCGTAGAACCATGTGTAGTAAAAGAAAAAAAAATCACCTTCTTCTTACAAAATAGTAATATTAAAATGACCAATTGTATGGGGAAGCCAAAATTTTATTTTGCGCAATGAGAAAAGTTATTCGATTTGATCAGTAGAACCTCATATAAGCGTCAAAGTAGAACCTTTTAATAAATAGTACAACCCTGTATATATAATGAAATAAATAGTAAACAAACCAGCGTTGTAGTTTTGGTAATGCATAAGATTTTTATTTCACATAATAAAGTGAACACGTCAGTTGTAGCCACTACACATGCATTATAAATATATGACCGACAGGACTCGACCGCCCATACAGATGCAAAAACAGTCAAGGGCCGATCCCAAGTCATGTTTTGGTTTCAGTATGTGGGTTCACCCGTTTTCAGAAGAAGACTACATCGATTTCGATTTCTTTTCGAGTTGGTAGTCTCCTTTCAGGGTGTGGTTATGAAACCGGCGGTTGTTTTGACGATAAAGCAGCAAGGATATTAAACTCGTAATGCAAATTTGTCGCCACCGCATTATTTAGCCGACATAGTGGGAGCGATCAATATTGTTAAACAACAATGTTTATGATGGACGTTATTCGTGGACTTTTTAGGTTTGCTTACCATCAGATAGGTCCAGTAAATATATATATATCATATAAATATATATATATAAGCTCAATATGCGAACAATTTTAACATAACTACTTAATAAATTTTATATTATATATTATAATATAAAATTTATTAAGTATAAATTTATAAATTTTATATTATATGTATATATATAATATAAAATTTATTAAGTAGTTATATTAAAATTGTTCGCATATTGAGCTTTTAAGTAAAAACACCTTATTAAATTTTGTAAAGTTTCTTGTAACAATTTAGTTATCAGAAAATATTTTCGAACACCCACTCACAATTGTTCTATGAATATTTATTCATAGAATCCACATTTATTCTATGAAATATTATTCATAAAATAATTGTAGCCTGTTTTGTCCTTTAGATTATTCGATTTTTGAAGTACTTAAACGTTTAAACGTGTTTATTATACACTTACCTATAAATAATCGATTTAAAAGGATTAAATTTACGCAAATAAGTCGCGTGAGTTGTCGTTGCATGTAAAATTACACGAGCCTACTCCACCGGTTATGGCAGTTCGCACGCCATTGCATTGTTTAAAAGATTAATTTAGAGATTCGTAGGCACATACTACATATATTTATTTGTTGGAGCACAGCATTTGACTCTGCTACCTTTAAATGTAAATAGCCTTATAAAATCCATGAATGGGGTTGATTAATAAATTGTTGTTTAATAATATTGATCGCTCCTACTATGCCGGCTAAACGAACGGTTATGAAATGCGAGGAAATAAGACGAATTTGCATAACGAGACTATTTAATATACTCGCTGCTTCATCATCAAATTAGCCGTTCGTTTCGTAATCGCATCCTAAAAGAAGACTACTTCCTGAAAGACAAATCGATGCAGAAAGCCGGCCGAAACATGAATAGGTCACTTGACGGTTTTTGCATCTGTATGGGCGGTGGTCGAGACCGGTCGGTTGGCCTAACGAATTCTTATTTTATATTATTTCTTTCTCCTATCTACTTTATATATGTATATTAACATATATGTGTCTGTTCATCTGCTGTCCATATAAACTTTTACAAAAACATATGACACAGAAAGGTTTTCCCTTTCTAATAGTCCTTTGAAATAGTCATTGAACTCCGTGAAACATCCTCTGTATCATGCTTCCATATAACATTTTTACTGTTCTTTTTGTTATATCACCAATAATAATTTTATTTTGAAATACTATTAGGTACCCTAAGTACCTAGATTGTAATTAGGTAATTTCTGTTAAAAGCTTTATCTATTTTAAGATTCTGTTTATATTTATATTCCAGTACTGTATAAGTTAAGTTATTTCATTAAAAATATTTCATAAACAAGGTCGCGTAGAAATAAGTAGCAAATAAGTTTTGAATATATAAGTAACATTGTATAATAAATTTCTTTGTTTTTATTTATAGGCTACTAGTAAGTAGTGTCTACCTATAAGATAGGACTCTTTTACGAACAAAATCCATTATCTCGAGAATATAAATTTTGCTGTTCGGATTTAAAAGCAACAGGCTACTTGTTGCCGTATATTATCGAAAGAACTATGTTTCAGAAGTTTAGTTTTGGCGTGGAGCCAGCTCGTCGGCAACTTTATTAGCTTTAAACCTTTATAGCCAAATACTTAGCTTCAATTACAACCTAAATCTCTGTTCTACATTGTCCATATTTACTGTAAAGTTAATTTTGGAGAATTCGCTAGATAAAAACCTAATTGAAAATAAAATATACATTATACATTGTTTTAGATGCCTCAATACTTAATAGGGCAAGAATGTTAGCTTCTTATGAGAAAGAAGTTGAGGCTTAACCTTTTAAAAACGGTTCTCATGTACTGATAACTCAACAACCCGAAATCATTTGGTTAAGTACCTTATAGAAAATCTCTATTTAATATGTAATTTTAGATATTCTGTAAGTTGAATTATTTCAAAGTTGAGTAAATTACGTTATAAAGAATTTTATTATAAATTCTATAAAATTTAAATGAAGGCAACGGGTTTATATAACCATAATAATGGAAAAACTATGAAAATTTCTCATCAAAATTCATGTTTTATGAAAAAATAATTAAAAACCTTCAAGTACTATTTTTAGAAAATATTTTATTAAAGGTAAAAAAGATAGTTGTTTTACTATTTTAATAATTTCAATTATTTTAAATTAAATTTTAGTAACATAGTAATATTTATTGAACAAACTTAGTATTCAACTATTATTTTTAAAAACCGTTTTCTATGAAATAATATGACTTAGTTGTTTCCTCAATTTCTGTACACCAAATTAATAATTTTGTAATGTCATGAAACCGCAACTTTAATGATCCAAAATGATTATTCTACAATGAAAATAACATTACTATATAATACGGAGAGGATTTCGAATTTTGGTTTTGTATTACCCTACAAAATACCTTTTTAATTATACAATTTTGTTGAAAGCTATGGTTGGCCACTGTAATTAATTATGTAATGTTATCTCCCGCAACAGCTATTAAATAAATTATTTGTTTTGTAAAATGGTTCTCCTGGGAAAATAATTAAATTTGTTCAAAATTTTCTTATTTCTACAAACTCGATAAACATCTTAAAAAAAATTATACTCTTTAGGTGATATAAAATATTTTAATAGATTTTAGCTTAATTTTGGAATTTCGCTTATGCTGAAGAAAAAGATATGTGCGCATAGCATTTTCGCAATATATTTTCACATCCCGAGGTCGTGGGTTCGATTCCCACGTACTAATATTTTTATGCCTTGCATAAAAATATTAGTACAGTTTGTCATGGTCTGGGTGATTATAAAATATAATATGTATTATATCTGGTACACATAGTACAAACATAGATCTTAGTTTGTGACCAGAGCAATATGTGTAAATTGACCTACATATTATATTATTATAAATAAATAATAATACCATCACGGGTGCCTATTTGGCTTCCGAGAACCGTTTAAACGGCCTCAGGGTACCCAGCGGAGGGATTAACCCATCCTCATTTCGCAGATGGTATTCGGAGGCAACACCTAACACGTAGCGAGCGTATTTGCGGTGCTTATGATGAAATAGCCTCGTTGTATAAAGCGGTCACCCATCCCAGGCCGGCCTTCTTGTCATCTGCTTAACCTTGTTATCAGTTGCGCAGTGACTTAACCACTAGACTGGGGCCGCTTTTTTTTTATTTTTTTTATACATACTTATATTTTCATTCGCACAGCAAAGCAATTTATATTGCCAGCAATTGTGTACCATCAAGGGTGTCTTACAGTGCCTGAGACCGCGTAGACGGCCTCTGGGTACCAGAGCGTAGCAAAGTACATTTTTTTTTTTATTTAAACTCATTGGTACATACCAAAAGGTTTGAATCTGGAACCGAAAAACAGTGTTTTTAAGTGTAAAGCCTCTAACTCGGCTATATATATTTTTTAGAACATAAATTTTTGCATACGTCGTTATTCGAAAATTTATATTCTAATATATATATATATATATTACTTGTACATAAAATACATAGTCTGGCCTTAAATACTGTTACATAAAAAAGTTATATATATTACATTTTAAGTTGGTACCTTTCAGTCTCATATGAATATTCATTGTGTTTTCTCATTATCGCGCCAATCTTAGTTAAATATTCTTGTGATTTTAAAAATATCTGGTCATCCTCGTAGTATTCGTACTAAAAAGGCTATCAAAGCAGCGAAGGAAAGAATCTGAAGAAATCCTCTCCGAAAGCGAAATATTTAATCTAGGGAAATGTATATAGCACCCAGAATAATATCGCGTATTTTAAAAGATGACTTAGGTCTTGCATTTTTAAATTATAGGTTAAGTACCTAATGATCTTATAAGCATCATTAGGTACTTAACCTATAATTTAAAAATGAATAGGGTGGTAAAATTAAAACAATTCTTTCAAAGGAAGGTTATAGATATTTTTTATTTACTGACGAGTAAATGTTTACTATCGAATAAGATTTTAATAAATAAAATGATCGAATTTATGCTCAAAACTCTTGAGACGCTACTCAATTAGTCAGTAGGGTACATCGTGGGCATTATATAGTGGGGTTATAGCTATCAAGGATGGTCTGAACTATATTTCTGTGAAAAGAGTATCAAAATACGATTCTTAGGTACCCCAAGGTATTTCAAGATACGATTCTTGAGAAGGTAGTTTAACCTCTTACCAACACCATGTTCCATAACCAAGAATATCCTTCAGCAAGACTCAACACCGGGTCATAAAACTCGATCCACACAAGCGTTGCTTGAAAGGAACGTTTCTGACTTCATCAAAGCTGAAGACTGGCCGTCATTTAGTCCCGATCTTAATCCAATTGGTCATCAATTATGGTCTCTTTTAGAGAGTATGGTTCTAAACGCCATGATAATTTGGAGTCTTAAAAACATTCCATAAGATTGGTAGTGACATTTTTTCCATGGAGAAAGAGCGTGTTTCATTTGATAACTAAGCATAACGTTTAAAGTAGTGTATTGAGGCCAATAGAGATCACTGTGAATGAGCTGTTTTTTTTAAATGCTATTATATTAATGTATATACTAAAGCACACTGCAACACTTGTAACAATATTTATGACAAGATTAGGTATATACTCGTACCATGAAAAAAATAAAAAACAATAAATTCATCAAACCCATTCTTGGACTTTGTAGGTATGCTAACTCGTGCTCCAATATTTTGGCTATTCAAAAATATCTGTAAAGATTTACATGAAATAAATGATATTGATTTATTTGACTTAATAAAACTCATGAAAAAAAACTTACGAAGTCCATATTTATGGATCACTCTCACATACGATATAATCTCTTGTCTTAATTTTTGAATTGACATTAGGTATATGATGATAAACAAGACATACAATAAAATATTCAGTAAGAGAGAAATACAGGCGATTCGAAAATTTTTTTTTTTGATTCGACTTAATGAAAAATGTTCTACATTAATTTTTTTTTTCTTTGGGTTCAAACGCAGAAGGTCAGATACGGATAATGCCTGATGACGTCGTTTAAAGTTCTCGCTGAAAGGCGCACCCGTCGCCAGAACGTGCCGCTGTGTCATGCCACTAGAGCTTGTAACGAAGGTAGAGATTAGCAGTGCGGTTCGTTATACGAATACGTTTTCATTAATTTTTAATCATGAGTGTCATATGGCTCCTGTGGCCGGTAACGGTCTAAGTAGAGAGGTTTTATTCTCGCTTCAACGTCGACGCTGATATTTTGCATTTACTCTGAATAGGTAGCGATAAATAAATATAGTTTAATCTTTATACATAAAAATGACGCGACGGCTGCTTCTGAGAAGATTTTTTTTTTATTGTTCGAAAAAAAAAAATAATTTTCTTTAAGTTGTCTTAACCCAAAATTATACTTATAAATCAGTGTTTTAATTATTTATGGAGCGCAGGTAATTTTATTATATGGCAGTGATATTGGTTGGTGATTTTACCTTAGTACGACAGCTTAGTACTAATAGATATCTATAAAATAATATAGGGATAATGTAGGGTTCTTTGTTTTTTTTTTAATAACACAGACACGAAGTTGCGGGCATTAGCTAGTAAGTATAAAATAATAATAATATACATACATAAAAAAAAACAATAAAATAAACTAAGTACTAATTAAAAATCCCTAATAACAATAAAAATAACCTACCAAAGAAAAATAAAAAATAACGAATACATTTTTTTCAAATCACTGTCAGATGGAAGTGTGCCCAAATGACTGCGTAACCTCGCTGTATAGCTAAACTAATACGTTGTCCGAGGAATGAGCCAGCCCTTTAATCATTTGATGTTTCGACTAAACGTTTTAATAGTTCCCTAAATATAATAAAATATAATATAATTTTTATTTTGAAACTCTACATTTTTCTAGCATGCTCGTGATTTTTCGAATACGTATTCAATTGCAACTAACATTTATTATAAGCACGTACACAGTGCAAGAGCAACGCTACCGCCGTGTATTCGATATCAAATTGACAGCCCGACTAAAAAATACGTTTTTGATCGTGTTCAATTGTATTCGATCTAAACTTATTTTAAACGGCACTGTAGGATAGGAGTAGCCATATACGAGTCACCCAACGATCAATGAACTTCAAATTAATATTACCATAATTAAATTTACGTAATTTATTTTAATTTTAAATGTTATTATTAAATATACTAATAATTATGGGTCTCCACAGAATATCACCGGCGGATTGCAGTGAATTAGCATTGTAATCCGACATATGCAGAGTGGATAACCTTTTTGCTTTCTATTAATATAAATTAGTTACTATAAATTTGTTAAATATAATAATTTGTTATTTTAGAAAGCAAATAAATGAATTATATATTTTTTTCTAAATTAATGACCACTATAAGACATTCTCATGAAATTAAATAAATATACTTATTACATTTTTCAATTTAAATGTATATTTATTTATGTTATAGATAATAAAATTAGTTTAAAAATATTTACACTTTATTTATTGTGACAGCTTCTGATGATACTAATTATCATCTTAACAACTAGGTACTCGTGAATTATTTTATTTCATATGTATGGCAGGTATGTTGAGACAAAGTGAAGTAAATACCCAATTCAATATAGATAATAATTCATACACAAATATTGTCTTGATTTACCGAAAGATGCATTCAGGCATAACGTAGCAATTATGTTAGGTTGGGCAGGTCTTCTAATTATGTTTCTTGGACTTGAACAACTGCCAAGGTGTAATATTATAGAAATAATTGGAAAAAAGTCGAAAATAAACGCTTCAAATTTAATATAAATTATATTAATACATATTGGGATGAAAGAAATGTTAAACTAAATTTGAGAAATAAAAATGGAAAATATGTAAAAAAACATTATTTATTATATTTTAGTTACATAAAGGGTGTGGCTGCATTTCACTTCTGTAGCTTTAACTTTAACACTAGCATAGTTCATTTATACAGACAATATACATTACTATATATCTATGTGGGAGTTTCATTTCACCTCAGCAGCCCCCACAAGGGGAAACTTAATAGAATAATTATGTATTTCGTATTTAAATACCTGGACCTTTCTTTCTACACACCCAATAATGTCACGACCACTGGGCATTTACACGCTCAACGCTAAGCTAAACTTTAATCGATATGTTGCAATTTTGCAAACCTGGTGACTTTAAAATATGACAGCCAATTTGCGTAATTTTGGTTAAAGTTTAGCTTAACGTTATACGGCTTAATATCCATACAGTTTATAAAAATATACAGTCACATGCCGCGCTA
The DNA here is from genome assembly GCA_947458855.1 of Monopis laevigella. Lineage (NCBI taxonomy): Eukaryota > Metazoa > Arthropoda > Insecta > Lepidoptera > Tineidae > Monopis > Monopis laevigella. Next base: position 18,085,156 of record OX381576.1, read on the forward strand.
CAAAACACATATGCCACCCCTTTATAATAGAACCTTCTTATATTTCTATTAGTTTACGTTAACTGTCACGTTTCTTTCGATACTCAACATTCCCTCCAGTAGCTCTATCATAAGGTTTTGTCTGTGTCCACTATAGTCGCTAGTAACTATGTTTTTTTTTAAATATATGCCTACATGACCATGGTAATTGGTCCTAACGTTTCGGCGCTTCAGCTCTAACAAAAAAAAAAAAGAAATTAAGTTTACCATATTATCTTGTATATCATCACAAGGCTTAGATTCTAACACAAAGCTATCTCTGCTTTATTGTATTACCTAAACCACAAACTTGTTCAAAGATATTATCATCTCTTTGACAGAAGGTTCATAAAGAACTTTCAAAATTAATACGCAAATTTAATTCAAAAATGATTATTCCTTTAATTTCAAAAACCAATTATAAATATGTTGGACAGAATTGGGTTTAAAATTCCCAAGTAAAGAAATGAATAACATGAAATTGGCTATTCAAAAACTGATTGCGGTTTCTATAGGATTATTCTTATGTAGATACTAAAATAATAATAATATTTTTACATTTCAATATTAAACTTTAAATAAGTTTAATATTGAAATGTACGGCTTTACGCGCTCTCGGAAATAATTATTTCAGTTTAGTTATTACTAACCCTTTGACGCAATCCAATTCGAAATTACGCTGAATACATATTCTGTATACGCTGTAAACACCTGGTTCAATATTCTGTTATATTCGAACATATTTCAAGTGACGTTACTCTCGTCGCGTATATTATTGTCTTTATATTGGACTGCACAGGAAAAACACACGAAAGAAATATATTCAACTGCAAGTGTATACCAACCGGTATAAATTGAATATAGAAATAGACGAGAATACGCGCGTATTCGACTAAAATCAATTTGGACTAATGATGAAAAACTTTTGTGAACGTATTTGACTGTATTCGATTTAAACGCAATTTGGAACACGGGGCTATTCCAATTGCAGTCCGTCTTATGATAAAATGGACAGGTTTTATCAAGACTTACCTACTGAAAGTGCACGTTAATTATAGTGGTAGTTATTGTACAAGATTAATAATTTTAAGAACTTAAGTGAAGGCGCGAAAGAGTAAGTAGACAAAGTCCAATGACGCCAGACTATCACTGTCACTCGCGCACAAATTTATTCCGAGTCAGCTCAGCTGTTCAAATCTTGTTGTTTTTGGGGCTGAAATTGTATTCAATAATTGTGTGTTTCTCATGAAAGTAAGAACGGAAATGGCTTAAAATTGCCTAATAAACATGTTAGTTGCCGTCTTATTCTCATAAACCATATTAGAGGTCGTTTAAGCCACTTTGATGCCCCCACTACTGTGTAAGCTCACTATATGAAATGCGTTGGCATATCTCGTCATTTCGGCTGATTATCTCCAACCGTTTTTCTTTTTGTTTTAAGTGTAAGTATATACAAATATAAATGAAAATAGAAACTACGAAGAATAGACTGAGGAAAAGCTCTAAATATTAATATTCATTGAATTTTTTTTTTGTTTTCGTTAATAATTATATTGACATTTCAGCTATGGAGCTAAGAGGGTTTTATATTCTGGTAATGTATAATCATTGTATAATATATTTCCCGAACATATGTCCCTATATATTATTATATTAAATATATTATAATATAAAGTTAAAATCCGAAAATAATTTAGATTAATATTAGTTTACTATTATGAGATGAACATATTTAACCAATAATGAACCAATAGTACTTTTATTTAAGATCTAGAAAGATACTGACGTTTGTTATACGGATAATGCTGGTACCCTGGCTCACGGAGGCAAAATAAGTATTAGATAATTGGATTTAGGATTTAATGAAGTTAATTATTCATATTATTATTATTTCAATTAATACTAAAAGCCATTAGTTTCTAAAATATTTAGAATCACCGAGTTAGTTTTCTAATTACTTAACTTCTCAATGTATTCACGAAGAGAGCGGGGCGGAGTAGACACATTATCGCTTGGACTAGGTTTCAACAAGTAAGAAATTGTACCTCGAACCCACATCCAACGCAACATTAGGCGCATAAATTGCAGATTATTTAGTTAGAGCCTTGCAAAGTTAAGAGAACGTGCCGAGAAAATAAAACATAAAAAATGTTGCCGAATCGCTTACAGAGGCTTTACCATGGGTTTGCGCATTGTAGAAACGTAACGTATTCATTTACGTATAGCAACAACCAATAGGATCGCTTTATTCAATCCTGTTACCAAAAATAAAGCGATCCAATAGGTTGTTGCTCACGTATACGTAAATGAATACGTTACGTTTTTACAATGCGCAAACTCATGGTAGAGTCTCAGGGCGGAAAAAAAGTAACGTAATGTTGTTTTTATTTATTTCGAGAGCAGTCAAAGTGGGTACGTAATATAATGTCGAAAATTCATAAATTCAAACCCTGAAAATCCCGAAAAATACAAAATGCCGATTTACGATATACCGAATATATATTTAAAAAAGTCCTAAACTATGAAATTAAGGAAGTTAAAATGTCAATACTTTCTTTAACGGACATACATTTATCTGAAGTTTTGGGTAGGCATTTATCAATCATAACAGGACAGTATTTATTTTCCTTGTTCACATCAATAAGCTTGAGCTCCTTACAAAAAAAATATCGATGTGTCTAGTACGAACAGAGTTTTACTTGTGGCTATATGATGGCATAGCAGCACAGCCTTTGCTAATGAGTGAAGCGTAGTTCACCGTGTATGAGGGCAGCTCCTTACAAAAAAAATATCGATGTGTCTGTTACGGACAGAGCTTTACTTGTGGCTATATGATGGCATAGCAGCACAGCCTTTGTTAATGAGTGAAGCGTAGTTCACCGTGTATGAGGGCAGCTCCTTACAAAAAAAATATCGATGTGTCTGTTACGGACAGAGTTTTACTTGTGGCTATATGATGGCATAGCAGCACAGCCTTTGCTAATGAGTGAAGCGTAGTTCACCGTGTATGAGGGCAGCTCCTTACAAAAAAAATATCGATGTGTCTGTTACGGACAGAGTTTTACTTGTGGCTATATGATGGCATAGCAGCACAGCCTTTGCTAATGAGTGAAGCGTAGTTCACCGTGTATGAGGGCAGCTCCTTACAAAAAAAATATCGATGTGTCTGTTACGAACAGAGTTTTACTTGTGGCTATATGGCATAGCAGCACAGCCTTTGCTAATGAGTGAAGCGTAGTTCAACGTGTATGAGGGCAGCGAAATGGTGACGCAAAAATCCTCTGACGGAGCATTGGCGGAACCACCTTGGGATATCATCGCCAAGTTATTTGAGTAAGTGTCAAACAAATAAGTAATTTGGTATCCATTCAGATATTAGATATCATTTGATTTGATGTCTCCATAGTCTAGTGGTTCCACTTTGGCGGACAATCCGGAGACGATCTTACGATTCCCACTGATGGCAGAATAATATTAATAGGTATACATACATTTCTATACAGTTTTCCATGGTATTAATGTTTGGGTCTTTAGCTTTTGGTCTAATGTATAAACGGGATATTAAACTTTCGGTCGATTGAAGTTTTGACGTTTTAATATTCAGCCTTCCTTTAATAGGTCTTAAATTCGATATTTTGAACTTTGGCATTATAACACGTACCAGTTAATACAATACAAATAATCGATCTAGGTATAGCCAAATTATTTTTAAATAAATAATATAATACCATCACAGGTGCCTATTTGGCTCCCGAGAACCGTTTAAACGGCCTCAGGGTACCCAGTGGAGGGATTAGCCGTCCTCATTTCGCCGATGGTATTCGGAGGCAATACCTAACAAGTGGCGAGCTTATCGCGGTGTTTATGATGAAATAGCGTCGTTGTATAAAGCGGTCACCCATCCCATCACCCATGGCCTTGTATTCATCTGCTTAACATTGTTATCAGTTGCGCAGTGACTTAACCACTAGGCTGGGGCCACTTTTAAGTATTTTAATATGGGTTTTAAGTGTTTTAAGCTAATAATTTAAATAATTATAAAATATTACACAAACAATTGATATTTCTAGACGCTTTAAGTAAGTTTTCGCTATTGTTCTTTTAAAACTTATTTTTTTCTATATAAATAATATTGAGTATTAATGTAACAAATTATTTATTTTACTATGAATATTTTTTGTCATCTCTTCGCCGGTTCGACGTTCATAATTAACGTTGAACGGTAATTATGAACAACAGTAATATTAATTAGGATAATATTGAATTAATTTTGTGACAATGTTGTATCAAAATGAAATACTTACTTTTATATTATACTAGCCGGTGCCCGCAACTTCGTACGCGTTTTTATTTGAAAACAAAATATAAACTATTAGCTATTGTTTTTTAATATATACCTACCTATTTTTACTAATGGCCAGTATGCACTTTGATTAGTCAAGTGCCAAGTGTTTAGTGCCTTGTATAGTGTTTAGCAGGTGATGTCCTACAAAGTTTAGTAAACGGTGATTAGTTCATAATAAATCTCGGACAGTTTTATCCTACTTTTTATTAGAGCTCTGCATGCGACTTTGTATCTACCTGATGGTAAGCAGACCTACAAAGTCCATGTATGGGGTTGATCAATACATAGTTGTTTACATAATAATAATTAGTAGGACAATTTACACATATTGCTCTGGTCACAAACTAAGCTCTAGGCTTGAACTACATGTACCAGAAACAACGATATAATACATATTGTATTTTATAAACACCCAGACCATGACAAACTGTACAGAAAAACGTACTAATATTTTTTACCATGGGTGGGAATCGAACTCACGACCTCCTATTATATGTATAAATAAAACAATCTTCTGACTGGGTACAATTTATATAAAGGTTTCAGTATACTTCATAACATCTGACTGCCGACTTTCAATTGATCATGGGCTTAGGGCAGACTAAAGTTATTTAATCTAAGTTTTTCTTGAGTGTTATTACGAATCCACCACAGAGTTTCTGCTTATCTGCTCTTTAGGAACAACACAGTCACTCACAATAAATTCATTGGGCACATTTTATAAACTTTATTTTATCTAATAACAGTTTAATAAAAACTTTGACGTCTCGTTGCCTCCTTTTAGGGTACGCGTTCACTTCTTGCTCGCAAAGGTTAATTTATTTATTCCCTTTTTATTTTATAATAGCACGATGTAACTGCATCACTCTGAGATGGTAAGAAGTTTATGAATAGGCGGCACCAACGCCAGAATCCACAGATGCGTCGCTGGTGGAGTCTACTATATCAGATTTTTAAGTGATTATAAATAAAAATGCAAAGGAGTAGAAAATTTAGGTGAGAGGGGTATCTAGTATCTATAACTCAGACCGACCGACCAGTATCGTTACTACCGCCTATATTGATACAAAAACCGTCAAGTCATGTTCCGGTACTAGCCTATGGGTTCACCGTTTTCAGGAGACTTCTTCTTCTTATTGGCTACACTCTTGACAGAGTGGTCGTCGTCGTCACTTGAGTGTCAGTGGCACGCTTAACAAGTCGTCGCCACTCGTCTCGAACTGCAGCCTTCTTGGTGCACTTATGTGAAGTGTGGTTCATAGCAGCATTGATCTGGTCAGTCCATCTCACGCATTATTTTGCCATCGACTTTGCCCTGAACTACCAGGCGCTCGATGGATGCATCTCCACGCCGCGACATGTGTGCAAAGAAAGTAAAAATGCGTGATTTTACGATTGAGGAAAGGCGCTCTCTGATTCTTAGTTCCTCCAGTATGGACTTATTGATTCTGAACTCGGTCCATGATATGCCCAACATTCTCCGCCAACACCACATTCCCATAGCATCAATTCATCTTATTTTTATTTCGCGCAGGGTTCACGTCTCTGCAGCGAATAATAGGGACACAAGCTCTCTGACCAGCCGGATTTTAGTGGCTTTCGTAATATTTCTGTTCCTCCATGCTTACTTTAGCTTGTCCATAGCAGTCTTGAAACTGCCATGCGACGTTTGATTTCATACTCGCATCCACCGCTATTTGAGATCAATGCTCCCAGATAAATATATGATAGCACAACATCGCAGCTTTCTCTCTGTTTAATTTCTGGCCATTTATCGTTGGCACGGTCTACAATCATTACCTTTGTCTTGCTGTGGTTAATTTTGAGGTCGAATTTAAGACTGACGGGGACCATTTTTTGTAACACCTCCTCCATGTGACCAATACTGGCTGCAAACAATATGGTGTCGTCTGCATATCGCAAATTAGATTTTTAGACCTCCAATTGTTACTCTATCTGTCCAATCTTCAAGGGAAATTCTCATAATGAACTCTATGTAGATGTTAAACAGAAGCGGAGAAATAATGCATCCTTGTCGAACTCCAGCAATGGGGTGGAAGTGGTTAGATATAACTTAATCTGTTCTTACTGATGCCGTCCGATTTTCATAGAGACGTCTTAGTAGGTACACAAGATGTTTTGGCGTGCTCATTTTCAATGAGTCCTCCAGAGTATAGGCCATTTGACTGAATCAAACGCCTTTGAGAAGTCAACAAAGCAAATATAGGTCGGCTTGTTAAATTCCCGTCCTTTCTCGATTACTTCGCGTACTGAGAGGATTTGCTCACGGGTACCGTTACCTTTTACAAATCCGGCTTATTCGCGCGCGATCTGTTTTGACAGGTAGTTCTTAAGACGCTCGTTTAATATGTGTAGTAGAATGTTGCTTGCGTGTGATACACATCATAGTAGAACCCTTTTTGTGGAGTGGGGCAAAAACTATGTGTGCCCATTCTTACGGCTAATTACCTGTATGTCATATTTTGTTGCATAGAGTTTAGAAGATCTGGACATCTTAGTCTCCCGGAGAATCGGGATAGAATCTCTACCTGTTGCTTTTCCGCTCTTCAGGTGTTTAATTATAGCTCTTACTTCGTCCATGAGAATGTCTGGCTCAATCTCTCTATCCTCCGGTTCAGTCGAAATGAAGCAACGTGACCCTGGATCCTTAAACACCTTAGTCTCCCGGAGAATCGGGATAAAATCTCTACCTGTTACTTTTCCGCTCTTCAGGTGTTTAATTCTAGCTCTTACTTCGTCCATGAGAATGTCTGGCTCAATATCTCTATTCTCCGGTTCAGTCGAAATGAAGCAACGTGACCCTGGATCCTCAAACAGTGACTGTCAATAGTATTTCCAAGCCTCCGAAATCGCTTCAATTTCCGTAACGGTCTCCCCACGATATTTCTCAACAAACCTGGCTCTGAAAGTGAGGGTCTTTGTGATGAATCGATTTTTTCTGGTGTAGGTCTCTGATTTCATATTTACCAGCATGCGCTTTTTGCACAGATTTCTTGAAGCTAAGTGTTTCGATCTCGCGTACACGCGCGCTGCCTGGATCCGAGCAGATTTCTCGTTTAAAATTCTCACATCACCTTCCATGGCTTTTAGTCTGCGCCTTTCCTATATTAGGACAAAGGTATCGTCGCTTATCCAGTGTTGCCGTTTGCGTGTGTCCATAGTTGGGTTCGAGTCTTTAACTGCGGTTACTATCAAGTCTTTTGCCCGCTCCCACAACTGATCAGGTGATTCTGATTTTAAATGCACATTTATCCATTGATTCCATTTATGATGTAGTGCGTCCATAAACTTTATGAAGTCCTTTATTTCAACTCTAGCCTGTTTTTCAAGTTTTCTGGCTGCTTTAAGTTTTAACTGAAATCTCTTTAGAAATAACTCTTGATTTCTAAAAGAGGTGGTCGGATCCGCAATCTGCACCAGGGAGAGTGTGGGCACTAGGGACAGAGGTCTTCCACCAATCATAATATAATCAATTTAGTTGATGGGTTCCGCAGGTGAGGTCCACGTGTAAAGTCTCTAGGGTGGTTCTGGAAAAAGCTGTTTTATTTAAACAATTCTTTCCATCCATGCCCTGTTCGTTTTTTCAACCCTGTGTTCTCGATATACCGAGTAACTTTAACTTTAGGTAATCCGTACACTTTGCAATATAATCTCGTGTTGTTATTTACTTACGTCATTGTTATTATAGCTCAGTACGTGCGTCGTGCACGCTTATCTTGTAGTAGCATTCTATTAGCGTTAGCTGTGACCTATTTTTGCTAAGGCTACACTAAACCAAGCGTACAAGGACTTAAACTAAGGTATTATGTCCACGTTATTAATTTAAGGGTTGTACCATCTTTATTATCAGTCTTGGAACAGTCTATTATCAGAGTAAATTTCAAAACAGTAATTCTGGAGAATCAACCTACGTTTGCCTCGGTATCGAACAATGTGCTTTTACCTAAATAAAATTATCTTCAATACGGAATATTTAAATTAAAAAAAAAATTCACACAAATATCTAGAACAAAATTACTAGTACTTTATATTGTTTACAATAGTCTTGGGCGTGGTAAACCCGTAAAAGTACAATCAAACAATTATGAACTTTGTAGGTCAACTGCGAAAAGAAAAAGACTACATGTTTATGGCAGGCTCGTTATCTGTATTTAGCCAAAAAGTAAGGCCTTTTTGCGTGAGTCGGTCAAAATACTGATCAATATTATCTGCGCCTTAAAAAGTTATAAAATTGACATCAAAGATTAAAAACTTTTCCTTTTTGCAAAACTCTAGGATGTTTTTTATATTCTTATTATTTCTTATTAGCTATACAGGGTGTAACCTAGAAAACGGTCACTATGGGAGTTCTTGTGTTGTTAGGGGTTGAATTTCTCGGACCGTATGGACCGACAGCTCATGAAAATTTCAAAGAAAATTCCAAACGTTTGATCGATATATCAGGTGACCAAAGACTGGCTCGTTTCTTGGACAGCGTATAACAATACAACGAAGTAACATAGCTAATTTTGCGGCAAATTCCCCAATGGCAGTGATTTAGATGAAATATTTTTATTAATTTTTGTTACAAAAGAGTTTATTCACATGTCGATATTGAAATCTCTATCTCTAAAATTAAAAGAAGATGCTTACAGATTACGTAGCATTGAATTTTTTAGAACATTATTTCCCTTTCTTAATTTATAGGTTTAGAGTTACCCATGATTGTTCCCGAAATTACCCTTTGTACCCTTTTTGTTACCTTATATAGTATCACTAACTTTTGTTGTCAAAATTTGTATAATTTTAGTTTTATAATAAGGAAAAGATCAATATATTATTTGAACTTTTATAGTTTTTTATATATTTTAGTATATGATTTAGTATGTACAATAATACTAGGTGGCACAGTTGTATGGCAGATGTTAATTGGCAACTCAATGGAATCAGCCTATCACCTAGTCTTATACTAGTTATTATAGTTATGTAGCGAGCCTTCGGATCAGTAGTATTTTTTCATATAATGATACATTTTACCATTTCACTTTAATAGTTTAATTTCTTTAACAAACTAATGAAAATTAATCGATGCTCTTTTGTTAATTATATATATAGGAGCCTAACCAAAACACTCTTGATTTTTTTTTACTATTTATAAATATCTGTAAAGATTTGCATGAAATAAATAATTTGATTGATTGATTAATTGTAACTATAGATATTTGTATTGTTCTATAGATATGAGTATGGATAATTATTACTCCTACATCTTCTTTCCCCTTCCTTCGCTATACTCCCTATTAATATAGCACCTATCAATTTATTTTCAAAGTATTTGAGCCTGTTGTACTGTAGCAACTTATATTGGCGAAATTTTTATTTCTGAAAATTTGTCAGTCCGGCTGGACTTACGAATAGAAGTTTTATAGATTAATGAAATATCGATTTCGAGGGATTACAAACAATGTTTAATAATAATTTACACAACTTTGTGTTTTTATTTCATTTATTTACAAAATCATGAAAGAATACATCTAATATTAAATATTACAATGTACGAGTATATTCGTACTTGTAAATAATAAAATATTCGTTACACAAAAGGCTATACAAATATTGTACCTGATTACTTAACTTTGATTACCGTCTAATTTACATATCCTTTGGGAAATCAGGCATAGTCAGAAATAGTTGTAAAAATATATAGTCATAAATGATGTATCATAAAATAGATGGTGCTAGAATCTAGTAGCTAGACCAAATCAATATTATGATATGGAATTGTATGGTATAGTACGGTATGGTATGGGGTGGTATGGCATGGCATGGCATGGCATGATATGGTATGGTACGGCATGGTACGGTACGGTGTGGCATGGCATGGTATGGTATAGCATGGCATGGCATGGCATGGCATGGTATGGTATGGTATGGTATGGTATGGTATGGTATGGTATGGTATGGTATGGTATTGTATGGTATGGTATGATATGGTATGTATATTATTGATCACAAAAAGAACATAGGTTATTTTTCATTATTATCTTGATATTTGATTTAAAAATTAAAACAAAACGGCCAGTGTAATAGCAAATTGTGTCATTATATAAAAAATACTTTATGCTACAATACCAACTAGTGTAATACTAGATGGGTAGCTTATTCCATTTACCCGACAATCATTATCTGCCATACAAGGGTGCCACCGAGGCGACTAACCTCACCGACCATATCCACGCCTTAAATTTTTATTGTGAGTAAATAAAACAACACGAAAGGCGAAACTACTAGTCCTCGGAGGCGGTCTTTCACTTCAGTGTCGAATTACTTTGATCGACTCAATTTAGACGACCACTTTAATAAGTTAGGTAAGTCAGTATTCTGAGGATGCAGAATTCATTATTCTGTCAAAGACTTCACTTAAAACACTTAAAACGGGATAAAACTTGGATTTAAATGTCATTTCTACACTTTGAGTACAAGTTAAAGTGCTGGCTCAGAGTTTAATTTAAAACACTTGTGTTTACTTTTCAAAATTTAAGGCGCTTATCCGCATACCTATTGTGATTTATATTTTAATATAATTATAATTGTGTTAATTGGCATTATAAATATATAAATGCAGAAGTCAAAAATATATGACCGTAAATATATACATACTATTAATAGTATGTATATATTTACGGTATAACACTTCCAATTTGTGGAATGATTTTTTTAATAGAAAAAAAATATTACATCATAAACTCTTCAGGATCGTTTAGAGCTTCTGTTATATTTTTGTTTAAGGCTGGTATGTTCTGAACTTAAAATTAATTATTCATAATGAATATATATATGGTAGGTTAATACGAAGGTATATTCATTATGAATAATTAATTTTAAGTTCAGAACATACCAGCCTTAAACAAAAATATAACAGAAGCTCTAAACGATCCTGAAGAGTTTATGATGTAATAAATTTTACATTTCACATAATTCATACTTCTGTTGTAATCCATCCACAGAATTATGAATTAAGTAAGATCTTGTCTAAAAAATGAGAACAGAAGATGGCTGCCATACAAACCCAAAACAAAAAGTGAGGACACAATTATTTCAACCGATCAATCCTCAAGAAGTAAGAACAAAACGTGTTATTATAGTGTTTACGTTACGAGTTTAAACCCCTGTGATTTTAACTCATACCTACCTAGGACCTCGCTGTCGCCCTACAACATTATTATAGTGACTCGGTAATTACAAAAAATGAGACACGAGCACATTTAAAATTTCGTTCGTAAATATAACTCTTTCAGAGTGGTCCCATATAAATTTAATTAAATTCGGTTAAGTAGTTTGGTTTTTAAACCAAAATATCTTGAAAAAATATGATAATAATAATAATAATATGTAGGACAAATTACACATATTGCTCTGGTCACAAACTAAGCTCTAGGTTTGTACTATGTGACCAGAAGCAACGATATAATGCACATTATATTTTATAAACACCCAGACAAACTGTACAGAAAAAAACGTAACAATTTTTTGCCATGGGTGGGAATCGAACCTTAGACCTCCGGATACAACGTCAAAGGCGCAACCACTAGTCTACGGAGGCTGTCATTCGTATAAGTCGCGTAAATGTTTAGGTATTATGTGTGGTCTTCATTGTCAGTAGACATATTTCGTAGCCTTTATTTTCGTTAACGATCCGTGTCGAATTGAAATAGTGTTTTTCTTTTTCCAAAAAGTGATTATTATTAATAAAAACTTTAATTAGTTTACAGTGTATGTATTTACTGTATAAATTTTAAATATACGAAATGAAATTTGACCTACTTCCCGTTATCCGATTGACCTGAAATTTACTGCATACGGAGTTGGAAGGTACCACTGTGGATCTATTTAATGGTGAGGAGTGAGAAACATGGCGTATTATTATTTGATGAGTAGTTCTAAACATTACCTGACTAGGGTCTGCAGATGGACCAGAAGGGTAGACAACGTAAGTCTCCAAATAGTATTTTATCCCTGACTCTTGTAACACGGGGTAACATACATAGTGTAGCTTATTAGATGACAATGTAATTAGGTACATATATAAGACCTTTAAATGTCACCTGCTAAAATTATATATGTTGTTACCTACTATTTTTTATTTTAGCAGTGGGAATGTTGGATATGGTTTAGTGGATTTTCTGATTGATGGCACTACAGTTTTTAGGTCCCCGGTTTAAACCCGGATTACCAACTAATGAGTTTTTTAAATTAAATTATGTACCTACATTCCTAGTTCCACTAAACAGAACAGGACAGCTTTACAACTTGTGAAACTGTTCATAGACGAGTTATTGATTCGAGTCTATCCAAATATCCCGACGAGCTAGCCACTTGTTCAGAGTAGACTCATACCACCGGCTATGGAGAGGTGGGAATAAAACCCCTCCACTGGTTATCCTGAGGCCGTATATGCGGTCTTAAGTGCCCGCGCCGTTAAGCACCCGTGATGGTACGCACATACATAAAATACTCAAGAATATATAGATTTTTATATTATACTGTTTTTTTTTAATATCCACAACAGTAGGACTTACTTTCAGTAAATATGTCATTGTACATTGGAATATACATAAAAACAATTATATTTGATTTTTAAATTATATTTGTATAAATAATTATTACCTAAAACAGTTTTCTTATTTATATAATATAGGTATTAAATTGACATTTTAACCTCTAGCGTGAATCTGGAAAATTTCCAGGGATTGTCTAACGTTGACATAATTAGGGTTGTCTTCAGCTATATTATAATACAACGTTATATTTATTTAACTTGGATTTTGCCAATAATAAATAACAGACAAAAATCTGTTATATATAGATATAACAGATATTAGTAGGTATAGACCTACTAATATTATAAAGCTGAAGAGTTTCTTTGTTTGTTTGAACGCGCTAATCTCAGGAACTACTGGTTCGAAATAAAAAAATATATAGTGTTGGATAGCCCATTTATTGAGGAAGGCTTTAGGTTATATAACATTACGCTGCGACCAATAGGGGCGGAGTAACAATGAAATATGTTGCAAAACGATGAAAAATTATTCCTTTTGAGAGCGAACGCTGCGTAAACGGGTAAAATTACGCGACGAAGTTGCGCGGATCAGCTAGTAAAGTATATACCTACGTGGTGGTCGAGTTGGTTAGACCTTACTTAAAAACACTTAGGTCCTCGGTTCAAACCTTGATGTGTACCAATTAATCTTAAAAAATATGTACATTTGTCTAACAATACCACTATAGTGCCTCGGAGAGCACTTTAAACTATCTGTCCCAGTTTCACTGTACCAACTTATGAAACTGTTTTTATAGGTGGGTTTTTGAGTCTACGCAAACATCGTGACGAGCTAGCCACTTGTACGGTGTAGACTGTACGACGAGGTGGGATTAAAAACCCCTCCGCTAGGTACCCTGAGGCCTATATAGTATTATAGTAAGTGAATTCTCCAAATTTACTATAATCAAACAGTTTTAAATAAAATTTATTATCAATGATTTTTTTTCAAATAAAATAACAAAATATATATTTTAATAAATGATTGAAAAAAAATACATTTATATTATTATTTATTAGTGATCGGAAATACGGGAGCAATTATACCTAAACTGATATTTTTTCCGAGAAAAAATGCCTTTCTAAATATTTTTAATATATTTTCATATATGTATAAAGAATCCCGGGAATCTGGTATATTTTATATGACAATAAAATATATACTCGGACCATATCTTTATAGAGTAATATCTCTTATCAATTAGATATAAATTAAGCCTTTTCTGAATTTAAGAAGTAAAACATAAATATTTCAGAAAACTGACAGACATTTAAAAAAAATATTCAGAAAGATATTGTTTTCTCGGGAAAAAAATAAGTTTAGGTATGGTTATACGCGAATTTCCGATCACTAATTATTATGTATCATGAAGTAATTACAAATTATTTACTGAGTATAATATTACTTACCTCTAAACACCAGACTAACACTACGAAAGTCTTTCACCTCAAGTTTCAAACGGTGTATCACCACCGTTATCGACATATCTAATAACGTTTATTTTCGACTACATAAATAATGATTTAGTTACAATAGTTCTATTAAACAGGATTTTTTATTCAATAAAGGTTTTAACTAATGGAATGAACACTCCAAAAAAGTTTACTCACTACTAGCAAGGGAAGTTGATTATCATAGTCTAAGTAATTAATTATTAATGAATTCACTACGAAAAAGTTAAACACGAATTATGTTCTAATCTAATTAAGCACGGGGATTAAATATGATACTAATAATTCACTTTTATATGAAAAGTCACTAAGAAAGTTAAAACTACAGATTATAATAGTTTTTAACACCTTAAATCTAAAAGTTTGATAGTCTAACACCACAAAAATAGGTTTAACACCTAAGTTCTATTCTACACTGCTACATTTTAGATATTTAGTTTTTTTGGGACATAACAAGAAAAGGGTAGAGAAGTTTTCGAAATCAGCGATTTGCTATCTGCGCCACAAGACACCGAAAGGCTACGTGCGACTGGAAGCAAAGTCACGGACCGAGTGAGCGGAGCGCGGGCGGCTCCGCGGTCGGCGGCGAGCTCTATGGCGGGCGGCGGCGCACGCAGATGCCACTGGTCTCCCGGACCCAGAACATTAAAGATTCTACGAGCTCAAGCCTAATAATTCGCCTAGAGACCACTCACCGAATATTATTTTATTAAACAAACACAATAAAACTGGCGGTTATGAATAAATTAAGGCCCAATCACAGTAGTGCCCTAGTAGAAAGCTGCCTCTAATCTAAACATTAATGGTTTGAACCGAATTTGTAACCAGAGTATTTGTTGCTACAATAATATAAATTAGTTATCTTGTTAGGCTTTTACGATGGTAACAATGACTTCATTTGTAAATTTAGTTTTAAACTGAGTCGTCATCGGTTCGGGGTTCAATTCTACTTAACTAACTTGGGGGTATAGTGGAATTTGCGGTTATTGAGACTACTCACTCCTGTAGTGAATTTCTCAAGTGTGCCTAAAAATGCCAAATCCTAAACTACGAGGAATAGCGAAAAATACTGAAAAATGTCCCGGGACCGACTTGATAAAAACTAAAACTGCATCTAATGCAATAGATTATTTTCAAATCTCATAGCGGTAATCAAAACGGGGTTGATTTTGAAAAAAAATCTTATTATTGCATCATTAGATTTTTAAAAAAATAATTCCTAGCCGGGAATCGAACCAGTGGATTTCGAAAAAAAAGTCATGCTGTATTATGGCACCAGCTGAAAGTGTCGCTTATAAAAACTAAATCTGCATCATTAGATTTTTGAAAAAAATATTCTCCTAACCGGGAATCGAACTGATTGATTTTGGAAAAAAAACTCACACTTTATTATTGCACCAGCTGATAATGTCGCTTATAAGTATCAAATTCTGGCAAGTAATATTAAACGGTAGTGACCCTTATAAGTATCAAATTCTGGTAAATAATAATGAACGGTAAACCGGCTAGGAGAATAAATATTTAAAAAATCTAATGATGGAGTTTTAGTTTTTATCAATATCAGCCCCGAGACTCCTTTGAGCATTTTTCGATATTCCTTGTAGTTTAGGATTTGGCCTTGAAGGCACACTTGAAAAATTCACCCTGTATATACATCGTAACAAGCTATATTTGGAAATCAGTAAAGAGAGACAATAAAATATATAATATAACTACGTAATATTAGAGTAAAAATAGAATACCTTTAATACAATACAAAATAATCTGGATTTTTCTATAGTCCCACGCAAAACATGTATTACAAACACAACACATATAACAATAGATCACCCAAAAATATAATATAATTAAGTAAGTAAATAGATATCTTATTATTTGATATCTTATTACATTTATTTATATGTACTATGTTAACTTCAATGTGACTGAATTTTTTCTGAAAATAAATAAATAAGTCATGTCCTATTATATATTTTTTTATTGAGAAAAAAATGTTTTGTGTACCTAAATTATGTATATGGTAAGTAAAATGCATATATGTATATTCAGACAGTGTTTTAAAAACTTTTAATGATGTAATTTAGTTGACGAAAGATTGCGGTGAAAACTTGCAACTCGTCGTAGCTCACACGTAGCGCTGCGTAGTATTTTTTATAAGATTTAATTATAGTAATTTGATTTAATCGCTTTTAATATTAATAAAAGTGGCCCCGCCCCAGTCACTGCGCAACTGATAACAAGGTTAAGCAGATAACAACAAGGCAGAACCTGGGATGGGTGACCGCTTTATACAACGAGGCTATACCAACATAAACACCGCAACAAGCTCGCCACTTGTTAGGTGTTGCTTCCGAATACCATCGGCGAAATGAGGTCGGGTTAATCCCACCGCTGGGTACCCTGAGGCCGTCTAAACGGTTCTTGGGAGCCAAAAAGGCACCGTGATGGTATTATTTATTTAATATTAATAACTTCTTTTGTGTGTATATTTTTGTACATTAATTTGTAAATACTACGCTACGACTTACTTACTTCGTGTGCGTGTTATTTTAAAATACAAAATCTATTTGCTATTTTTTTTATACAGTATTATCTCTTATTGATAAAGTAATATAACCATATTATTATCAGGTATATTATGCCGTAAAATAAAGTTGTCTTCGCTCCATAGATAATTACAAACACTGATTTATAGGTATAATTTTGGTTTTAGTAAGCATCTACCTACCGTTGCATATATAATGTGACATAAAATTTCAACTTTAAAAGAAAAAAAGTGAGTTTTTACCATTTTCCATGCAATTTCCCAATTTTTATTTTCATAAGAACCTTCCTTGGACTTACGAATATTTGAAAAAAATAAAATTGCCGGATTTATTCAGCCGTATTCGTATTTAATGCTAAGCAAGAAATTTAGCGATTCATTTTTAATTTATATACATGTATGTATATATAAAATACTCGTAGACAGATGATCATTTATTAGATGTACCTATCTATAATATGCGTAAAGGTGTCCTCTACGAACCTTTGATAATGGCAACCTTTATTTATAATCCGTATTTGCCTGATGGCCAAAAAGTTCTATAAAGTTCTTAATTAGACAATTATTATACTAGCTGGTGCTATAAGGTAGGTAACTTAATTTTTAAAATTAATACCACTTGATCGATTTATAGGTCGATTTTAATGAAATAATATAATCAAGGGTGCCTTACGGCATCTTTGACAGCCTAGACGGTCTAAGGGTTCCCAGCGGATTAACTCCGCTGATAAAATACTGAGACCGAAGATAATCCGAACTTTCGAAGTCTAATCAGAACTTTTCGTAGACTCATAGCACGTCGCTATTTTTGGGTAGACTCAATAACTTACAATCTATAAACAGTTGCACAGGTCGCTATAGTAAAAATGGGACCGATGGCTTAACGTGCGCTCCGAGGTACTGGTGACATTATTGTTTTCAAACATTAGTTTGACAACACAATTATTTTAATTGAAAATTCATTGGTACTCACCGGGGACCTAAAAACTGTAATATAATTTTGTTGAAATAAACGTTAAATATTCTTATCAAATAATAAAGCGTCTTATCTTTTCGTAACTTAATTTTGAATCCAATGAGTAGCTTTTACTAAGTAATGAACAAACCGACAACCAAAATTTCAACATCAAATATTTTTTACGTTCTATTATTTATTTCTCGCGTTTTCCAGTAATTACCTACTTTTTTGGTATACATGTTTAACTATTTTATGATACAGCTTGAATTTGAAAGCTTGTACTCTGGGTTAATATGAGGTTCTGCTGATCAAATCGAACAACTTTTCGCATAGAACCATGCATCGCAAATGAAAAAAAAATAGCATTGTAAAAAAAAATGCCATACAAACCAGTAATGCTAAAATTACCAGTTTGGTAATTTTAGCCTAGAGTACTCTGGGCTAAAATTACTAACCTTGTAAAGTCACCATGTATGTATAGATATTACCAATATTTTTGATCTTTAAAAAAGATCATCCTAAGGAATTTAGAAAAAGGCATAAATATATATATATATATCTTCACGGCTGCCTTACGACATCCGAGACCGCCTAGACGGCCCCAGGGTACCCAGCGGAGGGGTTTTAATCCCACCTCGTCGTAGCCGTTGGTATGAGTCTACACCGAACAAGTGGCTAGCTCGTCGCGATGTTTTGGATAGACTCAATAACCCATCTATAAACAGTTTCACAAGTTGGTATAGTGAAACCGGGACCGACAGCTTAACGTGCTCTCCGAGGCACTATAGCGGTGTTGTCAAACAAATGTACATATTTTTTTTAATTAAAAACTCATTGGTACACACCGGGATTCGAACTAGGGACCTTAGTGTTTTTTAGTCCAAGGTCTAACCAACTCGGCCACGTATATAAAATATAAACACGTATATGCATAAATATAAAATCCTGAAAAAGTAAAAATAAAAAAAACAGACTCCTCTGCCATCTAGAAACTAGGACTTTTAACTTCACTCGTATATAGTTATTATAAGAATGCTAATTGAGGGCGTCTGTATATAAGTAGAAAACAAGCAATGTCAAAATTCGTGAGGGGTAACTGGCACCTGGTTGGCTCAGGGGTTGAGCGCCTTGCCGTGATAACAAGGTTCGTGGGTTCGAGTCCCACCCACTAGGATTTTTTTCATTACATTTTTATCTTTAAAAATTAATATAAGATTACTAATTTATAAAATTTAGAATTTATAAAAATGTATATATATAGTTTTAACCGAGCAATAGCAGTTTATTCAATCTCACACTACAGGCTCAAATAAAATACTTTTATGTTAAACACAGGTGTATCAAATATATGTCGAGCGAGACGGTTTAGTTTAGGTGGGGACCTAATTATCAGCTGCAATAGTGTTTTTATCCGCCTTATTGAACTAATGATAATTATGTAATGTAATATTCATGTTAAATAACTAGATATACCTAATCAACTGAAATTAGTAGTTATTGCGGTGATAAAATTATTCAGATAAATAAAATAATAACATACGAGATAGCCAAGTTTGTATTAGGATACTAAAAATCGTCTACTTAAAAAACGAAGTGGTTACGAAACGCGCGATTGATTTGATGATAAAGCAGCGAGGATATTAAAATATACTCGTAATGCAAATACGTCTTTCTCCAATAAAAAAAGGGTTTGATCACCAGCATATGCCTACAGTACTACCAATAAATATTCTCAATAAACTATAGTGTTCCTAGAAGTAATGTTAAGCTATTCAGACCCGTTTTCACTGATACCTTTTGGGGAAATTATACAATTAGGTAAAAAACTCTAATTAAAAGTGTCACCAGACAAACTCCATTATTGGAGTGTGTATAGGGACTTTTAAATGCTAATAGTATGGCATTATATTTAGTTGAATACGGCAAATAAAATATTTTTATATTAGAAAAATAACAATGTTAATAATAAAAAACAAATAAATAAATTAAACCTTAAAAAGTACTTTATAAATTAAAAGTAATAAAAAAAAAAAACAAAAAATAATAATAATAAGACCTACACAATATAAATAACCTGCTATTTTTTTTCTATATAATAATAAGCATATATATTTTTTTATTTGTCTCAATACGAAAAAAAACAACCATTTCAACAGTGAACCATACACACCCTCATTACCATACCTACTTCAACAACAAACGAGAATAGAATAGATATCATAAAGAAAAAGGAAAACCACTAATTGCACATTTTAATGTCCGCTGCGTCCAAACTCTGTCTAAAGCCGAACGTTCCGAACGTTCTCGGCTTCGGAACCCCAGGCACAAGTAAGCAAAGGAGGTACAACTTTTTTTTTAACAATTATAACTGCTACAAAACGTTTTGAAGTGATGTAAAAAACATCAGAGAACACATTTGACAGGCGGTCAACAAGGTTTTTAGGTTGGCAATACACCCCGGAAGCTGTCAGCCGATGCCATAAGATGTATGGCATCGGCTGACAGCTTCCCTCTGAAAAGATTAGTATAGAAATTCAACGAGGGAATGCTGCCAGTGCTTTGAGCACCATGCCACTGGACAATAGTCTGGAGGAAATATTTATATTATAAGTAGGTTTGAGATTTATTTTTTTATTATTTTATTTAGGGTACTTACATTTTTTATACTTATATTTTTATTTAATTTAATTTGTTATTTAGATTTAGTTTCTTTTACTAGGTTAATTAATATTATTTTTATATACTTTTGTAAATTTAATTATTTGTTATTATGTTCGATTAAATGTTTAATTTCTACATTACGAATAAAAAAAAGTTATATTTATTCAAATTATGTTTTTTAGAATACACCTACATAAATTAATCATTAGGTTTAAAATAGATCAATGAGTAGGTAATGTATCTAATTATATTATACCTACTTATGTACTTAACTGGGAAGGTTTATATTAAGTGAAACAAAATTTAAATACTCTTTTCAAATCAACTAGCTTATATATATAAAAAAAAAAAAATCTTATGAACAAGGGAATAAATAAAAATAAATCTTAGGTTTAATCGTTTATAATATACATGGTGAATTTGAATGGGTGTACTTTGGGCTAATATGATGTTCTACTGATCAATACGAACAACTTTTCCCATGGAACCATGTGTCGCAAATGAAAAAAAAATATGGCTTCCCCATACAAATTGGTCATTTTAACTTTACTAGTTTGTATGGAGAAGGCAATTTTTTTTTTCATTTGCGACACATGGTTTCATGGGAAAAGTTGTTCGTATTGACCAGTAGAACATCATATTAGCCCAAAGTACACCCATTCAAATTCACCCTGTATATATATATATGTATATTTAAAAAAAAAATGTTGCCGCTGAATACCACAAAATACTAAATCGACAATCGAATGCGCAATATCACAATTTTCGATTCAGTCGATCGTTTTTTTTTGCAACAATCGCCCATCGCTAATTCATACCCACACCCGCACCCACACCCGCAACCGCACTCGCACCCACACCCACACTCGCACCCACGCCCGCACTCGCGCCCTTACCTGCCACTCGTACCTTGCACATCCACTCCTACAGGCCCTAAACGTGTTCCAAATGTGTTTTATATTAAATTTAATAAATTAATATATAAGACAATTGACATATAATATGACAAACTAAGCTCGTCAGGCCACTCAGCGCCTTCACGAATAAAATACTAACGTTATAATGTCAAAAACCATTCTAGTATTAAATTTTTAAAGGTTAAAATGCAATGAAAAAAAATCTTGGTGGATGGAACCACTGATAAGGAATTTATAAAAGAGTAAAAATATGTAAGACCATTCTAAAATTCAAATTAGCAACATGTAGGTAACATGTTGCTTAGACGTTTTTGATGGGTGTATATAAACACCATCTTAGGTTAGCGACATTAGCGAGATATAGGTAGATAGCATGTCTAAAAAACTTAGAGGCCTATGCTTTGTGTACCAGAAATAACGATACACATACGTATTGTATTTTATAAATACTCAGATAGTTTGCCTTGGAAAACTATACAGAAAAAAAGGATTAATAGATATTGTTTTGCTTGCATTGAGTGGGAATCAAACCCACAACTTCCGGATAAAACTCCAAACACACAACTACTTGGAGGCGTATAAAATACATTTGGTACACGGAAAATTTCTAATGGAAATCCAACAAAACTTACTCGTACTGGATATTGGAAATATTACAACACAAACATAAACTTATACTGAAATATTACTCTGGGGTGCACTAAATTAACTTAACTTTAACCGAGATCTCTTAATAAGTAGATATAATTAAGAAAATACGAATTATTCTTTTTATATACGAATCAGATTTCACAGATATAGCTAAATAAATATTTATCCCAGTAAATCTAATACAATTAAATGTTGTATTTACAATTTTACTCATTAGAGATAGTGTGAAAAACCGGGTGAAAGGAAAGCTGGTAGTGTTAGGCTTGATATTGAACGTATGCTTAAAGCTCCATATTAGAATTTTAAATTACCAATTTCAGAAAAACGTTGTGTTATTAATTTTATATGATTAATTACTGTTGATGCATTTTCCCCTCGAGCGATCTTTCCAACGAGCCATCATCCATCGAGCCACCAAATCAAGGGTTAAACATTTGAATTTAATTGGAATATTATTGGATGTATAGCTAAACTAAAAATAATTGGTCCGAGAGGGTATTATATTTTCACCAAACATTAATTTTGATGGTGACTCATTACCAAAGGTATTGAAAAAAACTGGTAATTGATATTGAATTACATTACGAAATTAAAAATCCATCTACGGTATTGAAAGCATTTTTTAGTAAATTTTTAAAAACACTTCATCATCACTGGAATTTAGAAATTTCCTTGCGACATTCACGGCTGCCTCATATACACCTTTAACTTCAAAACCAACCTGCCGAAATTGTATTTTTTTTTGAAGTACTCGTACATTGTGGAAATTTACAGCAGCATAGCTTTAATGTCAAGCGCCTCAAAGTGCTGCCTACTACAGCTATAGGGCGTATTCCTCTATCTTTTTTTTGATAGAGTAATAAGATTTGCTTCATACAGGACGGATATTATTTCTTCAGGAACTCACCCTGCTAACATAAGGTTGACTAAAGAAGTAAGTTCTTATAGAAGTGAAGATCCAGATAAAATATATTATATATTATGTTTTATGAGTGGTTAGTAAACTTGTTTGACGAGGTTGGAATAAAATCCGCCACTGGGTACTCTGGGGCCGCCAAGGTCAGTGTTTTTCAATATTTAGGACAATGCGACCCCTTTACAAGTTAAAAAATTCTAGTGACCGCCTAGCTATGGAAATAAGGAAAGCAATACTAGAAAATTATTTGATTATTAACTTAACAACAGAAAAAAAAAACCCGTTTTGAAAAATAAACACTGAAAGTGTCTTTTTTATTGTAGTGTAGAACATAGAAAGAAAAAATAATAGCATTTTTTCTTTTGCCTGCGACTCTCTGAGAATTGCTATGCGACTCCCCTAGGGGTCGCGACCCACATTTTGAAAAACACTCGTCTAGGTGGTCTAGTGCGCAGTAAGGTGCCAGTGATGGATTATTTAGGTAGACTCAATAAACGATAAATGCCTTTGGAATGGTTATATTTTTATTAAATTACTAGCTGACCCGCGCAACTTTGTCTGCGCGTTTAAATTTAACCGTTTACGCAGCGTACGCTCTTAAAAGGAATAATTTTTCCCCGTTTTTGCAACATTTTTCTTTGTTACTCCGCTCCTATTAGTCGTAGCGTGATGTTATATAGCTTATAGCCTTTCTCGATAAATGGATTATCCAACACGAAAATATTTTTTCAATTCGAATCAGTAGTTCCTGAGATTAGCGCGTTCAAACAAACAAACAAACTCTTCAGCTTTATAATATTAGTATAGAAGTATAGATATACTAGCGCATACTAGTATATATATAATATTTTCCATTTGGTTTTGGCCTAATATCGTATACGAGTATAAATAGGTCATAGAATACATTATATTTGAGGATTATTTATAGAAATAAATACCTACTATTTTTATTTCAATAAAATATATTTAATTCTTTTTAACATAGATTCAATTTGCTTTCTTTTGTTCCAAGAAACACAGTATAGTGGTAGATGTATTTCCTAAGTTAAATAAACTTGGATCACTCCGTCCAAGAATTCGTTTAAAAATTATTGCAATAGTTGAAAACTTACTTTAGATGCAGTTTAAGTGGAATTGTTTTAAATGAGTTTTCGTCGATTTTAAATACATGTGGTTAAAATCGATTTCTAAAAAAAAAAAAAAATATAAAAAAGCTAAAGAATTTGATTGTTTGAACGTACTAAACTCTGGAACTACCAGCTGATGTAAAAAAAATGAATATTTATGTCATGCGACTAATAATATATCATCATCAACATCATCATATATATTTAATACTATCAAACATCTATATAAATATAAATAAATAACTAAATTGGTTATGATGTTAGAACATTACATTTAACAGGTAATTAAGTAATAATTTACTTACATAATTTAAATAAAAACTTGATTCAGACATATTATTTTTAAGAAATAAAACTTTAATTTTTAATAATTTACAAAACTATAATTTTTGGATATAATAATAATAATATGAAGGAGCTTTCACTTCACTACTATTTACACTATTATTGCCCTGGTCACAAGCTCTAGGCTTATACTATGTGTACCAGAATTAATGATACATAATTATATTTTATAAAACACCCTTGACAAACTTTCCTTTCTTTTTCTTTTTGTTATAGTTGGGAATCGAACCCACGACATCCAGATATAACACGAAATGCGTAACTACTAGTCTACGAAGGCAATAAACTTTTATATACTTATAAATATTACATTAGCTATAACGTAATTAATTAAATATTTATTGGTACATTAATCAGATTTGTGTACAGACTCATTAATTCATAATTACATTGCTTAAACTCTATGTTGATTCATGTTTACGATTAACAAAGGAATTAATTGTCATATAGTTATTTTATTTTTTATCTATTTTTATCCTTATTATACTTTTGGGTAAATAAAATATATTTGTTTAAAAAAAACGTTACTTTTTCACAATTTGCTCAATTTTCAAGTTAATAGCTGGGAATATAATATATACAGGATGAATTTTTCAAGTGTGCCTTTAAGGCCAAATTCTAAACTACAAGGAATATCGGAAAATGCTCAAAGGAGTCACGGGACCGATTTTTTTTTAGGATTTGGCCTTGAAGGAACACTTGAAAAATTCACCCTGTATGTTAGATTTCGTCTATTACAACAAGTTTTGTATGACACGAAAAAATACCGTGCATTTTTTTTTATTGTAGCGGGCATGTTACTATATTTCCTAATATTTATGAGAAGTCCATGAAATGCGATAGATTAATACATTTCCTAAAAATCCACTATGCCGACTAAATACGGCATAGTGTGTTTTTAGGAAATGGTATTTTTAGGTACGGTTAAGAAATTTACGGCGGCAAAGTCGTATTTGCATTATAAAAATATTGCCCATCGTTAAATCATCCACCCGTTTAGTAGCATCAAATAATCGACAATAAATCGATGAACTAGTAGAACCCACAGACTAAAACTAAAACATGACTCGGTCACTTGAGGTTGTGTATTATTTTGTATGCTCGGTGGTAACGGCCTAGCGAAGATTTAGTCTTTAGTGTGACATTTAAATAAAATATTATTTAAATTTTGATTGTATTGAATGTTTTCATATTTTACAATAGAAAGCATGAATTCGTAAAACGCAGTATAGGAGATGGAAGCAATTTCAATTTACTAGTTTACTAGTGTCGCCATGTAGAAGGAGAGGCACGTTTTATTGGACGAAACGATTGCAGTTTCCCTGACTTTGATATACCTACATAGTAAGCAACTACAAACGCTTTCTAAAAAGGCATCAAGTGCAATTAAAAAATGCCAATATGTGATCCCGTATGAAATTTAGGTAATTTTTAAAGTTAATTTGTGTTGGTTTGTTTGACCGTTGTGGCGTTTTTTTTGTTTATAATAAACTAGCTGTCCCGGCAAACTTCGTATCGCCTCAGAATCAATAAACTTATTAGCTGAATAAATATCGTTTTTATTTAAGATAATATACCCAAAATAAAAAGTATTAAAAAGCGGCCTAAGCGTAGTGGTCACTGTGCAACTGATAACAAGGTTAAGCAGATGGCAACAAGGCCGGACCTGGAATACCTGATCGCCTTATACAACGAGGCTATAACATAATAAACGTCGCAACAAGCTAGCCACTTGTTATATGTTGCCTCCGAATACCATCGACGAAAAGAGGTCGAGTCAATACCTCCGCTTGGTACCCTGAGGCCGTTTAAACGGTTCTCGGGAGCCAAAAAGCCACCCGTGATAGTATTTTTTTTTATTACCCAATATTAATTTTATTATTAAGTTCAATGAATGTACAAAAATCAAAATAAAGTCATCGTTCAACCCGTTCATTCAGTCAACCCGTTCTCGATATATCAACAACTTAATAAAATTTGATTTATTTTTCTGTTTAGTTACGGAACCCTAAAGCTGAGTAAAGAGTCCTACTTCGTAATTTTTTTTCCGAGATGACCCAGATGAAATTATTTATGATAGCAAATTAATGTTTCCATGTGTTTTCATGATATTAAATTCTTCTAACAGAACATTCTTGTGTTGATTTATTTTATATGGCATTGCTCAGCGGCCACATTCTGTTTCTTTTAAAGGAACGTTAGATGGTCAAAATAACGAAATACTTTAGGTAAGTACATTTGTCACCACACGGAATACAAAGAAAAAACACCTGTAACACAAGGCATGACCGTCAATACGGATTTTGTAGAAAAAGGTCTACGGGTGATCTTCTAGCATATATTACGCATATCTGGGGTGAGGCAATGGATAGGCATGGAGAGGCCTTGGCAGTCGGCCTCGATATCTCTAAGGCCTTTGACCGGGTATGGCACAAAGCTTTACTCTCTAAGCTGCCAGCATATGGATTTTCGGCGCGACTTTGTGGCTGGATCTCAAGTTTTTTATCAGACCGGGCTATACGAGTCCTCGTTGATGGTACGACCTCGGGTCGCGAAACCATTAACGCAGGCGTACCCCAAGGATCTGTGCTATCCCCTACTCTGTTCTTGCTGCATATCAATGATTTGTTATCACTCGGTAACATACATTGCTATGCAGACGATAGCACTGTCCACGGTCAATACTTGATGCGTCAGCCCCCCAGTCGCGTCGAAACAGAGGAGTATAGGAGTTCTTTGGTAAATGAATTGGACCAAACCCTGGAAAAAATCTCAAACTGGGGTTCTCTTAATCTGGTCCAGTTTAATGCCCAAAAAACCCAGGCTTGCGCATTGACTGCAAAAAAAGACCCCCTTTTCTCACTTTCCCTCCCTTCAGAGCACACGTTTACCATTGTCTCCAGTTCTCGATATCCTGGGATTAGAAATACGCTCCGACCTAAATCACCGCAACTATATTGAGAGCATTGCGAAGACAGCAAGTAGGAAGCTCGGCGTCCTTAATCAGGTGCGACGGTATTTTACTCCTCAACTCAGGCATCTGATTTATAAAGCTCAGATACGGCCTTGTGTGGAATACTGTTCGCATCTTTGGGGTGGATCTGCCAAATACTTGCTGCATGCTCTCGATAGTCTGCAGAAGCGTGCATCGAGAATTATCGAAGACAAAGAGCTCACGGACACTCTAGAGCCATTGCAGCTTCGCAGAGATGTAGCGTCGTTGAGCGTGTTTTATCGCCTTTATCATGGAGAGTGCTCTGAAGAACTTTTTCATCATTCCTCCTTCTCCTTTCCGGTATAGGACTTCACGAGCGGGTAACAAAATGCATGCATATACTGTGGCAGATATACCAACCCGCACTAAAAAAATTGGTGATTCGTATATCTGTCGCACTATTAAAATGTGGAATGCTCTACCTGCTCGCGTGTTTCCTTCTTCCTATAATCTCGAGTCCTTTAAACGAAGCGTGAATAGGCATCTTAAGCCGGCATAATAGGTGCAATCAACGGTTACGTAGATCGTAATTGTTGGTTGCATTTGTTCTTGAACCTTCATACTGCTTTCCATCAGGTAGATGTGAGGTCACATGCCGAGCTCTCATAAAAAAAAATGGCAATAAAGTACATGCCTTTTTTAGTAATTGCTGTTGCTGATTTTTCAATCTCATTTATAAAAAAATTCGTTATTTTGACAAGCTAACGTTTCCCATAAAAGAAACAGAATTGGACCGCAGCAAAAAAATATTATTATATATAATTACGTACATACATATCATCACTGGTGCCTTACCGCCTAGACGGCTCCAGGATACCCAGCGGAGGGGTTTTTAATCCCACCTCGTCGTAGCCGATGGTATGAGTCTACACCGAACAAGTGGCTAGCTCGTCGCGAAGTTTTGAATAGACTCAATAACCCATCTATAAACTGTTTCACAAGTTGGTATAGTGAAACTGGAACCGAGTGCTCTCCGAGGCACTATATAGTGGTGTTGTCAAACAAATGTAAATATTTTTTTAATAAAGGAGAGCACTCGATTCCAGTTTCACTATACCAATTTGTGAAACTGTTTATAGATGGGTTAAGTCTGAGGTCTAACTCATGTACAGTATAATCTATTTCATACACGTGACAATAGTAATTTACAATGACAATTTAAAATACAATGATTGGTTTGTCAAGGTAAACTAAGTAATGTATTAAAAATTCAACATGAATGACATCATTGTAAATTACAATTGTAACGTTTATGAAATAAGCCCCAGGTTGGTGAGGGTCAGATTTGTATTATTTTTACCCGGAGAGTACGTTTAGTCATCGGTCGTGGGTTCGATTCCCACCCACACTATGGCGTGGTCTGGATTTTAATAAAATTAATAATCTGGTACACATAGTACAAGCCTAGAGCTTAGTTTGTGACAAAAGCAATATATGTAAATTGTCCTACATATTAATATTATTTCACTAAAGCAGTCTGGTTCAATAACATAAAATTGAAAAAAATATACAAATCCAAACTCCACCAACCTTGGGCACAAACTAAGCTCTAGGCTTTAGTATGTACACATAGTACAAGCTAGAAACCATTATTTAAGAACTGCTGAAAATAATTATGAGGCTGTAAAAACTCCTGACAGGTTTCAATTCCATTCATGTAAATATACTATGTTCTAGTAATAACATGCCACAATTATTATAAAATTATTCATAAAAGTTTTTGGTAATTATTGTTAATGAATATTTATGATATCATGTGAATATATTACAATTTTACCCTATTTTTACAAGGTTTGCCTCTTACTTAAAAGAACATAAAAGAAAGAAACTCATATGAACCCGAGCAGCTTATAGAACTTAAAGCTTTCTGATGTTTTTAGCCGACCAACGTATGTTTAGAAACTCTCATTTATAAACTCGCTAACACTGGTCCTTTGCTGTTGCGTTCTTATTTATTTAATTCACAATTTCGGTATTGTTAATTAATATCTAACATTATATGAATAATATCACATAATAATACTAATACGAGTAATAATATACGTGCCAATAAATATACGTGGTGGCCGAGTTGGTTAGACCTTGGACTTAAAAACACTTAGGTCCCGGATCGATTTAAATCCGTTCCGTTAAAAATCGTTTTTAATTTAAAAAAAAATGTCGGTCCCGTTTTCACTATACCAACTTGTATGTATGTAATAAATATCACGTCTCATATAAAGGTTTCTGGTGCAAGTTCTATGGAGGCTGTACCTGATAAATTATTGTACGCGGTGAATTTATTAGGATTTTTATCACATAATGCAAGAATAATTTTATCTTTTATTTTCATAAACACAAAATAAATTTATAAAGTAAACATATTCTAACAGATTTTTTATAAATAAATTGTGTAATTAGGAATTAGGAGTAAGTAAAATATATACCTCCATATTAATGTTTTTATTTAAACTTTATTATGACAAAAAACAACATTCAGATGTTTTTTGACGTTCGAGTTCGCAAATTCATTTCCTGTGCACTTAAAGCTCCTAATGATATATTTCTTAAATATTGTTTTTAATTGATTGAATCTCGTCAATCCGACGGAGTTATTATTGTTGATATGAAGATGATGATAAATCTTCACTTTTATTATATACCTAAAGCAACATTATGTCCACACAAAGAGATACTAGAGAGACACACAGAGAGAGAAGTAGTCAACTTTTATTCAATATTTATATTATACTAAAACATATTACTCGTATATTTTATAAACAGCCAGACCATGGCAAATTGGTAAGTACTAATATTATGTATGTATCATCACGGGTGCCTTACGGCGCCCGAGACCGTCTTGACGGCCCCAGAGTACCCAGCGGAGGAGTTTTAATCCCACCTCGTCGTAGCCGATGGTATGAGTCTACACCGAACAAGTGGCTAGCTCGTCGCGATGTTTTGAATAGACTCAATAACCCATCTATTAACAGTTTCACAAGTTGGTATAGTGAAATCGGGACCGGCAGCTCAAAGTGCTCTCCGAGGCACTATAGTGGTGTTGTCAAACAAATGTACATATTTTTTTTTATTAAAAACTCATTGGTACACACCGGGATTCGAACCAGGGACCTAAGTGTTTTTAAGTCCAAGGTCTAACCAACTCGGCCACCACGTATATAGTACTAATATTGTTCTGCAATAAGATATTATGAAAAGCATGAATAATTGTATATTAATGTACATTTTACAGATGTCCTCTTAAGGTGAGTACTAAAAAAACCTTAAATAAATTGATATATTGCGATAAATATATATTTACTTATGTATAAACACATATTTGAACAAAAGGCGTTTTAAATATTTATAACCACATGAAATTGAAGATTTTTTTTTGATATTAAAAAATAAATAAAAAACATTATTGAAGACTGACACCCAGTTTTTAGATCGATGAGAAAAAAATCTATGATTGAGTTAATAGTTAATAAAACACATGATTGGTAAAATGTCACTTTACGCTTCGATCAATAATATTATTGATCGAAGACTTCACGACAATTTTTTACCAATCATGTGCTTTATTCAATAGTAGATAAATACCCAATGATAGGATAAAAAATATCACATTAATTTACTATTATTCATTTATTTATTTTCAAAACAATACAAATGTTTAAAGGCATAAGTCCTATAAATACTAGTAACAGGTTAATGGTTAACGAGCATTTGAATAACAGAGACAAATTATAAAAAAAGGGAAAATAAAAATACACAAAGCGCAAAAATACCAAAATATAGCTAAAAAAAAATTAAATAACAAAGTACCTACCTAGTACAATAAAATATTATTATTTCATAATAATATTTTTTTTATTTATCGCTTACGTAATGCTTGTAAAGAGCAGATTACGTACGAAATATTTACGGCTATATTTATTCAAAATTTAGTTAGATACGCCCTTTTACGATACGTATATTTTTCATATAGCGCCTTAATATTAAATTATAAGCTGCTTACACTCACTGAGGTGGGTAGAAAATGTCAATCGTTTGCACATGTGACGACTTCGCCCCCGCGTGTTTATGCGTCAACCAGCTGCGCGGGCGTCGACGCGTCAATTAGGCAATCATATCGAAAATAGCAACATACGCTGGCTCTTGTCTTACAATAGGGTGTTAGGAAGCTGTTACAGAACAGTAATGTATTTTATACTCGATAATATTTGTATATTTATAATAAGAAATTATGAATCTTGTATGTTTGGTTTGCCAGTGTAAACTCAGTTGGTGAATACTTCTTGACTAGTAGTCACGTGTGATTGGTGTTATTATTTTTTTATGTTTCGTTAATATCGATATGCATGATACTATTCAAAACCAGGTTGGTATTAAAAATAATATAAAAATTTTTTGCTCGCGTTACTTTTTTTATATGCGATTTTTTTTATTATCATTAAATTTCTTTGTTTCCTAGGGTATTTTACGAGACTTACTTGTCTTTTATTTGTATATAAATAATATTTTATTACTTAATATTTCCAACTGTCTCGTTTTGGTGAATTTTAAAATTATAAACTTTATTTTTGTGTTTATATCTATATTTTTTTATTTATTAAGATTCATTGCGTTTGAAGTTTGTACCAAGAATGTAAAACAAAAATATTTTAATAATTTAATAATAATATAGTTTTGTGTTTTTCGTTTATAAGTAATATTAAAGTATAGCAATTAAGTAAATAATACTTGCCTCTAAAAAAATACTACTTGCATTGATACCTATTATACCTACATATAATATACTCACTATGTAAATTTTTAAGAACTATATAATGTTCAACTTTTACATTTGCAATAACTCAGACAAAGAGTTTGGTCGGCTATATCGGATTACGTGATGCAGCCAGATTCCAAAATATGAATCATAAGAAAAATGTCTATATTTACGTGGAATGATACGGAAACTTATATAGGCGGTATGTTTACGAATTGTCGAAAAAATTAAATATTTTTAGTGTGTAGTAAAGCAAGATAAATAATAATTTATTAAATTGTATACAACAATTAACGATTTTTTTTGAAAAAAAAATAGTAGATACCTTGTGTATGACTCTATCTAACATCTTTTATTGTTAGATATAAACAATATTAACTTTACATATTATAAAAATCGTAGACTTTCTATGTAAATAAAAAGTACTGAAAGACACGATAAATAAATAATAGGACGTAAAAAAACATCTATGAAATTTTTGTTTGTAATAATTATTTGTTCGTTTGTGCGCGCATTTCTAAAAAGCCACTCATTGGATTAAAAAACGAAATTACCGAATGATAAAAATCTTTATTGTGCGTAAAATTTTGCGTTTATTTCATTAAGATCAACCTTACAGAACACATCGAGACATTTATTTTTAAAATTTAGTTAGAGACCTCATAATGCTTTTATTTTTGTTTTAAAATAACATGCACACGTAGTCGCTGCACGCGACTACGTGTTACAGACAGTTACAGTATCAAATATTTAAAAACATCAGCAACTGTACTTTAATTTAATTAAAATTTATCATATGTTTTATCTATTAAAGTCTTATATCTATAGTATATAGTTATACTGGAGAAAGAAGTTGGTGGCTGTATAATTTTTACCTTACCTCAATGTACTTAAAATTTCATTTGCCTGCATACTTTATATGTATATATATAAATATGTTAGAAAAGTTTTCGAGATCTAGACGAATACATCTGGGAGTTCGCCTGTTACATCTATTCATTTTACCCCCCGAGCGCGTGAGCCACAAACAATATCTAATTGTTGCTGAACTTGACACTCCCCGTCAGGGTTGTCAACCGTAGATTTTCTCGTACTTATGTAGGTAAAAACCTCGTATTTTGGCTTTCAAATCTAAGTAAAGTAGTAAGTAAAAAAAAAGTAAATTCATTAAAAATCTAAAACGTGATAAAACCAAAAAAAACAATGCTATTGCATTTCGGTGTAGGTAATGAAATTAACTATTAAGGATTGCTACTAAACAAAACACTTATTTATATTAAAAATAATCTAATATTAATTACGTAAATTAATAATACAAATAATTTGCTAAATTAGAAACTTACACTTCGGTATCTGGTACGAACCCCGGTGTGTACCAATGAGTTTTTAATCTAATAAAATACATTTGTGTAACAATACCACTATAGTGCCTCGGAGAGCACGTTATGCTGTCGGTCCCAGTTTCACTATACCAACTTGTAAAACTGTTTATAGACAACTTGTAAAATTTCGACGAGGTGGGATTTAAAAAAGAAACCCCACCGCTGTATACACTGAGGCCGTCTAGGCGATCTCGGCACCCGTGATGATATTTTATGTAAGACTAAAGCGAAATGAAATGACTAAGGAAAAAATATTTGTAACACTATTAATTGAAGATAAACCAAGACTAGAGCTTTATTTGTCGCGAGGTTTTGACTGATTCAATACAGAAATTTTAAAATAATTAAATAAAATATTTATTATTACTCCCAAACCTATTAAAATGCATATAATATTTTTATAGAGTGAAATTGACCTCGGTTACGGCTTTTATAAAGCTAAGTCCATATCTTTTCTCTATGTCAAAAATTCTACATAATTGTACGAGCTAAATAGTGTTCTCGTACAGCAGACCACAAAATCTCGTATTTGTACGAGAAACCCCGTACAACGTACTTGTTGGCAACCTTAGTCCCAGTAGAATACAGGCGAACATGAAAACCACAGACAAAGGAACAGAATAGAAAGCTAGTGGGACACAACTCGCGTGGTTTAATTCTGACATGTGCATCAATGCATAATTAACTTCTGCGATCTTCCGGGAAATATAAAGAGAAGGAGTTATGAAATATAAAAATAGTAATCATCAAAATAGCATTTATTTCGTAAAACGAAGAAGAATGTATAGAATAAGTTAGAGTAGAAGCTGCTGCCGTGACTTTGTGAAGGGCAATGCCAAAATAGAGCTATATTTTTAGGAATATTTCAACATATGTGGATATAGGACAATATTTTGCTTAAATAATATTAAATGGTAGGTTTCAGGTGCGATGGAAGATTTTTAGATAGATGGAGGGTATTTAAGTGGGAAGGAAGACTCTATAACATTGCTAGGCCGATTGACTAGTTTCGTTTAATCACACTGATGCGAAAACCGTAAAGTGTTTAAGTCATATTTCAGATTTGGTCTATAGATTTACCGGTTTTCAGGATACTATAATTGTGGTTATGAAACAGGTGCATAGTTTATTTGACGAAAAAGCATCGAGACTGAAAATACAAAGTCGTCTTTGACGCCGCCCATTTCGTAACCGCATCATATAGCCGGCATAATTAAAGCGATTAATAGGAAGTAGTTTACGATAAACTGTAGTCCAGAGTTCACTCTCACATTGCCCCTCTGGATTAGATCTTGAATTATGTATATACTTAGACTCGGCTTCTGTATAATTTGCTGAAAATATTTCCTATTTTTTTTGCAGATAATATTATTTGCAATTAGTATTGAGCAAGTAAGTATATTAAAAAATATACTATGACTAGTAAAACTACAAAAATTTTAAATTTATTAGAGGTGTTTGGACTACTTTGGACAAAAAAATATTGATTATATTATTTATAGTTGTGTGATATACACGCTCATGAGTTTTTGCTAAACATGATTTTACTTACTGTACAGTTTAAACTGTATGGATCCACAAACTGGATTACTTTATTATTTTTTCCATAATATAAATAATCCCTTCCTAAGATTAATTAATGAAAACTTAAGGTAGAGCAACTGATACAATCGACCTGTCTAGTCTATCTATCAATTAAATTGGTCTGTGACCATACAGTGGCGGTATAAGAATCCAGCCAATGGATGACGCAAACACTGCGCTCGACGTGAATCAACAAATCTGCACACGTCGGGTTTGAAACAACCAGACTACAGTATATGGACAAAATCCAAAACTTATTTATGGAATGTTCCTTGCTTAACCAAAGTACGTGACTCAATTAAGGAGAAAACAACATCTAAGCTTTTTCAGTACAAATACTTGTAATGTTTTATAAAAATTAAGATTAAAGAAACATATATAGGTAGATCTAATATTTGCGTAGAATAAATTAACATATAGGTATATACTAGCTGCCCGTCCCGGCTTTGCTAATCTCTAATGAATAAAATCTTTAAAATAATTGCTTTCTCATGAATAAAATGCAATCAATCTTACTATCACACACAAATTGTGTCCAATTAATAAAAAAAAATTTTTTGATGTGGGCTACTACTAGGTATACCTTGACCACTTAGGTATATAAAAAAAAATTTACAACCTTATCTTAGACCTACCGAATATACACAAAAAGTATCATAAAATTCGGTAAAGCCGTTTTGGGGGAGTTTGGTTACAATCACCGTGACACGAGAATTTTATATATTAGATGTAAAAAAAAGTAGGGTTATAGGTAGTTATGTACACCATTTATAACTCAAGAACGGCTGTATCAATTTTTATGATCTTTGATTGGTTAGATGAATAGCAGAAATAACTATTAAAGATCCGAAAATTTTATGAAAAAAATTTTTTTTTTTTTTATATAATGTTTTGTATAAACGCCATTTTTTATGATAATTAGAGATGGATTGACTGATTTCGATAAATATTTTTAGATTTTTACTTTATATTAATTTTTAAAAAATCAGCTAATCAGCTAACAAAGTTATATAAAGTAAAGGTGTCTTTGTAATCAATAACTATTAATTATACTTATACATTACTATTTTTTTTGTTACTATTATTATCTCTAATCAGTAGGTAAAAAAAAAAAAAAATTTTTTTATTTTTGTATCGCTGTTAGCTTTGTAATAAACTTATAAAATAAAAATAAACATTTATTGATTCTGGAGCGGTACAAAATTCGCCAGGTCAGCTATAGTATATCATAGTAATAAAGTGCAAAATTGGATGCAAGTAAACAAAATACCATTAGAGTATTACTATTTAAATTGAAAATTGTATTATCTAACCATAGCAATTTATGAATAACTAAATACTGTAGCTTTGAGCTTTTATGATTATCTCTGAATATTTTATTAGTGTGAATATCATATAAATATATTATTAGCCCCTATAAACAAAAAGCTTTTGAAAGTATTACCAATAACCATAATAATTTATTATGAATTTTTATGTAAGCAATTATTAGATAATACATTTTGTATTTTTTATTTTTCGAAAATAAATTATTTCATTTTTAATAATTCGGTCAATAATAAATATGTTTGTAAAAACAAACATCTTTTTTTTCCAAGTTAAGAAAACTAAATATAAACAAGCATGTACCTACATTATTGTAAGTTGATTCTCATATTATTATCATGGTCTAATGAACTGTGTAAGTATATGATTGCATTTAAAAGATGAACGTGAGTTTTAAAATGGATATATGCGAAAGTTTTTTTTTAATTATTAGTAATCAATTTTATAAATAAACTTAATTTAAGATAATATAGGCTACATTAAATATCTGCACGCTTATGTAACTAAAATGACTCGAAAATTTCCTTTCTATCAATGGCAATATCTTCATTTTAATTTAGTTTTAATACTTTTTTACACGAGGAACCTTTAGAATACGGATTGGCACTGGCAACTCAGTCAAAGTTGGTTAGACCGGCGACTTATAATATTATACACTTGGTATTTTTTTTCGCTCGAAGAGCACTATTAACCGTCTGTCCAGATGGAATTATTCATTGTGTTTAAGGAGGTATGGAAGTTGAATGGAGGAATGGAATATGACGTCTTTTGCAATAGCCTTTGGAGGTCGTTAAGTATCCTACTGTCTATGGTTTATGACAACCCTTGCGCTTGTCGATAACCGGTGACAATAGCCAGGCGCTCTGCACCAGTATACTAAAATAATGCCCAAGGCCATTCTGACTAGTTACAGCCTTAAACACTGAAAATCTAAAATCATGCTAAGCAGTATGTTCAAGCTTCACTATTATACAAACTTTTCTCCAAAATTCACATTCTGTGTCTCTCTCTGAATTAATGTTTTTTAATGATGAACGACGCGCAAAACTTAATAATACAATACTGTAAATTTACTATACAACGCAATGGAAATCTTTTTTACTTTTAGGTATTTGAATTTTATATTTATGAGGTTATATTTTATTTGTATATGATATAAAATAGTTGACTATAAAAAAATCATCTATCACGCCACAGAGAACTGTGGTGTAGTGATTGTTACTTTGTTGTTGAGTTGTATTCGGAGGCTAGGGTTCGATTCCCACTCATGGTAAAGAAAAGCAACATTAGTATATTTCTGTACTGTTTGCCATCGTTTATAAAATATAATGTGTATATAAGTAAGCGATTTCGACAACCTAACGCTTACCTGTTAGGTTGTCGAAAACGCTTACTTTAGAAGAAACAGAATGAAGTGAAGTATCCATAAATTGACTGGTTTTATATGTAAAAATACCCCTCCCCCCCCTCCTTGACCTTGACCAGGGGAATGATATTTTTTGCCCAGCAGACGGTTTTTTTACCAGTCCGTAGGTAGGCAGCTTTCTAAGAAATATAATTTGCGACAACTCGGCTAATATAAACATTACAAGTAGATTTATAGAAAGGTATCCCTGATAAATCAGCGTATCCATTTACTAAAACTAATTAGTTAAAATCCGTTCATTAATTTCTGAGATTAGAGCGAAATGACAGACATGGCTCCCGGCGATTTTGCTTTATAGTACCTATATAAAGAGCCATATTTTCGTCCCGAGCCTTAAGGTACTAATAGTTGTCAACCACCAAGACTAGAAAGCCTTACTTTTCTTTTATATGGCGGTGGCCGAGCTGTTTAGGACAAAAAAAATAGCTAATTAATGGCCACTTTTTCGGTGTAAACTCGGTTCTGGGTAGAATTAATAGGTTACAACAAGTAACCCGCCCGCTGTGTAACCTGAAGCCATCTAGGCAGACACCACGCGCTCACGTAGTGGTATTTATACGGTGAACCTTTTCTATATATTTTTTTATACATTTTAGTGCTAGAGAAAGTAAATTTGCTGGTAAAGCAAATGCAGTCAGGCGCATGCAAATGGAAAAATAACATCATTATGCCGCGGCAGTAGCCGAGGAAATGAATATTCATTCATATTATTGGTTCTTCGTAAGTTGTTTACAATTTATTACCCCTACTTTCTTAACTCTACTTTTTAAGATAATTATCATTTTATTGATAAAAAATTGTAATGCACGTGATTAGTGAAATCTTATAATACAAATAATTAAATTGGACATCATATCAAATGAAATTCTTTATGTGAAAAGAAGATATAAAAAAGATGTTTTTACATTTTGAAGTATGTCGTCTTTGTTTCACCTTGCGGTATACAAATGTTACAAACATGTGTCATCATTACACATATTGCTCTGGTCACAAACTAAGCTCTAGGAATAAAACAACTATACATATTATATTTTATAAACGATGGCAAACAGTACAGAAATATACTAATGTTGCTTTTCTTTACCATGAGTGGGAATCGAACCCTAGCCTCCAAATACAACTCAACAACAAAGTAACAATCACTACACCACAGTTCTCTGTGGCGTGATAAATGATTTTTTTATGGTCAACTATTTTATAATTATTAGTTAGAGATATTTTATAGCGTATACAAATAAAATATAACCTCATAAATATAAAATTCAAATACGTAAAAACTTATAAAATTTCCATTGCGTTGTATAGTAAATTTACAGTATAGTATTATTTAGTTTTGCGCGTCGTTCAACATTAAAAAAATATTAATTCGTAATACAAACACCGCGCTGGTAGCATTATTTTCCGACCCACATAATTGGCTGAACCGCCTCGGGGTCGTGGTTCTAGTTTTTATTTAAAAAACCCCTTTTCACTGTTCACGAGACCCGCCGTTGACATTGAAACCGTATTTTTATAATAATAAAAATAAATTATAAGTCGCAACTTTACATGTATTTTGTATTCCTTTGTGTTGTAGCAATAATAAGCAACGAATTCATTAATTAGTAATATAATACCTACAGTCGGTTCAGATGGAACATGGAATCTAGGTCAACAATGTTGGTCTAGTTAGCTAGAATTTCAATTAGTTATTTATGCGTTTATTATAATTGTACTCAAGTATAACGTAGGTACTAACTACTGCGGTTGTACGGTGCCCGATACCGCCTTGACGGCCCAAGATCTCGCGATTCGCCGTAGTTTTGTGTTTTATTATATAAATAAAGTATACACAATTATAGAGTTTTTTTATGAAAAAAATATTCCTGTAACAAACTTTAGGAAATTAAGTTCGACCCATAAAATTCTAATCATAAAAATAATGACAGTTTAAATGTTAAAATAATGGTAGTGAAATTCAGTAATTGAAATAATTAATGTTATAGATCCATTACATAAAATAAATTTAAGTTGTGAATTTCACGAAATAAAGCATACCTATTAGCTCACAACAAACTGTTACTTCTGAAAAACTATTCGAACTAAATATAATCTTACAATTGACTTGATTGATTGATTTGTTTCTTATTTTTTATATTCGCCATTACATTTCTTTAACTTAGTTTTTTTTATCGATCCACCATGGCTTTCCCTTTGTGTGTTCTATAAAATGAAAATTTAAACAATTTTTAATAGTGTGAAGACCGTTTGTTTCTTGTAAAACAAAGCACTGAAATTATCCATGGGTCAAGTAACACCCTCAAGGGGAAACAGGGGTGCCCTAGGGTTTGTTGTAGCAATAATAAGCAACGAATTCATTAATTAGTAATATAATACCTACAGTCGGTTCAGATGGAACATGGAATCTAGGTCAACAATGTTGGTCTAGTTAGCTAGAATTTCAATTAGTTATTTATGCGTTTATTATAATTGTACTCAAGTATAACGTAGGTACTAACTACTGCGGTTGTACGGTGCCCGATACCGCCTTGACGGCCCAAGATCTCGCGATTCGCCGTAGTTTTGTGTTTTATTATATAAATAAAGTATACACAATTATAGAGTTTTTTTATGAAAAAAATATTCCTGTAACAAACTTTAGGAAATTAAGTTCGACCCATAAAATTCTAATCATAAAAATAATGACAGTTTAAATGTTAAAATAATGGTAGTGAAATTCAGTAATTGAAATAATTAATGTTATAGATCCATTACATAAAATAAATTTAAGTTGTGAATTTCACGAAATAAAGCATACCTATTAGCTCACAACAAACTGTTACTTCTGAAAAACTATTCGAACTAAATATAATCTTACAATTGACTTGATTGATTGATTTGTTTCTTATTTTTTATA
This sequence comes from Monopis laevigella, assembly GCA_947458855.1. Lineage (NCBI taxonomy): Eukaryota > Metazoa > Arthropoda > Insecta > Lepidoptera > Tineidae > Monopis > Monopis laevigella. The sequence goes on from OX381576.1 coordinate 18,126,052, forward strand.
TTCGCCATTACATTTCTTTAACTTAGTTTTTTTTATCGATCCACCATGGCTTTCCCTTTGTGTGTTCTATAAAATGAAAATTTAAACAATTTTTAATAGTGTGAAGACCGTTTGTTTCTTGTAAAACAAAGCACTGAAATTATCCATGGGTCAAGTAACACCCTCAAGGGGAAACAGGGGTGCCCTAGGGTTGATTATAGAGTAAATTCGTTAATTTAGTGTATTTAGAATTATTCGTACAGTCAGCAGCACGTACTCGTAGCCCCAAACAAATAATGTACTAGTTTTAAAGCAAACAGCTAGCTGAAAAGCCTTACCCTTCCAAAACTGTGTGTTTGCTTTAAAACTTGTACTGGAGTCACACAAAAGTCATTCTGAGTCCGCAAAATATATTCTGAGCACACCATATGACTTTGTATCTACCTGGTGGTAAGTAGACCTCCAAATGAATGGAGTCGATCGATACATTGTTGTTTAAAACATTGATCGCAAAAGAGCAAGTGACAAAGACAAGTTTTGCATAATGTAACCTCACTGGTTTTCATCATATTATCTGCATTTTTCGTAACGGCTCCGTGAAAGGAAACTACCGCAACCATAAGGAATCGATGTCCGGGAAACCGGTGAACCCGCAAACTTTAACCAAAATAGGTCATTTAATGGTTTTATCCCACCTAAATACATAAATATGCTACAAAATATTCCATAAAGTAATACTGACGAAGCGTTAGGTTGTAAATAGCAATAGAAATTTTGCCAAATAACAAGTACATAACACTTTTAGCCAATCATGTAATGTTTACGCATCTTGCATAGTTGGCCGTGAACCCTATGAGTAGGTGTCGATTATTTTAAACTGAACTTGTTCAATGTATTGTATTAAAATTGTAACAGAAAAAATCCAGGCATCGAGAGCGGGATAGATTAAGCAAATAAAAAATATGTTTTTGTTTCTATAATACATCGATATATTAATAATAATATTTAGGATAATTTTCACATATTGCTCTGGTCACAAACTAAGCCTAAGCTTGTACTATGTGTACCAGAAACAATGACATAATGCATTATATTTTATAAACACCCAGACCATGACAAACTGTACAGAAAAAACGTATAATTTTATTTTTTTGCCTTGAATGGGAATCGAACCTACGACCTCCGGATAAAGGCGCAACCACTAGTCTACGAAGGCGGTCAATATGTGATAGGTATAATTAAATTCTTGGCATTAATTAAAATAATTCTACACAATTATATTTATATAAGGAACAATATTCCAGATAAATAAAAACTTATATAAACAATATTAGGTACATTTAATATGTATACGTGAAAAGAAGTTCCAAAATTAATTACTTTTTATATCCACCTGTTATCTCCATATCAAACGAGATTAATAATTGAAATGATTAATTCTGAAAACCGATGTGAAATGAATAAAGCTTCCATTTTGAAAAGCATCGAAAATGCTAAAATAATATTCAAAATTCAATTAGGTAACTAAAGGATTAATAATATCTATTTATATACAAAACATGAATAAATTATATATTGAATTTAAAACATAAATATCTACCATAAAAAATATATAAATTTCATCACGGGGATAACGTTTACGTAATAAAAAAACTGAATTTTACCGTGGGTTTTAAACCGGGGACCTAAAAACTGTAGTGTTTTTTTAAATCTATCGTTTAACTAACTCGGCCACCGCGTATACCTATACAGATGCAAAAAGTCAAGTAACCTAGTCATGTTTCGGTTTTAATTTGTGGGTTCACCGGTTTTTAGGAGACTACTACACCGATTTCTTGTCGAGGTGGTAATTTCCTTTCAGGTTACGGTTTACGATAAGGCAGTGAGTATATTACAATATACTCGTAATGCAATTCGTCTTTATCGCCCCCCCATTTCGTAATCACATCATTTAGCCGGCATAGTGGGAGCGATTGATATTGTTTAAGAACAATTATTGATTGACCCCATTCATGGGCTTTGTAGGTCTGCTCACCAAAAAAAATTAAAAAAAAACTAGCAAGCAATACTCCTAATTAAAGTTAGTTTTTTGTTTGGTGAATAGTAAAAACATAAATATGCTCTTAGCCCTCCGCATCGCACAACATTGAAATAAGCATACCAAAATAACTAATGTTTAGAATGACGAGTGCATAAAAATAGCGCCACCATGTGGTCTCATCTGTATAATAATGACGCACTTAAACATGCGACAGTCTTAATTACGAGTACTTCTTTACCAAAACTTATTTGTATCCATCTGATGGTAAGCAGACCTACAAATTACTACATTGTTGTTTAATACATTGTTCTCCCCCGCTCTGTCGGTTGTGTGATGCGGTTACGAAAGTGGTCGCGTCAAATACGTATATATTTGCATTACGAGTCCACTTTAATCAATTCGCTGCGTTATAGTCAAATAATTCGCTCGTTTCGTAACCGCACCCTGAAAGGAGACCTCGACAAGAAATCAATGCAGTAGTCTCCTAAAAACTGGTGAATCAGTCTATAACCTAAAAATTACTATGTCACTTGCTGGTTTTTTCATGTGCATAGTCGGTACTAACGAAACCGGTCTGTATCGGGCTATTGAAATTATAGAGACCTAATCTGACCTAAAATAATATAATAATATATTTTTATATTTTTTCTCTGTTATTTAAATGCTCGTTAACCATTAACCTGTTACTAGTATTTATATTTTTTGTTAATTTTGTTTTTTTTTCTATTTTAAGTTTTTTTTATTTTTATTTATAATAAGTAAATAGTTTCATAAATACATGGGCAGTATTTATGATTCATATCTAACAATGTAATAACCATTTTTTTGGTGGAAACTGATTCCCACGTGACAGGAATTCCTAGTGTGGGAATCATGGACGCCTTTAAACATCTGTATTTTTCTGAAAATAAAAACTAGTTTTTGTTATCCGGGATTAGCCAGTTGTTTGATTTGTATAACTTCCCACTTTCAAATTATAAATGCAAGGTACGGAAATAGATGGGCTTAGGTAGCAGGCAGTGGGTTTCGAGCCATTCATTACGGTCAGCTACAGAGAGTTGTGCACATAATTAAGATAAAAAAATATAAAAAAAGGTTACGAACCCCAGGTAGGGTCTGACAGACTCTACCAGGCATACCAGGGCTTGCCTCGCCTTTCTCTAATTATGTTTAAAGTGAAACACATGTTTATTACTTTTATAAAAAGCTCTATAAAAGCCCGTCGTGGTTTCAAAGAAGACGCTATGAAAAGCCACCCGTAAACATTTAACACCCCTCTCCTTATTAAAATGTTACAATTTGTTTTCAAAGAATAGTATGTGTACAAAATTCTAGTCAGTGTCCTCCGCTGCCTAAATGTTAACATTTCAGAATATTAATTAGCTTACCAAGGTTCAAAATCGTATCAAGTAGGCCACTGCGGCTCAATATTTCACTATTATTTTGATTAAAAAATAATTGGAGCTGTTATAATAAAATATAATCCCAAATCTTTTTTTTTAATACGTGTGTATTTGTATTTGGCATATTAGTATTTTAACTTAGATTCATATTAACTTATAAAAAATGATTTAAAAAGTTCTTTCTTTGAATCTTTTTGAATCGACCAAATGATATATAATATAATATTAATTACATTTCGAGTCCCACACAAATACCAAAAAAAATGGTCTTTGATGGTATTTTGTTAACTCTTCATTTTCACGGTTAATTTTAAACCCAACCCTCTCGTTAAACCCAAAAGGAGTTTCTGAATATATTGTTTTACAAGTATTTATTGCTAAGTGAAATCTTATAGGTAACCTTACTATTTACCTTGCTTCTTGAACAACAAAGCTTTTACTGCAAGACTCTAGAAAATTAAACCACTTAAAAGCACATTACTCCAATTAATGAAATTGTTTGAGCTAGACTCAAAGCAAATGGTGAATATAGGATTACGAAGTAATCATCTAGGAAGGCTGCAGTATTACGACTGAAGGTTGCTTAAGTAGATTTGATTTACGTTTGTATTCAACTCAGCCAATGTTACCCCTCTGCAAATGCAACACTATAAATTAAATTTATAGTAATCAAATAAATTATTATACTATAAAAGATTATTTTTGCTATAGGTGGTTTTAATATCATTCATTTTTTATCATTGGATTCATGCATCATAAAATACACCGCAAATACGAGAGATCATTGCGTTAGCGTCAGTTGTTAAAACAGCTTTTAACGTGCTTCTATTATAAACACAGAAACGCTGTTATTTTTTTATGAATAACGAAACCATATTGGTGTCGTTCCCAAAATAGATATAGATTGCCCATATATCCACTACCATTCATATCAATATTGTAATGGGCTTAGTTAGCTTGTTTTTCCAAGTATACCTACGTAATGAATATTATATGATTTTAAGTCATTCAGATATAGTTTGTTATGTTGTGAGAGAAGTTACTTTTGCTAAACTATAATAATATTATATATAGTACTATATATTGGCGTTAAATTGAATTATCGATTGCATAGTTTTTATAAATAAAATCGATGTTTGAGCCTTGTAACAAAATAAAATAAATTTAATCTGATCTTAATATAATACCTATATAGATTAAACTAACTCGATTATCGGTTTATTTTAGCCACTAATTTCTCTGACAAACGAATAAACCGCATATTGTTTACAGACGCAATAAAAAAATAATTGCTACCATCGCTCTGCTGGCTTTTTATTAAAAACTGTAATTTTTAACATTACCACTTAGTATATGATTGTTTTAATAACTATAATAAAAAAAGGTCATTTAAAAGTACCTACAGTAATGGCTTAATTCTTTATTTTCCTCTTTAGTCGCCCAAGTTTTAGCTCACCCCAGCAGGAAAAGTTTCGATAAACCCAGTTTAAACTTTTTCAGCTAGCTACTACGCAGCGTCGTCACTGCGAAACACTCAAAGAATCTAATCAAGGATACCCGTATTCGTCGTCCATATAAAAACCTAAATTCCATTTACCTAACAGTTTTTTTTTTTCAGTTCAATAAGGAAGGCTACATAGTATTAGATGATTTTCTACGACCAGCAGAATGCGAGGAACTACAAGCCTCGGGTATAGAACTCACTAAAAATCAACCCGAGGACCAATTTTCGGTTCTTTCCACATGCCACCCATTTAAGCAAGTATGTATTCATTGTTTTCTACCAATTATTTCATGCAAATTACGAATACATATTGTAAATTCTAAATACAAATTCACCTGTCATTTCGGCCAGTTCGGTTCAATGATTATGAAGCCTGTAGGCAGACGCTGACAATCAAAACTATATATATATGTGTATAGGTAGGTATGTATTACATTGTGTATGCCAATCACAAAATGTTAGTCCTAGCTAGGTATTGAAATAGAATAATAGTATAAGTGTATAACTATTTAAACTTTGTTATATGACTTTTTTTTTAGAACCTTAAGTACATTAAGTAGGTAGGCCAACATTTTTGCAATACATTATTTTTACTTAAGTACACGAAATTTTATAGAAAGTATACGATTTCAGCGTTATTCTTTTTCGAGTTCCTGCACAAAAAATACAATAAGTAAATATAAACAATAAATATTATAATTATGCACATAAACCAACCTTGATAATCAGCCTGTCTAATAGTGAAAACTATATTGAAACCTATTTATTATCTTAATGAGGTTAGCGCGAAATGATAGACAACCATCGTGCCGGGCGAATTTATACATTACTGCCTTTCCCGACTCCCGGCTTTGCACGGATGTACTAATGAATAAAATGTTGTCTCACTTTGTAGTCATTCACTTTTTATATGAACATTTTTTAACCCGAATTTTTAACATTTCCATACGTGGACATTTTGGATTTCATGAATTTTTGATCATTGGTTTAGCAGCGCATAGAGAACAAACATTGATTGTTATTTATAGAGAAGATAGTGAGTAGGTATGTACCTATATTTTTTTTAATATAAATTTATTTAGAAAATAATCAAAGTTAGTAAAATTCTTTAGTAAATAATATAATTACGCCTATTATATAAATATTATCTGTCAAATAAAAATATAATTTTAGAATAAAAATATCGATTGAGAATTGGTTTGTTATCGAGAGTTGAATATTATTACAGTACTAATATCGCTATTAAAAAATGGGGTTTGGTGGTAGAAGGGTGACAATTAAGGGTTCTATAATATATTTTTTATGCCAAATCATAAAAAAAATGTACATACATATCATCACGGGTGCCTTACGGCGCCCGAGACCGCCCCAGGGTACCCAGCGGAGAGGTTTTAATCCCACCTCGTCGTAGCCGATGGTATGAGTCTACACCGAACAAGTGTTCAAGCTCATCGCGATGTTTTGAATAGACTCAATAACCCATCTATAAACAGTTTCAAAAGTTGGTATAGTGAAACCGGGACCGACAGCTTAACGTGCTCTCCGAGGCACTGTAGTGGTAAAAAAAATTGTCAAACATAAAAATTGCGTAAGGCCACCCATATCACTTAAGGGTATAAAAAATAACTTACGACCTATTCTCAGACCTAGCGAATTTACACAAAAAAACATAAAAATCGGTCAAGTTTCAGAGGAGTTTGGTTACAAAATACCGTTACACGAGAGTTTTATATATAAGATTGGCCTCATTCATAAAAATAACTTGTGAGTCTACACCGAACAAGTGGCTAGCTCGTCGCGATTTACCAAAACAGATAAACCATTAATACATTTATAGTTAAATACGATAAATTGACCCTAATAGGTTCGTTTATATTGTACCTACTAAACCCTAGAAGTTTCAACTTTATTTTATAAGAATTTTATATCATTCTTTCACGTCAATTATTTCGAAATAATATAATATTGTTCCTTCTCTTATTTTAAAAATGGAAATATATTTGTCTTTCAGCATGAACGGGACTCTTATTTCCTAGAAAGCGGACGCAAAATTTCATATTTTTACGAACCTGATGCAGTGGAGTCAAACGGAACTCTTAAAGTGGAACCCAGCAAAGCTCTTCATAAGGTATACGATGATCATAAATTTACCTTGTTACATTGAAATATGACAACTTTGTATCGTACTATTATATAATATTCCATTCTTTTGTTATTGTTAGATCATAAGATCCAGTACTGAAGAATTTATGAATATGAAATTGTGTTACTTTGGAAAATTGTGGAGTGGAGAGGTGTTACACGTTATTATTTTCAGTATATTATTTAGTTAGTAGGAACTTATTTATGCTATAAGTCTGTTGTTAAACGTATTAATCCCTCCTACTACTACTATGCCAACTAAATGGTGCGGTTTCGAAATAAGCGGCGGCAAGGATGAATTACGAGTCTACTTTAGTATCCTCGCTGCTTTATCGACAAATTAACCGCCCGTTTCGTAACCATACCCTGAAAGTAGATTATTAGTTTGACAACATATCGAAGCTACAGTCTTCTGAAAACCGGTAAATCTACAGACTAAAACCGAAACGTGACTAGGTAGATCAGCTAGCGAAATTAAAGGACTCCCACAACAGAGTTCATTTCCTAGTTTTTTTTAATACTTAGTTTATAATCAATTCCAAAAAAGATTGGATAAATATTTTCACATAGAAAGTAAGCAGCGAGAGAAATATTGCATTGTATAAATATTGTTTTGTATAGTATTCTTTTCAGGAATGGAATGCAAACGTACCGAAAGTAAATTGTAAACATTTGTTATTTCAAACAGGAATTGATATCAATATACAATTACCAATGCATATATTTTTTACCTATCCAAGTAAAAAAATATACTTTTTAAAACATAACTTTAGAAAGAATTCAATATTAAATTAAGTAATCAGAAACGTAGAAATGCAAACTTCAATAACTCGAAGTATTTTTTTTATTATTCGTTATGAAGCTTCTATAAATAAGCGTAGTTGGTTTTTATTGTGATGTTTTATGTTTGCATCTAAATTAAACTTTGCTCATCCCTTGCGCACAGTGACCTAGTTATTGAATGAGAACAAGTAAGTTTTGATTGGGGAAAATACAGGTTTGAAGTAATGTTATTTATTAACACAATACGTACGGTTCTGTACAAAATTATACAGAGGGACTTTTGTGTAGTAGGATGTCGATCCAATCAATCTTTGATCAAAATTAGCTTATATGTCATTATATTGTGGAAAATTTGCTTACTATTTAAATTTTAGTGAGTAGAGAAGCAATGCATTGTTACGTCGTTGGTTGCTTTTGTACATCGACTCTTAACATAATATAATATAATTTTATAACCTAGGTTGAAAATCCTAGGTAAAATAGTTCTACTTATTTACTTACTTATGTTAATATACTCTGCCTTGAAGATACTTAAAAAGTAAAGCCAAAGAGAGCTGGGTTTCAAGAAATTCCAAAAGTTTTTGAGTTGTTCGAAAACTATTTACCTTGCTTTTTAGCTTATCACTCAAAGAGCAGTAGGCTTGTTAAAACTCAGAACTATATTTTAATATGAATTTAAAAAAAAATTGTACTGCATTAAATAATTTGCTCACTTACTGTAATAAAATCTGTAAAAAGTATACTCAGTTTTTATAAAACTAATACTCTTACGTTACTTATATTACTCTTGGCCGCTTCCGTAGACTAATGCTTTCGCCTTTGGAGTTGCATCCGCAGATCATAGGTTCGATTCCCACTTCTACACACATTGTCATGAAAATTGGTGGTTATAATAATATGAATTAGTATTGTTTCTGGTACACATAGTACAGGCTTGCTTTGTACCCAGTGGCGGATTAGGCCCGGGCCTAGGGCGGCCAAATATCAGATGCAGAAAATCCGTTCCCAAACCTAGTTAAATCCTAATGAGAATAGGACAGGTAACAAAATGAAACAAAAGAACCGAACTCAATGTAGTTTTTCGCAAACAATTTCATATTTCAATACTGCAAACATATTAAAATGGGGCGGCCGCTTAAATGGCCTACGGCGGCCGAAACTACTAGTCCACCTCTGTTTGTACCCAAGTTCATATGTGAGTGTGTCCTTCTTAATAAATTTATTTTAATATAATTGATTGAATCGGGTGTTATTTAAATTTATTTTAGTTAAAGAATCTTCAATATTATGAAGTGGTTTGTAATATAGCCCACGGGCCGTGGCCAAGGGAGCACCATGTAGTGTACTTACCTAATCGTCTAATCAATTTTTATTAGTAGTATTATTTTTATTTTTTTCTGAATTAAATTAAAACTTTTTTTAATATTACAATACAAAATTTTTACTACCCACAACAGAAAGATTTTTATGTACAATTACGATTATTAAAAAAATAATTGACCTCAGATTAACAGCCAAGTGGTAATATAGGAAGTACGTTTGTATGGGTGTCAAGTCGACTACAGGCCCCTGAAACATTAATTAGGGTTTCGTCCATTTTCCAGTTCATAATTACGAAAACCAAAAAATGATTTCTCACATACTACTTTTTATCTAATAGGTCGGACACGCTCTGCACAGCCTACATCCAATATTCAGATGTTACACTTATAGCGATCGTGTGAAAATGGCCTGTCAGCAATTAGGCCTCATAGACCCTGCTGTAGTACAAAGTGTGTACTCATACAAAAATCCTACCATAGGCAGTGAAGGTAAGCAGATATTAAAAAAACCTGTATAAATGTTAAGTTAGTTATGTCAAGTCAAAAATACTAAAGAGCTTCAAATTAAAAATAATGTATAGGATATAAAAAAGGTCTCTTTTTTTGTTTCGACGAAATTACGTAATCAAAAATATATGTAAAAAATGCGAATACATATTTAATCTCGTAGATCAATATATTATCAATATATTATATTATCACACTTTATATTAGTCTTAACAAAGCTATAAGCATACATAATATTTTTTATTTTTATTTATTAAAGTTAATCCGTTAAATAATTATGAAAATCTTTAGTTCCAGCGCATCAAGACTCAACATATATTTGGGCAGAACCGTCACCCGTCATATGTTTTTGGATAGCTCTAGAAGATGCCACTACCCAAAATGGATGTCTTTGGATAGCAAGAGGATCACATAAATCTGGCGTACATATGAGATTGATACAGAATTCTGATAAGGAATCTAAAGAAGCCTTTGTGTACGATAGACCGTTCCCTATGTATCCCCAATCGAGTTTCACTTCTGTTCCTGTGAAGAAAGGTCTGTATTTAAATAATATAAAAGGTAGAAAAATAGTAGATTTAAGAAGCCAGGAAATGGATTCGCGACCTCGAAAGTTGTTTTCAGTGGTATTTAACTTTAAAAAAAAAATAGACGTGGAGGTGTAAATATTATTTACTCGGTGCTAATTAGATGGTCACTTTATAAAATATCTATTAACTTTTGAAAAGATAACCAAAGTTTATTTTATGATTATAAAAATATTACTTTAGTTGTCATTTCAAAACTTAATACATTTTATATTAATAAATTATGTAATTAGGATCGAGTAAGTAAAATCTACACCTCCATGTTCTTTTTTTTTCAAAGAAAACTTTATTTTCACTATAAACAATTTTGACGTTCGGGCGAATACATTTCCTGTAATATACATATTTACTTAAATTGTTTTTAGGTGCCAAAAATAATAAATTCATCAAAATATCGTATGTTTTTATTATTTTTAGTTCCCCAAGGATATATTTAAAAAATATTTCCTTTAAAGACATAAATTAGTGCATAAACCCAGTGCAGATTCTCCTATTCCTGCAGTATTTTGACCAAAGTAGAGAAATCTCCTTTAGTTATTAGTCAGTAGAGCATGCATTGTCTTTTATCTCAAAAACAAAGGTACAATATAGGTTGATTCTCTGCTCCCCATTGGCGACGATATACATATTTAAACTCTTATTTGTGCTTCATTACAACAAGTGTGTACCTAACCTAATTACTATATACGTATCGGTCGCATGAAACTCATATTGTATTATTGTTAGATATTTTATTTTTATAGTTCTTTGATATATAGTTTTTTTTATATCTTATTAGGTACTGATCGCATAAAATGTGTTGTAAAAGATAAAATAACTAAATTACGTTTATTTGTGTAATGTAAAAATCTATGTATTTCACTGGATAAGAGTAACTGCAGTTTAATATTTTTTTTTAGGTGGGAGGAAGGTCTCTATAACTTCGTTAGGCCGACCGACCGGCCTCGTTACCACCGCCCATACAGATGCAAAAACCTGTTTGTCAACTTGTTTCGGTTTTAGTCTGTGGGTTCACAGGTTTTCAGGAAACTACTGCATCGATGGGATTTGGGGGGTCTATGTCCAGCAGTGGAAGCGTGAAAAGCTGCTATGATGATGATGATGTTGGCTGCATCGATTTCTTGTCGAGGTGGTAGTCTCCTTTCAGGGTGCGGTTACGAAATAGGAGTATATTAAAATATACTTGTAATGCAATTCGTCATTGTCGCACCTCATTTCGTAATCGCACCATTTAGCCGGCATAGTTGGACCGATCAATATTGTTTAAGAACAATTATTGATTGACCCCATTCATGGACTTTGCAGGTCTGCTCACCACCAGGTAGATACAAAGTCACATGTGGTGCTCCAATAAAATAAAATAAATGCCAGTTTCGTAAATTTCAAAAAACAAACTATATAGCTAGTTTAAAAAATTTTATATTGGTACTATAAATCATAGAATTTCCGTTTCTACACATTCAAGATTTTTGTAAAAAAAAGTACAGCATTAGGAAAAAGAGAAGTCGTATTATTTTCAATTAAACAACTGAAACAAGTCACTAATAATATAATACATACATACATATCATCACGGGCATTCACGGGTGCTTTACTGCGCCCGAGACCGCCTAAACGGCCCCAGGGTACCCTGCGGAGGGTCTACACCGAACAAGTGGCTAGCTCGTCGCGATGTTTTGAATAGACTCAATAAACCATCTATAAACACTGAAACAGTTTCACAAGTTGGTATAGTGAAACTGGGACCGACAGCTTAACGTGCTCTCCGAGGCACTATAGTGGTGTTGTCAAATAAGTGTGCATATTTTTTTTAATTAAAAACTCATTAGTTTTCACCGCGATTCGAACCAGGGACCTAAATGTTTTATATCTATACTAATATTATAAAGCTGAAGAGTTTGTTTGTTTGTTTGTTTGTTTGAACGCGCTAATCTCCGAAACTACTGGTGCGAATTGAATAATTCTTTTTGTGTTGGATAGTCCAGTTATCGAGGAAGGCTATAGGCTATATAACATCACGCTACGACCAATAGGAGCAAAGAGATAGTGGTAAATGTGTAAAAAACGGGAGAAATTATTTCATCTTTGAAGCCTTCCGTTGCGTGCGCCGTGAAAACGGTTCAAGATACACAAAAAATATGTATTAAAGAATAATCTAAATATATATAACTCAAAGGTGACTGACTGACATAGTGATCTATCAACGCACAGCCCAAACCACTAGACGGATCGGGCTGAAATTTGGCATGCAGGTAGATGTTATGACGTAGGCATCCGCTAAGAAAGGATTTTGATAAATTCTACCCCCAAGGGGATAAAATAGGGGATGAAAGTTTATATGATAAAAAAATAACTATTCCACGCGGACGAAGTCGCGAGCACAGCTAGTAATAAAATAATAGTAGATTGAATTTGCACATTCAAACCTCTACTACTTCCTATGTGCCTTTGCAATAATGTTTCAAATAAAAATATGCAAAATAATATAAGTTTAATAAAGCCAGTGCTTGGTGATAATAAAAAGCTCGTTTTCGTCTCTTTGTAGCAGGTAAAATATGCAGCCGAAATGAATACATTCTATATAATATTGTAGTTTATATACATGGTGGCCGAGTTGGTTAGATATTATAAATTCACTATGGCTTATAGGTACCAAATTCGAACCCCGGTGTGTATATCAATGAGTTTTTAATTTCAAAATATATGTACCTACCTACATTTATATGACAGTATTGTGGCTCCGAGAGTTCAATTTACGTTTATATAATAAAATCTTCCCTTCTATAAACTTTATAAAGGTAAATATATATTTGTAAAAATGAATCCGTATTTCCCTTGGTCACGCCAAAACTTGAGAACGGCTTAACCGATTTAATTTTTTTTTTGTTTTATAATACCTACTCTAATAATTCAGTTACCTCTATAAAGGGATGATTTGATCTCATTTTATTCACACACAATTGTAGGTACACACGAATGAAGCGGTTCGGGCATCTAATTATTTATAAAACATTAGTACATACCCAAACCCCCCCAAAATTAGTGCCAATATAAAATGTGCCACGACTCAATTTTGAGATTCTCATAACTTATACCCTATCTATATAGTTGCCGTACATTTCATTTGATAGAATTTTAAATTTGAATGGTAACAAACCGACACAAAATCCAATAACAGTTTTGTAACCGCCTCAATAAGCCGGGATAGTGAAAGCGATCAATACTGTTAAGAGCAGCGTCTGATCAAACATTTCCCATACATTCACGACCTTTTGGTCCTAACTGTTACCTCCCCCTAAACATTTAAAGATTTTTATGATTTTTAGTGGCGTTATAAATATGACCTATATCTAGGCTCGTACGTTTTCCTTTTTTTAAAGTTTGGTATAGGAAAAATAATATCATCTTAATCAAAAAAATAGCGAAAAATTCCCTCACATTAAAATAATTCCTATAAAATATCAAGACAGAAAATTAAAAGGGAAACATATTGTTTATTTTCTCTATAATAAAATGGGTTTTTTTATCAAATCCATTAAAGTTTAGGGGTAGAAAACAGTTTTGGCCCGAAGGTCGTTTTGCTGCCTAAATTGTAGGTTCTCATACGTGCTCTTTCTCTTATTGAGGGTCGGGGGGGAAGGTTTACACAATTGTATGGTAGCTTTACCGACTCACCGTCATGCGGGGGAGAGGTTCTACTTTGCAGTTGAATCAGCAAAAGCATCTAAGATTCTCATCAGACACTCGTCTTAGGTTAAACAACAATGTATTCATCGTTATTCATAAAGTTTGTATGTATGCTTAGCATTAGGTTAAGACATACTGTGATCTAATTAGAAAAATTCCATTTTAATTAAAAACAAAAAAAAATAAAAAGAAAGTTTAAAGTGTTTCTACTCCGTTAAAAAAATCTCAAAGGCAAGGTCGCTTTGTAAACTAAATGAATATTTTTTATTTTCTTTTTCAGGAACGTGTATTTTGTTACACGGGAACGTTGTATACAAGGCTGGGCCCAACAAATCTGATAGAAGTCTCAACTCGTACGAATTTCACATTTTGGATAAACACAACAATAAATATTCCGAAGATAACTGGCTTACTGAAGATGTAACTCAGCCGTTTCCTCCTGTTTATACAACTCCACAAATAATTTAAGCTTTGTAATTTAATTTAGCAGCAGTTTTTAATTAATAAAACAAGTAAATAGTTTTTTTTATTACCATTAGATAATTGTGTTTTAGCCATTAACATAGAAAAATATGGTCGCGTAAATCAAAATAAAAATCATCTTAAACCAATCACAAATAAATTCACATATTATTATGAAAACTCCTCTACAAAGGTTTTCTTACCTTTTAAGTATGCAGTCGTGGACCATTTGTTTTTAAAGCTTCTATTCAAAATCTTTTCTATTTATATGGCTTAGCATTAATTAGCTAATTTAAAGATTATTGTGATAATAAAATATGTTTCTAATTGTTAATTAAATACAGTAAAGAGCAAGGTAATATAATAAAATAAAATAATTATATTTTTGAAAGCAATTTACTATAATTTATATGATGATCCTTTGTAAATCCAATGTAATTCTGTAGCCTAGTTATGTAACGGTATTATCTTTAGGACATAACGCTATTATCTTTAGGCCTAATACGCAACACAACGTTAAGCTAAACTTTAACCAAAATGACGTAGTTGTCTGTAAATTTTCAATGTCACCAGGTAATGAAAACATTCCGCCAGTATCGCATCATGTCTATTAAAGGTTAGCTTAGCATTGTGCGCGTAGTCACCCCGCTCTGCTCGTAATTTGATCTGTCATAGCTTTTATTAGAAATAATAGTTATGCCAGTAAAGATTTCGAATGTAATGAATGACAGATTTCACTTAGACTATTGTTTTTTGTTTTATTATTCACTCATTTCGATTTGGTCGAAATTAATCTAATAGCGAAGTACATTATTAATGTCGTCACCTCATAATTGAGTTTTCGGTGCTAATAACTAGATACATAGAATTTTGATCATTAAATATAGAGTATGTAAACTTAACATATTATCATATCGATCATACCTTGATCGCGCTATAAAAAAATGGAATGCGTTGCCAGTAAATGTTCTATAAGCGAAGCGTGAATAAAGCAATGCTTAAGCCGACTTAGTAGACACCACCAATTTATCAATTTCAGTGATACTTACTAGTGTTGGTGTTGTTTATTCATGGACTGTATAATATACAAACAATCTCAATAAAAGGAATATGCAGTCACATGTCGAGCTTAAATAAAAATAAGAGCAATTTATAATAAAATAAATATTGCACAAAAAGTTTTGAAATATTTCCTATCAGATATCGTTAGAATTTGTTAATCTAAAATTTAGAACTTACTAACATTGTAAACGGATTATATAAATAAATAAGAAAAACAAACCTAAACTAATTTAGTTTGTTCTTTTATTTGATTCTCTTTTACAGTGTTTTGTTATAAGAGAGCATCTAAGATTTATTTGATTAATAAAATAAAATTACAAAGTAAACTCTAATACACTTTGTTTAGATATAAAATCCATTAAGTGCTTTATAAATAAATTATTTTTGGAAACAAATCTTTTATTTTAAGTGGTCAATCTCTTGATTGCAAGTCCTCTTGAAGCGCTACGTTTTATTGGATTAAATTCGATTAATTACAAAGGTTTCAATTTATAGTGTAGGTCTGTCGGTATAAACTATTCATTTAGTTACTTTAGAGAAATAATGTTGTTAGCTATCTATGCCATCCCGTGGTTGGGAGGCATGTGAGTGAACTGCAGTGTTCCCATACTAGAGACCCCAGAGCAGGGCCTTTCCAATTGATTTTTCCCTCGGTTATTTTGAGTTTTTATAGTAATTCCACATAAGGAGTTCTGACAATAAATATGTCGGAACTTTCATGAATACGAGCCATGATATGATACAAAACAAAAGCGCCTCATGAGGTGCTTAAGCGGAGTCTCTGCGCGTGCACCGAACGACGGCAGGCAAGTATAATCTGGGTGTTTTTTATAAAGTATAATATTATGTATTAGTTTCGGTATATGGTACACATAGTACAAGCTCTAGGCTTGTAGTTATATGAACATACACTCACCTAAATGTATATAATAAATAAGTAGCATTTATTTAAAATTATTTATTGCACAAAATTGTACACATACGAACCTTATGCCTTAGGCATTTTACACATACATACATATCTTCACGGGTACCCAGCGGAGGGGTTTTAATCCCACCTTGTCGTAGCCGATGGTATGAGTCTACACCGAACAAGTGGCTAGCTCATCGCGATGTTTTGAATAGACTTAATAACCCATCTATAAACAGTTTCACAAGTTGGTATAGTGAAGTAAGACAGCTTAACGTGCTCTCCGAGGCACTATAGTAATGTTGTCAAACAAATTTACATCGGGACTCGAACCAGGGACCTAAGTGTTTTTAAGTCCAAGGTCTAACCAACTCGGCCACCATTTAGGCATTTTTTACCACCTAATCTTTGAGAGAGTGAAATATGCTTAGGGTTAGCATATAATAAGAATATCGTAAAAACTACCATATTGGATTCTTAATTTTATATTGAACATTTTAATTGTCAACCATATTATTAAAGCTAATCCTTCTAATTGGCTCGTTTCAAATAAAGGTGGCGAAAAGTTTAGTGAACATACCTACGGTTTTGCTTCATGTTTAGTCAAAAATAATAAGGTGTGGACAAAATTTACGTCACTATAACGGTTGATTTCTTATTATTGTAATTAGGTAAATCATGTTTGCTATTTGTATATTGTAAAGTGATATGCTTTTTACAGTTGCGTCCTAGTAGGCAACAGTTAAATTTTATATAAAAAAACTGTTCTTTGCTTTTTCGGATTCTTAGCCTACATTTCGCTCCATGCCATGAAAAAAAGAAACAGTATAAATACCTATAAAAATTATTAAACTTATGTACCTATATATTTTTATATAATAAATACATATTGTAACTTTGGACTTAACCGAGCTTCGGTCGGAGTACTGGTGGCAATATAACAATAAACTGAATTTTCATTTAATTTTGTCAAAATATGTTCATAACTATATTTCTAAGTGTTCATATTAAGGTAGGTTAATTACTTAGTGTTTTTTATATTTTTTTATTGGAGCACTACATGTGACTATGTGTCTACCTGGTGGTGAGCAGACCAGGAAAAGTCCATAAATGGGGTCAGTCAATAATTGTTCTTAAACAATATTGATTGCTCCCACTATGCCGACTAAATGATTTGATTACGAAATGGGTGGGGCGAAGAAAATTCAAGTATAAATGCTTATACTTGAACTATGACCAGTAGTATTACGCCGCACAACGTTAAGCTAAACTAATCAAAATGAAGTAGTTGTCTGTCAATTTTCAATGTCACCATAGGATTGCATTACGTCAGAAATGCATCATATGGATTAAAGTTTAGCTTAGTGTCGTGCGCGTAATCACCCCCTGGACTTAGTTATGTGTGAAATGTCCTACATGACTTTCACTTGCTACTAACGATTTAAAATGTCAAGTAAATCGGACTAGTGGTTCTTGAGATATTCATGCGGATAGATAGACAGACACTTATGTCTTAACCATCCATAAGTTTTAAAACATTTACTTTGGTACCATAACGATATATGTAGGTACTTAACGTGTTCTGATCAATCGCAAATATAATTCCAATATTTGCGATTTTATTTTTTAGAACACGACACGTATGCTCGCAATTCAGTCACGTTCGGTATTAATATTAAACTCGACGACCTAGTTTACATAAACATACACATAAACTATATCTTTATAATGATGCGAGCACGACATTCTGTATATATCTGATGTGCCTGGGTATATACATACATACATATCATCACGGGTGACTTACGGCGCCCGAGACCGCCTAGACAGCCCCAGGGTACCCAGCGGAGGGGTTTTTAATCCCACCTCGTCGTAGCCGATGGTATGAGTCTACACAGAACAAGTGGCTGGCTCGTCGCGATGTTTTGAATAGACTCAAAAACCCATCTATAAACAGTTTCACAAGTTGGTATGTGAGACCGGGACCGACAGCTTAACGTGCTCTCCGAAGCACTATAGTGGTATTGTCAAACAAATGCACATATTTTTTTTTTAACTTATTGGTACACATCGGGATTCGAACCAGGGACCTAAGTGTTTTTAAGTCCAAGGTCTAACTAACTCGGCCACCACATATATAACTAAAAATAACATTTATTTTGACACACAATTTACAATGGGAAATAATTAAATATTATGTAAAGGTTTGCACCTAAAAATGGACGTTTGTATCCCTGGTTCCTATGCTTGGTCTCCCTGTGTTACAGGAACCAGTAATAACCGCTCCTTAAAATTACAATTTTCAATAAATACAATAGTGACACCTATTAGCCCTAGAATTATATAAAAGAAAAATACAAGAACCTAAAAAATGTGTGTGTCTTGTAATTAAATATATAAATTAAGTGATTTGCGTATTCGTACCTGGTATAGTGTGTATAAAATATGTGTATGGGTGTGTATGCACGCATCACACACCACACACATGTGGTGTGTGATGCGTGTGTGTTGTGTGTGTGTGTCAGGGATTTATGCAAAATGTAAAGAATAAGGATTAAAGAAAAATATACTAGGGTATATTTAGTAACTGTAAGGATACTTTCAGTAGCTTCATAAGTTCATTAAGCCAAATATCTAGGTGCTTTTTTTAGTTGGTTACTATTTTGTTGGTTAAGTTTACAATATTAATGAAATTTTGGATTTTTGAGTACAGGAAAGGAGCCAAGAAGAAGCCTTTGTGCGAATGAAGTTTTAATTTTAGGATTGGAACAATAAGTACGTTTATTTAATTTATTAGGTGTAACAGTTTTATGATACCTTAGAACAATGGTTTTTATAAATATTTTTCTAACACTCAGCACTTTAAACTCCCTGTAAAGGTCAGTGGTAGGAAATCTGTATGGTTTTCGTAGAATAACCTTAATGAGTGCTCTCTGTGCACGCTCGAGTGGTAGTAGGAGGGTCTTAGCGGCACCACCCCAAACACTAATACAGTATGTAATTAGGCACTGTGACAATGATTTATACACCTGCAGCAGTAGTTTGGGGTCCGCGACATCACGGAGCAACTTAAAGACAAATATAAGTCTTCTGGTGCGGCCGGCGAGCATAGACACATGGTCAGCCCACGAAAGTCTGTCATCCACCACAACTCCAAGATACTTTATATTTGTCACCCTACAAAGGGTTTCACAACTACATATGCTGTTAGTGATCTCAATAACGTTGCAGGGGTATTTATATGTATAGTAAGGCTCAAGTCATATTCAGTGTTGGATACTGTAGTTTTGTTAAAGCAAACATATTTGGTCTTTGCAGTGTTTAGTGTGAGCAGATTACTATCCAACCATTTGGTAACACTTGTTAGACCTGACTCAGCAATTTCCTTGATCTTGTAAGGTAATACATGGACCTCTAAAAACTATTACAGTATCAATTGCGAACATCAAAGACCTCTGATATTTTAATGTTGCACAAGTCATTGATGTAGACCAAGAACAGCGTCGGTCCCAACACGTTACCCTGCGGTATCCCGTAGTAGTAACTCATCACGGAGCTGTAGTGGGTGCACATCTTTATCCTCTGACATCTGTTATTCGAATAGTCTCTAAACCAGGTGAGAGGTACTCCGTGTATGCCCATGTAGTCTAGTCGTTTAAGCAGAATTGGCGTCGAAACAGTATCGAACGCTTTCTGCAAATCTAGAAATACTCTTATACACTTATCACCTGAATCCAGAGCCTTCGAGACCAGAGTCGACAATTTTAAAACAGCGTCTTCGGTGGACCTATTTACCCTAAAGCCAAATTGGTTACCAGCCAATAGGTTTTGTGATTCTAGAAACGATACCAATCTACTATATTATATCTTTAGGTCTGGGTGTATATTATATAGGTATATATTACTTAGGTATATATTATATATTTAGGTCGTAGGGAAGTCTCTATAACTTCACTAGGCCTACCGTATACAGATTCAAATACCGTCAAGTGACTTAGCCATGTTTCGGTTTTAGTCTGTGGATTCCTCAATTTATTTATATTTTCGGGAAACTACTGGATCGATTTGTTACCGAGGTGGTAACCAACCTTTTAGGTTGCGGTTACACAATGGGCTGCTAAACTTTTTTAATGTAACCTTATGGGCGTTTGGCCTTATCACGCCTAATATTAAAAGTTCAACTTTATATGAAGTTTTGGTAAGTTTGGATAGACTATAACTGCGTTAGGCCGACCGACCGGTCTCGCTACCACCGCCCATACACATGCAAAAACTGTCAAGTGACCTAGTCATGTTTCGGTTTTAGTCAGAGACTACTGCATCGATTTCTTATTGAGGTGGTAGTCTCCTTTCAGGGTGTGGTTACGAAATGGGTAGTCGAATTGACAATAAGGCAGCGAGTATACTAAAATATACTCGTAATGCAATTTATCATTGTCGCTCCCATTTCGTAATCGCATTATTTAGTCGGCATAGTGGGAGCGATCAATATGTAGAAGAATCATTATTGATTGACCCCATTCATGGACTTTGTAGGTCTGCTCGCCATCAGGTAGATAAAAAATCACATGTCGTCCTCCAATAAAAAAAAACTAACATACAAGTTACTAACATAACACGTGGTATTGAGAGCTTCCATTGCGTGGGCTCCGTCAATAGTTAAAGTTACGCAGACAAAGTTGCACGGGTCAGCTTGTGCCAAATAAAAATACACGTCTTTTAGTAAAAGCACAACATAAAAATAATAGTTGAACTATTGACTGTTAGTAATATTGGAAGTACGTTTGAATGAGCGTCAAAAATACTTAAGTGCTCTACAGTTTAGGAATAATATTGGAAGAACGTTTGTATGCGCGTCAACACGACTTGAGTTCTCTGCTTTTCAGGAATAATAGCGCGTATTTTATTTTTAAAAAATCAGAGTGTTTTAAATATGGTAACATACGAATTTCGCACAGTTTAAGCTATAATAAATAAATAAAATATAAAAGTGATTGTTAGTTATCGTCTTTTCCTAAATAGCACATCCACTACGAACCGCTTGATTTATTAAATAGACCTACTTAACTAATTAGTTTCATTAATTACATTATCTATACAAACAAAACACAAAATAGAGATAAAATATTTAATGGACGTTCGAGGACGGCACTCGTTAAGTTGTCTCCTGCAGTATTAGTTACTTGGACATTTATAACAATGGATAATTTACTTGAAAAGGTATGTTTATTAGAATTCTTTATATTAATCGGCTGGCTAACTTGTTAAAATAAATGTAAATGAAGTTAGCGAATGTTTTTTTTTGCATGTATTTTATTTTAGTTAGTGCTATATATCTTGTGGTGTATCCGGGGATCGTGATATGATTCGTTTGATCTTGGATTTAATTGTCACTCTAGCAAAACACAAAAAAAAATATATATTCCTTGGCCTGGGTATTGATAAAATATAATATATATATATATATATGTGGGAACTAATGTAAAATGTATGTATTGAAAAAAAAAATGTTTGTATGTATGTATGTATCATCACCGCTTAGACGGCCCCAGGGTACCCAGCGGAGGGGTTTTAATCCCACCTCGTCGTAGCCGATGGTATGAGTCTACACCGAAAAAGTGGCTAGCTCGTTGCGATGTTTTGAATAGACTCAATAACCCATCTATAAACAGTTTCACAAGTTGGTATAGTGAAACCTGGACCGACAGCTTAACGTGCTCTCCGAGACACTATAGTGGTGTTGTCAAACAAAAGTACATATTTTTTTAAATTAAAAACTCATTGGTACACACCGGGATTCGAACCAGGGACCTAAGTGTTTTTAAGTCCAAGGTCTAACCAACTAGGCCACCATATATATAAAAAATATATATATAAATATAAAAAATATTTATAAATTTCCAAAAATATTTTTTTTGTAAGTCTTTATATCTCTCTATATATACAAGTTTATGTATATATGTATTGCTTCTGGTACGTTATGCTGTCGTTCCCGGTTTCACTATACCAACTTGTGAAGCTGTTTATAGATGGGTTATTGGGTCTATTCAAAACATCGCGACGAGCTAGCCACTTGTTCGGTGTAGACTCATACCATCGGCTACGACGAGGTGGGATTAAAACCCCTCCGCTGGGTACCCTGGGGCCGTCTAGGCGGTCTGGGGCGCCGTAAGGCACCCGTGAAGATATGTATGTATGCTATTTAGTTTAGCTTTCGCAATATCCCTTAAATCCAATTATCCATGTCAATTTAAATGCAGTCTAATGGAAAAATAACTTGTTTGTTTATCATAAAGTATTGTTTTGAAGATATCAAATTTAGTAAATTAACTTATCAATTTACAAAATTGACTAAAGTGGCAAAGGTCATTCGATAAGATGTTCTTTATTGCTGTCATATATGTGAAATAATATTATTTTTTAATACTTTTTATTCAATATTTTTTTTAATATATTTACCTAATTAATGTTTATTTACTATATATACTAGATAATTTAATAACCGATTTTTTTTTATCCTTTCACCAATCAGTGAATAAAATGAAATATATTTTATTTTGGATCCGATCTCTTAGTAGAATGTTTCTTTCTGCTCCATCACCTAGCTCGCTCGTCCACCACGCCCGCACCGTTTCCTTTTCTTCTCTTGGATTTTTTACAGATCTAACAAAATATGTTTAGGCGGGTGACCGGCGCTTTACATACGAGTGTGCGTGCGGACTATACTTATATATATATATTTATCCGTGAACTGGGAGAGGTACCTGGGAGAGGCACGCATGTTCTTAAATACTCACCACTTAAAAATAACGCATCAGTTGCTCCTCTTAAATTTAATGTTATTATATCATTGCTTTATAGCGCCCTATATCGCCAATACGGCCTCATTTCTAACCTACCAATAAGTGAAATAAAATAAACTAGACCGAATCCGCTGTGAGCTGGTTTTCGAACTTGTCGGGTCTTTACTTTTAGCTTCCAGCATGTTGCATGCTTTATTGGAACATTTATTAAACAACTTTGGGATGTATAAAGAATCTAAGTGGCTGAAGCGTGTGTTCGTAAGCCGCGCTGCAACTTACTTGCAGCGCGACTTGCGTTTTGTGCTGGTGTATTTCTTAGCGCTAAAGTTTTACTTTATTACCTCTAGTTCAATTTATAAACCTTAACGTTACGAGTAAAATACGTGTTGGTCGTGTTTGGTTAGACCTCACAGTACAGATTTTAGGTCACGAGTTCAAACTTCTACTTGTACCAAGAGTTTTTAATATAAGAAAAATATAACATGTATACATTTCTTTTACAACACCACTATGCCACGGTTAGCACGTTAAGCTGTCGGTCCCATTTTTACTGTACCAACTTATAAAACTGTTTATAGATGGATTGTTCTTAGGGTATATACAAACACCGCGACTAGTTGGCCACTTATTCGGTGTAGATTCAGAATACTATATATACAACTACTAGGTGGTTATGTATGCCGCGCCGCGGCTGTAAGGCACGCGTGTTATGGTACATAAGACCACTATAACGACTATTAAATATAAAACAATATAAATTATGTACAGGTGTGGACGATCGCGAATTTGGCCTTGACTTTTTGTATGTGAAATGAAATATAGTTTTGTAAAGTAAAAGGTTATTGGGAAAAATAATAAAAGCTTTATTTGAACGCTCGCACAATATGTACAGGATGGATTTTTGGGACGGGACAGTAAGGGTAGGTACATTAACCGTTATAGTTACGAAAACGTTCCTAGGAGACCATACTTAAATTTTTGAGATATGCTGAACTGCATTCAAAGATTTTTGGAAAAAATGTACAGTCAGCAGGAAATTATAATTTTACACAAAATCTTGTTTAGATGCCAATCGATCCTGTTTCTTATAATGGTAATAGTCTCTACTCGACCGACTGAGGTTAAAGTATGCTATAAATGACAGACAAAACTTTTCCCATTGAACCATGTGCCGCGAAAAAAAAATGCCTTCTCCTTACAAACTAGTTATGTTAAAATGACCAATTTGTATGGGGAAGCCAACATTTTTTTCATTTGCGACACATGGTTCCATGGGAAAAGTTGTTCGATTTGATCAGCAGAACCTCATATTAGCCCAAAGTACATCCTTTCAAATTCACTCTGTATATAGAGCAATTTATAGATACCATTATTGCTTTGGTCACAAACTAAGCTCTAGGCTTATACTGTGTGTACCAGAAACAATTATATAATACAAATTATATGGTAATACATATTATTATATGGTTGGGTGTGAATCGAACCCACGAACTCCGGATACAACGCCAAAGGCGCAACCACTAGTCTACGGAGGCGGTCATTTCAATTAATACCTAGGTAATTGTATTGTTGTGAAATACTGTAATAAGAATCATTTGTTTGAGAATACTAATTAAATAGACAGATGGCTGAATTCAATTTTAAAACAAAAGCAATTCTCATAAGCCACAACGTATATATCCTTGAGTATCAAATTATTTTAATTTAATTATGATAAACAATAACATTGTATTAAGCAATATAAGAGAGACCTGCAGTTTGTGTTAGACAGGTAACAAACAAAAGGGTTCTCTTAAGGCTACACGGGCCGAGGCCGAGGGGGTGCTAATGACATCTTCAGACAAATGAAGACAGAAAATCATTGTTATTTCTCCTTACTTCAATAACTAATTTAATGCTACTCTATCTCATTTAAATAAACTTTTAATTGTTAGTTATTATTAATGCAAAGTTTTCTTGTTACCCACAACAAAGTACTGTGTAAATTTAGGGTTGTCAAAACTAATAATAAAATAGTATGTAGGACAATTTACACATATTGCTCTGGTCACAAACTAAGCTTGTACCAGAAACAAGGATACTAATACATATTACAATTTATAAACACCGGACCATGACAAACTGTACGAATTATTTTTTGTTTTTATTTTTTCTGTAAATGTATTTTTTTATTAAACTGAAGTAAGCTCAAATGTGGCTGCAACGGTGATTATTTATTCCTACCTCGTAGTAGCCAATAGTATTCTGAGTCCACACCGAACAAGTACCCAGCTGGTCGCTGGTATTTGAATAGATCAAGCCCAATTCTACTAATTTTGCGTCGTTTAAGCTTTAGAAGTTTATTTCTGATCCTACATTGGTTATTGTCTCCGTGCGGTACTCTACAGATGTAGAAAGTGAGCCTAGAATTGCATCGCTAAACAAATTGAATGGATCTATTGTGGAAAAAATATTATATGAGATCTAAACAATCTTCTAATACTTTACAAATTGCTTTAGGGATTTACAGCTTATTAAAAGAAAATAAAAACATAAATTATACTTATAATTGTTATAATTTAAAAAGAATTAATATAAATATCTAAAAAAAAAAAACAAGTAAAAGTTTTTATGAATGTAGATAGATGTAAGTCGAATTAAGAATAAAAAAATATTTTACTAATTGGCTTGAAATGTATTGTTTTCACTTTTTCATCAATCATTTTTTTTTGATAACACATTTTTTTTTTGATAACAAAACAAGTTAATAAAATTATATTTAAGTATTGCAATTCTTGAGATGCAAAATTTAACCTTAAATTTAAATAATTACTATAAAACTTCCTAAAGTAATATGTATCTAGTATTTTGTATTTTTATTCCAAAATTAACATAAGCTACAATTCACTAGCTTATATAAAATCGGATATTGTGACGTTGTAACAATCGTATTTCCACAGGTTATAATTCAAAACTATTATGATAATACTGTTAATAAATAATAACAAAAGTAGGTACAGCGTGTAACAGAATGCGAATTTTATTCTTTTTCCACTTATGAAAGTAGAATCGGTAGGAGAATCAAAGAAGAATACGAAAAGTTGTTTTGGCAGCTGTGTACACTAAAAACAAATAGAATGGAAATAAAACTATTGGACAGGGATGGGCAAACTACGGCAACCGAATGGCTGCATTCTGGCCCTCAGTCCAAGAGGAGATAAAAAATCACAAAACAAGAACTCATCAAGTTTCAACGCGTATTTTGTTAATTCCTTCAAATAGGAATATAAAGGCTCTTGCCGCAAGAGGGAAGCAGGCCCCATCTCCCGTCTTATACCCTGGCTGCGCTACTCGCCAAATAGGATATAAAACCCCCTCGCGGCGAAAATAAAAACTGGCCCCCATAGATTTAGTTTGTAAATATTCAATATTTACCAACTAAATATATATTGGCCAATATTTAATATTGAGACAGTATAGTGGTGTTGTCAAACAATATGATTTTTTTTCAATTAAAAACTCTCTCTCACACACACAGGGGTTTAAACCGGGAATCTAAAACTATAATGTAAATATATTGGCGCTATCATTTAATTCCTTTCAAGATAGTCAAAAACATTGTAAATCATATCCACATCACATACTATTAAACGACGCAAATTTTACTCTAATAAAGACTATGAAGTCGACAACCCTAGATGAACACTGTGAGTTGTTTAATTAAAAGTAATATTAGTTTTTATAATGTTTGCAGGCAGTTTATTTTCTGTATAAAAATAACATGACCTACATTATCCTGTAACTTTAAACCTAAGTTTAAATATAAGGCGGCTAAAATTTTGTTTTTTTAAAAGAATACTTAGTTTTTTTGAATATTGATTTAAGAAAAAAAATTAAATATGCAATAAAAAATGTCTATGCGCGCGTTTATCATTATTGGGACTGAATGAAAGAATTTATGCTTATTCTTGCATCTTGAGGAAGGGCATGCTCCGCTGGTTTGGGCATGTAGAAAGAATGAGTGATCAAAGAATGACAAACCAGATATATAAAGCAAGGTGAAGGTAAACGTGGCCGCGGGTGACCAAGACACACTTACCATGATCAGATTGAAAAGGTTCTAAAATAAGGTGCAATTAAAAGTCCCCGAATTTTAGAACCGAATTTGGCGTGCATGTATGAGAAGAGTTATGACTGTGGAGAACGAGGAAAAAAAAAGGAATGTAGAGATAGAGACAAGTAGCGCTCGGTTGTCTCTGCCTACCCCGTAAGGGACCTGGCGTGAAGATAAATAAATAAACGAGTTCAATACGAAAGTGTTATATGGTAATTGCCTTTTCAATCATCACGGTGAGTGTTTTGCTCTAGACTCAGAATGCCATTAGCTAGGGCAAGATATGGCACCCAATATGGTATTTAAATAAAATTCTCACTATAACCAATTATCCCCCAGTTCAATGAAGACGGCTACTTGGTACTGAACAATTTTCTCACAGAAAATGAGTGCGAAGAACTTTATAGAGCTGGAGTCGCGTTTACAAACGATCTGCCGAACGTACACCACAGGACAATATTCTGCACAAATAACCCCGATAAACAGGTATTATTTTATTTTTTTGAAGGGTTTATTTTTTAATAGAATATGCCGCACAATATCATGTCGAAATAAAGAGTTAAAAACTATAGTAAAAGTTATATTATATTACTTTCCAGCCATCTAACAATGGGTGAAATGTTAAACTTTACGAAGAGTTGAGAAATAGAGTTAGTAAAATAGAATAGGCGACCGGCTATAGAACTTTGTTATTTAACTTGAGACCAGTCAGGAGTTCTCAGTTGCAGTATCAATACACAATCTCTTTCTGTACTATTATAAATGTGTAAGTTTGGATGTATGTTACTTGACCGATATAGATATTATTTTTCTTCCACAATCTCCAGACAATATCTATTGCCGCGGGGAATAGTAAAGTACGAGTACGTACGTAGTACTAGACTATTATAGGAAGCATATTAAACATTAATTAGGTACAATTAGCTTCAAATTATTAAACTACATTACAATGTTTTTTTTTTACCAATTAACCTAATTAACGAAAACCATCCCTGAAAACAAATGTACCTACTTTCGGGTTATTACTTTACCACAACTGTACTCTACATACAATGA
Organism: Monopis laevigella; assembly: GCA_947458855.1. NCBI lineage: Eukaryota > Metazoa > Arthropoda > Insecta > Lepidoptera > Tineidae > Monopis > Monopis laevigella. The sequence continues at coordinate 18,154,393 of OX381576.1, forward strand.
AGTTCTTCCTTTACCACAACAATACTGTAGGTGCAATCAAATTCTACTTTTACCACAAACGTACTTAAGATACAATGAAGTTCTTTCTTTACCACAACAATACTCTAGGTGCAATCAAATTCTACTTTTACCACAACCGTACTCTAGATACAATGAAGTTCTTCCTTTACCACAACAATACTCTAGGTGCAATCAAATTCTACTTTTACCACAACCGTACTCTAGATACAATGAAGTTCTTCCTTTACCACAACAATACTCTAGGTGCAATCAAATTATACTTTTACTTCAACCGTACTCTAGGTGCAATTGTTTATTGTTTAACATCAACCATAGGTGCATAAGACCTCTCAACCTTGTCAATTACAAGTGTAAAGTTATCATCATAGTTTAAAATTACTTGGTTGATCAAAGGGTTTTGCTAAGAACGACCATCGTCATTACAATAGTTATTATAAATATATAAAAAAATATAATTCTTGCTTTAACTTCATATTGCAATCAAATTTGTTCTTTATCTCAACCGTATTCTAGATTCAATCAAATTCTTCTTTTATCTCTACCGTACTCTAGGTGCAATCAAACTCTTCCTTTACACCAACGGTGCTCTAAGTGAAATCAAATTCTTCCTTTTTGTGGTAAAGACCTAACCTAGATGCAATAAAATTATTTCTTTACTACAACCGTACCTTAGGTGCTATCAACTTACTTCTTCACCCCATTCATACCCTAGATGCAATCAATTTCTTCCTTTACCGCAACCGTACCCTAAGTACTATCAAATTATTCTTTACCGCAATCTATTCAAATTCACACAAAATGAGAACCTAATAACATTATTTTCATTTCAGCACCTCGTCGATGATTACTTCTTGAAAAGCAACGATAGTATTAGATATTTCTTTGAAAAGGAAGCTTTATATCCCGACGGGTCCCTGAAAGTAGATAAAGCAGTCGCCCTGAATAAGGTAACGTTATCAACAATTTCAATCTATATAAAACCCCCGGAGATCACGAAGCTAATTCAGTGCATCTCCGACCTAAGAACCACTTGTCCAACCTATTTATTTTATACTTGCTGTTCAAAAAATATCTTGTTTTTTTAAGTTAAGTAAGTTTAGTAATTACGTTAAGTAAGTTAGTAAGTTTAACTAAAACATGTTGTCCATTGCTGCCTTACCTAATAGTCCATAATAGGAAGTAGCCTGTGCTCTATAATGTATTTAAAATAAATTTTTTTTACAGCAGTTGTCAAAAAATATATTGTTGGGCATTTTATAAGCAATTTTTAATAAAACTAATAGAGATACGTTTAAATAATATAAAAAAATATTCTTAAAGGCAGTGCATAATAAGTGAAAAGTCCTATTTTATTATTACAGACACAAATACCTAGAATACTTGTAATATATAAAAGCTCTGCCCAATGAATATAAAATTAAATTATAATCCATGTCTTCCCAGGTGGGTCACGCGCTCCATTTTCTTCATCCAATCTTTAGAAAATATACTTATGATGAAAGAATAAAGTCGGTGTGCAGAAAATTTGGTCTTATTGACCCTGCTGTGGTCCAAAGTATGTACATTTACAAAAATCCTGGAATTGGAGGCGAAGGTTTGTATGTTTTTACACTTTTGAATGAGTATACAGAGCGTTTAATTATTCATGTATCTTGTGATATATGAATAATAAAACGTTTGTTATAATACAAAGTTATTTGCGAGTGAACTTGACTTGTATTAAAAAGCGCAATTGATAACAAGGTTAAGCATATGAGAAGGCCGGACCTGGGATAGGTGACCGCTTTATACAAAATGATATACCATCAAAATCACCACAACAAGCCACTTAAGTACGAATCTTAAGTTTTGTAACATAAAAAATTAAGAGTTCCCTCAATCGCCACAGCTTTTTTCTATATACATGGTGACTTTGAAAAGATGTACTTTGCGCTAATATGAGGTTCTACTGATCAATACGAACCACTTTTCCCATGGAACCATGTGCCGCAAAAATATTGCCTTCTCCATATAAACTAGTAATGTTAAAATTACCAATTCATATGGGGAAGCCAACATTTTTTTTCATTTGCGACACATGGTTCCATAGTTGAAGTTGTTCGATTTGATCAGAAAAACCTCATATTAGCCCAAAGTACATCCTTTCAAATTCACCCTGTATATAAAAAAATAGAGACAGACATGTATGTCTGTAATCACATTATATTAATATTTAATATACTGGATGATTGGCTGTGAGAAACGAGGGACTACACTTTACGAACTTTTTATTTATTTTACAAAGTTTAGAATTTGTTACACAATGGTTTCAAGTCTCCTTCAACTTACCCAAGTTGAAGGAGACTTGAAACCATTGTGGGACTCACTTATTTAGCGAATCCAAAACCTGGTCACTCAGTTCACACGCATATATATACCTAATTGAATCCAATATGGTAAAGGAAATATTATATTATTAAAATTTATATTTATATTCTTTAAAAAATGTTATGTAAAAAAGTAGTTAAAGTAGTAATTGTTAAATAACAATGTATTAAACGACCCCAATCATTATGTAGGTCTACTATTTACTATCACGTAGAATAAACCTCGTATGCCGTGCTCCAATAAAAAATGCTCCTATTAATATGTCTTTATTAAGACTTCGTAATTATTCTTAGGCTACGGTTTGACCTGACCCTGGTGTGTACCAAGTTCAAAAATATACAATAAAATATGTTTTATAACCACATTACATTTTGGAGAGCTCGTTAAGATTTCGGTTCCATTTTCACTATACTAACTTATGTAACTGTATATGAATAGGTTATTGAGTCTATCCAAAACACCTGGGTATATATTCATTACTTATTACTAATTCTGTGTACCATTAAGTTTCATTTCCCTTTGATATAAAATTTATTAAAATTATTTATGTATAAAACCAACGATGTATAAAATGAAACTGTAAAATTGTCTGCAAATATTTTTAGCCCCAATTTAAATTTCCGTTTCATAAAAAACTCAGTTTCCTGACAAATTTTTCAGAGTGTATTTTGAAAACTTTCATGTCATTTTTAACTGAATGCATGGAAATATTCATGTAAAATATTTCAGTCCAAAAACTATACACAGAGGCTGTATCATGTTTGGAAATATGATTCCAACTTTAATTAAATTTTCAACCCTTAAATGGTAGCCTACGTCAATTTTACGTTATCGGCATTTTCCTCAATGCTCAGCTAGCATTTTATTTTCTCGCCGCCGAAATAAAAATTTAAGTTTTTAATTTGACCGCCGTTCTCTGTATATTATAGGTATATGTGATTGGTGTTAGATCCGGCGATCGTGGGTTCAATTCCCATTTACGACAAACACCATTAGTACGGGTTTATGTATAAAGAGTTTGCTTTTATCTGTGTGTTTTAAAATATAATGTGTGTGTACCGGAAATATAGGTATATTTCCCTCGGCGCCGGGTCATAAAGCTCGGTCCACGCAGTCTTGGTTGGAAGCGAACGTTTCGGATTTCATCAGAGCTGAAGACTGAGGTCATCTAGTCCCGATTTTAACCCGCTGGATTTATGATTAGAAAGTGCGGCTTGCTCTAAACGCCATGCTAATTTGGAGTCCCTAAAACAATCCATACGATTGGCAGTGAAGAATTTTCCCATGGAAAGAGTGCGTGCTTCTATTAATAATTGGCTTCAACGTTTAAAGACTGTATTGCAGCAACTTCGAATAAACTTTTTAAATTTTAAATTGTTTCATATTTATATTAACTACGACGACGAGGTGGGATTAAAACCCCTCTGCTAGCTACCCTGGGGCCGTCTAGGCGGTCTCGGGCGCCGTAAGGCACCCGTGATGATATGTATGTATATTTATATATTAAACTAACACACTGTAAAATTAATAAATGTTATTAGCAATAGAAAAAAAAATCTTAGTTTCAATATTTATGGCAAGACTATGTACATTATATCGTACGGAGCCGCAGGCAAAACCTGGTAATAAGAATGATATATCGAAAATATAAGAATGGTATTGTTATTTTATTCCTGTGTTAATTGTTTTAGCGTAGACGAATAATTGTAAACCATTTCAGGGTTAATATTTTAATTAAACTTGTAGGTCATTATTACATCATACTATATAGTACTATCAGTTAGGTATGAACTATATCTACTGAAACAACGACACTAATAAGTACTTAAAAATATATTTTATTTACCTTTGTTAATCTTATATTTATGTCCATGGCGTTACCAAATTAATTAAAGAGACACTAAAGTCAATAAAAGGCAATATGCAAAAATAACTAAAAGACCGTCTTCGTGGTCTAATAGTTACCTACTAGTACGTCATTGGTAGAGTTGTATCCCGAGGTCGTAGGTTGGATTTCCACTCAGGGCATGGTAGGTATGTTTTTCTATACATTTTGGCCCGGTCCGGGTGTTCGTACATATAATATTTGACCGCCTCCGTAGACTAGTGGTTGCGCCTTTGGCGTTGTATCCGGAGGTCGTGGGTTCGATTCCCACCCATGGCAAAAAAATATTAGTACGTTTTGCTGTACAGTTTTTCATGGTCTGAGTGTTTATAAAATATAATATGTATTATATCGTTGTTTCTGGTACACATAGTACAAGCTTAGAGCTTAGTTTGTGACCAGATCAATATGTGTAAGTTGTCCTACATACACATATATACATATACATATACATATACATATACATATACATATACATATACATATACATATACATATACATATACATATACATATACATATACATATACATATACATATACATATACATATACATATACATATACATATACATATACATATACATATACATATACATATACATATACATATACATATACATATACATATACATATACATATACATATATACATATACAATATACATATATACATATATATATATATAATATGTACAGTATCTTTGCCTCTAGTACATATAACACAGTGGCGGCCATTTACCATCAAGCTGAGTATCCCGTCGGCGGCATATTTTAGGGGCGGCAAATTAGGGGCCAATATTTTTTATATCTTAAAGAAATTGCGATGTGCAGTTGGGTGCTGATAATGTTATACGAAATATTACATTTCTTTTTTATAAATATAGCATTATTACATGTTATCGAAAGACCATTCTGAAGAATTCTTCTAAATGATAATGAAATCCGTTGCATAGTTTAACAAACAGATAAACGCAAAAGAAGTAATTTTAATTAATTAAAAACTTATTGAGTACTTCAAAAACGCCTTTGTCTTCTTTAGCAACAAAAATGAATGCAACGTAAAAAGAAAACCTATTTTAATTTAAGCGTTCTTTAAGGACTCAATATCAATATATAAAGAAACTCTTTATGAATAAAGCCATAAGGCTTAAATATTATTTAAAATATAGAATGAAATATGAAGAATTAATTAATGCATAACATAATTTTCAGTGGTGGCACACCAAGACGCTACTTATCTATATACAGAGCCGACTCCTGCAACTGGCTTTTGGATAGCACTAGAAGACGCTACCATTGAAAACGGCTGCCTTTGGTTTGCCAAGGGTTCTCATACTACCAAAGTTCACAAAAGACTTCTTCGCAATCTCGACGGAAACTCAACGAATTTAGTTTACGACAAAGATTCTCCAAGTTATGAAGGAATCCACTTTACTGCAGTTCCCGTCAAGAAAGGTACTAGTTCAAGACTACAAAGTTTTATTTTAATTAAATAGTAAAATATATACAGGGTGAATTTGAAAGGATGTACATTGGGCTAATATGAGGTTTTGCTGATCAAATCTAACAACTTTTCTCATGGATGTGTCGTTAATGAAAAATATTGTTTGCTTCCCCATACAAATTGGTAATTTTAACATTACTAATTTGTATGGAAAAGGCATTTTTTTTCATTTGCGACATATGGTGCCATGGGAAAATTTGATCGATTTGATCAGCAGAACCTCATATTAGCCCAAAGTACATTCTTTCAAAGTCATTCGGTATGTTAAAAAGCGAGTAAGGTTTACAAATAACACAAAGTTATAAAGTAGCTATTTATACTATCATTTTTTTTTTCTTTTATTCATATCTCATTAGAGAACCGTTGACTTTGTAGAACAAATACTTTCATGTTTTTCATTTCATTACCATTTCGCGGAAAATCTTTTTCATTTAATTTATAAAATAATAGAATAAGTAAAAGCTTTAAAGGCTGACCTTGTCAAGGGTCTATTTATTTATTCTAAACGAAAACAAACAGCTAGAATAAGATAATAGACAAAACAATAATTACAGGGATATCTAGGTATTTAATTAATATAAAAAATTTTACTTGATAAATATGGTAATAAATCTGTTAAATTATGGAAAATCTATATAATATAATAAAATTTTAAATGAAAAAAACCTGTACTGTCATTTAAATAAAAGAAAAATAGCGAGATGTACCCTGAATAGGCTGTGGAACAAATCTCTCATTATGGAATTCGTGTCTGTCTATCCGGGCATCATTTAAAAACTAATGGACCGTTTTACGTGCTATATACATGGTGACTTTGAAAGGATGTACTTTGGGCTAATATGAGGTTCTACTGTTCAATGCAAACAACTTTTCCCATGGAACTATATGCCGCAAATGAAAAAAAAATTGGCTTCCCCATACAAATTGGTTATTTTAACATTACTAGTATGGTTCCATGGGAAAAGTTATTTGATTTGATTAGCAGAACCTCATATTAGCCCAAAGTACATTCTTCCAAATTCATTCCGTATCTATATTGATTTTAGTTAAATAGCCATTAGTTCTATGGGTAAAATAGGATTTTCAATATAGATACAGGCAGTTCAGTGTTTGTGTTTTAAGAGACTTTTAAAAAAAGTTTTTAAATAGAAATATGTTTTATAAAGTTAGGTAAAATTAAAGTAGAATTAATTAAAGTAGGGTATATTATAATAACATAAAAATGCTAAAGTATAATTTTAGTTTTAAAATAAACTGAATAAGAAGAAAAAAGAATATCTGATTTCTTTTGATTCTAAGTAATTGTGGATTACAGTTACAGTAATTAATATTTTTAAAATTATACTTTAAAAACTTTTAATTGAGTTGTTTTGTAAATGCTGTTACTCTCTATTTATAAAAGGTGTTTTTTAGAGTTTCACAACTTTGAGTTGGCAACATTGCTTTATTTGACAACCCATTTAACAGCTGATAGTTGCTTTTTGTTTAGTTTGAATTGACATTTCATTGTCGATAGACTTACACCTGAGGCTTACGTATTTGTATACGTATACGTGAGCAACAAATCATCTTTGCACACAATCTTAAAGGTTAGCTGGTAGATAATGCTCAAGGCATTAAGTTCGCCTTTGTACATAACTGTTGTTTACTGTGCAATAAAGTGTTTAAATAAACAACCAATAGCATCGCTTTATTATATTGAATAAAGCGATGCTATTGGTTGTTGCTCACGTATACGTATACAAATACATTACGTTGCTACAATACACAAACCCATGGTAGAGCCTCTGGACAACGCTTGCAATCTGTTCTTATTGTTTATCAAAATAATGCTTCTGTTCGTCTCTTAACTTATTGTACACATAATCGTACTTCAGGGGGGTGATTACGCATCCTAAGTTCGCTCGCACGCCAATCGTTTTAACGTCATAATGACGTAGTTCAAGCCTAGCGGCTTTAAAAATTCTTAGAAAACGCGTCATAGCGATCGGCGTGCGAGCTAATTTTAGTGAGCGTAATCACCCTGCTGAGCGGCTAACTTGATTAACAATGGATCGTTTTCGGACCACGTTTACTCTTAATAATTATGATATAAACTTGTGTAACTCTAAAACAAACACCCTTACATTGTAGTGTGGATTCCAGTCTGTATAATTGTGTATAGTTTATATTAGCTCATTTTCAATTTACTTAGTCTTCTGGAACGTGACTATTTAATCATTTATCAGATTTACAATGTGGACCAACCACAGACCTGAATTATTAAAATAGATAGCTTACAGCTATTTATATATTATAACCATAGATAGAACCTATCAGTAATAAAGTACAAATTTTAGTAATAAACATGGTTTAAAATAATTCAAATATTAAAAATAGCCAAAGTAATTTTTTATATTTAGGTGAAGAAGAGGGGGGTGTAAGCCTCTATAGCTTCCCTACCTACCTACAGACCAAAACCGAACGATCTCCTTTCCGCCGATACAGATGTAAAAGTCGTCAAATGACCAAGCTCGGTTATAGTTCTATTTCGGTTTTAGTCTGTGGGTCCATAGATTTTCAGAAGACTACTGCATCTATTTCTTGTTGCGACTACGAAACGGCTAGTTATTTTGACGAAAGATGGCTATTTAAGAACACTCATTTTTGTCGGTCGCTTTCGTAATCGCATCATGTAGCCGGCTTAGTGGGAGCAAGCAATGCTTATAAATATGGTATTGATCGTCCCCATTCATGGATTTCATAGAGCTCCTTACCATCAGATAAAGTGATCCAGTGAAAAAAAAAGCCATTAACGAAGCCGTAATAAAACCAATATTATATCCTTATGACATAAAAGAAAGCATCTTTCCAAATATCGCTTCAATAGTATTGAATGAGCGATGATGAGTAGTCAGTCAGTCAGAACCAGCTCTTTTATACATACCTATATATAGATATTAATATGTAACTTGTATTACGCATATGATAATATACATAATTGGTTTTCCTTTCAGGGACATGCATTGTGTTACACGGACTGGTTATACACAAAAGTGCGCACAACAAATCCAACAAAAGCCGTCACGCGTATACATTTCACGTCATTGAAAAGTATAATAATGAATATTCACCACGAAATTGGCTTCTTGAAGGGCCAAATGCTCCGTTTATTTCACTTTACTCGGCGTCTTCTGAAACTCACTAATAAAATGTTTATTTCTCGTACTTATTATTAATAGTAATTAAATTTTTATTGTTGATATATTACAATTTTCAAATAATGGATTATTTATATAAGTATACCGTGACGGATGCCTTACGGCGTCCGAGACCGAGTCGTAGCCGATGGTATTCCGGGTCAACACCGAACAAGTGGCCAGCTCATCGCGGTGTTTGGATGGAAATGACCCATCTATTAATAGTTTTACAAGTTGATATACCGACAGTTTATATTTGATATGTGTGAGTTACTGTTTTAAAAATCTAGTTTTAAGGATAATAATAAATAACTTTCTATTATATCTGCAATTATAATTATTTCATTTTATATAATATTTTAATTTGGTACCTACCTACTTAATTCTTATGATGCCCTTTTTTATATAAAAAAATATCACAGTAAAATACAATTAAGTACCAATGGCATAGTGTTTGAAATTTCGGAAAACAGTAAAACATGTATCGATTAGTGTTATAATGTAAAAACAAAGTTACTATTATAGCACCCGTTATTCTTAAGATATAACACAGCAATAAATAAACAATTTATATCCTCTTCTCCAGTACCTAATGAAATTTCCAAAAATGCTGAAATACCTATCGATTTATTTCCAAAGAATAGTCTAGGTCTGAATTTAATTACTGAGTGTCTCAGCGAGGCATAAATAAAAGTTGGTAAATGCGTTTAACAGTTTTATTTAATAAAACATTTTACATAAATTAGGCCGCGTAATAGTTTTGAATGACTTAGTAATTTTTTCTTGTAATGACAGCTGACAGCTGTCAGGTTTTCATTGCTGCCAACATGACGGCGGCGACACTGAGATATTAACTTATCAACATTTATCCTCACTTTTCGCCCCCTTGGGTTTCATAGTGAGACCCTACAATACAAAGGGAAGTTACTGTATTACTGGAAATTTAACATTCGTAGCTTACAGTAATTTCGACTGGACGATGAAAATGTATGTTAGTCAGTCAGGACAGACTCATATGTAAATAGATTAAGCTAAAGAAGTGACAGGGCTTAGCACTACAGTTGCCACGCTGAATGCCTATGGATATTTATTGGCCACGTTTCCAAGATGGCAAGAATTGGCATCGAAAAGGCCTTCGTGATGAACTCGGCACCCGTACGAAGAATCCATAGATAACTAACCATAATTCTCTCTTGTTTGTTTGTATTATAAATGACTAGATAGCAAGTTTATTTAAGTCGACTCAAAATAAATGTTTATTTATTTTATAATAGAAACACGCCTTCAGGGTTTGTAAAGCCTTGTCGAACTCCAGACTACAAAGACGTTCAATTAGGTATTGCGCATAAAATTATAATAAGCTTACCAACAAGTTAAATACGTAATAATAGCCTTTAATTATGAAAATAATAAACTATAATGCTCTATTTTATTAATTATCTAAAAAAAAGAATAGACACCAACATTTATTTGAGGCCCAAAATCTTCTTTTTGATTTTGCTATTCTTGTTGTTATTTCATTAGTATGTAGATCCACTATAGATATTGTTCTAAATAAATATATAGACAGTCTCCGTAGACTAGTGGTTGCGCCTTTGACGTTGTATCCGGAGGTGGTGGGTTCGATTCCCCCCCCCCCCCCATGGCAAAAAAAAAATATATATAGTACTTTTATTCTGTATAGTTTGTCATGGTCTGGGTGTTTATGAAATATACTATGTATTATATTGTTGCTTCTGGTACACATAGTACAAGCCTATTATTAGAGCTTAATTTGTGACCAGAACAATATTGTGTAAATTATCCTACATATAAAAAAAAAAAAAAAAATCATTGACGTATCCCTTGATATTTTCCATTATACAAAATTTCGTATATTTTACTGTTAATTATGAGTTTTACTTAGTCGTGGTTATTTAAGACCGACTTTTTGTTTTTACACCAAGTGCTTTTCCATGATTTGTAATTTCTAAGTTTAATAAGTAATTCTATACGTCAATAAAATTTACTCACACAAGAATCAAGTATGAGACTGATTTTTATGTGGGTGTATAATAATTTTATATTCAGATACCATGTTTTGCTACATGTAATTTGTCAGAGTTCCGTATTTAGACACTACATTAAGGATAAGATCTGGTCGCTAATGTGTGTAATGTTCTTCATATTAAAAAAATAGTTAATGGATTGTAGCAACTATAATTATAAAAGCACCTGTTTCTGAATATTGTTATTGGATAATATATGTATTTTGAAGAATAAATAATCTTGAAGAATAAAATATTAATAAATAATTATATGTATTTTGAAGAAATAAATACATATAATTATAAATAAACTGTTGTATATTATGACTAATTATAACACTGTAAAAGGCGTAATGGTATACAAGAGCACTTATTAGGATGTACTTTAATTGAAGAGCACATTAATATTATGGTGGTAACTAATACCAAATAACAAAATCCCCATATCCTATATTTAAAAAAAAATACCCCAATAAAAATCTCCAGATTTTTGATAAAGTAGTTTGCCAATTGACTTGGCAAACTTCTTTGCCTCCGGACACCACTATCCTAAGGTTTCTACAGCAAAAGGAAGAAATACAAAGGAATCACGCAGAGAGAAATATTTTTGAATTTTGATGATTTCCTTAGCCTTAGAAGCGACGGCACCAGCAGAGTTGGAAGAAATTGAGACATGACTCGGAGCCAAAGTGTCTGCGCATATGGCACCCCAAAACCAAGCACGTCCACGGGCCCAGTGATTTGTTTAGTGTTTAGAGATTAGTAAAAAGAACGTTCGGACAGTGTCTGTTTAGTGTTAAGTTCTTAGTGCTTGTTTAGTATTTAGCGAAGTACAGTGTTTAAAACGCATTCTATTTTTTCTGCGAAATAGCTGCCCCGCGCGTCCCTCCTTCACCCCTCATCTGTAGCTAAACACGCACTAAACTCGTCTGGACAGGACTGTTAAGTGTTTAGTCAATATTATCTATCATAAACTCGTGTTCGTTTTCGATTGTTTTTATGTGATAAAAAGAATAAAATAAAATGTCTACACCGGTTTTCGGGAGACTACTACATCGATTTCTTGTTAAAGAGGTAGTCTCCTATCATGGTGCGATTACTAAACGGGCGATTAATTTTATGATAATGCAGCGAGGATACTCGTAATGCAATTACGTCTTTGTCGCCGCCCATTTCGTAACCGCATCATTTAGCAGGCATAGTTATTATCATTGAGCGATCAATATTGTTAAATGCATTGATCGACCTCATTCGTTTGCATCGTCGAGGTGTTAGCGTCATTTCATGGTGCGGTTACGAGACGGGCAGTTAATTTGTCAATAAAGTAGCGAGGGTACTCATAATGCAATTACGTCTTTGTCGCCGCCCATTTCTTAACCGCATCATTTAGCCGGTATAGTGGGAGCGATCAATATTGTTAAACAACAATATATTGATCGACTCCGGACTTTGTCACTTGACTAATCAGAGTGTATACCGGCCATAACATGTATTAGTATCGTTGTTTCTGGTACATATAGTATAAGCTTATAGCTTAGGGATCAGGAAAATAATAATATGTATAAAATATCCTAGAATAGAATACCATTGGCTACGACGAGGTGGGATTAGAAACCCCTCCGCTGGGTACCCTGGCCGTCTAGGCGGTATCGGGCGGCCGTCCGGAAGGCACCCGTGATGATATGTGTAGAATTGATATTATTATAAACGTCTATTTTTTTTACCTCTACTTTTCAACAAATGATTATATTTTTATTACTTGTTTCGTTTGCACTTTTAACATGGTCGCATTTCTACTATAAATAATTTGAATCGGTACTTTTAACAAATAAAAACAATTCTAGATATCTGTATTGAAGGTTTAAATTTCAGTATTGAATAATTATGTTGTTATAACATTTTGTATAGAAATATGATACAGTATAATACTAATATCCCTATATATATCTATATGGGTAGAGTTACATCTACGGTTATACTGTTCTCCTGGTACTATGACCTTAAATAGTTTACTTAGTTGGTGCTTATAATTAAATGCATAAAGTTGATTTTTATTTAAAATTTAAAACCTATTGTCGCTAAAGCTGTTTCTCCACTGATGAAATAATATTTTACATTGGAGACAAAATGATAGAGACATACAATCCATGCATTTCATTTAAATTATACTGAGCTCAGTTGCTCATATCTAACCCAATGGTAAACGTTACTTAATTTGAATAATAAACAGACTAACGTGAGTTTTAAAATATGTTTTTTAACTGAATTTCTAGGGTTAGTTTAGTTTTATATATGGTAAAAATTAACTACAGGTTCACACATAAAGCTACCCGTTTATGTTATTAACTTCACATATTGCTACTTTAACAAAAGATTAATAGTTAACAAGCTTCCAATCACTTCGGCTTTATATGAATGAAGTATGGAGATTAATAATTATCGAAGACGTTCTCACTTCTTATGGTATCCTGGTAGATCAAAAGTAAAAACTTTCTTTTTAAAGGATGTATCACAGAAAAACTCTATCCTTGGCGACTGTGATCGCATTTTGTACAGCACTTCTTATGGTATCCTGGTAGATCAAAAGTAAAAACTTTCTTTTTAAAGGATATCACAGAAAAACTCTATCCTTGGCGACTGTGATCGCATTTTGTACAGCACTTCTTATGGTATCCTGGTAGAACAAAAGTAAAACTTTCTTTTTAAAGGATGTATTACAGAAAAACTCTATCCTTGGCGACTGTGATCGCATTTTGTACAGCACTTCTTATGGTATACTGGTAGATCAAAAGTAAAAACTTTCTTTTTAAAGGATATCACAGAAAAACTCTATCCTTGGCGACTGTGATCGCATTTTGTACAGCACTTCTTATGGTATCCTGGTAGAACAAAAGTAAAACTTTCTTTTTAAAGGATGTATTACAGAAAAACTCTATCCTTGGCGACTGTGATCGCATTTTGTACAGCACTTCTTATAGTATCCTGGTAGATCAAAAGTAAAAACTTTCTTTTTAAAGGATGTATCACAGAAAAACTCTATCCTTGACGACTGTGATCGCATTTTGTACAGGGATTACCGCCGATTCTCCGATTTCCACCGATTAAAGAAAGCTCGATGTGACAGATATAACAACCATCATGAATTGGAGAAGATGTAATCATGATTGAAATCAAAAATATCATAAAACTACTAAAAAGTGTATAACGAATCTTTTTTGGAGAATAATATTTTTTATAGTAACACGGCATGTGACTTTCTATCTATCTAAAGGAAAGCAGACCTATAAATTCCATGGATGGAGTCGATCAACGCATTGTTGTTGATCACTAAATGACGCGGATACGAAATGGGGAGCAACAAAGTACATACATACATACATACACATATATCATCATGGTTGCCTTATGGCGCCCAAAACCGCCTTGACAGCCCCAGGGTACCCAGCGGAGGGGTACCCTGGGGCTCGCGACGAGATAGCCACTTGTTCGGTGTTGGCTCATACCTCGTGATAGCCGATGGTATGAGCCAACACCGAACAAGTGGCTAGCTCGTCGCGATGGTTTGAATAGACTCTATAAACAGTTTCACAAGTTGGTATAGTGAAACCGGGACCGACAGCTTATCGTGCTCTTCGAGGCACTATAGTGGTGTTGTCAAACAAATGTACATATTTTTTTAAATTAAAAATTCATTGGTACACACCGGGATTTGAACCAGGGACCTAAGTGTTTTTAAGTCCAAGGGGTAACCAACTCGGCCACCACCTAGGTATATACTCGGCCACCACCTATATAATCAACAAAGTCATTTTTTTTATACAAGTCTTGTAATAGCCTTGCTGCTTAATTGTCAAATTAACTGCTTATTCGCATCCTGAAAGCAGACTATAAATCGATGATATATTTTCCTGAAAAGCCCACAGATTATAATCGAAACATGGCCGGTCGGCGAAACATAATATAATAAATAAAATGTTTATTTCTTTCCAAAGTATACATTTCTTTACTGTGATTGAGGTATGATTGTAATGTGATTTTAAGTAAATTAACCACTTGTGTCAAATGACCTCACTCTTCCATAGCTGATTATCAAGTACAAAAATATAAACATTAAAATTACTTAACCAATAATTATAGAATTGTTAACATAATAAGTTAACAGGTGAGTTTATTCTTTATTATATTAAAGTGTATAAAATATGCCTATGGATTGTATATATTAATTAATATACATATTAACAAGGGAGCCTTACGGCGCCCGAGACCGTCTAGACGGCCTCAGAGTATCCAGCGGAGGGGTTTTAATCCTACCTCGTCGTAGCCGATGGTATGAGTCTACAAGTGGCTAGCTCGTCGCGATAAAAATTAATTAATATGCCTATGTATTAATTAGTTTTGTATTCTATATTTGAAGGCACTAATTATGGAAAATAACCTATCAACATAAAATTTATAGGCTCCTCATATTATTTTAGATGACTTAACTAAAAGGAGACTCTTCGACAAGAAATCGAATATATAGTCTGTTGAAAACCGGTAAACCCAACCCAGACCAAAACAGAAATATGACTAGGTTATCTTGTTCATGAATTTAAAGAAATAATTTAGTTTTTTTTTCTATAACATGATAATAAATAATTATAAGAAAAAAAAAACTAAAAAAACTTATTAATAAAAATATATATGTAATTGTCTGAGATTTGAACCCTGAGCTTTAAGTTTTCCAGCATATACTATATGTCATCTCTCTATCCTTTATGCACACACTAGTTATGAAAGAGACAGAATAACAACCCTTAAATTTTCCGCATTGAAAACGTTAGAAGTCACTGATATGATGAAACTAGAAATTTAAACCCTAAAGTAAAGTGAAATAAAGCAGAATTTTCTTCAGCGCCAACAGTTTTTCCCGAAAGTCTTCGAAATTTTCGCAGTATCTATCGCCAACGGCCATACCTCGTTGTAAACACCGGTTCCCATTCCGAACACCGAAGTTAAGCAACGGCGGGCACGGTCAGTACTTGGATGGTTATCCGCTTGGGAAAACTGTGTACTGTTGGTTTATTTTTTTTTTAATAAAAAACTTTTCTTTTACGTATTTATACAAGTTTTTTTTTGTTTTTACACATTAAGCTTTCGGTCGCGGTACCTGTGCCGCTTATTTGGCGTATAGACTTACACCATAAGTGGCACTGTTGGCAACGACAAGAGAAAGGCAAGGCAAGGCGCCCGAGACCGCCTATACAACATCAGCGATGAATTTTATTTTTAAATTTTAATTTCACCTCGTCTATTTTTTTGGATTAATATTGTTTCATACAAATTACAAAAATAATTAAACTTTTGATTTATATATTTCACAAGTCCACATAATAGTTGTGTTTTCAAAGGATTTATGATGATATAAAGAACGATTATGAAGAAAATGAAGGAGAATATGTTTACAAACGTAGCAAAAAGTGCAAATATTTCTCAACAGATGGCAGGACTGATCAGAATCGTGTCCGAAGGTGTGAAAAACAGGGGGAGATGAACAACAATTTCTCATTCATGGATAGATTTGATAGATTATATATAGATTCTTGGATAACAGTTTTTTAATTAAACAAAATTATTTTCCATATATCAAGGGTCAACTTAGATATAACTATCTAATTTATCTTTTTGGATTTAATGGAATTTTAACATAGTAATTTTAATTACTATACCTATAATCCTATTAATTCATCCAAGATGCAATTTTAAGAAGTCAACAATCTAATACTGAAGTAGATAGAACATAAGCTGTCCAAACTAGAGATGTTACAAATCTCTATTATATCTTTCTATTATAAATAATTATTTTCATTAATTAACCTGAGGCTCTGAAATGAGTTCTTAGATTAGGATCATTAAGGAATCGCCAATATAAACGCTAAATAAAAATAACCAGGATAAATTAATCTTTGCTATTGGTAGAACCTAACGTAATTGGCGCGTAGGTATGCTGTACTTACTCAAAGAGGCCAATAAATTATTAACTTTTTTTTATAAAAATTTGCATTCCATCTTTTAAATAAAATGTATTATCATCTGCCACGTCTATTTTTTATAATTTTAAACACTATATAATTTGATCTATACTAATATTGTAAAACTGAAGAGGTTGTTTGTTTGTTTAGTTGAACGCGCTAATCTCAGGAACTACTGGTTCGAATTGAAAAATTATTTTAGTTTTGGATATCGAGGAAGGCGAAAGGCTACATAACATCAAGCTACGATCAATAGAAGCGGAGTCACAATGAAAAATATTTCAAAAACGGGGAAAAATTATTCCCTTTGAGACGTACGCTGCGTAAACGGAAAGTTTCGCAGACAAAGTTGCGCGGATCTGCTAGTTACAAATAAAATCAAACGGTTTTACCCAAGGAAACGTCCGTAACCAATAGGTATAATTACCAATTAGACCGAATCATTTTTTTCTGTTTTTACTGGCGCACAGCATGTGCTCTTATATCTACCTAATTGTAAGCAGACCTACGAAGTCCATTAATGGGGTCAATCAATACATTATTTAACAGCATTAATCGCTCCCACTATGTCGGCTAAAGGAAACGGCTACAAAATCATTAAACTGCCCTGACCGCACCCAGAAAGAAGACTACCTCCTTGACATTAATAGATGCAAAAGTCTCCTAAAATTTACTTTAGACTAGCTTTTAGACTAACTTTTAAACTAAACCCAAAACATGACTAGGTCACTAAGTGGTATTTATATGTATTTATAACAGTCTAGGTATCTAAAGGCTATAAATAACATCACGGGTGACTTTTTGGATACCGAGAACCGTTTAAACAGCCTCAGGGTATCCAGCGAAAGTATTAACCCGTCCTCATTTCGCCGATGGTATTCGGAGGCAACACCTAACATGTGGCGAGCTTGTTACTGTGTTATTATAGTATAGCGTCGTTGTAATCAGCGGTTACTTATCCATACTCAAGCCATGTTGTCATCTGATTAACCTTATTATTAGGCTGTGGCCGATTTTAAAAGACTGGTAATGTGCAACTAAAAGTATATATCAGGTAAAAAAGAAAATAAGTGTCACAGCCGAGAATAGGCAGGAGTGGCGATTGCTCAACCGAGAAGAGGCTAGCTCTTAAATTTGAGAAAAATGTGCAACTAATGGGTAATCCTTAAATTCATCCTAATTTAAGTAATATTAATATTACAATGTAGTTTGTAATACTTAGTTAACAAAAGGAATGTGAAGTTTCGTACAATGACCCATTATTTCGACAATATTTTCATTGTCGTTATATCGCACAAGATAAAACCTCTCGAATATTTATTTATGAACAAGTTCAAAACATGATACATTCGGACAATTACGGTGCAATACTAAATATAATACTTTTATTTATTTATTGTTTAACATAAAAAAATTGAACTGTGCAAATATAAAGCCAGCTTTCTTACAGAAGTAAAATGAATATTAAATAAAGAACTCATTTTTCTTTTATAAACTAAAAATTTGGTAACCATTGTGAATAATGTTGAATATTATGTCATTGCGGGTACGCTTAAACTCGTGGTCAACCATCTCGGTCACTAAATAACGATAAAATTTCGAATCATTCAGTAATTAATATATTTTAAGTTTACTCGGAGATAGTAGTTAAAATACAATATAATGTGTCATAATATAAGTCATTTAACTATACAGGGTGAATTTTTCATGTGTGCCGTCAAGGCCAGATCCTAAACTACTAGGAATAGCGAGAATTGCTCAAAGGAATCTCGTAAAGTAGTATAAGTCTTGTATCAAATGGTGGAAAGTAACTTCAAACGGCAAACTAAATAAAAAGTGCTCATTGTTAAGAAATCTTAATTTAGGCTTGCTAACAGAGATCATTCTAAATATTAATATTTTATTAAATTGGTTTTTTTTATTTTTATTATTTACAAGATTTTACTTAAAAAGAAAAAAAAATGATTTTAACGAGGATGGATAACCTTCTAGGTAAAGTAGACGGTGCGTGGTAAAGTATACCTAAACATGTTTTAATTAAAAATGAGCACTTTTGCTTTAGTTTGCCGTTTGATGTTATTTTCCATCCTTTTAAACTTATCAGCGACGCTATCAGCCGGTGCAATAATACACGTGATTTTTTTTTAAATCATCTGATTGGATTCCCTGTTAGGAGAATATTTTTATCAAAAATCTAATAATGCAGTTTTAGTTTTTATCAAAATCGGCCCTGATACTCCTTTGAGCATTTTTCAATATTCCTTGTAGCTTATGATTTGGCCTTGAAGGCACACTTGAAACATTTACCCTGTATAATATGTAAATGGTAATCACGTGTCAACTAATCAAAACTCTTCTGTATTTACTCTGTAATCTAATTACATAACTATTATGTAATTACATATAGTTAAAATATTGGCATGGATTTTAAATATTTATAATTATACAAATAAATAATTATTACAAACCCGGGACCGCCTATAAGTACGGCGCCCGAGACCGCCTATATACGACTTAAAAAATAGCTATACCTAAAAACGTAATAACGTATACTGTAAACAATTAAAACACGAGGCATAATATTGCAGTATCTTTTTTTTTTTCATAGCTGCGTTTACCCGCTATTATACACATTACCATCAAAGATAATTAAATAATATTTTAAGAACTTCGTAAAAATTCAGCACTCGTTTTTGACGCACAAAGTTTAATCATTTAAGTGATATGGAGTGATATGGGGGCCGTTCACACTGGCTACTCGGGAAGTAGCTATCGCAGCCTGGAGGCCAGTTGACATACAACCCTATAACAGACCAGACTTTCGGTGGAACCAGATCAAAGACGAAACGCGGCATTATGCGTCCGGTTTTAGAGCTCACCCTGGCTACCATACTCGCCTGCTCAGTCCGTAAGTAAACAATTTATATTACGCAGTGCAATTGGCATTACATAACCTTGATTTACTTATTGATAACTATAATAAAAATATGTACAAAGGAAATCTGTAACTAATTAAGCGAATGTTTTTGTAAATACTCGTATTATTTATTATGTTTGTTATAGATGGCCTTTAACATGAAATGATGGAAGAATTCAATGATTTTGTTAATAATATTTTTCGTATTTATTGGTCAATTTAGATAAAACCTTATGGCCTTATTCATAAAAACTTATTGAGTCCTTCATAAACACTTTAGTTATAGAAGGTTTGTCTCTTTTATTTAGCAACAAAAATGAATATGTGTAAAAGAGACAAAACAGTCCATAACTAAAGTGCTCTTCAATAAGTTTTTATGAATAGGTCATTACTCTTTAACCTGTATCTATGTATTTAAAATCGTCAGTGAGATGTCTAATTACTCACTGAACATAAGCGGGGTGATTACGCGCACAACGCTAAGCTATACTTTAATCTATATGACGCAATTCGACGTAATGCAAATCTGGTGTCATTGAAAATAGACAGACAACTACGTAATTTTGGTTATAGGCCTACTGGATTTTAAATGTCTGAGCTCGCGTTTTATCATTGTCATCTCATATCCGGACATGGGCATTCCTCAAGAAACGCTAACTGCTTCCACTATCGGCTTTCAGCATCCAACTTACCCACTACCAAGTTTCAGTAAAACTCACAGAAACACGTCCCATAATACGTCTATAGGCGTGCGCGTGATTTTTACTCGATTGCTAAGACAACCGTTAGAGCAAATTCAGCATTGATGACAGGTATCCTTTTTACGGCAGTTGTGGGTTGACCAGCTCATTGTCACTGTTTAATTCTCCAAGCTATGTCCGTTCTATACTAGTCTTTTGTGGATTTTCTTAATTTAATGATTTTAACTTAGGTACGTGAGAAAATTCAAATGAAGTTGATCGAATGTTATTGGCTACTTTAATTATTACGGGGGTCTTATAGTAAGGTCCACATACTTTGTTAGGCCCACCAACCGACTTTGTCGTCATATGACTTAGTTTCAGTCTGGGTTTTCAGGAGACATTAAAACATATTGTCGAGGTAGTAATCTCGTTCCAGTGGGAGCGATCAAGAATGTTAAATAACAATTTATTGAATAGCCCCCTTTATGGGTTTTGTAAGTCTGCTTAACATTAGATATATATAAAGTCACATGCCGTGCTCCAGTAAAAGAAAAAGATTGAAGACAAATAAAGTAATGGATTCCAGTTCCATTGTTCAACCAGTTTATGTACCCTATCTTTCTTACACTGTCACCGTAGCGTCTCTCTGGAACAAACTTCTTCTTTCTCTTCGAACCCTAATATATGTAATCTCCTTTAAAACTTATATTCACTCCCATTTTCTTAACATTCAAAATAGTTTATCCTGATTCTATTTAGTCTCTTGAGTCTATATTAATATTTATTTTTGGATTTGTTTTCTATCTCCCGATTGATCCCCCAAAGTTTAGCTGGTAGATCTAACTAAGGCATTAAGCCTCCCTCACTCAATCATACAATAGTTTTTAGCTTTTTTTTACAATAATTTATTTTCATTCATTCATATTAGGTATATCTCCAGTTACATACATAATATGTAGTCGCAATAAAGGATCGATTATTATGTAAAACATCGATATTACAAAAATAAAACATCAATGTGTTGTATGCATCGATGTAAATCGAGCATCTATAGTTAGAGTCCGACTAGCTTTGCGATAATTGCTTCTGAGTTGAACGGATGTAAGTTCCGCTTTGTAGTTTATATTTGTGAATTATTAAATAAGATTAAAGTTAGTTTGAGTTAATTGCTAATACATATGTTATAGTCGTATTTATATCATAGTTCTTAAACAAGCTTCGTTATATAGGTATTTTGTAATGTTATTAAAAGCTAAGAGTGTACTTTACAAAACTTCTGTTAAATGAAAAGTAGGTCTCCTGTTTATCTAATCAATTTTTGGATATGAGGCTCTACCATGGGTTTGCGCATTGTAGCAATGTAACTTTTTCGAATACGTATACGTGAGCAACAACCAATAGGGCCGCTTTATTTTTGGTGTATGTATACGTACGTAACGTTGGTATAATGCGCAAATCCATGGTAGAGCCTCGGAGTTTTAAAAATATAAATGTCCAATAGTTAAATAAGTATTATAAATTTCGGTCACTTGATAACGAGCCGTATGGTATTGGTACTATAGTATGAATTTATTTGGTCGGACTGTCATTGTTTTATCAAAGTAATATACAGTACAGACAAGATACAGACCCACTAAGTCGAAGTAGCGAAAATAATAACTAACTAAAAAGGAGGCCGTCATTTTGAAATGTCATTCAATTGTGAATTAAACATGCTGAAAGCGACGGCAATGTCGACACCTTTCAGTTCTAAGTAAACTAAGTTAGTGGTAATGTAATTGACTTTTTAACTCACTCTAAACTTTTGAATAAACTCGTTAAGTTCGAGTTGTCAATAAGGATACCTTACCTTAAACCGTCAAGTTAGAAATATATATGGCCCGTGATTAAAATATAGTTTTGCTATTTTATAGATTTGTGAATATAGATTTTTTTTTATTTAATTTTACAAATTAGGTATACGACAAAA
Organism: Monopis laevigella; assembly: GCA_947458855.1. Classification (NCBI taxonomy): domain Eukaryota; kingdom Metazoa; phylum Arthropoda; class Insecta; order Lepidoptera; family Tineidae; genus Monopis; species Monopis laevigella. The sequence goes on from OX381576.1 coordinate 18,176,958, forward strand.
GTTAACAAGTTGTTTAAGATGTAAATAAACCTGTTTACTTACCTATTAAAGTTATATACAACATTAATTTGAAAAGTAATAACTTTATTATTTAAAAAATAATACCTAACACTTAACACAGTACTGCAAAATTTAAATAAGCAATGAAAATTAAATTAAAAAACATAAGTGAGTCTTATTCAACTCAGATTAATGATTTATGGATCATTAAAACTGCTAAAATTTATATCTACCTATCATTATACCTATAATTTATATCTATCTATTTTATTTATCTACACATGGAGGAAGTTAGCAATTGGCAAGTGGAGAGTAAAATTATGACAAAAACTCCTTTAATATTGGTGTCCCTTACTATATGTGATCAACGAATTTAAGTTTTATACCACTTACCACCTACATTATTTATGGTGTCGTGCCTCATGTTACTAGATATAACCACATATATAATATAGATATAATATACCAAAAACTAACTACTAATTTTATCGCAATAGCAAAAAACATTGCATAAATGGTATTATATACGGTAAGTCAACAAGCTATGACAGGAATTGCATGTAATAATTATTTTGATGTTATACAAAAAATTTAGTTTAATCTTTTGAGTATTGTAAAAGCAGACGTAACATAATTTATTGTCAATAGAGATAAAACGGAAGTAGGTATTGATAGAGTGCCCATTGAATAGTGGTGCATATCATTCCGGAGTACAAATAATATTGTTAAATTATTTAAAAAAATCTAAATTTAGGGTAGAGACTAATATTATTTCTTCTGTGGAAGAGCCTATTTAAGCAGTGATTGAATACATTGATCGTAAATAATATTGTAAATCTAATTTTGAGAATCTTGACTTTTCTTTTGAGATAATTTATTATGTATCAGTGCTTGCGTATTTACTTAAATTGGTGTGGAGTACTCGCTTGAAGGCTCCAATTTTATCCTGTATAGATTATAATATTTATAATAATTGACTTGTTGTTCGGTTGCTGTATCTTTTTTGGAAAATAAATATAAAATGAGATATTGTTTTTTATATTTATTTATTTATCTTCACACCAGGTCCCTTACGGGGTAGGCAGAGACAACCGAGCGCCACTTGTCTCTATCCCTACATACTCCTTTCGCCTCTTCCACAGTCATAACTCTTCTCATACATGCACGCCGATTTCGGAGACTTTTAATTGCACCGTCTTTTAAAACCTTTCCAATTTGGTCATGGTACGTGTGTCTTTGTCTCCCTCGGCCACGTCTACCCTTCACCTCGCTTCTCTCGCTCACCTTCTTTTATATATCTGGTTCGTCAGTCTTTCATCACTCATTCTTTCTATATGGCCAAACCAGCGGAGCATACCTTTTCTCATTTTCATACCTATACTTTCTTTCAGTCCCACTCGTTCTCGAATTACGTCATTGCGGATTCGGTCTGTTATTTTAACACCGCACATTCGTCTCAATGAGCGCATTTCTACTGCATTTATTTTTCTTTCATCTTTATCCTGACATACCCATATCTGGCTTCCATACAATAGTGTCGGGACAAGCACTGCGTTATGAATGGCAAGTCTTGCTTTTTGAGTGATATTTGACCTACCTATCATAGAACGCAGTGCTCCGTTGACACTATTGCCTGCATTCACTCTCCTTTCAATATCTTTTTCATATCTACCATCACTACCCAGATATATAAATTCAGACACTTGTTTTAGTTTTTCGTTATCAACCATAATTGTCGCATTCGTTATCTCATTTCTCTCTAATATTGTTTCTTTGTAGAAATCCTTTGCATTACGTTTATAGCAATACATCTTAGTGTACTCTAGCTTAACTCGACGAAGAATCAGCTTTCACGTATACTTTGCATTCATGTGCAGTCTTCGTAAACTCAGTGATATATGGGAAGATTATTCCTCAGTGGCAATCGATAGTCATTGACATCTCGCCTGTATACTTACTGCATGCAAATGCAAATCATTATGTATTTTCCAAGGTGCTCCACAAAGATAAAAGTCGGTTTTACATACGAGTATAACATATTGCGCCTTTGGGGTTATATCCGGAGGCAAAAAAAAAGTTTTTCCGTACAGTTTGTCATGGTCTACTAGGTGTTTAGAAAAATTTTATATGACTGTTTCTGGTACACATAGTGCAAGTCTAGAGCTTAGTTTGTGACCAGAGGAATATGTGTAAAATTGTTGTCCTACATATAATTTATTATTATTATAATAATGCCATTATACCCTAGGGCAACCTAGGTTGTACTTTAGCGTGGGATTTGGGTATCCATACAGATAATTAAATTTTATCTTTATTATTAGAGTCGGCATATTAAAATTTAAATATAGGACGATTCAATGCGCTAATTATTACACCACTTGGGTTTGGGTGAACTATTTTATCCCACTTTACGGTGATATTGTATTTTTTTATTATTTATAATTTTCTAAGTGACATTGAAAACCTAAAAAAGGTTTGGCATGGGTAAAATATCACTCAGTATAAAATTCAAATTCAGCTGATTTTAATGTTTGTTTGTTGCTATAACAGTTTCGACAGACGATATATCGATAACTGTCTACAACATATCTATTCTACAACATAACTTACGTTATTTTATTATCCACATCGCCAGTTACTATAATCTCTCAATGAAATTACTAGAAACAGTTTTTATTTATTTAAATTTTGATTGAAAAACTGTTTAAAAGGTTTTAGATCTTTGTCTTTCAAGATCAGTTCGGAATTTGTGTGGAAAGCATTTTTAAGATTGTACTTTGGTTGAATCAGAGTTTTTTTTATTTTTTTTTATTGAAGCACGGCATGTGACTTTGTATATACCTAATGATAAGCAGACCTACAAAATCCATGAATGTGGTCGATCAATACATTGTCGTTTATTAATTAACATTGATCGCTTCCACTATACCTCTACTATACTAAATGATGCGGTTACGAAATGGGTGTCTTCTATCTGGAGATATAGTCACTGTTTACTCTCTTGCGTACCTAAGCTGTCACACGACCAACCAAACGCTGATTAACCTCATGTATAATATCTTTTATTTGATTAAATAACTATCTGATCCGCGCAACTTCGTCTGAGTGTAACTTTAACCTTTTACGCAGCGTACGCTCTAAACAGGAATATTCCCCCGTTTTTGCAACATTTTTCATTGTTACTCCGCTCCTATTGATCGTAGCGTGATGTTATGTAGCCTATAGGCTATTTATCGAGGAAGGCGATTTTTTCAATTCAAACTAGTAGTTTCTGCGATTAGCTTGTTTAACCAAACAAACAAACAAACTCTACAGCTTTATAATATTAGTATACCTATAGTTATTGCCGTCTATTTGATCGCCTCTGTAATCTACTTGTTACACCCGTTGGCGTTGTGTCCGAAGATAATGAATTCGATTCCTACTCAAGGCAAAATAATATTACGTTTTTTTTTATATTTTGTCTTGGTGTGTGTAATTTACCAAGAAAAAAGTTATAAAACCTACCCTGTTTTAAAAACTAGGAACCGTATTATTCTAATGTAAATTATTAGGTTATTTTTTTCTTTAGGAATAACATAAAAATATAAGTTTTATGGTATTTAAAGACCGTAACAGAGAAACTTACTTGTATAATGGTTTTTATTTCGGATTATTTTCATTGCTTTTTTCTTTTTTTTTGGGCAATATCTTTTTTATACAAATTAAATATTTCTTTTGTTATTAAATTTTACTCGTGGTAATTCTCTTGGAAGACTTTTAACAAAAATTAACAAGTAATTGTTGTTTGATTTCAGTATATACTTTGGCGTGCGACCCGGATGAATCTCAGCATGGGTGTAAAATATCCGGGGGCTCTTGTTCATGCGGATACGGATGCAGAACAGAATACGTCTACCGATCCATGCAATCCTGTACTAACGCTCTCAGAGGTAAGTATTTGGTATTATTCTTCATAGCATGGTACTCTGCATCTATCTGATGGTCAGATATTTTAGAGTCCAACAAATGACCGTCTCCGGTTGCGTCTTTGGCGTAGTATCCGGAGGTTGTGGGTTCGATTCCCACCCATGGTAAAAAATATTTTTACGGTTTTCTGTAAGGTTTGTAATAGTCTGGTCTTTTTTATAAAATAAAATATTTTTAATATCGTTGTTTCTGGAACACATAGTACAAGTCTAGAGCTTAGTTTGTGACTAGGGCAAGATGCTTGTAGCTTATTAAAAAAAAATGGGCTACTTACTTTACTTCTATTCCTTTAATAGAAGTATTCTCTCTGGATCCGCCAAATTGGTTCTTTATGATTTTTACGTCAGTGTCATGCTTTTAATTACTCCGTCCGTGAGTCCGTTGTCGTCCGTTTTTTTAATTTGAAGCTCTCTAGGCGATCTCAAAAATTGATGGGTTTAATTTAATTAATTAGTTTGTGCAGCTAGGCAAACAATGTTTCACTAAAACCTTGAAGTGATCTAAATATTACTTAGTAATATTTCTGTACATGTTCTAATATTCTACACTCGTACATCCAAGTTCTAATATCATGTCTATTACAAGTTCCACTGCACTAATCTCGTTATAATTGAGCACTTAGTGGGTATTCCAGGAACTAAGCCGGCAAACAACTCGACCTGACCTAATTATTAATGGTTGGTTATCTGTAAAACTTTCTCCTGCAAACCTTCCGAGTATTTCACTGTAATGTTCATATTCAAGCCCACAAATACTAGGAATAGTAAAACTAATATTATACCAAAGTTTATTCTACATTGCTTAACAATGTTGATTTTTGCTCAACTTCAATATGGAGATTATTTTAGGTATTTTAAAATGTATAATCTATTAGTTAGATATACATTAATAATACGTGAAAAATAACTTATAAAAATAAGTAATTATTGTAGCGAGTTTGTTCATTTAGATTTAAAAATTAGAAAGTTTAGATATTATCGTCAACTTGTATAAATTATGTCAGTTGTATTAAGGGCGTTTACCGTTTTTGCTTGTTTTAAGGGTTTTTAAGCTCCATCTAATCCTATTACAACCATGCGGGAAAAAACAAAAAAATACAGTGATATGAACTAGACCTTCCGTTACAGGATGGTAGTTAAATTTTTATATTTCTATTAATATTAAAGTTTAAAAAATAACAACACAATGCTTTAAAATATCAAATATATTATGATGCTGCATCTTTTTTTATACTAAACTATTCATCATTACAAAACTTACTATGATAGAAAGAGAAATAAAAAATGAATCATTTATTTGTTTTTTTTTTAATGGTGTTTCATCGTGTTTAATATACTCAAATTTGTTGATTTTTCGTTCGACGGGCGGTCGGAATTAGTCCGCTGTTATGCGTTTCGACAGACGGCTGGGCTAGGGCAGCCTCTTAAATTTTGAATTTTGTTTGAATAAAATACATAAGCTGGCCTGTCAGTTAGGGTATGGCCTTAATATTACAGACCTAGGATCTTGCTTCCCGCTTTAATACTAGGTCTATGAGTATTATTATGTTTTTATATTTTAATATTAGTTCTCTTCCGATAAACTACGCTATAAGTGATGGTACAGAAAAAAAAGGTGGATACTATGCCGCCCAAGTCAGCTAAGATGGCCTAAGGGTACGGTTTTATTACCACCACATCATAGCCTATGGTATTCTGAGTATACATCATATAAGTGGCAAGCTATGCCGTGTTTGAAATAATGACATAAAAAACAAAAGTTTCAAAACTTGGTATAGTAATAGTATAGTTTTTTTAGTCAACGGTGCACACTGTTGTTAAAAAACCATGATCCAAAGTCTAAGGTCTAACATCTGTTTAAATATTTTTATTTTTTATAGAAAGGAGTACCAACATGTGTAACAGAATGCCCTGCGCCAGAGGAATCTGCATACAAACAGTTCAAGATCCAGGATTTACGTGCAAGTGTGAGGGTACTGGCTACTACGGGCAGCGATGTGATAAATGTAAGGATAGTTATTCATAATGTATGGTATTCGGCACGTATGACACCTATCAGTATATCCCTACATAAGTTTTTGCTAACTACGTTAGCTTAGATAGGGATCAAACAATATGACAGATTTATTTGAAAAATAAAGCGATCCTATTGGTTTTATCTACAGTTAATAGGGACTATAGTTAATGCAGTTAGCAAAAACTCGTTAAGGCTAATGAGCCTAAGTTGCTACAAGAAAACCTTCTTAGGGCTGATTTTTCAGTCGTCAGAAAAAGTTATTCGACAGCTAACTTGTATGAAGAACTGTCCTTAATAATTCTCCATGCGTTATCTGTTGAATAATTTTATCTGATGATTGAAAACCAAACTCCAAATGTTTTTCTCCTGCATTATAATAAAGATTATATTATAATTGCTATAATATACAAAATCATAAATTCACTCAAACATTTAGTATGAAAAAAAACGCAGTTAGTAGCAATATTTGTCTTTATCATTTATATCGATTTTCTTACTCATAAGGAATCTAAGTCCTTATTATTATCAACGTCAAATTATTAGAATACTCAGAAAAAAATAGAAATTCCCATGCATTTTATAATCACACTATATTTTAATTTTGCATTTTTTTACGCTTTTCACACTATAAAAACTTATTTTCTTTATCAGTAATGGAATCAAATAAGTTCTCATTCAATCGAATTAGTTTATTACCGATTTTATATGCAATAAATATGTCAGTAAAATATATATTTATAAGTAAATAATTAATAACTTGTTTAATTTTGTTTCAGCTTGTCCTCAGTTCCCTATGAGAGGATATATATTCCCCCACGAATGCATCGTAATCTGATTTTCAAATAATAAACACAAACATCACCTACTTAATTTATATTGTCTATAATAAAATAATTAATATTATTTTCTTTAACTAATTTTAAATAAAACATACAGAATTATGAATTCGTTCATGGTTAAAGTTCGAAAAAATCTCAGAATTCAGCTTACAGTTTTTCTTAAATATTTATAACTTATATCATCTTATAAGAATAAAAACTTGTAATAAAAAGTGTTACCCCGAAATACTGTTATTTTTTACTATAAAATTACTTTCGCAGTGCATTTTTTTTTGTTATTAAATAAATCCGTGCTCTAAGGGCATTAACCTCACAGTTGGTAAATAAATATACCTAGTAAGATTGGTTGGAAAACCAAAGTATCGTAAAGCTTTTTTAAACGGTAATTTCAGATGGACCTGAAACCGTTTGAAACAATTTACTTTTAGTGTTATTTACTGTACTGTATTATAATGTTAAGTTTAATGTAAAATAAACTCATTTTGTTTAATGATGGTTTTGATTACTATACCCTAAGATCCGTTAGATGATTTATTGAGAAAAGAGGAGAGAATAAAAGATGTTTTCCGTTCTTGGGGGGCTATTCCCGCATGGCAATTGACATGTTATCTGTTAGATCTATTAATGAAATGTTTCTTTAAAATGTTGGTCACTCTCACGATGTCGGCTAAATTATGCAGTTAAGAAATGGGCTGCAACAAAGACGAGAAATAACATTATATTATTATGATTCTACTTTAATTTCCTCGCTGCTTTATTATTAACTAGCGGCCCGTCCCGGCTTCGCACAGGTTTGTATAACTTTAACTATATGCTCAGCGCACGCCACGGAAGGCCTCAGAAACGATACTTTTCCCCCGTTTTTAAAACATTTTTGGTTACTGCTCCACAACTATAGGACCTAGCGTGATATTATCTAGCCTATGTTACTTCTGAATAATGCAGCTTTCTAATGGTGAAAAAATTATTGCAATCGGTCCAGTAGTTTTTGAGTTTATTCATTACAAACATACAAAAACACAAAAATACAAATCTTTCCTCTTTATTATATTAGTATAGATTCAACAACCCGTTTCTTTACCGCGACCTAAAAGGATGTAGTCTCCTTTCATGGTGCAGTTTTTGCTCACCAAAAAATCGATACGGAAGGTTACGGAAAACCGGTGAATCCAGTCTGTGGATTCACCGGTTGTATTCTCTTTCTTTTTCCCGAGAGATCACGGTCCTTACACTTATTAGGTGGGAGGAAGTTCTCTATAACTTCGGTATAGGACTACCTACCGGTTTCGTTACAACCGACGTTACTGATGCAAAAACCTTCATGTTTTAGTTTTAATCTGTTTTTAGCGAGGAAACGTAATTTGACAATAAAGCAGCGACGATATTAAAGTAGAAACGTAATACAATTTTTAGTCTTTAATATACTATGGTGTTTATTCTTACAATGAAAAAAAAATGCCTTAAGTGTCACCAATATTTTAAATAAAAAAGATTGTAATTTTATCTGTAAAAAAAAATGACGCTTATATGATTAAAATTACTCCAACAAATACATATTGTATTCGTATCTAGCAAATAAAATACCTTTAGACAAGTGGCGGGGTCTCAATCGCGAGTTTATTATAAAAGTTTATGTGATTTGTGTACCTTTATTTGTAGGCACTTTAAGTGTTTTTGTATAAGCGACACTAATATAAAAAATATGGGCTTCGTTATTTTTATCATAGAACATAATATATACATTTTTCCACATAAAACACCCAGTAGGTATAAACTAAATACGTTCATGACAGTATTTACGGGCTGGTCCAAAGTAATAGCTCATGGTAGAGTAAATACTTTAACGAAAATATTTACAGACGTGCCCAAAGAAAAAGCTTGTGGTCAATAGCATTTGCTTTAACGTAGATATTACATAGAAATATTACAAACGAATGGAAAGCAAAAACTCTTGTTAATGTAAATGAGTTCACGGCACTATTACGGACGTCAAAGCTGCAATTACTGCGGTAGCCCGTGCATGACCTATTTTAAAATATTCTTAGTTTAAACTATATGTAAGTGCTTTAAGAAAAACAAAATTAACTCCTACAGACTATAATATTTAAAACGTCTCGTCGTACCTCAACGATGATGTAGGATTAATAAATTAATGTCAACCTTTTTTATTATTATTATAAATAGAGTCTGTGTTGGAACTCAATCTTACCTGATGGAAAGCAACGATGAGGTCGGAGAGCACGCTTACTCTGTAAAATGGAGACTACCACCTCGACAATAAATCTATGCAGTAGTCCTCCGAAAACCGGTAATCCCACAGACTAAAAACGAAACATGACTAGATCACTTGACGGTTTTTGCATCATAACCTTAAGACAAATCGTGAGATTGACATTGACAAAATTCAATATTATATTGAAATAGAATTAAGTTAAAATTGCAATCTCAAGATCTGTCATTCATTTTAGACTGTTCTATTAAAACGAGCTTTCGTCAGTCGGAATGACCTAGTTACTTAGTGCACAGGAAAAGGATTCGCGAACTCGAACGTAAAAAAACATCTAAATATTGTTTTCAGTAATTATATAATTACTGAAAATAGTTGTTTTTTTTAAGTACATGAAGGTGTAGTTTTTATTACTCGATCCTAATTATAGTGCGTTTCACCTAGGAGTTCCCTTAGCCGTTATGTTGGCTGCACTGTTTGTGGAAATGTCAAAAAGTTAAAACATGTGTCAGTTTTCTGAAATATTTATGTTTTACCTCTTACATTCTTTTATAATAATGCCTAGGACATTGAAAAATGCTAAACGAGAGTTGGCGTTAAAGGTAAAACGCTTTTGCGAACGGGAAAAAGCTTACAAAGCGCCAATATTTCTGTTAGAAAACATATTTCTGCTATGACAGGTTTGTAAATAGGGTTACCAAATTTAGAGAGACATACCCGAAACTAACTTTTTTTAATTTTTATGTTTTATGTTACTGACTAAATTAATTTATTGCCTTTACATATACATATACGTATTTATTACCCTTGTTTACTCTGCAATAAAGTGTTTAAATAAATAAATGAATTAAAAAAAAAACTACTTTTTTATTATTTTACTTTAAAAACAATTACTTTTTTATGAAAAAAAATGTGCGTACGGTCTGGGTCCGCTCAACAATGTGGGGCTCTAGACTCAAGCCTATGAAGATGGCACTGATTCTTTGTATGGTACGACGAATATAGCAGTCAAAAGAAGGCTGCATTTGAACGGAAGACGGAAATCTGTTAAAAATAAATAAGTGTTCGATTTTGATAATACTCTATGGACGCTAATCTGTGGTCATGTCATTGACAGTCGGTTTTTTGATTGTGATTTTGTACTGAGTTAATTTGTGTAAAAAAAGGTGTTTGTTGCGAGTTAATGTAAATTTGTGCGGCCTTCTAGATTATTAAATATTGTATTTTTTTTTGTTGTGTAGAGTAAAAGCAACTCGTACTTTCTAAGGCAAAATACCAATTCTCATAGTCAATATTATTAGTAAAGCAGAAAACGATGTACTGACTGCACTTTTTATTATTTATGAACCCTAACAAATCAATCAATATATGTATAGTCCACCGATATAGCCGTAGCCTTCATTTTCAATAGAGAAACTTTGAAAAACCGCTACTGAAACTTATAATTTATTGAAAGTGAATGGCAATAAATGTTTATGGCATATACAGTGTACACGTGTTTTGAGTGGTAAACGTTTTGCATGATGACTTTATGATGATTTCCACGTCAAACACGGATGACAATATCGAAAAAAATCTCAATCTAATTTTTTTTTTCGATATTGATTTAACCGATTTGTAGTTTCTGTACGCCAAATATTAATGCACAAAGTGTGTACTAAAATGGCGCCTCAAATTCTTCCACCCCAGCACCATCATAGTAGGTATAGTATTCCAGCAATCAGGTGATACATATATATTTAGCATAACCACATCGATATTTTTTATTTCGGGTCATGTATTTTTCAAAATATGGCAACATTTGTTTCATTGCTACCAACATAACGGCTATAGGAACACTTTTTATAAAGACTAATTAGGATCGAGGGGCTTAGTATAACCACATCGATATAGTTTAACAGTCGATAAAATGAAGTTTATGAATGAACATTCATTCATAAAATCGATATATATCGATTTTATCGATTTTACCGATTTATCGAGCCTATTGATGCTGTTGTGCTAAGACCCTATGTAATCATTCTGCGAAAGATCCTTTATTTGCTTTATCATTTTACCTTTTATTTCGGGTCATGTATTTTTCAAAATGTGGCAACCATTGTTTCATTGCTACCAACATAACGGCTATAGGAATACTTTTTATAAAAAGACTAATTAGGATAGAGGGGCTTAGTATATTCACATCGATATAGTTTAACAGTCGATAAAATGAAGTTTATGAATGAACATTCATTCATAAAATCGATATATATCGATTTTGTCGATTTATCGAGCCTATTGATGCTGTTGTGCTAAGACCCTATGTAATCATTCTGCGAAAGATCCTTTATTTGCTTTATCATTTTACCTTTTATTTCCGGTCATGTATTTTTCAAAATGTGGCAACATTTGTTTCATTGCTACCAACATAACGGCTATAGGAACACTTTTTATAAAAAGACTAATTAGGATCGAGGGGCTTAGTTTAACCAGATCGATATAGTTTAACAGTCGATAAAATGAAGTTTATGAATGAACATTCATTTATAAAATCGATATGTATCGATTTTATCGTTTTACCGAGCCTATCGATGCTGTTGTCCTAAGGCCACGAGTAAGTACCTAATATACACCTCTACGTTCTTTGGTGGAGTGCGTTATTAAAGGTTTAGGTATTAGTTACTTTAACAATATTAAGTTAAAGTTAAGAGAAACATAAGGTAACAGCTGAAGGTATAAATATTTAAGCTACACAACCCAAAATTTACCAAGTTATTATCTATCCAAAAAAAAATCAAACGCCTTAAAATATTAGAAAACGTTTCCATCAGCGAGATAAATAACCTTCTCTTCAAAGGAAAACGGTTTTAAGATTTGCTTAACATAAGTTATTATGTTATATAAATACCTTATAATATAAAGTAGGACTTGTATTCTGCCATTGTTTACAAGAGAGCTCTGGGTTTCTTCGTGGAAGAAACGCCTTATGAATAGTTTCATTGTCCTTGCCCCAAGTTATACAGTTTTGCCTAAAGTTTATTATTTAAGTTTACTTGACTTAAATTTGGATTGAATTGTTGGATGAAGGAATTTTAAATAGATCTTGTGTGGTTAGCAAATGTTTAGTTATAAATTATAACTTTATATAAAATTATTAAATATTTTATTAAAACATACAAACAGAAAATACTACTTTTTCTTCCAAATAAAATTCTTAACTTATTTGAAATAAAAACACACTTTATTAAGTAAAATTATAAGTACATTTTATACCATTGTGTAATATTATTGTATTTAGCATCGGTTTTAAGGTTTCTTTTGTTTTGCTACTACATCTTTCCCAGGCGCTGAAACAAAATATAAAGCTACTTATAACAACATATAGAAATAACTATAATATGATTACGCCATATAACATTAAGCTAAACTTTAACCACATTAAATTTGTTTGACAACACCACTATAGTGCCTCGGAGAGCACGTTAAGCTGTCGGTCCCGGTTTCACTATACCAACTTGTGAAACTGTTTATAGATGGGTTATTGAGTCTATTCAAAACATCGCGACGAGCTAGCCACTTGTTCGGTGTAGACTCATACCATCGGCTACGACGAGGTGGGATTAAAACCCCTCCGCTGGGTACCCTGGGGCCGTCTAGACGGTCTCGGGCGCCGTAAGGCACCCGTAAAGATATATATGTATATATATATATAAACTTTAACCAAAGTGACGTAGTTGGCTGTCAATTTTCAATGTCACTAGGTTTGTATTACGTTAAAATTGCAACATATCGAATAAAAATTAGCTTAGCGTTAAAAAAGGTACTCGAAAGCTCTCTAGATCTAACAAATTATTAGTACTTATCTCACAACAAGCGACTTATAAAAATTAAAATTACTTTTGCTACTACATCTTTTCCAGGCGCTGGAACAAATTATGAAAGTAGTGTGCCCTCCCAATATTTTATTACGATTTACTGTTTATAATTTGATTTACATCATATCACTGTAGTGAATGAACACTGATATCCTACTACAAATCATCGTTGCGCTAAAACAATTATATTTATTAATCATACGATTCCCAACAAAACAACATTTTATATACAGGGTGAATTTTTCAAGTGTGCCTTCAAGGCCAAATCCTAAACTACAAGGAATATCGAAAAATCCTCAAAGGAGTCACGGGACCGATTTTGATAAAAACTAAAACTGCATCATTAGATTTTATAAAAAAAATATTCTCCTAGCCGGGAATCGAAACGGTTTATTTTGAAAAAAAGAAAGTCATGCTGTACACCAGCTGTTAGTGTCGCTTATAAAAACTAAAACGGCATTATTAGATTTATAAGTAAAAAGATAAATAAAAAGATGCTGTATTATTGCACCAGCTGATAGTGAACCTTATAAGTATCAAATTCTGGTAAGTAATATTAAACGGTTAACTAAAGGAAAGTGATATTTTTTAAGATAATATGTTTAAAAATTTTAAACTAATAAATTGTTCGAAATAATAGCTATTATTTTCAATACATAGGTGAATTATTTTTTTCTTACGTTTATTTAAAAAAATATGATGTTGTTTTCAATAACGATGGGTTTTGAAGAGCATTATTTTACACAATTTGATTAGCTGGTGAAGTAGACGGTGGTAAAGTACCTATGATATATTTTTTTATTAAAAATTAGCACTTTCTTTAGTTTACCGTTTAATATTACTTACCAGAATGTGATGCTTATAAGCGATATTATCAGCTGGTGCAATAATACAGGTGAGTTTTTTTTTCCAAAATCAACCAGTTCGATTCCCGGCTAGGAGAATATTTTTTTCAAAAATCAAATGATGCAGTTTTAGTTTGTATAAGCGACACTATCAGCTGGTACAATAATACGGCATGACTTATTTTTTTCAAAATCAATCGGTTCGATTCCCGGCTAGGAGAATTAATTTTTCAAAAATCTAAAGATCCAGTTTTAGTTTTTATCAAAATCGGCCCCGCGACTCCTTTGAGCATTTTTCGATAATCCTTGTAGTTTAGGATATGACCTTGAAGGCACACTTGAAAAATTCACCCTGTATATACAGGTAATACAGGGTGAATTTGAAAGGTTGTTATTTACTTGTTGGGCTAATATGAGGCTCTACTGATCAAATCGAACAATTTATCGTATGGAACCATGTGTCGTAAATTAAAAAAAAAAATCCCCATACAAATTGGTCATTTTATCATTACTAATTTGTATGGAGAAGGCATTTTTTTTCATTTGCGACACATGGTCCTATGGGAAAAGTTGTTCGATTTAATCAGTATAACCTTATATAGGCCCTTTAGTATAACCTTTCAAAGTCACCAGATTTTGGATGCTTGAAGTTCTAATCTGAAATTTATTTCATGCTTTTTATAACACAGTTTTATTTGGCAAACTTTCTTAAACACAGTGGGCGAGAAAATGTAAATAAACTCTACAAATGTATCTGTAATAATAATCAACCACTCCCGTTTCTCCTTTGAAGCAAGTGAGAGACTTTAGAAGCTTATAAATTATTCAAAAGTAATTTGGTAGGATATTTAGCATAAGGTTACATAGGTATAATAATATGTAGGACATTTTTATACATACCTATGCCCCGGCTCGTCACAAACTAAGCTCTTGGCTTGTATTATATGGGTGTGTACCAGAAACAATGATGCTAATGCATATAGGATTTTATAAAAATTCGACCATGATAAACTGTACAGAAAAAAACTTACTACCCAATATTATTTTGCAACAAGTGGAAATCGAACCCACTACCTCTGGATACAACGCTAAAAGCGTTAACACGGATATTTTTTAAACAATAGGTAATTGAGATGGAAGACAATAATACGCCGACCAAATAAACTGAGGATAAATTATTCAATCCAGATTTGAAAGTCAAAATATTGAGTTCTTTTTGGAAAAATACTAATAATGATACTTCTTCTGCTTCCTTAGTTTATATATAAATAGTAATTAGATGGTGTTTAAGGGTTTGTCAAGCTCTATAGGTATATCTAATCCTACTACATCCAAGCGCAAAAAATACAGTAATATTAAGTAAATCTTCTGTTATAAGTTGGCCGTTTCAAAATTGTAATATTTCTATTGATAATTATAAAAATACTTGAAAATAACAGAAATATCAAAAAGCTTCATCTCGTTTTATACGAAAGAATTTATCATTATAAATAAAATTTACATCGATAGATAAAGAATTAAACAACTAATTACTTTGTCGTTTTTTTTTATTTTGACAGACAGCTCTAGAGGTAGCCTCTTAAAGTTTAATTTAGTTTGGATTTAAAACATAAACGGGCCTTGATTGGGGCTGTTCCAAAATTCAAATATTATTACCCGTGCGATCTCTCGGGAAAAAGAAAAAGATGGAATATACACAAATTACATATCTCCGTCTCTTTCTTTTTTCCTGAGAGATGGCACAGGTTAATAATAACCCTGTTTTGGAACGCAGCCTAAGTGTCATCTTCTGTTTGATGCTCATATATAATAAAGGACTTACCCTGAGGTTCTCCATTTACCCAAAAGGTAAACTTAATCGATGACTGGTCCCTTCGTAATGCTTGAACTTTTAATTCCGATTTCAGGGAATGCCTCAACACTTTCGCTGCAATATTTGAGTAATTTACGTAGCTAGAAACAAAAATAATACCAAAATAAATGTAGGTAGACAGGTATGTATTAGTTTTAAATAGGTGTATGTTTACTTTAATCCCGCCATTCTCCACGTACTCATTTTGATATTGGATGTATATACTAATGTAGAAAATCACTTATTAGTTTGGTATGTTTTGGTAGGTTTGTGTCTTTGACTAACTGTCAAATTATAAAAAAATGACATGTTGGACTCTATTGTTGGCCAAAACCACATCCAAAACATCCACCACGATTTTAAATTAATTGGTGTATACTGTGTTTACGTGTTATTTCGTAACCATTGTACGCAACCAAGACAACACAATACTTGGTTTTTTCCACTGTGATATAAAACATCCAGTATTATTTGCTTGATACAAAAAACATATGTATTGTTGGAGTAATTTTAAACTAAAATAAAATGTTATAATAACATGTAACATATTTTAATAAGCCACCAGCAGGGTGATTACGCGTCTTAAGTTCGCTCGCACGACGTAATTATGTTTCGTTATGACGTAATTTTCTAACATTTTTTGGAGCCATTGTTAAGAAGCCAAGCTTGATCTACGTCAGAATGACGTCATAACGATTGGCGTGCGAGCGAACTTAAGACGGGTAATAACCCTGCAGGTCTAATTAGAAATGATGGAAAACGCCAAACGGGAATACCTTGGTCTAATGGCATATCATTGGTCTGGGATGCAACTTGTGTCGATACTTTAGCTGTAATACATATTGCCCAGACTCTGCCGCCCAAAAAGCCCCTAAACTAAAACCTAAGTAAGTCTAACAAACCATTATATATTCCTTTCTTTCGCAATAGAAACATTAGATCCTTGGTGTATAGAATCAAAACTTTTCATTGAGAAACTAGGAAAGATATTGGTACAAGTTTCTGGAGTTAGTCGGTTTAGAAATTATTTGAAACAAAAATAAACTATAGCAGTGTAACGTTCATGCAGCCAGTGTTCTCAGTACCTTTAATCAATATATTTTCGGTGTTAGAGATTTTAAAGATTTTTTTATCTGTTAAGTACCTATAGTTATTTTGTATTAATAAATTTGTTGTACTATTAAAAAAACCACTGAAGAAAACACACCGAGTACATATTCCGTTAAGAATCCAATAAGAATATTACCATAAAGGGGTAGAGTCGTAATAAAATATTCGTAGTGGCCAAGTTTTTAAAATACTTGCCGAGGTCACGGATAATGGTACCAATGAGTTTATTTTATTATATTCATTGTTTGACTTGATATTTGATAATACCAATATAATTCTTCGGAGAGTAAGTTAAGCTATCGGCATCAGTTTCACTATGTCAACTTGTGATAATGTTTATTAAATCTAGACTGCGACGTTTGCTGAGATGTGAATAAAACCTTTCTACTAACGCTGTGGAGAACTCAGGTTTCTAAGGCAATAGAAACATTATTATCTACCTATATAGATTCCTTTCTATTAGACATACCATCACGGGTGCCACGGGTGTATATATACGAGTATTACCACATAATGTTAGGTATACATATATATATAGGTATACATATATATGTACCTATACGTATACGTATGTGTATGTATATGTATACCTAACATTATATGGTAATACTCGTATATACATGAGGTAGAGAAGCATCGAGCAAATCAAACAATAGGCAATAAAATACACAATTGTCGTCATAGTCACAATCTTTGAGTGTTTATAGTTTTCGTAGAAGAAGTAATCTGAACCTAAAAACTGGTTAAACAATTCTGATTAACCAATAAAATAGTTAAGATTTATCTATCATTCCTATAGTAACCCTCTGCTTACTGGGAATGATTTATAACTAGGACACCCAGTTATTCCTCCCACCCAAAAAAATATATACAGGAAAAAAATCTCTGTTGAATATTGTTTAAATAAAACAATGGAATAAAAGAACAATGTTAGTAGGTAGCAAAAGAAGTAAAGAAGCTACTTGCCTCGCAAATTGGGTGTCCTGTATGAAACGCACTTGTTTCAGAAAAAACATCTCTATGAAAACACCCATAGAGCTTAAAATATTATAAATGTAATAAAAATGATTCGAGCATGCGCAATAATGTGGCTTCCAAAATGAGTTGAATGAAGGTCACCTTGACGAATTCTGCTGACTCGCACACTACCGGCCGGCGCGACTGTGATCCATTTGAATCCTCGAAGTGAGCATCGGGAACTGTTCTTTCTCTCAAATATATTAAAACTGTAAGTTGCTTATTAATTTTAAGTGAAACAATTTAATAGTGATCAATTAAAAAAGCTTTGAACAATTGATGCAAACGTGCCGGTGCATTGTGCAATTTCAAATTTCATAACGGTCGCTATGAGTTTCGCAGAAACGTGATTCAATACAACTTTTTTTTGTCCTGTTAAACCGGTTTTCTGTAGACATTGTGTTTGAGATTTATTGTGATTTAGTTAACGCATATTATCACATTTTGTTACGTACCTAGATAAATTTATTTTTGAAACGGTTAAATATAGCTTTGGTGCTTTTACAGCTTTCCGTGATAACATGAAATTATAGTGAACACGCCCAATTAAAAATTGGGAAATTCCTACGTCTGTTTATCTCAGGTGCATACAGAGTTACATCGTTAATAAAATCTGTAACTGATTAAAAAACTAACCTGGTAGAATAAATTGTTTTAATTTTGTGAATGATCTAGAATAAAAGACTCTGTGAAATATTTTCGTGGGTTAAAATTAAATACTTGTCCTTGACATGCCCTTGGCCTTGCCTGCCCTGTAAAGTACGGTTCCTCAAACTTGTAACGATGCTGGCTCAAAATTTATTATTTTTTGAAGTCATTTTTAATTAACTATTTCTATTCTTAAACCATGTAAAATTTAATAATAATAAAAAATTTCTCTGTTTTAATATTGTAATACCTACCTAGGAAAGGCGTGGTTTTTAGGTGCCCTGTATATTTATGCCTTGGTGGTTTTACAGCTTTCCGTGAATGTACTTGAAAATTGAAACGCCCTATTCAAATTATCCTAAGCCTGCATACGAATGTATGGATTTTGACAGGATCTTAATCATATAGTTCAAACTGACAACTGTTAAAACCTACGGAGAACCCCAAAAAAAAAGATGAATAATTATATCTATATCAACATATTCCTGTAACAATTTTTGACAACTCCTTTATAAAATCTAGTAGGAAGGGCGTGGTTTTCATATGTCCCAAATATTTAAAGTGAGGAAAGTGATTTTGTGTCGGATATACTTAAATAAGTTAAATAGTTAAGTATTTATATTAATTCGTAGTATAATATTTTAATTACTTTATTCGAAACATTAAAAATAATATAAATTATAAGTTTATTAATAATACAAACTATTGGCAAACATAATTAAAGGAGTGACCAAAAACAATTTCTTAAAAAAGTTATATTTAACTAAGGATAGTATAATACTATATTATGTAGTTTTATATTATGTGGTTAAAATATAGAGATGTAGATAAACACTATTTATACCTATATTTAAAAACTACCCAAGCAACACGAGAAATTATTATACAAAAGCTTTTAAAAGTCTTTATTTTAAGTTAATGTTTGTATGTTCGCATCTACGAAGATGTCTTCTGTTTCAACTTTAATGGGAGGAATAGGAACATCAGAACTTTGATAAAATAATAATAATAGTCTTTATTTCTGAAAGTAGATCACAATAGTTATATAATATTTAAAAGTATTTCACTTGATCTTATTCTTGATTTGATTCCACTATGTCTGCTTGAGAAACTTATTCACGCGTCGCTTAAAGTACTTAAGATTAGAGGAAGAAGAGAAAATGCACGCAGGCAAAGCTTTCCACTTCTTCTGTCTTCCGCTTTTCTCTGCCATAGATTTCCAGCTACCTTTTTAATATCTTCATCCCACCTTATTTTTTGTCTTTCTCTACTTCTATTTCCATCTCTCGGTTCCCATTCCGTTACTTTCTTGGTCCAATTATTTATTCTGCATCTTAACAAGTGATCCATCTCCATTTCATTTCTTATTTTGCCCTGCTTATTACGTCAACTATCTTAGTTTTCTCACTAAAATTTTCATTCCTCAGGCGATCTTTTAGTATTATTCCAGTCATTGCTCTTTTCATAGACCTCTGACAAATCGTCTTTTTGTGTTATTTTCTGTCAAAGCCCAGCTTTTACATCCATAAAAAATAGGTAAAATGCAGGAGTCGAATGTTTTTCTTTTTGTATGAATATTTTGTATAGTTATTTTATGTTGTTTATTTTTTTTTAATTCTTTGAAGCTCCAAAATTTTTTCCATGTTTTTACTATTCTTGATGTTATTTCGTTGTAGTATGTCGTAGTATATAGTATGTAGATCAACTGTAGATATTGTTTGACCTATATTAATATTTTTATTGACACATTCTATTATATTAGTAAATGGACAATACATATCGTATTGTCCATTTACTATGCATTGTCGCATCTTCTGCTGTTAGTTATTATTTTGGTTTTATTTGTGTTCATATTAAGAACTTTTTGGCTTTTTTTATCTAGTCCTACTAGCATAGTTTGTAATTTCTCAGCACTTTTTTCGATAATTACCAGATCATCGGCGAACCTAAGATGGGAAAGTTTTTCTTCACGTGTTAGACCAAATTCGTCCCGCTCTAGTTATTTAAACAATTTTTCTAATCAGTAGAACATAGTTTTGGTGATAAGGGATCTCCTTGCTTTACTCCGCGATCTATTGGAAATCCTCTCCTAAAAAATTCAGTTTATTTGTGCTGTGCTTTCACTAATAACTAAATATTTTTAATAATCCTTATTAATTTTGTGTCGACATTTTGTTCTTGTAGAGCATTCCAAATTGCATTGAGATGCAAGGAATGAAAAGCATTTTCGTAGTCAACACAAGCAATATAGTAATTTTTGTTATATGCATTATATTTTTCGATTATTTATTTTACTACGTAAATGTGGTTTAAGGTTGGAAATTGCGCTCGAAATCCAGCTTCTTCTATCGTCTGATTTTCGTCCAGTGTATTTGTTATTCTTTGCAGTATTACTTTTGCAAATGCTTTATAATGGCTTGCTAATAAAGTTAATATATAATTGTTTACCTAATTACATTAGATAAAGAATTATAGACCTATAATGGTGTGTTAATGAATGTACACAACAAATCACAAGTACTATCTTATCTAATTTATCGCCTTTCTGGTGAATAATCGAAATCCATTCACAAGAAAGCATTTCGATAGCTTGATCTGTATGTTGAGTAATTCATCTACGCATTTTAATAAAATCGTCTACATCTAGCAGGGAAGAGTATTGTTTCGGACGATATGCCGACCCATCTTCACATGCTGGCAATGTACTCAACAAACATGATGATCCTGCGCATTAACACTTTCGTTGTCCATCAGATGAGAATTTATTAAAAATAACAATTGCAATTTACTATGACAATTCATAATACAATGCTTGGTTTAGTTGGTTCAACGTGAATAATAAAAGTGAAGCTAAACTAAGCAATGGATTATGAATGTCACAGTAAATTGTAATTATCATATTTATGGAACTAACCATAGCTGGATTGTTTTTGAATACAGGTCAAAAGTAGAATCACCTTGTTTATTTTACCAGCCACCATGATGATTTTATTTGTTTTACCAGCCAGTGATGGATATAAAGATGGATCAGCATCGTGGAAAACAAAACTATAAACAGCTAGGTGTAGGCGTATATCCATTTTTAGCTGAAGTTTTGAACTTAAACTGCATTAAATATATGTAAAGGTTTTAATATACGTGCAATGTTCATTGTTGTAAGAGGTAAGAATACACTAGTTTGTTAAAAGCAATGTACCTACAGGAAGGCCCAAAATAATGATGACAAGCGATTTTATATAGCTTTTGTTGTCCCGGCTTCGCCCGTTATATCTTTTATTTAACATCCCACTTCTATACTATTTATATACGATTTATTATAATATTGATAATTTAGTGATAGAATTTTAGATTTAGAGATACAAACACTCTTCAAAAAATGGTGAAACATCTATTATGTTTTTCGATGTAATCATAAAAAAAAATCAATCAGATCAACCTAAATAAATAAATATTATTTTATATAAAATTTAAATGTTCAACGATAACGTAATATTTAAATTTTGTATATATATTTTTTATAAATACCTAGTAGATACCTTTTTACCAACTTATAAACATATTTATTTAATATACCTACTTAGCCATTTTATTACCAAAATATAATAGGTAGAAAGTACTTTTTCAATAAATTCTTATCTTTTAATTATTTTTGCCAATAGGTTATATATATATATTTATTTTAGGTACCTAAATATATTTTTTTAAATATTGTGGCATCTTCTCAGCCACAGGAAGTATTTGATTGCTTATTTGTTCTGGATAAACTCAAAAACTACTAAACCTATTAAAAAAATTCCTTCACAATAAAAATATCAGCGAGTAAATTTTACTATATTTTATATTTAATCCGATTATTTTTAAATAAAACTGTGGGTACAGATTGCGGGGCACAGATTGTAGGAAATAAATGTAGCATCTGCATCTGCACCCTATGCATAATCTTCCACTCTCTCAAAGGTTAGCTGGTAGAAAATGCCTAAGGCATTAAGTTCGCCTATGTACAATTTTATTTTGTAATTTTGTGCAATAAAGTATTTTAAATAAAATCTGTAGTGAGAACGTGTATAGTTGCATGAGCCCAAAGTGACTACTTTAAAGGTAAGACCGGTAACAGAAAGAACGTGAGCATTGACATGTATAGACTATACACAGTTTGGTTTACTATTATTTTACTCCCATATAACTTTCGGCGATCGTGGCATGGATCACGTTGCCACAAAGAGTTAAAATCACTGAGTTGCACAAATATCGGAAAGATGACGTAAATGTTAGGTGGCAAAGTTCCTAGAATATTTATCAGTGAATTTATTTAATGACGTCATGTTTCAGTAAAAATTGTGGTATACATGTTTCATAATATTTTTATTTATGTAGGATTTTCTTTAGTAATGGTATGTGCTGTTGGTTTTTTTTTTAAATGAATAAATTATACCGATCAAAAAAAACCCTAGGCAATATAAATAAACTAAATAAATTTAAATTATTCATACATTCATATCAGTAACAACTAAATTGTTTCATTAAACCGCTTTGCCAATTAACGTGGTATTCAAGAAAGTTTTTTTATTTAAATTAATATAAAGTTATTTTTTAATTATTATTATATGTTAGTTTAGACTTAGTCCTTATTTATGTTACTTATATCTCTAAATATATATCTCTAAATATAGACCTTTTTTCTTACTATAAATTTTATTATAATCAATGCAAAGTTGCCTTCACGAAATACTTTATATATATTTTTATTATTTAAACTTTAATATATTTCATAATATACCTTGTCATTTGAATAAGACAAAATCAACTATAGTGATTCATATAACATAACGGTCACGTATACACGGCGAGTGGGGGTATAGGATGCATCGGCGCGCGCGCCGTTTATAATGAATGAGTTTGAATTGAGCCAGTAATACAGTAACGTGAATTCAGTAGAACGTGTGTGAAACCATTTATTTTATCTTTCGTAAATTATATCGTGTATATATAAAGACTTTATCTAAAACGTGAATTAACAACTCTATATTAAAAAGTGATTTTTTAGGAGTGTTTTTTTTTAATAACAGTAAAAGGTAGCGTTTTGTTGATGTTATAAACCATTACACACATTTTAAAAATAAACTATTTCTGGAATTATTAATAGATTTATACCTACCTACTCCAATAAGACTTTTTAAAAGTAATATAAAGACTTTTTAGTTTATTTATTAAGATTTATATAACAATTATTATTAAAGTTATAACTATCTAATAATTTTGGATTAACTCATTGTCTGTCTGTGTGTTTGTTCTCGCATTACTTAAAAACTACTGGACCGACGACGTGACTACATTAAAATATTTTTGATTTTTCTTTTATTTTAGGGGTTTTATTTCCGAATATAATTATTTTTGCATTAATTGTGATACATTATTATAACTGATTACAGTTTTAATTATTTTTTATTTGCAACAGATATCAAAATGTCGACTATCAACAATTTGCTGAGTAAAGTGGCGGAGAAGGATCAAACAACTGGTGGGAAGGTGACCATAGTGGGAGTGGGACAAGTGGGAATGGCTTGTGCGTTCAGCATTCTGACACAGGTACCTACCTATTACTATCCATTTTTCAATGGCAACTTTTCTCTACGTTACATTTTTTTTATTATACATCTCTCATACATGCCTTATTTATCTACTAAATGTATTAGGTATTAGGTAAAAATTCGTATTAGGTATATTTACTAAATATAGATTTATCAAAGGAAAAAAATCACATATTTGTATGGGAAATATGTCAAATGTTTAATTTTTATATGCTGTTGGCACACAATTGATTTAGTAGAATAATATAATAATATTTAATTATGATGCTAATAAACAGCGTAAATTGAGCATATTTTTGTTATAGTTTGTTTTACCTAATAAAGTAACAATTTTTTTTTCTGAACATATATACTCGTAGATAGCTAAAATTTTGTTTTAAATTAAAATAAATAGGTATATATTAGTTATCGAAGAACTAGTCACTATTTTATATAAAACAAATAAACATTTATTTTTTCTTTTTTTTTTAAAGTAGGAAGCTGTTTTTATACAACATAAACTAATCGAAGGCCCTTTAAATTGAACTTGTCAAGATGATTATTATAGTGAGACACGAATTCTACAGTAAATTAGTAACCAAATTATTCGGCTTCATGTTCCTATTGATATGGACTAAGTTTGATTATGTATCTATGTGTTTGCACAGGTTGTTCTATGGGCAATGAATGAAAATTTTTCATGAGATTATCTCATCGTGATATTCGTTTGTAACAGGGGCTTAGTTTGCAATGTCATTAATCCTTAATTATGATTCACCTTACGGCCTTCTGACAACATGGAATGGAATTGCATAAATTACTTTTTTTTTTACTTATCATTTTGTTGCTATGTTATCTTTAATCCACGCCATTATATCAATCAAACATTGCTAATTTTGTGATTTTTTGTTTTTTATTTTATTGTTTGTTGAAGCCTGACTTTTTTTCTACCTGATGGTAAACAACCCTACAAAGTTTATGAATGTATTGATTGACCCCATTTATGGACGTTATATCTACTTGATGGTAACATCAGAGGCTCTACCATGGGTTTGCGCATTGTAGCAACGTAACGTATACGTATACGTGAGCAACAACTAATAGGATCGCTTTATTCAATACTGTTACCAATAATAAAGCGGCCTCAGGTACCTAGATAAAAAGTCATACGGGTATGTCGCCTCTAAAAAAAACAGCTGTAAAGGCGTTTATAATATACAAAATCGGACGGAACATACAAATGGATCAGCTGTGTCAGGCCGCTCTTAATGCAAAGGCATTATCGCGAATTCTTGGTATTACAACGAGCATCGAATGTTTATACAGGGCGCTTTCTGTGGCGCATAGGTTGCCAGATGGCTCAGTATTTAAAAGAAATATTGCCTTAATAAACAATTTAAAATTATATGCTAGCGCTTTAAGTATTTATTATAAGTTCATTTTTTACGTTTATATATTATATATATAAATCGCTATTCGTTAGTCACGTTAAAACCTAAAAACGGCTTGCATATTATAAACATCAGAAGAAAATAATATTAATAATAAGATTACCATAAAAATTCCGATCCTTATACCTTTACTTATGTGTGATTGGTTACTTACCTTTTATTTACAATAAATATTTAAGGCGTGGATTTGATCGGTGAAGTTGGTCGCCTTGGTGGCTTTCTTGTATGACAGATAATAATTGATAGGTCAATGGAATCAGTTAACCACCTAGTCTTACACTAGCTGGTTATGTAGTGTGTGTTAGGTTCGGTAGTATTTTTCAAATAAGATTTCCATTCCATCGCGTTTAAGTTCTTAATCTGACATCGAGGTATAATAAATATTTGTCGTTTTGTTAATGAATTGCTGCCTAACCAAACGAACTCTAAGACCTATGTTCATTGTTAAACTTTTTTTTTGACTTCATAAATATCTGTAAAGATTTACATGAAATAAATGATTTTGACTTTGACTTTTGACTTTTAAGATATTAGAGTAATTAATATATGGGTAAAGCTCAGAGTAATTATTACTCTGAAGGGTAAAGGATCGTATATTCAGTATATCCGATTGTTAACTAGCGTTAATAGGGCAAAACTTTTTAGAAATGTTTTCAAACACCACTGACATAGTATTTGAAAACTCCGGCATCTGTTTTACTGAGGGTACTATTGATGTGCTAAAATAACTATAACCGCAATTTGATCGCCTCCGTAGTCTAGTTATGCAGTGGGCGCTGTATCCGTAAGTCGTGGGTTTGATTCCCACTCTTGGCAAATAATATTAGTACATTTTTCTCTATAGCTTGCCATAGATGATGTTTATAAAATATATAACAGATGAGCTCTAAACGTCACAAAAAAAACAAGCTAATAATAACAATAATTTTATTTTAAAGATTTATTGAATACAAACGACACATACAGATATTAACAAAAAACTGATTTTTATCAAAATACATACATATGTGACAACAGCGTATTCACAGAAAGTTATACAAAATAAAAAGAAGTGTGAGAGGAATGTTCTTATTCTTATACAATATAAATAAGCAATGTAGGTACTTAGATAAGTCGGTATATACACATTATAATAAATAATACATAATATTTGTTTATATACTTACACATAAATAATATGTAAGACATTTCATATACATTACCCTGGTTACATAAAGACCAGACTTGTATTAGCACCAGAAAAAAAGGATAATAATACATATTATAAGACAACTAGAAAATAAAACACTAATAACGTGATAATATTATTATTTAGGATAAATAAAATCTATCTATGAAACTTTATGATCATCCAAGTGTCTAAGGATGTCACCTAGTACGAGAATAGGTCACTTTAAGCTAGTTAGTCAGTGACGATGACGTACCTAAATACATACCTACGTACATTGTATATATTGATTCATTTAAAGGCAGGTATTTAATACTATCATTATCTAGGTTTATGTAAGAGATAACAGATAATACTCATTCTATATCTTATGGCAAACATTGCCTTTTATTCTCAGTAGACAATTGTTTTAGAAATAAGTTCGGCAACTGTTGAATACACTACCAATTTGAAGTTTAATTTTAGAAATCTATTTAGAAAAAAAAATCGGGGCTGTCTATGATCTACATCAACATTGTTATTTTTAACCTTCTTTTCAATATAGTTTTTCAAATAGACGTTCTGTAAAATACAAATGCTATTTAATTTGTTACCTAGAATTGAAGGAACTATATAATTTATTGATACCCTAATTGCTTTGCTGTTATTTATTCTTAACTAATAACTAACTTCTATAAAGAAATCAATTTAATCTATGATTGTAGTACCTATAGGTTGTCACCTTCTATTAAGTTATAAACTAGTTAAGGTATAAGCATTATATTAGGTTATAAATTAATTAGGTAGGTCATCCTTTCATGGCGATTCCGAATAATGAATGTTTTTTTTGACCAACAGTAAGTGTTTTTTTTTGTACTGAAGCAATACCGGTTTTTGGTGAATAAGACCGGTTTTTTAAGAACGGGCGTGTTAAAAAGTTACTCTAAGATAAGTTTTAACTGACAATTTTGAAAATCGTAATTCCAGTAACAGAATAAATTATGTTGACTTTTTTTTAATCATTTAATAATAATGGAATTAGAAAACTTAAAAGATAAAATTAAACTAAACTAACAATTTACAACTATATAAATTTAACTATTTATAATCTCTTTTTAGGGGGTTTCTAATGATGTGGTGCTTGTGGATGTAATGGAAGACAAGCTTAAAGGTGAAATGATGGACCTGCAGCATGGATCCACCTTCCTGAAGAACGCCAGGATTCACGCCAGCAAAGGTATGTAGTATGTTGTAAAATCATTAGGGCATATTCAGGATTAATAGTAGTGGCTTAGCTCAAGTCATTGCTTGCAACTGTTGTTTATTTTTAAGTTTTGTCTGTTTGTTCGTTTGTGCGCATTACCACAGAAGAAATAATAGTACATAAAAGCCATTTATAGGATTTAAGTCGAATTATAGAAAAGTAATATTTTTTATTGGGAGTGACATTTATTTTAGTGTTTATTTCATTAAAAGCGACCTATAATTACTAGTATAGTGGCTCGGAGAGCACGTTAAGCTGTCGGTCCCGGTTTCACTATACCAACTTGTGAAACTGTCTATAGATGGGTTATTGAGTCTATTCAAAACATCGCGGCGAGCTACCCACTTGTTCGGTGTAGACTCATTCCATCGGCAGAGGTAGTACGAGGTAGGATTAAAATCCCCTCCGCTGGGTACCCTGGGGCCGTCTAGGCGGTCTCGGGCGCCGTAAGGCACCCGTGGCACTAGCTAGTATATTATATATTTCTTTTAAATACTTTATTTATTTAATTTTGTATAATTTAAATACTATTTAAGAAATAAAAATCGTTATATATTTCTAAATATGCTATTTTATTACAGACTATTCAGTGACTGCTGGTTCCAAATTATGCATTGTAACAGCCGGTGTGAGACAGCGCGAAGGTGAAAGTAGACTGGACTTGGTCCAAAGAAACACTGATGTCATGAAGTTTATCATCCCTCAGGTGAATATAAAAAAAAATCCTTCAAAATAATCAGTCGTATATATTTATTTGTCCGAGAATCAATTTAGTTAAACATGCACATTTTTAACAAACAATGGTTCAAGAAAAATATAAACTATAAATAAACTAAAAAAAACATATTTAAATATATAAACTTATAGATAAAAGTGGAGATTTTTTATATACAAAAGTTTTTTTCTACAATGACTAATAAAACTGGTCCAATCTAAACAAAGGATTTTAAAGCTATTAAAAAAAAACATAACACACGAATGCCTTACGGTGGGGTTTTATCCCCATTTATTTTATTTTAAAAACGAAGTATTAGTTTATACCATGGTACTGTTATTTTTCCACGTTTGGTTGGTTACTACTATTATAGTACAATAAAACATAGTTAAGATTATTTTTAATACGAACATCTTTTCCTGGTGAGCATTTACTAATTTAAAAACTAAAATTTAACCGACAATAAATTTTAATAGTCTCTTACCTCTTATTTTAGAGTAAATACTTTGTTATCCCCATCAAATTTATACGAACATCTTTTATGAAACTCGAGCAAGGTATTTAATTTGAAGTACTAATAAGCGTAAAACTGTAGAAAAAGTACTTACAAACAACATAAATTTCATTTTACAACCCTTTACGTAAAGACATTAGCTTGTAAAAATTGTGTCTGTCCCTCGTCTTACATTGTTTGGTGCTTCCCACAATCTTTCAGCTGACCTAGATACTCTACATAAATTCTCACCCACTTTAAATTAGGGGAATATATCCTGGTAATACCTAGTATACCTTTAAATATTTTGTGCAGACCAAACTCTACCGGTGTGCCAAATTTCAATTAAATAGGATCCGCCATTTTAACGATTTTAAAGCCAGAAAGATACGAGTACAAGCATATAAGAAACAGCGGCCAAAGAAGCAAAAAAACGATTTACGTTATTAGTACGTTTTCTTCCAATCAAACAAGATTGATTGAAGACTCTGGCCGCTGGACGATATTTAAGATGGAGCAACATCATATTTTTTTTATATCCTTAATTTTTTTTTTACAGCTCGTCAAATACAGCCCAGATACTCTTCTGTTGATCGTAAGCAACCCAGTAGACCTTCTGACCTATGTCGCATGGAAACTCAGTGGACTACCCAAGCACCGAGTCATTGGATCTGGTACCAACCTGGATTCCTCTCGATTCCGCTTTCTGCTGTCAGAAAAACTTGGCATTGCATCAACTTCTTGCCATGGATTCATTATTGGAGAGCACGGGGATAGCAGTGGTGAGTTTTTTTTTAATATTTGGTCTTCAGCCAACTGTAGATAAGACGAAATACAGCGGGAATGATATAGCGCGAATAAAGGATAGGGAAGCGGTGCTACTGTCAATTTGACTAGGTACTTGACCGTAGCTAATTGCATCCCGTACAGAACTTCTTAAATAAATATTATATATATATATATATTTATATATATAACTTAACCTGAAAATACGTATTTAAAGTACGATGGGGCGAGTACCTTCGGGCTGTTATATGGTGCTAATGTTATTTCAAATTATAGACCCGCTATTGAACGCGGCCGCAGATTACTCGAACCCAAGGTTGACAACCGTTGCTCTAGTTTCTAACGAAATTATCTTACTGCACTTTATACGAGTATAATCTTCTCTAAAGATCATAAATCATTTATTCAAAAATATAATATAAGTTTTTTGTTTAAATTAATTACCTAGTAATCAAATCAAATCAAATCTTGTTTATTTCATGTAAATCTTTACAGATATTTATGAATAGTAAAAAAAAAAAAAGTTTTAACAATAAGGTCTAGGTGCGTTTGGTTAGGCTGCTATATATATATAATCATTATAGATTAATTAATAAAGTGTGTCATAAATAAAAGTATTAAAAAAAACCAACCAACCGAACGCACGCTACATAACCAACTAGTGTAAGACTAGGTGGTTAGCTGATTCCATTGACCTTCCGATTATCATCTGCCATACAAGGGTGCCACCGAGGCGACCGACCTCACCAGTACTAATATAGATCAAGTCCGCGTGGAATGGTGGCAAGAACACTGGCTGCAGTATAATTGATATAATTATAATATGTACCAAACATAGCCTTACGCATCTATTCTATTCCCACCACGTCGAGGTGTTGACATAGAACTAAAGACTAAATAACTCATTTGTAAATACGTGGAACACTATCTCGACAAGAAATCCATGCAGTATTCTCGGGAAAACCGGTGAACCCAAATGGTCGGTTTAATTCACGTTTGGATTAAGGAATCATTTCTTTATTGGATTATGTACTATTGTTTAACAAGTTATAGTTCTCTGTTTCCTTTAATAAATATAAATAAAAAATAATTTTCCAGTCCCTGTTTGGTCTGGAGTAAACATCGCTGGGGTTCGGCTCCGTGATGTCAATCCAAATGTTGGAACCGAAAATGACTCCGAAGGCTGGTACAAGCTGCACGAGAAGGTGGTCCAAAGCGCCTATGAAGTGATCAAACTGAAGGGATACACGTCCTGGGCTATCGGACTCAGTATCGCATCTTTGGCCCACGCCATACTTACTAACGCTAATAGCGTTCATGCTGTTTCTACTTATGTAAAGGTATGTTACATTATATTATATTTAAAAAAAAACTAGTATATCTACCATATATATTAAAAAAGAACACGTCCACTGTGGCGAATGTATGTAAATTCTTCATGATTTATTTGCTTGTTATTGCTTTGCTTTAGTAAAACTATGAAAAAGAATATGGAAGTACTGTAACACACCCTGTAAAAAAGTAATAACAAATATTGATTTGTCTAGCTTGCACTCATTGAATTCTACTCATGGAAAAGAGACAAGCCAATAAAATTGTTACCTTTATTTTTAGATATGTTCTAACTTCTTCAGCCTCTAATCAATATTTGAATAAATTATCAATAGGTACATTGTTCATAATAATTTTTGTTCTCGCTTATTGTTTTGGGTTTATTATATTACTGATGACAGTAATATAATAAACACATGGAAGTATAAATAATAATGAAGGGCGCCTAAGTTAGGCCTAACTTAGGTGCCCTTCATTATTATTTATACTTCCATGTGTTACCAACTAATCACGAAACGGCGGGACCACCTATTATTATATTTTTATTTATTTAAAATAAAATAAATAAATACCATCACGGATGCCAATTTGGCTCCCGAGAACCGTTTAAACGGCCTCAGGCTCCCAGCGGAGGGATTAACCCATCCTCATTTCGCCGATGGTATTCGGAGGCAACACCTAACAAGTGGCGAGCTTGTTGCGGTGTTTATGATGAAATAGCCTCGTTGTATAAAGCGGTCACCCATCCCAGGCCGGTCTTGTTGTCATCTGCTTAACCTTGCTATCAGTTGCGCAGTAACTTAACCACTAGGCTGGGGCCGCTTTCTCTTTATTTATTTAACTGCTCTAAATAATAGTCCTTTAAAGTCCAGAGACCGCCTATATTTAAATTCTAATAAAATTAAAGCAGGAACTTAGAAATCATAATATTAGGAACTAGCCATGGATTCTACATCTCCTTACAAGAGGTCGTATGTAAAATTCAAAAATTAATATTTCAAAAGATTGTAAAAATAATCCATCTATAATATATTATACTAGCTACGGAAGCTCTCAAAAAGGACAAATGTTCCCCGTTTTCCAACATGTTTCATTGATGCTCCGCTCCTATTGGTCGTGTACACCTGTAAAACATCACGCTAGCCTTCCTAGATAAATAGGTTATCCAACACTAACAGATTGATTTTCAAAATAGGTTCAGTAGATCCAGAGATTACCCCCTACAACCTCACAAACTTTATCTCTTTATTATATTAGTATAGAGTTAAAAATTATTACCTATGCTTATAAAACCTTTATTTATTTGTCTTTTTAACACTTTCCAAAGGGCGAGCACGGCATTAACGAGGATGTGTTCCTATCCCTGCCCTGCGTGTTGGGAGCCGGCGGAGTTTGCGATGTTGTTCGTCAACCCCTCACTGAAGCCGAACAGAAACTGTTGCACAAGTCCGCAACACTGATGGCTGAAGTCCAAGCTGGACTTAAATTGTAAATATTTTTTAATACTAACCACGCTTTTATTATTATTTATACTTCATATACCTTCACGATCAAACGTGTTATCCCACTAGGGTTAACCACTTTTGGTTCCGGTAGGAAGGGGGAATTAAATTTTGGAAGATAGATAAACTTATGCACCAAATAAATATAATATTTATATACTTTTATTTGAGCATGAATGTAATTGTTTTTTTATATTGATGTTATAGCACACATACAAATAATATTTGTAAACAATACATACACTCATTACTTCTTAATTAATTTAATTTTTTCATATAAAAATATTTTTTTATTACCTAAATTCAAAGAAAACCATTGGGTACTGTTAATAGGCGACTTAAATTAAAATTAATGCAAAAGATTTTTTATTACTATAAAACTACATATATTGTTTGCGTTTTCAGATTGGAGTAAAACATATATAGACCCTCATGGGTAAATGTATGACACTTAAAATACTTCTATGTAGTATATATATATTAGTATTTAGACAGCTTATTTAGCCTATTACTATTTGATATATTACTATTCTAGCATTATGGCTTTTAGATTTAGCAATAACATAACCTTGAATTATATTATTTTGTTATCTTATGCCTATATGATTGCGCTCGTAAGAAAATATATACTACATTTAAAATCATGCACGACTTCCTTGATAGTATTGTTATAATGCAAAACATATACATTTTAAGATGCATGAATTTTCTGATAGCATTTAATAGCAAAATTGTAAAATAATGTTATATGTATTAGCATTTATGATAAAATATATTATTAAATTAGTCACGTTGAAATATATAGGAATTTCTATATTAATAATTACAGTTAATTCTTTATAAGGCACAATAAAATATTAATAATTACAGTTAATTCTTTATAAGGCACAATAAAATAATAGGCACAATAAAATAATATAGGGTTGATTAAATCAATAATATTCAATTTTAAATACAATTTTATACTAAATTTGGTACTATTAAATTCTTGCCTTAAAAAGGGTTAAATATAATTATTTCTAGTTTAGAAAACAACATAATGATTAATTTAGTCAAAATATATATAATAATAACAAACCTCAAACACAAATTCATATATCCTTTAGCTATTGATATTTAAGGGATCATTTATACCTATTTAATATTTAATTATACTATCTGCATAAATAAAATAAAAAATTGTATTGAACCAAAGCTGAAATTACACCAGTTTAATTAAATGTCAACTGTTTTTAACGATAATTTATTAATTATTTTAATAAACTCATAACATCGGCTACGACGAGGTGGGATTAAATACCCCTCCGCTGAGTCCCTGGGCGGTCTAGGCGGTCTCGGGTGCCGTAAGGCACCCGTGATGATATGTATTTAATAAATTATCTATAAAAACAGTTGTCATAAATATATGGAAATGTACAACTCTACAGCGATACAGTCGCGACAATTAATAATGTAATTTGAAGTTTTGGATTACATTACAAGTAATTTTTTTTTATGTCAATATTTTTTATATTTCCAAAAATTATGTAAATAAAAAAAATAAAATAAAAAAAATACTATGATAAAATCAATTTCCAGCTAACGAGAAACTTTTTTTGCCATCTTGGTATTACTTAATCGACCCAGATTTTGATACTGAAAGGATTTATGAATTTGTATTTATCTAACAGACTTATTTTTCTGTGAATTATAATTTATATTATCCAGCTAATATGTATATTTGCCGTTTATCCAGTTAATGTCGGCGTCACTCGGAGATTGGCTTTCATTGGACCCTTCTCTCATCCATCATCCATGTAGTGCTGCATGTCTAGTGCCTGCCTCTATCCATCTTAGCTCTCTAGTATTACAGTAAAGTATTTATAATGTATTTTTTATTCAGTATTAAATTATTTTAAATAAGTTATTTTTATATACCTTTTAAAAGTTGAAACTAATTTATTGAACTATCACTCCACAGTGCATTTTTTACTACTTATTTAATTAAAAAATAGTAAAGATTTTATTTTTTATAATTTTATTTAATAAATTAATTGTTAAAATTAGAAAATTTTATTATCTACCTATTGTGGATTATTAACTTACAATTTTTGGACTACTTAATTGTTATGAATCGATGTATTTGTGTCAATAAATGTTGGGCTTGAATTGGATTTACTTTTAATTACTTCTTAAACCTTATTTATAATTTCAAACACCTAAAATGTTCGCACTAGTAATTTATTAATGCTGATACTTTCTTCGGTTATTACAACAACAAAAAAAACACTTTTTATGTATCTGCACTGCACTACATCTTAAAATTAATCTATATTATCTGTGGCTATCTCCTTAGCCAAAAACACAGACAACGCCATACATCAAACATCTTGATACCCAATGTTTTTTTTTTTCGGTTTTCTTAAATATAGAGAAGGCAAAGGTCTCTATGAACCATACTTTGTATACCCAATGTATGGAGATAACATTTCGTTTCTAAGGTGACGTCTTTTCGAAACGTCAATGCATACACTGTATTAGATAAGATTTTTGATTGATAGGGCTGGAGCTGTTAAATAAGAGACCAAAGTTTTTTCACCTACAAAAACTATATTGAACTATGAAGCTATTAGAGGTGCCCTAAGGTCTAAAATTGGCTATCTAAACAAACGAATAGTATGAGGTTATTGTGTGATTTTAACGTTTACTTTCGAGTTAACTATGTGTTGATATTTACACCAATAACACAATCGCATATTTATTTAGTTTTCAATATTTCCACTTGGGGAGCTTTCTCAAATTTTAGTTAATAAACTTACACAAGGGCTACAAAAGACAGCTACCCGCCATATCAAACCATTAGAAAACGCCGTGTTTACACTGAAAAGTGGGAATACACTGACGGCAACAAACATGTTTGAAATTTCGTTGGATAGGCAATATTAGGCTTTAGGCTAATTCCCTATTAATTCTTACTTTCATGACTTAAACCTTTAATATATAGCAGCAGAATATGTAGAACAATTTACACTGGTCAGAAACTAAGCTCTAGGCTTGTACTATGTATACCAGAGACAACAATATAATACATATTATATTTAATATTTTATAAACACCCAGACCATGACAAAATATAGAACTCAAGGTCTCCGGATACAACGTCGAAGGGCGGAGGTGGTCTCCACTAGGCCCAGAGTGACAGCTCCAACATTATTTCAAGTTGTAATATAATAGTCACGGGCTGGATTTTACCAAAAGGACATCACTGCAATTGTAACCATAAAAGTTAAAAATAGCTTCCACCATGATCTAGTCATCTTTTTATTTTAGTTCAATGGATTTCAGGAGATACGCCATCGTATTCTTGTGAATATGAAATTTCATTATACATGCATCAGAGCATACAGTACTATACTATTATTACTATATAGGAAGCCGCCCTAAGGCCTAAAATCATGTTTACAAACGTGAACACAAAATGGCCGCCGCCATGATTCTTATAACAAAAAGTGAGAATAAAAATTATAAGCAATCTCTGAGCGTTGATTGGTTAAAGTGCTTTATTTTCACTTTAACCAATCAACGCTCAGAGATTGCTTATAATTTTTATTCTCACTTTTTGTTATAAGAATCATGGCGGCGGCCATTTTGTGTTCACGTGTTCGTTATTTAGACGATTTTAGCCAACATGGCGGTTTCATATTATTCTGGTTCCTAGACAAATATCATAATTGAATTAAAATGGGATGAAACTATACCTAATATATCGATAAAATAAAATAATTATTAAGAAACAAGGTTTACAATACTACACTTAAAATAATTTCACTCCACATTATTTTATGTACTTGTCAGAGACTACATATTAAGACTACCCAGACCCAGTTGATCCAATTAATATATGATGAACATTAGCTAAAAAAATTACGCGATGGCTGTAAAGTCTTACAAATTTTCCACTTTGTACGCTCTGTTTTTCATAATGGATTTGATCAACGTTCTAGAAACTGGCTGTTAGTCTTAGTGAGGGTATAAGTTGATCAATTAATAAATTAAACACAAGTATGAAGTAATAATATTTATTGTTATACTCATAATACATTATCATTATTCGAAGCCTACAAAAATGGCTGCCGTGGTACTACTTGCAAATCTAAAATAGTATCTCGTATAATAAAATTGTTACACTAAGAATAAAATTAGAATGCTACAGAATAAATTGTAAGCTAGGAAAAACAAATGGACTTAGACTTGTTGTAAAATACTATAAAAAAAATTGCTTACAAAGTTTCGTTGTTTGACACAAAAATGCTTCACAAACATTTTAGTATAATGTCACTTTATTCACTATGCTAATATGGCTGGCTAAAGCGACACGAAGTAGTGGATGTAAAACTCACAATATTAACGAAACTTTAAAGCAATTAAAAGTTATAAAAATATAATTAAAATACGTTTATATCTAAGTATACATTTTGGCCAAGTAATAAATAACGCTAATATCATAATTATAATAATATTATGATTTATTAATTACATGGAATATTAAATACGACACATAAGATAGTATTTAAGTACGAGTAAATATTAATATGAGATACATAGATAAAACGTTTAGATTATGATCTATATTTCGAGATAAGTATATAAGTCACTCTATAATGACTACGCTATTAGAAAGCTATACATTAGCTCATAATTACTAGGATTATACTTAAACATTTTGGTCACAAATTAGGACGACTATAACTTAAAAGTAAAACTAACCGAGTAAAATTAGGAATAAGCACGAAGACTGCTTCACTTTTAGTATAAATCACAGACTTTCATATATCGCCACTCGTCAAACAATACAATCACACAGAGTAAAAGCGAATTTTAAAATATATTTATTAATATTTGTCTTCTAATTCTTTATGATGATTAATACATTTTATTTAGAAATAATATCTTGAAATTGTGGTTGGGAATGTTTTGTTAGGAGCCGATTCAATCATCGTTTAATATCTGAATCATAGCTCAAAACTTCGTTGTATTCTAAGACACGGCCACACTTTTTATGAATAATTTAGAGGTCAAGGCAATGGCTACAATACAAAAACCATCACTCGCATTAATATATGACAATAACTATACAATTCTATGAAAGAAAAGTTAAGCTATTACAGTAGATTGTAGTTCAAATATTAAAAAATAACTTAAGAAAACAACACTAAGTTGAATAAAACTAAATGTAAAACCTAACCAGTAAAATAATCAACAAATTTAAAATTAATATTGTGTATAGAATACAATAAATTAGTTCCAAAAATTTCCGCAATATGGCGGCGGTATTTATTTTACTGTTCAGGTTTTAAACGTGAACTTAAATCCAAGTCTGTCTGACCCCGTCTGTATGTAAATGTTATTGGCATAGAAATGTTTAGGTCAAGTTATTTATGGGTGTATATAAAAAATGTCTATATAATTTCATATAAACCGAGTGCACAATAATTTACCTGCCTTCTGTGCGATTAAAACTGCGTAAGACTTCTTAAAAGTTTTAAGAATACCTACTGGAATAAGAACTTAGGCTCAAATTCACTAAATCATGTTTAAATTCTCAAAAAAACTTATTTGATAAGTTCAAATTTAAAATAAAATAAAAGTTAAATTAAAGGATATTTTGTCCAAACTAGTATTTCTATTAGAAAAATAAAACAGACCGCAATGGTATGATCTGTTAGAAAATCACATAAGAAGCAAACTGTTATGAAAGTTACATAATTTAAAACCCACTTAATTAAACTTAGATTAGGAGTACTCTACGAAAAGCTTTAAAATAACATACACGTAACCAATATATTGGTTTTGGTGGGTATAATATAAAATCTAACACACTTCAGCATACAATAAAATTAATAGTTTATTAATTAATACTCATATAGCATCGCTTCAATTGTGCTTAGTATACACCAATAAGTCAATAAATAAATAATTATTTTGTTCGATAATATCAGTCCATAATAAAATCCGCCAAAAATATCGGTGGTGACTTTTAATTAATCGCTATTTCAAGAGAATTATTTAATAAAAATTTATATTTTTTGTGTATAAGCAATGTTATACGCATTGAGGTGGGTTATATTTAAAAAAAAGTTCTTTTGAAATAATCGACTTTAAAATTACTCACTTAAGTGAGGGTTTGGTATTTAGGCTTCATTAGGTGAACGTAGGGAGTGGAATAGCGCACTGCCGTGACCCGTGGGGCGACGTCTGTCTATGAACGTCTTCAATTGAGTGACCGACAGGATTGTTGATGGAGCCTGCAATACAATTATATCCATTAATAAATAATTATTATAAGAGAGACAAGTTTGGTAGCTATCCATTGTGGATTCTCCGTGCAGGTTCCGGGTCGGGAGACAGGGGAGAGAATCAGTGTTACCGGACTTGAGACCGGAGAAACATAGTTAAAACCCTTTCACTGCCTTCTCTATACAAACTAGTAATGTTAAAATGACCAATTTGTATGGAAAAATATTTTTTTTTTTCATTTCCGACACATAGTTCTTTGGGACTACTGCAACGATATATTGTCGAGATGGTAGTCTCCTATCTTGGTGCGGTTATGAAACGGTATTTAACGATAAAGTAGCGAGAATATTAAAATAGACTCGTAATGTAAATACGTCTATACCGGCTGCCCATTTCGTAACCACATATAGCCGTCATAGCGAGGGCGAATAAACAACCAACCAAGTATTTAAATCTAGTATTTATGCTTTAAAAAAAATACTACATACGTCATCAAGCCAGGTGTTATCGAGGGCTTCTCGCGGTGAGAATCGTCTGGTTTGGTTGGGGTGTAGTAGACCCCTAATAATGTCTTGCACTCGGGGGTCGATTTGACACCAATGTTCTGGCGGGAAGCAGTAGTCGCACTTGATTATGTTCGCCGTGGTCTCTTCAATGGAATCGTCGAGGAACGGGGACAACTGAAAGTATACAAAAATAGGTTAAACTACAATCTGTTTAGGGTTGAAAACAACTCCTGAGAAAAGCATCAAATTTGTAATACTGTATGTACCGTGCTAATCAAATTTAAGGGAGAACTCATGTGAGATTTCTTGTTTTAAACAATGCTACCAGGGCAATGTGGTATCATTTTCGAATTAAACAAGGACAATAAATTATTTGTTACATTTTAGAAACATTTACTTTCGAAAAATCTTTTGTAAGATTATCTATTCAACAGTTTTTAAATCCTTTATTTTAATGAACAGAAAAATTAAGTTATTTTATATAATAGCAAAAAACTATGAAGATTATAGTTTTTATATCATACAAACTTTTGTAATATAAATGTCTGCCAATTCTGGTAAGCATAGGGGATGTTGATTAAAACTTACCCCAGTCAAAAACACATATAAGAACACTCCAACTGCCCAAGAATCCCACGCAGGAGCTGGCGGTTTGCCCAATACGCATTCAGGCGGCGCAAACTCCAGTTGCGCGGGCGCAGGTGGCAATACTTCACCAGACACCGTGGCTTCGCTGGTGGAAGTTATCTCCAACGCTGATCCAAGGTCAATGAGCTTTAGTTGAGGTTGATGACCGCTTAGATCAACCATTATGTTTTCCGGCTGAAATGTTAAAACAAAACATTATGAGAAATAAAAACTAGAAGAGTTAACAAAAATACTAAAAAAAATCTTTACTTTAAACATGTTTTTTTTGTATAGTTTTTATGTCACCTGTGATATATAATACAGTGACTTTTTTTTGTAATTAACAGTAAAATAACTATATTTATAAACATAATTGTGCTCTTAGACTTTTAGAAGACAATCAATTCGGTCTGGATGATAAATTACTTTAAAATGCTCTCCGAAACACTATAGTGGTAATGTGCATATTTTATGTTTAATTGAAAATTCAATATGTACCTACTACGCCAGTATGTACATACTGGGGTTTGAACCGGGGGATTAAAAACTGTAGTATTTTTTTATTTGAGGTCAAACTACGTATATAAGAGAGGATTTTTTGTTACTTTAATTAAATAATAGCGGGTGCGTCTAATAACATTAATTAGCACTACTTACTCTGATATCTAGATGAGCAACATGAATATCATGCAGCCAGCTCAGCGCCGATAGCAGCTGTTTTGTTTGCCTCGCCACCAACTCCTGTGTATAGATGTTTTCGTGAGCCGCCGCCCATTCCAGTAACGGTGGACCAGAGACCAGCTGCAGGACTATGGTGTTGGCACCACTTCGAGGCACATCAGGAAAGAGAGCCAAGGCCCTTACTAACGATGGATGGGCTACCCAAGAAGAAAGGCGGTATTCTCTTGCTGCTTCAGCACATCTACCACTCATCACCTAAATGGGATAATATATTGTTATATTTTCTGCTAAACACTGCTGACTTCAATTATATGACAATATCACTTAGACTATACAATGTACTGAAATACAAGATTTTTGCTGGATATACATACGTCATCATCAGGCATTATAATATGCCATTTGTGTCGCGTCGGGCGTTCCATGGGCAAACTATCTCTTAATACAGGGTAAATTTTTCAAGTGTGCCTTCAAGGCCATAAAATTGTTTTGAAAATTGCATCATTAGGTTTTTGAAAGATTTACTCTCCTAGCCAGGAATCGAACCGGTTGTTATTGAAAAAAAAACTCAGCATATATTATTACACCAGCTGATTGTGTCACTTATAAGGATCTAATTTTGGTAAGGAATATCAAGCGTCAAACTATTCCTTGTAGTTTAGGATTTGGCCTTGAAGGCACACTTGAAAAATTCACCCTGTATACAAGTTGTTTGAGTTTAAACTAGCGATAATTTGCGGACGTGTTAAATTTTTACAATTGTATTAAGATTTAGGCTAAGGTAAGTTATATAGGTTAGATAGAGTATAGCAATTCTTATCCAGAGACGCACTTAAGGCAATTGTTGAGCTAAACCACATACTTATTTAAAATTGGCAAAGACCTTAAAAACATTGCTTACAGTGGCTGTTCAATTGATGTTTTAGCTTAACGTAAATATATGACTATAAATTTGCTTTATAGCTAACACTAACTAAAACTGGCAAATAACAATAAAAATAAGCTTAACTTGGTAATAGCTTTCATGAGTGAATACTACTGTTAATTTCATAAATAAACACTAAAAATTTAGGGGATGCGTCTAACCTCCCCGCACTATAAGTGGCATCAATTTAAATAATTATTATTAAGTCGGCTAGAAAAACATTTTAGAATAATATTAACAGCATAGTTGACTTTTAATCCCTTGCAATTTTTAATATAAACTCAGTTTTAGATTATGCAGACTTTATTATTGCGTCGTATTACATCGGCTTTCGAACAGATCGATACGACGCAACATCATCCTTATGCCGCCATAGTGGAAACAGCGTTGTTAAAAAATAGTTGCAGACTCATATCGTTTAATGATAATGATATGAGCCTGTTACTATTTTTTAATTTATAAATAAATAGTTTTAATTAGGTATGCAATGTTATTTAAGTATGCTTAATAAAGTTTTTATTTATTTATTATAACAAAATTTGAATATTTACCTGCTTCACTGCGACTCGTTGGCCGGTGCCGGTATCTTCGGCCACCAGTACACGCGCCGTTCGTCCGCGGCCTATCTCATCTTCTACTGTATATCTCCTCGCGAACTGCTGCCTTTGCCAATTAGAGCCGCCGCCGCACGACATGGCCGGGGAAGAAGCGTTTCCTGTCACTCCGGTCTTAGCGCAAACAAGTCTAAAACTGTATTGCCCCGAAGGCAATTCTTCCAACGCTATGGTATTAGCCGGTGTTGAAGTTTCGGTGGCCCTTCGCCACTCTCCTTCTCCCACTCTACAGTATTCCAAAAATATGGGGTCGGGTTCGTCCCACTGTATGACGAGTCCGCCGCCGGGATGAGCACGCACAACGGGAAGACCGGGCGATTCGGTACCGCCAACGGTCAAGCGAGCCGAACTCTGTACTCCACCCAATTCGTTGCTCACGAAACAACAATATACACCGGCGTCACTCGTACGGCACGAGTGAATAGTTAGCGAAGCTATTCCGTCAGAGGTGAGCGCTATGGCAAACCGTCCCCCGTGTCGCAGGACTCTCGTGTCCGGAGCGGTCTTCCTCCAGGATATGGTCGCCCGCTGCGCTTTCTGCACGCGACACTTGAGATGGGCCGAAGTGGCAAGAGCGACTGTGACGTCGGTCAGGGGTTCCAATAATTCTAGAGCATTTATTTCGGTCACACTGCCTTCCCCGACCGGATCGGCGCCTCTCCGCAATTTCAGACCCCAAGGTCTCTTCGTAAAACCCTGCCACACAAGCGACTCTCACTATAATGTTCGTTATTTCAAATAAAATAAAGTACAAGAGCATGCATCCTCACCGATAGTTATTTCCCGAACACCGTCGAAGAGTTATCGACCGCCGCGGTCACAATTTAAGAAAATAAATTACACTTAACCATAAGGTTTTAATTAGAAAGATTATCACTAAGCACAAAATGCAAATTATAATAGCAGTCTACGGCTCATATCACAGTCTATAAATAAAATGCAATACCGGATTTATCGTACCTATAACAAAAGAGAGATAGAAGCTGAAAAATTACCATGCGCTATGTAAGGCATATAACAAATGCATTACACAATAAAAGAACAGAATGGCAGCCAGGAATAAGATGATATCAGCAAAACGCAACATGCTTGTGAATTAAGTGATAAAAAAGTGATTATGAGAATGAGCAAAACTAATTTGCGCGACAAAACAGCGAACGCGTGCAGACACCGGCGTTTCAATGCCTTGCCCCCAGACAGACGCCAATCGATATTGTAAGGCGCTGACAGATCAGATGTTGGTGTTGACAATGCACATAAATCTTTTGCCCGTCTGGGTATATTTATTGTACAATTTATAATGTATTAATGATTTTTTATTGAATATTAGATATTATCATTAATTAAAATTAAATAATTTTAAAAGATTTATTTTAAAGTTGGTATTACCAAATTTGGTATTCAATTTATATGCATTGTTTACGGGTAAAAAATATTGTTAATAATTAGCCAATAAAAACATGCATAAGCTTTAAATATAAGCGTTAGTATTTAGTATCATTAAAGCCATACGTTATTATTTAATCAAAATGTATAATTGTAAATAATATAAAGTTGTAAAGTTAGTTCACATTTGACATTTAGCATAATAATAAAACCTGTCCCTAAATATATTGCCGGGCAATGAGATTCATGGGAAGCGATTAAACTCCCCTATTTTTGTCGTTACGGAAACACTCGAGGGTAACCGAAACACCTCCGAAGCCGCGATATTGTAGATTTAAATACCGTAAGTACTTTTTTTGCGACTGCGAAAAGATATATTGTTCGTAAATTTAATTAATATTGAAAATAAGATTTTATTAAATAGTTTTTTAATAAGTTAAATAACCAATAAATTGCGTAACTTTACGTTGTCTGTGATATATTTAATACTGGTAGCTATAAACATATATTCAGGGGAATTATGGCCGATTTCACCAACTCTAAGAGAGCCCATAACTAAGTTAAGGGACAATTAATGACAGTTGTTTCATAGAAAATATGTCAACATTCTTATTTAGGGGCGCCTTTAGAGTTAGGGATTG
Source organism: Monopis laevigella (assembly GCA_947458855.1). NCBI lineage: Eukaryota > Metazoa > Arthropoda > Insecta > Lepidoptera > Tineidae > Monopis > Monopis laevigella. The sequence goes on from OX381576.1 coordinate 18,221,248, forward strand.
TTGGTGAAATCGGGCATTAGTCCACTAAATCGAGTTAATATATGATATATGACACATTTTATATGGGAAATATGTAAAATTTTACCTTTTATATGGCGTTTGTATACAAATGACTAAGGACTGATTTTTAATAGTTAATGTTATATGTTGAATAACTTAATATGACGATTAAAAAATATGCCCTAATAATAAGGTGCTTGGTTACCGCTAAACAATTTATACAGGTTATTTAACACTAGAGTGCACGCGGATACATTTATAGGGTGTAATAGTCCATTCGATTTATAAACGTATGGTGACTCTTTTTATTAAACGAAGACTATTTTACTTTTTTATTATTATAATAGAAAGGCGTGGAAAGGTCGTCATGTTTTTTTTAAATATTATACTACAGAATTGAAATGTGGTACTCATAATTTTCTTTGAAAATAAACCGATAGGTATTTCACCATGTTTTATAATTTTAATAGCTGCGGGGTGAGCAGTGATGTTAGGTCAATATAAGCCAAAATACTATGAATCCCAGAATCTAGCATAGTATAAATAATCTAGAGGCTAGATATTATTAATAAGTATTTAAAAAATAAGTTATCAAATATTTAAAAATAATAATTAATTAGGTAGGTACTAGAATATTTATACCCAAGATATTATGGTATGCGTAGCTTTTTGGCTTATATGGACCGCGCCGTAAAAATATTTAAGGGTGGCTTTCCTTAACGTTGTATATCTCTGGAAACAAGGGCGCCACAAAATGGAAAAAAATAAAGAAACTCTTCTTATATCTATAGCGGAAAGCAGGGAAAGTCAAACATGGCATTTTATTTAACTATTATTACGGGAAATTAATAATAAAAATAATAAAATTAGTTCTTGATAAGTTGAAAGTGCGATGCAATACAAAAAATAGTTATTAATATTATTACTGTTTTGTGTAAAAATTGTGTAAAACCTATATGGTTTTGGGTGTACAAGTGTAGCCCGCGCTTACACTTAAGAAATATTTATGTCGCGTGCATTCTAGTGTTAAAAAATATTTTGCTGGATACATTAGTTTATTTAAATTTTAATTAATTATATTTTAATATGGTATTTTAAAGAGGTAGATTCAAAAGTATTGATCCTAATATTTTCGTCCGCCAAAAAGCACATATACAGGCTATTTATTGATAAAATTCTCACAGCTTGTACTCGTATTTGCCTAGTTATATTATTATGATATGCCTAATGCTTGTAAAATAGTCTATTGAAGATTGAAACTATTTTTTAGTTTTAAAATAGGTGCAGGCTTTACGCATATCTAATTTTAATATCTATATGTGAACCTGGGAATTATTAGAATTTATTATACATTTTAATTAAATCTTAATTTGCCTATAAAAGGTGTTTTACAAATTGATTTTTAATTCGAGTCAGTCAAATAATATTTTTTATTTTATTTTTAATCTAGTAACATGATTGCTTTTTACTATTACTACTCTAATTACCAGAGATCGTAGACTATAGTTAGCAGAACTTCGGCGAAGGAAGTAACATAGAGTGGATAATACACCACCCTTTGAAATCCCGGACATATATATTTGACTTTTTTATCCCGGGATAAAATAAATTACAAATCATTTATTGCACTTTAAAAATACATTTGCATTATACATATAAATAACGTCATATTAAAGTATTGTTTAATGTACAGGAAAATTAAATTAAGATCGCCGGCTTATATCTTTATTGGTTATTATTCATATCTCCGGTACCGGAAATGCAGTGGTTTCTATTGTTTAAAATATATATTGCACTTCTCTACAGCAAAAAGGTACAAATCCTGACTTCAGTGACCACAACGAAGATATTGGTGATTTCTGATAGATTTTAATTTATATCAACTAAAAGAATACCACTTGTTTATTTTTATATTCGTGGTGGCCGAGTTGGTTAGAAAAGGCATCCGTGATGATATTTAAGGTGTTCAAAGTGCAATAAATAATTTGTAAATTCTTGAATCCCGGGATGAATAACTCATAAACATATTTCCGGGAATTCAAGTTTCTTACTTTACCGAAGTTTAGGTAAACATACTCTACGTATTCCAATCCCTGCTAATTACAAATGATAAACCAAGTCTAGGTAAATCTCTGTTTTCTCCTGTCTCATTTTATGTTTATTTTATTTATATGATAGAAAAGTGACAAAGGATATTTACTCCTAGGTTTAGGCTAAACCCGTTTAAGAGAAACTTTCTGAATAGAGCAGGGCGTCGATTCTTAAATGTAAATAACGTAAGTTAATTTCACTGTCGTAATCGAATCGTGATAGAATGACAATAGCTTATTATGTCATATTTTATTGTATTATGCTAACCAATCGACAATAGAAAGAATATAAAAAATAGTGTGTGATTTAATCATGATGGGTATATATGGGTAAGACTTGACTAAAGAAAGTTTTATATAAAGAGAATTTAGGCCCACTTAATGTTTTTGATTAGATTTTAATTAAAAGACAACAGTGGTTATTTTTTTCTATCAGCAGTAATTATATATATAATTATGTATATTGCCTTTTACATGAAAAATTAAACATGAGACTTATTTTACATATAAGATCGTTTATTTAACAGCCTTCGATATATTTGATTCTCCAATCAAATTAATAAAAACAGGAGGTAACTATGCATTTTTTCTATTAATGAAACTTTATGCTATTATTTTTTTCTAAAAGAGAGTTCCTTGTAAATAACTTGTTTTTTTTTTATATATTCTTTGATTTTAAGGTATTCTCATAATTGGACATCTAGATGGGTAGTATGCTTTATGCCTCCTTTAAGGCGCTCCGTACACATAGCAACTTTTAGAACTGCAACTGGTAATTTTTAATAGAAAACTAGTAAATTAGATTGCGGCAATTGGCAACTTTATTCTGTTAGCAACATTCAATAGAAAATTGCAAGTTGGAGTTCTAAAAGTTGCTACGTGTGCGGAGCACCTAAGGCATTGTATACTTGAGATCCTTTTGTCAATAATGTTGCCTCAAAAAAAAAACCTGATTTCTGGTTTGTTGTTCATATATGAGAGTGAGAGAGAGAGACGACCTTAGTCAGACTTGTACTGTTCTTAACTATTGAAATACCAAAACATTACATATCATTGACTCGAAAAAAAAATCAGTTTACTATACTCAGAAATTGTTAATGCGTTGAAACTATATTCAACCAAATCAAGGAATGATGAAAAACGCATACATATATGATCCATGATCCTATTCTAGGATTTTTTGTCCAAAGTCCCGTCCATTACAATCGACGAGTCGAGCCGAATAAAGCGCTTTAATACGCCTCTCTATAGATTTATTGGCAGCGAGGGCTTATGAGCTATGGTCGCGTGTTTTTGATTTATTTTTACTATTTTCTTAGCGTGACCAAAGCATAAGCGCTTGATTACGTTGCTGTACTGCCTCATTACAAGATTTAAAACGCTATTCATGCTAATTTTGTTTGGTTTGCATACAAGGTGAATTTGGAAGGTTATATTTTGGGCTAAAATCTAAGGATCTACTAATCAAATCAATAACTTTTCCCATAGAACCATGTGTCGTTAATGATTTTAAAAAAAAATGGCTTCCAAGGCAATTTTTCATTTGCGACACATGGTTCGCTGGAACCTCAGTACAACCTTCGAAAGTCACTGTGTATATATATAAAGAGAGACTGACTTAAATTTTATAGAGTTTATATTCACGCATCTTTAACTTGGCAAAAGATCGACAGGAATTCATTTCGATCTCGTAATCGCGTCTTTTACAATGACCCATTTCGGCTTGACCCGGCGAGGTTGTAAGATTCTTTACTTATGTAGTTGTTTTTAACGCAAGGGGTACTTACATTAGAGTGAGGCGGAGATAAGGGGCTGACAGCGGAATTGTTAGCAGATACATTAACAGTTAACTTCTTTTTATCTGAATCCGCTTTAATGGTCGTAGTAGGTAGATTAATAGTATTAGCTTTGGCATGAGGTCTTTGTTGGCGTGCCCTTAGCTCCGGAACCATTCTCGCTCCCATGGAAGGTGGAACGCTCTCTGTTTTACGAAGTCCGCACCAACCGTCACCCAAACTAAAAGGATGGAGGGAATAGGTGAATGGATAATACAAACAAAATATTAAACGAAAATAACAAATAAAAATTAAAGAATAAAAAAAAAATGTTAGTAAAAGCGGCTGCTATTATGCGTTGTTATATTGGTTATTTAGTTAACGTAATAAATGTGTGATGTTAGATATACAAACAAATATAAAGTCATGTTTAACTAAAATTGTATGGTTTTTTATTATCGGTTGAAACTTTTAATGATGTAGAATTGAAAGTATATTTTAAATTAAATTTTGAAATAGTTAAAGGATCAAATGTACAAAGAAAAACAGTATTATATTGATTTTAGATAAATAATTTTAGCAAATCGTGAAATGAAATGTAAAAATTTCATTATTTTTTCATTTTGATTTTAATTGCTTCATTAATTTAATAATTACAATTCCTATGTCCATTTTAATCAATAAATTAGAATACATATTAGACAGGATCATGAAACAAAATACCTATGCAGTTACACATTTATTCACAGATTCTTCTACCCGGGTAGAAGACCTCGATAAAAAAAAAGGTTCCATACATTCAATCAGTATTTAGTCAACTATTATGAACATCTGATTTTGTCGCTCTGTCCTGAATTGGTTAGTGATTGATCGAATTCATACTATATAGGGTTTCGGTTACACCCAATATTAACATAATAATGTTAAGGTACATCATATTTTTTATTCTTTACCTTTGTGTAGTGTTCTAAAAGCATATACCCTATAATAATTAAATATAACGTTTTGTTTATTATAAATAAATAAAAAAAGTGTAACTCAACACCGTATTTCTAACTAATTTGTAAACTCTTCTATTACTTATTTCTCCCGTCTTCCAGTATTTTTTTTTTTGCAAAAATCTTTAATACTGACACAAGTCAAAGTCAAGCAGTGTAAATATTTTATATATTTATTAATTTAGCATTCTAAACTTGACATTTGAAAAAAATACCACATCATATTTTTAAATGATTTAGGTAACTTTTAATTGGTTGATTAAAACTAATTGATTAATTACAGTTAATATTTTATATAAGCTTGTACGTATTTTGTCTAATTAATATTTTTAATAATTTTTCATGTATAAACTAATACATGTAATCATTTTCTTTACAAATTAGATATGTATAATGTTTAGTGCTATCCAGCTTAATTAATGCTACACATAATTAACTAATCTAAAAATAACTTAAAAAAAACTATTAATTTCACAAGAATTGATAAAAAAAAAATATAAACCGAAAAAAAAGAACAAAAAAGCATGCGGGGCTATATAAGCATAAAACCACAAGCAGTTTTTATTCACATTTATTAATTACTTGATTAAAATACAGTTAGTACATTTATTATGTTAATATTACACATAAAGTAATGCCTTGGAATATAAGTAGGCATCACCACTACGGATGTACGAGAAACATTAATCATTATTACTTATAGTATTAAAACATGATTATTATATATGTAAGTAAGTGATATATATTGAATATATTAACTAGCGATACATTTTATAGACATTGAATGAAATTGGATACAGTAAATATATATTATTACATAGTATAGTAAAAAGCATATAGTTATACATATTTTGACATAATTATTGTGAATAGCCCCATAAAAGCGCTAAAGCAATGTGAAAGCAATATAACAAATGATTGTATGGTATATAACGACAATATATATATAATGTATTTTTTAATAAAGTAAAATCTGAAATATTTTTTCTAAATCAATTTACAGTAACTGTGTAACAATAACTAAATACAACACTGGTTTAAAATTAACGAATGCCTAATTTTCAACTAACAAAATACTATGCAAATACTTCTAAACTTATTCTAGGAAAAAAATATATGGTTTAAGCTAATTACAATAATACTAACAAAAATGTATAATTTACTAATAAACGAGATTACGTCCAATCTAAACGAAATAATAGTAATAATAAGTATGATTCATAATTTATTATTACTGAGCTTTCAAAGAAATGATATTGATTAATAAAGCTAATTAACATTATACAAGCTAATGATTGCGTAATAAAAAAATAGTATACCTTATTTAAATTTCCAAAAGGTTGTGCAAAAAATATATTATTTTTTTTCTGGTAATAAAACCCAAAAAATAACCTTTTCCATTAAAATATATATTTAAGAGTAGGTGTAGCAAAAAATATAAGAGATAAAGAACCATCAAGAATGGTGGCAAAAATATATATTCAGAAGGACAGTGTAGATTACTTGATTACGACTACAACTATTAATATCAGCTACGCTAACATCGATAAAATTAGTGAGAAACCTTCACCGAAATCTTTCCTTTGCAATCAGGATGTTAACAGTCTTTTACTTTCGCTCTTAAACCTAATAATTAAGTTAAACTGCTACTTTAATTGGTTATATATTATTGCATGCTACACGTCTTCAATATATTCATACTAGACTAAAAGTTATATGTCCCGCTCATGAATAAACGCTGGGAAATGCGATCAACATCCAGAGAAAAATTACCCGTCTTTATAACATTTTACTCTTGGTGTAATTTACTAGGATATCATCCCACGTTTATTAATAAGATGGTAAGAGGATATGAATGTTAGAGACTACAGATTAATACATTTATAATTTAAAAGACACAAAAATATTTATTAAAACATCATCTACTATACGTTCTAAATGCTCGTCTTGTAAAGTGGTTCAAAAATTTATTGCTTTTCGAATTTGACCGAAATATTGCAGTTTTTATTGTAAAATATACTTTTACGACACATGTGCAAAAGTTATATTGATAGAATTTTATTTTACTAATTAAAAACTGCCCTATTGTTATTTGAAATGTACCAATTTACTAACTATAGAATACTTAGTTCTTTAAAAGTTAATCAAGAACGTTAAAGAAATCCACTACTAATCCTATAGAACTTCTATAAATATCTAATTACGACAAAAATTTGTAGATATACATTTATTTAAATCGACTACAGTAAAAGATATGTAAAGGGCAGTTATTTTGGTGTGCAAGTCATGTGGCAGTAATATGCATTATAAACTATTGGTGTATAACAATAAAGTTCATTATAATATAAGATGAATATAACATTAGTTAAACTCGGATAACTATATGTGCTTTTATATAGACGGTTGCAAAAGATCACAAATATTAAGCTAATAGAGCAATTAGAAAATATATAGTGTTCTAAGAGTCCTATAGAAAGATGCTGTATGGAAAATTGCGATAGCAAACTAATATTTAGTGTCAGTAGTCTTCAGTATGCGATACAAAACTCGTGTGGCATCTCAAATTTCCTTCCTTTATATCTTACTCATATATTTATTTACCATTACACCTAACATAACATTTACACATTTCTTAATTTAAAAAGCCTCAAAAAAAATTATTCTAAAATTTCAATTCCAGTTTGATCATTAGCCTAAAATGGACATAATTTTTAATCACATGTTCATTATACAATATTTTGTAAAATATTGCAGATGTTTCGTTTCCATAGCATAACAATCGACGACGTGTACGAAGTTCGAGTACACTCTTTAGTTACTACATCATTATTATCAAACCATCACTTCTAAGTTATGTTATATCACGCAAAACAAATTAATCCATAGATAACGACCGCAAGCTTTCGCACATAATTCTACAAAATATAATCTATATCTACATTGCAGATATAAACATATTTCAAATCATTTTGCGGATAATAAATTTAATTTTGGATTAAAATAATTTAGTTTGTTTATTGTAAATAATTATTGATAAACTTACATAATTTTTAAATGTTACCAAAATATTCGTTAAATTTAAATTACCAAATAAATAAAGCTTGTCGATCGTTAACTACATTATTATACGGACGGTATTCCGTTTTTCGATACTAAGATTGCTTACACACTCTCAACGTATGGTTAAGATACTTAAATTTAATCTTTAACCATCCCTTAATTTCTTTTCCTTTTTACCTTCCCGATATATCTTACCAAATTGCCCCTACGTAAGTTTACTTTATTGTATCAGATAAAACATTCTGAAGACTGCCAAAATACAATTTGACATTAATACATAAATACTTAAAGGTACTGGAAGAATCAGGAGCAAAATGGTTTATCTGGGGCCCAAGATACATGTTCTAGTTTAGGCCCCAGTCTAAAACGTTATAGAAAAAGTTATAATTATATACAATATTATATTGAGAGAATATATGCAGTATATAAGTACATTGTTATATATTATATAGATTAATAACGCGGTACATGTTACACTTTATAATTTATAAGAATAAAAAAAACTTTTTTTTTTATTTTTTGTTTTTTTTTTAATGGTGACTATGAAATAACAAAACGAGATAAGCCCCAAACACGCTTATCCCAGTGAAAGTCAACCATAACTACACCTTCTCCTTAACATAAGCAACCAATATATCTAAAAATATCTAAATAATAAAAACAAAAACAGGGATACAAATTGGGAATGTATTATAAATATCGGTATTTTATTAAACAAATACATTGGGTCTATGGTTTGGCATAATGTATTGACTAAATCAATGAATGAATAAAAAATAAAATAAAATTATAAAATATAACATGAGCGTTTTACTAGATATGCAAGGGTTAGTAAAGCAGTACATTGACCAAAATCAATATATTTTATAATTAAATTTCGACATACAAGCCTTAGTTTTCTATTAGCATGAGATATCTCTGAATTGCAATAGTCTTAGAAGGTGAATCTTAGGATAGTGTACATACATATAGTGTAATATACGGCTTTTGATAAAGATGTAAATATTATGTATGGTAAATGCGTTAATAGCAAATTTAAGAGCAAACCTATCTATGTAATTCCAACGTCGACGTTAATTGCTTTAATCCGACCAAACATTACGGCAGTTCCCAATAATATCATTTTTTGAAGCTTAGTACCCATGGTTACTATCCGTCAAAAAAAGATCGATTGTTGAAAACGGGCGCAATTAATTTATAGTACAACGATTATTCAGATGTATGCTATTGGATTATCGTTTAAATAAAAATATCTTCTAAGAATGATCGGAAAAAGTAGATTTATTTTTAAATTAAGTATTCTCATTACTAAGACCCCAGTTAGAAATATGGTAAAGCAGTTTAAGTTATAAATTTAAATGGCGTTGTCGACAACTTTAAGGCTGATTAAGTGCAATGTATAACTTAAAAATTTTGCCATAAGGCAAACAATTAAATGTTATGATATCGCTCATGTACGTACGACAATATATTTTTTACACGTTACACTTAAAAGACTTAAGCTGGTCTGTAGCCAAGTGATGCTAGTAAGTACAAGTACGTCACTTATTTGTGAACCCTGACACCAAACTGCACCGCCTCGCTATCGTCTAACGTTGTCCACATAGAGTTCCGCGGTAACTCAGTGTGGATATTGTACAGACGTTAACTTATATGATAGTTTGAGAATGTTCGATTAACGCGGTATAAAGTCTATATATGAAAACCGACGAGGCAGTACTGGTTATATGAAAATAAATTTAATACTAAGCTCACTTGATAACAGATCAACTTAGGTCTTAATAAAGCAAAATCTAACTAGGCAGCGCTACTCTATTGCAATAATAATTATTATTTTACGACCAAATAAATCTGGGATCTTAGATCTTAGAAAAAGCATGACGTTGGATATATATAGATGATGGATGGAACATTAAATGATGGAAATTAAACACCTAGGACCATAGCAATCAAGTTGTTAATTAGCCAACGATACAAACTAGATAGGCATTAGATGTCGAACCTAATAAAACAATCGAAATTGGTCAATGGTAACAAAATTTTGTTAGAAATAAAAAGCTTCTGGTGGTGGATTCCGGTCACTCTGCATACTCACTGCTCCCGTGCCGGCTCCCTCTCGGTGAGTTCGCGAAGGTACGCGCCAGGGTTCTCCAGAGCCTCTCCGAAGGCTCGCTGGGAGTGCAGAATGGCTGCTAGAGTGGAAGACCATACTTGGCGACGAGCTTCGGGAGCGCGGCATAGATAAGAGAGACGCGGTTTAAGAGGATCGGCTGAGTGAACGATGAACGCACCGTTTCCGCTCAGTTCTTCCATTTCCATTTTGTTGACCTGCAATTGTTAGAATGTGATTTTAGAGCAATGGATTGATTGGAATTTTAGGATGCTGAACCAAATTTTATTTAAAGTCTATTCCAAGTATTCCTAGTACGTATATATTTGCAGCAATTATTTTTATATAGTAGACATATTTTTACTACTTTTATTATACATATTGTAAGGTATGTCCATGTATACGGTCCATAATTACTGACGTAATTTTAATTAAACATATAAATTATTTTTTAAAAGAAGTGCCCTAAATAATATCATACCGCCTATGGAGTTCTCCATAGTAACGAGCGGGCTCTTTACTCCCACCCCGTCTTAACTAATGGTATTTAACAATACTAATAATATCCAATCTTATTGTAAACGCATCATTGAGCCTGCATAGTGGGAGCGATCAATGTTGTAATATAAAACACTGAATTGATCAACCCCCTTTATATCAATCTATGGATCTATTTATAGTCCAAAGAAAATACTAAATTTAAAAACAATCGAGTCGCGAAAATACTTTCAAATTTATAATTATTTATATAATATGACCGCCTCCGTAGTGGTTGCGCCTTTGGCGTTGTATGCGGAGGTCGTGGCTTTGATTCCCACCCATGGCCAAATAAAAAAAAACGTTTTTTCTGTAGTTTGTCATGGTCTGGGTGTTTATAAAAAATATATATTATATCGTTGTTTCTGGTACACATAGTACAAGGTTAGGTATAGTTTGTAACCAGAGCTATATGTGTAAATTGCCCTACATATTATTATTATAAATACTAGGGATTCTTGTTGGAATCAGTTTGTATAACAATTAAAATCTTATTGGATTTCAAATTAAGGTATACACGTATTTATATCACTTGTTAAACTGCGACATTAAATGTAAATTCTTATACTAAATTGTATTCTAAATTAGTTCATTTCAGGGCTATAAAATGACAACAAAGTTACGGATAAAAATTTCCAATACACTTACAGACCTATAAAGTAAACATATGTAAATTTACGAAGTATCAAACACAGTTTTATAGGGACATTGTAGCTTAACATTATAATATGTGTATACTGTCTTCATAAAGCTACAACATAACGTTAAACACAATTTGAGTGCACGTGTGTATCTCAGTTTACGATAGTATTACTGGAGCTATGCGGGCATTTCTTGTGAGAAAAGTATGAATTTTAATCCAACTTAGTTTACGGTGTAGCTTTGCCGACAATGTTTCAAGATCCCGACAAAGGGTGTACATTTTAACGTCGAATACGTGTGGGTTGTAAAAGACGATGTGAAGTCATTTCAGTGGGTATGTCGACGTCTATTTCAATGTAGCAACTTTGTGCCACCAAGCACTTGCGCTGCGAGAACTTTAAATTGGAAAATGTAAATTGAGATGCCTCTTGAGCAAACATCTACCTTAATCTTCAATTATTTTAATCATATAAAGAAATATAATTTTGGTTAACGTTTTGTTGACATTTAAAGTCAAATAATACTCAAAATTGTTACTGTTGAGATAATTAAATTTTACGGATTTAGCCTGTGGGTTCACTGGTATTCGAGAGAGTACGGTATTGATTTATCATCGAGGTGGTAGTCTCGTTTTAGGATGTGGTTAGACGGCATAGTGAGAACCGTTCCACAATAAAGTATTGATCGCTCTCGTTCGTGGATTCTTTAGATCTGCTTACTATCACATATAATAGTGTTCCAATAAAATAGAATAACGTACCAGGATATGAGCTTTGTAGTTGTAGGTAGGGCTGGTGAACTGGCTCTTCTTGCCTACAGCCTCACAGAAGATCATGCACTGCTCGAACAAGAAAATGTGGTACTCCTTGCCCTTATCACCAGAACCGCCGTTGGAAACATCAGAGCACACCAGCGGCTCTTGGAGCAACAGCTTTCCCTGGGATGTTATGTTACCCTGGAAATGATGAAAAGGTGGAGGATAAATGTAGTGTAGGAAAAACCCTATTTAGGGCCCATTCGACCAAAAGTGGGTATAACTTATACCGAGATTAGTAATATCAAATTCCATATAAATATTTATTCGTAGATTAAATTATTAATACTCAGTATAATTATTTGTATGTCATTTGACATTACTAATCTCGGTATAAGTTATACCCACTTTTGGTCGAATCGGCCCTTAGTAATATGTTAAAGCTACGCACATGGAGTTGTCAAAATATGTAATACTTAGCATATTTTTTTAGCTTCTCCTTCGCTTTTTTGTAATACTAATCACGGGTGCCTTTTTAACCCCGAGAACTGTTTAAACGGCCTCAGGGTACCCAGCAGAGGGATTAACCCGTCCTCATTTCGCCGATGGTATTTGGAGGCAACACCTAACGAGTGGTGAGCTTGTTGCGGTGTTCAAGATAGTATATATATTTATAGTTTAATTTAATAAAATCGGTGGACAATAAAACAAAGCCATGTTACTCGCTAATAATGTAGCTTTATCGGTTCAGTTGTTTTTGTGTATATACGAAATAAACTAACAATCAAATCTTTTCATCTATATTTACCGCATCTCAACGGCAATCGATCTAAAATACTTCCGTACTGAGAGTTTATTAACTATAAAATATAGCATAAGAGAGAAATAAATAATAAAATAAAATTAATATTTCTCGCTTACAAGTAGTATCACTGGTTCACACAGTGTTGTTTAAAATTTTGTTTACAAGTATTGCCTAATACATTGTAATTTGTAAATAAATAAATAAAATGTTCGCTAAAAGCCAAAACAAAAAAAAAGTTCGCTGGGCCAATTGAAATGGTAAACTTGCATCTATGAACGGATTGTAAACCTTTTTTTAGCCCAGCAGTCATTTATTAGCAAACAAATTTAAATCATAACATAAAAAAAACAATAAAATTTAATACTTTGAAACACAAAAAAAAAATACAAAATATAATTTTATAACACGATAATAAAATTAAGACTTACACTGAACCCCTGAAGCCTTCCAACATCCATCATGTTGTTGGCTGTCTTTGGGATAACAGAAGTGCACTGTACAGCATCACGGAGAGCGGCCATCACATGCGGGGGCTCATTAGCTTTCTCGGAGTACGAGAGGATCTTCTGCACGAGCAGGTGGTACTTCTGGATGCGCTGGATAGGCTTGATGAGAAGGTCCACAACCTAAAACATCGGGAGGATTAGCCACTGCATCGCGTAAAAAGCTATCCAATACTTTGATTCTAAAGCCAGCCAGCTCTTTAGTGCTGGCACAGAAAACTCTTCAACCTCAGCGAGGACTTATCTATGGGGTTTAATTCATAAAAAAAGGGTATAATAAAAATGCAAAAACCATTAAACCTAATACATTGGTTCTGTTTTTACTAAGCCTTTCCTATAATACATTTTGACAATACCTACAAGCGGATATATTATGTTAAATAGGATAAAATATTTTTTTTGAGATAAGTACTATTCTATAGCGTTATCATAAGTATTTTATTTTCAATTATTGTGTTTAGATACTGTGCATTTATCAACATAAATGTTTCTGATTATTTTATCAGTAGATTGTGTACAAACAATTCAATTACAAACTAACAAAATATAATTATACAAATATGTTCCAGAAGATAACAATTGCTTCTAAAAGTGCAAATGACATGGTATTTTATAAAAAATCTTAGTCATAAATGTTAAAAATATTAAATGAGGAAACTGAGAAATTTCTGCTACAGTGAGTTTTAACCGTCATGGTACTTTTTTCTATTTTGTATAAATATTTTACAGAAGCAAATGCAAATAGCATTTTTATATTTCATATTTTTAATTGTATAAGTAATTATGTATATAATAAGACTGGAATGGTTATTTATGATATTCGTTTTCCTCATACGCAAATTAAGTTAATTTTGAATAAAATATAATACTATAATTGCATTGAGTTTTAATATTGTAATTAAAAATAATTTTGCAAGATATCGGTTTTAAATGTTTAAAATATGATAACAATGTGTTCAATATACATTTTTTTAGCACAAACTGTTCGTTAAATATATTAAATAGTAATAGCTCTAATAGTAACTACTGCCACTTTTGTGTCATACACAATACGTTATAGAATCATTGTCGCTTCCCATTTCGTAAATGCATCATTTAGCCGGCATAGTGGGAGCGATCAATATTGTTTAAGAACAATTATTGATTGAACCCATTCATGGACTTTATTTTACTACTCACCACCAGGCAGATACAATCGTGCTCCAATAAAAAAAAAAACTCAGGAATCTTAAATTTATAAGAGAATATTTAAAAAATATTCAGAAATCCATTTTTTCTCTGGATAAGTGAAGTTAAGGTCTACTTGCACTCAAATTAACGTTCACTCGTGCTCACACTAAAGTACGTACACCGAAATTAAATAATTTCGTACGAACTCTACTTTCATATGTAGTTCTAGCACTGCCGATGCTCGCTTGATAGTTCTAGCGAGTCAATTCTCTAATAGTGCACAAGTGACAGACATAAAAAGTGTGATGTAATAAAAAATCCTCCTCTTCCGCGTCCGCACTTCACAAAGGCATAAGGTTCTTCAATAACTGAAAACTTACAATAACTTATATAAATCTAGAAGAAAAAGACAATAACTTACATGCAATTTGTGTCCCAGCAACTGACGCAACTCCTGGAAGTACTGCTCGTGCTCGGACACGATGTATTCGGAGACTGGCTTGTTTCGGCAGTACGCCTCGTACATGAACATGCGTTTCTCGAGGAACCGACGGAACAGGGGCCCCAGCAACTCGGGGGCCTCGATACATGCCTTCAGATCGCGCAGGAAAATGCTGTGAAACACATTTGTCTTTACGAGTGTTCCCATTGGAGTTACATTGACACGTAAGCATGATAAATCAATAGTAAGTCGCGTCAAGGTAAGTTATGCAAAGAAATGCGTATGTTATATCTTTTAAACTAACTATGTACAAGTGAAATGAACCAATTATTTTATATCCTAACGGGACAACTAATGTGGCATAAGTGATATTTCACATCACTTATCTTTATCATTAGCGTACAATTATACTCTTAATATACTCGCTGGCATTAGCCAACGAGTATATTAAGAGTAAATTAAGAGCAATACCGTGCGAGACTTTACCGACTGTCTCCGAGACCTATCATTTTTAGAAATTCTTCCTTGTTCGCGTCTGTACTATATTAAGTGTTATTACGATTCCAGTTTAATTAGATTTCCAACTTATCTTGTTGCAAATATATAAAAAAATCAACACTTTTATATTTTACTTGTTTGCCCGGAATTTATTCTTTTATCTAGATTCTATAAAACTAGATACAGGTCGTCACACTATATTATTTACGATCCGGAATATAAATATAAAAACAACGGGTTGTTTTTATAAGTATGTACTCTAACTAAGTCGAAGAATATGGAAGCCCAATCCAATATTTTCATTGATATGTAAAGATTTTATACTCAAAATATCTCGGTTAAACTAATTGGTTTAAAGGATAAAATCTAGCCTTATGTTCAATTTAGGCATATTAATTACAAGCTTAAACCTTAACGAAATTTAAAACAAACCAGTAAAGCCTTTAACCCAGCACAATACTGTTGTCTAACTTTGTATGCTCGACCTAATTCATGATTTTGTAGTGCCACTCTCAGGTGACTGCAAAATCGAATCAACTCCGATCCGAATTTGAATACAAAAGGACCAACCTAACCTAACGACCTAAACATAGATGAAAATTTATGTAGATTTTAACGAAACATCTTTAGAAACCATATTAATTAAATCTTTTATTTAGATTTCTATAAATATTGTAGTTGACTTTCTATAAATATTATTATTATTGGATTATCTAAAAGTTTATGATTTTATTTGCCTCTAGTGTAGATACTAACACTATCTCTACACTAATGCAAAAATTAATGAAGCGTGATATAAGATAGGTTTTAAAACAAAGTTCCTACATTGCAAAGGTTACCGGGGTGATGGTATAGGCCTGTTATCGTTGGAGAATGTATCTAATCTACTGTGAATAATCTCATAAAAGGGACTGCCCGAGCGGGTACCAAAATATACAGGTCTCCAGACTTTACAAAAATGGATATACTTTTAGCAATACTGAATACGTTTTTTATATAAATTGACTTATATATTTTTGAGGAACTTCCTAAGCGAGTTTATATTTTTTTTTATGTAGTTTTTTTACAACTACGATAAGACTAAAATTCAATCATCTTTGGTATTTATACATTGTATAAAACAAAGTGGTTTTCCACGTCTGTCGGCCTGAACGATCTTCCAAACTACACAACCGTTTTTGAAGAGTTATTTTGGTAATTTCTCCCGGAAGGTTTATATGTACTATGATACATATACTTAGTATTAATCCGTACAAAGGCAGGTCGGGTCGCTTGTACTATAATAATGGGAGTTTATCCTATAGTTTCTCTATAGAAACATTAACTGTAACTAAATACATTCGCTGAACACTATTTTACGGTAGCTTAAAAAACAAAACAGTATCTGGTAATATAACAATTCATACTGTAGGAAAAAAAATGGAAAGATTCACCCAATTCATACTTCGCCAATAGAAAAGAAACTTAAAAATAATAATGAAATATTGACCAAAAAAATATTCGAACCAGAAATAAACTTATTTTTGTTTATAATTTAAATAATACATTAATAAGTTTCGTTTCATTAATAGTTAGAATAAATTTAAGGTCGGTTTCGAAATAGGTACAAAAAACACTCACTCGCGGTGCCAGTCGTAGATGGCTTCAATATTTCCGAATATCATTCGATGACGACGATCCTTCAAGCCATCCGGGAGAGGTGGTTCATTCAGCTGATCCTATATAAACAACACAATTTCATATAAACAGTATTTTAGGTTAGGTAATTAATCCTATAAGGGGATGTAAGATTATATATAAATTATCTGTACGTGTATCTATCTTTATGTCACTAAACCTCTTTTGAACGGCTGGACAGATTTTGATTAAAAAAATATGGTTGTTTGAGTGCGGGTCACTGGATGGTTTAGACTTAAATTCTTAAGTGTTTTTAAATATTTGCTTTGTGCATCAGCAAATCTCACAATGGCGAAACGATATCGAGAAAATGTTTGCTTAACCCGTTAATATTCGGGCAGCCAACCGGGCAAACGTATGTCAGGCCCGCTAGTAATAATATAGACATTTTTAATATTATTTTTTCATTAAGCAATTAAATTCACACAAAATAATAGTATTAATTATTATGATAATGTAGGTACTGTACTGATAACATCCTAATCGTAAGTAATCAACAATCGGACCATTATCATTATTATAAATTATTCATACGTTTGATAATGAGATATATAATATCATACTTATACAACTAAAGTTAAAAAAAAGCTAAAAACATTAAGAAGCCAGTAAAAGGTTTCGCAAAACTCGAACGTCTAAAAACGTGTAAATGTTGTTTTCAGTGATATCAAAGTTTATTTCTACAGAAAAAGAACGTAGAGGTGTAAATATTACTTACTCGATCCTAATTAGATAGTATTTTTATAAAAAATATATTAACTTTTGAAAAGACACCCAAAGTTTGATTTATGATTCTAAAAATATTACTTTAGTTCTCATTTTAAAACTTAACAGATTTTTTATAAAGAAATTATGTAATTAGGATCGAGTAAATAAAATCTACACCTCCATGTTCTTTTTTTCCAAAAAACAACTTTATTATAACTGAAAAAACATTTAGATGTTTTTTGACGCTCTAGTTCGCGAATCCTTTTCCTCCACTTAAGTTTTAGAATTGCCTTTTTCTAATTAATCTAATAATATAATAGTTGTTTGGTATTTACTTATTATCGATAGATAAATTCGAGAAAAAATTACGAAAATATAGCAGCATGTGACCTTGTATCTACCTGATGCTAAGAATACCTACAATGTCCATGAATAACTTGTTGTTTAACAATATTGATCGTTCCTTTTAAGCTAGAAAAACGATGCAGGTACGAAATGGGAAGCAACAAGGACGAATTTGCATTACGAGTTTATTTAAATAATATCCTCGTTGCTTTATTGTGTAATCAAACGCCCGTTTCGTAACCGCAACCTGAAAGGAGACTACCACAAGAAAACAATGCCGTAGTCTCCAGAAATCCGAAACTAATATTTAGTTTTAAATTAATACTGACACGAAAAACAGGGTTCAGATTTTGTTATATAATTTGGTAAGTCTGTTTAAGCACAATTTTACGTGAAAATAATTTTCTATTTCACTGTCAGTGACAGCAATTATTGTAAAAAGGTTTACGTTGTATTTTTCGTACGGTATTAGATTTGGGTAAAGAGGATTTTCTTATTTCTTTGATGTTGGATCCACGTAGGTATCACAAAAGAAAATTCTAAGGAGGCATTGATTTTATGATTAATATAGATATGAATAAGATATGTATAATCATAGGAACCTTTAAGGCGCCCGAGATCGCCTAGACGGCCACCCGATTTTATTTCCAACTCGCCGTACCCTATGGTAAAGTAAAACTGGGACCGAGAGCTTAACAAGCTTTTTTTAATTAAAAAGTAATTAGTACACACAGGGGTTAGAACCAAGGATCTAATAACTGTAGTGTAGTATCTAATCAACTCTTCCACCACGTGTGTATATAACAAAAAAAATATATCATTAAGTAATCTAAACTGGTAAATTTGTATTTGAAAGTTACAGATACGATTCACTTGGGGGCAACAATTATTTTATTGTAATAATATAGTTCCTATACAATCTAGGAACTATATTATTTTCTTATTTCCTAAACAATCTAGGAACTATATTATTTTATTATTATTTTAATATATGGTACAAATCAATTATTAGAAATATTATATCTACCTATATGGATTAAAAAAAAAAAAGAGGTGGTTAGATCTCAGACTTAAACAACAGTTTTAAGGTTCCCGGTCCAAACTCCGGTGTGTACCAACTAATTGCTAGCCTAAACTAAACCCGGTGGGTACCAACTAATCGCTAGCCTAAACTAACCATAAGATGGCGAACATAGCCCTCGCAGCAGAGTCTAAGATCCGCGACGTATACTTCTTCGGTATCGATGAGTTCTTTCAGCACAAAAGAACGTTTCTTAATGGCTTCAGCGATATCATCTGGGCCAGGTGTATGTGGCACTTCCTCGAAGGAGCATGCTGCTGGGATCGGTCCTCCGCAAACGCTATGTTGCTCCTATACCAAAAAATATAAAAAAAATTAAAACAAATCGTAAAAAAAAAGTATACCTACCATGCAACCTTAAAAAAGGTCAAAATCTACATTGATTTAAAAAATTAATAACATGATAAAGCTAAAACAAAACGGACGTCAAAAAGCAATTTGTATTTAGCAATACTCTAGCTACATGAAATTGCATTCGGTACTCAAACTGGATTCGTCTGCAAATGACAGTTACGTTTTAGGTCTCTTTTTGATTTCAAACGGGACTTTCATGGACGCTCTTTATAATTGAAACTTCAATGATTTACCTTCAAATTGAATTTCCATTAAAGCTCAGTTCGTATTCCCGTAAAGGATAATAATTATAGTCCCAAATTATAATTACAAACCAATTTGTTAAAGATAATAATTTGTAGAAAACTAATTAAACATTACATCTACTTTAAAGATGAGCTAAATAGCTAAGACACAACTATAATGTTCCTAGAACATGTGCAACTTTAACCAAGCTTAGAGGAAGGAACTTCTATAAACAACTTCTAATGGAAATTAATTGCTTATCAGTAGTTTCAAAGAACAACTATCTAAGTCGGAAACTTGAACATAGTAGGGCTTTTAAGCTTTATAATGTTGTACGAAGATAATAATAAAGGCGGGCTGCAGGGCTGTAACAATGACCCTGAGGCGAAGCTTATTAAGCAATGAGCCTTGAAGTCATAAAATATACACGTTTTCCTCGCATCGCAGCCTCATAAAATTGCTCGATGTGCATAAATATGCTCACTAAAACTTGAAATAAAGATACAAAGTAAATGTAGAAGACCTATAAGATAAAATGAAAACGCGAACTAGATATATCTATTGAATCTTTATGAAATAAAACAATCATGCAAAAAAAATACTATTATTATAATTAATTGTAAAGTTCAAATTGGATAAAAAACCAAAGCAAAACACCATGCAAAAAAAAAAGAGTGCGACGCTGTGTTGTTGTAACTTTTCCCCTCTCCGCAACAAAAACTGCAGGCAATTAAGAACTCCTGGCGGTTGTGTCGCCTCGGAGTACTAACGCGATTTCTGTTCCCGACACTCGGAAAATATCGTCCGGGAAATTGTGCTAACTTTCAGGTTAAAAAAAGGAGAGGGAAATCGGTGTAAATAGGTAAAAACCGTGCAAATTGTCACTCCATGCTCAACGTGAAGAATTTCAAACCATTTTAAGTTTGACCAGTTGTTCTATCTCTGCGATAGCGGCGACTGCGGAGGCGCTGCTTTCTGGTCCTTCCATTGACATGGAGCTCTGAAAGCGTCTAACTATTATCTATTGTGCCTATTTTGTTCATTTGTATTGTTTCCAAATTCTATAAGATCGGCCACAGATATCCCAAAATTTTAACACACAAAATTTTACTCAATAACTCATTAATCCAATTCAAAATTTTTGGTAAAAAAAGTAATATTTGTAACCCTAACAACAAATCTAAATAATAAAATGTGTACATTTCAGTCGTAAAGATCGTTCTTAATATAAAAATTACTATACTTTAGTACAAAATTGGTTAAAATTATCTTAGCACTGTTACGGACATAATATTTCTCGTATAGATTTACAATAATGCTACGTATATCCCAATACGACAAAAAACTTAGTCTCAAAGTAAAAATGAAATTAGATTATAATATACTTACACCCGCGGCAGGCACAGCTACGGCAGTGGAACAGCTGGGAGTTTGTTGGAGCACAGTCTGTGGATCCTATTAAAAAATATATTAATATAATGCGGTTACGAAGCAAGCGGCGAAATAGACAAATTGCATTACGAAGAAATTTCTACTTGCTCTCTAAATGTTTAAGTTATTTAAGTAGTAGCCGTAGAGTAAAACTGTACAAATATTAACTGCAAATGTCAACCCTTTTGTCAAAAGTGCAATTTCTTTGTAAAATATGTTATATTATATTATTATTAAAAATGTTAGATGTAACATGGATCTCATATTGAAGCATTATATTCAAATCTATTTTTTTTTGCAAGTCCAAGAAATCGGCCAGTTAAATAACAGTATATATATAATTTATAAATATTATAAAATGAAAGAAAGTTACCCATATATTCAAAATAAATATCTTATTCAAATACAGAACAAAACAATGATTTTGCATTATTAAATTGTATATTCAAACAAAGGCCGAGGCGAAAAGTTCAACAATATTTCACCTGAAATATTATCGGCTGCATTTCTAATGCCACACGTTATAACGATTGATCGTATCTGCGCACTCCCCAGGGGAAGTATGAAGAAACAAAACTATGAATAAATATGCTCTGTTACTTACGAAAGAGATCCATTATTTAATAGTATACAATCAAACAGTGAATTGAGGGCTGCAAGTAATAATTCATTATTCAAAATAATATTCAAATAACATGGCGCATTGTATATCAGAGGTGTAATCAGTTATGTGAAAATGCTTTAATCCAGATCTGTTCAACTGACCAAAGGCATATTCCTATGCTTTGGAAACACACTTATCATAAGTGTGTTTCCAACATTTTCATGAATTATGCAAAAAGAGCTGTAGATATGGAAGCACATTACGCTATTAAAATAGTGTGAGTGATGTGGTTAGTAATCAGATTTTAATATAAAGAAAAATGGGTCTTTTGACAAGGTTTACATATCAGTTATGACATAACTTCTTCTTTTGGTCTAAGTAATTAAATATTTAAAAAAATAATCAATTCTATAAAAAGATTTGCTTCAATAAGTTATAACATTACATTCATAATAGGGATAGCCCAGGTAAAATATTGTGCCGTCCCAGTTAGCTAAACAGAAAACGACTCCTGACAGAAATTTAAAACGTCTCTGATATACAACTGGGGACCTAGCAAAATAAATGCGGCGAGGGCAAATAATTATTTAAGTATGTTCAATAAATTCCTATGTCGATGGTTCCAAGGAATAAATTATCGCCTAACACGATTATCGTGTACTTCTGCCCCTGAATTCATTTAGCTGAGTCCCCATACTGTAGTAATTGAGAAAATATGAATCACAATATTAAACTTCAAAAAAATTAAATCCAAATACCAGCATATGCAATCATTGCTACGGCATCGTATGCTATTGTGGCAAATCCAAATACCAGCATATGCAACCATTGCTACGGCATCGTGTGCTATGGTGGCAAATCCAAATACCAGCATATGCAACCATTGCTACGGTGTCGTGTGCTATGGTGGCAAATCCAAATACCAGCATATGCAACCATTGCTACGGTATCGTGTGCTATGGTGGCAAATACAAATACCAGCATATGCAACCATTGCTACGGTATCGTGTGCTATGGTGGCAAATCTAAATACCAACATATGCAACCATTTTTACGGTATCGTGTGGCATATCTGGCTGAAACCTTCAATCCTAGAGTACATTTAATTGATACTGCTTATAAACAAAAAAGTGAGTCTGTCTCTCTGTGTATTAGCTTGTTAAAGGTTGACATCTAAACTACTGAAGCAATGACGAAATATAGTAGGTAAGTTAATACGAATTGAGAAAAAGTTATATAAGGAAATATTTAAAGACTAATAATATGAATGGATGAAAAAGCTAGTGCTGTATAAATGGGTTTACTTGGATAGGCTTCATCGGAGGAGGCAGTTCCACATCGGCGGCATCATCCTCTGTCTCGTCCAAAGTTGCCTGAGCTCCAGCAACGTTGGCTTCGTCTTCAGAGCGGCCACCCTCGCCTCCGTATCCCTATACATTAGTTATGATTAGGGTAAACTCTACTAATATGCTTAACATCTTCAGGGAAATTGTAGACTTTCTACATAGAATTGTATATAAAGCTTGGTACTCTATTAGCGATGGTGTTGACTATTCATGTAAACTACTTACCATCAGGTATATGCAGTCACATATAGAGCTACAATAAATGAATAAAAACTAAAGGCGATTTAAAGATAACTGGCCTCGATCAACCACGCTTTTCAGTTTTGGATGCGAGTAGTCCTGCCGGTCCCCTTTAACCAGGGTCCAAGTAGGACTATCACAGACTGTGTATTAAATATACAAAATGAAAATTTATATGCACTAGCATGCAGACTGCATACTAAATTTTGTTTTTGTCGCACGCTTGTCTATGTTATGATAATATGTCTTAACTGTATGCTGATGAATATTTTATTCATCAGTTTTTATTCGTTTTTCCTAGAATTTATACACCAAAATCATTCTTATATGCATGAAGAAATAAAAAGATAGCCAGTCAATCAGAACCACTAAATTATTTAGATTTATACCTCCATTTATTAAAAAATATATATATATATATATCAGCCTGTATTAGTTCAATACTGGACTTGACTAAAAGAACACGATCACCTGACGAAAGAAGGCTGTAGACCTTTGGCATTATGCAGGTCATCACTCCATCTGATAGCTGAAAAATACACAAAACTTTCATATAATGTACCTTGAATTTTTTGTCTGAGGGAACTTTCTTGAGCTGAGGTGGTTTCTCGGCCGTTGCGGCTGGTGACTGAGGTCCGCTGGGCATCTTCTCGGTGCTCTTCACCTGGGACTGCTTCTTTAGATGCGGCAGCCATTTCCTAAACAAAAAGCATCAAACTATTAATATTTGCGCATTTAATCTTCCCTGAGCCCATACCTCTGCTGTTTTTAAAGATACTAAGGGCTGATTTTTCATTGGATAAATTTATCTAACAGATAACTTGTGTGAAGAATTAATAAATTTGACAGTTCTTCATACAAGTTAACTGTCGGATAAATTTATCCAATGATTGAAAAACCTCGAAATTCATTTATAAAATTGCGTCTTCTTTGCAGCCATAGTCTAGGTTAGGTTAGTTACTCACAACAAAATGTCGCCTAGGGAGATGTTACATACACCCGATAATTTAACACGGAGTTCAAAATTGGACCCTAACTGAAACGATGTGCAAGAAGTTAAAAGCTTTCGAAATATAGGTAAATAGGAAGACACTCAAATATTAAAAACAGTTAGAGTTTGAAACGACACGGTATTGCAAAGAATGAAAAAGGGTTAACTTATCTAAACTATAAAACGTAGAATACCGCAGAATCTCGGACACATAGTGCGAAATGGTAAATACAATCTCAACATGCAGAGAAAGATTCAAGAACTCTGAAGACGTACAGCGTAGCTTCGAAATTATAGGCTTTGGTACGGAATGAGCGCTGTGGTGCCGAAAGTTATTATAGCTAGGATGATGGCCAATCTCCGATAGGCACAAGAAGAAGATATAAAGTGAATAACAAAACAAAACCAGATTTATCCTATGAAAATAATATTAACCTTTATGGTAAACACTTAATACAGGATTAGTTTAAATCCTATAGAAGTTCTCTTAATTAGAATGTTCTGTTAAGTCGATTTTGATATCAGTAATACTCCACTAACTATATTAATTAGTACGTATGTCTGATACAACATCATTAACGAAACTATTAACATGTTTGTTAGAATTACATCCTATAATCTTTAGTCTGATTTATTCAAACTAAAGATTGTAATAACTTTTTAATTAACGTTTAGTAATTACACAAATTGATATTTAAATTATTAAAATATTTTAATATTACATTTAATGTTACTTTAAATTATAAGGAACCTAAATGTAATAGTTATTGGTAAATAAAATTTATAATTCCGAATAAATAGGAGAAAATTTAAGGTGTTAATATTTAAGAGGTGATATAACGAATATGATGATTATGGTTGATAATATGAAGCTAAAACAAATATCGGAATTTTTATATCCGAGTAGGGTTTTCACTATTGCGGTGCCAGATGCAGGCAATAGTGTTAATGTAGCAAACATAGCTCGAGACATGGGTCCGGCAGGAGAAGGATGAAAGTCATGCAGTGGAAATTGCGTTCATTGTAGCTAAAGAGCGATCGAATTTGCAAAAGATCAACAAGAAATTGAGGAAGGGCATGCTCCTCGAGTCTGGGGGATCGATTTACTCTAATAAAGACCCCCCCAGACATATTTTCAAAATCTACAGTACATTGTACAGTATAGACATCGTCCTGTTACAATTTTATTATATTATACCCCTATCTCAATATTAAAATATTATAATAATTTACATAATATTTTATAAGAAAGTTAAGACAGTAAGAAGTTGGCATACTAAATAATAAGAATTCAAAATAAAAATCGATTGTAGAACAAAATAAATATCTCAAAGAAATAAATCTTCTTACATTAGTCTAGTTCATGGAAAGGAATAAATTTATTTTTTTACAAAACAATTCTTTCACTACAGACGAGTATTGCATTTCTCTTATGCTAACAAAGTCTTTGAGTCTTTCTTGTAAAAATAACTTTAATCAATTTACTATTTTTAACTTCCTGTTTCTATCCTTTAGAATTTCAAGTGGTCCTAGCCTTTCTTGTAAAAACTTTGATCAATTACGTATTCTTAACTTTCTGTCTTTTCTAATTTCAAGTTAATATGGGAGTAGCAAATGATTACTTAAGCTATTCATCTTATTTTGATACTAGCTGGTGCCCGTAAATTCGTCTGCGTATTATTTATTATAGACAAAAAACACACAAACCACAACCGTGTACGCATTACTCTATGCTATGAGTTCGCAAATCAAATTAAAAATACCTTTTGATTCTGTGGGTCGTTTTTGATCCAATGAACGCCTAACTTTATTCCCAATAAAGATTCATATTTTACAGTAATTCGATATTAAATTCAGTAACAAGCTTTTGCATGATGCACGCATAAACTAACAGACCTTTTGGTCTGTTTGTATTTTTTTTTATTTTATTCAAAACCTAAAAACTTTTCTTTCTCTATAAAAGTTATATTAGTTGTTATTCCTCGCGTCTTCAAGCAGGTAGTTTTTTTTTCAAAAATGTTTAATAACGTCACGGAATATCTACGATTTTATTATATATATAGATTAAGCCCTTTGTTACTAACATCCATATAGTTTCATATACACGACGGGATAGAAAATATCATTTTTTAGATATCAAATAATAAACTAAAACCTCTTTAGGTAAGTTAGACTAAAACTCGCAATGACTAAACAAACTTTAAACAGTAAGTGGAACTATTTAGTTAATGGCTCTTTGTAAACATTTGTAAGGAAACTAATTAATATATATAGAACCTCCCAAATGGTGTATTTGTGTTTGATTTGAATCGAAAGGGAACATGTATTAAGGGGCTAACAAGACCTAACCCAGGATTATTTTCTAACTACAGCGTTGGGATTTTGAGAAATAATAGAAAACGTTTAAGTTCATAAGGAAAATACCTTTTTGCATTAGATCTTAGTTTTGGTCATGTTCATATAAGGATATTAACTATAAAGATCTTAATCCAGTGCTTTAAAATTGTAAACATACCGGGCGGAAATGTAATAAAATCAAGTACAGAACAGACTTGTGTTTATTTTTTTGTATAGTCTAGCTCCGTTCATTTAAATGACAAAGGTGAGGACTAGCTATTAGTGCCTTAAGTCCCATTGAGTCTTTGACGTATTACGTGTGTGCAGGAACACTCGGCAATTCAGTTATTAGTACTGAAGTAGGGGATAGAAATGTCATTTAAACTTTGTCAAAGCCGCTTCGAATTTGATTAAACCTGAAACTTCACTGAAACACTGTTCGTCCAATATTCTTTAATTACGCAACACACAATATTCAGTCAGTTTTATGAAACATCTACAGGCAAGATACATGGCAATAAAACTTAATTAATATACAACAAAGTAGATAAATAATACATTTGGATAAATTTATATTACATGATTAATAAAACTATAAGTGGTAGCCGAGTTGGTTAGACCCTTTAAAAACACTTAGGTCCATGGTTCGATTCCAGTATGTACTAATGAATTTTTAATTAAAATAAATATGTACATTTGTTTAACAACACCACTATAGTGCCTCGGAAAGCACGTTATGCTGTCGGTCCCGGTTTCACTATACCAACTTGTAAAACTGTTCATCGATGGGTTATTAAGTCTATTCAAAAGATCGAGGTAGCCACATATTCGGTACGCCTACGACGAGGTGCGATTAAAAATCCCTCCGCTGGGTACCCAGGGGCCGTGTAGGCGGTCTCGGGCGCCGGAAGGCACCCGTGATGACATGTATGTATGAATGATTAATAAAATTACAACCATCAATAAGCTTTTAAAATGTATAAATAACAAATATCATCTTACTTAGAAATGCTCAACCCTTTCACTGTATTCCACATCGCGTCTTTAGTTGGTGCACATAATTTAACAATTATACAACACAAAAAACAGTTCACTGTTCACGTAAAATATATTCACTTCTTGCAAGCAACATTTGAAGTGATATAGTGTTATCTTGTTGACAATAAGTAACGTAAAGGATAAGTAACCGAATGGAATCGCGATATCGTCAATAGATTGCGATAATAGTTTGTAACCTATTCGTATGCGCAGGAAATCGCCTGCCAAAACATTACTGTCTTCAGAGTATACTATCGACTCGCCGGAAGCGCACGACAAACTAAATTACGTGTTTTGTATGCATTATAGTCAAACCTAATTAAACGATAGCAAAAAAATATTAACTAATTATATATTCACTTAATTATTCGAGTTAGTTTTAATTTTGAAATAATTGATACTGCTAAACATGCTAATTAATTACAAAGAATGCCTGATTAGATAATGTTAGTTATCAGTAGGTATGTACACCTACAACTTTAAAATCAAAATTAAAAAAACACTTAAAGTAAGTATTGCTCTTAGAGCTATTCTAGCATTCTCCTTACGGGTTTCGGGTCCATTAAGTGGTTCGGTTCGTAGGCAAGTGAACTAAGTGTTCCCAAACTTACAACCGCGAAGAACACTTTCATTCGCTGTGTTCTGTACTCTCTTTACCTGATCAAACACTATACGATACCATGAACGTCATCTCGAAAACCCGTTCCTTTTAAACCTTCGATGCCCGAACTTGGAAGGCCAAAATTATTTAAAACACGATGCAAAGGCTTTGCTAGAAATCTACTTGCACAGGCTTCCACTGCATAGAATCGTTTCTAGTAATTTCATTTTCGCCCTGATAGTGTAGTCTTTTAGAATGTTTGTTACTCACGGAACAGATAATCTTACAATTATAAAGTAGTATTTTCTTAGGTAAATGAAAGGAGAAAAAATTTTGTATCAAATCCTTCAAGCACCGGGAGTCTGTTTAAAAATCTCTGGTAAAAGAAAACTTTAAAATATATTTTTATAATAAGATTCT
This sequence comes from Monopis laevigella, assembly GCA_947458855.1. NCBI lineage: Eukaryota > Metazoa > Arthropoda > Insecta > Lepidoptera > Tineidae > Monopis > Monopis laevigella. Next base: position 18,250,030 of record OX381576.1, read on the forward strand.
ATAACAAAGACTTGACTAAAAAAAATTAAGCACGATTTAGTTAAACGCAAGTAACTATTTTAAATAGTATGTTAACATATATTGCAGTGACTATTTGTATTGAATATACAAAGACACCATTGTTCATTTTAGATTCACAATCTAACCTATCACACGTGGAGTACGTGATGCGCTCAAAGAGAATCCAGAAGTTCTCTGGCATTCCACTCTTAAGCCACTAATAGACGTCGACTATATTGACCATCTAAAATAAAAACAATCCCAATAAGAAGAACTAAACGAGTTTTATTTATTATTATTAATTTCAAAAAAAAAAAAAAGATTATCAAATTATTTTTAAGAGTTTGTTTATAATTTATACCATGGGTTAACTATTTCTGGTATAGCATTAATTTGATAAAAGGTTTTTTTCATCAAGTATTTATTACTATTAATAAAGAATATTTTAAAATTTACTGTAAACTAAATTGACATCAAAAGATATAATAAATATAAAGTAGGCATAAATGTAGATATTATTTTCACAGTCTAAAACTCAACTTTTTATCAAAAAACATACATTTTGTTTCCCCTAAGGCTTACAATATGTCACATGCATATTAAAGATGATATATATCTTCAGTACAAACATACGATATGTTCTGTCCTCCCACGTTATAAATAAATTACAAAGTAACAGAGACTAATCTAAATTAATTTTATTGTCATGTTTAATATTACCAACTGTATATACTTTAATACTTTAACTCGAATGTTTCGTTCAATACGTCCCGGAGAAATAAAAATTCTATAATATAATCAATATGGTGCATTTTTCTAAAATAATCTTTGTTTCAAAATAATATCATAATTTTACTGAAATTCATTGAAACCTAATCAAGTAGGATAATGGATAATACTTCCGAAACGTCATAACTTAATATACCTAATTAAGTCGAAAACATTTTATTTTACAATCAGTAGACTTCATAAAAAAAAACTAAAATAATAACATAATATTATGTAACTACAATTCACGTGAATAATGTTAGTTTTGCATTAACTTTTAAGACTTTATATAATTTAAATACACATGTGACTAATTGCTAAACAATGACACTAAATAATCAATCAAACCTAAATAAAAAAACTTTAATTAAACATTAAGGAACAAAATTTAAACCTTCTAAAGATTCTGGAGTAGCAGGTACAGCAATGAGATGCTTGGTTCTCGTCTTGTCTCCGCATGGTTAACGAGCACACAACACGAATATTGTCCTCACGCACATTTCACGACTGAAGACCTCCAACCAGTACTATATTATCACAAGAACAATCTGATAAGCAATGAGATAACTGATGAATAACTGCCGAGGAAACTGCAGACGTCATTGTGTGTTTCTTATGAAAATACAATAGTTTAACTGAAAGTGTATGTATTACACCTTTGGGAATTGTGCCTCTAAATCTCTGCCCGCAAAGTAAAGGTACAATGAATCATGATTTTGTAACAAACATAAGAGGTATAGTCAGCTAGGTAAGCCACCTTCAATTTTACGTGTCTGCAAGGATATTAAGGAAGGTAAATAAATCTGCGTAATGGCGCACATAATATGATTAGAGAAAGTTAGTAGAAAATTGATAAGTTCAAAGCCTTCGAAATAGATGTGTCTGTAACCTTACCGATGAGTTGTTTTTCTAACTGTAGTTGCATAGGAGCTAGCGACTACAGTTGCGGATCTTCCAAAAAACAGGTACATTTATAGGAATAATAAGGCAATATCTAGCGATAACAGTCCACTAAAGTTATCTAAAACTGATGGTGGAGTAATATATTAGGATTTAATTCGAAGAAAAGTAATTGTACTTTAACTTTACGTTAATGTATGCATGTGTGTATACTAACCCAGTGAAACCTCTGCGCGATTTTCCAGGGCTGGCAACGCTTGCTGGTGTAGGGCCAGCTGCGGACGAGGCAGCAGAAGTAGATGAGGCAGCCGCAGCTGAGGAGGACGCGGCTCCAACTCCCAGTGAAGGGCCAGCGCCACTGTCAGATGTGGTGACATCTACGACAAGATAAAACCTAATATTAAAATTTGCCAACGATTAATTATTATCCGTCAAATTTAGGTCTATGTCTTTTGCTGTTAAATCAGAAATTTGAGTTTTATAGTTGACCCTTATGATACCTTTGACCGCCTCCGTAGACTAGTGGTTACGCCTTTGGCGTTGTATCAGGAGTTCGAGGGTTCGATTCCCACCCATGGCAAAAAAATATTAGTATGTTTTTTTTCTGTACAGTTTGTCTTGGTCTGGGTGTTTATAAAATATAATATCTATTATATCGTTGCTTCTAGTACACATAGTATAAGTTTAGAACTTATAATATTTGATAATTATAACAACATTTTGTAATCTATGCTGCACATAAAAAATACATAAGACCCTAACATACCTATATATTTGTGTATATCCTTTTAAATGTTACCTTCAGTAAGAGTAGCAGAAAAAACATCAACGTTAATATTTACTAAAGTTATAGAATTCGATTACAATGTCTAATAAGCTAATTTAACGTAAAGAATTAAATGCATGAAGGTAATAACCGTGCCCGTCCGAATTAAACTAAATCTTTATGCTCAGAAATTTGGTTTACAACAAGTAAAACTTCAAAACATGACGATGACCATCTAGAATATAGAGTCAGGAAGGAGTTTTATTGCAATATTGTTAATCCTCCTATTTTTTTAAGAATTAAGAGACATAATTGAAAACTGACAAATATAAATAATTTCAGACTATTATTTCCAAACTAGCTTTTCCATAGTTAAAATAATAAACCTAGTTTAAGTAAAAACATACATAATGTATGAATAGCTTTGTATGGTATGCAAAACAGTAAAGGGGTATCACCACGCGCCGATGCATTTACATGCTCAAGTGATTATGTAATTGTATTAAAATGTAATTAGAGAACTTTTAGGGTTTTAATGTAAAATATAAGCTGAGCCAGAAATAAGTTCACTAATTAGCTTATGCAAAAGTTATTTTTAACTCTCGCAAACATCGTATCGTGTATGATGCATAAAAATTCGTAATTAAAATTGAGAATGTGGTTAGAAGCCGAAAAGATGAAAATGTCGGTAAAATTAACACCGAATAAATTTAAATAATAAATTAACTTTGTAAGCACCATTCTGAAGTTTAAGCCAATTTGAAACTTAATACAAATAGGAGTTGCCAAAATAATAATACTCCAAAAAAGTTACCATAAGTTACAGCTTTATAAAGGTAAGTCTTATATGATAAATGTGACTGTTTGTTGCATAAAAGCAATAAATTAACGCATTTGTAACAAATCAATAGCAACTGCAACCTTAAATGCCATTGTTTGATTTCAATAGTTTATCCAGAATAGTCGGTATGGCTACTTTTAAACGCATGGAAGTAGCTAGCTCTATCACGTTTAAGGTAGTTCTAAAACAGTGACTATAGTTTTTTTACTAGTTGACTTGCAGAAAATAACAAAGAGATTTTATAATCACTAGATAGACTTGTCAGCGGTAGTGCAAGTCAGCACGTGTTAAGGAATTAGAACTATATAATAACTGTCAAGATCTAAGCGTACTTACAAACAGACAGCAGACGTATGTACAAAACGACACTTTGCCGTAGATTTATAGGAATCAATGAAAAATACTGTTAGTACAGTAATTACAGTAAAATACCTACTTACTAATAGACATATAATTCCTATAAAAGTTGTAATAGACAACCTTGTGGTTGTCGGGTGTCTCGAGTAATCGGAGTGTTCGACCGTTTGACACTTGCGGTGCACCACCGTAGTCTGTGGCGACACCGATATCAGATATCAATAGATAGATATGAAACACTAATTAATAAATTAATAACACATTAGATCTTCGACACTTTAAGTAGAACATCAACGCTCCAATGTTAATTCAATTATTCTTATGTTGTCTTTAATTTAAATGCTTATTTTTATTAATCACTAATAAAAAGTAACACCAAAATTGTAAAATACGTATACATGTACAACATCACGGGTGTTTTGAGACGCCCGAGACAATCTAAAATCTAGACGGCCTCATTGCAGCAGGGTACCCAACGAAGGTGTTTACGTCTCGGTGTTAGCTCGTTCGTATAGACTTATAAATAGTTTCACAAGTTGGAATAGTGAAACTAGGCCCGACACTTAACGTCCTCACCGAAGGCATTAACAACATTTACGTTCACATGTAAGAAAATTTATAATATTTTCCACTTCGCTTCTACTCAGCGTAATTAACTGGTTAAGTTATAAAAAATGGTAGATATTAAGAAAAATGCTTTACCTGTCAAAAAGAGCAAAGCCTTATGGCACCAAGAGCAGAGAAACATTGAGACTATTCGAGACCGATGTCGGGAATAGGACTACAAAGATTACCGTCTAGTCACCGGCTAGCGCGAAACCTCTACTAGGGATGGCCACAATTTTTTAACTAGTTACCTATTTTTTTTTATGCACATTTACCTAAACATGTTGCTTTATTTTAACTTTTAATATATAACTTTATTAAATCTAGAAATTGTAGCTATAAAAAATAAGAGATTTGACATTTAATTTAAGGCTCCAAGTACCTACTTAAGAACTTTTGGCTTACTTAAATAAAAGGCTCAAGTTTTTTTTTAAATTAAAAATTGAGATATTTCTTTACAAAAACTGAAAGCCATTAATTGAAAGCTTTAAATAGATAACAAAAAAAAACTAAATAACTAAGAATTACTTTAAACTCTCCTGTAACATTTTAAAAATAAAACAAACAATCTACTTATCATACCTTCAACCAATTTTATGAAAGCAGAGTATAAAAATAAAAGTCAGAATAAAAATTTTGTAAGCTCGGTTGTCCCAGGCCTAAAATTTTGCCGGGTCTAAATCAGTGTTCCGAGAGATCGAGCGCGGCCGGCTCTCGAATTAAGGGGCCTTCGGATAAGAGCCATCCATCGCCACCCTTAGACTGGGCTCATCAATGCTACTAAATTTACATTAATTTTACAAAAAATCAACAAAACCTCATTTAAAAATAATAAGTGTAAAAAAAATATGATTATATACTGGTTTGTTTACTAGTCTTTTTTTAGAATTTCATCTAAAATGTATAAAGCCGTTTTCATTCATCTTTTTGCCGAAACCATGTTATGTTAACTTCAAAAATTTATCCTGAACTACGGATACTTAGCCAGACAATATAGTTGTTAGAATCGGGCCAAAAATTAAGATCAACTATAAAAGCGGTATCACGTATTTTATTTATACCAAACTTATATCCTAAACACTGTTGCACTTGCCTCAAGTAATTTGACGTTAATGTGTATGTGAATTTGTTGGATTTATTTTAATTATTTTTGCTTAAAAGTTAAAAGAAAAAAAATACTGATTTACAGTAAGATTAATTGAACCAAAACAAATAATGTGTACGAAGCCTCGGGCAAAAGTTAGTAATACTCCAGATACTCGGTATTTTAACTGAGTATTATTTGGATGTATGAAAAAAAAATTCTGAGAGGAAACACATAAAATTAATTGGCATACATCCCACTGTTTAAAATTCAACAATTTAATCTGTCGTCTGGCAAGATATTAAATAGTACTTTAAAGACGATTGACCCAAAACTAATATAATATTAATGATAATTAGAAGTTAATTTCAATAGTGTTTGATGTTTGTATTGCCTTACATATAGAAATACCGGAAGATCTCCCAATCGCTAATGTGATAGAAGAGTTATTTTTAAATCTCAACAGAGATCATCTGCAGGGTTAAACTTGAATTCCGTAACGTTTGCGTCATGATAACGCTTTCGGAAGATACCCATAAGCTCGTGTGAATTTAAATACTTTATCTACGGATTTACTTCAAACGGTTCTCAATTATTAAAATAATATTTATTACAGCAATAACGTGAAATATGATATAATATATATTACTATAAGAAAAGGTAAAATCTCAATATACTAAGTTGAATAGTCTTTGTTTCTTAAAATAGGTATTATAAAACAATTTAACAGATCCAGCTTAGGGCAGAAAAATAACAAATACCGCAACGATTTCAAAACGGCATTTCAATAAAAAAGATATGTAGCTTTTTAATTACAGACTTTTTTCAGCTCGAATCGGATGCAGCAGATTTCTATTTCGTATTTAATTAACGGAGAGCATTTTTATAAGCCGATATCATGTTTTCTCTGATATTGAAATTGATAATATCCGTGCAGTAAAAATATCTTCAATTATACGAATCCGGTTTGTTATTTTGCTCTTTGTTTATTAACTTTATTTATTTAATAGAATGAGAAGATAAAGACTACCTTTCGGGCCAGAGTTTGCCAGATTGAATTAACTAAAATTGGGTGCACTATTTATAGAAATACGGTTTTGAATGTTTATCAGATAATTGCATAACTATCTTTATTTTTGTAGACGATTATTATTTAAATAAAATATGTTTTAAATATATAAATGATTAAAATGATCATAGTTATTATAATAGAACAATAATATGTAGGAAAATCCAACACATTTCCCTGGTCACAAACTAAGTTTTAGGCTGTATTATGTGTACCAGAAACAACGCTCCAATATTTATTATATGTATAAACAACCACCTTATGGTAAACTGTACAGTACAAACTTATATTATTTTTCCTTGTGTGGGAATCAAACCCACGACATACAACGCCAGCGAAAGTGGTCAACACTATAAGTAAATATATACATTTTGGTATTAAGTTTCTACATTATTTTTATAAAAAAATGTGTAAAAAGATAATATAAACTTTGAATAGAGATGTGGGCGAACCGTCACAACAACGCTTTTACGAATCGCTTCTACTAACATGTTTACACTGGGGTATATAAAGACAAAACCATTTCAAATATCAGTTACTTATATACCACAGAATCTTATCGCACATGAATCATCTAACAGTAAATATAATATAACGCCTACAATAAACTAGTTTCTTGCCGAACAGATAATTTTTGAACTATAAGCGACTTTTATTTCTGAAATGTCCACGTTTCAAAAGATTTAAAGTGTCACGCTCAAAAGCTATTCTATTATAAATAGTATTATATAAAGGAGAAGTCTTTTAAAAAAAATATGACATGGTTTGTAGTAGATTAAAATAATATAAAAGCAAAAATAAACAGTTGGCGCCAACGTTCGGCCGCTTGCCTCAGCTACTGGGTCAATGATTCTGTCGATTACAATAATCGTATGTTTGTCTACGAAAAAAGGTAAAAAGTATCGTAGAAAGGAATGTTTTTATATCTAGTGTGAGGCTAAAAAAAAAAATTTATGTTTAGGGAAATTTGGAAGTACATATTACAGCTAGTGGCCCGTGGTTTAACTTGACTTTTAATTAAAAGAAATTGAATCGAAAATAAAGTATAGACAATTGGGATTCTAGTAAAACCCTTGTCATAAACTGAAATAATCCCATTTTATTTGACTGTATTCTAAAAAAAATGCAATACAACGAAACCTCCGTTAAAAAGTATTGTAAATACTAATTGACAAGTTTCTTTTAGTTATTTATTACACCTTACGTACTTAAACGTTGCGTAATTAACTTACAACAGAACAATTTGTCAGACAGCATTGAAAGTGTAACTGACCGCAACAAATGTGTAACTAATAAACAAAAACGTATGTTGTTTGTTGTTTGTTGGACCGTCTTATATAATATTATAAAGCTCGACGGCTTTGAACAGAGTAAGTAACGTACGACGTAATAATAACATGTAGTGTATTTATAAATACAGATGATACAGAATACAACTACGAATTCTCTAAATTGAAATAAATGCGTAAATTGTCGACTTTATTAAAGGAAATTTATAGATTATATATTACAAGGCCATTTTACAAAGTTACATTTAGAAATAAAAAAATGTTTTTATTTTAGTCTATACAATTTTCTGATAGTATAGGATTGTAAATGTCTATATTTACCCTCATCGGAAATTACCTTTATGAATGTACAAGTATATTATTATTTTGTTATACAAATTCCCGGAATTTAAAAAGTGTATTAAATAATGTATGTGTATGTTTAAGTCTCAACACTTAAGGAGCAAATCATTATACTATACCTACTCGGAAAATATTTTATAAATAAATATCATAACGGGTGCGTTAAGGCGCCCGAGACCGCCTAGACGGCTTTAGGGTACCCAACGGACGGGTTTTTAATCCCATATCGTAGTAGCCGAGTAGGTATACATCAATCAAGTGGCTAGCTCGCCGCGATTTTTGGATAAACTCAATAACCCATCTATAAACAGTTTCACAAGTTGGTATAGTGACCGACAGCTTAACGTGCGCTCTGAGGCACAATAGTGGTGTTGTAAAACAAATGTACATACATTTTTAGATTAAAAACTCATTAGTACACACCGACCGGTGTTTGAACCAGGGACCTACGGGTTTTTAAGTATCTTCTTACTTTTTTTAAAATCGAAAATGTACTCCTACTACACAACTTCCTCCCCTCGGTGAACAATGTATAAAGATAAATACTTAATTGCAAAATATAAATATATTAGTTAGCATCATATTTATTTTGGAGATTTATTTAATAGCTCACATTCATATTTTATTAACCTACATCCAATTATTTACATTGTAGTCGTTTGCTTTGCTACATTAATAAACAAAATCAACATTTAGCTGTAAAATATGAGAGAAGCAAAATATGATATAATAAAATATTTCATATGAATAAAATTATTTTATTGTACTACACCGAGATAGAAGTATCAGAGTTTCATCTTTCTTTATTGGATTCAGATATCACCCTGCACGTTCAAAGACGTATTTTCTTATTTTAAAAAACGTATCCTGAAGACATTATTAAATCTCTTGAAAGATAATATTTCAGATAGGTTGAAAAATGTATATTTTTAGTTTGAATAACTTTTGTAAAAGGAGACAAGAATATTCTATCAATATTCAACCTAAACCCCTGAAGCTAATAACGGTCCTTTTACGATATAGACGCTATAACGTAAACGTAAGCTACAAGCCTAATTCAATACAATAGAGGAACCACTAAATAGTCGAATTAAAATATATTATAAGGGGGCAAAAAATGGTCATTACGTTGTATTTAAACATTTTATTAAATTGATAAAATTAGATAAATAGTTTAAGAAATATATGTTAAGAAATTTCTTATATTAAAATTATGAAGGTAAAATTGCAATGAAAAATAACCTGGTGGGTGGGATTCGAACCCACGACCCTCGCTTTTGGTACAAGGTAACCACTGAGCTTTAATACAACATTTCGAAACGTAAAGGTGTTTACTTTGCAATAAACAAGAAATAATAAATATTATCTGATTGTCCTAATAAGTATAAGTCAAAATTATGCAACACCGAGCTGTTCCGAGTCCAAAAAAATGTGTTTGTGTCCATTAAGGGACGACTGTGAACACATTATTGTGCAAGTCTCGTGCTTATTGAGTCTATTCAACTACAAATAAGGACAGCACGCGCGTTAGTTATGGGGCATTTATACGTTTGCTAAGGATATCATGACAATCACATATATTAAAACAAATATTATTAAAATTTATTTATTTTATTTAAGGCAAAATTACCTTGTTTATCTGACCGGAAATCGGACGTTTACCCCTTTATCAAAACGAAGTATTTTATTTTATCAAGAATTATTTTTCAATCAAATTTATTATTATCATTTCCCTGGTACCCTAAGGCTACCATATTGGCGGGCTCGGGCTGTATTCACCAGTGTTAATATATACATATTTGAAAAGATAATTTATAAAAAAAACGTGTATAATATTTACATAAGTCATAAAAAATACAAAATATGGATAAATACAACAATATTCTGTTAAGATAAAGTTGCGTCATAACGAAGAGATATTAAACAGATCATCTTTCAATTTCCAAACATCCGTAGGCACTAGGAGAGCATGTCATAAATACCGAGATTACGAGATCGACTCTCTTGTGGCATACATTTTAGACAATTTATTTGATGTTTATAATAAATGTTGCGAGTAAAGATACTATTTTTAGAAGAAAATTGAAATACAAATAGATTATGTAGTTCTACAAATAATATTGAAATCGTACAATAAAGTTATGTATCTACACATTTTTTTTTTAATAGTTTGAAATAACAATTCATGAGATTTAAAAAAAAAAATAGCTATCAAATATTATAAAAGTAATTGTAAATAAACTTACCAAGATATCCTGGAGGATCTTCAGTACTATCCCCAATAAGACGACTCGGTGACAGACATCGAAAAACACATCTTCTCAATCTAGCTTTAGCATACACATCGACTTCGGGCTCTTGCGAGCTACTAAAATCTTCGATCTTAATTTTAACAACAGGTTCCACAGCTGCTATCTCAGCTTGAATTGCTGCTTCTACATTTGGGTCCACTTTTCCCTCCGAACTAATATTGACATTCGACATATTAGCAATAAGTGCAGAATCAGCTTCAACTTCCGCGATAATTTCAGCCGCCACTTCTGAAAATTCAGCTGCGACTCCCGGAACAAGTTGAGCTGCCTTCTCACCGTCGTTATCTCCCGACACTTTATTTGATTTCGCACTATCTTCCGCCATAATTTAGAACCACCAGTCACACTGTAAGAGTGCGACTGCTACCTCGGCTGTCCGAAGTAGGTATGATCCGGAGGGCGCGGTAGGCGGGCCCGTTGCAGCGGCGATGCGTGCACCGAGCACTGCGACGGGCGGGCGCGAGATACTTTGAAGGCACTGTACACGCCCATTTTCGCTATTTCATTCCAACAACCGAATTGCCTGTAGCGTCATTGACGTACGATTATAAACGGAAACATAAATAATGGCTCGAGGCCAATGCCAAATGGCAAATTACGATAATTTGTCTTACAATCCATATGACGAAGTCTTTACCAACTGTACACATCAATTGTTTATTTCGTATTTTTTAATATTGTTAGTACTAATAAATTATTAGGACCTAGGTTCTAGCTACGCCTATTTTTCCTCCGTACTTGTCTATTTTCAAGACCCTCCCCTTCGCATCCTAAAGCGCAGGGTACCCAATCACATGCCATTCGGCGGGGGAACCTAACTTTACAACTAATCAATAGAAACAACTTAGGTATAAAATAAAACTAATAAGAAAAATTCAATGTGGCGCATGAAATAAAAATCTGAATAAGCCCATCAGCTGAATGTAACTAAATAGATGGAAAATTTTGTAACTTTAGTAACTAGTTTTATGTTTTTTTAAGAATATTTAAATTAAAAATTGATCTTGCAAATATAGAAGAGAAATATGATAGGACAGTTACACTACGACACAAAGCATTTTTATTCAAATAATTGATATATACATAAATATCAATAAAAAACTTACATATTTTTAATTATTATTATACATCATTAAATTAAGTAATGAATTCATTGTTTTATTAAAAAAAAAACAACATTTACCAACTGTCATCGGTAAAACCTAGCATGTACCAAACTTTAATTGTAAAAGCCCGAAAAAAATGTCTCTGGTTTTGTAAAATTCTTACATTTACCAACGTACGGCCTTTTACGTTAAAATATATATAAAAATACGATGGTATTCAATCGTCGTCACGACCAGATAAATAAAGATTTTAAAAACATAAAAAATCTACTTTGCCACTGATTAAGGAGACCTCGACATCTCATTTAAATCTAAGGAAGCCCGACCAAACCAACGAAGGATTTTCACCGATTTTTTTTTAACAGTTTTAGCGTTTTCCCTGTTTATCTTTTTCACATTAAGTTGGTCACGCAATATACATTATGTATACAAAGTAATAGACAATTATAAACTTTACTCAAAACTAAATTACCTACCTACTACATTTTAACAAGCTATTAACCCAAGCAGAATTTTATCTACCACAAAATAATAAAAACGTACCCTACGGCTCCCGTAAAGTGCAGTAGTTTCTCGGTTTCCCACCAAATGCTCACTATAATCTACCATTAAAATGTAAGCCAGATAATCGTAGACGTAAAGTACGTTTCATACATTGTAACTGCGGAAAGTAACTACTTGTCACGAAGACATCATTAAAAGGATTTATTAAGTACCCACTTCCGTTTTGATACTAAGTATTAACACCTTTTTTATTTGAATCGGACAAGAAAGTTGGTAACCAATTTAGTTAGTTTGATATAAGGGTTCCCAATAATAATAAAAATGAACTCTTATAGTGTGGAGGTTGGGTTAATGAGTCTATTCAAAATATCGAGACGAGCAAGCCACTTTTTCGGTCGTCTAGGCGGTCTCGGGCGCCGTAAGGCACCCGTGATGATATGTATATGTAACTCTAATAGTGAAACTCGGTTAACCGTCCATCTGTCTATACGTATTAAAACTCCCGACTTGTTCGATGCACTTGAAATTTGCAATAGTTGCTAAAAATGATTTATAGGGCCAGGTAAAAATTGTCTAAGTCAAAAAAGATGCGACAAATAGATGCATCACCATCACGGGTGTCTTACGGCGATTGGTAAGACGGCCTCAGGATGACGTTTTACCCCACCTCTCCGTAATTGATAGTATTTTGAGCTCACCGAACAAGTGGTCAGCTCGTCGCAGTGTTAAATCGGATAGAGTGAATAACCCATGTACATAAACATTTTTACAAATTTGTATAGTGAAACTAGAACCTATTAACGTGCTCTCCGAGGACTATGTTGACAAATAAATAATAATAAACTAGAGAAATAGGTGTTACTTAATATACAGGTAGAGCTAGAACTTAGCTTGTTAATTTTTTTTTTTTTTTAATATGAAATAAAAAATCTGAAAGTTAAAACGGCCCGAAAATGTTTTTCGACAACAAAAACCCTTTGAGGGCTGTTTTCACCTTGTTGTTTTTTTAGGATAGGTAATAGTCCTGATAAAGCAAGGACATGTAACGCACCCATAAAAAAATATATATCTTTATTATTAATTCCTTAATATCATCACGAGTGCCTTATGGCGCTCTAATGGCCTCAGAGAACCCAGGCGATATGTTATGTTACAACCTGGTTCGTCACCGATGCTATTCTAAACGTACACTTAACAAATGGAGTGCTCCACGCGATATTAATATATATTGAGTATAACAAAAAAAAAGTTTAACTTAAAATTATTTTACTACTAGTATTTGTTTAAGTGAATTCATTGAACCTATCGTAGGTTCAATGAATTCACAACTAATAGATACAACGTCAAATAATCAACCACTAAACCCCGGCGGCGGTCTAGGGGTTAAATAGCCATCATACCTAAAAAAAACCTTAACGATACCTTAAGGATTTTCCATAAGATTTTGTCGATTACTTTTGAAGAGATTATATCTAGCGTATTAAAAGTTTTGACTAAGTTTTCAGTCAAAATTAACATAATATTATGTGACAACATGTGCTACTAATATCTTTCTAAAGACGTTATTCGGGGGTGATTTTCCAATTATCAGATAAACTTGTATACATTTAACTATTCCCTATAAAAGTTAGTCAAATAATATTTACTGACTATTAAAAATAAATCACAAGTACACAAAGAACAAAAAAATACTAAATATTTTGGAACGGACAATTTATTTTAAACAAAATAAACTGCGAAATTTTTGTAAACGAGACCTGAAAACACCAAATAAACAAAACGCTTATTTCAATAGCAAATATACCACAGGAAAAGTAAATAAATATATTGATGAAACGGGAATATTTTGCAGCAATTACTAGTTTAGTCCCTAAATTTGAGTAGCTGTCTACGTCAATAGAATAACAAGCCGGTGCATGGATTTATCGCTTATACCGCATAGATAACCAGTATTGATACAATAAAATAATTATTGCTTGATAACCCAGTTTTCTAAGAAGATTTTTTTATTCTTTTTTGATAACTGTATTATCTACGGAGAATATGAATTCCTGTTTGTGAACCACAAGAACGTCATTTAATAATCAGTCATCTGGCAAAAATAATCATTATTTTATCAGAACCGCAGTTTTCAACAAAACAAGACTTTTCTCATAACCATTCTATGACACTGTTATAAGAATATTATGAAATGGTTATAAAACCGCAAGGACTTCTTTTGATAACCAGCTATAAAAGAAAAAAATATTGTTTGTTACATAACCATTCTATAGCATTCACATGACAATGTTATAGAATGATTGAAGTATCGATTTAAGTATCAGGAAAGTGAAAACTGCGATTCTAAAAGTAAAAAAAAATCCTAGATGACTGGTTATCAAATGACTTCCTTGCGGTTCACAAAAAGGAATTCAAATTCTTTGTAGATAACCCAGTTATCAAAAAAGAATAAAACAATCTTCTTTGATAACCGGGTTATCAAACAAGAATTATTTTCCCGTTTTAATACTGGTTATCAAACTCTGGTTATCTACGCGGCATAAGCGGATTTTATTGCATCAACTAATATTCAACCGATTAGCTATTAATGTAATCGATTCTAGTATAGTTTTATTTTTATTTTTTTATAGTTTCTAACTAGTCGAGACTTATCAGCTATTATAAACAAAAGACTTAAAACATTTTTTCAAGTTGGTAAAGTGATAGCTAACGTGCACATCGAAGCAATTTTTTTATTAATAACTTACCTACACACACCTAGGTATGAAAGCGAACCAAACGTTTTTATGTTTACGGTCTAACCAACTCGGCCACCAGATCGTATATATACATCGTATGTTATACATTGTATATTATGTTATATTGTTGCCCTTTTACGCTTTTTTTTTATTTTGACGCGTGGGTATCTATAACCATTTAAAATTTCATTTTCAAAGTAAATCTTAATGCGGACAGAAAGAAGAACACGCAATAAGAAATTGAAAAAAAAATCTTATCAGGGCCGACTGGTTTTCATTGCCACATATGTAAATGTATACGTGGTGGCCGAGTTGGTTAGACCATGGACTTAAAAACACTTAGGTCCCTGGTTCAAATCCCGGTGTGTACCAATAAGTTTTAAATTAAAACAATTATGTAAGTTTGCTTGACAACACCACTATAGTGCCTCGTAGAGCTCGTTAAGCTGTCCCGGTTTCACTATACCAACTTGTGAAACTGTTTATAGATTATTGAGTCTATTCAAAACATCGCGACGAACTAGCCACTTGGTCGGTGTAGACTCATACCATCAGCTACGACGAGGTGCAATTAAAAAGAGGAGAGGAGGCCGTCTAGGCGGTCTCGGGCGCCGTGAGGCACCCGTGATGATATGTATGTATGTATATGTAAACAATTGCCTACTGAAAAAGATCTTCGAGATCAATCTTCTACAACATGTATGTTTTTGACAACGGCGGTAAGTCGAATTTAGTGAGAACAATTATCATGCTAGACCAACCATCTTATTCTTGTCAGAAGATGTAAAATATAAAAACAAGAAAATAACAATATGATAAATCATTAGCGGAAAATAGAAGAAAAATTTACTGAAAATGGTAACAGATATATCATAGATTTTATTATATCTAATCAGCAATCAAAATCTACACGTCAGAACCATATTGAGCGATCGTGCTAGTGACAGCATGAGTGAAAAGAATAATTGAAAATACCTGTCTACAAACGAATTCAATTCCCGTTTGACGATGTCAAACCCATAGAGGTTTATTCTGACATCGACGACTTTTTTCATTGACTTTGAGTATTGTTTTTCAGGTACAATGCAAATGAATAACATTTCAGTTATGCTTACCAAACGAGTACCACACGATATAATTTGACGTTTGGTGACGTTTAAAGAACACATCAATGATCGGTGTGATCATCATAAAAGCTTGAAGAACACTTTAGTTAGAGTAGTACACTGGTCGACAAAAATGAATATGCATAAAAAACACAAAACCTATTTTAACTAAATTGTTCTTCAGGGACTCAGAGATAATGTTCTTAGCTATCCATGGATTATTAGCGCAGTGTCCCAGGACTTGCGGCGGCGAAGTAGGATTACTTTTACGATATCAACTTTCACCACTGTATTGGAAACGCGTTCCATAAAATTTGAACGGCCTAACTGTTCAAGAATACGATGCGAAGACTTCTGAAATATCTTTTGCACCGACGAAGAGTTAAGAGTTAGATACATAAAAAAACTTTATTTTCTATTAATGTTATGGTCTTTTTGAATATGTATGAAAGCCAAGGTTCTAACGATGTTCATAACCGAATCAAATGGCTGGCAAGCGAACGCGGCGCTATTATTTTCGGCCAGGCCTGAGGGAGTGAATTACTGGAGTGATTTTAATTGATGTTTCCAAACTTTAGCTTTAGCAACATGTTTTTAACTCCTTTCATAGAAATTGGAGGTTGCATTTAATTTTAAAGCTCGAAGCATAATTGCATATTTCTATAATACATATTCTATTACAAATACATGTATGGTTTTACTTCATAAATCATGCTATGAAAATATTGTGCAAATTATTTTATTTCATGCTTTTCGATTATTTTTTTGATTTCCATCTTTATACTCACACTAATTTTGTTTTTATTTACTGGAGAACGGCTCGTGACTTTGTATCCACCTGATGGTAGAAATACCTAAAAACTTCCATGAATGGGTTCGATTTATACATTATTGTTTAAAATTCATACCATCGGCTACGACGAGGTGGGATTAAAAACCCCTCCGCTGGGTACCCTGGGGCCATCTAGGCGATCTCGGACGCCGTAAGGCACCGGTGATGATATGTGTATGTGTGGGCATTGATCGCTTCCACTCGCTAAATGATGCGGTTAAGAAATGAACTCGAGCAAAAACGAATTTATATTACGAGTATTGATGGTTTTAAAACATTAGATAAACACATCATGTTTAGTTTGTAAGTAGATTTAATGCATCATAATAATATACTCTGAGAACACTCACTTAAGATTTTTGCGTTTTCTATCTGACTTATATAATATCTAATAAAATGATTCGGTTACAATATACATAACAAAGCTTTTCATTAGATTATAAACAGCTGGAGGAAATTAATATTATTAATAAACTGCTACATTCCCCATCACATTCATCTCCGAAAAGATTATAAATCTGATTAAGGAAAAAATTCCGTTTCAAAAATAATTCTGAGCTTCGAAATATAGGATTTGAAATCTATTGGATTTAAAAAATCCATTTCGAGGATCTCACCGACTCGAATTAAATTGAATTTTTTTGTGTCCAACCGTAACATATGTAAAAATAGGTACTATATAAAATTCTACATAATTTTAAACATGACTAAAATCAGACAACTTTTTAAACTATAATCTTGATACTATAGTCTATTGCTGAAGTTTATAAACTCCTTGTGTTAATGTAATTATATTATGATAGAATTTCGCACGTTCACCGTAAGTGCTATCCACAGTTCCTTAAGCAACGTACAAGTACTAGTTCCTAAAATGATATAACCGCCGTAAGATGCGTTAGTGGCGCACAGTTAATATGCTTGGACGTAGTCTTACATAATCTCACGACCAAAAGCGCCAGATTTACGGT
Source organism: Monopis laevigella (assembly GCA_947458855.1). Lineage (NCBI taxonomy): Eukaryota > Metazoa > Arthropoda > Insecta > Lepidoptera > Tineidae > Monopis > Monopis laevigella. The sequence goes on from OX381576.1 coordinate 18,267,618, forward strand.
GAGAGCACCGTACGTTTTAATCAACTTATCGAAACGAATAAAAAATATAAAACTACGAAGCTTTTGCATGAAATTTAATGGGTTACTTTGACTAGGCTGATGTTTTTATGATTGCTATATTTAGCGATTTATTTATTAACACTACAGGATTTAATTGCTGATTTATCTCATAGTGTTTACCAAATGAAATTGGCATGGAAGCTAAGTAGGTACCTTTGTAAAATCTATATTAGTATTGCAGGATTTTATGGTGGTTCAGCATTTGTAATTTTTTTCACAAGTAACTTATGTATATAATAATAATATGTGAGATAATTTTGCACATATTGCTCTGGCCACAAACTAACTCATGTATATAATAATAATATGTGAGATAATTTTGCACATATTGCTCTGGCCACAAACTAAGCTCTAGACTTGTACTATGTGAACAAGAAATAACGCGATAAAATACAAATAATATTTTATAAACGCATACTAAACCATGACAAACTGTACAGAATACATACTAATATGTTTTTCCATGAGTAGGAATCGATCCCACGACCTCCGGATAACAACGACAAAGGCAACCACCAGTCTACGGAGATGGTCAAACATATAAGTTCAATATAATTTAGGTACGGGTTATTTACAAGTTTAGCAATACACTTTAATTTTGTTTACATATTATTAAACCTAATAATGATAGACCTACTATTTGATTTACTAAATTTGGTAAATAAACCATCTGCAGGACATTAAATTTCATTCTTAGTCTTCCCTATGACCCTGGTACTACCTGTATTATTCAAAAACAAAAGGTTTTTACCGATTGTAAATAAATAAATAAATGCCATCACGCCTTTTTGGCTCCCGAGAACCGTTTAAGCGGCCTCAGGGTACCCAGCGGAGGGATTAACCCGTCCTCATTTCTACGATGGTATTCGGAGGCAACACCTAACAAGTGGCGAGCTTGTTGCGGTGTTTGTGATGGTATAGCCTTGTTGTATAAAGCGGTCACCCATCCCAGGTCCGACCTTGTTGTCACCTGCTTAACCTTGTTAGCAGTTCCGCAGTGACAAAGTTAATCTGGATTTGCAATTAAACCCCAGAATCTAATCTTTTGTTACAATTCGAATTCGCTATCGACCAACCTCAGATGGAAATCAATTAAAATATACGATGATTGCTTAAATTCCATTACTCCATATGTGAATATGGACCGCTAGAAACAATGTAATATGACCAGCACACGCCCGTATATCCTAGTGAATTAATGTGATGTAAATTTTGCATACGAAATTGGATGCATCTAGTAATCCGAATAGCAGACAGGTAATAATTACGAGCAACAACGGACTGCTACATTGTATGTCTATCTAATTCAGTCAGAAAATCTGATATAAATGTAAATGCATATGGTGAATTTGAGAGGATGTATTTTGGGCTAAAATTAGGTTTTGCTGATCGAATCGAACAACATTTCCCATGGAACCATGTGACGAAGCATATAAATTGGTCATTTTAACATTAATAGATTGTATGGAGAAGGCAATTTTCGTTTCATTTGCGACACATGGTTCCATAGGAAAAGTATTTTCGATATGATTAGCAGAATCTCATATTAGCCTAAAGTACATTCTTTCAAAGTCTTGCATAACTCGGTTTGTTAGTTTATTTTAAATGCGTGGTGGCTGATTTGGTTAGGCTTATAAACTAAAGTTTGATCTTTGGCACAATTAAGCGTTTTAGAAGAAATGTTTCTCGATGACTTGTGTATAAAAAGAAAGTGTAAAACTAACATAATGTTTATAGTATTATTGTTAAAAAATATATCTTTAAAAGACTAATAAGCTTATCCTTTCTAATCTTCCTGTGTATCAACTCAAAACTAGCTCTGCTATAATAAACACTACAAGTTTAGGTCCCCGGTTCTAACCGTAGACCTAATGATATATTTTTTTTTAAACAACACCACTAAAGTACGACTCAAAGCACGTTAAGTTGTCGGTCCCAGTTTCTGTATACCAACTTGTGAAACGGTTTATAGATGGGTTATTAAGTCTACACCGCGACAAGCTGACATTTGTTCGGCGTATTCATTTAAAATTCTTTATTGCACAAAATTGTACATATGCGAGCTTAATGCCTTACGCATTTTCTACCAGCTAAGCTCTGAGAGAGTGAAATATGCTTAGGGTACAGAACTTTTCGATAAAAGGATATAGATATAATTTTAACAATGAAGCATAACAATACTTATACTACTTAAATACTGTATATAATATATTAAATGTAATACATAAACATACATATTATACCAAACAAAAATTGCCACGAGGATCTGGTTTAAGCTCAGAATACCATCAGCTACGACATGTGAATACAATCCCAACGCTGGCTACCCTGAAGCCATCTAGGCAGTCTTGGATACCCGTGATAGCACAACTTTATTATTATTATATGAAAAATAATCATAAAATTGGACAAATAAAAGAACAATAAATATAAGTTGTATTCAATGAAAAATCGACGCAAGAAATAATCGATTGTTAATTATCAAACCAGTTACGTTATCGCGGAACATAAACCTGTAATGTATATTACGAGTATTTCATTGTATGGAAAAAAGACCAACGTGCACATACCTACATATAAATTTAGAAATTCATAAAAGTATACGACTGTATAAATGTAAGAGATTCTTATCTCGGGCTTATGGGGCAGTCACAGACGTTGGAGTGCTATTTTATTTTACCCAGAAAGTTTATCTCTTTCTTTTGTATTATATTTTTCAGAAAAATACTAGAAAAATACTTTATAATAAATATACTTGAATATTGGTATTGGATAGTAAAATATATTCTAAATAAAACTCGAAGGCAAAACAAAACATGCTTTCGGCTTTTATCGAAGGTTCATTTTAAAAACAAAGCAACATGGAGATTCTGCAAACAATAAGTTATTCTTTTGAGCGTTCAGTTTCTTAAAAGACAAAAGCTGGGACGTTACCTATTATTTGATGACAGTAAACATTGCAAGAAAACTCCTTAAATCCCAGAGCAGCGGCGAAGTACGCGCCATTCTGATAATGTATATTAATATTGTTGAGATGCCAAGCTTGCTGAGAGCGTAAATATGTATCAAGAAAACAATGTGTCTTCAAAGTCACGGTTTATTGTTTACCTACTTCATTTAAATTCATCTATTGTTCTTTACATAATTGTATCCTGCCAACCTGCCTACACTATGCGTATTTCATTATTGCATTATTTTAACTTAAATCATATTTGACCGCCTTACATGCATAACATCAGACAGTCCCCGTCTCTCGCTATTTTTAAGAAATTACACATGTCTCTATCACAATTCAGGTTAGGTTTAAACAAATATTTATTTTATTATAAAACTTATGTATTTTATCTAGTTGTATATTTGCGTATGTATATATATAACTGTATCAGCTGATCATTAAACTAGCCTTTGTAATAAAAGACAACAGTTGCCGAGTTCCCTGGACCTTAAACAGAAAGCTTGTATATATCTGCATTGGCTGCAGGTATGTCGAAATGTAATTAATAGACCCTAAAGTGAGGTAAATCGAATACTGGGAATCTCCCAGGATTCGATTTACATCACTAGTACCGAATTTCACCAAATCTGTGTAGTAGTTTTGACGTTGAACTGTCTGACTACTTTTATTATATTATATTAGGGTGCCGCTTCTTAAATGTCACATTGAGTTCGACTTATAAATTCACGACAGTAATCGATTCAATATGCAAGATTATATTATTTTCCAAATGAAAAATAGTGGATTTATAACTTGCTAATACTGAATTTAAAGTTCATGCAGAAAAATTAGAATAATAATTATTAGTTGCTGAGTTTTTATTTATTTTTTGTTGAAAGAATACACTTGATTTCTTATTAGCATTTTTACCAATTTATAATGGTTATATTAGATAAAAGTCAAAAGATATTAATCTATTATTTATAAATACGTGGTATTTTATAATTATCAAAGTTAAAATATAACTGATTCCAATTCATTTTCATGAATAAATTATAATCTTCACTCCATCTTCATCATAAATAATTGGCGAGATGAAACTCAAAAAGGAATTCATAATATCCACAGCTAATATATGTAATAATAAATGTCGTTATACAGCAGTTAATTAAAATTAAACATAGCTAATATTATAAATAATATTATTTCCCCTACTTACAAACTTCAAAACTTGCGATTCTAATTCTATGAGCGAAACAATGAAACGCCCGCTCCGTTCATGTAAATAATTTCCAAGTAAGCGCAGGTTACTAACGAGATTTTTAATGCAGTTAGAAACAATTGGATTACGCTAAAAGTTTTAAATTTATAATGTTATCACACTACTACTGCGATACAGTAGTTCTAATTTACATTACTGACTTAGATCAAATCAAATCAAATATTATTAGATAATATTACAATTACAAAACACTCCTCTTGTATAAAAAAGCGGCCACAGCTTAGTGGTTAAGTCACTGTGCAACTGATAAAAAGGTTAAGCAGATGACAACAAGGCCGGTCCTGGGATGGGTGACCGCTTTATACAACCAGGCCATACCATCATAAACACCGCAACAAGCTCGCCACTTGTTAGATGTTATCTCCTAATCATCATACCAGCCTTTCACGAGTGGCGACCGCGTGGTGCGCCGGTTTTGCGCTGCCTAGCCATCACAGTATCCCGCGACTTTTTTCAGGTCGTCGGTCCATCTCGTGGGGGGGGCTGTCTCTGCTGCGTCTTCCACCACGCGGTCGCCACTCGAGAACCTTAATGCCCCAACGGCCGTCCGTTCTGCAAGCTATGTGGCCTGCCCACTGCCACTTAAGTTGACTCCTAATACCATATCGGCGAAATGAGGACGGGTTAATCCTTCCGCTGGGTATTCTGAGGTCGTTTAGATGGTTCTCGGGAGCCTAAAAAGGCATCCGTGAATTATTTTATTTTTCTAATCAAATCTAGTATTCATTATTAGGACTTTACTTTAATTATAAATATTTATAAGATACGCATAAAGAGGGCGCGAATTTAATTAAAATATATAAAAAAGCGTTTTTTTTTTTTACGAGAATTCGTGGGGGTTACTTGCGTGAACGGTTCCAAAAAAAATGATTTATTTCATGTAAATCTCTTAAATTTTTGGTTACACGGTTGATTACCTTGCCGCGAAAGCGAGGGTTGTGTCATCAAATCGGCAGGTCTATCAATTTTACATGGAAAATAAACTTATCTATACTAAATTTATAAATGTTACAGTTTAGTTGTTGCTTTTATATTACTTTATCACTCCGAAACAACTGAACGATTCCTATGAAGTTTTGTTCATCCCGTTGTATATGGCGGTAAAAAGGTTGCCTATAAATTACCTGGACATAAATGTAAGAAGTAACAATAACTATGGATCAATTGAATTCCAATTTCTAGGCGAACAAGTCGCAGCCGGAATCTAGTTTAGTATATGCCTAGGATGAAACTTGCAACCAAGTGTTTAAATTAAATCTTAAGTTTCTATGAAAATTCTTTTACTTAATACACGTTACACCAGTCTAAACTGTACACTAAATGAAAGATGTTTAACAAAAACTCAATGGTAGAGCTACAGGATAGGTAAATTAATAAAAATCCGAGAAAAAGATCTCCATTACTTTCATTTAAGCATCAAGCACTGAACGTGAGTACCTTCTGAAAATCAAATAATCCCAAAGCAAGTGGAAAGGTGAGAGGTTTGTAGTTCCAACAAATACTTAATATAGGATAAAATTAAATTTCAAAACATCTTCCTTCGTAAATAAATTTCCAAACTTTATAGAAATGTGTTTTACTGTTGTAAGACTACCTAGTCTAACAGCAGTCAAATATATGTCTACGTGAATATATATAGTTATGTTGCCCGCAACTTCGTGTGCGTGTTATTTTCGGGTGTGATTCATCGCGGTGAGGTTTCTAACTAAATTAAAAAAAAAAAATGATTCAGTTAGTTCGTTTTAATGAAATAAATGCAAATAAATGTTACACTTAAGTTAACTTTCAGTAATTCCATTCTAAATCTAATCGGTTGCTTTACCATGATACGCGCATAAACGAACAAACAAACAGACAAACATTGTAAAAGAAAAATCTAGTTATTTGTCTTATTATATGCATATGTCAACTAAATTAGAAAAAATCCAAAAATTGTATAGGAAATTAGTATAGTAAAAAGTAATGTATAAGTACTTATATACATTATTACTATTATTTTAGTTAAAAATTGAATCTTCACGCTTATACGCGGTTTGTAATGATGCCCACTATGCACATTATTATTATATTACATATACGTCCGTCTCGGTGCGTGTTACTCGAAAACCACTCATCCATTTATGTGTTTTTTTTTATATTTTTTATATGAACTCTGGCTAAGTTTTAGACTATATTTATCATATTATTAATCAGACTTTCAGAGAGTTTAGGGATTGGCATCTACTTTCTTAATTAAAGCAAGATACTCTACATTTACCTGTTGTTATGCACACCTATAAACGGTGATGACCGTGGTATTTAACATGCGACTTTATTAAATATTTACACAATGCCCGATTAAAAGATGCGGTTTAAGAAAAGGACAGATAATGCGAATTATAATTACATATTACGAATTACAATTACATGATCGTGGGGAAAATAAATTATTTTAGTTTTCTGTGTATGCAATTTGAAAAGCTTTTTTTACAAATGTAAATCTGTACCTGCCCACACCAATTCTCATGTATTTAGATGTATGTTTATGTTTAATATGTTTCAAAGAGTTCCACTAATAACCTTTCCTTTTTTTAGTCTAGACCAGGCTTAATATATTATCTGATTATTTTTTTTTAAAGCACGACATGTGACTTGTTCTAGCACTTTGTTGTGCAACCTTTTGAGTGCACATTTGTGCTTAAACTTATTTACGCCTCGCTTACATATACAAGAATAAACTGAACTCAAAGAATTAAGCTGGTTTATTTGTTTCAACCTGAATGTATTATGCATCTGCATAATCTTTTAAAGCTTTGTTTTATACGTACTACTATCAGGACACCTATACATAGGGTGACTTTGAAAGAATGTACTTTGGGCCAATATGACGTCAAATCGAACAACTTTTTTCATGGAACCATGTGTCGCAAATGAAAATAAAATGTTGGCTTCTCCATTCAAATTGGTTAAAATGACCATTACTAGTTTGTATGGAGAAGGCAATTTTTATTGTATACTATACTATACTCTAGACTATACACAGGACCCCCACGGGACTATGCCCTGTATAGTCCCGTGGCCTAAATTTAGCTTTTAACCTGGCGAGAGAACATAATATTTATTTTATAATAAAAAATAATTGCCGTGCGTTAGTCTCGCAAAAACGCGAAAATAGCTTGACCGAATTGGCGTCTCAATAGAAAAATAAGACCACCCTTACTTCAACAGCAAAGGAGGATAACAGTAGAGGCTATAAAGGAACTATTTACAACAAAAATTTCATTCTATAATTTAATACACCCAGTTCTACAATTTCCGCGATACCCTTTGCCAGAGTATGTGTAAAATTATAAATGGAATTTATAAAATTTATACAAACTTTATTTAGAGAGAAACAAGACTCTAAAGAAGTTTTTATACATAATGCATCAAAAATTAATCTCAGTAAAGTGCATGTAGCTCAGTTCCATATCAAATACAACACGGATGTAAAATCTGTTTAAAGTTTTTGTTTAGCTGTGTATATTTAATCTCTAAATTACAAGCAAAGTTTTGATACAAATAATTATGTTAGATAATTTCAATTATAAATACACTGCTTTTTTAATACCACAGACGGTTAGTGACAAGTATTAAAAATAGACAATGTATACAAAATGAGTGTAGATTATCGTATCCTTGGCGAAATACATAAGCAAACACGCAGGCCCTCAATCTCAGTGTCCAATCAGTGACGTGTAGCATTATATCAACGATAAAACATTTATTGACGTTCAACATATTTACATGGGAGCGCTATATGCGGGGATGAAGTAGGTATTATAAACCAACTATACATGAGTAGTATTACTAATGAACGTTAACTATACTTATTATGTACTTAAAATATGCTTATGATAAGACTGAATACAGATCTATCAGCAATTTAGTAGAAATATTTAGTTTTTTTTTTATTGGAGCACGGCAAGAGATATATACCCGATAGTAAGCAGACATAAAGTCCATAAATAGGGTCGACCAATACATTGTTAATCAACAACATTGATCGGTCCCACCATACTGGCCAAATTATGAGGTTACGAAATGGGGCCTGCAAAAACGAATTTGCATACAAGTTTTATTTTTATAACCTCGCTGCTTTATTGTCAAATTAACTGCCTGTTTAGTAATCGCATTCTGAAAGCAGACTACCACCTCAACAATAAGTCGATGCAGTAGTCTCCTAAAAACCGGTGACTAAGTCACTTGACGTTTATTATATTTATAAGCAACACCGGTCCGTCGGCATAGCTAACTTATAGCGACCGTCCAAACTTAAATTTTTGCTATAAAAATAGTTAGGTTATATAATAGGAATAAATACAAAACAGAAATACACAATTTCGAATTCCTAATTTTCAGATCTATACGAAGTTGTGGAGAATATACCGCACCTCGAATCACAGTGTTCTGGTTCAATCCTTGTCAGAATTAAGCCTCAGGACAATGTACCTCTAGTATCGTGTTTCATTTTGACTACATATTGTAGGTTCGATATACATTTATTACTATGAATGGAGTAAACCTTCATATGATATATGATATTAGTAAATGGTAACATTAAATATAGGAACATTTCTGTAAGCTCTATGTAAAATATAATTTTACATAGAGCCTAAAGTGTGTCCGACTGATAATTATAGCACTGTTATTATATATTTTGTAGCCACGCTAAAAAAGCGGCACCAGCCTAGTGGTTAGAACACTACGTAACCTATAACAAGGTTTAGCAGATGACAACAAGGCCGGACCTGGGTGACCGCTTTATACAACGAGTCTATAACATCATAAACACCGCCACAAGCTCGCCACTTGTTAAGTGTTGCTTTCAAATTGCATCGGCGAAATGAGGACGGGTTACACCGAAGCCGTTTAAAAAACTGTTCTCGGGAACCAAAAAAGGCACACATGATGGTATTAAGCTGAGATTGAAATTTCCATAAATGTAGTTTTTATTATTATTGTAATTAATTAATACTTAATTATTAATAATTAATAACTTGTAATTAATTGTGTTTTAATATACTGTAAGTTAGCATAAGTATATTTTTTTATTGATTAAAGAAAACACAATATGTACGATTCTTTTTAAATATTCATCGTATAACTAAACACCTCACAGACTTCTCAACTTTATTTATTTTCATATAAACCCTTAGCTTGTGCACAAACATATCATTACATTTTATTTTCATGCTAAATATAAAAGATAGGTGTTGGGTAACAACACAAGTGCATCGTTAGCAATACTAACAATGTCATCTCATACGACTGAAGAAGCCTGTAATTGTATGCATAAAAGAAATATTCTCAAACAAACATGGGAAAAATACTAGAAAATATATTTTATTAACTTACAACTAACAAACGGTTCAAACCCCTACATTTGTTTGACAACACCACTATAGTGCATCGAAGAGCACGTACAGCTATCGTTACCAGTTTCACTATACCATCTTGTGAAACTGTTTATAGATGGATTATTAAATCTATCTAAACATCGCGAAGAGCTAGCGACTTATTAGGTGTAGACTAATACTATCGGCAACGTGATGATATTTTTTATTTACATACATACATATCATTACGGGTGCCATACGGCGCCCGAGACCGCCTAGACGGCCCCAGGGTACCCAGCGGAGGGTTTTTAATCCCACCTCGTCGTAGCCGATGGTATGAGTCTACACCTTACAAGTGGCTAGCTCGTCGCGATGTTTTAAATAGACTCAATAACCCATCTATAAACAGTTTCACAAGTTGGTATAGTGAAACCAGGACCGACAGCTTAACGAGCTCTCCGAGGCACTATAGTGGTGTTGTCAAACAAATTTTTTATTTAAACTAACAAATGCTCTTAGTAAATTGGCAACGCTTACAAAAGACTGTACAAGTACCTTTACAGCGTTTATAAATTGCGCAATCAAACGTGAAATGTAATTAAAAAAGAGAGTTACCGGAAAACTGGGTCGTTTCACCCTTTGTATTTTCAGATAACCTTATTCCAGTCACCAAACTAATCTGCCAGTGCCCGGAACGCATATTAGTTTATATACAAACAGTATAGATAGAGTTTAACCATACAATTTAGTTAATAGCGATCTCGATCGGAATTTACCAATTTAGTTTCCAATTTCTAATTCTTTTAGCTATATCTATGCGGTGACAGAGTTTATTAGACCGTAGATTTAAAAACATTACAGTTTTTACGTTATTTAAAAGTACGTTTTAATAAAAAAAAATGAGTACTATTATTTTGAATTCGGTTTGACAAACTTGTGGAACTGTTATAAGACTTTTTTACTAGGACGCGGCAATGTGACTTTGTAACTACCTGATGGTAAGTAGGCATCAAAATTTAATAATGGGATGGGAGTCGATCAATACACAATACATTGCTGATCACGGCCACTATATGTTAATTATGTTAATGCGGTTAAAAAAAGGTGGGAACAAAGAAGACTTTGCTTTACAAGTTTAATAGCCTCGCCGGTTTATAGTCAAATTAACTGCCCGTTTCGTAACCATACTAGACGTAGACTATACAAACTCCGTGATGAGCTTTCCAATTATTTGTTGAAACCTAAATTTCATCTGCTACGCCGAGTTGGGAATCAAACCCCTCCGCCTACCCTGAGGCCGTCTGGGCGCTCTCGGGCACTGCCCGTGAATATGGTACGAAAAATATTTACGTAGACTTTTGTCATCTTTGTTGCTATACCACAAGTTTTTGCTATAGTGTTGACTATAGTCGTTAGTAACTATAGTTAGGGATCAATAATAAAATAGGTTTATGTTAAAATAAAACAATCCTATTGTAGTTACTAGCTAGACTATAGTTAACCCAGGAAGTAGGTTCTCATGGTATAATAAACATTTTATTTTATTCATTAACCATATTAGCGTAATTTTACTGTACAGCTGGGCTGCTCCTTATAAGTTATAATAACCTGTATTAGGAGCAGCCCGAAGGAGAGCTACAGACTAGTGTTAATTGCAATGGTGCAGATTGTAGATTAAAATTACTTACATAAAACCACACATTTTTTAACAGTTTTAAACTAACATATAAATTATAAATAATATAAATTTATTTTGGGAAGTTTTTTGAAATATCATTTAGGGTTATAATTGACTATTAAATTTCACTTACTTTTCGACGTACTCTTCTAATCTGCCGACAAGGAAGTAAACAAAAAAAACTTACCATTTCCTTCTTCACACGACTGGCCCAAAAGTCTCCTGGATGGAGAGGTCTTATGAGGCTGATGGGGTTGAGGCTTGAGTACGTTTGCTGGCACTGCGCCCTCTTGTGGCGGTTCTCCTGGGATCCTCACCACCCAATAGTCAGCCTTGGCAGCACACATTTCCACCACCTCGACCTGCTGACCTTTGCTCACAGTCAGCTCTCCGGTAGCCACAGCTGTATATTCAGCTACCACCCAAGTCATTTCGACCTGCAACAAAAGAAAATACCAGTTAATTCGTATCAATTATTTGGATAAGACAATAAATTTCCTGCATTCTCTAGTATGACCGTAATACAATTTATATTGATGTTTTGACTTTTCTGTTTATAAAATTTAATATGAACAAGTGCCATGTATAAGTTATAAGGAAAGATGTATTTGTACCATAATCCTAAATCATCGATAGAACTTAGAGTCTACTAACTAAATAACGTACATTTTAGTTTTTGTGTTTAAAATAGTCTCATGTAAACACCGCGACGATATTGCCCCTTGTTTGGGGTACACCCAAAATATCATCGACAATGACGAGGTGAGAATTAAATCCCTGGATAGCCTGAAGCCGTCTAGGTGGTCTCGGGCCATAAGGCACCACGTGATAGTTCGTTTAGAATAACCACAAATAATTCATTGAAAAAGATATGGTACAAAATATTTGCCGACAGCAGTAAATTTAATTAATAAATACATACATACTATCGCGCCTGTTTCCCTATTTTGAGGGGTAAGCAGAGAGCAAAGTACGCCCCTTCGCGACCTCTAGCTTCCTAAACAGCCATGCATCGATTTACAGGCGCGTCTGTTTTTTACGCTTCGCAATTGTTCTTTTTTCAGGACATTTCGAATTTGAAAAGACGCGCGATGGTCTGCCTACGTGGGCAAATTTTAAAATTGATCAACCTAACAGTAGTATTAGGGTTTTCTTTACATCATAATTTCTTATGAAGTTGCTTTAGTAAGTAAAAAAAAAGAAAAAAAAAGCCAACACAGTTTCAAAAATATTGAGTGCGGTTAAATTGTTATATATTTTTAGCAAGTAATTTATAATATAATATGAGCTAATAATACTCCTTAATCTATCTGACCCTGCCGCTTCAACACCTTGCATGTTCAGTCAACCAGCATCCATTGTTAACGGTTTATATACGGAGTCACCAAGTTTAAAGCTAAGTCGTGTATACATGTAGAATAAGGCTGTGTTAAGACAAGACTAACATATCTTGGATCACATAGAGTACATTTTTAAGAAAAATTTCTTCTGAATGTGCATTTTTGTATTTAATTTATTTAAATAAACTAAAACGAAAACGGCAAAAGCTCCACCTCCCTCATTCTAATTATGTAAAAGATACAATTTTGTTTAAAATTTTATATTATTAATGTCTCACAATTAATTATCATATAATATTTATTGAAACATACATATAACTCTTACCAACTCAACAAGACAGAACTAAATACCATGTTTTGTATAATTTGGATACTTATCATAAACCTAAGTACCCTTCTAAGTAGCCGTTCATAATATGTATAACCGCGGTTTCACTGGCGTTTAATACAAAAAAGGAATCGGGTCAAGAATATTTACTGATAACGTAGCATTTTGGCAATGAAAGCATTTTGAAAATTGTTTCAGTAGTTTTTGAGTTAATTCACTACAAACAAAAATATAAAAGAATTAAAAAAAAGCTATTTATCTCTTTTTCATATGTTTGGGGGGGGGGGGGGGGGGGTATCTTGAATGTACATCTTACCTTAAAAAGTTTTAAGTTGGGAGTGTGCACAGGCTTATACAGGTATTTTTTTTATTATATTAACACCCTCTTTCTATAACGATAATTAAAATTATTTTATGATAAAATTAACAAGACGTATATGATCAGTCGGAGGTCACTTAATTTTCAATCAATCATGTGTATTGTTACATAATTTTAATGTTTTGATAAACGTTATAAAATTTATCCGACATAGTGGGAGCGATCAATGCTCTTAAACAACAATGTTGTGACGACACCATTAATAAAGTAAAAAAATACACTATCCCTCCATATGTACAAATTGACAAATTTAAAATATAATATGATAAGTGAATGGAAGTGTTCACTCGAGTACCATTTTAATAATTTAAAATCACACGTTATTTATTGCAATTATATCATGACCTGTAATCGGTACCGGAACGATAAAACACCCACGGGTACAGATCGCGTGAACAACTTAACAAAGCTTTGTTAGCCAGGAAGGCAGTACATTGTGAATAGAATATACGTGAACAGAATCCTAACCTATGAACTCTGCAAACTATTCCGGTTTAATAGTCAGACTCTTACGTACATAAAGCTATTGAAAGGCGTAGTAAATTTCGCAGTCTCTTACGTACCTACATAAAGCTTGGAAGCGTAGTAAATTTCGCTTTTCAAACTATCTAAGGTTACCTTCTGTTTTCAGTAAAATATCTTCTATATTGAGATCTCTAAAAATTCGCTAGAATGACCAGTTTCGTTATTAGATGCAAAACTGTCAAGTGAACTAAGCATTTTTCGGTTTTAGTCTGTGGATTTACCTATTTTCAAAAGCCTACTACATCTATCTTTTTCAGGAGATAGTTTCTTTCAGAGTGCGCTTACGTAACAAACAGTTTGACTATAAAGCAGCGAGGATATTAAAGTAGTGACGCAATGCAAATTTGTATTCGTAGCTGCCTATTTCGTAACCATAGCATAGTGGGAGCGACCAATGCTCATAAACAACAATATATTAATAGATCCCATTCTATAGACTTTTTTTATGCAAAATTATATTCCGTGCTCCAATACAAAAAATAGACAAATTTGTATAGAGCTCTGCTCTAAAAACACAAACTACAAACTACCTCCATAACACTCACTGCGCTCTGATTGAATCGCAGTGCAATTTGTTTATAAAAAAAAAGAAACGAATATACAATTCGATTAATAAAAACATGAATTGTAATTGAATAAAGTGTTTTCAATTCACATGCTTCCCTAACAAAATATAACAATTCTGAATGCGTATGTTATGACAATTTCATTGTACCGAGGTAAAAATACAAATGAATTATTTTAGACCACAATGCATACATCGTCTCGATGGAATATGATACGTTGTGCTTAATGATCCTGCTATTCCTTTATAAGCATCAGAATTAAAGGGCCACATTTTGATAATACCAATTTGCTAATAATTCTTATTACAGTAGTTAGTAAAAATTAAGTTTAACACTTTTCAGGAGACCTTGAAGAATACTTTAGTTAAAGAAGGTTTTGTCTCTTTTTTTGCAACAAGAATATGCGTTAAAGAGGCTAAACCTTATATAACTAAAGTGTTCTTTAAGGGCTCAATAAGATTTTATAAATAAAGAAATGAGTTTGTAAAAAATACCTCAAGTTTGTAAAAGTTAAAATAAAAAAGTTACATAGTCACGCCTTTTTCCCATGGGGTTAGGCAGAGTCATAGGAGCGTCACCTACAAAGATCCTGGCATAACTCTCTTCCTTCCATCACATCCACAACTCTCTTCATACAAGCCCTACGGTTGTGGGCATTGCGGATCCCAGCTTTTTTGACAATGGACCCGAATTGGTCATGGAACATTCTTCTGAGTCGACCCCACATTATCGTTTCTTTCACCTATGATTTATAAATCTAATTCGTCATTCATCCTCTCAATGTGCCCAAACCATGGTAACATTACCTTCTTTATTCTTGTCACTACATCTTCTTTTAAATCACACATATCACGCACAACTATATTCTTCACTCTATCCGAAATTGTTAGTCTACAAGCACTTCTAGAGCACTCGTCCTACTTTCATGCTTCTTCTGCTTCACTTCCATACATTAATGTAGGAACAAGCACCATATTTTTTTACAAATATTTACGTTAATACTAAACGGATTAAAATGAGATTTGCGTGGTTAGAGTTGAGCAGTGGTGAGCAGTCCTACAAAATCCATGAATGGGGACAATCAATAATTGTTCTTAAACAATATTGATCGCTCCCACTATGCCGGCTAAATGATGCGATTGCGAAATGGAGGGCGACAATGACGAATTGCATTACAAGTATATTTTAATATACAATACATCGTGAATTCAACTACCTATTTCGTAGCCGCACACTGAACGGAGACTACTACCTCGACAAGAAATCAATACAGTAGTCTCCTGAAAACCGGTGAACCCACAGACTAAAACTGAAACAAACTTGAGTGTGCTTGCATCTGTATGGGCGGTGGTAACGAGATCGGTCGGTCAGCCTAACGAAGTTATAGAGACCACCTTCCTATCACCTAAGAAAACTTGTGGCTCATTTACGTATTGTCATTTCACAAATATAAAAAGTGGGAATGTATAGTGAAAAGACAAAAAAAGATTTGTGTATATGAAGTAAGGTCGCGTGAACAATTTCGTAGTCTGGTTATCTTTAACGGCATTGTTATTGTCGGCGAGTGTTATCCGCTATCTGTCAATTTGCTTATCTCATCGCCGGTATAGGGTCCTTCATCGATCATAGCTACCGGAATATATTTGTATGCTAACAACACTTAAATAATGTAGAAAACATTGTAGTTTTTTTTCTTTATAAAATCACTCGTTTCTATTTTTGTACTAAAACAGAGATAGCGGCGTCTGCTCGCGTTTATTTATTTAAACAAAATAAATACGTTCTGAAGCCAAAAACGAAAATCTGTCGTTATTGCATCTCTACAAGACATATCCCATTTTACAACCAAGTTACTTATAGGAATATTTGTGTAATTAATGTATTATATTGTAATATTAACAAATTACATTGCATTGATAAAATAAATATTTTGACAAAATACTACCGATAACGTCAGAATATTTATCGTTATAAGTAAACCTGGATAGATACAAATTCAGCTGTAAAAATATATTTTAAATGGTATTCATTAATATTGGTATTGAAATATTGTCTCTAAAGATTTTTAAGTATAAATAAGTAGGTAATCATCGATGATTACCTTATCCATAGACAATAAGTTACACAAAGTAAAAATAAATTATGTAATAATTAATAATTAAAGTATCAGACTTTACATCTAATAAACTAGGGTGCATCCTACATATGTAATAGACAGTTTGTGTAATGAATTAAAAATTACATTAGACCTAATTGAGTTAACAAGGTTCTACTGCGACAAGACAGTAATGTCCCCGGCTTCATTAGCTTTTTATGTAAGAAAAAGACAGATAAGAATACTTGGTTTAATTTTTTATTTAATAATGTTAAGCGAAATTAATATAACTTCCTGGTATACTGGTATTATACCAGGTACTGGTATTATATTATGGTGGAGTTTATAACCGAAAATATAATTAAACGTTAAAATTTGAGGCCGGCTGTGGTAGCAGTCATGTTTTAATGCAAAAATAATAATTGCATCATGAAATATTTATTTCAGTGTATATCACACATAGTTCCCTCCCGCATCATACATAAAATAGTTTTCAACAAACGCTTTAATTATTATAATTTTATGCATAAAATTTTCAAAGTTTGTGCAAATAAATAAATAAATTTGGTGAGACTAAATTTACACGGTCAAAATTTATGATATTTAAAGTAATATCAGTAATAACATACTCGTATATACATTTATATAGCTATAGATGCTTTTTTATTTTTTTATTGGAATTGACTTTGTATCTACCTGATGGTAAGCAGACCTACAAATTCCATTGTGCCCCCCCCCGCCTAACCATCCAAATATACTTAAAACCTACTATTGAAACACATCAAAATCTATAAAATCACCAGGTAACGTTTTTTTATAACCAAATGAATAACTAAGGTTCAAATGAACTATATTATATAACTAATATTTTTTTTAGGTCCTTTAGTTTACTAAAGAAGGCTCAAATACAAAAGTCAGTGTTTTTTAATCAATATGTTTAATAAGTAAGAGGTAATACGATCAGTAAATATAAAACTATTATGAATAATAAAATAAAATATATATCTGTAATCAATTTATATAAATATTTTCGGAATTATATTAACTTGTCTTGTTAATAAAATAAAATAACAACTACAATCAATGGATTCCATTTTAAATGGCTTCCTTTGACAACTTTTCAACGAACATTTTCTAGTTTTTCTCGTGCCTTTTGTATTATGTTACACAAAGAAAAATTGTATTGCAAAAATTGCTAAAAACGAAATAAAATTGATCTCAAAGGTATACAAGCTTTATTTCCATAATAGCTTTTAAGAAAACGCTTTAGGCAATTTCAATATTCAATTAAAATATAACCTTTAGGATATATTATTATGATTGGTTCCTTTATATATAAATTTGGCATTAAAAAACGTAACATCACTAGTTCCTTACAGCGCCTGAGACCGTCTAGACGGCATCGGGGTACCCAGCGAACGTGATTTCTTCCCAACTCGTTGTATGCGAAAGGACTGAATGTTATAGGGCGGGCGTTTAGGAGGTAGATATTATGGATACGGATGCGGCTAAGTTAACTAGTGGTGAAAAACGATTCAAATTAAAGAAAGATGTGGTTCTGCCAACGTGAAATGACTCAGCAGATTGATTTTGATGGATCCGATGTTATTCCGAGACTATAATGAACATAAGCTCATTTCGGTGTTTGTATAATATACTCAATTTTATTGAATAAATTTTGATCTATTCTAGTATATTTAATAACCCATCTATAATTCAGTTTCAATAGTGTAACCAAGACCGACAGCTAACGTGCTCTCTGAGGCACTAAAGTGGCGTTGTCAGACAGATGTAGATTGTTTTATTTATTCAAAATGCATTGGTACACACTGGGTTATGAATCCGTAACCTAAGAAACTTACGTGGTGTTTTTAAGTCTACGTGGTGAGTACTACAACTCTAACCAACTCCACTACGTTAATAATTTAAATAGGTATGTATAAATATTTATTTATCATCACGGTGCTTTACGGTGACGAGACCGTCCAGAAGGTACCCATTGGATAGGACTTGTCTACGGAGTATTTATAACAAAAATTATTTGATTTTTAATTAAACACCATAATCAAAAAAAAAAAAATGTGAGCTAACAGAATATCACTATTAAATATTATAACCTAACCTATGTATATTTAACTTATTAAAACATGTCAAAATAAAATACATTTCAATAAAATAAGAACATTAATTGAAATATCACAAACAAGATTGTTATATCCGGGTAAATCCTTTCATAATAACTGCGAATAATCTGCGGCTAAGCCTGAAATGGGTCCGGCCTCTTCGCGGTGAAGTAGGAAATGTTTAATGCATGCAAATTTGAATAATCACAATAGACTATTTAGTCAAAGCTACATTATGCATAATTACTATTCAACATAATGATAACTTTATATACAATAAACTGACAATGTACAACTTCAGAGTCGTGTTTTCAGTTGTCGACAAACACAATAATTATACCGACATTGTCAAATACCGTTCGGTATTCCTCAGGGGTTGAATCAAATAATCGCTTTCTGATATTCAGGGCGCGGTCGACCGCAATTCACCCGCCGAGAGGGTTTGTTGTATTCAACACAACATCGTTCATATTATATATATTTTTAACAATAACTCTCCCTGTACTGAAATTTATCTAAATATATATGAAATTCTCAATATATCTAAAGAAAAAACGTTGTTGACTGATCCACATCGCTGAACTGAAACCGCTGGAGTGAATTTAAAAAATCAAGCTTTACTACAAGCCCCTAGTATACGGATAATATTTTCATTATTATCTTTAGGAAACAAATATCAGCCGTGAAGCTTAATATTTGAGTCCTTTTTTTAAAACTAAATACTCATATATATTCATCATCAGCGCAATGCGGCGGGAGTTTCTATATATCATAACTTGTACATTGTATAATTTATTTAGTAAAGCAAAAGCTACGAATATTAAAATATATACACATTTATTTAGATAAATGTTTATTGTAGAAATTCAATCGGAATAAAATATTACAAATGGGTATAATTAAAAAAAAACTATCAAGCGTTTAACTTTACAAATTCAAATTAGGTAATTTTGCAGCATTTCATCTTGTAAATGAGAAATGCCACGTTTCGCTGGTTTGGGTATTTAGAAAGAATAAATGACGAAGCAATATATATGAAATTCTCAATATATCTAATGAAAAAAACAGATATATAGTTATTTGAAGGGTAAAAGTGGCCGAAAAAGGCCTACGTATAAAATTGGAATGGGTTCAGATACCAGCGTTATGTGCAAAAAAGATTTATGACTGTAGAAGAACATGTAGATATTGAGAATATCTAGATATTGAGATAAGTGGCAGTTGGTTGTATCCCGTAAAATGTACTGTTATTTAAAATATGTGTAAATGAAAACTAGTTTTGAAATAATATACCCCAGTATCTGGAATGCTGAGCAAAATATGTATGATCTAAATTAGCTTGCACATAATTAGTACAATTACACATATCGTGCATTTTCCACGAATCACGGGCCTTGTTTACTAATTTTGATAATATATTAATTTGATCAGCGTTCTAGAAACTGGGGGTAATTGGCGTAAAAAGAGAATTAGACCCGCGGGACTAGTCCAGCGAATAGAATTACTAAAAGCAAACTAATTGACTGCAGACCATTTAACCTCGCTTCATCCCGACGGCCAACTGAACGCAAACATTATTTCAGGATAAATTTTAATTAAATTTAAAGTTAAGGGGTACGAAGTCATAAATACTAGAAAGTTTAGAAATATCTTATAAACGACAGTGAACTCGCACTTTAACAGCAGTAAAAGAAAAAGAATCTACATTCTACGATTGTTATATATTATAACCCACATAATGATTATATAAAAAAATACATCACACTTTCAAATTGTGAACAGTAACTTATTAGAAAAATCCTGTAAAAAAACTGAAACACGGGTCTATTAGTTTTTCTAATCTATTAGTCTGAGAGAGACAATAAATAATATATAGTTTAAATACACTAAAAATCTATATTCAATTAGATTGTTTTATATAACATATCACCGAAAGAAGAAATGAGGCAAAGAACTTTTATTACTTTTTGAATTACACTCATCCCGCAAAATTCCCTCTATATTAGCTTTTTGTTATCTCATAATATATAAAATTCGGCTAATATAGTTATCGTTTTTACCCAGTAGGTACCTATTAGGCCCTGTTAATATAATACCAATTTTACGTCTTTGTTCTTAAAACTAATTATGCTCTGATATCGGTAACAAATATTAATAGGGTTCGATAGAGTATAAATAGCTAAGGTGTACAGCAAATTACATTTTGCTAACAACGAACCTTTTCTTTTTTTATCTTAATTATCTAAGCGAATTGAAGCAAAATTTGCGCGAGGGTCTTATTGATTCTCCCAGTTTTCAAGAATAATGATCAAAATTATTCTATAAGTAATCAAATTAGTTAACAAGATACGTAATTGGTAAAATGTTATGTTTCGCAATTTTTTTACCAATCATGTGCCTTTCTATTTTTAATTTTAATTATAGAATGATTTGATCGACGTTTTAGAAACGTAACCCAGACACTAACCGCAGGACAGTGTTCATATACTTGCATATTCGTACCTATTTTGCTATAAGCTCGGCTCGTTCTATTCCAGAATCTTAAATAAAAAATTCCAACAAAAAGGACAGACCAATAAATATGTCACTAACAAGAAGAAACTTTACTACCTACAATTTAGAAAGGAAGTAACTTAAACCGAGTCACTGCAAATCGTGTCACGGTTCCAGAAAATCGGGCAAACCCCGAGTAAAGTTGTAACTCTTGTAGAACAATGTAAACTAGTAGCGAGTACTATTTCTTGGAATAACAAACAAAGACAAATGACTTTTTGAAGAGATAGAATATAAATTCAACCTCTTGTCTAGGTTCCATTTTAATAGGAGAACTTCCATTGATGCGTTTTTCAATTTAATTAATACTCTACTTTGATCGGGTGCAGCTAATCAAATGGGGACTCTTTTACGGACCTTCATACTATGCAGATGCGATTAAAATTTGTCGTATAATCGCAAATCGATTTTTAACGAACGTCGATATAAAAGTAAATGGAATTAGTAGTAACCAAAATACAAAGTGTTTATGTCAAAAATAAACTAGGTCAAAGTAATCAAATGATACACTCGTAAGAACAATATAATAATGACAAGTAGAAAATTGGCCTAAAATTATTCAATCAAATTGAGTATGGCGTGACACAGGATCTCCCACAGTATAAATGTTAGAAAGTTAAACGTGTGCGTTGACATATGATAGCCAAACAAAACTATGCAGAAATATATATATAACTTTTAATATGAAATGCATACATACACAAGCGGCCATATTCTTAAAAATGTTTATATAAAGGTAACGTTAGATTGACAAAATAACGAAAACCTAAGGTACAACTGTCAGCACACGGAATGCTACGAGTAGTAGTGTCAAGGTAAAAGCATCTATAAAACAAGGGAATAAAGTGCATACTTGTTTAGTTAGTGATGTTGCTGATTCTTCAATGTAATTTTTAAAGGATATCATTATTTTGACAAGCTAACGGTTCCGTTAGAAGAAACAGAATAAGTCCGCAGGGGCCATATTCTGTATCTTATAACGTATCTTAAACGTTAGTTTGTCAAAATAACGAAGTCCTTTAAAAATTACACTGGACAATCAGCAACAACAATAACTAAAAAAGACATGTACTTTAGTCCCTTATGTTACTAGTACTATTCCTGTGACAGTTTTTAGTATTTCGCGTGGTGGCAATAATTGTACATAAAGAATTTCGTTATTTTGACAATTTAACGTTACTTTTAAAATAAATAGAATACGGCCCCTGGGGCCGATTTCATAAACGTGACAATTCTAATTTACAATCACAATTTATAATACATTGCTTGGTTTAGTTTATACGAAAGTAAATAATTCATAATAAACTAAGCTATGTGTTATAAATAGTCATTAAAATTTACAATTGTCAGGTTTATGAAATAGGCCCCAGGTGTATGCATTTAATTTTATTACTTAAGTAAAGAATAAAAATAAAACATATATTAAATAGTTGAAAGGAGTTTGATGGTAGTTAGTTTATAACAATAATTAATTTAACAGAATACTAATTTAAGTACTATATTTATTAAAATGTAATATAATGTCTAATTAACTTCAGTTCAAATATGTTGAATATATGAGACCGCCTAGACGGCCTCACGGTACCCAGCGGAGGGGTTTTTAATCCCACCTCATCGTAGCCGATGGTATGAGTCTAAACTGAACAAGTGGCTAGCTCGTTGCGATGTTTGGATAGACTTAATAACTCGTCTACATACAGTTTCATAAGATGGTATAGTGAAACTGGGACCGACAGCTTAACGTGGTCTCCTAGGCACTATAGTGGTGTTGTTAAATAAATATACATAAATATTTAGATTAAAAACACACCGGGATTTGAACCAGGGACCTAAGTATATTTAAGTCAAAGGTCTAGCCAACTTGGCCACTACGTATATTTTATTCATAATTTAATTATACGTTATCTTTGACAGCTTTCTATGGTTGTTTAACAGAATACAAAATGTGACAAATTACTTGCGATTGATTCTATTACGATTACGAACTAAAGAAGTAATTAAACGATAACTAATATTGTTAGTTTTTTTCTATATAATAGCACGACATGTGACTGAGATGATAAAAAAATAGCAGTCCATGAATAGTGACAACCAACACTAGGGCTAATAGATGCCACGTGCAGTCGTAGATACTATGTCGGTTTTTTAGTCAAAAAATCACGCTTTTCTTGAAGAACTTGGGATTATAATAGATTAGAGAAAATAATTGGCATCACAAACACTTTGGTTTAGTACGCAGATGAATTTTATCATCATTCAACAGGCAAAATCCTTAGTTAAGATTTGAGGCAGAAATCGATTTGTAATATCATTCAGGTATATATTAATAATGTACAGTTCGAGAGAAAACAGAAGAAATATAATCAAAGTCAAAGCTTACTTGAGAGTTCTAGTTGTTGTTTGTTATTTGTGGTTACAATCCTAATGACTACCCAGATCTGAAGCCGCAGAAATAAAGACCCGTGAGATTCTTTAATTACATTCACAATACCATCAAAGGAAAATCAAATAAGTACAAACTGGAGGACCTCTTCATGTCATTGAAACTTTTTTTTACCTGGGACTTATTCCATAAACGGGATAACTGTAATTTTAACTACAATTTAAAATACATTGCTTTGTATAGTATGAATTATTCACTTTGAACCAACTAAAACAAGCAATCTAAATATATATAACTGAAAGGTGACTGACTGACATAGAGATCTATCAACGCACAGGCCAAACCACTAGACGGATCGGGCTGAAATTTGGCATGCAGGTAGATGTTATGACGTAGGCATCCGCTAAGAAAGGATTTTGATAAATCCTATCCCCAAGGGGATAAAATAGGGGATGAAAGTTTGTATGATAAAAAAATAACTATTCCACGCGGACGAAGTCGCGAGCACAGCTAGTGTATTATAAATTGTTTTATCGTGTTTAGGAAATAGGTTCTTGATAATTTGGCTGCCTCCGAAGACATATTAATACGTTTTTCTGTACAGTTTGTCATGCATGCATGATAATATGTATTTGTATCGTTTCTGGTACATATAGTACTAGCCTAAAGCTTTGAGCTTAGTTTATGACTAGGGCAATATTGTGCAATGTCCTTTATATTAATATTATTAATTTGTTTTATACATAATACCTGAAGTTTGCCTGTAACTATTGTTTTATATTGCACTATTATGTTGACGTGGCTTTATATTTATATAGCCGCAATATTATTTGTGTAACATCAGACTTTAAAATAGTTAAACACCTATTTATTAATTTACCATGACAATATTGAAGGAAAAGAACGCCTGAGGTTCCTCTGCCATCTCCTATTGAATTTTAAAAAAATGTGAAAAGTTTTATATGAAGAGTCTGCATAAAAATTTAATCCGTCGTTCCAGAGATAAAGAGAACTGTACAAAAAACCACCCGTAAAGCCCTTAACACCCCTTATCCCGCTTCTAATTAAAATTTCTCAAAATGGTGGAACCCCTATTAATTTAATTGCAAACGTATGTTCACCTACTTACAGAAAGCACAAAATATATAAAGTTGCAAACTATATTTAAACCTAAATAATTAATCTAAACAAGAAATATATTTAAGAGCAAAGATGTAATTGTTTCTTTGTTCCAAGTGATTTCAAAGATTATTTCACCAAGAGAAAGCTGGATTATCTGCGTAAGGACTGTATTTCATTTTCGATCCCATTTCTTTAAATCAAACGACGGGTAAAACACTGCTAGTACCTACAAACCATATATACATTACATCGTCTACAGTAAAACCCTGTGAAGGATGAAGTTCTGTGCATACGACAACTTAATTATGCAGCAAAATTAAACCTTAACTCCTTTAACTTAATTTTGACGTATTCATAAATGTAGGTGAAGTTGCAAATTGTGTTGAAACTAAGTCTTTGAAGATTATTTTAAAAACCTAGATGGATAATTGCTTCTGATTAAATTGTATAGACCATTTAAAATGTGGTTTTTACTTTCTATTACTTCTCGCATCTTCCAATACTTTTTCAAAAATGATTCATTTCAGACTTTCAGTGTCTGTAACACTGAAAGTCTACGATTTAATTGCATGTGTAGAAATCGTTTTCATAGTACACAACATATAACACTACCAGATTTCCGAAGTTCACGTGTTAAATGTTTACAAGGTAATATATTTATATATACGATAATAATAGAATAATAGCTATGTACAATTTTATTCATCAACGTTGTTGTGGTTACTCTACTAAGTAACCACACATAAACATAAGTACAAAAAACTGTGAAGGGGTAAAAAGAGTACTTACCTAATTGGAAAGCCGCCATATTGAAATGTCATTCAACTGTCAGTGTCAAACATGCCGAAATTCATTATTATATAGCAATAATGAATTTTTACCAAAAAGCCTCGACAGCAGACTCCAATCATTCCATTTTAAACGATAACGGCAGCGATACCTTTCAAATGCTCTGCTATGAGTTTTTGTTAAAAAAAAACCACTTACTACTTCTTTTACTTTTTTTTATTTATAGTGTAAACACTATGTGTGTTATTATATGTAACCTCATTCATATACTCATCAACAGATCTACGCAGTTAACTGTAAAGTGGCGAAAATATGAACTAACTAATTAGAAAGGCCGCAATATTAAAATGCCATTTGTCTGTCAGTGTCAAAGATCCCAAAAGCTATAAATATTATTACCGAAGAGACTCGACAGCAGACTCCACTCATTCCACTTAAACGACTACGGCAGCTACAACTTTCAGTAAGAAACTGTTTTGTAAGTTTTTTTGTTAAACAAATTTTTACTTACTACTTTTTTTACACTTTATACTGTAACCACAAATAAACATCATAAGTATAGACCGACAGAGTTAACTGAGAAGTGGCGAAATTAGGAACTAATTAGGAAGGCCGCCATGTTAAAAAGTTATGCGATAGTCAGTGTCAAATTTGCCAAAAGCTATAAAAAGTGATCATCGAAGATAGGAACTAACTAATTAGGAAGGCCGCCGTTTTAAAATATCATTAGACTGTCAGTCTTAATTATACCAAAAGCTAAAAAAAGGTGATCACCGAAAAGACGACAGCAGGCTCCAATCATTCCATTTAAAATGACGACGGCAGGGATACCTTTCAGTAACTCTACTGTAAGATTTTTTTAAACAAATTTCCACTTGCTACTTCTTACACACTTTATAGTGCAACCACAAATAAACATCATAAGTATAGACCGACAGAGTTAACTGAGAAGTGGCGAAATTAGAAACTAATTAGCAAGGCCGCCATGTTAAAACGTTTGCGATAGTCAGTGTCAAATTTGCCAAAAACTATAAAAAGTGATAATCGAAGATAGGAACTTACTAATTAGGAAGGCTGCCATTTTAAAATGTTATTATACTGTCAGTCTTAATTATAATAAAAGCTAAAAAAGGTGATCACCGAAAAGACGACAGCGGGCTCCAATCATTCCATTTAAAATGACGACGGCAGGAATACCTTTCAGTAACTCTACTGTAAGATTTTTTTAAATAAATTTCCACTTGCTACTTCTTACGCACTTTATAGACCAACCACACATAAACATCATAAGTATAGATCGACAGAGTTCAATGAGAAGTGGCGAAAATAGGACCTAATTATTTATAATAAACGTTCTTTCTTTTAAATTGTCAGTGTAAATTGTGCTAAAAGCTATAAAAAATGATCACCGAAGATACTTGACAGCAGACTTCAATCATTCTATTTAAAACTAAAACAGCAGCGATACCTTTCAGTAGTTCTATTATAAGTTTTTGTTAAACAATCTTTCGTTTACTACTTATTTTATACTATAAAACAGTTTATTTTATATTGTAAGCACACATAAACTTTATAAGAACAAACCCACGCAGTTAACTGTGAAGTGGCGAAAATGGGAACTAATTTGGAAAGCCGCCATGTTAAAATGTAATTCGATTGTCAGTGTCAAATATGTCGAAAGCTATAAAAAGTAATCAACAATCGAACTAACTAATTAGGAAGACCGCCATGTTGAATTGGCATTCGACGCTCAGTGTCAATTATACCGAAAGCTAAAAAAAAATTATCACCAATGAGACGATAGCAGACTTCAATCATTCCATTTAAAATGACGACGGCAGCGGTACCTTTCAGTAGTTCTACTGAAAGTATTAGTTAAAGAATTTTTCACTTACTTCTTATTTTATACTTTAAAGTGTAACCACACATAAACATCATAAGTATAGACCGACGAAGTTAACAGAGAAGTGGCGAAAATAGGAACTAACTAATTAGGAAGGCCGCCATGTTAAAATGTTATTCGATCGTCAGCGTCAAATATGCCGAAAGCTATAAAAAGTGATCACGGGGGAACTAAGTAATGAAGGCCGCCATGTTAAAATGTTATTGGATCATCAGTGTCAAATGTGCCGAAAGCAAAAATAGTGATCACCGAAGAGACTCGGCAGCAGACTCAAATCATTTCTTTAACGTTTTAACAAGGAACTAACTAATTAGGAAGGAAGATATGTTAAATGTCATCAGACTGTCAGTGGCAAATACACCGAAAGTTAAAAAAGGGTGATCACCTTTCAGTAGCTTTCATCAGTGTCAAATGTGCCGAAAGCAAAAAAAGTGATCACCGAAGAGACTCGGCAGCAGACTCAACTCATTTCTTTAACGTTTTAACAAGGAACTAACTAATTAGGAAGGAATATATGTTAAATGTCATCAGACTGTCAGTGGCAAATATACCGAAAGTTAAAAAAGGGTGATCACCTTTCAGTAGCTTTACTGTAAGTTTTTATTAAACAATTTTTCACTTACTCCGCAGAGAAGCTCTACTCTACAGAGAAGTGGTGAAAATAAGAACTAACTAATTAGGAAGACCGCCATGTTGAAATGTTATTCGACGGTCAGTGTAAATTGTGCCAAAAGTTATAAATCACCAAAGATACTTGACAGCAGACAAAGTTAACAGAGAAGTGGCGAAATTAGGAACTAACTAATTAGGAAAGCCGCCATGTACAAACGTTTCCTATACTGCTTATTTTACACTTAATAGTGTAAGCACACATAAACCTCATAAGAGCATACCTACGCAGTTAAATGTGAAGTGGCGAAAATAGGAACTAACTAATTAGGAAAGCCGCCATGTTGAAATGCCATTCGACTGTCAGTGTCGAAGTTGCCAGTAGGTATAAAAATTATAACATAAGATACTCGACAGCAGGCTCCAATTGTTCCACTTAAAACGACGACGACAGCTACACCTTTCAGTAGCTCTTTGAGCAAACCTACGCAGTTAAATGTGAAGTGGCGATAATAGGAACTAACTACGGAAGGCCGCCATGTTGAAATGTCATTCGACTGTCAGTGTCAAAGATACCAATTGGTATAAAAATTATTATTGAAGATACTCGACAGCAGATTCCAATCATTCTACTTAAAACTACACCTTTCAGTAGCTCTTTTGTAAGTTTTTTTGTTAAACAATATCTTACTTACAACTACTTTCACACTTTATAGTGCACATAAACATCATAAGTATAGACCGATAAAGTTAACTGAGAAGTGGCGAAAATAGGAACTAACTAATTAGGAAGGCCGCCATGTTGAAATGTCATTCGACTGTTAGTATAAAAAAATGTTTTAAAAAACTCATTATAGAGATACAGTTATGTAAGTGAAACTGAAAGGTCGTTTTGTTAGAATGGGAATATGTGTAAATTGCCCGACATATTATTATTTAATGTTTTCTAGATAGTAAAACAGTTGGGACAGTCCATATTGTCGTTGCCAATTTTTTATTCATATTTATAAGACCAATGCGTACGCGCATATATCATTTGTTGAACAGGTGTTTTGAAGAAATAATAGGTTTAATTTCTATGTAACAAATTTTAACGTTTAAAAAATTATTTAGTTTATTAATGAAAGTTTTTCGAATGATTATTAAAATCAGTTTTTTTTTTATTTTTACAACATACAATAGAATTATCATTTTTTTATTTGAATTTATCATATGCCTGAGTTGACATAGTATTCTTAATTTGTTTCATTAATGCTAATGTAACGTCAAGATGAGTATTGCATTATCATGTGATATACATAATACGCCATAAGCGTCTTCTAAGACATAAATGATGATAGATGTTATTCTGAAGACAGGTTACTGAAAATTGTTAAACAAAAGTGTACGAGAAATTGTGCCATGATATTATATGGGACACCCCTAATTTATTTACATCATTTAACATTTTAATTTACTTAACATAATATAATTTTATAATAAGTGTTTATGTAAATAAAAGACACAATTAGTCGTTATAATTTTATTTAACAATAAAAAAGTCTTAACATTAAAAAAATGAGTTTCAGATTACACAATTAAACAAAAACATATCGAAAAATGTTAACATAACCAAACA
The DNA here is from genome assembly GCA_947458855.1 of Monopis laevigella. Lineage (NCBI taxonomy): Eukaryota > Metazoa > Arthropoda > Insecta > Lepidoptera > Tineidae > Monopis > Monopis laevigella. Next base: position 18,297,263 of record OX381576.1, read on the forward strand.
AACTATACAAAACAAGTAAATTAAACATAAAATAAGAAGCGGGCTGACTGAACATAACAGATACACAGTAGCACTAAAAGAGATTCATCTCATTCGCACCCGTCAGCGAATTGTAGGTTAAACTGTGTAAACGAGTCGTGAATAGGTCAGTGCCGCGATTCAGTGAACTTGATAGGACAGCCGGCGCCCGTCGACCCTGTGGAACGAGGAAGGAAGTCGCAGAGGGATAAAGACCTGTTTTTTCGAGCTCTTCTTCAGCAGACGCGCATGGAACGAGCTCGGCGTGTCGATGGTGTGCTGCCGAGACAGAGTCGCATGCGGGGCGCTCACGGAGCTTTGTCGGAACCACGGCAACGATATTTTTCGCCGGCTCTTGTGTTGCTTTTGCGGCGCGGAGGGGGGCGGCGTACACATCGCGGTAACACGTGCTCGCGCTTCAAAACGTAACGCGACACACCTCCGACGCTGGGGAGAGCGATATCGTCACTGCCGTATCGCTTCGTTAGCTCAACACTCTTTCCCGCGCGCACACTACGCAGCCTCCGTATTGAGCTACAATTCCCGAATTTATTCCAAGAGGTCCTGCCGAAAGGCGCCTAATCCTCCCGCAAAGAGCAGACGCGGACCCTGTCGCAGTGTCAGCGGCAACGACGCGACGATTGTGGTCACCGCCTCACTCGGATAAGGACGTTCCAAGGTCGACAGATCAGATGTCGCTACATTTAGCGTTTTCTTTGCTTGACGTTTTTATTTACGAGTAAATGATTGTTAGAAAATATCTTAAGTATTATTAAAATAATTTAAAAATAAATATTCGCTTTATTTGCTTTTTTATTAATTCAAATAAACATCCGGTTCTGTTTATGTTATACTGAAAATATTATATTTTGGATATGTAATTAAAACTAGCTAAACATAAAAGCACTAGATGTTTTAATAACTATTTTTTTATTCCCAACAATAACCTAATACGTGAAATACCAGTAAACTAATTTTATTATAATGATAGCCGGGATGCGAGTCTAGAGCAATTACCTTTAAAATTCTGCCACCTGAGCGGCAGTTATGCAGTTGCATAACTGCCGCAATCTCACAGTCAACTATTCAGGGCGTTATGGATATTAAAATTTAATTTAATTTTAGTAGTAACACTAATTACGAGTATATTAAAATAAATAATGCAAACAAGTAAACCAACTATAACTTGTGTTTACCAATATTATATTTTTGTTAATACACTCGTAATTACTTATTGTATACCCATTTATAATACTAACGCCAAGGAATTAGATTAATTCTCGTAAATAAAGTAATAAAATAAAAGTATAAGTACTATTATTTCTTCTGTGGTATAAGCCCCGGTTGCTAGTACCTAACCGAACGTTAAATTGACTTAGTGGTTAAATGTTTTTTAATAAATAATCAAACTTTTGAGCGTTGTAACAATCTATACATATAGCAAAATTGTAAATGAAAAATATATAAATTATAAATAAATAAATAATAAATCGACACACGTCACTTATTGTAAAAGCTCTTGAGAAAAGTTTAAAAAGACACCAGAGTTTTAAAATACAATGCTCTATAAAGCAAAATTGGATATATAAAAATTACAAAACTGGAATAATATATGTATTGTTTATAGTTAGTTTATGAAAAATATTTATTTTTCGTTTAAATAAAATGTCAACTTCTTACCGGAGTGAAGTTAGCGGCCAAAAGTTTTCTGCCATTATAACTCGACCAATTTTAAAATCCTCTTTTTTTAATATGATAAAACTGACACAATATACACTAAATAACAAAACTCACCCTTTCAGTAGATGCCTAAGTGTCCCTAAGACCCTTTTATATAAGAATTAAGTGAAAAAAATAAAAGATATTTTATTTATTTAAAATAAATATTGCGAGTGAATTGGATAATCAAATCCCCTGACCAAGAGATACTGACATATTGGAATAGTTAGAGGAGGCCATGACACACTATTCTAGCAAGTTTCTAGGTGGTACTATGACTAGTTATTTAATTATGATTCTTTTAATTTATGACATCAGTCAATTTTACAAATTTTAATATAGGAGTGAATTGGATTTTCCAATCCCCTGATCAAGAGATACTGACATATTGGAATAGTTAGAGGAGGCCATGACACACTATTCTATCAAGTTTCTAGGTGGTACTATGACTAGTTATTTAATTATGATTCTTTTAATTTATGACATCAGTCAATTTTACAAATTTTAATATAGGAGTGAATTGGATTATCAAATCCCCTGACCAAGAGATACTGACATATTGGAATAGTTAGAGGAGGCCATGACACACTATTCTAGCAAGTTTCTAGGTGGTACTATGACTAGTTATTTAATTATGATTTTTTTAATTTATGACATCAGTCAATTTTACAAATTTTAATATAGGAGTGAATTGGATTTTCCAATCCCCTGACCAAGAGATACTGACATATTGGAATAGTTAGAGGAGGCCATGACACACTATTCTAGCAAGTTTCTAGGTGGTACTATGACTAGTTATTTAATTATGATTCTTTTAATTTATGACATCAGTCAATTTTACAAATTTTAATATAGGAGTGAATTGGATTATCAAATCCCCTGACCAAGAGATACTGACATATTGGAATAGTTAGAGGAGGCCATGACACACTATTCTACCAAAGTTCCTAGGTGGTACTATGACTAGTTATTTAATTATGATTCTTTTAATTTATGACATCAGTCAATTTTACAAATTTTAATATAGGAGTGAATTGGATTATCAAATCCCCTGACCAAGAGATACTGACATATTGGAATAGTTAGAGGAGGCCGTGACACACTATTCTAGCAAGTTTCTAGGTGGTACTATGACTAGTTATTTAATTATGATTTTTTTAGTTTATGACATCAGTCAATTTTACAAATTTTAATATAGAAGTGAATTGGATTATCAAATCCCCTGACCAAGAGATACTGACATATTGGAATAGTTAGAGGAGGCCATGACACACTATTCTAGCAAAGTTCCTAGGTGGTACTATGACTAGTTATTTAATTATGATTCTTTTAATTTATGACATCAGTCAATTTTACAAATTTTAATATAGGAGTGAATTGGATTATCAAATCCCCTGACCAAGAGATACTGACATATTGGAATAGTTAGAGGAGGCCGTGACACACTATTCTAGCAAGTTCCTAGGTGGTACTATGACTAGTTATTTAATTATGATTTTTTTAATTTATGATATCAGTCAAATTTATAAATTTTAATATAGGAGTGAATTGGATTATCAAATACCCTGACCAAGAGATACTGACATATTGGAATAGTTAGAGGAGACCACGACACACTATTCTAGCAACTTCCTAGGTGGTACTATGACTAGTTATTTAATTATGATTTTTTAAATTTATGATATCAGTCAAATTTATAAATTTAAATATAATAGTGAATTGGATTATCAAATCCCCTGACCAAGAGATACTGACATATTGAAATAGTTAGAGGAGGCCATGACACATTATTCTAGCAAGTTCCTAGGTGGTACTATGACTAGTTTTTTAATTATGATTCTTTTAATTTATGACATCAGTCAATTTTACAAATTTTAATATAGGAGTGAATTGGATTATCAAATCCCCTGACCAAGAGATACTGACATATTGGAATAGTTAGAGGAGACCATGACACACTATTCTAGCAACTTTCTAGGTGGTACTATGACTAGTTATTTAATTATGATTTTTTTAATTTATGATATCAGTCAAGTTATTATATTTAAATTTTTAAATTTGACTGATATCATAAATTAAAAAAATCATAATTAAATAACTAGTCATAGTACCACCTAGGAACTTGCTAGAATAGTGTGTCATGGCCTCCTCTAACTATTCCAATATGTCAGTATCTCTTGGTCAGGGGATTTGATAATCCAATTCACTCCTATATTAAAATTTGTAAAATTGACTGATGTCATAAATTAAAAAAATCATAAATAAATAACTAGTCATAGTACCACCTAGGAACTTGCTAGAATAGTGTATCATGACCTCCTCTAACTATACCAATATGTCAGTATCTCTTGGTCAGGGGATTTGATAATCCAATTCACTCCTATATTAAAATTTATAAATTTGACTGATTACCTAATTTAAAAAAATCATAATTAAATAACTAGTCAGAGTACCACCTAGGAACTTGCTAGAATAGTGTGTCATGGCCTCCTCTAACTATTCCAATATGTCAGAATCTCTTGGTCAGGGGATTTGATAATCCAATTCACTCCTATACTAAAATTTATAAATTTGACTGATATCATAAATTTAAAAAAACATAATTAAATAACTAGTCATAGTGCCACGTAGGAAGTTGCTAGAATAGTGTGTCATGGCCTCCTCTAACTATTCCAATATGTCAGTATCTCTTGGTCAGGGGATTTGATAATCCAATTCACTCCTATATTAAAATTTAAATATTTGACTGATATCATAAATTGTAAAAATCATAATTAAATAACTAGTCATAGTACCACCTAGGAACTTGCTAGAATAGTATGTCATGGCCTCCTCTAACTATTTCAATATGTCAGTATCTCTTGGTCAGTGGATTTGATAATCCAATTCACTCCTATATTAAAATTTGTAAAATTGACTGATGTCATAAATTAAAAAAATCATAAATAAATAACTAGTCATAGTACCACCTAGGAACTTGCTAAAATAGTGTGTCATGGCCTCCTCTAACTATTCCAATATGTCAGTATCTCTTAGTCAGGGGATTTGATAATCCAATTCACTCCTATATTAAAATTTGTAAAATTGACTGATGTCATAAATTAAAAGAATCATAATTAAAAAACTAGTCATAGTACCACCTAGGAACTTGCTAGAATAATGTGTCATGGCCTCCTCTAACTATTTCAATATGTCAGTATCTCTTGGTCAGGGGATTTGATAATCCAATTCACTATTATATTTAAATTTATAAATTTGACTGATATCATAAATTTAAAAAATCATAATTAAATAACTAGTCATAGTACCACCTAGGAAGTTGCTAGAATAGTGTGTCGTGGTCTCCTCTAACTATTCCAATATGTCAGTATCTCTTGGTCAGGGTATTTGATAATCCAATTCACTCCTATATTAAAATTTATAAATTTGACTGATATCATAAATTAAAAAAATCATAATTAAATAACTAGTCATAGTACCACCTAGGAACTTGCTAGAATAGTGTGTTACGGCCTCCTCTAACTATTCCAATATGTCAGTATCTCTTGGTCAGGGGATTTGATAATCCAATTCACTCCTATATTAAAATTTGTAAAATTGACTGATGTCATAAATTAAAAGAATCATAATTAAATAACTAGTCATAGTACCACCTAGGAACTTTGCTAGAATAGTGTGTCATGGCCTCCTCTAACTATTCCAATATGTCAGTATCTCTTGGTCAGGGGATTTGATAATCCAATTCACTTCTATATTAAAATTTGTAAAATTGACTGATGTCATAAATTAAAAGAATCATAATTAAATAACTAGTCATAGTACCACCTAGGAAGTTGCTAGAATAGTGTGTCATGGTCTGCCCTAACTATTCCAATATGTCAGTATCTATTGGTTAGGGGATTTGATAATCCAATTCACTCCTATATTAAAATTTATAAATTTGACTGATATCATAAATTAAAAACATCATAATTAAATAACTAGTCATAGTACCACCTAGGAACTTGCTAGAATAGTGTATCATGGCCTCTTCCAACTATTCCAATATGTCAGTATCTCTTGGTCAGGGGATTTGATAATCCAATTCACTCCTATATTAAAATTTATAAATTTGACTGATATCATAAATTAAAAAAATCATAATTAAATAACTAGTCATAGTACCACCTAGAAACTTGCTAGAATAGTGTGTCATGGCCTCCTCTAACTATTCCAATATGTCAGTATCTCTTGGTCAGGGGATTTGATAATCCAATTCACTCCTATATTAAAATTTGTAAAATTGACTGATGTCATAAATTAAAAGAATCATAATTAAATAACTATTTATAGTACCACCTAGAAACTTGCTAGAATAGTGTGTCATGGCCTCCTCTAACTATTCCAATATGTCAGTATCTCTTGGTCAGGGGATTGGAAAATCCAATTCACTCCTATATTAAAATTTGTAAAATTGACTGATGTCATAAATTAAAAGAATCATAATTAAATAACTAGTCATAGTACCACCTAGAAACTTGCTAGAATAGTGTGTCATGGCCTCTTCCAACTATTCCAATATGTCAGTATCTCTTGGTCAGGGGATTTGATAATCCAATTCACTCCTATATTAAAATTTGTAAAATTGACTGATGTCATAAATTAAAAGAATCATAATTAAATAACTAGTCATAGTACCACCTAGAAACTTGCTAGAATAGTGTGTCATGGCCTTCTCTAACTATTCCAATATGTCAGTATCTCTTGGTCAGGGTATTTGATAATCCAATTCACTCCTATATTAAAATTTATAAATTTGACTGATATCATAAATTAAAAAAATCATAATTAAATAACTAGTCATAGTACCACCTAGAAACTTGCTAGAATAGTGTGTCATGGCCTCCTCTAACTATTCCAATATGTCAGTATCTCTTGGTCAGGGGATTTGATAATCCAATTCACTCCTATATAAAAATTTGTAAAATTGACTGATGTCATAAATTAAAAGAATCATAATTAAATAACTAGTCATAGTACCACCTAGAAACTTGCTAGAATAGTGTGTCATGGCCTCCTCTAACTATTCCAATATGTCAGTATCTCTTGGTCAGGGGATTGGAAAATCCAATTCACTCCTATATTAAAATTTGTAAAATTGACTGATGTCATAAATTAAAAAAATCATAATTAAATAACTAGTCATAGTACCACCTAGAAACTTGCTAGAATAGTGTGTCATGGCCTCCTCTAACTATTCCAATATGTCAGTATCTCTTGGTCAGGGGATTTGATAATCCAATTCACTCCTATATTAAAATTTGTAAAATTGACTGATGTCATAAATTAAAAGAATCATAATTAAATAACTAGTCATAGTACCACCTAGAAACTTGCTAGAATAGTGTGTCATGGCCTCCTCTAACTATTCCAATATGTCAGTATCTCTTGGTCAGGGGATTGGAAAATCCAATTCACTCCTATATTAAAATTTGTAAAATTGACTGATGTCATAAATTAAAAGAATCATAATTAAATAACTAGTCATAGTACCACCTAGAAACTTGCTAGAATAGTGTGTCATGGCCTCCTCTAACTATTCCAATATGTCAGTATCTCTTGGTCAGGGGATTTGATAATCCAATTCACTCCTATATTAAAATTTGTAAAATTGACTGATGTCATAAATTAAAAGAATCATAATTAAATAACTAGTCATAGTACCACCTAGAAACTTGCTAGAATAGTGTGTCATGGCCTCCTCTAACTATTCCAATATGTCAGTATCTCTTGGTCAGGGGATTTGATTATCCAATTCACTCGCAATATTTATTTTAAATAAATAAAATATCTTTTATTTTTTTCACTTAATTCTTATATAAAAGGGTCTTAGGGACACTTAGGCATCTACTGAAAGGGTGAGTTTTGTTATTTAGTGTATATTGTGTCAGTTTTATCATATTAAAAAAAGAGGATTTTAAAATTGGTCGAGTTATAATGGCAGAAAACTTTTGGCCGCTAACTTCACTCCGGTCAACTTCTTGGCTACTCAGTGTTTGGTAGATATTATTTCCTAAAACCTAATGTTATACCCACAAATCGGTGTTTAGGAAAAACGGAAGTAATACTATGAACAGCAAGGCATAGTATGGCTATGTTCATAAAGTTATTTTCTGTATTTTATTGTAACAATACGCACATGAATTTGCGTGACAACCACCAGTACAAAATCAATTAAATATAATCAAAAACCAATTAATACGTGGTAAAAGTTTAATATTGGTTCATTTTAGTCACTCGCGTCGTTAAAAACGTTGTAGTGTAACCACTACAAACTACAACCGATCGATAAAATCAACTTTAAATGAGTGGTTAAATTGATCCTTCATTCAATCTTTTGATTTATGTTGTATAGTAACAACGCTCAATTCATTTTTTTTTAAATTAACGTCAGTTAGGTATTAGTTTAAATTCTGACAGTTATAGTGGTATGCAGGAGTTTTCTGACTAAGGGCCGGTTCATCGAAAAGATGGCATAACTTATACTGGGGATAGTAATGTCAAATTTCATACAAATATTTATTCATAGATTAAATTCCTCAGAATTAGTACTCAGAATAATTATTTGTATATGATTTGACGTTACCTACCTTGGTATAAGTTATACCTTCTTTTGGTGGCATATGAAACGTATGCCGTTGAATCGGCCCTAAGTTCAATATAAAGTAGTAATGCACCTAATATTGAACTTTGGAAACTGCCAGTTACGCGTTTGTATGTAACAGAGAGTTAGTCTCGGAAGGTGTCCCAGTTCGAGTAGAATTTTTCAACAGTCCTACAAAAGTTATAACTAGTGTACTGTCGTATCTAGTTCGATTTAAGGTACTATAATAACTTACAAGTCATCTAATAAGTTTGATTTTTCCGTTCAGTTTTAAAATTAAAATTACAACTTAATAGTTATATTTTTTAAGTAAAAATTAATTAAATGTCAAAGGTCACCTATAAGATCAAAGTTAAAAAAGATTTGTTGGATCAGATTGAATCCAACCTAAATAGATTGTTTCTTCCAAAGTAAGCAGTTTATAAGCCTGTACTTCATTCTGTTATTGTCCTTTTGTGTTTATTAAAAATAAATAAAAATTGTGTTAGAATTAAGTAGGCAAAAAATGTAACGAGGGCAATCTGTCGACAAACTATTTATATAGTTTGGCAGATAAATACTTGTAAAATTCTGCATTTTTTTGTTTGATTAAATAAAGGAAGAAAATATAAAATATTTAAGTAAACCTATACAGTATTGGTCGCTCATATTACGGCTAAATGGTGCAGTTACGATATATATGGGCGGTGACAAAGACGAATTTGCATTACTAGTCTACTTTAATATATACACTATTTTATCGCCACATCAACTGGCCGTTTTATAACCTACCCTAAAAGGAAACCTCGGCGAGTAAGCGATAGAGTAGTCTCCCGAAAACGGGTAAGCCCATAAGTAAGGAGGTAAGTCGGACTGAAACTGACGGTTTTTGCATCTATATTAGGTATTTGAGTACATGTTTTTAACTATATACGTAAGTAAGTCTTGTTTTAATTTTATTTATTTTTATATAGATTTTAATATCTTAAATCTAACAATTATAGGTGGTAAAATTTACTTTTCTATGAATTTAGTAAAAGCATGAGTATACATGATACACTATACGCTATTAACGTATGACTTTAAACTGTAGAGGAATCATCCATCTTACATTAATATAAATAGCCTTCAAAGCGAACCCTAACATTATATATATTGCGCCCCATCACATTATCTAGGAGATATAAAAAGAAATAACCAACTACGAGCTATGGACTACAAAAATATCGCCGAAACAGGACAAATTTTGAATAATTTAAAACAGAAATTATTCAGTACCTAAATTGTTTTATTTATACATTTTTTTGTTGTAAAACATTTCCGTCGACAAAATAGAACCGAGTTTTAATTTAATAAAACTTGGAAATTTTCAGGAGAATTGTAATATTGCTGTTGGGTTCGTAAGAATAGATTTTATAAAACTTTCAGATCAACGAACTGAAACTAATCCCATTAAACACTTTTCCAACTTCATTGTCTAATTTATAATAAAATAGAAGTTCCAATATTAAAGTAGGTAACAGATAAAGAACCGTTATGAGGTTGTATCTTTTTAAATGTAATAAAACAATCTCAAAGTTGCCACGCTTGGGTTTGTCATCTTTCCTGCTTAATACTTTTTAATATCAAATTATAGGTAATATAATTTAAATATAATAACACTTATATATATAATTTCTCGCCAGCTCCTAAGAGTCGTAAATTGGTGTTATATAACCTATAACCGTCCAAGCCTTCAAGAAATGTCTATCAAATGAAAAAAGATTATTTCAAATCCGAGTGATAGTTCTAGAGATTAGCGCCAAAAAAAATCACAGAGTTTTATATTAATAAAAATATTACATCTAAACTTCTAACCTTATCACTTAGAGCTTACGGTCGCTTTTTAAATATAATTATTATCATTTCTTTAAATCAGAACAAAGTAGGATTTTGTTTGAGGGTGTGCATAAGGTGTGAAGATGAAGAGTACAGATTTCTCATACCGTGAAAATGGATCTAGTGATGAATAAAATTCAATGAGTAAAGATCTGAAAACGGTGAAAGTAGAAGTCTTAACTATTTTTTTAAACTTAAGCATTACTTTAATATTTCTTTTAATTTCTATAGGTATATTTGTAAAACCAAGGTGTAGCAAACACCTTGGTTTTACAACGAGTTTTTTCGTGGGATAAAATGTACCTTAAATACTTATCCAAATTGAACAATTCAAATGGATTTCCGGAAAATAACGCGTGATTCAATTAAATATATTGAACAATTAAGTTTATTTTTATTAAACTAGATTTTAATAATAAAATTTAATTATGTTACCTGTCCAAGTCGTTTGTTCTTGTATAATTTAAGAACTCATTTTGAAATGCTTAAAAATATCTAACCTGAAACTCAAAAATGTGACACGTTCACAGATAGATATTCCAGTTTTAAGTTTCCAGGTTTACAAACTAGTATTTGTTTGCTATATGTTTTTTCCACTTCGATAGAACAGGGTGGCTCGGGTGAAACATCCTATCTAGGAAATTTCACATCTGACTGGGCACACTTTGTGCTTTAAAAGCATAGATAAGTTACTCTAGCAGCACTACATTGAAATGCCAAAGTTCAATGTATTTACTAAAATACCTATAAATATTGTAGTTATTTTGTATTGCTCATTTATTAACATAATATTTTAATAACCGAGATAATAATTTGTGTAAACACAGATTTTTTTACTCTAAAATTCATGTCAAACACAAAACTTGATTAGGCAACTTTATAAAAGCTTGAAAAACATGTTTTATTAAAAAAATAAGAAGGTATTTTTGCCGCCTTTTATAAATGCTCTTTTAACGAGACTGTAGACGTTTTCGCTTTACCTTCCAAAGGATCTCGCTTCATAAGCTGTATTTTAAAGTGTTCATGCATAATTTATTGTTCTTTAGTAAAATGGTATTTTCTTTTAACACAGTGTAATTTGTGTAAACATCTCAACTTGGGTGTGTATTTTTTGTAGTATTAATGAGTACTAAAATGTCGTGAAATACATATGTGGTGATGTATATTGAATTATTTTTTTTGCAATAAGGCCATATTTAGTACTAAATATTTTAAGTTAATTAGGGTAAATTAGGGTAATTTAGGGTACTAAGGTGTAAGGTAAATGGAACCTAGACTTATATTTGCTGGTCACATTTTAAAACGTATTTTACTTTGGAGAGAAATTTTGGTGGGACGATTAGGCAATACAATTGATTCTACAATTGACCGACCGTGTCGTTACTAACGCCCATATAGATGCAAAAGCGCCAAGTGATCTAATCATGTTTCGGTTTTAGTCTGTGGGTTTGACGGTTTTCAGGAGACTATTGCGTCGATTTTGTTTTCAGGATTGCGAAACAAATTTTCCGACAACGCAACTAAAATATGAAACTAGATAGTAAAGCAAATTCGTCTTTAAATCCGCCTATTTTGTAACCGCATTATTTAGTCGGCGTAGTGGGAACGATAAACGATGTCTAACAACAATTTATCAGCATACGACCATTTATGGACTTTGTAGGTCTGCTTACTAAAAAAAAAGTAATTGTTACACTAACAAACTTTCTAATTCTGGCAACCAAAATAAATAGCAAAACGGTAGTTGTGGAGACGAGGGTTACCAATTAATACTTGTTTAACAGATTTAATGAAAACGAGACGGTAGGGCAGTATGATGGCCCCTCACGATCCCCTGGTTCAGTCAGGGATAATTGAGTTATCTGTAAATAGAGCTCTCCAAATTGCTCTGCGCTCATCCAAAATATAACGCTAAGTTTACTGAGTGCACTCAAGAGAAACTTAGAACATAAACCTGAACAATAATTACAGACCCAAAACAATTAAAACCTCTGCATTATAAATTAATATTATAACATTTTGTAAACTAAAAATTATAGCGAAGTGTTTTACTTTCAGGTGTACAAAAGGCGCAAATATTTTACGAAAATTTTGTCAAGAAGGAAAATCTAAAATGTAAATACCGCCTCCGAAAACTAGTGGTTGACGTTGTATCCAGAGGTAGTGGTTTCGATTCCCACCCATGACAAAAATATATTAGTACGTTTTTCTGTATAGTTTGTCGTGGTCTGGGTGTTTATAAAATATAATATATCGTTGTTACTTGTACACATAGTACAAGCCTAGAGCGTAGTTTGTGACCAATGTGTGGAAATTGTTCTACATATTTTTCATTTATTGTGAAGAAAGTGTTTGTTTTAAACGTTTTATAATACATATATTATAAAACATTTAAAACAAAAACTTCCTGTATATCTAAATCAAAATATAAAATACATGCCGTTGACCCAGTAAGTATTTTTTATTGGATTACATCCCAACCAAAATTCAACTCGGTTACGACGCAAAACTTTCGAAAATATACAAAAAGGAAGAAAGTTCACTTTAGATCTAGAAGAAAACGCTGGTATTCAGTTTATCCCCAACTCAATTTCTCAGTCGTGAAACATCCGTAATAACTTTCACATGTATTTTATGATTTGTTAACTTGTTACCTTTCTGTTTAGTAAAATAATTTGTAATAATGAAACAACTACTTTTGTGAATATGTTTCGAAGTTTTAAAGAAAAATAAGTTTCCGATATCTCCAAAATCAGAAACTTATTTTTTTTTATAGTCATAATCAAAATGAAATCCCTTACTAAATGAACTTCAAAACAAAACCTTTAGAGTACAATATATTAATAATATAGAAGATGAATTGAATGCAAAAGTGAAACGTAATATAGAAAGAAATTGTGGTAAATGTAGCGAAGAATGTATGTTGTGTTATAAAATGAAGAAGAATAAATGGTGATGCTTGGTGGGACAATGAAATTAGATTATTAATACAAGAAAAGAAAATCGCTTGGCTAAACTTATTGGCAGCTCGAGCGAATTAGAGGATAGGAATAAATGTTGATTTAGAATGTGTAATAGAAGAAGAAAAAGTTAAATAAATCATAAAAGAAAAGAAAAAAAAAACTTTGAAATTATTGAAGTAAATTTATAGGAAATTCAAAAAAGCTTTTTTGGAAAAAAATACGTATTAATAGAAATGGTAAAAGACAAGATAATGTTAATGTTATTCGATCAACTAACGGAGAAATTTTAGCGAACGAGTTTGAAATAAAAAAAAGATGAAAGAAATATTATGAAAGTCTATATGGAGGTAATGTAAGCGAAACAATGAATTTAATGTATAACAATGAATTTAATGTATAACAATGAATTTAATGTATAATAATGATGAGAGTGACAGGAATTGTTTAAGTGAATTAATGCATGCAATAAAACGTATGAAATTTCGAAAATCTGGAGGGTATGATAGGATTTGCCCAGAAATTATTAAATATGGCGGAGAATTACTCTTAAGTATGTTGCTCTTTCTCTTTAATAGATGTTGGCAAGAAGGTCGTGTACCAGATGACTGGTGCAAAGCAGACATAGTACCGCTCTATAAAGGAAAGGGGTCACGATAGTATTGTAGCAATAATAGAGTTATTAGTTCTGTAGGAAAATTATATAGTAGGGAATTGATAGACAGAGTAATGAAAGTGACGAATGATAAAATTTGAGATGTGCCAGCAGGATTTAGGTATGATCGGGGGATGTATGGATCAAATCTTTTCACTTAGATGTATAACAGAAAAGGTCATTGTAACACACATCAAGGTGTTTTGTGCGTTCGTGGCCCTCGAAAGACGTATGATAGTGTGATAAGAGGAGTTATGGAAGGTATTGTCTGAATATGGATTGATATTGTACAGCTTGTGTAAGAGCCAATAGGGAATACACATCCTGGTTTAATATATCTAAAGGTGTTAAACAGAAAAGTGTCATGTCGCCTTGGCTTTTTAATTTATATTTAGATTTGGACAACATCGTTCAATGCTGATCGTTGTATGTTGTTCATGCTATTTTATTAGCTAATTAATCAAACGAACTGCAAGTGATGTTGTCATTATTGAATGAAGAATGTAAGAAGAAAGGCTTAAAAATAAATGTAAAGAGGACGAAATCAATGGTATTTGAAAGATGTGAGAATGTGAGGGAATGTAAAATTAATGTGGAAGGAATGAATGTAGAACAAGTGAGTGTTTGTATCTGGGAAGTACTTTTACTAGAGACGGTAAGATATAGATGGATATTAGGAGAAGAGTGAATGCGGGAAATGAAGAATGGAGCACTTAATACTATTATGCGCAGTATAAATATTTCCTTAACAGCCAGGAAATTTGTGCATATTAGTATTTTGCTCCCGACACTTATGTATGGAAGTGAAGTATGGGTATGGCAGAAAATGCATACAAGTAAGTTTAATGCGGTTGAAATTAGATCAGTGAGAAAAATGTGTGGTGTGATTCTAAGAGACCGAATTAAAAATAGTGTACTAAGGTGATGATGTAGTGTTGAAGATTGGAAGAGGTATGTAGGTTGTTCGGCCACGTTAAGCGTATTGATGATGAACGAAAGACGAAATCTATACTAATATAATAAAGAGGAAAGATTTGTATTTTTGTATTTTTGTGTTTTTGTGTTTTTGTATGTTTGTAATGAATAAACTCAAAAACTACTGGACCGATTGCAATAATTTTTTCACCATTAGAAAGCTGCATTATTCAGAAGTAACATAGGCTATATAATATCACGCTAGGTCCTATAGGTGTGGAGCAGTAACCAAAAATGTTTTAAAAACGGGGGAAAAGTATCGTTTCTGAGGCCTTCCGTGGCGTGCGCTGAGCATATAGTTAAAGTTATACAAACCTGTGCGAAGCCGGGACGGGCCGCTAGTAAATATATAAAGTAAAAATACAGAATGATAGTGGATTACGTGGCCGACCAAGGTGCCGAATTAGATCAAATTAGAGATGTACTTAAAAAAGTCACAAATACGAAGTCTATAAAACAGACGCGCCTGTATGAATCGGTGCATGGATGTGGAGGAAGCTAGGGAAGTATGTAAAGACCGTGCGAAGTGGCGTACATTACTCTCTGCTTACCCCTTAATAGGGATAAATGCATGATGATATGTATGTATGTATGTAAAATAATTTGTATATTGTTTTGATATTAATGGTGCTAATTTTAAGTTACTACTATTGTAAGCAACTATATCTATGTATTATTTAAACTTTAAGTACACGATGACTGAATCAGGTGGAACGCTGGCTACCCATAGTACAGAGTATTCTAGTTTGGAAGTCAGGAACCTCTGGCATAAAAATAAAACTTAAATACAATCGCACATACATAAACATACCCTACATCTTACTATGCATAAATAATATGCATGTCACATGGCAAATATTTTACTCCCAAATGTGCGAGCTATCCAAACGTGGGAATAATATTTATTTTAATTGTTTTTTCTTTCATACTACTAAACATATAAGCTTTTTTGTATAACTCTTATCAGAAAATAAACGTTTTATTATTTATTATTATTATTAAGTATAAAAATATTTGTTTACAGGATGGACTCATGATTACTTGACCATTCACTATGATACATATAATATATGTTTAAAATAAAATCTGCTTTTCAAACATTACAGTCGAATAGGTCTAAGCTGATTTTATTTCGCTCCAATAAAGTTGGTCCCAGAGTGATAGTTCTCTTTCTACGTAGAAATAATTTTGTTATTGCTTCCCTGTTTTTTTTAATATTTCCATACAAACGTTACTCATTATCTAAACGCTCATTAAATACCAATTTAATTTAACAAACTACGTCATAACACAATCTTACATTGGAAAAATTACGGTCTTAATGATGAAGCTAGTTTATACACCTATATATATATCATCACGGGTAACTTACGACGCCCGAGACCGCCTAGACGGCCTCTAGGCGGTCGGGTCGGGGTCTAGCGGAGGGGTTTTTAATCCCACCTCGCCGTAGCCGATGGTCTGAGTCTACACCGAATAAGCGGCTAGCTCGTCGCGATGTTTGGATAAACATCTATAAACAGTTTTACATGTTGGTATAGTAAAACTGGGAACGACAACTTGACGTGCTCTCCGAGACACTATAGTGGTGTTATTAAACAGATGCACCTTTTTTTTTTAAACTCATTGGTAGACACCGAAAATTGAACCATCCCTGGTTTAAATCCCGGTTTCTAAGTGTTTTTAAATCAAAGATCTAACCAACTCGGCCACCACGTATATAATATATATATACATATGTATAGGTATTTTTTTAAAGTAAGATTATGGACTCATTTTCTATGTAAACTAGTATGTTATGTTCCCATAACACCTTGCTTTTAAAACTACCTACCTCCTATCATCGCATTACTTACAATTTTTCAAGGTATGCTTTCCGTAGTTTTAAAAGAGCACGGCATTTTTAAGAACATGTATATATTATATACATGTTCATGTATGTGTTTTTTTAATTTGTTAAATGTTTCTCGATCTTCTGTTATATGTATTAATATATATTGTGTATATTAACTATACTAGTTAAATATAATGTATTAATGTAATACTATTGAATCTTTAAGTATATATTTAAATTGAAAAAAAAACGTGGCTATTCTATAAAAGAGACTTTGTGGTTCGCGACGGATAATTAGAAAATGTCAAATTCAGAATTTAATTTCTTGTTTGAAATAACTCTATGATTAAAGAGATTAAACGTAGTAGCGTCCGACAAGTTAACTAGCTTTTCCATTCCTCGGAAAATTGATGCGCTAATTAAGCAGACAATTTTATATTCATAATATAAAAATCATAATTTTTCTTAGCAATAATTGCCTTATGATGTTATTATTTTAATGATACGTAAATCAACGTAAATTAGTGAGATGTACGGCCCAAGCAGAGCAAGTACGACATGAAATTTCTTAATGGCAATTATATAGTGCAAGCTAAATCCGTTGCTGTTATACTGTGACTAGAAACCCATTTGATACATCATCGCTTTGAAGTACTCTATCTGATCTATATGCAGCAGATAGAGTTTACTACGTATCTTCTAAAATTATTTGAACGAATTTCTGCTGAAATCAGCTTTGATATTAAAATATAAAAACAAAAACCATCACATGTGCTTTTTTGGCTCCCGAGAATCTTTTAAACGGCCTCAGGGTACCCAGCGGAGAGGTATTCGGAGAAACGCCTAATAAGTCGCAAACTTTTTGCAGTGTTTATGATGTTGTAGGCTCGTTGTATATATAAAGCGGTCACCCAACCCAGGTCCGGCCTTGTTATCATCTGCTTAACCTTGTTCTTCCTTGCTAGGCAGTGACTAGGGGCCCCCGCCCCTAGTCACTGCCTAGTTTAAACGGATTTTTAGCCTTGCTATTAAACAGGTGAATTTGAAAGGATGTACTTTGGGCTAATATAAGGTTCTGTTGATCAAATCGAACAACTTTTCCCATGTATCGCCAATGAAAAAAAAAGATGGCTTCCTCATACAAACAGTTCATTTTAACCTTACTAGTATGTATGAAGAAAGTTTTATTTTTCATTTGCGACACATGGTTCCATGGGAAAAGTTATTCGATTACATCAGCAGACAATATTAGCCCAAAGTATATCCATTCAAAGTCACCCTGTACAGTGTTGGTAAAAGTTGAACCAGAATAAGAAGTCGATGCTGAAGTAGGTACATGTTAACGCTGACAAAAAGTTAAACTCATACTTTAAAGATACACTATAATAATGAAGTTTATATTCTCATACATCAAATACGCAGACAAGTCAAAAAGTTCGTATATAAATTTTGTTGTCCAAATTTGTACAAACTGTATGACATTCGCAATAAAGCTGATATTCCCGTATTTTTATTGTAACAGGTAAATAAACCTCAGTACAGAGTTTATCAGTTGAATAGTTCAAAGCAACTATTCTACTAATAACTACGCTAAATAATAAAATAGCCATTAAATTAAAGCATTATTGATTTAATTTAAAAATAATAAGTTATTTATAAACTTAATGGTACTCATAAAAACTTAATGAGTCCCCGAAGAACACTTTAGTTATAGTATGATTTGTCACTTTTTAAGCAACAAAAATGAATTTGCGTAACATACAAAACCTATTTTAGCTAAAGTATTTTTCAATGACTCAATAACTGTTTATGAATAACGCCATAATCTTTTACAATACCTTATTTATGTAATGTTTTACCTACATTTTTTTGTCAGATTTTTTTCTAAATAATTGTATTATATGCTATTTATAATCATGCATGTTAAAAATAAACAGTAAGGATTTAATTAATATTTTGTTATGTACAGTATTCTATATTAAAACAAAGGTTTATTTCTTTTATTTTTATGTTTCGAGAGACTTACATAAACTCATTATGCTCACAGGAAATAATAATAATAATATGTAGAACAAATTACACATATTGCTCTGGTCACAAACTAAGCTTTAGGCTTGTATATACTATGTGCACCAGAGGCAACGATATAATTGTATTAAGCTAAAGGGTTGTTACCAAGACTCTGTGGTTTGAACGAGCTAATCTCAGGACCTACTGGGATCGAATTGATAATTTGTTTTAGTGGCGGATAGCATATTTATCGAGGCTATAGGCTATAACATCACGCTACGATCATAAGGCGCGGAGCATTCCATTGATTGGAAAATATGCTACTTTTGAGAGCTTCAGTTGAATGCGCTGCGTAAATAATTAAAGTTACGCAGTTAAAGTTGCGCGGGTCAGCCTTAGTACATATATAAAATGCAGCGTCCCTCTGTATGTCTACCTGCCGTTTATGTAGTTATATATAGCACAAGAAAAAAATATATGATTATCGTAATCCTTTTTTAAATTATATACATGTTCTCTGGCCAGTTTATAGACGTTACGTTATCTTTCCAAATAGGACTTATTGGATTTTTAGGAATCTACACCTACTTTTAACTTAATTAAGGTGGCCCGAGACGCTATGGGATACCCTCCTATATTACAAAAATAATCTTTTTTTAAATTTACATTTGATTGCCAATATTACTATTATAGTATCTCGGAGAGCACGTAAATCTGTCAGTCTCAAGTTCACTATACCAACTTGAAAACCTTGTTTAATGATGGATTATTGAGTCTGCCCAAACAAACCGACGAGCTGACCACTTGTTTGGTGTAGACTAAGAATACCATCGGTTACGACGAGGCCGTCTCGGCCGACGTAAGGCATCCGTGGTGGTACATACATATAACCATGTCTTTAATCTACTACATATATATATATATATAATATAAAATTGAGGAAAAATAACACAATAATGTAATTATCTAAGTCATAACATAAGTTTCAGAACCGAAATACCTGGTAATTTAATAGTTCTAAGAATTATAGTTAATATTTACGTTTATTATTTTCCACTTTGCAATGAGTTACTTAATACCTGTTTTACTAAAGGCGTACATCTAATCTAGAAATGCTAATAATTACACCACTCTGTTGTTTACTACTTAAAAAGAGTAATTATAATAATAAATATATAAGTAAAGTTAAAAGAGGTGTTAGGAGAGTTTTTAGAGGACTTACTAAAATTTGACCACATTTTATTATTAATGGTTATGAACATGGAGAAAGCTGGGAAAGTATATAGAGATCATGTGTACATTAGTCTCCCTACCCCTAACAGCGATACAGTCGTAATGTGTATGCATGTAAAAAAATTATATATTTATATGTAGATATATACAGATTTCTGATACTATATCAAGATAATAGTACATTCTGCACCCGTAGCACGGCCAAACCAAGACAAGAGATTAATGCCCGATTTCACCAACTCTAAGGGAGCCCCCAACGAAGTTATGGGACAGTTAATGACAGTTGTTTCATAGCAAAAATGTCAAAATTCTTATTTAGGGGCACCTTTAGAGTTAGGGATCGTTGTTGAAATCGGGCCTAAGTCGCGAGCGGATGTCAAACAAAACTTATTTTATATCAGCCAATCAGGTGCAACTTTGTAGCGCTCTGATTGGTTGATATTAAAAAATAGTTACTTTTGACATTGACCCCATATCTTGTCTTAGCTGAGCTGATCTATTGGATTTAATCAACTAAACTAAACTATTACCAAGGGAGCGCCACCCACAACGGTACTGGCGTAACTCTCTCGCTTCCTTCACATCATCTCTTCATATAAGC
The DNA here is from genome assembly GCA_947458855.1 of Monopis laevigella. Classification (NCBI taxonomy): domain Eukaryota; kingdom Metazoa; phylum Arthropoda; class Insecta; order Lepidoptera; family Tineidae; genus Monopis; species Monopis laevigella. Next base: position 18,317,768 of record OX381576.1, read on the forward strand.
TCTACTGTTAATTTACATTTCGGATCCCAGCTTTTTTAAGAATGCCTCCGATTTGGTCATGAAACATTTTTCTGGGTCGTCCCCGCCTTATCCTATCACTCAACTCATCATTTATGTCACGTCAATCTCCTTTCATTTATCTCCTCAATGTGCCCTAACCAAAGTAAAATTCCTTTCCAAATGTCACTACATCTTCTTTCAAATCACATACACGTACAACTGTATTCTTCTCTCTATCCCGACTTCTTAATGACATCAGCAGTTTCTACAGCATTAATCCTACTTTCATGCTTGTGCTACCACATCCAGCATTCACTTCCATACATTAATGTAAAAACTTTTTTTTTATTTATTTTTTAAATAATATGTAGGCAATTTACACATATTGCTCTGGTCACATACTAAGCTCTAGGCTTGTACTATGTGTACCAGAAACAATACATATTATATTTTATAAACACCCAGACCATGACAAACTGTAATATACTCGTATGTATACGTTGGATTTATTCTATCAAAATCTCTTGTCAAAAACTTTGGTTTTAAATACACAGTTTGACGTGAAACGTTTCATAGAAATAAACAAATATATTTTTAACATTACTTATATATTTATTATTATAATTAATCTTTTTAAGTAGTAAGCAACAGAGTGGTTTAATTATTAGCATTTCTAGATTAGATGTATGCCTTTAGTAGAACAGGTATTAAGATTCTGTGGTCTGTGAATACTGTATCTGAGGAGCTAATAATCTAGTGCAGAACATGCCCCTTTGTGAAACTTAATTAGAACCTCTACTTAGTCTTTGCCTTAATGTTGGTACATTAAGGCACTGCTATGATATTCCTATGTGAGTAGTCTAATAGACACAATCAGAGTGTATGGTGTTTCTCAAAGCTGATTGTAAATGTTACGTTTCTATAAACTAATTAAAACAACATCATTAGCAGGATTAATCCGTCTACTCCTATAAGCTGTACGATTTTGTTTAATTAGTAGTACAACTATTAAATTATTAGTTTTTGCTATTTATTTTAATATATGAAATAATAAATAATGAATAAATCTTAACCTTTAGTAAAACTTTATTAGTTGAATTATTAATTTTTCTTTAAATATTATTAAACTTTTTTTATGTCCCAGCATTTTTTATATATTTTATTTGAACAATTAAATAACACAAAACATCGATTATTCAGTACGGCCGTAAATAGATCCATATAAACCTTGTATTACGCTTTTGTTTTGTGATCAAAATATAAATAATAATACCCTTTGGTATATATTTTTGGTATCAATTGATTTTATTACTCAGACCTTTCAAATGTAACATCACTAAAAAAATCCCTAAATAGTAGTTTATGACTAAGGGTAGTTTCTTCAAATACTCTAGTTAAAACTATAGTGTTAAATTTCGACTAATAATCAAATATGGCAGCGTTGCAGCAAACATATCGTAGAAATATATTAGACTATTAGTCAAAATTTAACACAGTTTAACATTTAAAGAACTTACTTACCCCCAGTTTCTACAATGTTGATTAAATCAATCTAACATTAAAATTAACTAACATACTCATAGCACACGATTGATGAAAAAAAAATGTGACTTACATATATAATCCAATCATGTTCTTTGATATCTAATTTGATCAACGTATTAGAAACTGGGGGTAAGTATTTTATTTTTGTTCAACAATAACGAGTTTTTGAACGTTTTAGACGTACATAGATCCCATTTGACGTAGGTACATAGATCCCATTTGAAAAAAAAAGCTTATTGTCGTTCTGGTAGACAAGCCACGTAAGGAACATCGAAATAAGAAACTATAAAATATTAAAAGCACTTAATTAAACGAAGAAAAAGCAAAAATGTCTGGATGTAAAGGTAAAAGAAAATCCTTGTGAAAATGTAACCTGTAAAAAGCACTTCGTTCAATTATGATAGAACTTATTTTTTATGTTTTAAATCTGTATCTTGTATCGTAAAAGCTGTAAAGGAAGAATAAAGCAAAAAATGTTTGGACGAAAAAGTAAGAAAAAATACTTTCTGAAAATGCAACAATTTGTAAAAAGCACCTCCTTCAAATCTGTATCTTGGATATACGTTTTGGACGTTGATAATAAAGTAAGATATAGGTGGGTACGTATTATCCACGTTGACTGCAGAGTTCGTTTCCTTAATGAATCAAATAGTAATATGATAAGTCGGGGAATGTATAAAGTTTACAAAGCACTTACCTTGTCGGAGTCTGTCGTGTTTCCGCTCCCGAATGAAGCCAGAGAATTCCTATCCAAGTTTTCATTAGTTTCATCTAAAAGGGTATCTTCAAGATCCCTGGAACAAATATTTACATATTAATATAATTAAATTACTTCAACGTTATATCAGATATGTGTATGTTAAATTATCTTAGATTGTGACCTGTATTGGGTAGTATGTGTAAAATTGCCTACATATTATATGTATATAATAAAATTGTATACCTTCAATGTTTGTACATTAAATATATTTAAAAAAAAAAGAGTACTGCAAGGCGCGAGAAATAAGTAATAGAAAGTGATTACAGCCTCCGTAGACTAGTGGTTGCGCCTTTGGCGTTGTATCCGGAGGTGGTTGGTTCGATTCCCACCCATGGCAAAAAAATATTAGTACGTTTTTTCTGTACAGTTTGTCATGGTTTGGGTGTTTATAAAATATAATATGTATTATATCGTTGCTTCCGGTACACATAGTACAAGCCTAGAACTTAGTTTGTGACCAGGGCAATTTATGTGTAAATGCGCCTTTATATTGTATATTTAAAAAAAAAAATACTAATTTATTATTGTTGTTGTTGTCCGGAGGTCGTAGGTTCGATTCCCACCCAGGGCAAAAAAAAAAAAATGAGGTACTTTTTTTTACAGTTAGTCATGGTGTGGGTATTTATAAATAATAATATGTATTATATCATTGTTTCTGGTACACATAGGCCTAGAGCTTAGTTTGTGACCTATTATTGTTATTACATATTTTAGTAAGTACCTTTTCGAAGCCCAAATTTACTACTCCATAAAATCAATCTCATTGCTCTCTTGAAGTAATTACAAGAAAAGTTTCAGAGTGTAGTTCCTAGTGCTACGTATACTATGTATTTAATTAAGTAAATGTGAAGGAAACTAATATCATATAAAACATTACCTGCTAGATCTCTGTGAGCTAGGCGGTCTAACTCTAGCAGGACTCCGCGGCGGTTGCTGAAGTCCTGCCCTCGCTACACTAAAGTAAGTTTCCTGTGGACAAACATACAAACATCTAAACAAAACTTTTCTAATTAAAAAACTTTACATTTTGACTTATATCTTTGAACTAAAATTCAAAGAACATAACTCGTAGTGAATGGGTAAAATTATAACCCTGTTTATCTTCTCAATGTTACTCAAACCATGAAAGTAAGAATAATATATGAGAGTGGCATAAGGCCTAAAATTTCCAATCAAACAACTTGTCATAAAAGTTTGTTGCAGACATATTCCGTTCTCACTCCGATGTTAGGCCTTCCTATTATTTTGACTAAAATATTTCAACTAGACAGTGATGTTGTTGATCATACAGGTGCTGACTTGAAGTCTGATGTAAACACGCAATAACCAGTCTACCACATAGTCCACTGTCATAATATAAATAAATATCATCACGGGTGCCTTTTTGACTCCCGAGAACCGTTTAAACGGCCTCAGCGGATGGATTAACCCACTCTCATTTCGCCGATGGTATTCGAGGCAACACGTAACTTATTGCGGTATTTATGATGATATAGCCTCGTTGTATAAAGCGGTCACGCATCCCAGATCCAACCTAGTTGTCATCTGCTTTACCTTGTTATTAGTTGCGCAGTGACTTAACCACTAGGCTGGGGCCGCTTTTTAATTTGTCATAATATGCATATATAAATATTAGTCCATTGGATTAGTAGCGGTTGCACGAATACATTACGGATAGAAACATGTTTAATATATATCTATTGTATATTCTTACCTGTATAACTTCTCTAAGTCGACGAACCCAAGTTTGTTTAACTTCTAGAGATGGGGCCTTAAATACTATCCTACAATCGCTCGCCATAGGGGCGCGGCCGGTCCATACGGCGAACTTACATTCGTCGCCTTCTATGTGTTCGGTAACTCCAAGCTCAGAGGTCTACAACAACAAAAAACACAATTTAATCCCTACAAAATAAAAAATAAATACATAAAATTAAAAATGTACTTACCATAAAAATACTTTTAAAAATATATTTCGCTTTTCCGTGCGAATCTTTTACTTCTTTAGCTAACAGTAAATGTAAGTCGAATAGGAACGCTCTTCGCTCGCGGCCCTTTCGGATCAGTTGCCGCGAATCCCAAACATGGAAGGAGTCTTGCAGAACAACCTCTCCAAGGCTGTCCGTGGGTACATTACAGCCCTCCAACAGCGAGAGGTGCATGGCGTCATTGGCTTTCTTTGGTACACCCAACATAACCTCATAAGCGTCCTGAGAACAATATAAAACTTAAAAACTACAAAAAACACATATTTATTTATTATTCACCAGAATACAGTTCTGACTCACATAAAAACCCCCACAAACATTTAAAGTATTTAATTTGAAAATATTTACATTAAAACTCGCAGTTCTGATAAGGGATATTCGAAAACTATTTAATCGATTAAAGTAGGAGTTAACGATTTGTTGTGGCCTCTTCATGGTGAACACAATTATAAAATAAAAACTGAAATTTGTGGAATACAATAACATAACAACTGTAACTGTTCACGTCCCCCGGGGTAATGAGTCAAGAGGAAAATAAAAACACGCTTATTGGAATCCTCGTAATTACAACGTAGCTTATTGTTGTATTATTATCTTTAACACTACTTAACAGGGACAACGTTCACACTTAATATTTACAAATATTTATGTTACGCCTACTAGTAACAACAAAATTTTGTTTATCTTTGTATTCGTTTGTTTGGCTCTAATATGCAAGTGATAACGGTGCGATTAACTGAGTATATTAACCAGTAATTATTTTATTTTAAATTTCGAAACAGCTATCAAATTAACAGGGACAACTTGTCAAAAGTTATTTAGACAAAAATCCGCAAGAGTAAGTGTCGGAGAGCACATTAAACTGCCGGTTCCAATTCCACTAGTTCGATAATGTCATAAATTAATTTGCGTATGTCAATATAATAAATGAACGCCTAAATTAAATAGATAATTTAACAACAGATCCGGAGATTGTAGGTTTTTCTCCCACTTATGGCAAAACAATATAGTATGTTTTCCTATATAGTTTGCACATTTGCTTCAAAGTAACATTTAATTAAAATCCTAAACATTATTAGTAATATTATTAATAAACGCCAAATAGATATTAAAACATTCTTGAACGGAGTTGTCTACATACTCTTGCTGTAGTGCAAAACCACATCTTACGTGCGAATGGCAAACTTGTGCTCAACTAAAACCGTAGGGGAATGAATACATTACTGATAAATTAATGGAGAGGTGGCGGTAGGTATATCTAACCCAGACAGGTAAGTTTCTAATTGCAATTACTTAGCTACATAGAAATCTTGCTAGAATTACATAGACTACTATGTGTTGATTGCAGTCGGTTTTCTATGAACATAAGTTGCAGGCAACTCATTCAGTTAATTACTTCGAAAGCGGTATTAAAAATATTTTTAAACCAAATTCGTTTGAAATTTATAACGTCAACCCTTGAGAATTACTAAAAAAAATACCTACTAAAGTAGGACCCAAAATTACTATTTAGTCAGAAAGTAGAATCGTACCTAATGTATATTAGTTAGCCGGTATAGTTGAAAATGTACACGTACTAGGAGTAGGTATGTCAAAAAGGAATGGAAAGGAATATGTTTTAAATAAAAAAGATGGAATAAGAGCAAGTAAAATAATAGAAACAACAAGGATAATATATATTAAACAGAATATAAAGAATCTAAAGTGGAAGTGGTTAGGGCATATAATGAGAGAGAAACGTGATAAATGGACGAAATCAATAACTGAGTGGTACCCGCGGGATGGAAAAAGAAAAAATGGAAAACCATACAAACGATGGGATGGCGACGTTAGATGTCTAATGGAAATCAACTGGAAACAAAAAACACAAAACGGAAGAGAATGGTCAGATCTGGAAGAGGCCTATATCAGACTGCTGACCCGATTATCTAAGTAAGTGAAACAACGAAACAATAGTGTATTGAATAAATTTATTTTCATAGACTTTGTAGGTCCGCTTACCATCAGATAGATACGATGCAAAGTCAGATTCTGTCTAATACACAATTTTTATGACTTATGACTAATATTTATTATGAAATATATCTTGGGCTATCCACATGACACAAAATAATATAATACCTAAATAATAGAATATAATATCTTATATAAAGTATATTCTTTAATATTTAATAACATTCTATAAAATATAGTTTTCCGAAAGCGTACTGAAACCTTTAGGAATTTAAAAGCAACTCCGTTCTGAACCAATGATTACACATTGTATTGACTCAAAAACAATACTGACCCGTTCAATAATGTTTCAATAGCCATTGTCTATCAAAAGAGTATAGAAATAACTCCTTCAAAATATAGAAATATCTCTTAAGAACACTCTTTGCCATACAAAATGAGCTATAGCACTTCCAGTATGTCATCACTACTGTCGCAGAATAAAAATAATGTATTGTCGGTCATTGTATTTAATAATCCTTTGATTGAGTGCAAAAACTTTATTAACAATATAAATGATTTTTGAAACTGTTTTTTTAAGTACAATTACTATCATAAATAATAATTGAACTATAACCGCCAAGTTGCAATAGAAGAAATAAGTTTAGAAGGGCGTAATGGTGTCTGGCGAAACCTTAATATTAAAAATCTGACAGCGGAGTCTTAATTTAAAATTTGGTGTGTAGATTAACATTTAAGAATAGCACTAATACAATAAAACTGTATATAGAATATTAATTTCAGCATTGTAATAATTGTGAACTTTTTTTTTACTATACAAGCTTGCGATCTGTTTATAAGCCTATACTTATTCCGTGTAGATTCATACCATCTGCTACGACGAGGTAGGTGGAAATAGGTAGCCCTTCGTTGGGTAAAACTTGATGCTGGGCCGTAATGCTTGTAATACACATTAAAAAAACTTACTTATGTATACCGTGATTTACCAAATAACAACTATTTAATACAATGTATATTCAGCACAACTATTTTACGCACTAATCCACGCAGTGACTAGATTAATTAATTTAATTAACTAATATATTTAAGTACCTTTATTATGGATAAGTATAAGATAGACTGAACTTGTTTGGGACGTCGCCATAGAATATGTCACTACCTATCTTATCTTTAACTAATCACTGAGGCGGACTTATAAAGATAAAGGTGACAATGGTTATATTTTACAACGCGTAATATCTTATAAAGTAATAATTTATTATGTATATAAAATTTATACTTTATTGAGATTTAAACTTGTAAAATAATATTACTTTAATTATAGTGAAATTTTGTTACATACTCATGCCATGACGCCTGTATCCTTGTTAAGGTATAGGCAGTGAAATGTATGCCACTTTTCAAGATCTCCATGTGCTTTTTAAGTTTCCTTCAATATAATGCACCGATTCATAAGTCTGTTTTTAGACTTTTGTCCCTTATAAGGATATCTCGAATTTGATGTGAAAAGACGCGACTTTGTCGGCCACGTAATCCATTATCATACTGTGTTTTGTTTTAGGTTGGAGGAAAACTAAAGAGTCTCCATTCTTCGGCCGACCGGTTACATTACCACCACCCATACAGATGCCAATATCGTTAAGTAAACTAGTCATATTTCGGTTTTAGTCTGCGGGTTCACCGGTTTTTAGAGACTATTGCATCGATTTCTTGTCGAGGTGGTAGTCTCCTATCAGGGTGTAATTACGAAATGGGCAGTATAGAAATATTTAAAGATAAGGCATTAGTTTTTGTCGCAATTAATTATGGCAAAGTGGGAGCAATCAATACTGTTAAATATGAATGTATTGATATATTCCAATCATGGATATTGTAGGACTGCTTACCATACAAAGTCACATAACGTGCTCCTATAAAAAACACGACATTATATTTGTTTGGGCTCTCGTTCATCAACCACCTTAACATATCTCTTTAAATTTTCGATACAACATCATCATTTATTCCAATTACCATAAATATCTAATTGGTCAATTTATTTGGTGCATAGATTTAAATTATGCAAATGAAAATATCGGATGTGTAAAATATACTTGAGAAAATTTTGCCCGCCGACAGTTCACAGACACACATTGGATAGTGAAAAAATAATTACTTAACAGAAGGTAGTATATATCAAGACTACACGCTAGCTCAAATCTTATAGGCACCTACTTAATAAAAATATCTAAATAAATCAAATACAGTGGCAGACTTTTATTAAGGCCGATTAGGTCAGGGCCTAGAGCAAATATCAGGGGCGGAAAATCTGCTCCCAAACCTGAGTTATATCCTGATGAGAATTGGACAGGTGAAAAAGTTAAACAAAAGAACCGAACTCAATGTTGTTTTTCGCACAGAACAATGTCACATTTCTACGCTGCAAAGATATTAGAATGGGGCGGCCGAAACTACTAGTCCGCCTCTGCTAGTAAAGCGAAATAGCTTGAAAAACAAAGAAAATAACATTTGTTAAGTATCTTATTTCTGTCGTTGATTTACAAGAACGAACGACTTTAAGTTTATTTTTTACTGAGCTGGTCCCTGATGAATAGACGGTTTATTTCGAGAATTTATTCTATAGAATTAAACTATGTTTAAAACTTAAAGGATCAAATAATTTGTGTAGAAACAAAGTTAAATGCCCTCTTTTGTATATTTAGTTGCTGGGTCTTATTAAGAGTTTCAATTGAAAAGTTTCTATGAACCATGTATATAATTTAACTAAAAGTACCTTAAGTCGTTTCAGGTGTTGTTATAACCGAACTTAAAAGTACCTGGTGGCAGCCGAGTTGGTTATACAATAGTAAATAATAGGAGAACAAATTCTCACAATGAAAAACATTTATTTAACAATCTTTGTTAACAAATTTATGATTTGTTGAGACTTAAAAACACTTAGTGACGGGTTTGAACGCGCGCATCGGTGTGTAAATAAGTTATTAATTTAAAATCGAATCGATCACCGCTTATACAGATGCAAATACCGTTAAAAAACCTAGTCATATGTACCAGTTCAGTCTGTGGTTCACTGGTTTCCAGGAAAGTACGGAGCATCGACTCTTTTCTTCAGATCTTATTTTATGGTGCGGTTACTAAACGGTCACTTGATTTCATAATCGTCTTCGTCGCCGTACATTACGTAACGTATTATTTAACCGGCATAGTAGGAGCGAGCAACGCTGTTAATATGTATTGATCGCCCCATTCATGGACTTTGTAGGTCCGCTTACCACCAGGTAGATACAATGACACATGACGGGATACAATAAAATATATAACAAATGCCTCGGGAGCTGTCGGTCTCAGTTTCCCTATACCAACATGAGAAAATGTTATAAGTATATACAAGCAGCGCGACGAACTTGCCACTTCTTGAGTGTAGAGTTAGAACTATCAGCTACGGCGAGGTGGAAATAAAACCCCTTCGCTGGGCACCTCAAGGCCGTAAGGCACCCGTGATAAGGTACAATTAATAATAATAATTTATATACGGGATCAACAACTAGTGAAGGAAAGAAAAGCTATATGAATGATCGTGTAAACACGACTTGCCCTGTAAACAATAAGACAAGGTAAACCAAGGTAGACAGACAACGGCGCCTTTTCATTCTCTAAAGTGCGAACATGATATATAATAAATTCCTATCTTAAATAAAAACAAATGAGATCAAATAAAACAAAGGAATTCTTTAAGAAAACGCTAAAATTACAGAGAGTAAAACAAAGGAACGCCCTAAATAAGATTATAATTAAAGTTGAGGAATTCTAAGATTTCAGACTGAACTAGAGATTTAATTACTATTCAGGAAACTAAATCCACGTTTTATATTTCTTCATGAAAAATAAGAGGAAAAGTATGGAATAACCATTTATTATTACCTATAATTTACCTTTAAATTTTAATATAACGTGTTTATTGTAGTGCTGCTACCATTATTAATAAGGAAATAACAAAATATTTAATTAATAGAATTATAGCAAATCATTAGGGAAATACATGTCATCATAGTATCTAATTGGTCCAGAAGTCTTCATGACGTACATAAGTCTAATAATATTTTCTCATGTGAGAATTTGTACGACCTTTTCCCGATGTCACCCGCATATACATTATAAGCAAACTTTCCCATATCAGAGTTGAAAAGGGTCTTATCCTTTTACATATTTTCCCCAAAAGGAATAAACCCTTAGACGAGGTCGCGGCACAAACTTGGAATTCAACAAATAAAAAGTAAGTATATTATGTAGAAAGTAAATGTATTAGAATAACTTGAACAAATACGTCGTAATAACTCGGGTGCTGGTTATTAAACAAATATGCTTTAGAAATATTGGTACATTACATAATGTTAATATTTTTAAGTACGGCCAACCTCTATGTCATATTATTTCATTATCCCCATATCCTCATCATAATCAGCCGTAGAACGTCCACTGCTGGACATAAGCCTCTCCTATAGATTTCCATAAGGACTGGTTGGAAGCGGCTTGCATTCTGCGAGCGCCTGGTGCCTTAATAATTAAGGCCGTCAGTCCACCTTGCGGGTGTCCTACGCTGTTCTTGCCGATGTCGGTCTCCACTTGAGAGCTTTACGGCCCGTCGGCCATCAGTTCTGCGTGCTATGTGCCCTGCTCACTGTCATTTCAACTTGCTGATTCGCTGGGCTATGTCGGTAACTTTAGTTCGTCTACGAATTTCCTTATTTCTAATTCAATTTTACAGATAGACTCCGAGCATAGCCCTCTCAAGGCACGTTGTGCTATTTTGGGCTTGCTAATAAAGCCCATAGTAAGTGACCATGTTTCAGTGTCAAAGGTCATCTCTGGTAACACACACTGTTCGAATATTTTCGACTTAAGACACTGAGGTATTTTGGACGATAAGACGTTACGTAGTATTCTGAACACTGCCAAACCAAGATGGATTCGACGGTTGAACTCTTTCTTGAAGTTGGACTTACCTAATGTGAATGTTTGTCCTAGGTAGACATACGAGTCAACTACTTCTAAAACCATGTTTCTAACTGATATTCGGATGGGGACAGAATAGACATAACACATTACCTTTGTCTTTTCCGTGTTCATTCTAAGATCCGACTTGTTCGAAAGGCTGGAATTTGTCAAACTTGCAAGACGGTTCGTGATGACCCTTGAAAATAACACGTGCCTCATAAGCGAGATGTGTCTGTAGTTCTTAAGTGATTTCTTAAAGAACAGCACCTCCACGCCTCTGTTCCATGCTTGTGGCGTTATGCCTTCGAGCAAGACGGGGTTGAAGAGCTTCTGAAGGACTATAAGTATCGGTTTTAGAAGCTCTGAAAGTGATTCCGTCTTTATCTAGCGCCTTGTTTTTTTTAGCTGATTCAGAGCTATCCTAATCTTGTACAGGCTGATGTCCGTGATATCTTCGATATAGTGACAGGTCAGCTTGGCTCTTTGGTCGTATTATCTATACTAATAAATTCAGCTGAAGAGTTTGTTTGGTTGAACGCGCTAATATCAAGATCTACTGGTTCGAATAGAAACATTATTTTAGCGTTGGATAGCCCATTTATCAAAAACGGCTATATGCTATTTAACATCATGCTACCACTAATAGGAGCAGAGCATCAATGAATATGGCAAAACCGGGGAAAATGTATTCCTTTTAAGAGCTTCCGTTCCGTGAGCTGCGTTAACGGTTAAAGTTACGCAGACGTAGTTGCGCGGGTCAGCTAGTATATAATAATAATAACAAAAAAATCTAAAAAGTACCATCACTAGACCGCCTAGACAGATTCAGGGTACCCAACGTTGAGACTTAATTATCATCTCGTCGTAGCCGATGTTATTCCTACACCAACAAGTGGCCAGCTCTACACGATGCTTTAGATAGAAAAAACAGTTTCGTGTAATGAAACTGGAACTGACAGCTCAAGTTGTCTTCGAGGCACTATAGTTACCTATGTTGTTAAACAATGTACATAATTTTTAAATTAAGAACTCATTGATACACAACGTGGTTTGAATGGTTTTTAAGTCATAGGGTCCTACCGAGTCGACTAAAATAACTTGAATGTTGAAAGATTCCTATTTATAGGTTTATATTCAATCAACTTAATATTGTAACTGCGCTTTAAAGTTTGGAAAACATTAGGTGTGCTTTTGATACGGATGAAGTATACTTGTATGCATTTTTATATCAAAAAAAATAACGTCAGATTTTCTATGTCGGTTTCATTGCGTTAAATGCAATATTGCGTTGTAATGGTTATAAGAAAGAACTGGATATTACTCCACTGACAGGAGCCTGGCTATTATTGAATTGTGATGACGAAGATTTTTTTTTTTAATTACAAACAATTTGAACATAGTTACAAGTTAATGCATTGTTATTATTGAACAATGACCATAACGTCTGTGTCTTTTCACCAAATGTCAATTCGGAAAAGATCAAATGAGACGTTCCTTGAGTGAAAAGTGGGGAGTTATTCGACTATATCAACGGTATATAAAAGTTAAAATTTTAAATAATTCCATATACAAAATGTGTAGATTTTTTTTAACCTACAGAGTTCGTGAGTAGTGTCGATCAATACATTGTTGTTTAACAACGTTGATCGCTATGAGGCCCAAATGATGCGGTTACGAAATGGGATGCGATAAAGATGGTTTTTTTTTCATTACGTGTCTTTTTATACCTTTGATGCTTTATCGTCAACTCAACTGAAGTTTCGTAACTCTAGAAGTATCTTATAAAAAGGGTCAACTCATTTTTTTGTATCTCTTTCGTTTAAGCGCTAATAAGTATTATCAAAGGCAAAGAAAAAACAGTGTAAGGAAACTTCCTATAGCCAAAGCGTTAACGCCCATAATTTCCGTTATTAACGTGAAAGACGTGACGTGGGCGTAAATAGCTGTGAAAAGAAAGTAATGAATGTTCTGGCTACTTAGCTACATATAACAAGAGGTATATGATAGAGGTATATGTTATACAGAATAAATCAACTCTTATAAAACTACTTTATCAGTTTTTCTATAATTAAACGTGGAGCATTATGTAATTGGAATTCCGGTGCATAATTTGAATCAAAATTAAATATCCTGAAAATAAAAGTTTTATCAACTGATTTTCATATATATAGGGTGAATGTGAAAGGATGTACTTTGGACTAATAGAGGTTCTGTTGATCAAATCGAACAACTTTTGTCATGAAACCATGTGTCGCAAATGAAAAAAAATTTTGGCGTCCCCATACAAATTGGTCATTTTAACATTACTAGTTTGTATAGAGAAGGCAATTTTTTTTTTCATTTGCGACACATGGTTCCATGGGAAAAGTTGTTTGATTTGATCAGCAGAACCTCATATTAGCCCAAAGTACATCCTTTCAAAGTCACATTTAAATCTGGGGCTAGTTTATAAACACGCAAATTTTGATTTATTGAGATTCAATTTTTCTATAAGTAAATTTTTGTTTTTACTGTTATTAAAATTATATATGAAAAAAAAACTTTTTTTTTTGCCTTAATAATTAATGTGGAAGTTACAAAACGCGCATGTTAAAAATCGGCATTTTGTAAAAAAAACATTTACAATGTTAATGTATATTATATATAGATAAGAGATAAGAAAGCCAGTAGGTAATTATATTTAGGTAATTAATTAAAACAAAATAACGGAACTAAAACAACCTACGCCTAAAAATAGTAGGTTAACAACTTGTTCATATTGCGTTCACCAGTGCCTAGAAAATATATTCAATTGAGCTGGCAGAAGATTGCTCGGGGATTTTATATGTCTCGGAAAATTCTCAGCCGATTAGGTCGTTACGATTGGATGAATACGACAGTCTAATATAAAGCTGTAAATGTCTGGAGTAGAGATAATCGAAATGTATCAAATAATCCATTCAATTTTTAGATCAAAATTACATAAGTAAATTAACTTTGTATATGGCTTCGTACGTCGGGACTCCTTTCAAAATCTATACATATACAAAGATTATTATATTTTTCGAAAGTATAATAATAATAAGTATAGATTATATAAGGCGAGGATCTAATAGATTATTAAATTTCGAAAAAAAAAAAATATTTAAATTGTTCCGTAATTGTTCATTATCATAAATATGTGGAACTTTAAACTTTTTTTTTTTTTTTAATAAATACCTCAAACCCATTACGAATCTTTCATAAATTGTATTATCCTGAAATATCTGAAACGTTAAAATAACATTACGTATGCAGAATGAAAATTATTTTCAGAAAACACTATGTGAAATTAAAACAGTAAATACGAAGAAAATGTTAATAATTTTCACTATTCGAGTGCTGTCGTAATATACTTAGGAAAACATTTCGAGAACGAACGACCACATTAGTTCGTACAGATACTCGTATATACCGTTAAAGTGTATTTTTATTTTATATATATATGTATTTATTTTTGCCGTCCATCTGTATGGGTTCTCATATTCGTAAAATGTATTTTAACTGTATTGGATAATATTTTGTAGAAAGAAGGACTCGTACTAGAAAAGAATATATTCTTCAGGTAGGTTTTACCGTTAAGCGAAAAATCATGTTTCTCGGTGAAGTTAGAATAAACTTCAATATCATGGTTCTGTGCTTATTTAAAAACAAAGAAATATGATGGAAAAGTTACAATGACAAAATGTTAAGGCGAGTACACAGCTGAACAGTTTTTTGTCCAATTGAAAATTGAGCACAATAGAGATTTTATTTTAATTTTAAAAACTACAAAAGTATTTGTGGGACATCACTGGAAAAGAAATTTCATTCAACAAATAGTTAATACTACCGCGGTAGCATTCACTGCGCTCATAATATGTTGTCCCTTGTGTTAATAAGACGGGACTCATTCTGACAGCGATGAAAGCTATTTTGACGTGATTTGGACCACGACCATTAATGTAATCTATCTATACTAACATTATAAAGCTAAAGAGTTCAAATGGAAAAAATATTTTTGGATAACCCATTTATCGAGGAAGGCTATACATAACATCACTCTTCGACCAATAGGATCGGAGTAACAATGAAAAATGTTGC
Organism: Monopis laevigella; assembly: GCA_947458855.1. Lineage (NCBI taxonomy): Eukaryota > Metazoa > Arthropoda > Insecta > Lepidoptera > Tineidae > Monopis > Monopis laevigella. The sequence continues at coordinate 18,333,110 of OX381576.1, forward strand.
AAAAACGGGGGAAAATTTTCCTTTTAAGAGCGTACGCTGCGGAAACGGTTAAAGTCAATAGTCCAGAAACCTGAATATGTGAATGTAATGTGACCGCCTCCGTCAAGTGGTTGCGCCTTTGGCATTGTATCCGGAGGTAGTGTGTTCGATTCCTACTCATGGCAAAACGATATAAATACGTTTTTCGGTACAGTTGTCTATAATATTGGTGTTCTATTATCAGCTAATAAGCTGGGCTGTATTTTATTTTCGATCTGATTTCTTTTAAATTAAATGGAGGGTAAAATCGCTAGTTGATGATAAAGATGGTTCTACTATTAAATTGAAGATAATTCAGTCTAGCTAATAAACGTTTATTACTTATGACAAAAAACATGTAAGTGCATTTAAGAATGTTAGCCCTCGAGATTGTAAACTTATATTATTCATTGGAATAACTCCTTAAATAACTACCTACTTCTTTCTTGTGGAAAAATCCACAAGAAATAAAAATAATTGTGCACTCGCCTTTAACGTTAACTTCAAACACTGCTTCGAAAACTTTTTCTAAAGTAAATGTTAAGAACCACCTTTAAATAAACATTTTAAAAATAAAGTTTAGGAAAGTTAATCTGCAAATATATTTATTTTAAAAGTAAATAGTTTTCAAAACTGTTCTTCTGAGTAAAATTTATTTCTATTAGGAATATGCATTAGTAATTTTTACTGAAATAAAGTTTTAAGTGAAGAAAAGAAGGTCTGTTTCTATAAATTATTTTATAGAAAAGATTCAGATTTTATCTCGCTTATATTTTATTTTAAAAAATGGTAGGTATTAAACTGTTTCCTTAAAAAGGTAGAAATCATTTTCTTAGGTTTGTTTGTTTAGTATCAATAAACAAACAATGAAATTAAATTTCAGTAAACAGTTATATTATATAAAAAGAACCATCGAAGGAATTTGAAATAACAGGGTAAAGTAAATCCCAGTAACAAATTGCGTCGGACTTAAAAAATAGCCAAAGGAATATAAACCTAAACACGATAGCTACAAGAAAGAAAATTATCAGCAAAATATGTCCGCTGTTATTTTAAAATATACAACATTTTTAATTAAAAGATTTTATATAAAACGTGCTCTATAAAATATATTTTTATAAAATGCAATCACCCGCTTCTTGGAATAACATTTTTTTCTAAACAAAAAACTCTTGGAAAAAAACCATAGAGATTTTAAAGCGCTCGGTTCAAAACGTAGAAATTTTATTAACAAATTCAGGGTTGGAGTGGCAGATTCAATTGACCTGAATACCGTCGAAAAACTTATTCCGTAAGATAGATAGCACAGTATTTGTGTATTGAACCTTAATAAAAAGGAATAGAGTAGATGTAGAGATGAAAATGTATAAACAATTTTGCTGTCCACATTCAGACCATCTATATAATCTAACTTAACACTAAATGCCAATTTTACTGTGGACTTGTATGACACATTCAATTATCCCAAATATTCACTAGGGTTGGCATTTTAATTAAATATAAATAAAGGGTTTTTCAACAAGAACTTTTTTTTCTAAAACAAAATAAAACAAAAAAAAATTATGAAGATGATTAAATTTTTTATTGAATTACAAAGAGTAATGTTCGGCAATTATTAATGAAAAATTATATCTGGCAAATGTCCACCATGGTTTGAGTTGTATCTAGTTTTGAATGAAACTTGTATGATTTGTGTGATTATATTCTGTTTGTCTCAAATGTTTTAAAAAAAGTAAAGTATATACAAACTCCGAAAAAAAAAATCCCTTTTTTTTAACTTTTTTGTTAGAAACTTTTGTTTTATAATGCTATATTTTTTAATTATTTATATTTTGAGATCGCCACTATGGGCCTTAGCACAACAGCATCGATAGGCTCGATAAATCGACAAAATCGATGTATAACGATTTTATGAATGAATGTTCATTCATAAACTTCATTTTATCGATTGTCAAACTATATCAATGGGGTTATACTAAGCCCCCATGTATTAATAAAATTTAGACTTGTCTTAGTAGGGGCCCTTAGTACGTGTCTTAGTACGGGCCCGCAGTTAGTTTTTATAATTTAGTATATATACGATTATAGCGTAAATAATATATTTAATGAATATTACACAGGTAGGAACTCCGTATTAACACATTATTTTTAACATATTTAATCAAATTGTCAGGATTCCAAGAGACGAAGAAATATAAAAAAGAAATTGTTATATTCGTAGTATTAACATTGAGATTATGATATATATAATATACCTGATATCTCGAAAAAGCGGCCCCAGCCTAGTGGTTAAGTCACTGCGCAACTGATAACAAAACTTGTTGTCATCAGCTTAACCTGATGACAACAAGTCCGGCCTGGGATGGGTGACCGATTTATACAACGAGGCTATTTCATCATAAACACTTCAACAAGCTCTCCACTTGTTAGGTGTTGCCTCGGTGGAAGGTCGATGTCTATGAGTAATATAGAAAAATATACAGAGCCGGATACAGTCATTCAAACGAATTATATACTCAAACTTTTTTGAGGTAAAAATAATAAAGTGGAATATAAATATCGAAATAATAACCCAACGTGTGGAAAAGAAAGACCATTTGACTTCCCCCCATTTGCTATCCTTGAAATATCTATGGAACTACAATATTAAATAATGGACTAAAAAAATAAATGTGCCGACTAAAATTCTATTGGCAACCCTACACACTCCCCATTCGAGTCGGATTTGCTATTCAAATTCTGTTGTAAAAATATTCGATTTCTATTACACAAGCTGTCAATATGTCTATATATCATCGGGAGTATATTATGTAACATATGTATTGGTTGATAGGATAGCGCATACTAATAGAGCAACTTAAACTTATAGGACTGTCAATATATGGTAAGTGCTCTAAAACTAATGTCAATATATGGTAAGTGCTCAAAAAAGAGTGAGAGAGACAAAGGCGTCCATGGAGTATTTGTGCGGGCGCCGGTTCCATCGCGTGGTTGAGAGGCAGGGGCGTGAACTGCAGTGTATCGGGACTTGTACGTGAAGCAGGGTTAAAGGCCTTTCCGACTCACCCTCTCTACTTAACCAAGTATTATAATATCCTCTCAGCGCCATCTTGGAAACACGTTCCTTAAAATTTCCGACGGCTGATCTTGAAAGGCCAAGATCTTTCAAAAGGCGATACAAAATTTTTATTTTACACTTTTATTAAAAATGAACAGTCACATAAATTATAATAAGCCTGTACATTACTTGCATAATCCTCATATTAACTCCTGAACTAATCTCGCGTGCAAAAACTATTTAAAGTTATATATTTATTTGTTATTTATATGAATCATTAAGTAGAAATGTAATGTAACGGCATGTTACTCTATACCTATCTGTAAATAATCAGATCTACTAAACATATAGATCGCACACGACTTCACAGATCAGATATTACATTCTATGTGATCAACATACTATAGTATGGAACACATACATTCTATCTATCACTCTACTGAATTTAACAAAGAAGTTAATAGACACTTTCCGTCTAGCCCATAGATATAAAATAAATAAAAGAGGTATTGTATCATAGTGGTCATGCCGCCATGCTAGGGAGTTAAGTGCATAACAACTATTACTTGTATAACTGTGTGTAGAACGGGAACTATACCGGGAAGCCGGTACAATATTTCCTATACAATTTTATCCGTCAATATGTCGATCGGTTTGTGGATGTGGTTTTCCGGTAAGGCCCCTGAACTGATTCGTGGGAAACAATCATTCCAGAGGAACACACCATCAAGTCAAACAAATACTTTGATCTCACGAATGAAATTTCCAATAAATGTTTAAAACTCAACTTTATGCAGTGGAAGTCGGTGCAAGATTCCAGCAAGGTCTTTGCATCGTCTCAAGACATACGTTCTAGAAATAGTTGGCATTAGTAGAATCGAGGCAAAAGATTTAAAGTTTCCATACAATATTTGTACTTACCGTGAAAAAAATATTGTTATACCACCGGGGATCGAACCTGTTTTCAGTTATTATGTCTACCGATCGAATTCGCTACATATTTCAGACTAGCTAGTGGCCACAACTCCGTGTGCGTTTTATCTATACTAATGTTATAAAGAGGTAAAGTTTGTGAGTTTGTAGGGGTTAATCTCTGGATCTACTGAATCGATTTGAAAAAAAATCTTAGTGTTGGATAGCCCATTTATCGAGGAAGGCTAAAATGTGTTCCTTTTGAGAGCTTCCTTTGCGTGCTGCGTAAACAATTAAAGTTGTGTATGCATACGAAGTTGCGTGTGTCAGCTAGTTTATTCTAATTAAAATTAAACCAGCGCCCATACAGATGCAACACCGTTAAGTGACCTAGTCATGTTTCGGTTTTAGTCTGGTTAACCGGTTTTCGGGGGACTACAGAATCGATTGTCGAGGTGGTCTACAGAGTAATCGTGGTATCTCTTCGACCTCATCATTGCTTTTCATCAGGCAAGATTGAGGTCAAAAACGCACTCTGTTTATAATTTAATTAAAAAAAAAATCCGCCACAACCAGTGACGAATCAACTGGCACTATGAAGTTTCTATTTAAGTTTTTTAAATTAATATTATTTTGATCCTGTATGATGATTTTAATAAAAAAAAAAATTTTAAATCCAATAAGTAAGCTTTCATGTGCAAACCAACAAACATTAAACCATTTTTTTTTAGCTTTTATTACTTATTACTCACGACTTCCTTTTTTCGCAAAAAATATTTAATGTAGGGACACGAAAAGTTTATGATAATATATATAGATTTAACATACCTTAATTTCCCCCTGGCTTTCAGCACAGCAGGTCTGCAAGTCTTTGAGCAACAACTGATATTTGGTGATCCTCTGCACTGGCTTTATGAGATACGCGAGTAGGGGATGCTCCAATTTCTTCTTTCTTTGGACTCTGAGTAAAAGACAAAGGGAATATCAAGAAATAGAACCCAAAATGCCCAAAATGGTCTGGTCAATGGAACCAGCTAACCACCTAGTCTTTTTTACATTAGTTAGTTATATGGCGTGTATTCGTTTGGGTTGCTATATTTTTCTGATGCAAGAACACGAGTGGCAGTTTCACTGCGCGTTTAATTTCTATATCAGATAACATGCTAATTAAAAACAAGAGATGTACATGTATCGAATAAGCGGCCTAACTAAGCGCACACTTAGACCTTATACTTTTTTTGAGTCTATATAGATTGACTCTAAAGATGTACATTATAGTTTATATAACTAACATTATTTATTATAAAATATAATGTCAAAAGACTGAAGAAGCCTATGGCGAAATATATCGTTTTTGATTTTTTATATTGCGAAAAACGCTAATTTAAATGTGCTTATTTAAGAGTAAGTTAGAATAAAAGTGACTGCAAATTGTAACAACTGTACTTGTACATTTTGTTCACAAATAAATTCATTTTGACGGTGTTATTACCTATCGAAGTAATCCCCCGCATGCTGTACGACCGCCGCATTACTATCGGGTTTGTTGCGACAGTACGCGACGTACATATCGAATTCCCTCGCCCATGTCACAAAGCAATGGCCGACGTCTTCAGGCATAGTCTCGTACTTGTCCAGTTCTCGGAGAAAGGTGCCTTCGTGGAAGCGACAGATCTCTTCTATATTGCCGAATATTAGCGCTTCCTGATGGAGAAGAAAAAAAACAAAAATTTTACTAAGTGTGCGTTTTTAAATGAAATCGGATCGAAAACAAAATACAGCCTAAGTTACTCGTTGATAACAGAGCTTTTTATTGGTGAAAGAATTTTAAAATCGGTTCAGTACTTTTTGAGTCTATCCGGACCAAACTAACAATAAAATCTTTTCTATTAATAACATTAGGATAGACTAGCTGTATTTTAAAAAAAAAAAAACCCTCCACTACTGTCACATTTTTTTAAAAATGTTATTCGGTTTTAGAGGTTGGTGGCAGAACAGAAAAAGTAACACAGCTCATTTAATTAGAAAAAAAAAATTCATATTAAAAACAACAACTTATAAAAAATTTTATGTTTTATTTTTCTTATATCTGGTTTTACCGAAAACCAAGCATACATAGAGATGCATAAAACTCTACTTCCTTTGACTGGTATAGATGTTTCGGCAAGCAACTGACTTATTTACTAGGCATATGTAACATTATAAATTAATACAATATGAAAGAAATGATATACATATTTCTGTGGTCCCAAACTAAGCTCTAGGCTTATACTATGTGTACAAGAAACAACAATACTGATACATATTATATTTTATAAACACCCAGAACACATGACATATTGTACAGAAAAACGTACTTATATTTTTTTGCCATAGGTGGAAATCGAACCCATGACCACCAGTACGACAGATACGACGCCCAAGGTGCAATCACTAGTCTATAACTTTATCTAGAACGCAGGAAGTCAAGACTTTATATAAAATATTTTGTGTTTTTTTTTGTAATAGTCACTAAATGGACCAGTTGGTAAGCAGTAGCTAATAAGAGTCAACAAACCTTGCCCTGCAGAGCCGCCGGCACAGAACCTGGATGCTCAGTCATTTCACGTAGATACCCTGTGATGCATGTCTCCAAATCCTTTACATAAGCCCTTTCGGTCTGCAGCAGTTCTGCCATGATAAATCTGTTGAAAAATAAATAGTTAATTTTTTTTAAATTTAAATAGTTGGTTAGACCTCAGGAAAATCACTACAGTTTTTAAGACCCTGGAACAAACCCAGGTAAGTACCAATTATTTTTTAATTTAAAATGTATATAATATATACAGTTGTTTGACAACACCAGTATGTACTTCGGAGATCGCGTTAAGGCGTCGATCCCAGTTTCACTATACTTGTGAAAATGTTTTTAAATAGATTATTGAGTATATCTTAATATCGTGATTAGTTAGCTATTTGTTCGGTGTAAACTCATAACATTGGCGGCGACGAAGTGGGAATAAACCCCCTCTGCTTGAGGCTAGGCGGTCTCGGGCGCCGTAAGACGTAAGAATGTGCTATTCCAGACTATAATGTATTCCTGTGCCAAATTTTAAACAGATCAGTTCAGCTGTTCTGGGATGGTTTGAGTACCAAACATCCATACAAACTTTCCCATTTATAATAGTAACCCTTGTCCTTCGGCTAGCGACTCTGTTAAAAACAGAGAATGCTCAAGGCATATGTCAGTAAAAAAAAAGTAAACCTTACGGTATGAATTATTGAACAAAGCAACTATTTTTCTAGGATCACATAAAGAGTCTACTTAACACTTAAATGTAATAAATAATAAATATTATGTATCAGTAGTGTACCGTATGTGGTCCGGAAGTTAAGGCGTAAATTCTACGAAGTTGATCATAAAATAAATATAATGAACGTGTTATATAATAGTTCAATAACCCTCACAATGAACGTTGTGTCAGATCCGGTGGTACTGAATTTTTGCTAAATTGTTTACTATGTTAGCAAAGTTTTCGACCTAAAGTGCCGAAAGAAATTTTGTCAATATATATAAAAAATAATATAGCGACCCCAGCCTAGTGGTTAAGTCACTGTGCGGCTGATAACAAAGTTAAGCAGATGACAACAAAGCCGGACCTGGGATGGGTGACCGCTTTATACAACGAGGCTATACTATCTTAAACACCGTAACAAGCTCGCCCCTTGTTAGGTGTTGCCTCCGAATACCATCGGCGAAATGAGTACGGATTCATCCCTCCGCTGGGTACCCTGAGGCCGTTTAAACGGTTCTCGGAAGCTAAAAAGGCACGCGTGATGCTATTTATTTATTTAAATAGTATAAACGGTAAATGAATTTCTAGCCCATTTATTATTTATATGCTTACAATGATTCCTCTGTTGTGGGTTTTATTATTACATTATAAGATTATATATTTATTAGTAGGTATAGTGACAGCTTCTGAGAACTCAGCGGTCGCGGTGGGGTTTAAATACCCGCCTCATCGTACGTAATAGTATTTTTAGTCTACACCAAACAAAAGCCTAGCTCGTCGTGGTGTTTGTATAGACAGAAAAAGTTCCATAGTGACACTGGGATCGCTTTCTATTGTTTTCAAACAAATGTATATTAACTTTTTTTATTAAAAACACACTTTTACACAAGAGGTTCAGTAGAAGAGATTTAATCCCACTTTGGCGTAGCAGATGTTACAAGTCTACACCCAACTCATCTATAAACAGTTTCTCAAGTTGATATAGTGAAACTGGAACCGACAGCTTAACGGGCTCTCCGAGACATATATGCTTAGGATGCAGTTGTTTTGAATATATATAACATCATCAATGATGCATAACAATACTTGAACAACTTAAATACTATATATAATACGAGTATAATAAGCCCAATAAATAAATACAGTACCATTCCAAACAGAATTGCTACGAGGATCAATTCAAGTGTTCAGATAATGATTTGTGAGCAAACGTTTAAACACTCTGATGGCTGTTAAACAGTCAGAGAAAATGGGATCTAGGAAGTGTCTAGCTTCTTGCACAAGTATACTTACTCCTTTCTCCTGGCACTCCTTCTCTTGTCTTCTTGCGTGGTGTGATGGGGCTCCACTCTTTCACTCAGAGCTGACTGCGATGACGCTGGAGAGGGAACTATTCCAGAATCACACTCTGCTTCACTTTCACCCCCTCCCTCCATGGTACCGCTAAATTCTGCGTATCTGTTAAGAGGGAGAAAGCAATTAAAAAAACTATTATCTCATCAAATAAATTTTAGAGCTACATTGTCACAGACAGGCAAATAGATGGAACTTAACTAACCTATTCTTCGGAGTAGTAACTTATTTTTTTAATATTATTGGAGCACGGCTTTGTAACTGCCTGATGGTAAGCAGACCAACAAAGTTATTCCACAGCATTGATTGCTCCCGGCTAAATGATGCGGTACCAAAAGGGGAGGCGACAAGAATTTGCATTATAAATTGACTTTAATACCCTTACTGATCTATCAACAAATTTCGTAACTACACCCTTAAAGGAGACTACCACCAAAATAAGTAATCAATGTATGAATCTCCTGAAAACCTTGGACCCACAGACTAAAAGTAAAACATGACTAGACTTAACGGTATATCTAACCACAACATTAAACCGGCATTGAGAAAGCGTCCAATGCTGTTAAAGCACAATTGATCGCTGATCGCTTCATTGATGGACTTTGTAGGTCTGCATCAGGTTGCGCTAAAATAAAAGAAATGCAGAAACAATAAATAAATAAACTAACCTAGCATCAACAGCAGCCACCCACTCTTTGATCTGAACAGCGTGAGGATGTCCCTTCTCCACAAGTCCATCAGCCAGCTGAGCCAACAACCGCACACGCTCCTTGCTCTCTCTGGCTACCCCACTCACGATGACCGGCGCCGTAGCACCGCACCTCTCTTGACTATCCTTTATCCATTCAACAGCAGCTCGGGCAGAACGCTCGAACAATGCGTATTGCTGGCATTGCTCTAAACGCTTTCTTCTTACTGTCCAGTACTCTAATACCTGATAATAACAATTTAACAACAAAGTTAGTTTGATTATTATTAAAGTTAGTTTCCTCAAGTTAATGGCTTCTACGAATTGCACAATAATAATATGTAGAACATTTACACATATTGCTCTGGTCACAAACTAACTGAAACTATGTCTACCAGAAACCACGATATAATACATATTATATTGTATTACAGAGACCATGACAAACTGTTCATGGGTGGGAATCGAACCCACGATCCGCGGATACAACGCCAAATGAGGGGACTGGAAGAATAAGAAATGGCAATATGACCATATAAAACATACGATATTTTTAGCAATATTAAGTTGAATAAAAATGAGAACCGCGATTTTAATGAAGATTATGGGATTCTTTGACATAACACAAACACCGAGATCACTGCGTTAATGCTACACTTTTCAAATTTATGATCACTACGAATTAGTACATTTTCGCACAAATAATATACTATAGAACTAAATATGAAAAATAAACACAAAAACGCTTCTACAGTATTTGGGCTAAATTAAAGAATCTCACAAAGTTAGTTTAACTGTTTAACGTAAAATTAACCTTTAAAAAAGCCATAGAGTGACCACTGTTCAGTTATGCGTGACGCCTTCAAGCAGACAAGCCTAGAACTGTGATTGAGGACGAAGTTAGGGAACCATGTAGAAATGTGCAAAATAGAGTAAACTATTTATCTGCCTACCGCTAAACTGGGATACAGACGCGATGGTACACATGTATGTAAGTTAGAATTATAAATATTATGAAAACAATGTATTTACAAAGAGCGTTTTCTGTTTCCTGGTTATACAAAACAGTTATTTTATTATGTTTTGACGTTTTCGTTATTTAAACAGGTTGAGAGAAAATTTGCAACTTTTTAACCCCATTTTAGTAAGACTATATATTTTGCATTGCGTTTTGAATAAACTTTTATAGAATTAATTTAAATTTGATCTAAACATTTTTTTTGAAAAATCACTCAGAATTTTCTATACACTTATGGTTACACTTTTTTCTATTATAAACTTTTAATTAGAGTATTATTTTTTATATGAATTTATTATATTTTTTTCCATAAATACACTTTTTATTTTACAATTTATAAAAACTTCACAGTTAAAGTAGCAGATTTAAAAAAACACTTCACGCTTTAAGCATTTAACCTATAGCTTCCGTGATTATCGGTGATTTTTTGGAAAATTGGCATTACCAAAGTAATCACATTTTGAGTTCACCATTCTGTGTCAATTTTATGAATGAAATGTACTCACGGCTGCATTACAAAGCGCGTTCCACTGATAACATCGTTCGTCGATTCAAACAAAAGCTTTTTATTTAAAATTCGCTATTTCACTATTATGCCTGACCATGACAGTGACCGTTATAGAAATGACACTAAATCATAATATTTATTTATTTAATAAGAGGCACTTCAAACAGTATATATTATAATTAAACATTAGATCGGTATAACAACCTTATTGAAATAAAGATTGACAATTAATAAACATGTCTACGAAATTAAAATCGGTAAGTGCATTTTATAATAATATGGAAAAAGTAAAATGATCTTACTGGTTAAGGTAAAAAGGTCGTTTATCATAAACAGAGCAACTAAATAATAATGTGCTAGTAATATCGTATTTCACATTAGGTCAGATTCTTTATAAAATGCTTTTATAAAGGTGTCACATTTATTATTCAATATATTTTTTAAATTAATACTCAATATTATTTTACAAAAAACATTGTTTAAATCCAAATTCTGGTCGTGCACTTAGAGTAATTAAATTTAGCATTATTATTACATACAACTCGTCCTCATTTCGCCGATGGTATTCGGATGCAAAACCTAACAAGTGGCGAGCTTGTTGCGATGTTTATGATGGTATAGCCTCGTTTTATGAAGCGGTCATCCATCCATATCCCATTATTATTGTTAACTATTTTATATAGAAATTATTAGCTATCCATGTACTCTCTGTGCGAATGCCGGGTTCAATGATTGGACAGCAGGGGAGAGAAATGCAGTGTTCCCAGATTTAAGACCGCAAAGTACGAACATTATGATGTTGGTATTAATAGGCTATTTCCGGTCGCTATTGCGATACCACACAATGTACATGGCCGTTCCCCCCGTCTTACCTGATTACTTTGATCTAGTAGAAACATTTGAATGGCGCGGACTATAAGATTTAATAAGAGACCGAGATGAATATCGCTTGAGTTCACGCCATATGATTTGGAATATTTGTACATATTTTATATTCTTATATTTAGAGTTATAATTTTAGGTTATTTCGTTTTTAAGTAATGTACTATTTTTTTTGTTGGGAATATTACGTGGACATATTCATCATAAACACCGCAACAAGCTCGCCACTTGTTAGGTGTTGCCTCCGAATACTATCGACATACGGATGGGTTAATCCTTCTGCTGGGTACCCTAAGGCCATTTAAACAGTTCTCGGGAACTAAAAAGGCACACGTGATGGTATTTTTATTAATTTTGATATAATACTCTACATACACAAAATTATAATCTCAATCAGTTCAGTTTAGTCTTTTGACTGCCTGCGTAGACTAGTGGTGTGACCTTTGGCGTTTTGTTCGGAGGTTGTGGGTTCGATTCCCAACCTTTACAGTGTACAGTTTGTCATGGTCTGGGTGTTTATAAAATATAATCTATATTATATCGTTGTTTCTGGTACACTTAGTACAAGCCTAGAGATTAGTTTGTGACCAGAGCAATGTTTGTAAATTGTCCTACATATTATTATTATATATTTTTTAATTGATGGACTCAATAAACTGACTTTTTTCACACTTAACTAACACTAAAGGTTAAGGCAAGGTGAGCTCAGAAATTGCGAAATAGACGAACAGAAAAAAAAATCTGGAGGATATTATAGATATAACAGTAGTGTCAGAAACGTAAAATAAAATGGTTTATTCGATAGAAATAAATTGTGAAAATAGCCCTGAAATTATATTTTTCCGGGTTTTATGTCATTGCTATAAATATTTAAAAAGATTATTTTTTTTAATAAAAGTATGTTTGATAAATAAAAATTGTTGAATCATACTTTACAATTTCATGTACTTTTTCTTAAATTAATATTTAAATGCTTTGTGACTTACGACATTTTGTTTTTGTGCGACTTTTGATAGTCGACTCTCCTTACTCACGCCCTAGTGTGAGTTTTTTAACATTTACTTTCGCGTTAACTTTACTACTGCGTGAACATTTTGACCAATCACACGCTCGCATTATTAGTTCTCAAAATTTCCGCTTGGAGCGCTGAACTATTTCCCATACAAATTTTAGTTAACTCAAACGCAAAGTAATAGTTAAAAAACTCACACTAGTGGTACTCAAATCGTCCTTACATAACATAGGGAAGTAGATGTAAATTCGAAATTTCACTGTAGAACATACCTCGCCTTAACTTACAAACACGTCAAGTTCAAAATATACACTGTGTTTGTCACCTAAAGTGTTGCCTAAAGTGTTTCATAAGTATGTAATGTAAAACGATCTTTGTTTATATATTAATAATAATAATTTGAAGGACATTAGACACATATTGCCGTGGGGCTTAATCACGAGCTGCTATCGTCTTCAACGACAAGACGTTGAGAAAACATTAAATATGGAAATATAATTTCTATTCCGTTAATTATAGAGTTTAAATTCAAATACTTAAAATATGTTCAAACTGGAGAAGAATTCGTCTATTCAAGATGGCGGTGTTTTTAAAGCCAACCTAATACAGACTATATGACCATCGGGATAGAACTTATATTTCTAAATTTAATATTTTTCAAACCTCATCGTCTTCAACAACGACAAGACGTTGAGAAAACATTACATATGGAAATATAAGTTCTTTTCTGTTAATTTAGTTCTAGTTGAAATTCCAATACTTAAAAAACATGTTCAAACTGAAAAAAAACTAATACAGACTATTATGGGGCTTAGCATAACCACATCTATATAGTGTAACAGTCAATAAAATAACTTTATGAAAGAACATTCATTCAAAAAATCGATATGTATCGATTTTGTCGATTTATCGAGCTTATCGATGCTCTTGTGCTAATGCCCTATATGACCATCGGAATAGAACTGATAACCAAATAAGCTCTAGGTTTGTACTATATGTACTAGAAACAACGATATTATATTTTATAAACATCCTGACTGTGATATATTCATAAATAAAATTAACGGTTAGATCTAACGCTTACAGGGCAAATACAGATGCGCAATTCTCAGAATGACTTGTAGAATTATTAAGTATGTAATAACAACTATACTCTGTAAACTTTGATCGATGGCAGAAGCAACTGTGTTTAAAAAGACAGTTCTTCCTTCTTTTTTCCTTTTTGTAGGAAAAAAAAGAATATACACGATATTTTTTAACAAAATACTTACTAAATTGTGTTCATTTTTTAGATACAATATATAGGTAGATAGAAAAGAATTAAAAAATAATAAATTCTTATTATCATATATATATATGACCCACCAGTTTCAAATCGCTTAAGTCTTCAGATTAGCAATAGTATCGAATGGCTGTTTTGTTATGTTTTCATTACAATTTAACATGCGCAACATGTTCCGCATTAAAATCAAAAACATTTGAAATTAATTTGATGCTTATTTTTTCATGTTACCAAAAGATCAATCGATATTTAGTATCGACAGCATCACATCACTAGCAATAAATGTCATAATAGCTGTCATCGATCAAGCTACATTTTACGGAGTATAGGTTTCTGTAGAATACTAGCGACCGCGACGCTTTGTACAAGTACAATGTAGGTACGACGCCGCGCACTTTTTTGTACATATTTATAAGACACAACTTATCTGCCCCAGGAATATTAGTAATAAAATTATATTAAAAACCTATTATATTTTATTATAATATTTGCTAATGATACAAAATTTACTCAATGAATATCAAATAGCGCCATCTAGCGATTTTTTTTTTGTACTATCAACGCCATCTATTTTTTTTTTTTGGTACTATTTACTCCGTTTTTTTTGGTTGCATAAACTTTCCTTGCATTTTTTTATTTATTATTTTTATTGGATTTATGCTAAATGTATGACAGAGTTAGGCACTGCACAAATTGCCTCAAACAAATCAACTTGAATCAAAGAAAGAGCGAGAGTTTCTCTACAAAAGTATTGCGCTATTGTCATATGTACATATTATGTATTGAGAAATTATCTTACTAATTTGCACTGTTACGTAATGCTAATCAAATTTACTTAAGTTGTGAAAAAAATTATTTTGTCATATTAATTTCAAAGGTTTTGTTTTTTTTAACCTACGCCCTCTTCTTAATCGCGTGCTAGACGCCATCTTTGCGCTACTGGTATGTATATTAAACTAAGTATTGGTATGCATGTGTAAATAATATATTTTAAAAAATATCTGTTTTACAGCATTAAGCTAAGACTGAAAGAGAATGCCTGAAGTCGATTTTTTTTCTTATTGATTTATAAATTAATTTGTACATAAAGTTTTTAAACAAATAAAAACCAGTAGCCAACTCGTGCCTAGATTTTAAGGCAGTTTTCATTAACATTTAGAGAATTTAGTTTTTTTTTTTTTTGGATATTTAATTTGTATCTTACCTTATTCTCCTGTGCCAGTAGTGTATCCAAAATGGCTCTAGTTTGTTCATGATGAGTTTTGCTAGCCCCTACTGTTTGGCCGTGGACCTGAGCGGATCTCGCGGCGTACTTCAGAAATGTTTCAGCGGTTCTCCGAGCGAGAGTACACGCTTTCAGAAACGCTTCCTTTTGTTCGCCATGCTTTACTATCAGGGCTGCCACCTATGAAAATAATATAATTAATCCAAGAAAAAATATTCCAGTACGATGTGTCGTATACAACCATTAATTTGTCATGGAGGTTTTGGCCTTTGCCTTTTAAAAAATATATTATGTGTGGCTTATACTATGTGTACCATCAATAATTATACTAATACATATTAAATTTTATAAACAATCAGAACAAGGCAAACTATAAAGAAATACATACAAATATTACTTTGCCATGAGTGGGAATCGAAGCCACGATACAAGGATACGAAGACATGGGTTTGGTTTAAATATAACCACAATAATAATATATGTAAATTATAAATAAATACCATCATGGGTGCCTATTTGGCTCCCGAGAACCGTTTAAACGGCTTCAGGGTACCCAGCGGAGGGATTACCCTGTCCTCATTTCGCCGATGGTATTCAGCGAAATGAAAACAAAATTGTAAATTATGCTCTGGTCACAAACTAAGCTCTAGGCTTATACTATGTGTACCAGTATCAAAAATACAATACATATTAAACACATAGGCCATGAAAAACTGTACAGAAAAGATTTTTGCCATGAGATGGAATTGAACCCACGACCTCATTTAAATGTTGATAATTAAAATGAACTTATATAAGTTTAAAAACTAAACAAACCTGAGCAACTTTATCCAAATATTCTTCATTGAGAGTCCCAGCAGTAGATCCACACCAATCTTCGTCCCGCCTGTATTCCCTCTCCAAAGAGTCTAACACCGAACACACTTGTTCAGCGGTCTTATAGAAGTTCAACGAAGCAGTTACCAGTTTGTGCCTCTCTTCTGCACAAGTTACCAATCTTTGCCATCTGTCTGTCACTTCTTCTGATACGCGTCTGTTGGATATTATATAAATTACATAAATACCAATACGGGTGTACCAATACCTTTTTGGCTCCCGAGAACCATTTAAACTGCCTCAGCGGATTAATCCGTCCTTATTACGCCGATGGTTTTTTTTTGTTATTGAAACACGGCATATGACTTTGTATCTACCTAGAGGTGAACAGACCTACAAAATCCATGAATTGAGTCAATCAATAATTATTTAAAAACAACATTGATAGCTCCCACTATGCCGGCTAAATGGTGCGATTAAGAAATAGGCGGCGACAAAGACGAATTGCATTACAAGTATATTTTACATACTCGCTGCCTTATCGTCAATACAACCGCCCATTTCGTAACCGCACCCTGAAAGGAGACTACTACCTCGATAAGAAATCGATGAAGTAATCTCCTGAAAACCAGTGAACCCAAAGACTAAAACCGAAACATGACTAGGTCACTTAATGGTTTTTGCATATGTATGGGCCGTGGCAACGAGACCGGTCGGTCGGCTAACTAAATTATAGAGAACTTTCTCCCACCTATTTGGAGGTAACATCTTACAAGTGGCAAGCTTGTTGCGGTATTTATAATGGTATACCCTTGTTGTATAAAGCCGTCACCTCCTGTCCCAGATCCGGCCTTGTTATTAGTTGCGCAGTGACTTAACACTAAACTGGGCCGATTTTTATATAAATTAATAATCTAAATTGTCATTAAGCCGACATATTGTTAAACAACAAAGTATTGATCGACACCCCATTCATGGACTTTGTAGGCCTTCTTTCCATTAGGTAGATACAAAGTCACATGCCGTGCTCCAATAAAAAAAAACTTTGAACATACTGGTTTTTAAATTTAAAAAAAAACTTACCTAATAGTATGAGGATCATAATGATTCGCAGCCCGCAAGGCATCTGCTCTGTATTTGACTTGAACGGCACTGGCATGAGTTTTTTCGACGGCAACTTGAAATTGGTCGTGTTCCCTTTTGAGTTGTTCTGCTTCAGCCAAAATGCTCGGGATTGAGAACGAAGCCGTCAACATCGCTTCTCCGTTCCTTATCCAGCTTAGCACTTGTGTGGCATCTTGTTGGAATTGTCCTGAAATAAAAAAAAATGTTTATGAAGCCAGGAATTGGACTCGCGAAATCGACCGTTAAAATTATGTATAGTATTATACGCATAAAAAAAATAGAAAAGAAATAATAATAATAATGATCATTGCGGACTCGGATATTTTGTAGTCCATTCAAAAGTAAAAAATAAAGGGTACGATCATCTACACATATTTCTGTCTTCCTCCCAATTCAAACGTACATAAGAAAAATAACTAAAATATTATTTTGTTTAGATAATCTTTTAAAAGAAATGTCTCACTTTTTAAGCATTGCTTATTACAATTTTTGTTTTAGGTAGCCATCTTCTATTCTCATTCTGGCCTTAAGGCATTTCCTCGTTATATACTTAAAGATCTGGAACCATTTCCCCGACAGTAAAATGCAAAGCGCAATACTAACCTAATTGAACACACTGTTCAAATCTAGCTCTTCTTTCCTCTGCCAACTCTTCTAGATCCAGTTGTCTATCGTTCAAGAATTCCAGCAAGAGTTGTACTCTCGCCTGGGCGTCTAGAGGAGCTCCGTCGGAACCGTCGCCGGTCGGTGCGGACATTACATCTGAGGCTTCGGCTATGGCAGCGGCTAACTCTTGTCCTTGCTGGACCACCTAAAATAATTTAAAAGACATTATTATTATACTTAAATCTGCATTAAAAAAACTATGACAGTTGTAGATTTATTCATTAAAAACAAATAATAAATTTATTGAAGACTAGCTGACTTCGTCTGCGCACGCAACGGAAGCTCTCAAAAGGAACAAAACCTCGCCGTTTTCCCAACATTTGTCATTGATGCTCCGCTCCTATTGATCGTAGCGTGATGTTATTAGCCTATAGCCTTCCTAGATAAATGGGCTATTCAAAACTAAAAGAATTTTCCAAATCGGCTTAGTAGATCCAGAGATTACCCCCTACAACCCCACAAACTTTACCACTTTATAATATTACTATACAGAACTTAGAACATAGCCTAAAACAGCGCTACAGCTGTTACCAGGTACGCGGCACGTGGCGCTTTGAGGTTTCTAACTTCTGTTTGTTTGTTTTGATAAAACAAACGCTAAATGTTATTCCCAATAAAATTTCTTATCTTACTGTAATTCCAATTTGAATCCAATAAGCGGGTTTTAACTGACGCAAACGAACAAACAAACTAAGTAACAGGCAAAAAAAATTAAAAGTGATTTTTCCTCGTATTTTCCAATATTTTTTGCAAAAATTTTGAGTGTACAGAACCGAAAGTCTACGATTTTATAGCTGGCGAATTATATGACACCCTCCGTAGACTAGTGGTTGCGTCTTTGGCATTGTATCCGTAAGTCATGGGTTCGATTCCCACCCATGGCAAAAAATATTAGTACG
This sequence comes from Monopis laevigella, assembly GCA_947458855.1. Lineage (NCBI taxonomy): Eukaryota > Metazoa > Arthropoda > Insecta > Lepidoptera > Tineidae > Monopis > Monopis laevigella. The sequence continues at coordinate 18,351,847 of OX381576.1, forward strand.
CTTTTTCTGTACAGTTTATCATGGTCTGGGTGTTTATAAAATATAATATGTATTGTATCGTTGCTTCTGGTACACATAGTACAAGCCTAGAGCTTAGTTTATGATCAGAGCAATATGTGTAAATTGTCCTACATATAAGAAAATATTACCTGGTAGGTAGAGTGTTGCATTCTCGCCACACTTTCATTATGGGCGGCTAAGGCTTGCTCGGCTTGTAGCGGCTCGCGAGGAGGTTCTGTTCTTTGTAGTTCGTCACCCCATAACTCGAGGCGCGATGATACCTGTAAATGAACATGTTGAATTTCCCTGTGGCCCAAATTGGTTTTAGTCAAATACGCGCGTTTATCACTATATTATTAAATATACGTGGTGGCCGAGTTTGTTAGACCTTGGAAACACTTAGTCCCTGGTTCGAAACCCGGTGTGTACCAATGAGTGTGAGTGTGAGAATGGGAGTTTGACAACACCACTATAGTGCCTCGGAGAGCACGTTAAGCTGTCGGTCCTGGTTTTACTATACCAACTTGTGAAACTGTATATAGGTGGGTTATTGAGTGTACTCAAAACATCGCGACGAGCTAGCCACTTGTTCGGTGTAGACTCATACCATCGGCTACGACGAGGTGGTATTGAAAACCCCTGCGCTGGGTAAACTGAGGCCGTCTAGGCGGTCGCAAATGAAAAACAATTGGCCTTCTCCGTACAAACGAGTGTTAAAATTACCAATTTGTATGGTTCCTTTGGAATATTTGTTCGATTTAATTAGTAGAACCTCATATTAGCCCAAAGTACAACCTTTCGAATTCACCCTGTATAATTATTAAACTATATGTTACGCATCCCAAAAAAAATAACTGCTACTTCAAACTAAACTAAAATTGTCACGCCTCTTTTAAAGTGGGTTAGGCTGAGAGAAGGAAGCGCTACCTACAATGAACTTGGCATATATATACCGCTTCCATCACATCTTCATACACGCTCTACACGGTTATTTTTTTATTTTACTGGAGAAAGGCATGTGACTTTATATCTACCTGGTGGTAGGCAGATCTACAAAATCCATGAATGACGTCGATCAATAAATTGTTGTTTAACAACATTGATCGCTCCCGCTATGTCGGCTAAATGATTAAATTGTCGGCAGCATAGACGAATTTATATTACGGGTCTACTATAGTAGCTTTGCTGCTTTTACGCTAAATTAACTACTCATTTCGTAACCGCATCCTAAAAAGAGACACACCACCTTGACAAGAAATCGATGCCATCTCCTGAAAACCGGTGATCCAATAGACTAAAACCAAAACATGACTAGGTTATAGTAATATAGCCATTAAATCAAAATAACACTGGCTAAATAAGTAGCGGTCGAAAAGCTAATATTGCTTACGTTTACGATTATAATTTCAATAAACCTTTTTTTTTAATACTTATTGAAGTATTATTTAAAATGTTTGTCTAAGTAGAACTCTTGTATAAATACTTCATTTCAATAAGTATATAGTTTTAAACCGAATTTCTAAAATAAACTTATACAATGTGACAAGTTTGTTTATGTTTTTTCGAGCATAACTCATTTGCCCTGACACGAAAATTACTTGACAGCATCGACTTTTTGAAAGTGATTTAGGAAGGAAAATGGAGAAACAAACATTGAAGAAGGCAATTCGAAATCCTTACTTTACTTTTACTACCAGTAACACCAAGAGCCTATTTAATAAACGTGATCATTTCAATTTACAACAAAAATGTATAATACATTGCTTAGTTTAGCTTGATCAAAGTGAAAATTTTAAAGTAAACGAAGCAATATATTTAAAAAATAATACATTAGTAATTACAATTGTCACGTTTATAAAATAGACCTCTGGTAGATAATTAGTAATTCAAAAGTAAAGTATTATTAGGTACAATGAAATATTTCAAATAAATATTTTATTTTATTTCACAATAATAATTTCTTAAATTACCTGACATAGGTCGGTATGATAATTACCATTAAATCTAAAATATCGTCGCACAACTCCACCATATTAAAAAAAAACTAAACTTATCTAATAATTCAATCAGTTAATATTAATTGTCAAATTATTTTAATTTCACTTGTTAATCACAATTACTATATTCCATAATTCTAAAAGAATTCTGCACTTTAAAAACCAAAAATATTATGTAAACACAACATAATATTCAAACAATGTACTTATGTTTATTTTTCAAGGTAAATTATTTTAGTAATACCCGCTCAACATATAAAAACTCCGCTAATAGCTAACATAAAAGATGCACTGACTATAATTTAATTGGCTGTCTGCCATTTGTTATAATATAATATAGAAATGCATGCCCACAGTCGAGCCAAGAGCTACCATAAACATATTACAAAGCCTAGAAATAAACAATGCCATGTTCTGATTATCATTAGAAATTATTATATTGATGATAGTGTGTTATCCAAAGTTTGATATAAATAAATTAAAATCGAAAAGATATTTTTTATTAGAAAATATAATATATATAATATATACGAGTATGTTGTGTTGGATTGGGAAGAGTCCAGTATGCCCTAGTGAGTTTTTTAACATTTTCTTCTATACTGCGTTAACATTTTCACCAATCACACGCTCGAATTTTTAGTTCTCAAAATTTACACTTGGGGCGCTGAACTATTTCCTATACAAATTTTACTTAACTCAAACGCAAAGTGATAGAGAAAACTCATTAAGGCTGGTGTGGGTGCGTCGTTCCTATCAATTTAGAACATTTTACAAGGTGAATGAAAAAAATAAAACCGACACCGAGACTACCATTTTTTTTTCCGATTGTGTTTTATTTGGTCCTATGTATATATTTTCAATTGGCAACAAAATAATATAGAGAAAAAAAACATCATCAGATCCTGAAGTAAATTAAACGGGACCAACTAACCAATTAATGCCTGGCCATACATAAAACTGGAATATGTATCTCATTATTTTCGTATCAGAGATGCAGTTACCAGCTATCGAAATATCATTCCGCTGGTGTTTAAACACATTGAAACTTCGACAACGGTGCTGCATATACGCTAATAATACACACGTTTCCCCTGTGCATCACCAGCCTTTTGTTAAGTGACACACAAACTTACCTCCAGAGCATCTCTCTCAAAATGTCTTAATTGCAGAGTGAGCTCCAACCGCCTTTCCCGGTCGGACCAAAGTTCTTCTAGAGCCCCTCTGGCTCCTCGTAATCTTTCTATTGTCGTTTCGACGGCAGCTGTACTTGTAGCGTCGGCATCGTCTGATGATCTGTAATGGATATTTGACCAAATATAAGCGTTAGTAGAAGATAACGTTAGAGTCAAAATGTCTTGCCAAATATATTTCACGAATTTGCCGCTCAAAAGTTCATAAAGGTGTGTATTTAAATAACGCTTTAAACTAATAAACTTAAGATAAAAATTCGAAAAACTTGCGTCCTACATGAACCTTATATGGATACTTCGGCATGCTTACCATCTCGTGATTTCACGTGATTTCTACCTATGGCATTATTATAAATATATAAACAATTATTTTTATATTTAAGTGTCATAACAAAAAATATAGTACACATAGATTTCATGGTCTGAAGAGAAATTTATCGAATCACATTTATGGTAGGATTTCAATTTTGAGTTTTTACAATTTGGACTTCACTTCAATATATACCTATTGAAAATAGTAATTAGATATCAACAAACAGTTTTTGATAGGTACCTATTATTGCTAAGGCAAAGTACGCATGTTGACCATGGATAATATGGGTGCCCATTAAATCAGGTTGGTCTAGTTGGTCAAGCCGTTGTACCCTCAGGGGTTCGATTCCCACTTGATAAAATATTCGCATGTTTTTTTGTACAGCCCAAACCAAAGCTTAGTTTGTTACCTACCAAGAATTCGATTCTATTAATTAACTTAAGTTCAATAGTGTCACAAACGCATCATAATATAATCACAACAGCTTAATTTATCAGATTACGTAAAATGCTAACCAATCGCCTATATAAAACTGTCATAAAAAGGCGACCATGATTCTATTACCATGCAAGTACGATTCTATTGGAGTAAGTTAATTTAAACGAATCGGTGTCCATGCCAATATGTGTCAAACATCTTACATACTATATTGTGTACCCTAACAAGGATATATTTGGTATTATACAAACCTCCAACGCAAACATCTGACTGGCGACTTGTGCCTATGAGATCTCCGGTGATATTTGAGCATTTTTAATTTAATAAAATATTCATTTCCCCGGTAACTTTACATTGTAAATTTCGATTCTAAACATTCAAAACAGTAACATTGACCACTTCAATCAAATGGCAAAAACAAATTTAGGTATTAATTAATACAATTTACGGTCGAAAAGGTTTATCAGTTACGTCAGTTATGGCAGAGCTAAGTAAAGACAACTATATGGTCATAACGTCGAGTCTGGGCTGACCTACAAATCAGATACGCCTGACTGTTATGTTACGCTTGGACGACAAATATCTTACGCTAGTTTCTCTCATCTTCAACCACTCTCTGTTAGATATTATTTTTGACAATCATAAATAATAATATTCCACGATGAATACATTTTTGGGTAATTTAAAATTTTCATGCTACTGACACCTGAACAATGGTTTTCAATATTAAATTAGGGTACAAAAGAATTTGTAAACATTTCAACTGTCGACCGTATAACGCACTTGAATTATTACACAAGAAGTTCTGGAGGACGCAATATCCCGTCATTGTTGTATCAGCATGGTCATCGAGGGTAAGACGTCATTATACAAAGGGGAAATTCTCTAGTTAAGTAATCTCGTCTTTGTCTTCTATTAATTTGTTGTTTAATACTTGTATGTACCGACATGAAAATAAATACATATAATATATCACGGACATGGATGTATAAGGCGTAAAAACGTCTATAAACAACAAAACATATTTTATCCATTAACCGTAAAAGTACGGTTGTCGATTAACCAAAGGGCATATTTACGGAAAATTAGGGGTCATTGTAATACAAATTAAGCTTTTTTATTTAACCGAACGCTTTAATTTAGAGCATTCAATTCAAATATATTTAAGAAAACAATTACATGCAAAAAAAAAGATATCAACGTTTTAAATATTACCTAATAACAATTCTACAATCAATATTGGATCTGATACCTCTATTCTATTTTTTTTTTTTTTTTATAAGACAAATGACGTAGAAATACGAGCTAAATACGGCTGGGTAGGTAGCTAAGTAAATTGAAAATCGCTGGGCTCCTGTCTGATATACTATATGCAGGGGACTATCTGTGTTTAAATAAAAAATTACAAGAATCCTAGCTTTCATAATTAATGTGTGTATATAATTATACTAACGACTGCACGGACAAAAATCCGTTGCGTAGTTTAGAAGATGTAAGCGTACATACAAATAGAAAGGCAGACAGACGCGGGTAGTGACATGTATATAAATAGAGGAAAGATCAATATCCTTCATACCCAGGTAAATATAATATTTAGTTTTTTTTTTAGCTGAAGTTATAAAGCAATAAACCGTCGTCGATATATATCAAATTTGCCGACACAAACGACCATAATCCAATAACCGTAACCTCGCAAAGAAGCCTTAATTTTTGTTGAGGGATTCATGCGAGAAGCGTATTATATATTAAGCAGCACGCGCATCAGAATCGCGACATCGCACATTCCGCTACCCGGTTTCTCTTGTCGAACGGCGTTAGATCAACAGAAAATTCCGCCTGCGGCCGTCCGCTTGGAACCAACCGATTTCCACAAGACACTCGTTCTGAATGATAATTAATTAAACCAGTGTTTTGTTCAGTTAGTTTTTTAGTTAGTACAATTTAAATTTAACGAGATTTTTGTTGTATTTAGATTTGAGTTTAAAAAAGTTAAATATTATCAATTAAAATTAAGTTGACTGTGGACGGGATTATGTAGAAATAGATAAAAGTGGCTTTCGATAGACCTTTCACTTAAAAGAACGATGCTTTAATAATTTTTTTACTATTATTTCTAAATATTTAGGTAAGAGGAAGGTCTCTATAACTTCGCTAGGCCAACCGACCGGACTCGTTATCACCGCCCATACAGATGCAAAACCGTCAAGTGACCTAAGTCATGTTTCGTTTTTAGTCTGTATTCACCGGTTTTCCGGACACTACAGCAACGATTTCTTGTCGAGGAGGTAGTCTCCTTTCATGGTACGGTTACGAAACTGGCGATTGATTTGACGATAAAGCAGCGAGGATATTAAAATAGATTTCTTAGATCGCATCATTTAGCCGACATAGTGATAGCGATCAATATTGTTAAACAACAATGTATTTATCGGCCCCATTCATGGATGTTGTAGGGTCTGCTCAACATCAGGTAGATACAAAATCACATGCCGTGCTCCACTAAAAATAATAGTCGGCAATAGTGTCACTAAACAAACTGTATAATAAATTATTAAATCTAAACCACGATGACAAGTTGGGAATAAAATCTCCCTTGGGACCCTGAGCCATAGAGGCGGTCGGCATAAGGCACCCGTGATATAAATAATATAAGGTGTCAGTTCTGCAATAACGGATAGCGGAAAACAACCTTAAATATGTAAATAAACTAAAAAAAATTACAATGTTTTTCGTAACAGTAGTATGTACACATTACAAGTGCCTATGAAACTAACTATGAAGATGTGTTAATTGCCTAGACCAATGGGACCAGAATTAGGGCCCTCTTGGTATTAGTATTCTATGTTATACCTACATACTTGTATATTGCCCTGGTCATAAACTAAGCTCGCTCTAGGCTTGTGCTATGTGTACCAGAAACAACGATACTAATAAATATTATATGAAAAATGCACTAATATTTATTTGCCATGGTTGGGAATTTTTATGAACCCCCGACCTCTAATTGCAAGACCAAAGTCCACTACTAGTCTACGAAGGCGGTCCAAACAACATTATTGTTATTAGATTACGATATTTTGTCGGCCACAAAATCCAACAGTAATTTATAGAAGCTAAACAATTTGGGGGTTATTGATAGGTAGTTAAGGGCATCATTTTATGACTGACGTAAAACTGTTACACATGCAGGAGGGATTGGGAGCTGACAGCTCAGTGGTTTCCTATAGACCATTAAATCCATTAATAGTCGTTTATTTTATGTTCCCAAAGAAGAATAGAACAGTTTAGAATAGATATCGATGTTAGGCAAAACAGTTTCAGGAATTATTTTTAAAAAACTAACAATACATTTTTTGGTTAATTATAAGTTAGGTATTGATTTACATGTGGTGTCTAAGTTAGTTAAACCTAAGACTTTAAAACCACTACAGTTTTGTCTATTGTTTATTTATGTCACAATAAGTTTTAATAAAAAAAAATGTACCTACATTTGATTGTCAACATGACTATAGTACCTCGGAGAGTACGTTAAGCTGTCAGTTCCAATTTCACTATACGATCTTGTGAAACTGTTTATAGATTAGAGTTATTGAGTCTATCCAAAAACATCGCGACCAGATTACCACTAGTTCGCTGTAGACTCGGAATACTATCGGTTACGAGGTGAAAATAAAACCCCACCGCTGGGTACCCTGAGGCCATGTAGGCGGTTTTGGGCGCTTAAGGCATCCGTCATGGCACGTATATTGATATACCTATCCCTCATCAATTAACTGACTTTCCAATGCACTGTTCATGTAATATAGTTTTTTTTTATTATTACATAATACTAGGTACTTACTATGTTTATTGTAGCATTTTATTAAAGGGAAATCGTTGTAAGAAAATTAGCCATATTAAATGCATGGATATGGAATAGAAAAAGCCTTTACAATGTAAATAATAGTATGTTGAATAACAACAGGTCATAAAAGTATGAATAATATGGAAGTAAAAACACACCTTGAAAAGTAGAAATCACAACTATTCATCTGTCTTGCTCGCACTTATTGAAATCTAAGGTTGAAGAGAATAAATAACTCCTTTTTACTTTAAAGTTTCAAAATACCAAACGTGTTCCTTGGCGCCACATTCAAATCGATTAGTCATTATAACTATAAATGACACTTTTTGTATTGGGTTTGTATGGTATGCCTCCAACTTATGTTCTCATGTCTGTAAAGGCAAATTTAAGCCTTAGGGCACTTCCCTATTATATAATTCAATGTAGTCGACGACCGATCAGTTACTGCGCTGTACTATTTCCGTATTAATAGTAAAATAGCAGGCCATCACCCAAGAGAATACTGACCATATCGCATAATGGGAACATAATATAGAAACGGGTATAATATACATACTTACTAAAAGAATGTATATATAGTAATGATGTAATATTGATGAACCGAGAATTGTAAACAAAAAAACAAATATTATCGTCCAAAGAATGCCAATGCATTTGCAATCACTTTTGTTGGATGGCTCAAGTATAATAACATCGTGACATTTTTAATAAACATTTTTCATATTCAAAAGTCATTGTTTGATACGTCATCATTCCATAATTATTGACGTAACGACACTGTATTATAAATTGATAAATTACCCGAGTGTTTTTAATACATTTATAAAAAAATATTAACCTATGCCCTACTTTTATATAGTTAAAATAAATCCAATAAATATATGTTATTATTGTTAAAGCAGTGTCATACCAGCAATAAAAATACAAATTGCACCCTTAGATACACCATTAAGCATACGTTTCAATATTGTATACAATAGAATATTGTATTTCTGAAATCATTGAATTAAATGCTCGTTTTATATAAGTTTTTATTATTTTTAAATACGTGTTTAATAAAAAATGTAACAATGTAATAATCTGGTATAATAATAACTAATTAATTCTGGAAAAAAACTAATTGGGTACCGAAATTTGAAACATTTAATAAAACTATATCCTCGTACCATTCATAACGCGTTAACTATTAAGATAATTTATTGAAACATGATAAAAAATCATATAATTCTTGTCAAACATTCTTTTCCCTATCTTTGCATGTTGTCATTTAAATCACGAAATTAAATGCTTCCTGTACATAGAAAGTTATATACGACTATATATACTGTTACATAGTTTCGATATATCGAAATTAACTCTATTTACCAGTTGTATAATTTCGCAACTTTACTTGGCTTGACAGTAATTATCTACATAATTTAAAGTAAAATTGCGGCATAAATTCTTAGGCCGCTTATATCGTAAGAGGTTGAACGATCAAGTCTAGACACATCATGTAAAGCCACATTTTATAGTAGTTTTTCTTGGTATAAGATATGTTATAAATTGCGAATCGATAAATAAATAACAATTGTTAATACAAGCAAGGTCATTTTCATTACAGCCACTTAAATTATACTGTTTTGTAATATCAGATTTGTGGTAAGTTAATTTGATAATACATTGGCCCAGTTGGTCAGACTGTAGAATTGACAACACGTAGGTTACCTATTCAAACCCAGGTGTGTACAAATATATTTATTTTATTTTAAAAACATGTAGGTGAATTTATTTGGCATTACTTCTTTGAGTGTGCCTCAGACAGTAAGCTGTTGGTCCCAAATAAGTTTATACAAACACATCTTGCTCAGGTTAGACTCAGAATACCATCGGTTACAACAAGGTGGGTACATACCCCTCTGCTGGGTAGACTGAGGCCGTTTAGGCAGCCTCAGGTGCCGTAAGGCTCCCGTGATGGTAATTTGATTAATATAATTTGCTTGAAAGTAGTGTTGAGAGAAAGAAATGCAATAACGAAGATGTTGATTCAAAGAATGAAAGATGGTAATGTTAAAAGTTTTAGTCGAAGTTAAGATTATGAATAACGAACAAATATATAAATGCATGTCTTTAGTAATGTTCAGTATTAATAGCTTTGGACTGCATCTTATATTTGTTTGTGACAGATAATCTGTGTTACTTTTGAGTCTGCAGTTTTGTACCAGAAAATATTTATCTAAGTGCATGTTTTTGTATTAAAGTAAGTATTAAATTACTCCGAGGAGCCTACTAAAGTTTCATGTGATAGTCAGCCTATCGTGCCGCGCTCCTTCAGAGAATAACTGAAGCGTAAGTAAGCCGGATTTTTGATCAAAAGTGTATTCTCTCTTATGGAGGGTTTAGTGGTGGTTGTCTGCCACCACTAAACCGCCTAAAGGTATTGGATCCCTTGGGTACCCAACGGTAGTCGTCACCAAGGAAGAACCACTGCCCCATTAGTAAGTTATTAGTATTTAAGATACAGAGGTGCGTCGTATCGCATCCAGAGTTTTGTTTCCCTGCTTCTTGCACAAGTAATGAAATTTTATTTTAAAAAAACTTTTTGTAACAGACGATGTATGCAAATTTGGCTTTAATATTCGCACATGTAAATCCTGTTTCCATCTGTAGAGGGTTAGTGAATAAGATAATGAGTGAAGTGAAACGTGAAGACAAAGTTCTCATTCTACGTTTCCCCATAAAATAATTCGCGGAACTATTGAGCTGTAATAATAATGCTTCCTCTGCCTCAAGAGCAATACTTACTATGTGAGAGTGCAAGTATAATGCGATTGTTACAACTTTCACGTTGCCAATTGTCAATAAGCCTGAGACTTGCTGTGCTTTAATCTATAAAAACAATACCTTACAAATTTATTTATTTACGATAATGTTCATGCACGACATATTTAAGATTAGATTAGCTATTAGATGAGATTATAAAGTTGTTATTATATTAGAAACTTCGGTTTAATGGTTAAGCTGTAAAATTACTGTAAAAATGTGCATGAGTTGACCAAAGATTGATATGAAAATGAGATATGGCAACATTATTATTAAACGTTGTCACTTTTATTGAAAGTGAGTTTGGAATGATATTTTAATTGTTAACTAGCAACACCGGCTTATACGTTTACTATTAAAAATACCCCAATGGGTTTGTGGTTAAAATTACCTGTTATATGACGGTAATTAACAGTTTGACAATTCAAGTAATTAAATTTAACTAGCTACAATATTATTATCATTAATTCCTCCTGTACGCCGTTATTATCATCTTAAAATATCCAAATTTCTTAGGATGAGACATATCTAATGATAAATTCTTAGTTAAATCATGTTTTTGATGCCCGTCAAAGTATTAATAAAATTGTTATGTCTTGTAATAATATGTCATTATTATAATGTGCAGTATAAGCTATCCTAATAAGGCATATAGCACTCGCCTTTAGTTTCCGGTAATCAAATGAATATATAAACATGTTATTAAAATATATATATAATTTTTTTCTTAGTAAACTCTTCTTAATAAATTACCTAAGTGTCTGATTTGAGATTGATTTGATTATCCTATAAGAACCTGGGGTTTTTTTGTCGAATTATTAATTTAGTCCCTGCGCATCTGATAACAAGGTTAGGCAGATGACAACAAGGCCGGACCTGGGATGGGTGACCGCTTTATACAACGAGGCTATACAATCATAAACATCGCAACAAGCTCGCCACTTGTTAGGTGTTCCTCCGAATACCATCGGCGAAATGAGGACAGGTTAATCTCTCCGCTGGCCGTTTATACGGATCTCGGGAGCCAAAAAATCACTCGTGATGGTATTTATTTACCTAAATTTATTATTTACCAAGAAAAGTCACTTATATGAACAAGAGATTAAGAATAACTACTGACAAACAGTCAGACTTCATAAATATAATTTAGCTTTTTATTAACCAGCAGAGAGTATTAACGATATTATTAACGGATTTTTAATAACATTGTTTGGTGTAATATATAGACATAAATTATATATAGGACGTTAAAAGGTTAAGTTGCCTGCATTATTTTCCATTTATATATATATATATATATATTCTAAAAATACCTAGTTTAGTAAGCAACAAAACAAGTTTATATGCAGATTTACCATCATGACCTCTACAATTCAGAGGGTAAATAAATCAGTTATTGTATGTATAAATCTACCAACATAGGTTACTATATATTACCTATAAGGAAGAATTTATAACATATATTGCATTTTATTACTTATAATTTTGGTAAATATTTTTGAATCAATAAATTATTATTAATATAAGTACCTAGGCTACATTATACACATATCATCAGCGCCAATCAGTAAACCAGTGTGAGATAGAAAAATATAATAAAGAAAAATAATCATGCGCAGTATCAGCATCTTTTAGCGACGCGCATGATCTGCGTGGTATAACTTGTATAATACACCGGTCATGATTGAAATCGGTATTTGATGTAGATCCCTGTTAAAAAACGTGTTCACATTAGATATGGATATCAAGCTGTCGGTTTATAGGGTTTACCATACAATACCATATGATTCCTGTCATACATTGCATATTCTGTCTTAATTAACGATTTATCAACTCATGAATATAATATTATATATCAAATAAAATGCCTCTGGAGACTCTGTTAACAATACAAGAGTAAAACCTTTTCTTGGATAAGGGAATTTTGGTTTCTGGAGAGCCGAAAGGTACTCCGTGATGAAACCGACACTGTAGCCACCTAAAGTGTAGTTAGAGATGCAAGTATTCAATGGGACGCTAGACTTGTAACTCCAGCTCTACCAGGCGGACTTACTTACGGGGAGCTCCCCGATACAATGTTAAATTATAGGTCGTTGAATTCTACATAGTGTTAATAAAAAATCTATAGAGATATAACAAATGAGTGTTTTGTCTATCGCCGAAACAACTATCATAATAAGTCCGTATGTTCGTAATTCTCAATGAAAATAAAACTTAACGTACCTACTCCAATCATCCACTGTAGATACAATACGATAGGTTTAATAATTTATTAAGTCATACATTTTTTTTTAGAGCCCGGCATTTGGTTTACCATCAGGTAAGCAGACCTCGATGGGATCGATCCATACGTTGTTGTTTAACAACATTGATCGATTCCACTATTCCGGCTAATTGATGCGGTTACTAAATGAACGGCGACAAAGACCAATTTGCATTACAAGTCTTACTAAATATCCTTGTTACTTTATCGTCTAATCAAGTGCCTTAAATTTACCTCATGAAGAAATTGATGCAAGTCTCCTGAAAACCGGTGAAGACAGGTAGACTTAAACCGAAACATCTGTATGTCTATGACGGCTTTTGCATCTGTATTGGCGTTGATAATGAAACCAATGGATGTTTAAGGTTAATTCAACGTTTATATCTAGGAATTTGGACAAATTAGACCTAAGGGAATATTCTTCCTACTCATACTATTATTTAAATATACTCGTAAAAGTCAAAGTCAATATAAATAATTAACCTTATGCTAAATATATGGCTTACCTATAAGAAACTTATGAACACCCATAAATATTAACTAACTTAAGAAAATTAATACGATTTTGAACGATTACTAATATTTTACTAAAGTCTCAATTTCGGAAAAGTAAAATTATTCCAAGAATAATTCCTCAAATAATTACTATTGTAATGATAAGAAAAATATAGCATCACGGGGTGTTTACGATGTCTGAGATCGGCTAAAGCGGCCCCAGCCTAGTGGTTAAGTCACTATCAACCAATATCAAGGTTAAGCAGACGACAATAAGGCCAGACCTGGGATGGGTGACCGCTTTATACAACGAGGCTAACCCGTCATAAACACCACAACAAGGTCGCCACTTGTTAGGTGTTGCCTCCGAATACCATCTAACGCCGTTTTAACGGTTCTTGGGAGCCAAAAAGGCACCCGTGATGGTATATGAGTCCGCCTAGACGGCCACAGGGTACCCAGAGGAGAGGTTTTTAATCTCACCTCGTCGTAGCCGATGGTATGAGTCTACACCGAACCAGTGGCTAGCTCGTCGCAAAGTTTGAATAGACTCAATAACCCATCTATAAACAGCTTCACAAGTTGGTATAGTGAAACTGGGACCGACAGCTTAACGTGCCCTCCGAGGCACTATAGTGGTGTTGTTCAATAAATGTAAATAAAACTAGATGAAAAACTCATTGGTACACCACCGGGGTTTGAACCAGGGACCTAAATGTTAAGTCTAAGGTCTAACCTAACCAACTCGGCCACCACGTATATATATATCAATATTTATTATAATATATAATATTATTTTAATATAAAATAATGAGTATTTTAAGTGAAAAAAACAAACGATAAAATAGACGTCGATATTCCCAAGTAGTAATTATTGATTCCCCATCGAGCACACTAACAACTAATCCAATGTTTTTAAACGTTATGATTACAATCATTACATTTTACAGTTTCATAGTAAAGAATACTATAACTTGCTATAGTTTAGAACAATGGATTCGTGAGAAAAAGCTTGGCTATTATCTTTTGATCAATGTAAGTTGCCGGTTTCCTGTATGGCAATTTGTAGGTTTTTTTTTATGTCTATGACTGTGCGATCATGAACCCCACTAAATAAGCGTGGGGAGATCGAAGGGTCCCAGCTCGGGCAACCTCAACACCGGAAATGAACGGCTGGAGCAATTGAAGAAATCTCTGCACTTATATATTTTTTTTAAACTATATTTTTTACACAAGAACAAAATTATTTTAAACCGCAACAAAAAATTCACTTTTTAGGTGTGCTTTGGTTAAAAAAAAATTAAGGCAGTTTAAACATAACTGTAACTAAAAACTTTATAACCGAAATATATTATTTTTATACCGAAAAACTAAAAATCAGATTTATATATTTATGATTAAACTTAAACTATACCAAAACAATGTTTTTATATTTCGTTTAAATATTTCGCGCGACGTTTTGTTTACGTCAATAAGGAGTCGCGAGCGCACGATACGCGCGTCTTGTCGAAAGGTCCGTACGCTTCAAACTGCGATTACGAGCAACCGTGCATTGGGGAGGGGTAGCCAAACACTTAGGAAAACTATATACCGTGAAGTTGTTTTGTAGACCAACTCATAAATATCCAATGCAGACTTAGTATTATGCTTCGAGGGAAATTGTTGTGAATACCTATTGGTCTAGATAGTTTATTTTTTAATAAAAATCATACCTAATTTGTTAACTTTTAAATATATCTTTCTAACTACACTTTAATACATATATAATAAAAATTGTATGTATTTTATAAAAAAAATTTAATCTGAGGCTTAGCAATTCATGAGACATATCAATCCCAAAATGTTACATTTAGACATTTAGTGAAAAAGACAAGACACTCTTGAGTGAATATTATGTTTGAGTAGCAGTTTAAACAGAATAAGCAGAATTAAAAAAAAATAGGGTAATGTCTGAGACGGCAATTAAAAGTTATAAGTATAGAAAGAAACTATTGACACAACATAACGTTTATTAATAAGGCCTAAGAACCTTTTTAATAACTTTTTTTTATAACAGATTATTTTTTTTAATTTGATACTTTTCATTCTACTTGTAGGAAACCATAAATTACTTTTAAACTAATATAATAATTATATATTTATTTTAACTTTAAAATAAGCGATGCATAATATAATACCATCGCTAGAAAATAAGATTTTAGTAAAAAAAATGCTTGAACTTATATTTTGAAATCCGTTTCCTGAGCGTTTCGGTAAGTGTTTATGTTGCTAGATTTTGTGCGTGCCTATTTGCCAATACAAAGTAATAAATCAAGATTTAGGGCAATAATGTTTATTCTAGTACAATGTTGTTGGTCTCCTACGTGCCTTGTTGTGCGGTTTTAATACTTAGCAGTTTCCGTAATGTTTCCTTCCGGTTGTAATTAGAGGAAATGATCTATTTTAATCTGTTGACTTGTTAGTTGCGATTTATTATTAAAAATATAAGTACATGGAAAAAAAAAGTTTTTTGTACAGTTTATCATATACATGGTCTGGTGTTTATAAAATTGTATAAGCTTGCAGCTTAGTTTATATCCAGAGTAATATGTGTAAATTGTCCTATATATTATTATGGCTTGAAGAACTGTAGCCCCAGCCTAGTGATTAAGTCACTGCGCAACTGATAACAAGGTTCAGCAGATGACAACAAGGCCGGACTTGGGATGGGTGACATAAACACCGCAACAAGCTCGCCACTTTTTAGGTGTTGCCTCAGAATACCATCGGCGAAATGAGGATGGATTAATTCCTCCGCTGGGTACCCTGAGGCCGATTAAACGGTTTGGTTTGGTTATGTTTTTTTTTTGAACAACCTGTCAATGTAATACACATATGTATATGTTCAAATTATGAAGTCATTGAAAATTTGGTCGAAAAATAACGCTTAAATTAAATAACTTTTTGGATGTCAAAAAAATTTTGGAATCAAAATTATTACAAAAGGTCATAAAAAGTTCAACTCGGCACAAGCTGAGTCCAAATAAAATTATTAAGATGAATTCACGTATCTCACTGGGATCGTGGGGTTTTTTTAGGCATTGAGTAAGAACATGTCTTGCCGAGAAAACTGGACGACTTTTGCCTTCCTTTTACGGTCAACACACTACCTCGGTTACTTTAGTATTAAATGACCCAAGTTACAAGATCTAAGTTAAAACGTGTAGGCACATTTATTAGGCATGTTATATTTTATTAAAGACGGTTTTAGTGTTATTTAGTAATCGCGTGGTGTAAACCTTATTAGTATAAAACTTTAGAACTAGATAATTATTTATTACCGCCTCAGTAGTGAAGTCGTTAAGTCATTGGTGTTATATCCGGAGGTTGTGGGTTTGATTTTCACTCGAAATTAAATATAACACATTATTATTCCTGTAGAATTTCGAGGCAAATTGTACAGGAATAAGTGCTATACTAAGCTTCGGGTGAAAATCAAACCCACGACCTCCGGATACAACACCAATGACTGAACGACTAGACCACGGAGGCGGTAATAAATAATTATCTGGGTGCTTATACTAGATTGGTGGACCAAAAAATAACGGAATGTATAGGACCAAAGAAAAAAAATAAGACCAAAGGGAGACCACTAAAGCATTGGTTAGATGGCATAAAGGAGACAGTAGGAGAACAATAGATGGAGACAGCTAAAGACAGATTTAAGTGGAATAAATTGGAGGAGGCCTATACCCTCAAAGGGACCTTGTAAATAATAATAATAAAGTAACTATGTTGTGTGATAATTTATATTGTAATGTATACTTAATTTTATTAATTGTAATATAATAATTGTAATTTTATAGGGAAATAAACGTCTTAATAGTAATAATAATAAATAATACTAGATAACAATAATAAATGTTTACTATGAACCGAAATTAATATAATAATAATAATATGTAAGACAATTTACACATATTGCTCTGGTCACAAACAAAGCCATACTAAGGCTTGTACTAGTGGTTGATAGTCTACGGACGAAGGCGATATATTTGTAGTTAGTTATAATATGTTTAGTGGCGTTAGCAAAAATAACAAGCTAAACGAATGTTAAAAATACGAAGCCGCTAGTTTGACTGGTTGGTTATAAGTTAACGCCAACTTTTAAATGGGAATGCATGCCACTTTTCAGCACACATTGTTTAGAGGCGATAGTCGCGGCCGAAGCATAAGCAATATACACTACTTCGCGGTATCTACCTACATACTTCACACCCTTTAGACACCTCCCACAACCATAAATGCTTGCTCGTGCATGCGTCTATTTCTAAACCTATGTTTAAATTATACTACAAGTGTTTTATGTCCATCCTGATAGTTTAGAAGCTCAGAAAAAAAAACATTTTACACATTGTTCCTAACTGGAACAATAGTTTTCTATTTGTAGGTGTTTTGTTTGATTGGCAACATTAAAATTGAAATTGGTTAATAATTAATAGCCTGGTATAGCATTAACTTCTCACTGGAAGCTTTGCTTTCGGAAAATCATATTGCTGAAAAGTGAGTGAAAAAAACATGTCCGCCGAGTAAACGCTGTCTGTGAAAACAAAAGTTAAAAATTGTGTCCATGGGATGAGTGCCTCAAAACCTATTAAAACCCAGTACCAATAACCTATGGATTTGTACTGGTGAGGAATCACTATCAGGGACCCTAGATACCCCAATTCGTTGAAGCCTCAGGAGGGCTAAGGCAGTGGAAGGTGTGGAGACGGTGAGTACCAGGCTACCTAACACACATATTTCCCTGGTCATAAACTACGCTCTAGCTTGTACAAGTAGCTCTACAACAAGGATCAACTAATAGGATCGCTTTATTTTTCAAATCAACCTCTCTTTTTGGTTGATTCCTATCTATACTTACTAGCGATTATCTTTAAATTTGTTTACAAAAACTTGTGTTACAGCTACAGAAGTATGTATGTAACAGAAGCAACTATACTCTTGTATATTAGAAATACCCAAACCATGTCAGAGTAGATAAACGTACTAATATTGCTTTTTCTACTACCTAATAGCAACTACTAAAGCAAGTGAGAGATTTAAAATTGAAGTATAAAATATATATTTTGGTTAATTTTAAGCAATTAGGACATTATCAGATGGATAATGTTAATGATGGTTTTGCAAATAGGATGTTGCAGTGGTTACTATTTGTTAAAAAAAGACAGACATATTGTTTAATAAAAACGATAATTTTAATAATTAATAAAAGTTCAGTATTTTACACGAGTTTTTAACGTTTTTACATATTATCAAAAGTATAGAGCGAGGCAGCGAGAGCCTTCTTAAAATAAATTTCTTTAATCGCAGATTTTGTTAATTAATAAGTAAATACTTAGTTGACATAAACACAAGGTGTAATGACGGTGAATACTATCGCTTTCATTTGACGCATGATCCGGGACGGCACTTAAGTGATAGTTTTCATTTATTTCAAAGAATTGGCCCACAGTTAAAATAGGTATAATAGATGACCTACCTATAGTAATAAGTAAAGATCGAAAGGTACATAATTTTAGAACATTTCACACATATATTATTATTGCCCTGGGGGGTCATTTCAAGATTGCAACCGCTAAGCACGATAAGACGTTCCGTAAACTAAAAATATGGAAATATAAGTTCTATTCCAATGGTTATACAGTTGTATTAGGTTGGCTTAATGTCGCCATCTTGAAATTTTCGGTGGCAAAATAATCTGCCTTTTATCCTTATTTAAAATGGTTACAGGATTGTTTTTTTTTAATATATATTTTAATTGGAGCACAATGTTACTTTATATCTATCTGATCTGATGGTAAGCATACCTACAAAGTCCATGAATGGTGTCGACCAAATTGTTGTTTCATCATTTATCAATCACACTATCCGGCTTAATTATGATGTTACGAAATTGTCAGCGACAATGCTAAATTTGCATTGCGAATCTACTTTAATATCCTCGCTGTTTTATCGACATAACAACCGCCCGTTTTGCACCGTACCCTGAAGGAAAGACTATCATCTCTAAACCTAGAAAACTAGTAAAACTAGACTACGATTTTGAAAGATTACTTGATAGACTTTTCTTCTAAATTCGCGGTGATAAGTTAGCAAAGTTATAGAGTACTCCGTCGCGCTTAAAAGAATTGCCGCTATTGACTTCCATGCCATAAACACAGATGTGATCGTTTCATGTGTTGCATAATCTCTATTACACAAACAAAAATGGTAGTAATCTGTAATCAAACACTTACCGTAAGTCCTGTAAAAGAGCTTCGCCTTGTCCTATAGTGGCTGCGCAAGCGTCCAGACTAGCTTCTCTGTGTTGGGCGCATTGTTCTAGAGCTCTGCGCGCCGCCTCTGGACTGTCGTCGGAGGCACAAACTCCTCCGCCACTGCGAAGGGTTTCTAGCCATTGGAGTAACTGTGGACAAAGGTCTTGGAATGTGTTAAACTGTTGAATAAAATCGGGCATATGGGCATCGAAGGCAATGAAAGGGCAGATCAGCTGGCTAAAAAGGGGAACAGAAACTCCCTTAATTGGACCTGAACCATTTATAAGCATTCCTAACAAAACAATAAATAATGCATTAAAGGAGTTTGCTGAGCCAAACACACAAAATGGTGGTTAACGCAGCAAGGCATTCCAAGAAATTCATTGGTAGGAAGGCAACAGGCCTGGAAATTCAAGAGTCTTCTCAGGACACTACATAACTAACAAACATCTTTATACTATAGGAGTAAGAGATGATCCCACATGCAGATTTTGTGGTAATGAGCATGCGGCACATACTGTGTGACGCTAGGGCCATCCAAAGAAACAAATACCTAGGACAGGGGTTACCGGATCCAGAGAGCTACAGGCTAATCAACCTTGCAATAGCACATTTGGGGACAGTACTAAGGTTTGTGGTCAATAGGAATGGGGAATCCACAAAATATCCCATAGGGTGGAAGTGTTTTTGACTAATGTCAACCCCAAAACAAATAAAGATAGAAGAAGAACTGTGGACAATTGTTTTGATTAGCATTTATACTTTACCAAAATTTAGATAATAGACGACGATCTAAGATCTGTCTGTCGATGTCGATCTCCGAAAGGATTATTTTTGTAACGCCTAGTAGCCCCAGGGTACCCGAAGTGGGGTTTTATTCATACCTAGTCTAAGCCAATGGTATTCTAAGTATACGCCGAACAAGTGACCAATTCATCGCAGTGTTTGTACATACTCAAATCTATAAACAGTTTCACAAGTTGTTGTAATCAAGTTTAAAACTTGGACTGATAGCTTAAAGTGCTCTCCGAAGCACTATAGCGGTGTTGACAACACAAAAAATGTTTTAATTTCGACTGCTTGATACATATATCATGATATGTACACGAAAAGCTTGTCTATACCGAGTAAATTTTTCAAGTGTGCCTTCAAGGCCAAATCCTAAACTACAAGGAATATCGAAAAACACTCAAAGGAGTCACGGGGCCGATTTTAATAAAAACTAAAACTGCATCATAAAATTTTTGAAAAAAGATTTCTTCTAGCCGGGAATCGAACCGGTTGATTTTGGAAAAAAAAATCACCCTGTATTAGTGCACCAGCTGATAATGTCGCTTATAAGGATATAGCTGTATAGCTAATACTAGTAACTAATGTAATGACTAATGTCACTAATTTACAATCCAGATCTCTCTGGCTGAAACGAAGCCAAATTGTCGTCAACACCTTATTCACGTTGGTACGTAGGTATTCTGTTTTGTGTGCAGACGCCAAAATATGTACCAACTAATGATATTTTCTTTATTAACACAGAGTTTTCGCATCATCGTTGGTAATTAATAGCCAGCAGGACTATGACATACATTTCATAGAAATGTAGATGGGCTTAACTGATATCCCACCTATATAACAATATGTATTAGCATTGGTATTTCTGGTACACATTAAAAGTCTAGGGCTTATTTTGGGACCAGCGGCCAAATTATGTTTCTTATAACGAAAACGTTAGCTTGTTAAAATAATGAAATAAATGACTTTGAACAATCAGCAACAACAAAAACTAAAAAAGGCATGTACACTATTTACTTGTATTACAGTTGCTTTTGCTTTGACAGATTATTTGATAATATTAAAATTGATTTTACTATTATATATATTTTGATTAAAGGAGTTTGGAGTCATTATAATAAAACAATAATCCCACATATTTTTGGAAAAAAAAACTTTTGGCATATTATAATTTTGACGCAGTGGTTTTCTAAACTTAAAAATTATATTTAATAAGCACACGAAATGCTAAAATCTGTCAAAGCAAAAGCAACTGTAATACAAGTGAATAGCGTACATGCCTTTTTTAGTTATTGTTGTTGCTGATTGTTCAAAGCCATTTATTTCGTTATTTTAACAGCGACCTAATTGTGAACGATTTTGAACCTTATTTCTGAACACTAATTTGGCCCAGAAAACTTAAAGAAGAGTACATACCTCCTTCTCGTGGGTATACAACATGACAGCCAGGTCGAGTCTCCGTCGTCTCCTGTCGACTCTGGCGGCGAACGCGGCGACATGGGCCTCGAGTTCGCGGGCCACTCCCAACACTTCCTCCGGGTCACATTCGCCGGACCGGGCCAACTCTTCTGCCGCCGCTAATAACTTCTCGGCGTTTGTATAAGTATTCTGTTGAGTAGTTAGTATTAAGGTAAGGTGAGTTCAGAGATTGCGTTAATAGTTATAGCATAAAATACTCTTAATCTGAAGGATATTAGTGATATAACTGTTAAGTCAGAAACATAAAATAAAATAGTTTGTTCGATATAAATAAATCGTGAAAATAGCTCTGAAATTTTTTTTTTTCCGATTTTATCACCTTACTATAAATGTTTAACATAATTTTTTGTTTATAGAAGTGTATATGTTAAATAAAAAGAAATTTGTTGATTATTATTTTACATTTTTTATATAGTTTTTCTTAATTTAATATTATTATTATAAAACATAGGGAAGTAGATACAAATACGTAATTTAACTGACGAACATACCTCGCCTCATACAGGGTGACTATAGAAAGTTGTACTCTGGGCTAATGTGAGCCTCTACTTATTAAACTTTTCCAATGGCACCATGTGTCGCAAATAAAAAAATAATAGCTTCTCCATACAAACTAGCAATGTTAAAATAACCAATTTAGTATGGAAAAGCCATTTGTTTTTAATTTGCGATTTGGTTTCATGGGAAAAGTTTGATCAGTAAAGGCTCATATTAGCCCAAAGTACAACCAGACCTGTATAATATTTATTTATATTCACAAATCTACAAATGTTATTTAATTTAATCTTACCTGCGCTACATTTTCGAAGTGTTCGTGTGATTTTTGGTATACTCTCGCTTTGTGTAGGTTTCTGCCTATACCCTGATTTTTTTGAAGAAAAATCTCTCCGTGATTTCCTAACCAATGCAAAACCTGAAACAAAAACAGCTATTAACAATTGAACCCGTATAATTTGTCACAGTGGAGAAGTTTATAGCAAAGTTTAAGCCAAACCTGATTTAGCGAAACATTTCTGAATTTAATACTTTAAAAATTATTGTTTTGTCTAATAACTTAATAAAAACACAAGAGAAATCCGAAGTAATTATTTTGTAACAGATTAATATGTCTAAACAAACCTGTCGGCAATCTTCCTTGTATAGCAATAAGGCTAATCGTTGATGTAATTTGAGTTTAGCTTGATGATACCGCGCCTCCAATGCCCTATGATGTCCCAGAATTTGATGAATAACCGCTAAGACGTGATTGGCCCCAGAACTATAGTCCGCAGCTGGATCGCCTGTACTACTCCCAGCTGTACTGACAGTGCCATCACCCTGGGAAAATTAATTAATGTTAATTAATTTAAAAAAAATAACACTAGCCCTAATGTGTTTTTTTTTATCTTTTACGTTCTTACGAGTTGAAATTAAATGTTTATTCACAGAATACGGTTTTTGTACGCATATTCGACTAATATCCGTATCTGATTTTTTTAAATTAATTCCTATCCTACATTAATAGGTATTTGTCTAATATTAATTTATATATATATATATTTTTAATGTATTACATTTATGGCCTTATTTATAAAAACTTATTGAGTCTTTGAAGAACACTTTAGTTATAGAAGACTTTGTCTATTTTACGCACATTCATTTTTGTTGTTAAAAAACAGACAAAACCTTCTATAATACTTCAAGGACGCAATAAGTTTTTATGAATACCGGTGTTGGTTTACAATACCATAAGTATGTTTACTATAATACTATTGCGTGCATATTTTCACCAATCACACGCTCACGTTTTTAGTTACGAAAATTTCCGGTAGAGGCGCTGTGCTATTTTTATACTTAATTTATTCAAATCAATCACAAAGTAAAAGGTAAAAAAACTCACAGTATAGATATTAAATGAATTGCTGACCTACTGTAAAATATTTATCTGAACTATTAAAAATTATGTTGCTTCTAACAGATTTAATAAAAGAGTGTTCTAATTATTGGTGTAGGGTACAGTAATTATTTCTGGTTATGATACATGTAAATATATTATTTTTACAAATTGGGCTTTAACTTTATGTCTTTATATATGAACACGTAAAAAATTATGACTTATCAAATTTTGAGAAAATTGTATGACGTTTATTTCGGCCATGTGGGTATTAATAGTTTAACCATAATTAAAAACTGTCAACCAAAATAAAGGAAGATTCACCTTGGACCCCCTGTGTCAATAACCCAGGGTTTCATTAATATTTGACAGCCTCCGTAGACTAGTAGTTGCGCCTTTGGCGTTGTATCCGGAGGTCCTGGGTTCGATTCCCACCCATAGCAAAATATTAGTACGTTTTTTTCTGTACAGTTGATCATGGTTTGGGTGTTTATAAAATATAATATGTATTATATCGCTGCTTCTGGTACATATAGTACAAGCCTAGAGCTTAGTTTGTGACCAGATCAATATGTGCAATTTGTCCTACATAATATTATTATTTTGTTTTACAGTTGTAGTCGCTGGTTATAATAGCCCAAAACCTTTTATACCCATGTAAACCCCTATGATTAAGAATGCCTCTTGTTATAAATTCTTGTTGGACCCACAAGGGGGTCCAAGTTGAACCATCATAACTTTTTAAAGTTGAGGCATAAAAAATCTCGTTGAGATAGTACTTTTAAAATATACTATAAACTTGTATAGTAAAGAAATCTTACCAAATCTGGTTGATCAGTTTGATGGCACACTTGGACTAGGTGATCTAGCTGGTACAATAATTTCTTACTAGTTGAGTGAACCTAAAATCAAATTATAAAGATTAGTAAAATAAACTGACAGTTATTAAAAATAAACATAGGGGCTTAGCATAACCACGTCGATATAATTTGACAGTCGATAAAATGTAGTTTATGAATGAACATTTATTCATAATATCGATTTTGTCGATTTATCGAGCCTATCGATGCTATTGTACTAGGGCTCATAATGGGCCTACCAACTAAGCGAAGGGGTTTATAACATAAATTGAATGGGTAACAGAAATCGTAATGATCCTCTTTTTTGCGTTACTATTTTTCATTGCAAGGTAAGGTTAGTATTAAATCTACAAATAATAATAGATGCCTCAAAGGTCTTAACGCAATTTTGTCCGAGGCGACGGTTCGCATAACCTTCAGTCAAAATATTACCTATTTTTAGTTTACAATCGAAATTTTAAGGACAACTTTGGTAGATAATGCCTAAGGCATTAAGCTCGCCTATATTATAAACTTTTGTGCAATAAATAATTTTCATTCATTTATTGCATCTGGTTGGCTCGGCGGTTGAAATCCTTGCCCCTAAAGCGAATCGTGGGTTCGAGTCCCAGCTACCAGAAATTCATTATATTGTTTAAAATTACTATATAAGAATATCCTGTATTTTCCTGTATCCAAATATTTCTTATAACGGAAATATTAGCTTGTCAAAAGAACAAAATGCTATAAAATATCATAGAAACAACAACAAATACTAAAAACAGTCGTGCACTCTATTCGCTTGTACTACAGTACCCCTAGTGTGAGTTTCCTAACTATTACTTTGCGTTTGAGTTAACAAACCTTTGTATGGGAAATGGTTCAGCGCTCCAAGCGGAAATTTTGAGAACTAGAAATGCGGTCGTGTGATAGGTCAAAATGTTAATGCAGTAGTATAGTTAACGCGAAAGTAAACGTTAAAAAACTCACACTACAGGTGCTTTTGCCTTGAAAGTTTTTAGCATTCCGTGTCGTGGCCATTGTACAAAAAGGATTTCGTTATTAATTTATAAGAATGTTATAATAATTTTCAGTGGGTAATTTAATCTGTAAATAGACGTATGAATAAAAGCCCTCGCGGAATATTTATATATACTCCTTTTAGTACATGAAACTATTATAGTTATAGTACCTCAGTATAAGCCTGACACATATGCTCGTACAGCTGCCGATGCCTCTGCGCATGTTGTTCCAGAGCCCTGGGGTCATTGCACGGGGCTTCCCCCTGCCCTGTGGCCAGCTGTAATGCCACAGCACACTGGTTACCCCAACCACCAACCGCCGAAGCGTAGGCCTCGGCTTTGTGATGAAATACTACCGATAAAGATAGTACGGCAGATCTTTCTTCTAGAGCTGGTTGGAATAGAAAAAATGGAAATTAGAATTATATTATAATATCAAAAACGTATGCTCTAAAGGAAGTTCAGGTGGCAGGAAGGCTTCTATTACTTGATTGGGACGACCGACCGTTTTAGTCTGTGGGTTCAACAATTTGTTGGAGACTACTGCATCAATTTCTTGTCTAGGTTCTTCTCATTCATGATGCAGTTACGAAACGGTGGATTTGACAGTAAAGCGGCAAGAATATAAAAATAGACTTGTAATGTAAATTTGTCTTACCCACCGCCTTCTTTATAACCGCATCATTTAGCCGGCATAGTGGGATTATTTCAACAGTTGTTAAACAACAATATATTGATTAACCCATTTATTGACTTTGTAGGTATGCTTACCAAAATTTAGATACAAAGTCACATATATATATACATTATAGTTCTTTTCAGCACATGCAAGTGACCCTTTTATTTAATAAGGGTCTACTTTATTATCTTACTACTATTATACTAATAAATGTAGTTTGTTATGTATGTTTATTACATAACCATGCCAGAACAGCTGAAGTGATTTCGATGAAATTTGGAACAAAAGTAGATTATAATCTTGTTTAAACTTTTTAGCCCGGAAAATGTACGGTCCCATGGGATTTTATTTTTTATTTTCACAGAGCAAGTAATGAACACAATTTTTTGCATAGTAAAAAAAACACAATCCTACATGATAGCATAATGATTCAATTTAAAGTTATAATAAGATATCAGACTATTTTTTCATAATTATTATTTCATAATAATCAGGCCGTCAGTTCTCTAACAAACACATTTCCACGCAAACGTCGTGGGCATAAACTAGTATAACAATAAAGGTAAATATATATTTATAGGACTTACCAGCCGACAGCTGCTTATAAGCTCTTTCTAGTCTATGAGCCAAAGAACTAATATGTGATTCAGCATAATGTTTCTTATCAGCAAGTCTTCTAGCAGCGGTAGTGACTCGGGCCACGCTAGGTCGTCCGCCCCCAGTGCAAGCCGTAGCGAATCTAGCATGATCTTCTTGAAGCCGTTTCGCTGAGGCGCAAGACCTGCCTATCTCTACATATGTTGCTAGGAATGCTGTTCGGTGATTTTCTATCCATTCTAGCATCTGGAAATAAAAAATATAATATACATTATTATGTAATATCCATTTAAAAAAATATTGTGGTTCTCTGTCATTAAATAAATTTATAGATTTAAAAGTAAAGTATTAGTCATAGTTTCTGTGTGAATACTAAACTAATAGTTTGTGGCCCTTGTTCTCTTGTTTGTGGTTTTTAATCAACAACATAAAAATTTGAACTTTATGTTTTTTTTTTTAATAATGTAGGAAAAATAAGTTTAATATGGTGACATAAATAGGAGATATAAAACAATAGAAGAATTATTCCGACGGTTACATTATGCTTCCGCTAAAACTAGATTCATCGTAGGAATTTGTTAATTCCATAAAAATAGTTACACCGTCAAATTCCGTTGTTTTTTCTTTGAGTATACTAAATAAAATAACTAAATTGCTTCCCAGTTTAATTTGGCCCAAACGTCAAGCGTCATTTCCAACCGGTTTAAATTGTATATAGAAATAAAGATGTATTCGACTAAAAGCAATTTGAACCAAACATTAAATATGTTAGTGATGGTGTTTGATTGTATTCGAGTTAAGCACATCTTGAACTGTAGGGATAGAGATTAAATCAAATCAATCAAAGAGGAAAATTAAGCAGGTGAAATAAAAAAATGCCTCTTAGAAAGCGGGCGAGTGAGAAACAAAAAAAAACTCGCGCGGAAATAAAAAAAAAACCTGTTTTAGCTTTAACTTTCAAAATATTTAGAATTTTACAAAAAC
This sequence comes from Monopis laevigella, assembly GCA_947458855.1. Lineage (NCBI taxonomy): Eukaryota > Metazoa > Arthropoda > Insecta > Lepidoptera > Tineidae > Monopis > Monopis laevigella. Next base: position 18,379,750 of record OX381576.1, read on the forward strand.
GCTAGGCCATGCACTAGATCTTATACATATGCATAACTTATAAAAAACGTGGCTTTATAATCTGCTCTATATTGAAGTAATAGGAAATATCGATAAAAATGGAGGTAACTTTGCGATTTTTTTCGATCAAGGCAACTTTATGCTATTACGATTTTCAAAGAGCCAGTTACTCCTAAATATCTTGTATAGTTTGTTTTTTTATTTTTTTCTTGGGTTTGAGGTATTCTCAAAATCGGAGATCTAGATTCCTGATTTTCACTATGCCCTCTTAATTCTAAAATTGTACATAAAAGTCAGTGAAGTAATTTTGACGTGAAGCGGCTACAAAGAGAGAATATAAACTGAATACTTAACTTACTACTGACTATAACTGTCTAAGGCCCGGTTTCTTGATGGATAGTCATCTCGACTAATTGTTAAATAATGACAGTTATGGCGTCTTTTATATGAATTTGAAATATGTTTTGACAAAAATCTCATAGAACACCCGCCATTTTAACTATAGTAACGTTACTATCCATCAAGAAACCGGCCCTTACTTGTTAGACCTTCATGTTTTAAAAAGAACTAAATTCAGATTCATATATCTGAAGATGTAGGATGTGTCACAAGATGCAATTTATATTTATTAGGATATAATGCATTATTTAAATTAATGTAGGTATCCTGTATGCCATTTTACAAAATTGACACATTGTATTCAAACTAAGAGTCCTATTTTAAAAGCAATTGTTATTTACAATAACAATTTATAATAAATTGCTTGGTTGAGTTTGTTCAAAGTGAATAATGTAAACTAAACTGGAACAAATAACAAACAACTAATCACGGCGGATTGCAGTGAATTAACATTGTAATCAATCTGGCATATTCTGAGTGGAAACCTTTTTGTTTTCTATTAATATTAATTACTATAATTTTATTATACATATATAGACAATAATTTGTTGTAATATTTTTTAGAGAGCAAATAAACCAAAATCTATTATATTAAACGTTGCTTAGTTTCAGTCGTTAGTGAAAAGAACCCGCGATGATGCGTAAAGTAATACTCAGTTTATTTTATAGGTAGAATCAGAATGTCAATAAAAACCCCAAGTATGGGCGTATAAGACTAGGCGTCCCTCTGCGCATCGATTTCTTGGCGAGGTGGTTTCTTTTCATGGTGCGGTTACGAAACGAGCAGTTAATTTAACGATAAAACAGCGCGAGGCTATTCAAGTATATTCGTAATGCAAATTAGTCTTTGTCATCGCATATTTTTGTAACCGCATTATTAAGTCGGTACATTTATAGATTTTGTTAAACTGCTTACTGTGCAGTACTCTTTTAAAACAAAAATCCAATGCGAGTTTAGTATAAATTACCTTATCATAATCCTGCTCAAACAATCGTAACTGGAAGCATTGGTCTAACTGAATCTTCTTATGCTGCCACAGTTTGTGTGCGTGCGCGTGCGCCGATCGGACCGCCGCTAATTGAGCTCGTACAGCGCTCGGCGATCCGCAATGGAAAGCGGCTGGGACGTCACCGCCACTGCCACTCGCTTCCGCACAAACCATTTCAGCTGCATCCAAACGTTGTAAAACACGTTCTCCTGAAAAATATTTACAAATATATTTTCGACCTCCTCCGTTGTCTATTGGTTAAGCCATTGGCGATAGTGGATTCGATTCCCATACTACAAGCATAGTAAGTATATTTATATTATATTCACATATAACTATTGGTGCTATTGGTACACTTAACTTAGGTCTATTAATAACGATGGTCTATTAACAAGATGATGGCTAAAGGATGATGTATATATACGTAGCATCAAGGACGCACAAACCCGCCCAGACCGCCTCTTAGTAGCGTATTTATGGGCTTTTCACCATATAATTAATATTATATTTAAATATTAGTTGGTATTTTTATATATTTTTCATTATGACCCACATCGGCTAAGATGGTGGTGTACCCTCCGCTAGGTACCCTGAGCCTGAGCTTGGCGCTATCGAACTCTATATACCACTCATGATTGTTTAAATAAAAACTAAATGTCTCAATAAAGCTTATTTCTCTATCTTTTATTAAAACGAATAAACCGACAGACAAAAAATCTAAAGAATTTACCTTTATATACTTAGATATTTCTCGTTTAAATTTTTTTTTTTTTACTTTCTTTTACCTTTCAATACTTTTTGCAAAAATCTTTAATTTAGAGACACGGAAGGTCTACCAATTTATTTAATGTAATAGAAAGATATAGATCTTTTTTATTTAAATATGTATGTTAATCTTGGCCTTAGACACGTCACGGTGGCAAACACGATAAACGTATTATAGTTAAACGTATTTTATATATTAAGTTAAATTTGGCTTCAAATACATAATATTTTCACAATAGATATTTTCATTTTATTTTATATGAATAAACCTTCGCCAGTTAAAGATAGACAATAATTAAAAAAAGGAAACTTAAAGTTTTAATTATACGTTAATTAATTAAATTAAGTGTTTATTTATGAGAAATCGGAATAATATCATAGGCATAATTATAGTGCATAATGTTCTTAGATACTTAGTCTTTCCTCGTATTAATAATGTTACCAATTTAAGGTGAATAAAAATGTGTCCAAATTATTTAAAAATAATTGATTTAATCTCACCATGATCATCACGAAACATCCAAGAACAACACTCAAAACACATTTTATGGCCATAACTTTAAAATAAGTATATTACAGTAGCATTATAAACGACTGCATAAGACATACTAGATATAACATTATGTAGTATTTTAAACTAGAAATAATGCAGTTATACAACGCATACCTACTGGTCACCTGCCATTGAAGCATATCTGCTATTATGAAATAATTATCACCCAAATATTAACATAAAAAAACTTGATGATGAACGTAGCTTAAAGGTACTTTGACAGTTTTTTTTTAATTATAGTTCAAAAGATGTTCAATATTTAATTGTACTATACTTTCATTGACTGCCTCAATAGAATAGTGGTTGCGCCAAAAAAATATTAGTACTTCTTTCTGTACAATTTGTCATGGTCTGGGAGTTAAAAAATATAATATGTATTATATCTTTGCTTTGGTATACATAGTACAAGCCTAGAGCTTAGTTTGTAACTAGAGCAATGTGTAAATTGTCCTACATAGTCTTACTATTATTACTCCGAGACACACCACTGTTGGAATAAGGACTTTTATTAATAATAACTCTAGATAATTCGCCAACAATGGGGTGAAAAACGACACATCCCGCATGAGAGTGTTAAGGCATTATAATACTGCACCTACTTAAAATAATTGCATTTTAATCTAAGAACCTATTTTTCCTTCCGCTGGGCATGTGATGCCTCCTTGAGTGACTTATGTGCTATAATAATATGATCATTAAATACCCGTGATATAGATTATTTTTTTTAACTGTAGTACTGTCATCATTGCACTTTAGTAAAAGAATATCAAAATATCTTTAATTAATAACGAACAAAAGGATAAGTTACTAAAAGCGCCCTCTAGATTTCTTACAGAAGATGTTAATGGAAATAAAATTGACATATTAATGTGTATATTATAATGAATGCATACCTTGACCTTCCAGTTCATCCACAGGCACCTTCGCAAGTCTCTTGCTGATATCAGTGTGTGCATCATTCACCCGACGAGCCCCGGTCACATCATCAGCAAAACTTGCTCTGGCTATATCTTCTTGCAAATCATCAATACGATCTAGAAGCTCACCCGCTTGCCACATAATCTCTTCTAAAGCCTAAAAAATATATTAATAAAACAAATAATACAGGAAACAGGTGCATAATTTATTTATAATGCTATATATATGCCAAGCAACCCGATTCTCTACAAAAAAATATGGGTATTCCATTGATGACTATGTATTCAGCAAAATTATAAATTATTTTATTAGTTGATGTGTTAATATTAATAACAGTTTACTTATAAATTTAATCCATGGCATCAACACACAATATAATGATGTGACCTCAGGGGATTGAGATTTTTATAACAAAAATATTCATCATGGGAAATAAATACATACTTTTCCATTGTCCATAAGGCAAATTATAAAATAATATATTTAATGGATTTTGGTTAGAGTGATAATGTCAATAAAATTAACTGAATGAATGACATTTATGTGATTTTATGAAAATCACAATTTATTTGTTTCAATATTAATTTATCAATGCAGTTGTTGCTGTTACCCTCAGGCCCCATGGCCCTATTATAGTATACAGTTATAACTATAACAAATCACATTATAACTATGAATTATCTTTTTTGAGTATCACTTCACTTTATTAACAGTTTAATTACCTATTATGACAGCTAAGTGCACTAACACCTAGATAACAATAATTATGTTTTATCTTTTTTGCATAATAGGTTAAATATAATGTTAACAGAGATATAATTTGTATATAATCTAAAAATTTTGAGGACTTATTAAAAAAGTGTGATGCTGGGCTTAGATTAAAATAAAAAAGGGAAGATACGGCATATTCTCTATAATTGTTAACAAAAACTGGACCAGATACAATTACACTCCATCCACAACAACATAACCGATCTGGTGCTTTGGAAACAATATAATGATAAAATTAGAAAGATATAATTATAAACCAAAACCTCACACAGGCCAATAGCTTGTAGAACAATGTTTGCAAACTAACAAAAGTGTGTCAGTTAAACATAGTTTGCTCGGTCCACATTCCATATTTACATACTGTATCTACTATTTTTGTTTTAATCTAAGATGCTGGGGCAGAAAGCTAGTAGATGCTAGATACTTAGTTAAAAGTTTTGTTGGATTAAAAATATACAGAATTGAATCCCAATATTTACCAGTCTTAAATCTATCCATTGTGCATGATCATATTGTAGGGTGCCTTCCAAATCTGGTGTTAGTTGTGAACCATCAATCACTTTTGGTAATGCTTCTAAACTAATCATTGTTGTCTGTGGATAAAAAATAAAAATTAACAGTCTGACTTATTTTAACTACTTTATAATTTGTTAAAATATGAAGCAACATACCTCAAACTTATATTTATGTGCTCCAATGGTTGTGCGTTGCTTTTGCCAGAAATTATCTGGTTTTACTACCAAGGCTTGATGGACGGAAGATGAGAAGTGTTCTTGTAAAACTTTCAAAATAGGTTTAATGGCAGCCCAAGCTGATCCTCTCATATCCATTAATATTGTAAAACCATGAGATCGTAGAGATTCACTACAAGAAATCAGTATTATTAGTATTATTATAATGCTACTACTCCACCTGCATTAACATTATTGTTAATGTCAAGCTACGCGTTAATTAAGGTACTAAAGATGTGTGTTGGCTACATTTAGGAACAACTCCGTCACAAAACATGGTATATTCTTCCTTATTCTGTGTTAAGCATTACCCCTATCAAACTTTACCAAATGAGGTAATCAAATGGTTTTAAAAGTGTAACCCAATGAATGGAAAACCCCTTCATGTTTTAAAGGGTTTAATTGATTTTGATATTACTGTATAATATAATAGGAGTCATTTTAGCTTAAATAGATATTTTTGTTAGCAAAATGTTAATCAACTGCAATAACAATCAACTTATTTTTTTTCTCCCTCTCTCTTCTAAAGTTCAAAAAGAATAGCACCATAGTTTTGCTGGCTGTTTAAGAGTAAGTCTTAAAGGTTAACCTGTTAAACATAGAGGTTTCCCCTTTCAAAAGGGTTACCTAAATGTATAGGATAGCAGTTAAATTGGGTCACGGGGTAATTTGTCTTAAGAGGTACATCATTTAAAGACTTAAGCCGGGGAACGGGTTTTCTGGTCCCTGCCTAAACTACATGCTAAAACTCTTTGATGTGTCAAAAAAACTGACACATCGCTTAGCTTTTAATGCCGTTTATTAATTAATGCATTAAAATATAGGCCACATCTACTTAAATGCCAACACAATCTATTTATTATTATTAAGGACCAATGCAACTAAATAAAGGTCTTGAAATTCTTGGATCAAAGTCAATTAAATGAAGTATATGATTAGTAAATAAAACTAATTTGTATCAGCAATTAATATGATTCTGGTTCATCCTATATACATGTGCTGTTAATTAAATTGCCTATATCCGTAATTTAATGACTGGCCTCTTTTGTGTGTAGGATTACCTAAATAAACACTATGATAAACACTACTCTTGCCAGTTTTATTTATTTATTTTTTATATGTAAAAGATTTACAGCTAACTAACTTTAAGAATATCTATATAACTCACATAGATTTTGCATAGATTACTTTATTGTATTTAAAATTTATATTATTGTACTTAAATGGATAAAAAAAAAACAAATAAACTCACCAAGGTATGCTTATTAGATAGTGCAACAATCTTCTATAGTCATCGGGAGCAATTCTGTCTCTCCGGGAAGTGGCTGGACACCAAATAATAGGTCCTCCCCTACGATCTCGACCACCGGTAAGCGCTGCCACTCGCTCTTGGAGGAGTGGCAGCACATCCAATGCTCTCATGCCCCCATCCATATCTAAAAAAGAACTGAAAGAATAGATACATTAGAATGCATATATATATTTTTTTTAAATAACAAGTACCTCTAGACTAGTACACATTCTGGTCCCTTAAAAGTGAAGTCATTGTGACAAAAAGATTTGATTAAGATTCTTTTTATTTAATTATTCAATATTTGTTCTAATTTATGCATCTATTTATTTATTATTACACCTAAGAAAAAATCTAGTAATCAATAAATTTTGAGGGGTATGCATTAGAAAATAATATTTAATGACAATTCCATTATATTCCAAGTATATAAAATAATAATTCCTGTAATTTTATTTAAGGGGGAATTCGTATATGTGACGTCATCACCTTCTGTCAGATTTCACTCAAAAATGTTTGAGATTGTTTCTTTAATTTATTCTAACTATGGACAGTTGAGCCCAAAAGTTACTGTTGAAATTTCATTGTATGGAGTGTTACAGTTTATTGTTTCTACTTTTAGAAATCTTACTATTTTATTTTAACTAATGTATTGTCGAAATAGTCAAGAAATGTAATTTTATATGCGAGGATTTAATGTTTCAATGATGTATTACTATAATTTCCAGACATGCGTACAAAGTGTGATATTACCGGTACATTTTATTAATATATATTAATTTTAACAGTTTAAATTTATTATAAGGCATTGGTAAGAGTGACTATTACTAGACTCCGCTCCGTAATAAACTAATTTATATTAAACAAAACTTTTATTTTATTTTGGACTAATTCAGCCAGTCTAAGTATTTATTTAAAAAAATGCTGTCATATGAATTGACATTACTAAGGATTGGGGTCTGCGTCACTTTAATCTACTTACCCATCTATCTACATTAAAAATATTCCGGAGTTACCTAATTGGAATAATTTTATGTAAAATATTTTATTTTAAATAAATTAGTTTTTTTATAGTAAAACAACTTAGATACACATACATTTCTGACAGCCTCCATAGACTAGTGGTAGCGCCCTTGGCGTTAAATCCGGAGGTCACGGGTTCGATTCCCACCCATGGCAAATAAATATTAGTACGTTTTTCTGTACAGTTTGTCATGGTCTGGGTGTTTATAAAATATAATATGTATTATATCATTGTTTCTGGTACACATAGTACAAGCCTAGAGCTTAGTTTGTGACCAGAGCAATTTGTGTAATTTGTCCTACATATATTATTATTTAAATTTATATACATAACTTCTACACGGCCTCAGGGTACCTAGACTCAGGGTATTCAAAGCAATCATATTCTCTACATTATATATATCAATTAGCTGTCCGTTTGTTTTGAACTTGTCTCTAATTAACACTCATAAAGCTTAAATATAAAAAGATACGTAGGAAAATATGAAACAAAAATTGACATTTGAAATCTGCACGTACTAAATTATGCAAGTTAAGTATCACGTTCTTTCATTTTTACAAAATATCTTCGATTTACCGGTTTTGATCATCTAGATATTATACCTATGTCCATTCTCAATAATTAGTCTATCGTTTTTTGACATAATATATTATCATAAAATTGACCTTACTGTTACACCATAGCCTACAAAAATATACTCTTCATAACTTCACACACACGCACCATACATACAATACACACAGACGTGCACTACACATATTACACCCATACACATTCACTTTTATCAATAATTCTTATAAACTTTAATTACTTACCTACCAGCGGCCATATTATGTTTCTTATAACGTGAGCGTTAGATTGTCAAAATAACGATTTCTGTTATTAGCGCGATCTCCTCCAATCAGAAAAGGTTAACAACTACTCTGATTGGAGGAGAACGCGCTAATAGCGGAATTTGTTATTTTGACAATCTGACGTTCGCGTTATAAGAAACAGAATGTGGCCGCTGGTAGGTATATGTATAAAATTGTAAAAAATAAATAAAAAAATCTTTTCAGCGTTGGAAAATATTTTTTATTTAAATATTGTAAAAATGCAATATTATTTTATAAAAGCAGCTGTCACTATTTAAAAAATAAATATTGGTTACTATTATAGTTGTATTGGACACGAGCTCTCGGTCTAACAGAAGTATTGTCATACTTAGTAGGTGTGAGACCACCTACTAAGTATGACAATACCCACCAATAAATACATGAAAAATGATTATTTACATTTACAGACAAATATCATATAAACTATCCGTTTATTATCCGTCAAAAAATATAGATTGATTATAGAGAACGGTCGCTAGATATGATTTGGATCAGGCGTGGAATTTTTCGATTATCGAGACGGTAGTCTCCTTTCATGGTGTGGGTAGTATAAAACGCAGTAGCAGTTAATTTGTTGAAAACTCAGAGACCTGGCATTCCACCAATCATGTGGAATGATAATAATTATTTTTTAGCCTAATATTTTCAATATGTATTTTAGTTTTATACTTAGCGTAAAATAAATCAAACAATGTTCTAGAAATTGCCCACGCCAGTTTCTAAAACACAGTTCGAATTATTCTATGCTAGAAATTATTTATTATTATTTCGTATTGTTCTTTTTTATCGCCGCCCATTTGGTAACAGCATCATTGGCCAAATGAATCCATAAAATCGGTCTAATTCTATAGAAATAACATCGTATTGGTCCCTATTCATAAATACTGTATGTTTGTCATGAGTTAGATACAAACAGTCACACATGCTATAATAAAAAAAAACTTTGATTTTGTAATAATATTAATGATGATAAAATAAGACAATACATTATTATGTTAGTATTTAAATGTTAGGTAGATAATAAAATTGTTGAACTACTCTGCCATTTATAAAAATAAAGTTTTGGATAATGGATGGAACCCTATTGAGCTTTGCTTTGGACATATATAAAAAAAAATATTTAAAAAAATAACAATTAAAATAAATAGGTAAAATAAGTTTAAAAATTTTAAAAAAATGTGCGCCCGACGATACATTTTATTAAAAATATAAAAGCGACCAAAATAAATAGCTGTTGCGTAGTTTTAGTTACATCGGACAGTCTGTCTTTTTTTTTGTAAGGTTATACTGACAGTGACAGTTGGTGAAAATTGCATATTTATTTTAGCTGAATCTGTAGTTAATCGTGTTAAAAGGTGTAAAAACATAGAATATAATCAAAATAAATATGTACTTGTCTTATAAAATTCCCAACAGTGAATATTTAGTGTTCCGATAGTGAAATAGAAAAAAACGACGCGGAGCCACCTTTCACAGACGGGATCGCCCGCACAATGACGGCCTGTCATGGATTTTGTATGAAGATTTCTGTCTGGCAAGTTTTTGTAATTATTTAATTAATAATTTTCTATTAAACATGCAAAAATCTCTCCATACATTTTTAGAATACATAATAAACTATTGATATCTATTTTTTTACCACTATAAATTGTTGTAGTTTTGTTGCTTGCAGCGATGTTAAAAAGTACAAAATTTTCATGTTTTGGAAAATATAAATACATTTTTTATTGAAATAATATATGGGAGACTATATTAATCTCTTCATACATTTCAAGTTAAAGAGTTACTATTTGCATAATAATAGTTGTCTGTGAGTATCGAGTAAATTTCTTTAACAAACATTTTTAGTTTTGTAGTTCTAGATTTTCAGAATACAGCCTTAAATGATTGAAGTTTCATCCCAATGATGAAGGCATTAACTTGAATTTGGGCAAATTAACTCTATTAGTGTCTATAATATATTTACATAGAGTTTATTGATTAAAAAATATATTTAGGTCACTTGGACTTAAAAACACTTAGGTACCTGGTTTGATTCCCGGTGTGTACCAATGAGTTTAAAATTAAAAAAATTATGTACATTTGTTTTACAACACCACTTTAGTGCCTTAAAGAGCATGTTAAGCTAATATAAATTTCTGGACAACAAACTAATTCTGAGGCAGAAATCTAAATAAAGTAAAGCTGATATGATATTTTGTTGAAGTTTAAAACAATTTTCTATAGTTAGTATTTATAATTATTTTATTACATTAACAGTCCCTGTTTTATTTATATTAATTTTATATTATCTACGAAAATAATTGTCTAAATACTTAAATTATTATGTATTTAATGAAAAGTATTTTTTTTAGAATAGGTAATAAATAAATTGCCTTATTCAAAAAAACCTTGAAAAATACTTTAGTTAAAATAGTTGCCTCTTTTATGTATATTCATTTTTGTTGGTAAAAAATAGACAAAACCTTCTATAACCAGTGTAAATATTAATATCCATTGTAATGAAAAGAAATATAAAGTTATATATTACACAGACTTTGAACATTAAAAAAATATCTTATGTTTGAAGATAATATTATTATATTATGTTTTGCATTAATCTGATGAGACACAAAGAAAACAAAGCAAGGGCTGAATTAAATCAGAAGTCACACAAAATAAGCCACCTTAGGTAAATATGTTCCATAAGTAAATCTGGATGAAAGAATAAACATGAAGGGTAAATGCGGTAGGAACACATTTCTTGGTTGAATTGAAAAGTTCCTAAAATTAGCGTGCACATATAAGTGTTATGGCAGTGGACAAGGCAAAAGGAGTATGCAGAGATTGAGACAAATGAAGACCAATTGTCTCTGTCTACCCCGAAAGGAACTAAACTTGAAGATAAATAATAATGTAAATTTAAAATGTTTTAGTAGTTACCTAGTTTATTTAAAATATGAAGTACCTAACTAATTCTATATAATTTTATAAACTAATACCAGTTAGGTACTTGTGGACACAAAAAAGCTTTCAGGGCAACAAACAAAGGGAAATTTCATTGAACTACTGCTTCAATAAATATAATAAATATAAACATATTAAAATAGAGAGCTACACTTTTACGTACTACTCATAAATAATAAATCATACAAATGAAGAGCTAGTAAAACATTGACGACAATTTGTTTTATTTTAACTATTTCTGTAAATAACCTTATTTAAATGAAACATACCTAGATGACTCCAAAGCTATTATTAATCGGGTATTAAAGGTTCGACACACATTATTATTTATCACTACTATGATTTAATTAAAGTTAAAATGTAATAAAAATAAAATATGAACATTCTTTCGTGTATTGCTCCGTAAACCAGAAACAAGATAAACTTTAATAAACTTAAAGAAAGAAATAGCATTGGTCTGTGGCTTGTCGGCTTAACACCATAAAGGGCCGAATTTCTGTTTCTTACTTATATTTACGTTTACGTATAAGCACTCTATTTAACGGAAACGATAGCCATACTCATTTTCTTATAAAGGAAACGTTAGCTTAACCAAATAGCGAAATTCTTTAAAAATGACATAATAGACAATCAGGGGGCCTGGGGCCTTACCAAAGAGCCAATCGATAATCGAATCGAAATACCCATCGAAAGCCAAATGTATGGGATTTGAAGTTTCTCAGCGATCAGGCTCTACCCATAGAGTAAAATTCCTATACATTTTTACCGATCGATGCGGCGATTCGATTGGCGATCGTGTTCTTTGGTCAGGCCCCTTCAGCCTTACCGGGAAGCCACGTCGAAAAACCGATCGACTCGTCGATGGATAAAATTGTATAGGAAATATTGTCTATGGATAGAACTCGATCGCCGAGAAATGTCAAATCACATACATTTTATTTTCGCTTTCGATCGATCGACGTGGCGATCGGTATTTCATGTGGCTTCCCGGTAGGGCCCCTGACCAAAGAGCACGATCGCCAATCGAATCGCCGCATCGACCGATAAAAATGTATTTGGTAAGGCCCCAGCAAAAAAAGTAATTCCCTTGTTCCCACTATATTCCCTTGTTTTTTTTTTTGCCTTGAAAGTTTTTAGCTTTAAGTGTCGTGACCATTGTATTTAAAAAATTTCGTTATTTTGATAATTTAACCTTTAAAAGAAACAGAATGTGGTTGCAGGGGCGAATCCAAGAATTTCATAAGGGTTGGGCAGTGTTCCCAACTTAGGGGTTTTCCCCCTAAATTAAGGAAATAAATAAATTGTTTGGGATTTATTTAGGGACTTTATAGTTTTAGGGACTTTTCATATTAATTTATACTAAAAATAATACCTTTGCTTAAATAAAATGTAATAAAGATAAACATTAATAAGTGATTTTAAAAATAGTATCATATCTTTTGGCAAATAAGATTGTAATATTTTTTCTCCCGTAAGCTATACAAATACATCAAACTCGATCACACTATTACGGACTATTATATGATATTATAATGTTGGCTACTATTGAGTACAACAGTTGGCGTTAATCTACTGCTATTTTTGGAAGGCAAGTTGATAGAGTTGTTTTTAGAAGTAATAGAAAAGGAGGCTTCATCTACTGGCTCAATGAGCAATTTTGGTTTACCTATACCAGACGGTAGACGGCAGGACGGTAGGACCCTACCGAGTCTCTACGAGTCAATGTAAATGTATAGGAAATATTGTATATGGGTAGAACTCGGTCGCCGTGAAACGCCAAATCACATACATTTTATTTTCGCTTTTGATCGATCGACGTGTCGATCGGTATTTCATGTGCCTTCCCGGTAGGTATAATTAAGGCTAAATACCAGAGACTTATAGAAGCAGAGGTGATCTATGCATGGCATGTCTCACACATATATACACATGCGCACACTAATGCAGAAGACAGAGTCGGACTCATTTGCAAGAAATGTCATAATAAACCCACGCACCGATCCGTATCAGTTATTTGTACTGTAGGTAATGGATGTTGATTTATAAGAAGATGAAAATAATAAATAAATAAACTTCTCGTCCCTCCTGGTTCTCAGGAGCCAAAAAAGGCACCTGTGCGTGATGATAATCACGGGTGCCCGATTAACCCGTCCTTATGCTGTCGATGATTTTCGAAGGCAACACATGACAAGTGGCGAGCTGGTTGCGGTATTTATGATTAGGAGGTAAGAAAATGAATTGAAAAAAATACAAAATAATTAAGTCATTTATTTATATTAGAATCCGTGCAAAGCTTTTTGTATATGGACTTCTAAGCTAATTATACAAACTTGTAGGATGTTTTTTTATTTCTATGGATACTACCCTTTTTCATTTCAAAATTAGGTACGTACGTAATAATGTAAGTGATATTGATTTTTACAGAGATGACAAAATTAATAGAAAAAAATACAACATAACATAAATCTTAAATACTTAAAAAGGATTTTTTTAATATGTATTTAATATATACAAAGTATTTAATATACGAAAATGCATTTTCCGCGAGAAAAATCAGTAAAAGAAAGACAATAATTGTTTTTTTACATTAAATATAAAATGTATATAAAACAATCTTAAACTAACAATAGGACTGGGTGTGCTAAAATATGATTATTTTTTGTTGCACAAAACTAAATGCTCTCGCCGCTCTTGGATATACTAAATATTATATTAAAGAGCAAATATATGAATAATTTTAGTATATAAATAATTTCTCTTTAAATTTGAAAAAAAAAAAAAATCCGGAGAATAAATCTTTTTAAAGCAGTTTTGTGTTCCTATGTAGGTATATGTATTATGTACCTGTAACAATTTAAATTATACAATAATGAAAATGCATTTTCCGCGAGAAAAATCAGTAAATGAAAAACAATAATATTTATTACATTAAATATAAAAGGTATATAAAACAATCTTAAACTAACAATAGGACTGGGTGTGCTAAAATATGATTATTTTTTATTGCATAAAACTATAATATGCTCTTGCCGCTCTCGGGAATAAATATTATATTATAGAGCAAATATAAGAATCATTTTAGTATATAAATAATTTCTCTTTAAATTTGAATAAGTTCTTAATTCCGGAGAATTAATATTTTTAAAGCAGTTTTGTGTTTCTTTTTAATAAAACTAACCAAAAAGAAATTATTTATTTATTTAGTATTGGAAAACTATCAGCTAGATCTAGAACAATGTAAATTACTTTAAAAATAACTTAAAGCTATTAACAAGTTTTCGCAGGTAAATATTATATCAACAAAAAACTTTTTTTTTTTTTTTTTAATATGCATTATTTTCTGGAATTAAAGATCAAATTTGTATACTCGTAGCTAAGTTTTGTTTTCTATTAAAAATTAAACAATTTTTTTTTTCAACAAACACTTCTATTTTAGTAAGTATGGTATTAGTATACATATAGCAACAATACCTTTTGTCAAAAAATACAGTAATGGCCCACTTTGCTATGTTGTAAAACTTTAATTATTAAATTGTTTTTATAGAAAAACATCCGTTTAATTTCCATCGATCCTCAAAAAACAGGTTATGAGCCAAACATGGGGCCTTATTCCGAGTTTGGACACGTTCACCGTCGCGCATTTTGCGTAAAGTACGGGTATTGAAATGTAAGTTGTAACCTGTTAATTATAAAGTTGAAATTCCAATGTTCCATACATGATCAAACTTGCGAAGAATTCGTGTATTTCAAGATGGCGGCATTATTATTGCCAACCTAATACATACTATATAACCATTGGAATAGAATTTATATTTCCATATTTATGGTTTGCGCAACGTCTTGTCGTGATTAGCGGTTGCAAACTCGGAATAAGGTCCATGTTTGCGGCGTCATAAAATACGAAGATCGTGGGGAAAATAATTGGATTAGCTGCGGTCAAGTAGCGAGCTCGGGTAATAAGTAAGCGAGGCGACACGATACGTCGCTTCGCCCGATTTTTGAAGGCCTGGGGCCGTACATCCAGGAGCGTACAGAACAAAATGCAAGAAATTGGCGGCGGCGATATTTTTGGCGGTCTCAAGCTGGATGGCGCGGGAGACTGGCCGACCTGGAAATTCAGGATTCGGCTTCGTCTTAATGCCGCAGGTATTATTGACATCATAACTTCGACTATCGAAGAAAATGGAAAAGGCACGACGTTCAAGCGCAGGGAATTATGGTGAGCGGCATTTCCGATAAAGTCTTGGCGCAGGTCATAAACTGTGAAACAGCTGCAAGCATATGGGAAAAATTACACACAGTGTTTGAGCAAAAAGGCGAGCTCTCTTTATGATATTTTAAAAGATCTATTTCAAAAACAAGGATTTCTTTTAAATGAATTTCAAGAATTTGTTAATTTAACTAAAATGTATGCATGAAACAAAATTATTTTAAATTTAATAATAAATTATTCATGCAAAAAGAAGGATTAGCAATGGGTTCTCCACTTAGTCCATTGATGGCTGACATGGTTATGGATTTTTTTGAAAACAAATTTATTATTAGCGACAAAAATATATTATATTATTATAGGTATGTAGACGATATTATAATATGTTGGACTGGTACTCATAGGCAATTAGATAATTTTGTTCATAATTTAAATAAAAAACACCCAAAAATTAAATTTGAATTAGAAAGAGAAAGCAATAATTCGCTAAATTTCTTAGATTTGACTATTATTAGGAATAAAAACAAACAAGAATTTAAAATTTATCGTAAACCAACTCACACCGATACGACAATTCCTATATCATCGTGCCACCCATGGAATCATAAACTTGCTTCATATTTTCACTTAGTACACAGGTTATTAACAGTTCCTCTCAATAAAATAGATTATCAAATTGAATTAAACACCATATACCATATAGCTGAAGCTAATGGATATAATAAACAAATTGTTAATAATATTATAAATAAAAAACACTACAAATATACGATGAATGAATTATATGCAAGCTCTGCCAATGAAAATAAAATTATTAAAAAATATAAGTCAAGTATGACATATTTTGGTAATATGTCTGAAAAAATAAACAAATACTTTAAATATAATGAAATAAAAGTAGCTTTCAATACAAATAATAAGGTGAAAAATATTTGTAATGCTAAAGAAAAAAATGATTTACAAAACACGTCTGGTATATATAAATTATCTTGTTCAAATTGCAGTAGTATTTACATTGGCCAAACCGGACGTTCTTTTAACGTGAGGTACAAGGAGCATATAGCTGCTATCAACAATAGTCACCCAGAAAAATCACATTTTGCAAAACACATATTAGATACAGGCCACAATTAGGACACAATAAATAAATTCAAAATTCTTCACGCCAATAAAAAGAAAGGTTTGCATTTAAACATATTAGAACAATTAGAAATAATTAAAAATTCCTCTTTAACATTACTTAATGACCAAATTAATATTTCCAGTTCACCTATACTAAATATATTCAAGCCAATCAATAATTCAACATAACATCATCATCGTTCGTCCTGAAGATGCCTCGTTGAGAGGTGAAACACGTGTCGACAAAAGTGTTTGTTTGTTGGTGATATTTCTTTGTGTAGTTACATGTAACACATAATTAGTACACCAACATCATAAGCGGAATAATTGCAAAGTAATATTTTAATTATACTGTGTCATTTAAATAATGAACTTCCGCAAAATAACGCCTGATTCAATTAAATAGTAACTGATAAAACTCTTAAGAATAAATATGATCTTTATGAGAAATTATCAAATTGGCATAAATACCGACAATTATATACTGATAGCTCAAAAAGCAAAGAAAATGTTTCCATGGCCATGTATGATTTGGCAAAGAATAAAGGTAATAGATTTAAGTTGCCTACAATTTGTAGTACTTACACTGCAGAAGCAGAAGCAATTTTATTGGCTCTAGAATATATAGAAAATAACTCGGACTCAGACAAATGGATAGTAACCACTGACAGTATGAGCGGAATCCTAGCATTGTCCAATCCAAAATTTAATGCTGGTACTCCACATTATATTTATCAAATAAGAGAAAAATATTTATATATCTCAACAGCAAAAAGAGAGGTTATATTATTTTGGACACCATCGCATACCGGTGTTGCCGGAAATGAAAAAGTAGATTCTTTTGCGAAAATCATAACAATTATACAGGTGCTCCAATAATAAATATAAAACTACCATGGCCAGAAATCAACAGCAGAATAAAATTAATACTGATAGAACATTGGTACGTGACATTAGAACAGTGACCTTATTCCGAGCTTGCAAACACTAATCACGACAAGACGTTGCGCAAAATATAAATATATGGAAATGTAAGTTCTATTCCAATGGTTATATGTATTAGGTTGGCTATAATAATGCCGCCATCTTGAAATATACGAATTCTTAGCAAGATTGAACATGTGTGGAGCATTGAAATTTCAACTTTATAATTAACAGGATAGAACTTATATTTCAATACCAGTACTTTACGCAAAATGCGTGACGGTGAACGTGTCAAAACTCGGAATAACGCCCTAGAAAGGCAATTGATACAATACTATATTGATACAATCAGGTCAATTCAACACAAAAATACCACAATATGCCGATTAAGAATTGGACACGGTATTTTTAATAAACATCTACATAGAATAAAAATGATTAGGAATACCTCCGAAATACCGTCTCTACATCACATTATATTTAACTTCCCACAATTTACCATTCATTCTTATTGACATTTTACTAAAAAATTACAAAGAATCTAAAAATACCCCCGTGTACAAGAATTTGTTAAAAAATCAAAATACTTTTTTTATATATATATCTTCTACTGTACAAAATATTTAAAATAAAAACTACTACTTATATTATATACTATATTACCACCTATAAAACCATTTTTGTATATATATCTTCTACTGTACAAAATATTTAAAATAAAAACTACTACGTATATTATATACTATATTACCGATGGAGAAAAAGCGATTAATAAAAATATAACGAAGGAGAATAATAATTTCCAAAAACTATTAAAATCCACCTTTCTGTGGTTAGATCCCTTTGCTTTTCCAATATTTGGAAAAATTGGTAAAAAAATAAACAAATGTCAGTGTCAATTGATAAAAAAAAGCAAAGAAAGTAGCGAATAGTGATAAAAGTATTTAATTTTCGTATTATGGTGCAATGTAATTTAAATTAATATATTTATTTACAAATTAATGTGGTAATAAATCAAAACTATGCTTTCTATAAGGAAAATTCAAAAATTGTCGGCATCTAAAGTCTATTCAAGTTTGCAGTTCAACGCTGGAAATGCATCCCTATTTAGAGAAACAAACCAACAATATAATGTACACATGCTTAATTTATCTCGAACATTAAGTGTTCTCCACAAGTTAACCAGACAAAAGAGTAATCTTGTGAGTACTATAATTTTTATTATAAAAAATAATATGCTACACTATTTATATTCCAGCACATTTCTTGTACATTTTAATTAATTTTATTTGGATAACACGTAGTCTTCCAAAACATTAAATTAATTCGATATTAAAAAGTTTCGCTTCTGGAGGGCGTAGCGAGTTTTAAACCGGCAGCACTTGATAATGGGTAAAAAATACCTTACCTTAGTACCTTCTTCTTCTTCTTTTACCTAAATGGCCTTCTACGCTTTATATAAGCATAATTTTGCCAATGAGCAGTTCTGGGTAGATTAAAATTGTTTAATACTGTACGGAGAAAGTGGGACAATAGGATGGAAAAGAATAGGGAAAGGACTAGGTTAGAATTAGGAATGGCCACATGACCGTATGCAAACATACGGTATAGTGATGCCAGTGTCAAGTGAAGTAGGAAGTAATAATCAACAGTAAAATGGGTACCGCCATTTTACTAAAGATAAAGGAATTCGTTGAGATAGCAAAAACACCAAGATCACTGCATAAATACTACACTTCTCACACTTAATATTACTATATGAATGCTTATTCTACAAAATTAGTACATTTTTGCACAATAATATTCAATAAAATTAAATTTGATAACTGTAATAGACACACGCGTCTACAGTCTTCGGGCTACCCTCAAAGAATCCCTTAGTACCTTAATTTAGATGGATTTGGACTCGTGATTGTTCTAGTAACCCTAAATCCTAGGTAGCTTCAAACTAGGGCTTCCAATACCGGGATCCCGGTATTAGTGATATTATTTCATCTTTAGTACAAAACACACAGTACAACACACACACAAAACAAACAATCACTGTGTAAAAATACACATAAAT
Source organism: Monopis laevigella (assembly GCA_947458855.1). Taxonomy (NCBI): domain Eukaryota; kingdom Metazoa; phylum Arthropoda; class Insecta; order Lepidoptera; family Tineidae; genus Monopis; species Monopis laevigella. The sequence goes on from OX381576.1 coordinate 18,399,333, forward strand.
ATTTTTACCCATTTATTTCATTTTGGAATGTTACAAACTGGTATTTGAATGATTTAACGACTTTATAGTTACATTACATGCAATAGACTCAAGTCATTTTAAGTCCAGGTGCCTTAGAGAAAAATCAGGGGACACGACATGTGGCGTCGCCTTCAATCAGAACTGTATACTTTGACAAGTGACATCGAACCGATAGTTAACACATTTGCATGCCGGGTAGGAGTCAGTTTGGTTCAGTTTTAGGTGTTAGGCAGGTCTCTTTAACTTTGTTAGGCCGACTGACTGGTCTTGTTACCACCGCCCATAAAGATGCAAAACTGTCAAGTGACCTAATCATGTTTCGGTTTTAGTCTATGGGTTCACCGATTTTCAGGACTGCTTCAATTTTTTTTTTTTTTTCGAGTTGATAGTCTCCTTTCAGGGTGCTGTTACGAAATGGGTAGTTGACTTGATGATAATACAGCGAGTACATATATAATATAATATCGTAATGCAATTCATCATTGTCGCCCCATTTTGTCTCTTATAATCACAAATGAGTACTTTTTATCCTATCACCAGGAAGGATTTCTGGGAACCTTATATTGCAGAAAGTTTTTAAGGATGCCAGGCCAAACAATTCAAGGTATAAAGTCTCGGCTTTGGCTAGCGACTTTTCAGTGGACAACCGTATTTTGAGATATATTTTGAAAGGGCCGTCTGAGTTGCACAAACGTTACTCAAACACATCCAGAGCAATGCTCGGTATAATCTGATTGTATCACTCCCAAAAGACTCATTAGCCTCTGAAATTGACTTCAATATATGTTTACGGTAACGGATTGGAAGAAAAATAAATGTGATAAGGATGTTATTAAATCTGTCCTCAGACACAATGAAGAACTTGGCTACAGAGGTCATGCAATGACCCTTTTATACGAATAGTTTACCAAGTTCTTTCAGCCCTAAAGTGGTACACACTCATGTATGATTGATTCTGGCGCTTACTAAGTTCTATCTTAGTGATGCTCAATAACCAGAGTAATGTAAAAAGCAACAGATAAGACTGTGGCTTCACCATAGGCTTTACTCAAAAAAGGCCAACATTCATGCCAACATGACATTTGAAAGGTGATTGTAGAGCAAAATAAGCACTGATTATTATACATGAGAGTCATTCATACAGTGTGTTGGGCTGGACAAACTTCCTCCACGGTAAGCCATTTATTCTGTACTACCAGTGTCATTTCATGAACTCTGTAGCCATGTTAAAGTGGGTCATGTTCTTTATTGATTTTGAGAAAATATTTAATAACATCCTTATCAAATTTATTTTTCTTCCAACCCAAGCCCCTAATGTCAGTCTGTGCGCCACTCATAAGCTATTTATGGAATTGCTGTCTTGACTCTTTTAACAATTTTTGTTAATTTTTATATCCAATGAAGGATATGCCATCCAGTTTTGGCTCTGTTTTCACACTTTTGTTCTTAAACAGCTTTTTTCTGTTTTTTAATAGTGGATTGCACTGCAATCTTAACGTCTAAGATATATAGATTATTGAGTTTTGTATATATTTATTATGTTTTATTTTTCAGCAATATACCAGGATAAACAGAGAATGGAAGGCGGTATTCCAAATGATAAATAGGTCTAATCTGGGGTTAAATAGCAATTTATTGTGTAGAAGTCTTCACACAACCTTAACTAGCTTTAATGATGAAAAACCAAATAAGGTAAACAATTTAGTTTTTTTAAATAATTCTCACACATCAAAATTACAAGTAATATTTTGTTATATTATCAGGTATCTGGGTTAAAAGTGTTTTTTTTAATGATTTCTTTTTTATAGAACAATAATAATGATAACAACAAAAAAGATAAGGATAGTGACAAAATGGTACCAATTCTGATCAAAGCAGCCTTCTGGATGACTACTGCACTGCTTTTAAGTGTTTTCAGTATGTTCCTAATGAGTGGTGATGATACACAAAATGATTTGATTCGTTATGTTTCCTGGAATGAATTTGTTTATTCCATGTTGTCAAAGGGAGAAGTTGAAGAATTAATTGTTCGTCCTGATATAGAAGTGGTTACTATAATTTTACATGAAGGTGCTGTCATTAATGGAAAAAAGGTATTTATCCAATTTTTGCTATACAAAAGTCTTCCGATAACTCATTGAAAAGTATGTTTACGTTATTATGGCTTCCAATTACTTTATTGTACTAGATGTTGACAAGTATATTTTTAATGTCAGATGTGTTTTTCTTATATAATGTTTTAATTTTATTTAGATTGCCCATCGTATGTATCACATGAATGTTGGAGATATTCACCGATTTGAAGAAAAATTAAGAGAGGTTGAAAAGAGTCTTGGTGTTAAAGAAGGTATTTTATTGTGCTTTACCTAAATTTAATTGCTGTATTATAATTAATACTAGTATACATATGAGCTTGTCCTGCCAGGCACACTTACTCATCATCGCTCAGGTGACACTACTGGTGCTAGGAATATGAAATTAGGACAGTAGCTACTTTTGACCCACTAAGAACTCGAGCTAGGGGATTAATACATTATGAGGAAAGTTATTTTCTTGGCAATATGGAAGGTACTTCAGACTTGAAATTAGGCACACAAAATTTCCTAAACTAAACTTCACCATTTTTTTAAAATTTAATGGGAATTTTAAAATTATTTGGCAATACATTTTTAAACGATTCTTTAAAATAACAGTACTACAAGTGCCTGTAAACCCTACTTCACCGTCACGGCTACAAGTCTGGGAACACATTAGACCTGGCACTTGCACAATGAATCTATGGAAAGCTAATTGTTCAAACCATAAATATTCTTTATTATTATTACAGGCTGCATTCCAGGGAAAAGGTTAAACCTCTTTGATAAACCTTGTGTACGATACAATACAAGTGAATTTGAAAGGTTGTACTTTGGGCTAATATAAGGCTCTACTGATCAAATTGAACAAATTTTTGAATGAAAACATGTGTCGCTAATGAAAAAAAATGTTGTTTCCCTTGGGAAAAGATGTTCGATTTGATCTGTAGGCCTATTACGCCGCACAACGTTAAGCTAAACTTTAACCAAAATGACGTAGTTATATGTCATTTCCAATATCACCAGGTTTGCATTACGTCAGAATTACATCATATCGGTTAAAGTTTAGCTTAATGTTGTGTGAGTAATCACCCCACTGTAGAGCCTCATATTAGCCCAAAGTATAACCTTTAAATTCCACCTGTATAGTAAAACCAATATTAAGAGTTTGCTACTGCTATCTCCCTTTATCTGTCAGTGTAATATATCGTTTTTGGAACACATCCTAAAGCTGCATTCCAAGACGGGTATTGAAAAACCTGTGCTTATATATTTGTCTTTATTCCATCTCTTTCTTTTCCCCGAGTGTTCGTACTAGTAATAATTTTGGTAACAGCCCTTAAAATGATTTAATACTTAACTGATTTTAGGTGTAAGAGTTATATACGATAGAAATGGAGCAGCAACAGGAAAAGTCCTTATGACTTTATTAATTGGAGCGATTCTGTTATCAATTATATATTCTACCTCATTTAAAATGAATATAAATCTTGGAGGATTTGTAAGTACAGTACAATAATATTTTGTGATTTAAATTTAGATGTTTTTGTAATTTACTGATATATTTTTTTTCAGAGCCAATTAGGGAGAGCAAATTTTACTCTTGTTGATTCATTGAATGGACAAGGTAAAGGTGTAAAATTTTCTGATGTAGCTGGTTTAAAAGAAGCTAAAGTTGAAGTTATGGAATTTGTTGATTATCTAAAAAGACCGGAACATTACAAAAGTCTTGGAGCCAAGGTTATATAATATTTCTTTATTTTTATTATATTATACCAATTTAATCCTGTATAGAAATAAATGAAATTCTTAGTAAGAAAGTCTTAACTTAATATGGTATAATAAAAATATATTTTCTAGTAGAACATAATTAAATTTGTGATATATATTATTTACTATAATAATTAAAATGACCCTATGGGCTGACTGCTAGAAAATGCCTAGGCCAGGTTGCTAATACCTAATCAATCAATGTTAAATTCAGGTAGGAATTTTATGTTTTTCATGAATAATCAAAGTTCATCATCATCATATTAATTGTTTTATATATTGCTATATAAAACAATTAATATGATCTAAAATAATCTATTACATGGTAAAATTTGAATATTGGTTCATTTTAGCCATTTATTTCTTCATAAATTTTAGCTGATTTTCCCTTTTACACCACTACCGGAGAGCAACTTTGCCTTGGTGTCATTAAATCCCTTTCTGCTTTGTGCAATAAGCCTTTTTTAAATAATAATTAAAAAAAATGCTATTTTAGGTACCCAAAGGAGCACTATTATTAGGTCCCCCAGGATGTGGAAAAACATTATTGGCGAAGGCTGTGGCTACAGAGGCAAATGTGCCATTTCTTTCAATGAATGGTTCAGAGTTTATTGAAATGATTGGAGGTTTGGGGGCCGCTAGAGTCAGGTATAAAATAATATTATAATATATTTCACACATCTTGTCTGCAAACTCATATATACTATGTGTTTGCGCAACAATTTATAAATATTATTGTGTATTAACGCCCAAATCTATTTGTTCTTCTAGATTTTATTGTAATTGTAACGGATAATAAATTTAAAAATTATTTTGAATAAACATAACATGTTAGTTTTAAAATTTCACTCTCCAGCTCCGAATTTTTTTATCAATCTTTTTCTTTCAGATTTAAATTCATAAAATCAAAATTAATCTAGATTTGACGGAGTTATGGAGTATTATATACATAACACAAATAACCATATTAAAAACCTTCGCTTTTTTGTAGTTGATTAAATAATGATCTCTTTCGTTAGTTACAATGGCTAAATATTTTCAGAGATCTATTCAAAGAAGCAAATTCTCGTGCCCCTTGCATTGTGTATATAGATGAGATGGATGCAGTGGGTCGTGCCCGCGCCTCTGGTGCCGGGTCCTTTGGCCCTGGAGGAGGAGAAGGGGAACAGACCCTCAACCAACTGCTGGTAGAAATGGATGGTATGAAGAGCAGGGAAGGCGTTGTCGTTTTGGCTTCTACCAATCGAGCTGATGTTTTGGATAAGGTATTTTCATTTATTTTGCTTTATCTTTTTCCATACAATTTCATGAATAAGGCAAAAACTATACCGATTTTTAAAAATCTTTCCCTATCAGCAAGTAACATGGACTTTGTTCTATTTTCGACCCGATTTCTTTTAAAATAAATAGGCGGGTGGAGCCGCGGGACACTATTAGTAATAGTATTTTAGTAGACAGAATGGACTGTCTAATCTAAATACTAAACATTACCCAACCAATGGTAGTTTTGCCAATTCAATGCAAATATATTTATTCAAGAAAAAAATAATTAGATAATAGGTTTAGGATCCTGTAGCTATACCACAAGTTTTTGCAAACAGTTTCTACTGTAGTCGCTAGTAACTATAGATATAAGATAGGGATCAACCAATAAGATCGCTTTATTTTTCAAATAAACTTCTATTATTGTTTGATTCCTATCTATAGTTAGATACTAGCGACTAAACTAAAAATTGTTTGCAAAAACTTGTGGTAGAGCTACTGGTCGTATGCATTAGGTTAACCTGTCTCATGTGTAATAGTTTCATATAACCAATTCTTAATACAAAAAGAAAATTAGGTATCTACGTTAAATTATTAAAAAAAAACTACAGTAGTATATGATTGTACGAGACAAAACTTAGATGCCAGTCATCTATTTGTTAGTCCGCATGGAACATCGAAAGCACCCCCACTTACTAAACTTGTATGATATTTACCTAATTAAATAACTTATATTATGATATTTACTTAATTATAAATAAATTTTAATAATGTGTTTTTTACAGGCTCTTTTAAGACCCGGTCGTTTCGATAGGCACATTTTAATTGATTTTCCAACTTTGCTAGAAAGAGAAGAAATATTCGAGAGACATTTAAAAAATATTGTCTTGGAAGAAATACCAAAACATTATGTTAAGAGGTAAACTTTTTTTTAAATTATTACCACATAATACATAATAAAATCGAACTGTATCTATAGAGCGCCTTTTGATCCTTGCACTCTTGGATCATAAACTTCATGCCCTGTCAGATCTTTCTTTTGTTGATAAATGGCTTTACACTTTACGAGTAATTCTGCCAATGTCTAGTTGCCCTATCAGATACTTCAAAAGAAATTTTACTTTTGACAGCTCGAGTACATCATTAAGTGATGTCCTAATGCATTACCGATTCGATTTATTATATAAGAATTGATTTTATTTTAGAAAAAAATATAACAATTATTGTTTCACTTTGTTTTCGAGTTCAATAATTAAAATCGTTTATTTTATTTGATTTGACAACTGTCTCATTCGGACTCGGTCGGATTCTTAAATACTTATGTAACTTAATATAGATTCAAATTGTAAACTTATTACATAAATATTCAATTAATAGCAATAGTATTAACATTTTCTTATAATTTATAAAAGTAGATACAAATTATCTTGAAAATTTTAATGCATAAATTGGTTAAATAAAAAATGTAACTGTAATGAATTGTTGCATTGTCTTTGCTTACATTCTAAGGATGGGTATATCAAAAGTAAAATTAACCATTGGAAAGATTATTGTTTTCCTTCGCTGCATACAATTAAAGACAAGTATCTAGCAAGGGTTTATTACAGGAAATGCTCACAGACCTTACCCAGGCTAACCTAGGTCATTTTCTTGTACCTATAACGGTTCTGATAACTGTCATATTAACTTGCCACCTTGTATATACTAATTGATAACGTTTTGTTTTCAGACTAGCATATTTAACGCCCGGATTTAGTGGAGCAGATATTGCAAATGTATGCAATGAGGCCGCTTTACATGCAGCGCGCCATAAACAGAATATTGTGCGTGCTTCTAACTTGGAATACGCCATAGAAAGAGTTGTTGGTAAGTATATAGTCAGGGACCGGACCTATATCCCCTTCAGGGGATTTTGAATGGGGTTTTAATATAGGTTTGCTTACCAAACCCGTTGTACCTCAAAAGTCAATTATAAAGTGCTATTTTAAAGCGTTAACCTATTGAAATTAAAATAAGCATTACCCCTATCAAACTTTACCAAAAGAGGTAATCAAATGCCTTTGAAAGTGTAACCCAATGAATGGGAAACCCCTTCATATTTTTAAGAGTGTTAAACGATTTTGATATTACTGTATAATAAAAATAAGTCATTTTAGCTTAAAAAAAAATATTGTCAGCGAAAGATTTAATGTTAATGAACTGCAATAACCATCAACTTATGTTTTTTTCCCTCCATCTTCCAAAGTTTTAAAATAATTGCACCATAGTTTTGCTGGCTGTTTAAGAGTAAGTCTTATAGAATAACCCATTAAAAATAGGGGTTTCCCTTTCATAAGGGTTAGCTAAATGTATAGGATAGCAGTTGAATTGGGTAAGCAAGTTCACGGGGTAATTCGTCGTAAGAGATACACCGTTTAAAGTCTTAAGCCGGGGAACGGGTTTTCCGGTCCCTGTATATTAATCTATCTTTTTTTGCATTTTATATATACGTGGTGGCTAAATTAGTTAAACTGTTGCATAGTATAGAAAAGTGACAGTATTACTTTTTCATACAAAACGACCAAAACGACGCGCTTCTAAATTTCGGTATACTTTAGGCGGCGACTAAAAGGAAATAAAACCTCCCCGCTGGGTAGTTTCTTGATTACTTTCCTCAAAAAGATAGTAATTTGACAACCATGATTCTATTGAGAATTTGAATGTGTACTACAAAATACAACAAAAAATTCTCTAACATTTAAATACAATAATACCTAAGAAGCCAAGAAATGGATTTGCGAACTCGAATGTTTAAATGTCGTGTTTTTCTTAGAAACAAAAAGAAAGTAGGTGTAAATATTACTTCCGACCCTAATTAGAGTTTCTTTATAAAAAATCTATTAACTTTTCAAAAGACAACCAAAGCTTGATTACTTTATTTCTAACTAAACTATTTTTAACTATATTTTATAAAAAAATATATATATTAGGATCGAGTAAGTAAAATCTACCCGACATGTTTTTTTTTACAAAAACAACATTAGATGTTTCTGATGTTGGAGTTCGCGAATCCAATTCCTCTGCGCTGTTTGGAAAAATTTTAAGCTTACGAATTTTTAATCATACTGTTGAATAAATTTATCTTATGATTAAAAAAATCACCCCTTAGTTTTTATACATAAACATAATTTTCATCACATAATTAGTATTTGTTTGTTTCAAGGTGGTACTGAAAAACGCAACCATGCCATGTCCCCGGCAGAGAAACGTGTCATTGCCTATCATGAATCAGGCCATGCTTTAGTGGGATGGCTTTTAGAACACACAGACGCACTGCTAAAGGTTACCATAGTGCCACGAACTAATCTTACACTAGGATTCGCCCAATATACTACTTCGGATCAGAAATTATATTCTAAAGAAGAGGTACCTATGTATAATATTATTCTTAAACTTAAGCTAATTTGTATAGATTACAATATTTTTTTTTACTTTATAGTATTTGTTTTTGTAAAAAAATGGCCAAATCATAATCTTACTCATATAATCTACTAGCTGACTCGCGAAACTTCGTCTGCGTATATATTGAATTTATTCTCTTGTGATTTTAGCTTTTTGACAGAATGTGTATGGCCCTTGGAGGCAGAGCCGCAGAAGCTTTGACGTTTAATTCTATAACTAGTGGCGCTCAAAATGACCTCGAAAAAGTCACCAAAATGGCCTACGCACAGGTATGCTATTTATTTAAATTAATAAAAGTAGAATTAATAAATTTTATATGTGGTGGCTGGCTTAGTTCGACCTTGGACTTAAAGACTTAAAACCCTATAGTTTTTAGGTCCCCCCTTTAGTGCCCCGGAGAGCATGTTAAGCTGTCGGTTTCAGTTTCACTATACCAACTTGTGAAAGATGGGTTATTGAGTCTATATAACTACCGCAAGCAACTGGCCCTTGTTTGGTATAGACTCAGAATACTATTGGCAACCACATTGGAACCACAAGATGGGAAACAAACCCCACCGCTGGGTTCCCTGAGGCCGTTTAAGGGGTCTCGGGCACCATAATACATCCGTGATGGAAGGCAGAATTCATAAATAAAATACATATTGACATCTTAATAACAATACTATAATGACAGAAATAAAGTATAGTTAAGTCATGTAATAAAAAATGCTAGATAGATGTCTGTCGAGATATAAGTGCTCATCAGTACACACCTCCAAATAGTTTGATAAATCGCTACAGATCAGAACTCTCTTTTTTACTTATTAAAATATTATAATATAAAAAAAATATAAAAAATAGATATATATATATATATATTATTATACTAATTTATAATTATTTACAGGTCAGAGTGTATGGAATGTCTCCTACGGTAGGACTAGTTTCATTCCCCGATCAAAGAGGAAGAAGTCCTTTTAGCAAAATGTTGAAAAATTTAATAGATTTAGAAGCTAAACAATTAATTGCAAATGCATATTATAAAACGGAAAATGTATTAAAAGAAAATAGCGATAAACTTCAAGCTGTAAGTATTTTTGTAGTTGTCTTCAGTTCATCAGTTTATTAAGGGAGTTTATATTACAAATTATTTGAATGTACAGTCATATTATAAATACCTTACTCTCTGGAGAACTGCGTTCATATTAAAATATAAGTGTTTATATTATACAGGGTGAATTTGAAAGGTTGTACTTTGGGCTAATATGAGGCTCTACTGATAATATCGAACAAAAACAATTGTCTTATCCATACAAACTATTAATGTTAAAATTACCTATTTATATGGAAGCGAATTTTTTTTTCATTTGGTCCATAAGTTGCTCAATTTGAACAGTAGAGACTCATATTAGCCCAAAGTACAACCTTTCAAATTCATATATGATATAGATTTAAATAGGGAGATACGCTGTTTTAAAACAATAACCATCAATCATTAAAAAAAAACTGTGACAACGAAATATAACAGCGTTTTCCACTTGTTAATGAAATTAAACAGTTATTTGTACCAAATATTTGTTGTGGATTATATATTCCGCGTACCTATACATACAGTCCCTCATATATAACATTTTTGTTATTAGGTTTTATTTAATGTTATTATTAGACATAAGATATGTTTATACATAGTGACTTGGAAAGCAGTACTTTGAGCTAATATGAAGCTCTACTGATCGAATCGAAAAACTTTTCCAATATGTCGCAAATAAAATATCAAAAAAATAAGGAAAAGTAAAGAAATTTGTTTAGTAGAGCCTCATATTAACCCAAAGTATTTTTTTAAAATAGAGCAGGACATATTACCCTTTATCAACCTGAAGTGGCAATGAAACGTCCAAGAATGTTCTCAACCAATAGTAGCCATGATGCTTCAATTGGTTGATTCCACTATGTCTGCTTGAGAAACTTATACACGCCTTGCTTAAAGGACTGAGGATTAAAGGAAGAAGGGAAAACACACCTTCCAAAGTCACCGTGTATATAGAAATTGCGATTCAAAGGGGGACTAATCATGGATTAAAGTTAATGTCAGATCAGTAACGTTGTTAACCCATTGTGAATAAACATTTTCTTTTGGTATTATAGTTGGCTGAAGAACTTCTGAAGAAAGAAACATTAACCAATAAAGATGTAGAAACAATTATAGGACCTTCTCCATTTACCAAAAAGAAGTTTATTGAACCCGTAGAGTTTGAGACTTCACTCAAAAACATGGAAAAGGTTACTGAACCCGATGACACACCCTTGGATGCACCATCTGCTAAACCTAAACCGGAAGATAGTAGTTAATATTAAATTAATAGTTTGCATTACGAATGTAATGTGCCCAAATTAGTAACAATACCAAATTAGTAACTTTTTTTGTTAATATACTTTTGCATTTTTTTTTAAACAATAATGTGATATGTTAAGCATAATTACTTGTTAATGAATAAATAATTTATTGTCTTTAAATGTTGTATTTATTTATTTATTTTCATTCTAATTTTAAACTGAATATTCTTTCCATTCGTTATTTTCTTTTTTATATCATTGTCTTCCTATAACTCTGTGGTCTTAATGCATTTCCGTTCGAAAAAAATTAGCAAATTTTAAATTAAATTCAAACATTTAAATTTAATTCAAGTATTCTGTACTTTAATAATTTTAAGAGAATTGAAAATGATTAATTATACATGGTGACTTTGAAAGGATGTACTTTGGGCTAATATGAGGTTTTACTGATCAATACGAACGACTATTCCCATGAAACCATGTGCCGCAAATGAAAAAAAATATTGCCTTTTCCATACAAACTAGTAATGTTAAAATGACCAATTTGTTTGGGGAAGCCAATATTTTTTTTCATTTGGACACATGGTTCCATGGGAAAAGTTGTTCGATTTGATCAGCAGAACCTCATATTAGCCCAAAGTACATCCTTTCAAATTCACCCCGTATAACTATTATTTAATCCAATAATACCTTAAAAATATATGATATCTTGATTTATATGTTTTGTCGTAAAGAAATAGTTCGGTCCCCATTTTCTATAAATTGTATTTATTTTAATAGTAAAGTTATTATATCCAAGTTATTATTTTATTTTCCTATTGTATCAATTATTTGTATTAATACTTGTTGTACGAGTATATTTACTCTACCTATTTTTACTATTCTAGCCTTATTTATAGTCAACCATAGATCAGAATAGGCAATAAATAATTTGTAATTTGACGAAAACGTCATAAAATCGATTCCGGGATTTCAGAGGGTAGTGTTACGACTCTGTTACTTCCTTATTTCGAAGTTTAGGTAAATATACTGTACTTATTCCGATCTTTACCGGTGTGTACCAATGAGTTTTTAATTAAAACATTTATGTACATTTGTTTGACAACACCACTATAGTGCCTCGGAGAGCACGTTAAGCTGTCGGTCCCGGTTTCACTATACCAACTTGTGAAACTGTTTATAGATGGGTTATTGAGTCTATTTAAAAACATCGCGACGAGCTAGCCACTTGTTCGGTGTAGACTCATACCATCGGCTACGACGAGGTGGGATTAAAACCCCTCCGCTGGGTACCCTGGGGCCGTCTAGGCGGTCTCGGGCGCCGTAAGGCACCCGTGAAGATATATACCTTAAAAAGTACTTATATTATTACGTATTTGTCTTGTCAAGTTTATATTTTGTGTGTTAATACTACACGTTGCAGGAGTCGAAATAAAGACTAGGGGCCTTAGCACAACAGCATCGATTGGCTCGATAAATAGACAAAATCGATACATATCGATTTTATGAATAAATGTTCATTCATAATTGAACAAACTTGAAAATAACTACTTATAAAGTCGATTGTTAGAAGAATTCGAATCGGTGCATTAGGACATCACCAAATGATTAGTACTCGAGCTGTCAAAGGTAAAATAAATCCTTGAAGATTCTTAGGGAAATATTTTCTGCTCGCTTTTCATATGCAATGGATAGAGAAAACAGACTTAGGATTTTTAGGTACTAGGTCTGTGGTTTATACGTAGAAAAATAATTGGATGCATCTTAGAATATTTTTCTAAGGATGCCACACTCATTGCTTGGAACTGTAATTTTTTTATTTTACTTTCCAATTATAGGAAAGGCAAAGATCTAAACCCCTACCTCCACGTCTTCAGTAGTTTATTCATTATTTTATTTTGTTTTCATAAAGGATTACCCCCCCACGCAAAAAAAAAAAATAAAAACTTCGCGGCGTTTAGGTTCAGTCTCGCCCAGGGGCACAGAAGAAATAATAGTACAAGTACAGAAGCTCCACTCCGAAAGATCAATCAAATAAATAGCGACTCTTGCACCGACATAATAAAGTTCAGGTTCAGATCGCACAGCATTAATGGCCTACATTTATATTCACCTAAAAGTTGCCTCTCTTTCTATCGCGTTATTTATCTCTTATGTTAGGGTTGTCTTCATTTAAAGAAACCTAGGTTAGGTACTTAGTAGTAAGTACGTAGATAATAAAACAATTTTGTTTTAGTTTGTCTGCTGCATAGGTACTTTAACCAAAGAAGATAAGTAAGCCATACCAAAGTTTAACCAAAGAAGATAAGTAATACATTGTCTTAAATATTGCTTTTCTGTCTATTATGCAATATTATGAATAGTCCTACTGAACTTCGTAGAATATCTTTAAACCGATTGTACCTACTACGTTTAAAGAAGACCTTACAAAAATATTGCCTCAATATATTTGCTTATTCTATGTTATTTATTGCAACCTACGTACCTAATTGGGCAAATAAATAAATAAATACTTATCAAAATTGCATAATATATCTAGTAGTGTACCTACCTATTCTTATCAAGACTAAACCTGGCATGTAAAGAGAACTTATAAATACCTAGCTGTACTATAGTAGGTAATTAAATATCGAACAAAGTACGTAAATACGAGAGATATAAATAACTATAACAAAATTTGATAGATAGGAAAGGTGACGAATAATGAAAATTCGCATTCTTATAAACAGACTAAAAAAAAACGGCCCCAGCCTAGTGGTTAAGTCACTGCGCAACTAATAACAAGGTTAAGCAGATGACAACAAGGCCGGCCTGGGATGGGTGACCGCTTTATACAACTAGGCTATTTCATCATAAACACCGCAACAAGCTCGCCACTTGTTAGGTGTTGCCTCCGAATACCATCGGCGAAATGAGGATGGGTTAATCCCTCCGCTGGGACCCTGAGGCCGTTTAAACGGTTCTCGGGAGCCAAATTGGCACCCGTGATGGTATTTATTTTTTTGTTTTATAAACAGACTACTAGACACTCGTTTTGATATTTTTTTTAGTGTATAGCCTAATAATAACCTATAGGTCGGCGTAGGTTTATTTTTTATCTTTTAAGGTCCTTTGTGAAAATGTGAGGTCCGGATCCTTGTTTCTATATTTAAGCAGCCGATGACGATTCAATAAGTTTTAGACCTCATTTTAGTTAATATTAATATCACGACGCGGCGCGTGAGTAACGAACATTAGTGCGATTCGGCTGGCTCGCGGCAGCCCTGTAAAATAATACCGTTCTATAGGTACGGCCGGGTACTTGTAGCGTTATGCCTAAAGCGCAGAACAACCCTGCTAGGGGGCCAATTCTCTTGGCGCTCGAATAATTCACTTACGAATGTAAAATATCGGTAAAAAGTGTCGAAGAACGCTATAATTGCTATTCTACGCACCCTTCGAAACAAATGTCGAAAATTAGTGATGCCTTTCGCAAAAGTTTACAATAAAACGTTCCATTTTTTACTTAAGGAATACATATTCAATTAAAATACGATATAATAATCAAATTGAAAGAAAAAAACCTTATAGGTACCTATATTTTATCAAGCAGACATGGTAACGTCTTCAATGTGCTATTTGACTACATTAAAAATATACTACAAATTGTGGTGATAGAATATGAGACAATGGCGTAAAAAAGGGGGAAGGGGGGGAGGGGGGTTAGCCCCGTAAATAAAAATTTTTTTTTAGAGCAAAAAAAAAAACGTTTTCATCATCACATATATCACCTAATATGTAAGAATATCACTTCTATCTCCTTGTCCACGATTTTCGATGAGCAATAATAAAAAAAACACCATCGTCACCTGTTCTGGGTTTAACCTACAAACACATACGCCGCCCCATGTCTACTACCCTATACAAATTTATCTATTTCCAAACATTTGATAACTAGGTACATTATATGTACCTAGGTATCATCGGCTACAATGAGGTGAAAACCCCTCCGCTGGGTACCATGGGTCCGTCTAGGCGGTCTCGGACGCCGTGGATGATATGTATGTCTAGGTAATACTGAATGAATTTAATTAATAATTACTCCTATATTTACAACAAAATAAATAAATAATATTGCCGCCATAATTTCTCGCCATTGCTACGGTGCATTCGCAGCTCATTGTAGCAGTGGTCTGCGACGGCACGGCACCCACTCGGCTTATAAAATGGAATAAAAACAGTTCTTTTCAGGACTTTCTCTTGTTTCTTTACTTTTGTTAGCATGTCGCTTCAGTAATAATTCGAGCATTAAAGTGCTGTAAAGTCACAGTAGTACAACATAAATCCAGAACAAAAATATAAAATTTACCCATTTAACGAACATTTAAGAATGAAACAATAAAAAAAAATAACAAGATTAATTAGATAAATTTGACTACGAGAAATTTTGTCTAGTCGTACTATTTATTAGCATTCAATATAACAATTCTTTAGAAGAACGTTATGCATGACCGACGGGACCGGGTTTATACATTTTTTGAAATTGAATCTAAAACATATATAGATCAACGGGGTCATTACGCGCACAAGGCTAAGCTAAATTTTAATCGCAATCGAATTGCATATGATGCAATCGGGCGTAAGTAATGCCAATCTGGAGACATTGAAAATTTACAGACAACTATGTCATTTTGGTAAGTATAGCTTAACGATGTACGGCCTACAGGAACCCTATAAAGGATTAAGAAATAAAAAAAAATACATAACTACATTAAAAGCTTTATTTCATGAAATATTTATTGAATACAAGTTAGACAGAACAGGGCCATATGGCTTACACAAACTGTAGACTAGTTACATGAATATTAGGTAATGATTATAATAGAATTGTGATGTTGATTTAAATTACAATATATACTTAAGTTCTGCGTCAAAAGATTTAGCATATATAAAAATTATATAATAAATACTATCTATACAAAATATCTAAACATCGCAGTCTTTTTATTAATTTTATATTTTTTATGTAGACATTGGACATATAATATTTATACATATTAAAGGTAAATTCGAAGACGTTATACAATGATTTAGCCAAATCTTCGTTTACAAGGTTATAAGTAGTAGGTACGTATATTAATTTTAGTCTGTGGTCGATGGTCGTGCTATTTTATATGGTTCGATAGGAAAAAATTTTTCGTTTGACCAGTAGAGCCTCATAACAACTTTTCCCATGGAACCTTTCAAAATCACCCCATATATATAGACAAAGGAACTACATTTAGTCTATTATACTACTATTATAGAAAATTAATGGACCAATTAACTAAAACAGTAATACTTATTAAAAGAGTTAATATTCAAAAGTATTATAATATAAAAAACTATAGTTAAAATCATCCGACAAGTGTTAAAATAAACAAAAACAGTATAAAAAAACAAGAGCTGCGCCATCCAAAACCACGACAATTCAAAACTTTTCAGATACTAATTATATTTATTAATCAATAACTTGATTAGAGATGATACATACACTGTTTGTTTTTAACGAATCTGTTTCAGCGCGGTCCAATTTGCGCTTTTGTTGAATACATATTCTGTATACGCTGCAAACACAGGATCATTCGAATATATTACAAGGGACGTCAATCGCGTCGCGTGTATAGTCTTTAGGTCGAATACGACTGTACACGGAAAACTGGTGGAGCGCTGTATTCGGCTGTCAAAATTGAATATAGAAATAAACCCGTATTGCGCGTATTCGACTAAAACAAATCAGGACCAGAGATAAAATACGTTCGTGAACGTTTTTTACTGTATCCAACGCTAGCACAATTTGGACCATGGGGTTTGTTAATGTCTTGGTACCAAAAAAAGTCATTATAACCTTGTAACATTTGGACAGGGTTGCAACAAAAAAATATAACTGTAATTTTAACCATTAAAGTTAAAATGGCGTCGATTTGTCATTATAAATTTAAAATGGCGTCCAGTCGTCATTCGACCTTTAAAATAAAACTGGTGCATACGATGGTATTTTTACGTTAATCGTTACAATTTCAGAAATATAGTTTTGTTGCAATATAATCTTGATGTATATAGATAGATCTATACACCTGAACCAATAAAAATCGATTCGTTAATTAGTTTACTTTTGATGACGGTAGTTTTTTTTATACCGCAGTATATTTATATTATTTGAGGAATATATGGTGGTGGCCGAGTTGGACTTAACACACTTCCCTGTTCAAACCCCGGTTTGTACCAATGACTTTTTAATCTACAAAATACTGTACATCTGTTTAACAACAACACTAAGTGTCTCGGAGAGCACGTTAAGCTGTCGATCCCAGTTTCACTATACCAACTTGAAACTATTTATAGATGGCGCCATTGTAGAAATATAGTATGGTATAGACTCATACCATCGACTACGACGAGGTGGGATTAAAATCGCCTCTGCTGGGTACCCTGAGGCCGTCTAGGCGCTCTAGGGCGCCGTAAGGCATCCGCGAAGATATTTATTTTGTAGTATATTTTATAAATTAAATTGTACTCCTTCGTCTTTTATGTTATAGATTAAATACTGTCATTGTATAGCCAATTTAGAAAGTTGACACTCAAAAACAAGTAGTAGTAGTTAGTTTTACCCATCAGAATGGCAAAGGTACTAGCCTAGTTTATCAGCTTTAGTGAGTGTTTTGTATTGAATAGAGCCATCTATATACATCGATGTATAAAAGAAAATAGGTAATTACAAAAATATATTTCAAATATAACATGACAATTTTATGATTTTATAATTACTTCCTGCGATTAATTTCGCAGGAAAATCTTGTACACGATCACAAGTTTTGATATACAAATACAGGTTGTTTAGCACATGGATTTTTTGAGGGATTTTGGGGGAGTAATTTACCATTCTTCACCCTTTGTTTTAAATTACCCAAAATGTTGTGTTTAAATAGTTATTTTAATTATGATTTATAGAACTAAATATCTTTTTGCTTTCTGCTTGGTATTTCTAGTTCTGAGTAAATCAGAACTAGAAATACCAAGCAGAAAGTAGTAAATCATAACCATATTATATTAAAAAAATGTATAAATACACGTAATAACAAATTTATAAATTCATTACAATAAATACTAAAAGAATAAATATTACATTTCCTAAATTGTACATTGGTATAGTCTGATTTATTGGAGTACGGCATGTGGCATTGTATCTACCCGATAAGTTTTTTCTATAATGAATTTAGATTTTCGAAGTTTGTAACCTACGTTTATACATTTAATAATTTAATACTTTGAGAGCTTGTATCATAAGATTTACCACTATATAAATTATATAAGTATATGGGCAACTTTAATAGGTATGACTTAAATTAAACATTTCGGGTAATTTAAACAACAAAAAAAATCTTAGGTACTATGCCTCAGGACAAACATTATTATATATTACTAGTTGTGCCCTGCGGTTTTACTCTTGTTAAATTTCAACCGAGATCGAGTATCCCGTAACGCAATCTTTTTTCTTCAAGTCCCTAAATAAAACATTAAGGGCTAATTTTTCAATCGTCAGATAAAATTATCCGACAGTTAACTTGTATGAAGGACTGTCAAATTTATTAATTCTCCATACAAGTTATCTGTTAGATAAATTTATCCAATGATTGAAAAATCAGCCCTAAGTTTGACATGTACCTTTAAAATAACACTTATAGTGTCTGTCCATGACAGACGAGATATCTTGAAAACTACTGGCCAATTTATGATTGTAGATCTTTTTGACCCTATCTAATAGGGTTGTAGCATTATATTAGTGTTTTTTAATCGGTTTTTGAGTCTATTCGTTACAAAAAAAAAAAAAAACTTCTCGCTTTATAATTTTGGTATAGATTACAGAATTATTTTAATTTAATTTAGTTAATTTTTATTGTAGTTAATGTGTTTATTAGTTTGTATTTTTTTTTGGAAATTAATGAGCTTAATGTTTTTTTTTTGTTATTGATCATATCTTATTAACTGTGACAGTCATATGTCCCCCAATCTCCAAAAAATAAATTGTCAAGACATGTGCTAACATCCTGCATTAAATACATAATTATCATTAGAAGAATCTATAGTATAATACATATATATTATATATATATATATAGAAGGCGAAATAGAAATTTCCTAGTTCCTATCAAGATTTACAATGATTTGAATTGAAATTGCAGAAAAGTTAATTTACATTGTCATATTGTTGCTATTCGACCTAATTATTAATAAAACACCGAAATTACACCTGCTAAACAACAATTCAACAATTATCAGTAAGAATCTTTAATAGAAGACTACAACTTTTTTGCAGACGGGACATTATTTCGGTATATACCTACTCCTTTTTTATACGCTAACTTAACTTTTAACAGCTACAATTCAATAGTATTTTGATAAAAAAAAAACATTTAAAAATCATTATCAATAATGATTATGTTATATATATTTAAACAAATTCTTGCCAAGTCAAATAAGGGTTTAATTTTAAAAATCTGCGTTAAAAATTTTAAACGTTACAATGTTTAAGTAAAAATGAAGCAAGGTCTCTATAACTTCGCTAGGAGTTTCGTTACCTCTTAGCATCTGTATGGGCAGATGCTAAAACCGCCAAGTGACCTAGTTATGTATCTGTTTTAGTTTGACGGTTCATCAGTGTTCAGAAACTTTCTTATCGAGGTGTAAAGTTTCCTTTTATAGTGCGGTTACAAAACGCTAACGCAGGGAGGATATTAAAGTAATACAAATTTATCTTTGTCTCCGGCTATTTGGTATCCCCATAATTTAGATGGCATAGTGGAGCGAACAAAAATGTACTGATCGACCCCATTCATGAACTTTGTAGGTTTGCTTACAATTTCAGCTAAGGAAACTCTTCTTGGTATAGCGAAAGGTCCTTCTCCCATGAGGCTATTTATTACAAGTCGTTTCAAAGTATACCGGTGATGACTTTCAATCCAAAAATGTCAGCAGATGGCAATAACCGGCATATCCTACTAGTTTCTCTTAACCGCCATACCAATTGCGTCCTAGTTCGTTTACGATATGAGGAACGAGCGTCAAAAATTTGCACGGCAGCATATAAAAGAGCTACTTAATATACTTGCCGAAAAAACGGCCAGTCTGCAAAAGTTAAGAAAAGCATTATCGTAATTTCTAGACAACATCCAAATATATATAATTCCATTTTATTACATAGAACCGTATACCGATATACGTGGTAGCCGAGTTGGTTAGACCTTAGACTTAAAAACGCAGTTTTTAGGTCCCGGTTCAAACCACGGTGTATACTGACGAGTTTTGAATTAAAAACAATAATATATACATTTTTGACAACACCAGTATATTGCCTCCGAGAGCACTTTAAGCTCTCAGTTCCAGTTTTACAATAACAAGTTGTAAAATTTTTAATAGACGGGTTATTGAGTTTGACGGGTTTGATCGTGAGCCAGCCCAGCTCCTTCCAGAAGGCGACAAGAAGTCCGGGTCTTCCACAGGCCCCAAGGAGCGACCTCGGTGTTCCGAGGATTTTCGCCCCTTGTGAAGCAACCACGGTGCAATGTAGCACCGTCCGTGTAGAATACCATCGGGTGCGACCCCACCGCTGGGTACCTTGAGGGTATTTAGGTGGTCTCGGTTGCCGTAATGAGCCAAGAATGATATATATATTGCATGGAATCTGTAGTAGTATAAAGAAGCCCTTATGACGGCTCAACTCTTCTCATCTTCATGGCGGGTCCACTTTTCCGCAATTGGCCAGGAAGTTAGGCCTTTTTGCGAGATGTAAACGACCGGCTACTCTAGCCAGCCCAGCTCCTTCCAGAAGGCAGCAAGGAGTCTTGGACTCCTACAGGCCCGCTGCCGATGCCCGCTACTACTCAAACTCTGGACAAAATGTCAAATGGACAGACATTGTCAAGTACTTGGAGTGAATCAATAACAGGCTGCTGCGTATATGCATTATAGCCGAGCATCTGACCAATCAAACCAAAGCCGCTTGGTACATGCTCCAGTCATTCCAGGTAAAAGTGTTGGTCTACAAGACCTTGATACGACCGTGGCTAACCTACTTAGTCCCAGCGTGACCATAATCTCTTGTTGATCACGAATAAGATACGGATCCAGCGACAGCAGAATATCGCCTTCAGCATAGCGGCCGGCGTACCATGGTTTGTGCGCAATGCCACAATCAGATGGAACCTAAAGGTGGTAAAAGCCGACAATAGACCCACAACCATTTTTATGGTATCGCGCTGCTCCGCGCACTGTCACTAGAGGGAAAGTCATTGACAAGAGAACGTCTCAGTGACGACTCATCAGGGACTTAAATCCCATCCTAGGAGCGCTGATTCTGCTAACCAATCGATATATGACGAGCGGCCATCCCAGAACGAGGACAGTGCCAAACGCGCATGAGATATCGTTGGGCTATCTCCTAACATCTATTACCTACCAACAGGGAACATTCTCCTGCCAGAATCTAGACCCATAGCCTTAGTCGTAACATAATAATAAAGCTGCAAATATTTTATACAGTCGAGATTCAACGTTATTTAGATAACTTATCTATGTAATAAAATGCAATTCTGTATGATATATATAAGCTATTGGCTTAATTTAAAACCACCGGAAATAAATCTAAACATTGAACATTTATGACCATTAAAACACCGATATAATTTTTCCACTTAGGGTACAACAATGCTCAAATGAGCTTCTACTGATTAATAATAGATTTTAAAATGGTTACTTAATTTCTATGTCTATTTTTTAAATACTAAAACCTAGAGAATATGAGACTCTTAACCTTTTTAATCGAGATATTACAAACAATTCGAAATAACCAGTTTAACTTTTTTGGTATAAATAAATTGAGTATAATAAACGTTGTTTTTTTTTTGTCAAATTTTAAATAATATTAACAGTATCTGGAAAAAAAATCCAATATGAAATAATAAAATACATTTTTTTTGATATTTTTTCATAGTTATTTGTCCACATAATAAGCATAGACACATAATAATAATTATTTATTTCGCTTTGTTCCGACACTTTTATATAATAAAATAAATATATATTTGACACTCACTTCAACTGGGACTGTTCAGTCCATAATACTCAAGTACATCAAGTTAATAAATACCTAAAATCAAAATCATTTACATGTTATATATACCTTCAGTCAAACGTCATAATTTTCTTAAAATTAACTATTATTAACTAAATATTCCACAAAAACTTTTTAACTAGATAGCTATAAAAACTATAGTTGAGTTTTAATGCTTAAAAATGTGAGTGATTGAGCAGTTTCAGCAATTTGTGCACCGGTTACTGAATACTACTCCCACTCACATTCACCTAGGATCTTCTATGGCACCACTTTATCAGAAATAAATAAATTATACGACCTAAACCATCGAAACAAAGCGAAACATAACTTACCTAAATTCACAACAATATTCTATATTTAAATCTATAATTAATAACAATTTGGAATTTTAAAGTTTTGAACAATAAATAAATTTATAATAATTCAATTTTTTTTTTCAATACTAATAGTTTTAAACATCTTTAAAATAATTAATGCTAATATGAATAGTAAATATGAACTTTAATAGTAGTCCGAAAAATTATATATTCTATTACCTTTTTTAGGTAAACATATTTCGAATAAATATACACACATATCGGCGATGAAGATGAATTAACATTTATAGAATAAAAATAAAATATAACTTTAGGTAGGTTAGTACCAAATTTAAATATAAAAACGACTAAATTTAAAAATGATAAAATTATATGGATTACAACTATAATATCGACGAAATAATGAAAGATATAATATTTCAACAATATATAAAAACCAAAAAAAACCCTAAGCTTTCATATAATCATTAAACATACACCAATACGTAAGAAATTCCGGCAAACAACTTGAAAATGTAATCCAACAAACAATTTTCTTCCCCAATTATCTACTCAAACTTACCCCCACTACACCAGACTGTACTCAAGGTGTTTGCCGTTATATATATATTCATTTATTTATATAGTAACAACATGATTTTATAGCAGTGTTATAATATATAAAGACAAAAGTGTATTATTTGTTACGACATATAAAGGGTTTTTCAACCAGAACTTTGTTTTCTAAAACAAAATAAAATAAATATGTTTTATTTTATTTAAACAAAGTTCTTTTTGAAAAACCCTTTAGTTAGTTAAAGACATGGCGACCGACTTGAATTTATATATATATATCTTAAATATTATTTTAAAAAGACAAAATTTTAAAATACCTACTATTAGTTAATTACAACACTAATATAGTTCTATATCAACATTTTATATTATTATTATAACTATATAATGGGGCTTAGCATAACCACCATCGATATAGTTTGACAGTCGATAAAAAGAAGTTGATGAATGAACGTTCATTCATAAAATCGATATGTATCGATTTTGTCGATTTATCGAGCTTATCGATGCTGTTGTGCTAATGCCCATTATTATCCAAATGCAGACAAATAGATTAAGGGTCTTTTCCCAAATCAATATATATTTATTTATTTATAACAACATTAATTTTTACATACCTACTGTTAAAATACAAGATATAATTTATTCTTAACAGGATGCGATTTTAATGTCAGCTAGTGATTATATAAACAGTTAATGTACTTATCATATTTTAATAACATAACATTTTTTTGGTATTTTTGGATATTTATTTGTCTACAAAATAAGCATAGACACATTACTATATTTAATTTATTTCGATCGTTCCGATAATTTTATAGTATGTATTATATAGGTATATAGTATATCTCATTTAAAAAGTCAGCTATATTCAACAAGTATAATTAAGATACATTTTTGCTAATATCCCTTTATATCTTATTGAATACATCTTCATATACTACTTTAAATACACACATTTAATAATATTATCAACATACCTAATAATATATATTTTTTTCTGGATATAACACGTTATTAACATTAAAAGCTAGTTTTAATGCACAAAAAAGTCGATCGCCATTTGTAAATATAGAAACAGTACCTCTAACAATTACGAATTAATATATATTTTTTAAATATTATATTTAATGCCTCATTGGCAAGAAAAAACATAACGGCTTAGTATTATAATAACACACAAACTACATTTTTTTATTATTTTTTATTTATTTCATTTTTATTTAAATTTTTAATGGTTATTGGAATAAATCTATTAACAAAGAAAGCAATAGATAGAGACGAATTAAGTCGTCACGTATATACGTATTAAGCTTTATTACAAAGATTATTATAGTATAGAAATGCATAAATATTGTATTTTGAAAAGTAGCCGTTATGTTTCAAGTTACTCTACAATTATTTTAATAATAGTAATTATAACACATAAAATACATTTCCTAGATATATGGACAAAAATTGGCGTCCATTTATTTTTGAATAACTGCTTCATATATATATAATAAAAATGTTTAAAATAAGGATATATTATTTGCATAATTTTGCAACAAAAGTTTATTTATTTATTCTATAAGCATACGTTCGACGATGAACTTACTTAAACTCTTCATCCAGATTCTTGCCCGTATTTAAATCCTGAAATAAAAAAAAAACACACATAAATAATGGTATTTTTAAAATTAGTCTAGAAATAATCCTGTTCCAAAATGATTTGGAAAGTATAAGAACTAAGTTTAATTTATTATTTTATGAGACTAATTTATTATCTACTAAATAAAATAAAATGATGAGTTTAATTAAACCCATCATTTGACCATTAAATATTATTTGGTTTTACACATATACTATCTCCATATCACGAGAACTGATAGTGACTTCAGCAGATTTTAACAGATAATGCAGTACTACGCATGACTAAACACGGACCACGAAACGTTGTTTTGTTCATATAAATGCCATTTTTACATTGTTTAATATAGACAATTAGCGACATAAAAACGATATTTACATTCTTGTGTAAAACGGATTATGGAGTCACTATCAGTTCTCGTGGAACAAACTTTACATATATTATATAAATTGTTTAATTCTAAAATACAGAGTGTAATGCAAACTTCGGACGGGATTAAACTCTGTATCTGAATCCGTAATATTTTTGTAATTACAAATATTATTTATTGCTAAAATTGTTTGGAATTCATCTGGCAAGATCGAGGTCAAACGTAGTCTTACTAATATTTTTTTTTGTCGATACGATAGTTTATAGGATCACAAAAAAGCTATTGAAAACATTTAATGCTACGAAAATATACTGAATTAGGAGAATACTTAGCTCCAGTTGCACCACAGTGACCGTCAAAGTAATTGTGATGATTATAGTTAAAATTTGCGCCGAATGTATCAGTTTTATTTTGAAAGTCAAATGACATCTTTTTGCCGCTATTTTTAACCTATACGTTACGATTACTTTAACAGACACTTTGGTGCAACTCAGCTTAAAGGTACAATTCCATATTTTGTAAGGGGAAAAGAGCATTCGTTAGTACTAAGGTCCTGTTAATAAGATTTTTTATAAGTATTCGAATTTATTAAAAAAATTGTAGAGAGGTTTAATTACATCAGATACACATTTTAATTCTGTCGGTTTCTATTACACGCCTTATCGAATTAGACATTTTATTGCATTATTTCTATACTACAATGATCATTCAAAATACATACAAATTTAAATTAAACACAACAATTAAAAATAAATTCGTGTGTACTATTAATAATGGTATAGAAACTTTATTAAAAACACGGTTAGGCCTAACGTCATACTTAATTGGTAAAATATGAATAATTTACTGAAAAAAAAAGATTAATTACAATAGAAAGGCGTTAAATTACGATATTTAATTTATTTACAAATTTGTTCATATCTATAAGAATACTGATAATAATACGATGTCTAATTGCTTGAATATCATGCAGGAACAATGACATAAGGTCTTAGGATAATAATATCGACTACATCGATATTTTATTAAAAAGATCGATTTTTGAAACAAAGTCTATTTACAAACTTAATTTTATCGACAACTATTATTATATCGCAATTATCATGTCACTTGATAGTCTGAGCATGATTGTCAAGCATACATTTATAAAAACGTAAATACATCTATGGCATGTCGTTAAGGGAAGAAAAGACAATTTTATTAAAATTAATATACACAAACTTTTCTCTTAACGAAACGCTCAAAGTAAAAGCACAATTTAAAAATTAAATTTTAGTTTATGTTTAAATGGAAGGAAGGCATGAAAATATATGATAGACATGCATCGAACAACATGCGTTGCGAAGAGCTATACTATACTATACATACAGTTACCTAGCTATTACGCAGTCGTAGTGAAAAATGCCCAGCTGAAAGTTGATATCTCACAGATTATTTATTCGCTTAAACGTTCTATACCACGATTACAATCTAAAACAGTTAAGAATAAGCAATATCGATATTACGCACCAAAGTTTATCGCGAAGAATGTAAAAATAGTTCATACGTATTCAGATTTACGCACCAAAGTTTATCGCGATGAATGTAAAAAGGGTTCATACACATTCAGATTTACGCACCAGAGTATATCGCGACAAATGTAAACAGGATCCATACGTATTCAGATTTACGCACCAAAGTTTATCGCGATGAATGTAAAAAGGGTCCATACACATTCAGATTTACGCACCAAAGTATATCGCGACAAATGTAAAAGTGGTCCATACGCATTCAGATTTACGCACCAAAGTTTATCGCGATGAATGTAAAAAGGGTCCATACACATTCAGATTTACGCACCAAAGTATATCGCGACAAATGTAAAAAGGGTCCATACGCATTCAGATTTACGCACCAAAGTTTATCGCGATGAATGTAAAAAGGGTTTATACAAATACACTCAAAAACATTTGAAACAGCTCTAAAATCATTGTGTCATTATTGAATTTTTTGAATAATATTTTTTTCTAATTATTATTCTTCTTTTGGCAAAAACTATTTGCAACGAACCGGTCTGAAATAAATAATTAAAGACAAAAAGTACACCTACTTAAGAAAAAGTTTGAATGTTGTTATAATTTAACTAGAGATTCTTTTAATGGAAAAGAATGAACATTAAAAAGTTATTTTAAGTTATTTTACTCATTAAGCAACTTTCGATAGGTATCTATTATATTTATGGAACGATCGCTTGGCCACACTTAGCGATTGCCTTCTGTAACTTATTTAATAAATATTTAAAAACAGATATGGTTTTATGCATTTGTTATTGCCGTTTCAGCTACAAAGGTAACCTTATTTATCTTGCAGTTGATGTCGGTGCAAGTTCAATTCAAGCAAAGTCTTTGTATCGTCCTTAAAGTATCTTGGCCTTCCAAGATCGGCCGTTGGAATTTTTACAGAACGTGTTACCAGGATGGCGTTGATTGGATCAAATAGTATTTACCTATTATAATCAAATTTTGGGTGCTTTTTTTAAAATGTTATATTATACTCGACATATGACAGCATATTATACAGTCCATGAATAGACAACATCAACCAATACCAGTATCACCTTACTGGCGCCTACTGTCTCGTCTTTATTTGGGCTTCGCTTGAAGAACCCGGTTTTATGTTAGTTGATTACTGGTCATTCAGATAGGGATTAAAAGCACATTAAAAGGTAGTAGATTTTTAGTCATGTATATTTCAAGTATATTTTTTTTTATTTAAAGTAAAAAATGGAAATTTTTGATGTAGATTTTACTTGACGCCTAATTACGCTTGGGTAGGTAACTTTGTTAAACTAAATATGTAGTCTATTATAATAAAGGTAATTATTATGGCCGTATAAAAACGGGCGTCTTCTAGAAAAAAGAGCCTACTGTAAAGCCGTCGATTTTTTAAATGTTTAAAACCAAACCATATCGACCGAGAACATTTATTGTTGCAATACTTGCAAGTAAATTTAAAGTATTTTTGCCGATTAACGCAAGCTTCATGAATGAGTGAAAGACTTACCTTAAAGAAGCAAACTACATACAAAAAAAAACACAATATCGATTTTAGGTTCGTAGTTCTACCGGTAGGGAAAGCCTGCGAGGCAGATGTGCCTTGGTCTTCTCATGGACTTTGGTGAGCCAGGAGGAGATGTTGTTGGTGATCTTGCGCGCGCCGGTAGCGCTGTGGGAGCGGATGGTCGACGTCATGTTGACGGGCTCCGACCCACGGCGGCGGGACCAGCAATCCTTCCCGGACAATGTGCGACGCAAGAAACTGGGCAACGCTGACGCAGACGTGTCACTCTTCTTGTCCTTAGGGACTGGTTCTGCTACAAAATTGAACAAATAAATAAACAAGTAAAAAGTTATCTATTCATATAATAAAATTGTACGAGTACTTTTCGTGTGTTTGAACATTTGATTTTTGCAAATAAGCTAAAACACAAGAAATACTTAATATGTAATATATTTTAATTATTTTGTGTATATTGTGCCTGTTTGTTTGTTTACTTGTCTGCGCACACCACATGTTGCATTTAAAATAAAATTTCTGAAAGATTAATTATAAGCTTATTTATTGTAAGAAATATTTGGCGATTCTTTCATTGAAATCGATCTACAGAATCAAAATTTGGTATATTTTGATTCTGTAGATCGATTTCTTGAAATTTAGTTCGAAACCTCTTAGCACGTACATGGTCGAGTAACACTTGCCTGGTGATGGTTAGGGCGCAAGTTTTTTGTTTATAATAAATAACACGTACGCGAAGTTACGGGTATCAGATATATAAATCATATATTACGTTGCTATAATATTCCTTACCAAATGTAGTATCTTCTGGCATGGACTTCCTGCGGCGGAGCAAGTCTTCGTTAGTGACGTTCCCTGCGGGCGCCGACTCGCGTCGATCTTGGTTGTAATCTGGCATCAAATCGTCCAAATTCTCTTTCTCCAGATCCGATAAATCATCTGGTATATATTCTTCAGTAAAATCGACATTATCAGGTTCTTTATAGTTAGAACTGTCGGTTACGACTTCGTCCTCCGACTTATATATTTCAGTAAGTTCGATGGGTTCGAACGGTGGGAAAGTTTGTTGACGCGCAAGCGAAGCGGCAGGGCGAGGCGCCGGCGGAAGCGGTTCCGAAAGCAACGATTCTTGACTGAATGACCGTGAAAGGCGAGGCTTTGGGGGTGGGTCCATTTCTTCAGACTCGTCGTCGGCAAAGTCGTCGATGTCGTCATCATAGTCGCATTTAAGGCTCACGACAGCACTTCGATCGTCTTTAAAAGTGTTAGACTCCATCGAAAAACGCCTCGGCCCAACTACCTCCGCCACATGCTTCCGACTGTACAAGGAGCGGCGCGGAGGTAATATCATTATCATTTCCGTATCGGAGGCATAGTCTACCACTTCGAATACGGGTTCGTGAATTTCAGGGGCAGGAGCAGCCTCTGCGGGGCCGTCTCCTCCTTCACCGGCGTTCCTTTCCGCGGCCTCTTTGGCCACCAACACATCCCATTGAGATTGGTTGTAGCGCAAATTCTGCAGCATTTCTGTTGATAGATCGTTCTGGAGAAAACGGTGCCATTCAGTGACCAGAGGAGTCACTACAAATCTTAGAAAGCCTGAAATATAAGAATGTTATTAACTGACCAATATTTTCATTTTATAAATTTACATACACAGCTTTCTTAAAACTAAGCACATGACATTATAACAAATGTCACCACGTTGCTCTGCTAACACGTTAAATGCGCTTTTTGATAGTTCAATCCTTTTCCCATGCCTTAAGGCACCCGAAACCGCCTAGACGGCCCCGGGGTACCCAGTGGAGGGGTTTTAATCCCACCTCGTCGTAGCCGATGGTATGAGTCTACACCGAACAGCAAGCTCGTCGCGATGTTTTGAATAGATTCAATAACCCATCTATAAACAGTTTCACAGGTTGGTATAGTGAAATCGGGATTGACAGCTTAACGTGCTCTCCGAGGCACTATAGTGGTGTTGTCAAACAAATGTACTAAATTTTTTTTATTAAAAAACTCATTAGTACACACCGGGATTTGAACCAGGGACCTATGTGTTTTTGAGTCCAAGGTCTAACCAACTCGGACACCACGTACATTATATTATATTATCCTTTTCCCACGGGCCCTAAAAAGTTACTTTTCCATTATGCTATGACCCGCAAGTAACATTTCATACACAATTGTATGAGCTTGCCCCTCGAAGTCGCGTGACGGGCCAAATTGAATAGTAACGCAAACATGCGACTTCGCGTGATTGGCAATGGACGTTTTCAAATAGTTAATAATAAATTTTATACTGTATAGTCACCGGATTGTATTTTGGGGATAGAATCCCGATATCGGTCGCACATGCGGCTGATGGGGTAATTCATCCTTCTCTCCCAGTCGCCCTGCAAGAAGAACTCCTCGCACACCTTCTTGCTCCACATGCGGCTGATTTCCCAGGGTCGGCATGGGTTGGAGATATCAGCACACTTCAGAGCCATTTGCAGGACCAGGCAGCGATGACTTTTCTTCTTCATATCCAAGGTATTGTTGTTTAAATGACCCTGGAAATTAATAAACAATTACTATGGATTAAAGTTTTTGGCTATCAAAATACATGAGCTTGTATGAGATAATATATGGATGTCGAGGAAACTAAAGACTAAACTAACTAACTTATATGACGTTTTAAAGCAAATATACTTAATCATAATAATATGTAAATAACATAGATCTTAAATAATAATAATATAAACATATGTATAATAAATAATAGGTATAGAAATAAATTATATAATTAATTGGGTATTAATACAGATTTAATGTTTTTAAAATGTTAGTGCTTCTCTGTAAATACCATATTTATATAAACAATTAAATATTTTAAGTAAATATAAAGTTAATATGTAAATATGATGTAGAATAGCCTATATTAATAAATAATAATAAATAAAGAGTGTGTAGGTACGAGTAGGGATCCCGCGAAAGAGGTATATTGCTCTCTGATCTTATTATTTTTTTGGACAAAGAAATCGTAAAAATATAATAATAATATTTTTTGAAATGATTAAACAGATATTATATGCCGTTTCTCACAATTTTAATTCTGAGGTTACAAAAGTAACTGCTAAAATAGCATTTTAAAAGTTCAAATATTTTTCACTGCAATGTTATAATTTGGCCACAAAGGTGCCGCCGCAAGCGCTATTTGTCACTTTATGAGGCTAATCTTTGGCTACAGCTCAGTGGCCGTAAAGTGATAAGTGAGAGATCATCCTTTTAGTTTTAGTGAAAAAATAAATTTACTACCTCAATTTGGGCCTAGACGATTAAAACTGCCTAGGTATATTTACACAGACGATAAAGGATAAAGATTAATATGTAGTTTTAACAACCAGTCAGACAAATCTGTATAGTTAGAGAGATTAATGTACAGACAATTATGAACTATTTATTATAATTAGTTAAGATAATCATTCTGAGTTAACAGTATTTACATACTGTTAGAGTATGCCTAACTCAACTTCATGTCGTTCCAGATAAACTTGAGATTACCGACATTCATTTTAAGCTTATCAATATAGCACACGATGAGAATGTGCAAACAAGGTTAGTAGCTAACACGAAATCTTGCTAAATTCAGTGTACTTTGATTTTATTGTGTGAATGGGTCAGTCACGTTCTACGATGCCAAATCCAAATATTTAAGGCTTCTCTAGCTGGGGGTCTAGATACATTTATGGCAAAGACATAATTTCGTATTCAATCTAAAATGTATGAAATTTGACAGTTACCGGCTGAGGATGGTCAAAATTCAAGGCCTATAAATGTTATTTCGGAATACAACTTGTAGTTTAATTCTTTTTTCGGTTGTAGTATTTTTTAATCGTTTGGTGTGGGTGAACATTCCAATTTATATATAGGTAGGTAACCTATGTAATATAAAAAAAAAATGATCTAGATTTATTTTAAGCCTGCGACATTACTGTACGAGTTATTTACTGGAAGCATATGTACAAGTATTGTAGTATTTATGAATTATTTTTACATGCATATCAATAAAACTAATGACATGTTCACATTGTAATTTATAAATTTATGTATTTAATGGGCTTGTTTTTTGTTTATACTTATGTTTAGATTTCCTTTTTTTTCATAAAATCGAATGAGAAAATTATCTAACGAAAACTTCACGAACGCGAAAGACGTCCTTAGGCTTAATTAAGCTTAACGGCGATAATATTACAAGGAAATTTGTAAACAAAAGTTTTTTTAGAACAAACAGTTTTCAATTTATACACAATATAATTGTAATAACCAGTAACCGTTATCAAGACCAATATTTGATTGCTATATCTCAAAACCGTGTTATGTAGTTTAAGTAGAGCGTACCTGTCAAACTGACATTACAAATAATAATAAAATACTATATTTTTAAATCTGTAGCAAGTTATAAAATAACTATCGATAATTTGTTGAATCTTTTCATCCAAGATACTATAAATAAATTTAAAAACAAATTTATTCTAGAGAACAATCAAAAATGATTATTGTTCCAAAGATAAATATTGTTTACATTCCTTGGAAGCCTCTCGCCTCTCCAACGTAATCTCACGGATCTCTAGAACGTGCCTGTTGCTCAGAATTTATACACAGCGTCCTTCCATCGCTAAATTATAATATTGTCATATTATTAGAACGTTACTAACCGTCTAACTAAATAAAAGTATACCATAATCTCATGAAAGTATCCTGATTCAATCTATTCTTTAAAAAAAACTAATTTGATGAGAACTAGAATAATTAAACTTTAAAACAATTTTTTTTTTGTTGGAGCACGGAATGTGACGTTGTATCTACCTGATGGTGAACAGTCCCACAAAGTCCTTGAATTTATGTTATTTATGGGTAATTGTTATCTAATTAAGAGCAAAAATACATGTCACTACAGTTTGAAAAGCTTGTGGTAAATATACTTATAATAAACTGTACTGCACTATATTATTAAAGGCCCTAGTCCATGAATGTGAATGAATCAAGAGAAGTATGTAAACAGACACTATGACGCCTGCCTAACCCCGCAACGAACCTGGCATGATGTGATAAATAAATAAATCCAGCAGCCAAAACACTTTCCATTTGTGACCGGGTAGAAATCAAATGTGTAATCATAAAAGGGATATTACATGGTACGCCTGGCTTCACGGCTATGTAGTTTGTTTAGACATTTATGTAGGCTTTAAATCACTCCAAAAGCTTAGATAAAACTGTTATTGAATCTACTGTTATGTTTTTTTTTATAAAATAATTGTTAGATCGGAGTAAAAATAAACTGTATAATCTTAAACATTATTATAATTCAGCAAGTAAAAATATAGTTTATATAATTTGTTTACAAAAAGTAACGAATTTTGTTTTCTTTTTTTAACTATTAAATCTATCATCATTACATTACTGTAAGTAGAATAAAAATCTGAATAATACTTTTTGTCATAAATTAATTTTAAATAGAAGATAAGATAAGATTCGCGACATAGTTTACTTACCTTAAATTTGTCCAAGTAAAGGGGTTGGCGAGTGATATCTGTGGCCAATATGAGAGAGGCCAAGAGCCTTTTGAATTCCTCACGGTCACAATGAATTTCTTCAAGCAACCCCGACTCGAGGATGCAGCTCAAAGCGCTGCGCCAGTGATGGTTCTCCAGGATAGAGCCATTCTATATCAAATAATAAATCTGTTAAAAAACATTAATACTGGATGTTTTTTTGTCACGGTGACAACATTTTTATATTGTGTTCTATGATGAAAATAATGAAACACGTATTTTTTCCTTTTGGTGACGCCTATCCAAAAAGATAAATAACAAAAAAGATACTACAAATCACGTTAACTTTCATACTAAACTCACGAGTTAAAGCCTATCACTTGTCTAATTGTGTTTTACTTGTTAGATACGAAGACTTATTGTATTTGTAGGAGTAATTTTAAGCATATGGACGTTTGCTCATATAATAATTTATTTTTCGGACTTTTTTTTGATGAAAAATTAAAATTTTAAAAATGGACCTTCGTACTTAAAGAAAAAAATACTTACATACCTGTTTTAAAAAATGGGTTCTAAAATTAATACTGGAGGCATCAAAAAAATATTATCATTGTAAAAAAAAACACCCAGTATAGTGTACAACAGGGGCTTTATTCTACTAAATCAATTGTGTACCAACGTCGTATGAAAGTTAAAATTTGGCACTTTTGTATGGGAAATATATAAAATTTTGACGTGCAGTTGGTATCCTATTCATTTAGTACAATATGCCCTCAGAACCTTTGGATATATAGGTAGGTATATATTCAATACCTGCTTAGATTAGCAAATTCTGTGAATATTACTAAATAGCGGTGCCCCGAGAAATCTAATTGAAAATAAAATACATCTCGTACTCGCTGATAATAAAACTTTCTATTAGTAAAATAATTTATAAAATTGGTTAAGTATTTTTAAGATTATCCAGAACAAACAAACAATCAAATGTTTTATCTTTAATAATAGTAACTACATATAGATTTCGTACTATTTTCTAGAAATTCGTAATACCAAAACATTACTA
The DNA here is from genome assembly GCA_947458855.1 of Monopis laevigella. NCBI lineage: Eukaryota > Metazoa > Arthropoda > Insecta > Lepidoptera > Tineidae > Monopis > Monopis laevigella. The sequence goes on from OX381576.1 coordinate 18,433,873, forward strand.
CCTATATTATAGTCGTATTATATGTAGGACATTGCAGAAGCCCTAGTGTGAGATTTTTTTTTTAACATTTACTATCCAGTTAACTATACTACTACGTTAACTTATTAATGAATCAGGTACGCTTAAATTGACAATCCAACAAAATAAAGCGATCCTATTAGTGGAGAGTTAACAATTGACGAGGTAAAAAATCACACTACGACCACTGGTCACAAACTTGTACTACGTATACCAGAAACAACTATACTATATTTTATATTTATAAACACCCAAAACCAGAAAAACATACTAATATTGTTTTTGGCAAAAGTGGAAATTGAACCCACTACTTTCGGATACATCGCCAATATTCTTTTATCCGAATTATTTTTAATTAAGCGACGCGACGTCGTCGGGTCAGACCGTAGGACAGATATCTCTAATACATATAAAATGCAACAATTTTTTGTCTATCCGTTTGTGTATTTATAATTGTAGATCGTATATCGGACTTTCTTGACTTATTTTTATTTTACAGATGTTCTCTGTCCACGTAATAGGCTATATAATATTACGTTAGATAGAATATTTTTGTACCAAAGCCGTGCAAGCGAGGAGCTACCGGCGACCGTTTAAAACATTATTAATGGGACATTCAGTGGCTTTAGGGATCTGCACCTACCAACAGCTTTACCGCGGCCCAAGGGGCTTCTAGTATATTAATAAATTTTTTAACTTAGCAAAGTTAGACATATCCTTATAACTCTACACTATCTATTTAACTAAAAAAGCATTGTAATAACGTTAAAGTACTTTTAACGTTACTTTTACTGTTAACGTTAAGACTTTAGACTTAATGTTTTTTTTTATTTAGATACATTTGTTAGACAACACCACTATAGTGCCTCGGAGAGCACGTTAAGCTGTCGGTCCCAATTGCAATGTAACAACTAGTGAAACTGTTTTTAGATGGGTTATTGAGTCTATACAAACATTGCGATGAGCTAGCCACTTGTTCAGTGTAGATCCGTACCATCGGCTACAATGAGGTAGGATTGAAAACCTTCTGCTGGGCCCTGAGGCGTCTAGGCGGTTGCGGGCGCCGTAAGGAATTCGTGAATAGTTGCAAATCAAATCCAATTATTTATTTTATGTATTTTTTTACATATATTTATGAACAGCAAAAAGAAAGTTTTTAACAATAAGGAGTTGCATTTGGGTTTATTCATAACGAACCCGTACATTTACTTGTTTTTTTATTTTTTTATAGGAGCACAGCATGTGAAGATCTGTATCTACCTGATCTTAAGCAGACCTACAAAGTCTTGAATGGGGTCGATCAATAAGTTGTGGTTTAACAAGTATTGATCGCTCCCACGATGCTGCCTAAACGATCCGGTTACGAAATGAGCGGCAACAAGAACGAATTTGAATTATGAGTCTATTTTTAATATCCTCGCTGTTTTATCATCAAATCCCGTCAAGCCCGTTTTGTAACCGCACTCTGAAAAGACCACAAAAACCGTTGAATATATAGACTCAAACAATAACATGACTGACTTGACATACTACGAGTAAAACAATTAAAAAGCACGTTTTCTATTAAAGTAAATAAATAAGATTACGTTAAATAATATCATATATTTATTTAATGGGAACCATCACCCAAGTTTTTTAAATCCGTCAACCACCTGGCACATATTCACAATAATAATAGGGGACGGCATAATAACAATTCTCACAAAAGACTTTATTCAGTAAACCACCCCAAGAATGGATTGTTGAAGCTTCGACAAAACATATTTCGGATCAAACGACATCTGATTGAAATGACGTACAGTGAAGCGCGTAAATACAGCTCGACAAAACAATATATTTTAAACGAAACATTTGAGATGAATATCTTTTAATTTCATCTTGTTATTCTTGTAAATAGTAAATTTCTTTTATACTGGTAAATAGTAAATTTCTTTTATACTGGTAAATAGTAAATTTCTTGTTATTATTGTAAAAAGTAAATTTCTTGTTATTATTGTAAATAGTAAATTATTTACTAATTTAATATTTATATACGTGGTGGCCTAGTTGGTTAGACCTTGGACTTAAAAACACTTAGGTCCCTGGTTCGAATCCCGGTTTGTACCAATGAGTTTTTAATGTAAAATTTATGTACATTTGTTTGACAACACTACTAAAGTGCCTCGGAGAAGTTGCCGGTCCCGGTTTCACTATACGAACTTGTGAAACTGTTTATAGATGGGTTATTGAGTCTATTCAAAACATCGCGACGAGCTAGCCACTTGTCGGTGTAGACTCATACCATCGGCTACGACGAGGTGGGATTAAAAATCCCCTCCGCTGGGTATCCTGGGGTTGTCTAGGCGGTATCGGGCGCCGTAAGGCACCCGTGATGTATGTATAATATGGGGATACTATCGTCTAAATTAAAACTGTAGTAGTTTAGTACAGATATAAATCAATTATATTTTAATAAACTAATAATTATATATTTGCAGACATCGAGAAATAAGTATGTAGTATTCTTTACCGGGAGGTTTTTCGGACCGAATTAGTGCTAAAAATAAGGTTCCAAACCGTAAATCAAGTAGGCCGCTGCGACTAAATTTTTCATTATTATTTTGATTAAAAAATATTATAATAAAATATAATCCCACACATATATTTGGGAAAAGATGAGTATTTTTTTTGACTAATTAGTATTTTGACGTAGTGGCCTAAGATTTAAATAAACTTAAAAAAAATATTTAAAAAGAGCTGTCTTAAAATTTTTTTTTTGATTGAGCGATTACATTTTGAGTTATACAAATACCAATAAAATGTTCTTCTATGACATATATTTTGTTCACTATTTAAAAGATATCATTTTAACGGTAAACACTTAATTTTAAAATCAGTAAAACTTGTAAACCTCCCGTTAATCAAGTTGGCTTATATTATTTCATTCCGCAAATATCAGCTGAGAAAATGAGAAACATAAATATTATGATGAATGAAAGCAAATAAGTTTCAGATCTCATTTAGAATCCAATTTGTATACAAATGAATCTCTACAGGTTACCTTATTGAAGTTATTTAGATATTATGCGGCAAATAAGAATAAACTAGGCCATTGTAGATTAAGGTCTACGTGTCATGGCCGCGACATGCAGGGAAGAATCCTCGCTACAACAAAATGCAAGTAGAGAAAGAGATAAATGAGGCACCTTAGCCATTCAAGTTTGTAGCACAGAGACATACCGTCGGTTGTTACGAGAGGGAATGTCTTAGCGAGCACTAGAAACTATTCTACAAAAATATTTATAATTTAAAATGACAAAAATATATATACAATTTTTGTTGAAAATTGTTCGCTATTTGAGACATTTGAGTGAAGGATTCTTGTAGTACTTGAATAGCGTATAAAATTTCTATGAAATATTCTTACTCAAAATTTATGAAAAGTTGTATGTAATATTATTTAATTGTTAAATATAAAAAAAAATCTTCATATTGAAGTACTATATGCATTTACAATCACATAGCTTAGGGTGCCTTAACGGCGCCAGAGACCGCCTAGACGGTCTCAGGTCAGATGAGGTTTTATTACCACCTTACCACCTCGTCGCAGTCGGTGTTATTCTAAGTCTACATCGAACAAGTGGCTAACCACCTAGTATCTACCAGTTGATTATGTGGCGTGTGTTCGATTGGGTTACTATATTTATTTTATGCATCGACACAAGATTAAAAAACAAGAAAAGTACACTTTTTGGTCTTTATGTGGGCAAAATGGCACAGCACAATAGAATCGATAGGCTCCATAAATCGACAAAATCGAGACATATCGATTTTATGAATGAATGTTCATTCATAAATCAATTCATAGGCGGTCTCGGGCGCCATAAGGCACCCGTGATATGTATGTATGTATGTTATTTATTTCTAAAGATTTTTTATTCATAAAGCATCTACTCCAATAGCGGAGTTTCAAAGCAATGTTAAAGATATTATTTCTTACTTACCCTATACAGCGTGGAGAGATGGCATTGTTTTGACATCAGGAATGACTGGTTTACGCCGGGATGGTCAATGTCATGGGCCATGGCAGCCAGCAGCGCAGCCAGGATCTCTTCAGGCTTTAAGTAGTCCAGAATCTACAGAATTATTAAGAATTTTTAATTTAAATGAAAATGAATAAAGAACTAATATGTAACAAAAATTTACTTAAAATTAATAAGGTTCAATGTTACATTTACCTTTAAGTATACATATAATACACCTATGCCAGTAAAACCCGCTCTTGTATTTATTAAATTGGCAACCTAATAACAAAAGTGCATGCGCATTAAATGTTTATGAAGGCATTTAATTTACCCCGTGGCCCAAATTGAGCTTAAATCCAATAAAGTCAAATACGTTCACGAACGTATTTCTTCTTTGGTCTAAATTGCTTTTAAATCCTTTTAATAGTTACGGACATATACTCGTTTATTTCTATATTCAGTCGTATTCGACCCAAAGACAATATATACGCGACACGAGTGACGTCACTTGAAATATATTCGAATATAAGAGCATCTTGAACTTGTTACAACACTAGACAGCGAGGCGACGAACGTCCAATACTGGATGACAAGGCTGTCTAAAGTGCCCGCAGTTTTATATGTCAAAGTGTAAAATCCTATAATAAACTACCACAAGGTATATTCGACTCAAAGGCAATAATATACGCGACACGAGTGACGTCACTGGATATATATTCGAATATAAGTGCATCTTGAACTTGTTACAACACTAGACAGTGAGGCATATCATTTAGCTTTTTTTTACCTTTGGTTTATTATTTTAGGTTTATTTTTATTATTTGTTTCGGGTAAATTTATCAAAGTTATACCTACCATTACTAATATATATATCTAATATTAATTTAATTATATTGTCATAGGTATAAGTTATATGACATATTTATAATTCTTATTTATAATTGTACATTTATTATCTAATTTAATAGACATTTTATTATTGTATTATCCATTGATACAATACTAAAATGTCACAATTCGTATTATTATTAAATACAATTAATTAATTGACATTTTTGTTATTAATGGATTAATTGTAAATATTATTCATATTTATTAATTTTTATACATTTATCAATTAATTTAAAAAATATTTATAATAACAAAATTTACAAATAAATTTTAATAAATTTACACAAATTATTATTGGTACAAATAACAACATTTGTACTTACAACCTTGTCAGATCCTATTCTTCACATGTGGGTATGTACGTTACATACCTACTCATATTTATGATATATTTTTCGGTTAACCAGTTCAGAGATAGCTGGTTTATGGAAATTTTATTATTTTATTTATTTGACAATATTAAGTGGATGATTGCAACAATTGAATACACTGAACCGGTGTTTACAGCGTATATAGAATACGTATTCAACGTAAGCGCAAATTAGTGGTAGTGTATAACGAACTTACTAACTTCAATTTTAACATAATGTATGGCCGATTTTTCAATCATTAGATAAACTTATTTAACAGATAACTTGTATGCAGAATGGGTAAATCAATTTGAAAGTTCTTCATAAATATATTTAATTATGAAGAACTGTCAAATAAAGTTTGAGTTAATGGAGCGACAGGATGAGTATTGATTACCCATTACAGAAAGATGCCTTGATTAATAGAGATATCTTAGTCAGATTATAATAGAAATACTTGGTCCTAATGTTCTAAAGTTAGTTTTTCCGACATATTACATACGACATATAGCTGAAAATGTAGAAGATAGAAACATGAAATCTTTACCGTAGTTTCCTTTTACAAAGTATGCTAGTAAGAATTCCAACATTCGAAATTCGAATCTCAAAGACGGAAAAATGATTCACAATATTTTATAGAAAGTTGAATAATTCAGGAAAAAATTACCTCTTCATTTTTCTGAGTTATTCAACTTTCTATAAAATCCATTCATATATTAAAATCCTAGACTTTCCGTGTACATTAAATATTTTTGCGAGAAACAAGTAATAGGATAAGAGGCGAGAAATAAGCATAAAATCTAAGGATTTATTTATTTATTTAGTTGATACCACTTAGCGTCACAAGACATTGACACATTTGTCTGTGTGTTTATAAAATATAATATGTATATCATGTACTATGTGCACCAGAGCTTAGTTATCACCAGGGCAATTATGTGTAAATTTTCCTACATATTATTATTATTAATATTTAGACTATAACCTGGTCAGTTAATAAATCTATAATTTAAAAAGTAAAGAGATCGGAAATCTCTAAACACTAGTTAGCTTGTAGGTACAGCCTGATTATAATAATTCTGCGGGTGTAAAGTTCACGTGGTGGCCCTGCACCCTAACAATAAATATGTGTTTAACCCATTACTATTGATTAAAAATGTTTTTATCTCAAACAATAGTAAATGAGTTGCGCATGATTCCAGCCGCAAATATGTTTACTCAACCGAATACCTTTGTATATTATTTATTAAGTGAAAGGGATGATAACTATTTTTTTTGTAGCTGAAGGTGTCACAAATAAACTAAATAAAAGGGGGTTTATATATTTAACGGTACAGGAAACAAAGATCTACTGAAATGGATCAAACGACTTAAAAGGGTTGGTCCCATAGAGAAAGTTGTTCATATACATGAATTCACCGTGTAAATCATATGTTAATTTTGTTACACATAATATTATAATATAATTTAAAATGAAGATTATTTGCAAAGATAATAATGTTAGTATTTTTTTCAAGTCGTTAGGCATTATGCGTATCTAACATTTTGCGTTTCAGACGTTTGGAGGGCAAACCAAAGTTACACGTTGGAATACTCAAGGTAGGCAATCAATTTAATTAAGATTTAAAAATCATACCCAAAATTAAATAGTATTAATCTATAAAGAAGAAAGGTAGTGTCGCATATTTAGAATGAGCGTTTGTCAAAGAAAGTATGTGCATATTTTAAAAAGCGATTAATTTTCTACGTAGAAGATTAATTTTAAAACTGGGACAAAAGATAATGAGTTTATGCAGTAATAACCAAACGCAAAACATTAACTAAACGTAAAGCCACTTTGAAACTGGCAGTGTGATTAAAATGAAAATGTTGTAACAGTTTGTAAAGTAGCAATCAGATATATGTCGCACTCGCCCTCGTTCAAACCTGCATAAGGAAAAGAGACAAATAACTAACTGTTGTTCTCACTGTTTGCTTTGCATTTTTAAGGATAAGTTATTATTCATACTTCCAGGTTCACCAAAATTATTTCTGTTGTCATATAAAATATTTTTATCTTATTATTTTTCGGCTACTCTATGAATGTTATGATTTTTAACGTAGTTTTATAACAATTTCTCATAGAGTGTGTAGTCCTTATTACTTTATAATAAAATACTAGCAAAAGTAGTACATCTTTTGTGAGTATTTGCAATATGAAATGCGACACTGAACTTACACGGGCGGCTGCCATTCTTCTTTGTTTATACGTAGCTAATCTTCAATTTGAATGTGACAAATGGATGGATCTTTTACTATATCTTATACTATTTAATATCGGAGTTAAGGAATAGAATTTAATTCTGATAAAATATATTCAAATATATCCAGCGGATTTCCTCTCCTTTGAAGGTTATTGCAGTAGTGGTGTGTCTGTGTATGTCCTTGAGGGTCTGGTTAAGCGAGAGGATAGCTGGGCACATGGTACGTGCGTGATCGGGTGCTGCTGTGAGGCTCTTGAATCACCGCTGGGAACGTTTGATTGTTATGATATTATAAGCGGAGGTTTTGGCCGTCGCGGGCATCAAAGAAATATTGTGTTCTGTAATTCTTTGCCATAACAATATTGTAAAAGAGTAACGCGTGCTCTTACATAAGCATAGGTAAGTTAATAACTATGTTTCTCTGATAGTGCAGTACTTTGGAACGCCACAGTTTTTTACTTCCTGGTACCTCTTTCTTCAGAGTGTCTCCGGGAGATCGACTTACGGTAAGTGTTTTCGTCCTGCAAGATACCAATACATTCTTCTTCTAAATTATATATAAGTAGAAGGACGTATAGGATATCTTATTACTAATAATATATATTTAGGGCGTAGATATAGTCGGTTAGGTTGGTCGCCTCGGTGGCACCTTTGCAGTGCAGATAATTATAACCTAGTCTTACACTAGTTGGTCATGTGGCGTGTGTTCGGTTGGGTTGCTTTTTTATAAGCAATAAATGGCACGAGTGGCAGTTTCCCTGAGCGTTTAATTCAGATATCAGAGTTACGCAAATTAAAATTAAACATTTATTAGTGTATGTGAAGAAAGAATAGCGGGCCTAGCAAAGCGCATTTATTATTTTTGGATCTTCATAAATGCATGTAACGGTTTAAATAAAATAAATAGTATTGACTTTAACAAATATTTATTTAGTCCAAGTATTTCATATTAATCATTTCTATTTTTTCATGAAGAGTTAAGTTAATACTTTGCGATAGAACTCTGAAGGCCTGGGCACTACAAAGCCTATGGAGGCATTTTGTTCTTCCTAAGATATTTATATATATATATATATATATTATATCCCTTTTGCGCGGCCTCCGTGGTCTAATTTTTAACTTAAGTATCAATTGGCCCGCTAAAAAAATGGTCCACGGGCAAGTAGACTACTTTCAAAAACTAGTTGGCGACTACTGGTCCGAAACATTTATGTAAATTGGGCCACAAAACCAAAAGGGGTCAATTCACTATATTTTTTTTAATTTTAACTCGACTTCGCACGTCCAAGTCTAAAAAGTTTAGGTATATTTAAAGTCAGTCAGATCATTAGAACTACATATGGTATGATATAACAGTGTTGTAAATATACATGTGTACACGGGTTAAATGATAAAACGGAAGCGCAATATTTCAAACTAATATAAACACATACAAAGTTCGATTGCAATTTATTATACACAACACCGTATATAATAAATAAATATTTTGATATCCTTACATTCGACATAAATATACACAATTTCATGTTTCAAGTATAACTCTAAACCTATTATCTATCAAATTTTATGCAAAAAAAATGAAAAAAGACCTAAATTTTAGGTAATAATACTAAGTAATTATTTTAATAGATACACATAGCAAATAGGTTTTAATATATTCTATCAACAAGTTAACAAATTAACCCTATCTCATCTATTCAGAATCTTTTTGATATTTATTAATATATTTGTTCTTTATCAAAGATAGATATATGAATAGTAATTACCAGAAGGTCAGCCAAGGCAGCACCCCTACATTAACCGTAATAACTATAGGCAAACGGATTTGAAAAGCTAATTTGACTGGTATTGATATACGAGTATATATAATATATATTTGATCCAAAGATACTGAATCAAATTACAAAAAAATACCATCACCTTACGGCACACAAGAACGCCTAAACGTAAAAATTTAAACTTTTCTTGCCATCTGCAAGGTTATTATACTTTTTATAATCTGTCAATATTAATCAAATTACCAATAAAAATTTATTTGTGATCTGCAGATGTCAATATATCTTGACAGTTTTCCTAGGCTCAAAGTATTCGCTTGCATGATTGGTCTACAATTTGTATCTCTTTACAAAATACCTAATTTTCTATTTCGACGTTCTTTAGACAATAACACGACAAATTTTAGTTTGTTCCGGCATACATTTCTTATATTATTTTGATTTAAATAAGGGCTAAGATACGTTTTCATCTTTAAGGATATGTCCCTATTTAATTGATATTAAAACTACATATATACTTTGTGAAGATTACTAAGATTCAAGTAAAACAGTTTTGGCGAACCCTTGCACATCACTCCACTTCATCTCCTAGGTACGAAAACTTTAAGTATGCTTATCTCCTAAGTAGAAAATTCTGAAGTCAAAAGTTTTGGTACTTATGCATTCTTTTTATGACCATTCACTAACCGAATTATTATAACGAATTCTAAATAACTTAAACACAAACAGACTAACTTTATACATTTGAATAATACCTCGGGTTTAAAGTTCACAAATCCCGGTGCCACTTTAGAGTGCATGCATAACGTAGATTTTCCACCTGACTTAAGTTTAGGGGAATAAAATCGCATCAGGCTGCAAGGGAGATAAAAGGAGGAGTGGACCATATTCACATGGTCATACTACGATATATAAATCAAGGGTTTGATAAAGTCAAAGAAAAAGGTTTTAGGTCGGAAGGTTCTATAACTTCGTTAGGCCGACCGACCTGTTTCGTTACCACCGCCCATACAGATTCAATAACCGTCAAGTGACCTAGTCATGTTTCAGTTTTAGCCTGTGGGTTCACCGGTTTTCAGGAGATTACTGCATCAATTTCTTATCAATATATTATCTCCTTTCAGGGTGCGGTTACGAAATGGGTGGTAGAATTGAGGATAAGGCAGCGGGTATATTAAAACATACTTGCAAAGCAATTCGCCTTTGTCGCCGTCTATTTCGTAATCGCATCATTTACCCGGCATTGGGATCAATGTTGTTTAGGAATAATTTTTGATTGACCCCATTCATGGACTTTGTAGTGTCTGCTCACCACCAGGTAGATAATAAGTAACATGCTCCATTAAAGAAAAAGTCAAGTTTTTTTATTTACTTTGCTGTAAATTCACTGGTAAATTATTAAGCCGAACTATATTATTAGGTATTTGTGGAGTGTCTAAAAACTGCTAACGCTGAGCTCGAGAATATGTTCCGCTATTGCTCTAATTGAAAGTAAAAAGTACCGAAATACCGTTTTACGTTTAATTACCGGGAAATCCAGTACTCCAAAATCCCTAACAATGGAGTTAACCCTAGTAGTGACAATAACCGAAGGCACGCTCGTTTTATACTTGTGAAGGTACACTCTGTCTATTTACAAAACATTTTTGGGGAGTAAAAACAAGGAATTAAGCAGGTGTTTACTGTTTTTACCTATTAGTGTGTTAGCGAGTTTGGAATACATTTTAAACAAAGGCTCTTTTAAAGTAATTTTCAACCAACCAAAATAAAAGAAAACAATGCTAAAACAAAATACTATATCAAAACACAAAGAAGTTATAAAATTATTTTATACATATATTTATGTTGATATTACCAACATAAATATTATGTTTTATAAAAGGGGCCCTAGCCTAGTGGTTAAGCGCACAAGGTTAAGCAGATGATAACAAAGCCGGATCTGGAATGGGTGACCGCTTTATACAACGAGGCTATTTCATCATAAACATCGCAACAAGCTCGCTACTTGTTAGGTGTTGCCTCCGAATACCATCGGCGAAATGAGGAGGGGTTAATCTCTCCGCTGTGTATGCTGAGGTCGTTTAAACGGTTCTCGGTAGCCAAATCGGCACCCGTGATAGTATTTATTATTGTTTTTCCATAAGTGGAAATCGAACTCCCAACCGCCAAATACAACAATCCTAATTACGACGTAACCAATAAACAACGGGGACGATCTTGCACTGCTAACGAGTTAATTATATCATAAAGTAAAAATAAAAATCATTCTGATGTTATAGAAAAATAAATATTATATGCATTGATTTTGCATACACATAAGAGATGTCAGTTTCATAAACATTGGCGGTGTAAGGCATATTCACTAACGTTAATAATTTGTGTAAACGAGTTTCTAGTCGTAGCGTGAAATTTGATTGTTTGCTTTGTTACAACAAAATCTTGAGTGAGAGTGGAACGTTTCCTACAATGTTTTCTCTATTCAATTGGTTTTGTATGAATTTAATACGTGTGTTATGTATTGTTTATTAATTAGGCCGACTCATTTCATAGTTTCTCTAAATGCAGATGTATAAATTCTCTTAAATTAGCTGGATATTATATTATATTTTGTATTAGTCTTAGGGGAAAGTGGCGTAATTGGGACCATCTAAGGTATAACATATTGTTCATAAAACAATATATATTTAATTCAAAATAAACTTTGGGATCCTACCTTTATAGTTATTATATAACTTAACCTAAAAATTAACGGTTTAAATAAGTTTATTTTTGTATATACCAAACTCTTAGCGTTTCTAGTTGCCCGACACCCTATGGGGTAATGTTAAAATAACAATTTGTACGTAGAAGCCAGAATTCGATTTGATCAGTAGACCTCATATTAGTTCAAAGTACAACCTTCCCAAGGTTGTACTCCTACCTTACTAATGATGATACTTTATATTATCATACATATAGTATGATAATTATTTATATAAAGGTAAATTAGTTATATAAAGTGTAAATTAGTAAGTCACTTACGGCTTCACTGATAAGAGTTTAGTTGTTCATAAAGAGTAAAACCCCTTTCTACCTTACAATCGTTTACACGGTCTTCTAAAGCTGAATACAGTAAAATACAAACAAACGGCAGATTGTAATTTGGCACAATTTAAAAACAGAACAATATTCATAATTTTATTTAGCGTTCAGATCGAAAGGCTTTGTTTTGGCTTTATTGTTAAAGTCTTTCAGGGCTTAGTTGTTCCCTGCCGCACTTGCAACGATGTTAGGGAACAATACAATTGGCATACTGTCGTTTTAGCTGAGAGCAAACTGTTGCGTCTAATAATAAAAAAATAACTACGCTTTTAAACGTCAATTTAGGAGCTTATTGGTAAAATATTTTTTGTTTGGGACACCCAGGATTAAAAGATATTGACTTTTAAACTTTTATAGGTTATGTTTATTATTCCAAGAAGTTCCTGATGATAACTTGTTAAAATTTTTTGATAATGGAAAGGCTTCAACAACAAAAAAACAGTATTTCATGCTTGCATTGCTATAAACGGAACACCTGTTTCGGATTGACATCGGGACTCGGACTATTTCCTGTTTATAATTTATAAACAGGAAATAGTCAAATTATTTTCAAATAAATATTAAAAAAAAAAAACTTAGAATATTATACAAATAAGTTTGGTTTAGGTGTCATTTCAAGGCGCTCGAAATACATTAGCTATAAATTGGCCCGTGTTCTTTAATGGTAAGCGTTAATTTTCACTGAATTTTCAGTTTTGTAACCAAAACACAAAACCAATAAAAACAACAATATTCTTTAGGCTAATAAATTTAAAATAGTAATTCTAAAACCAAATGAGAAAAAATACAAGACAAATAGCAGTCATAAATAGCGGAATTGCAGAAGAGGATAAGGTGCAATTGTCTTTTTTAATTCATTTTTCTCGTAACTTGGCATCGGTGAAGATTCATTTACTTTGTGGCAGTGTAGGGAATCGGCATATATTTATTAGAACCAGTGTACAACAAAGGACAACATTTTTAAATAATTCACAATACTATTTTTTCTTTTATCTTTTTCCTCTGCAGTTTCTAGTTTTCTATTTTGTCCACCGATATAAATAAAAATAGGTAATTGAACTGTATTAATAGAGCTGAAGAAGTACATATATAATTGTGTGTGGTAACAATATATACATAATACATTATTTTTTAAAGGTCAACTTGCTATATTTCGAAAAATAGCAAGTTATTATTATATTGTGTTTTATTTATGTATCTTATTCGATGGCATATGAAAAAATAATAAAGCAGCTACTGCAAATAAAAATATATAATTTAAACATAATATATTATGAATCATGAACAAAACATTTTACTGTGACGGTAACGAGACCGGTCTGGCGAACTTATATAAGTTATAGAGATCTCCCTTCCACCTAAACATAAAATCTCGTACTTATCAATAAATCTCGTATTATATAAATACGTTCCTTTTACTTTTCTATTTGTGATCCTTTTAAAACTTTTTAATTAAAAAAAATATAATTATCTCTCAATCTATACATATAATAAAATCGTAGACTTTCCGTGTCTGTAATTATTTTTGCATTTAAATTTTATTTTTTTGTTTGTTCATTTGAGTGCGCAGTACGTTAAAGCCACTCATTGGATTCAAAATTAAATTACTGAAAGATAAGAACCTTTATTGGTAGTAACATTTACGATTGGATCTATTGTGGTTATTTACATTAATTTCACATTAAGTCCAATTTTTAATATTCAATCTACTATAATTTCTATACACCGTCCTTGCATCGCCAACACTTGCCTCAAGCACCACCGGCAGCTGATTGTTTTCAGGAAAAAACAATAAAATAAAAAGCTATGTTTTATGAAAAACATTAAACAACATTTATAAGAAAAGAAAAAATGAGGATAAGTAGTTTTATTTAATTTCAAGAAACACTTGGAATACTTACAGATGCAAATTGCATTTACTAACTTATCCGTTTTCTCGGAATAGTAAATGGCAGATATAAAATATAGTTTTTAAATAGCTTTTTAATGGAATTTAAATAAGTGCATGTTTATTTTAATTTAATACTAGCCGGTGCCCGCAACTTTGTGTGCTATTTACGCGCGTAATCCGTAGCGGTACGTGACGCTATGAGGTCTAGAAGACTTAATAAAATCACGTGCCGCGTCGAATCACGCGCATTTAATTTAAGAAAATAATATATTTTGATTCTGTAAAGGAATCACTTTTTATATTTCAGTAAATCGAATTTGAATAAAATGAGTGGTGAACTTTTACGAATTTCAGTTGATTTGCGTACACACATACAAACACACCGACAAAAACTTCTCAAAAGTTTATTTAGGTTCTATTAAGTATTAATTTCTCACTTCTTTTAGTACTTTTTTTGTAAATATATTAATGCATAGACATTAAAAGTCTACGATTGTTATGTATTTTTTTTTATCCTTTTTAAACCGAGCACGAGGACGAATTGAAAGGTAAAACTAATCATCCACTTTAAATGCGTTTCAGAGAAAACAATGATTTATGAAGCAAACTACTTGATTGAAATGAAAGTGTGAAATGTAGGCGAGGTATGCTCGTCAGTGCAATTACGTATTTGTATCTACTTCCCTATGTTTTATCTCAGCGTTATAAGTACGGTTTGAGATGAGAGTAAGCAGCGTGGACTACCAAAAGTAGCACGGAAACAAAATGTCTTAAGGCATAATGTGTTTAAATATTAATTTAAGAAAAACAACATAAAAAATGAAAAATATTAATTAACAATCTTGTTTTTATTTTTATATAAACTTTTATAAACAAAAAAATCAAGTTAACCATTTATAGTAAGTAATATCATAAAATCCGAAAAAAGAAAATTTCAGACCTATTTTCACATTTACTTCTATCAAACTATTTTATTTTACGTTTCTGGTTTAATAGTTATATTACTAATATCCTCCAGATTAAGAAAATATGTTTTCTGTTCGTATAAAAACACTAACTTTCTTCAAAACTATCGACGCAATCTCTGAATTCATCTCACCTTAAATATTATTCTTTCGTTTTATTATTGCAAAGGCAAAAGATGCTACACCCATATAGCCACGTGTTGGATAGTTTATTCATAATTTTATTTATTCTTCACCTTTTCTTCAGCTATTATATTATCCTTTTAAACTTGATATTTTATGAACGCGCCCATTGAACAAAAAAGAAATAGCCACGTGTTGGATAGTTTATCCATAATTTTATTTATTGTTCACCTTTTCTTCAGCTATTATATTATTCTTTTAAACTTGATATATTATGAGCGCGCTCATTGAACAAAAAAGAAAAAAAAACCAATACGTCAAAACTCTCTCTCAGACAAACTGAGGCTGGAGCGCTAGAAAAGTCAGAAATTATTAAGAACTTTTTGAAATACGCGTTAAGAGTTCTGTGGCACACGAGGGTTTTTTAACAGCAGTCCTCGTCATAACAACTGCTTTTTGACGCATTACTTAAGGATGTTGTGTTACCAAAACAATTTTTTATTTTCTTTATTTATGAAAAATAGAAATATATGTATAAACCGACACCACCAGACGGCCTCAGAGTACCCAGTAGAGGTGATTTATTCCCACCTCGTAACCCATGGTATTCTGTACCGAACAAGTGGTCAGCTCGTCGCAGTGTTTAGGTAGACACAATAACAATAAATCTATCTATAAACAGTTTCACAAGTTAGTATAGTAAAACGGGAACTGGCAGCTTAACGTGCTCTCTGATGCACTATAGTGGTGTTGTCAAACTATTTGCTTACATAACCAACCTAAAAATTTTAGTGTTTTTAACTCTAAGGTCTAGCTCGGCCACCATGTAATTGTTTTATTTATCCATCTCAGAATAGCGCCCATATGACTCCTCATATTGACCGCCTCCGTAGACTAGTGGTTGCGCCTTTTGCGTTGTATGCAGAGGTGGTGGGTTCGAAACCCAAGACAAAAAAAATATTACTCCCTTTTTCCTGTACAATTGTTCATGGTTTGGATGTTTATGAAATATAATATGTCATATATAGTTGTTTCTGGTACATATAGTAATAGCCTAGAGCTTAGTTTGTGACCAGAGCAATATGTGCAAATTGTCCTACATATTATTATTTATATCTATCATATTCATATTCCTGATATCTTATGTTTTATTACAAATTATAGTTTTAGATATTATAGGACATTTATCTATATTCTCATCCTAATATTGTCAATTAGATTTAGTTTCAAGTAGATTATTTAAAAATAATTTGAATTCTTTTTAAATGTAATTAATAATAATAAGATATTGTAATATTATGAAGATATAAATAATTAATTAATCACTGCACAATTTATATCCGATAG
Organism: Monopis laevigella; assembly: GCA_947458855.1. Taxonomy (NCBI): domain Eukaryota; kingdom Metazoa; phylum Arthropoda; class Insecta; order Lepidoptera; family Tineidae; genus Monopis; species Monopis laevigella. The sequence continues at coordinate 18,450,561 of OX381576.1, forward strand.
TGTACGGGACTGTCGCGTACACTAAGTTTCTGGATCGTTGTTGAACAAGGAATGCCAAATAAAACCACGGAGATCGGTACAGTAATCGTGTGCGGAACGGCGGTGAGGCGGAGGCTTCCGTTGCTTCTGTTCGTGAGGTCGGGCGGATCGAGTGTCTATCCGTTACGTACTGGCGGTAGTAGACGGAATTCAGACCACGGCGAAGTTGAATAACTTGTCCTGGGCTTGGTCACACTAATCGGTGTAGTGACCAACGTAGATAACTATCGAGGAGCTGCGTGCTCTACTCGAAGTTCGGGTCTAGGACTGTTTATTGACTTCTTGCTGCAAATGAACTTGTTGGCGAAATATTGGCCAACTATTGTCAAACTGTTGACCAACTACTGTCGAACTGATCTCAACTACTATCGAACTGTTGCCCAACTATTATCGAACTGATCTGAAATCCGCTTCCAGTACTATATATATACAAAGTATCTTAAGGCGGTTACCGCCCCGTATCCCTACTGACCTCCGAGTTGGGTGGAGCTATCCCAATCCCATCTGGTTGGTTACCCACGCCTCTTACCTCCGTTCACACGCTCTTTATTCCCACGATATTTTATTACAGCAAGTATTGCGAATACAACAATAGTCGGCAAGTAACAAAGTAACTATGACTTACACAAATATTAAAGAATCCTAAGTCGTAAAACAATAACAATTAAACTATCCTTTTCGGCATAATGAAACAAGCTATAAACAATAAACTAGTTGTACAAAAGGTTGTTGAATTCTACAAAGGGCGAGATTGCTAACTGCCGGTCAGATGCTGATGGCTTTAAGATAATAGAGAAATATAACAAAGATACCATGGGAAAGTATACGCCACTAAATAACATGCGCAATCACTTACTAAATAGGTGTTTACAACTATTTCTATAAAACTAATACTTCTAATGGCTAAGGCCGTCCGGAACATTCTCCCGCCGTGCGTAGTCTGCAACTACGTTGACTACGCAAATCTAGTTACTGTAGGGCGGCCGGCTCTGTAGGCAGGATCACCAACTTCTTGGTCGGGCGTCGTAGTAGTCCTCCTTTAGTGCGAACAGCTGCTGCTCGTACTATCCCGTCGGCTCCTGGGTATGTGGCGACTATCAGGCCGCGTGGCCACGTATTCCTCGGAAGGGTGTTATCTGCTATGAGAACTATGTCTCCCGTCTTTAGGCCGGGACCACGTCCATATGGCTCCCGCCGGTTCTGCAGGTCTGGCAAATATTCTCGAATCCATCTGGACCAAAGAAGATCAGCTAGCCTTTGAGAGGCACGCCAGCTTGATCGGTTAATAAGATCCTTTTCATCAAACCTGCCGGAAGCAGGTACACGTGCTGAACCATGTAACAGAAAATGGTTAGGTGTAATAGCTTCTTGATCTTCCGGATCTACTGATACATGAGTCAGTGGGCGGCTGTTAACTGTATATTCTGCTTCGGCGAGTAGCGTTGTCAGAACCTCTTCTGTTGGATAACGTTCATGAAGGATCGCACGTAGTGTAGCCTTGACACTTCTTACAAGCCTTTCCCAGACGCCACCCATAAACGGGGCACCCGGAGGTATGAAACGCCAGCTTATCATTTTCTTTCCAGCTTCTTCTTCTGTTTCTTTGTCAATCGCGCGCCTCAGCTCTCTGTCGGCGCCGTGAAGGTTAGTACCGTTATCCGACCATATTTCCGTCGGACAACCCCGACGAGCAACCATTCGTCGTAACGCCATTACTGCAGACTTAGTACTCAGGGATTCAGCTATCTCGGGGTGTACAGCGCGCGTGGTCAAGCATGCGAACAATGCGACATACCCCTTTTGTCTTGTTCGACTTACTGTCAATGGCCCAAAGTAGTCAACTCCGGTATAGATAACAAGCAGGTACCAAATCCTATTGTCCTTTTTTGTTTTTGGCGCCTGTTGTGCATATCCCTTTTTAATTAACGCGTTTATTTGTTCCTCATATTTTCTTTTGAGTCGCGGATCTTTGTCTATTGCCAGCAATCTCTTTAGCGCATTATTATAATTATTAGTTATCACGGTGTCGTCTTGTTTCCATAGTGACGAGGTGTGGTATCGCCCATCTTCTCTTATTTCTGTGTTTTCATTCAACAGGTTTATGGTCTGTTGTTTAGGATCATTATTCGGAGACTTTGGCGTTATTGTAGCCGATTCAATAGCGAAGTGATATCTCAATTGTTCGTCCATGTTTTCGTCAATTGTTTTTGTACAGTGAACGTAATTAACACGCCGTCCTAGCGTCCGAGTGTAGGCACCATGTAATACCCAGCCTAGCGATGTTAGTGAGGCGACCCGCTGATTTCTGTTCCCGCGTCTTACTGCTGTTGCTATCAAGAGTTCCAAGTTGTCTTGTCCAATTAGCATCTTTGGTGTAGCTCTATTGTATACCAGATGTTCCCGAATGTCGTCAAGGTGTCTACATTGTTTCAAATCTTCGTTTTTTATTTCTTGAGCGGCGAGCTGTAGACTATCTATTGTTTTCGCACGAACCTTACACGTGTTTTGCACTCCATGAATATATAAACTAATGTTACCAGATTCGGCGGCATTTACATATTTTTCTGATATCCCTTGAATATGAAGCGGGTCAATGGATCCTGTGGCACCGATTGCTTCTGCAGTTTGTGAGTCGTCGATCAACGTGACAGTTGATGATTCGGCGATGGCTGCTTTAAATGCCAGCCGTTCTTGATATGATCCACTGTTGTTAGGGAGCTCGATCGTGTTACGCATATTATTTCCCGATCTAGCTGCCAGTTTGAGGCAGGCAAGTTCCGAGAGGTCCACTTGTTGACGTGTCGCGGTCGCAGACGATGCTCCCGCCGGTGGATTAGCTTCCACATCGGCCACCTTTTGTGGGAAGACAGACTCTAGTGAACGGTTAGCGTTCACTTCTGGTCCCAGCGACATACAATGTCTATCTGAAAGCGGGACCCGAGCATTATCGGTTACGGCTTCCTGTAGTCTGTCTTCTTCTTCGTGTACCTGGTGAACTGTTTCTTTGCTTCGAAGTCGAGCTTCACTATGATTAAACCAGCTTCTCAGCTCATCGTCATTGTTGTCGGAGATGGCTATATCTTCATCTTCCGATTCGAGTTCGAGGGCAGCCAGGCGAGCAGCGGCAAGCTCTACTCTGGCTTTCGCAATTTCTTTAGCTCGATTTGACCTCCTGCTATGTCGGCTTCCTCCTCGTAACCGAACGCCTGCGGCGGCAGCTGATGCAGCAGTAGGTGTAGTTACTATACTATTTTTACCTACGGCTATACGTTCGGTTGAGGTCTGCACGTACTTTGTACCAGCGGTCTCCATATCTGTAGAAGTGGTCGCAGTCGGGTTTTCGTACGGGCGTCTGATCTTCTGTATATTCGGCTGTAGACTCAGGCGCTGCGTCGAAGAGCTGCTGTAATCTGCCACTTCTCGTAGTATTCTTGCTCACGAAAATCCGGCTCGAAGGACCATTTAATGTACGGGACTGTCGCGTACACTAAGTTTCTGGATCGTTGTTGAACAAGGAATGCCAAATAAAACCACGGAGATCGGTACAGTAATCGTGTGCGGAACGGCGGTGAGGCGGAGGCTTCCGTTGCTTCTGTTCGTGAGGTCGGGCGGATCGAGTGTCTATCCGTTACGTACTGGCGGTAGTAGACGGAATTCAGACCACGGCGAAGTTGAATAACTTGTCCTGGGCTTGGTCACACTAATCGGTGTAGTGACCAACGTAGATAACTATCGAGGAGCTGCGTGCTCTACTCGAAGTTCGGGTCTAGGACTGTTTATTGACTTCTTGCTGCAAATGAACTTGTTGGCGAAATATTGGCCAACTATTGTCAAACTGTTGACCAACTACTGTCGAACTGATCTCAACTACTATCGAACTGTTGCCCAACTATTATCGAACTGATCTGAAATCCGCTTCCAGTACTATATATATACAAAGTATCTTAAGGCGGTTACCGCCCCGTATCCCTACTGACCTCCGAGTTGGGTGGAGCTATCCCAATCCCATCTGGTTGGTTACCCACGCCTCTTACCTCCGTTCACACGCTCTTTATTCCCACGATATTTTATTACAGCAAGTATTGCGAATACAACAATAGTCGGCAAGTAACAAAGTAACTATGACTTACACAAATATTAAAGAATCCTAAGTCGTAAAACAATAACAATTAAACTATCCTTTTCGGCATAATGAAACAAGCTATAAACAATAAACTAGTTGTACAAAAGGTTGTTGAATTCTACAAAGGGCGAGATTGCTAACTGCCGGTCAGATGCTGATGGCTTTAAGATAATAGAGAAATATAACAAAGATACCATGGGAAAGTATACGCCACTAAATAACATGCGCAATCACTTACTAAATAGGTGTTTACAACTATTTCTATAAAACTAATACTTCTAATGGCTAAGGCCGTCCGGAACAGATAGCGTATTGCGACGTATAATGTAAGATATACTTATGTTGTTGATTAATGATTGACTAATTATTTTATATTTTTATAAAAAGCGGCCCCAGCCTAGTGGTTAAGTCACTGCGCAATTGATAACAACAAGGCCGGCCTGGGATAGGTGACCGCTTTATACAACCAGGCTATTTCATCATAAACACCACAACAAGCTCGCCACTTGTTAGGTGTTGCCTCCGAATACCATCGGCGAAATAAGTGTTGGCACTAGCCAAAAACATTATTTATAAAAAGTGAAACAAAATTGTAAATCAATCAAATAAATAGAATTGTCAAATTACTAGAATCAAGTGGTTTCTTTTCTCACAACATATCAATATTATCATTAAAATCATCATAAACCGCAGCATATAGCGGGGTACTGCTCGCAGCTGATCATAGCGAGCGGTTATTGCAACATAAGGACGGGTGGGTTAATCCCTCCGCTGAGGCCGTTTAAAAAGGTTCTAGAGGCACCCGTGATGGTATTTATTTATATTTATTTTATAACTGCATATTATACGTAGAAAAAATAAAGATAATAGAGTTTCAGTAAAACATAACTATATGCCTACAATAAAATAATAAAGATCGAAACGGCCGATTGATTTGACGTTAAAGCAGCGAGGATATTAATATAGACTCGAAACGCAAACGTCATATCGCCGCGCCGTCCATTTCGTCCTCCAATAAAAAAAGTTGTTTTTTTTTTTTGTTTGAACGCACTAGAGTTACCAGATATATTTTATATAGGCTATGGAATATAACATAACATAACCCCTAGGAGCTGGGCAAATACCAACAAAGTAAGAAAGAACGCAAAATAATAATCCAATTTCTGTAAGTTTAAATGCAAGTGAAAACGCTACTTTAATAAAAATAAAACCTTGTAAATTCTTTTATCATAAATGCAAACATTTCTCGTAGTTTAATACACAGTCTATAGAAATTCAATATAGTTTGCCGATATTTTTCTTATATTTATTGGAGTGGCAGAAGGAAAAATAACTGAAACGACGTTTATTGGCTTCGGTGCAGTCAGCTTGTCTAGCATCCTGTTAGAAGACCTAGAAGTTAATATATTTTTTCTGCAATAGCAATTTTATTATCTTTGCAATGCCTTATTTGATTTCCATTTTGCGCTTCAGAATTTAACTTAAGTAGAATTTATGTTTATTTTATTTAGAATTGATTACTTATGATGCCGTATTGGTTTTTTAAATAAATATTTACATAAATAAAATAAACGTGATGGCTGAGTAGGTTACACCTCTGACTTTAAATACTAGTTTTTGGGTCACGTTTCAACCCTGGTGTGGTACACACCTATGGGTTTATAATAAAACAAAAAAATGTAGGTACATTACTATAGTACATCAGAGAGCACGTTAAGCGGTCGGTCCTAGTTTCACTAAACCAACTTGTAAACGATAATATATAAGTTATGAAGTCTATTCAGACCCTGCAACAATCTGACCACTTGTTCGGTTTAGACTCGGATTACCATCGGTTACGGGGAAGTGGAAGACCGCTGAACATCAAACGTCTAGGCGGTGGTGGCACTAAATAAATAAAAAATATAGACTAATTAAAGGAATAAATAAAAACTTAAAAACACCTAGGTCACTGGTTCAAATCACGGTGTGTACCAAAGAGTTTTTAATCTAAATATGTATGTACATTTGTCTGGCAAAAAAATTACTATTGTTCCTCAGAGAGCATGTTAAGCTGTCAGTCCCAGTTTCACTATACCAAATTGTGAAACTGTTTATAAATGGGTTGTTGAGTCTATCCAAACATCGCGACGAGCTAGCCACTTGTTCGGTGTAGACTCATACCATCGGCTACGACGAGGTGGGATTAAAAACTCCTCCACTGGGTACCTTGAGGCCGTCTAGGCGGTATGGGGCGCCGTAAGGCACATGGAAAAGATTTAAAAGTGTTTTTAATTGTTCTTGTGAGCACTTAAAAAACAATTTGTATTAAGTGTTTACGAGAAACTGCATTGAACACATGTAGGGGTGATTATGTCCAGGGTGTGAGACATAAAGATCCAGACGATTAGTTAACGGAGCGGCAATACCTAAATGTTAATTAAATCATTATTAAATGACTAGTGAAAACGATATAATATGATTATTCAGTCTGTTTAACAACATGTAGATACAGAGCCATATGACACAAAAAAAAATGTAAGTCATCGATGTTTGTAAGTACGATTAAGGTGAAAGAAGTAGCCAGGTAATATCGTTCTTAAGTAAGTAGTACAAATGTGATAATAGATTTTGAATGCGTTCTAATTGATGAATATTACATGAAAAAATATACTTTAGGTCTGAAGCAAATCCCAAGTTCATGCCCGGACGTTTGCATCAAAGTATTTAATCGGTAGATATGATAATAAATATTTGTTTTTTTTTAATGGAGCACGACATGTGACTTTTTATCCACCTCATGGTAAGTAGATCTACAAAGATCATGAATGGGGCCGATCAATACATTGTTGTTTAATAAATTTAATCGCTCCCATCATGCCTGCTAAATGATGCGGTTACGAAATGGGCGGCGACGGACTTATTTGCAATACGAGTCTATTTTAAAATCCTCGCTGCTTTATCGTCAAATTAATCGCCCGTTTCGTAACCGCATCATGAAAGAAGACTATTCCCTCGACAAAAAATCGACGCAGAGTCTCCGGCAAACCGGTGAAGCCACAGACTAAAACCAAAACATGACTAGGTCAATTGACAGTTTTTGCATCTGTATGGGCGGTGGTTTAATATTATATTATTATTAGATGGGAGAGCGGTCTCTCTAACTTCGCTAGGCCGACCGACCGATTTCGTCATCATCACCAATACATCTGATAAAACCGTCAAGTGACCTAGTCATGTTTCAGTTTTGTCTGTGGTTTCAGGAGACTACTGTATCGTTCTGCGGTTGAGGTTTTAGTCTCCTTTATTTGTGGGTTTGACGATAACGCAGCGAGGATATTTAAGTAGAATGCAAATTCGTCTTTGTCGCCACTCATTTAGTAACCATCATTAAGGCGGCATAGTAAGAGTGAGCAAAGTTGTTAAACAAGAGTGTCCCTATTCATGGGCTTTGTACATTTGATTACCATCGAATAGATACGAAGTCACATGCCGTGCTCCTAAAAAGGGTAAATGTAGTCGGCAAACACAAAAACATATAGTATGAATGCTATCAAATACTTTGATACAAAAGCCCGAGAATTAATATTAAACTGAAATTCGGTGAAATTAAAAGAGACAGATGCAAAGTTACTAGTGAACTATTTCAATTGAAAAATTCCAAATTCAAATTACGTAACACCATTTATCAATTGCTTTTATTCATTCCATAAGAAATAACGTTAGTGACGAAATTCGATACATTTTCAAAGTTTTATCACAAAATGGAAAAATGCCAAATACAAGCCGGAAAATAATATTTTTTGCCGTTTATCAACTAAATGTGAAATTTAAGTCAGGAAATTTATATGTGAAAAATGAAGCTCGCTCTGGCCGCCCAAATAAAAAAAAACACATTTGTGAATAAGTGGACACATAAGTAATTATAATATTGTTAAAGAACTGTATATTAATCAAAAAGCGGTTTTAACGCTTGTGCCAACGTGTATCACAATAGCAATTATTAAAGAAATAATTGAAAAAAAAAGATCGAGACCTTTAAAAAAACTACTCAAACATAAAATAAATTTAATATTATAAGAAAAAGATTTATATGTAAAGCATGCATTTATTTTTTACAGAAAGGGGGCATATAATATAATAAATATAAACAATACAATTTAATAAAGAAGATTGATTTATAATATCTATTTTTTTTATTGAGGTGAGACAATTATTAATTTAAAATATTTTTTGAATACATAAGAATTTACCTATTGGTATAAATTCCAATCTTAATTAATTTGAGAACGGCTTGTTCTTAATATTTAGGTGCTACATAATCTTATTGAACAAGACTGAATTACCAGTTATTCTACTTTGTTAAACATTATATTGGGAACATAGGTAAGCTCCATATAAGTGGCGATACCTATAAACACTAACCAAGATGATGTTATGTGTATGTTGAGTTTTGAAAAGTGTTGCCCATTTTAAGATTCCAACAAATCTTCTATTCAGATCTCTACTGCCGGTAAAGCGCAAATGCGGTACTAACGAGATTGGTTAGAGAGTAGAGAGGGTACTGGACACAGTGAAGGAGAGAGCTGATATCGGAAAAGGCTTTCCGGTCTGAAATCCGGGAGATGTATGTTAACTAACAAGCCTCCCAATCATGTAATTGATCCGGCAACCGCACGGCTAATCTTAGCTATTCAAGTCATTGTCTCATACAACTTGCATCTAACTCATGGGATATCTACAAAGTCCATGAATGGGGTCAATCAATGCACCTTTCGCTCCCATTATGCCAACTAAATCATGCGTTTACGACTTAGCGAAAAACAACTACGAATTTTAATTACGGGTGTTCTTTAATATCCTTACTGTTTTATTGCCAAATAAACAGATTGTTTAGTAACCGATCCCTAAAACGTGACTATTTTAAACCCACAGAGTAACATCGAAATAAGGCTAGATGACTGACGGTTTTGCATCTTTCATCAAATGTTAACGTGGCCGAGAGTTATGAAATATCCATATAAATAAACTGATTTCTCTCAATTAAAATAATACCACACAACGAGCATTTCATTACTTAATTTCATCAGGCAGTCTGAATATTGATCGTTAATATAATAATATGACACTCGATGGTGTGAGAATTTAATTAAATTTACTCTTTGGTCTTTGACGAAAAACTGTTGATGGGTATAAAAGGGAATAAATGATTCTGTGAAACGTTCAAAGGTTGCTGCTCTTAAAAATGACTTGGTGGCCTAGTTAGACCTTGGACTTAAAAACACTTAGGTCCCTGGTTCGAAACCCGGTGTGTACCAAAGAGTTTTTAATAAAATAAAAAATGTACATTTGTTTGACAACACCACTATAGTGCCTCGGAGAGCACGTTAAGCTGTCGGTCCCGGTTTCACTATACCAACTTGTGAAACTGTTTATAGATGGGTTATTGAGTCTATTCAAAACATCGCGACGAGCTAGCCACTTGTTCGGTGACTCATACCGTCGGCTACGAGGTGGGATTAAAACCCCTCCGCTGGATACCCTGGGGCCGTCTAGGCGGTCTCGGGCGCCGTAAGGTACCCGTGATGATACATACATATTAAATGTTTCTTAATACGGGTGACTGTTTGGCTCCCGAAAACTGTTTTAAACGGCCTCAGGCTACCGAGCAGGGGGGTCAACCCGTCATTATTTCGCGGATGGTATTCAAAGGCAACTCCTAACAAGTGGCTAGCTTGTGGCGGTGTTTATAATGTTATAGCCCCTTTGTATAAAGCGGTCATCCATCCCAGGTCCGGCCTTGTTATCATCTGCTTAATCTTGTTATAGTTACGCAGTAACTTAACCACTAGGCTGAGGGCGTTTTTTTAATATTTTTTAAGGGTTCGGTTAAATAAAGTTCAACCAATCTGTCCGAAACAAAACATAAATAGTTGGAGTTTGAAACTAAACAAACAGCCTGAAACCTTAGTAAAACATTTCTGAACAACTTTGGTAAAGACTCAGAACAACTTAGGTACATCTTGTTGATTTATTTCTAACAGACGGTTGTGGAAGTGCATCGTTTGATAGGGTTCCCAGAGTATTTTCTGCGCCATAAATGTTTGCAAAAGATAAAAATAAATCCAAGCGCTCTACGTTCCGCCGCTCTCTAGACCGCTACCCGTTATCGCGTCATCTTTGCGTGATAGGTTATGTCACGTTAAATCTACTTCACGTGTCAGTCTTCGTAGTAAGATGCAATTTGCTTAAAAGTTTTCACCAGAAATGTGGTGTATTTTAGCACTTTAGCGGCAAAAAAATATTATAAAAAAATCATGACTAACATAGCCATGAATCATGTGTTCTTTGTTACGAGATTTCCTTTCTCTTTTTTTTGGTAATTGACCTAAAAGGAAGCAAATAAACACGTAAAAACTGAAATGAAACCGCTCATTTTCATAATTTTTCGATGTACATGGATAACATTAATGTTTTTTTTTGACAAGCTAGTCACTTGTTCGGTGAAAGTAGACTCATACCATCGGCTATGACAAGGATTAAAAACCCTTCAGCTGATATGTATTTATTTAATTAGGTTAAGTAATTTTTAAACTTTTGCGTGTTGTCATTATAAATTATTAACGCAACTTGGCCGAAAGGTCGGGAAATCAAATGTTTTAAGGTAAATCGCGTTTAGACCCGCAATATGTATATATTTTTATAATTAGGTAAAGGTTCTCATAAATAGGTAATATCTTCGATTAACAATGCAACTGTTGATCGAATGATAATTTCAACTATTTAAATAGGTATTTAATTTTTTAAATTAATATCACACCTATAAGAACAATACTAAAAATTGTTTTGTGAAGTGCATTTGAAGTTATAAACCCAAAAATATTCGAAAAAAGAAAATCATTTTGGCTCGCTTCCTAAAAATATATCGCATGGTGCACTATAAACGTTTAAAAGGGTAGCCTATAATCCCATACACAATGTATGAGCGCGTACAACTTAAATGGCGTTCGATCCGATTAGCCTGGAAACTTATTTACACATAGTAAACGGAAAAATGTGTAACAAAGTAACATTTATTATTCAATCAATATACACCGTTTTATATATTTGTTAATATTTTTACATAGATACAGCTATAAATTTTACTATATCATAAATAAGTAGGTAAGTGCCTAAACATTTTCGAGCAAAGGTATTGCTTTTAGTCGTTAAAAGCTTTTTTATTAGACCAGCCTATTCTAGTAGAATAGGATATCAACTGCATGTCAAAGTGAAAATTTGACATATTTGCCATACATACGATGTTGATACCCAATTGATTTAGTAGAATAAGTCCCCCTGGTAGTTCACCGCATGTGAACTACCAGGGACCTGGTGGTGAACAAATCTACAAACTCTGTGAATGGGGCTATATTGTTCTTAAACAACATTGATCGCTCCCGCTATACCGGCTAAATGATGCGATTACGCAATGGGCGGCAACAGAGACGAATTGCATTACGAGTATATTTTAATGTCCTTATTTTCAATTCAACTACCCGTTTCGTAGCCGCAACCTGAAATGGCTACCACCTCGTTAATATATAAATGCAGTAGTCCTCTGAAAACCAGTGAACCCACAGACTAAAACCGCAACATAACTTTATGAATAAAATAATGTATTATTACTTCTAGCGTTAAAGCTGTTAAAAGTACAAATCCCTAAAACCCCTGAAAATACGAATGATTTTGTTTTAAGTCCGGCTCGCGTAAAAAATATTTTACGCAACGCAAAGATATAGCCTGGCCAGAGAATATATTCAATAATTTAAATTTTTATTAATACAATTAATACATACCGGGTGATTATAATATGAAGTTAGGCTAGTATGATCGTTAGGGATATTGAAAAAGGAGTTATTTGTTGACCGCAACGTGCTATATAAAAGTTACAATCAAGTCTACCCTAAAAGTATTAACATTCATACTCGTAGTTACCCTATCACGTAGAAAATGTGTATGCGTGCGTGCGCTTAGACGCTTCGTAAGTTTCAGTGTATGTGTATTAGGTGCATGTAAGTTACTATAAACTTACGACACGATGTTTTTATAAATACAAAATTATATATATAGTAAAATTCCAATAGGTTGTACCTATCAAATAATGGAATGCTTACTGAAACCGCTTTATGCGGCCAACATTTATATAATCCGTATTATATATTTGCGCGACGACAACGAGATTACTCGTTAAAATTTTCATATTAATATTTTCGCAATTATTAAATGCTGTCGTGCGGGAGAATTTAATACAGAAATTGTATTAAAATATCCCAATCAAATTAAAAGTAAAAAACTTTATCATAAAGTGATAAATATATTATAAAACTCAAATAAAGTGTAATACACTTTTTTTTTAATAACTAAGAGATCCACTTTTTTTAAACTACCATAATTTGTGTTGAATTAAGTAATTTTGATAAAAACACATCAAATAGACGAGAACTTTTATTATACTGTGATGAATGTACCAGGATTCTTAACCTCAACAAATATTCCTGATTTCTATTTAGTGAATGTTCAAGGTCGTGTAATGAATCATAGATCTTTTCAAGCTGATAGAAACTGATTCTCCACACCAATGAAAACGTAGAATAAGAAAAAGAAAGACTCACCGATATCGAATCAGCTTCCACTTATTACGTGCATGTATCATTAAGACTAGCTTTTTGATTTTGAAGATGTTTAGGTGTGTACCAATGAGTAATTAATCTAAAAAAATATGTATACGAGCACGTTCAGATGTTGGTCCCAGTTTCACTATGCCTTGTTTATATATGTGTTATTGAGTAGGGTACCCAAGGGTCAGGGTACTCAAGACATCCCGTGATGATATATATATTAAGGATATAGTGATCTATGAAGTTAATTTGATAATGAGTATCCTAAATAGCGTTTGGTTAACTCGCGGTTAGTTTTTACTAACCCTATGTACAAATATCAGCTAATAAATAGTTGTAAGGTATGTCAGAATAAATAAAGTGACGGTGGGTCATAAATTAAATGAAATCATATTTCCAATTACTACAAAAGTTCCATCATGAGTTTAGGATTTGAACTACCACAAAGTTCTATACTAGGAATTGGAGTTTCCACTTAAACGTTAAGTAGAAGGGGATAATGTTACTTAAATTATACTCGTACATGTTACCGATATTAATTGCAGTGAAACTATCAGCGCGTCTAAAGTTAAGATGCACGGGGGTTGTTAAAACTAATTGGAGTGAACCTAACCTAACAGGGTGCAGCAGTTACTGAATCCGATAGCTAAATTATGATGGAATGGCGAATGATGGAAAAGAAACTTAATATTTTAGTCAGAAATGGGGTAGTTAATACACAAAAGATTATATAGCGGTAAAGACTCTGATTGTCGCAAATCATGAGCTAAACTTAACACTTAACACCCTGGTTCAAACTCGGCAAGTATCCATGAGTTTTTAAACTAAAAAAATATGTACATTGTTTAATAACACCACTATAGTGCCTCGGAGAGCAAGTTAAGTTATCGGTCCCAGTTTCACTATACCAACTTGTGAAACTGTTTATAGATAGGTTATTGAGTCTATCCAAACATCGCGACGAGCTAGCCACTTGTTCGGTGTAGACTCATACCATCGGCTACGACGAGGTAGGATTAAAAACCATCTGCTGGGTACCCTAAGGCCGTCAACGTTGGCGTTATCGTGATGATATTTATTTTTTCATGAGCTGAATGGAAAAAATATAACAGATAGATTTCACTATTGGCAATAATTTATTATTCCGTCTCTTACAATAGACCAATAATTAGATAAATAACAAATACTAATAGACAAAAAATTGTACTGACCTCTTTTTGCTGAAGGAAGCAGTGCATAGCCTGAGTGACATCGGTGGCGTGAACCGAGTTATGGTAGGGGTTGATGTGATGGTAGCCATCCTCAATATTTCTGAGCAGCTTCAGAGTATTGACGACGTCCATATTGAAGTGCTTTATCAGGTTGTACTTCTCGAACAATTCGAGGCAAAGCACTGGGAGGCAGTGGCCTGTAAATAACTCAGATGTTTTTAATCGAACTTAAATATCTTCTTAAGTTTAAAACTTTAATCGAAACTGGTGACAAACTAAGCTCTAGGGTTGTACTATGTGTACTAAAAACAACGATAGTAATACATATTATATTTTATAAACATTAATGTAGGAGAATGTTTGGTGGAAAGATGACACAACCATCAATAATGAACAAATTTTGATCAAAAATAATATAAATCGTAATTAAACTATTTATTTTTTAAAAGCAGCTCGACTTATAACATGTTTAAGCAGATGACAACAAGGCCAGACCTGGAATGGGTGACCGCTTTATACAACGAGCTCGCCTCTTGTTAGGTGTTGCCTCCGAATACCATCGGCGAAATAAGGACGGGCCCTCATTTCGCCGATGGTCGCCGAATCTCTGCGCTGAGTACCCTGAGGCCGTTTAAACAGATCTCGGGAGCCAAAAAGGCACCATTATAATAATAATATGTAGGACCATTTACACATATTGCTCTGGTCACAAACTAAGCTCTAGGCTTGTACTATGTGTATCAGAAACAACGATATATTATATTTTATAAACACCCAGACCACTGTACTTTTCAATGGATGAGAATCGAACCCAAAAAATCCTGATACAACGCCAAAGGCGTAACCACTAGTCTACGGAGGCGGTCTTGGTAGGTGACTGGATAATTATAATAAATTAAGGGCTAAAACAAAATTTAACGCCTTATAGGAACTATCAAAGTGCGGTCTGTAAAACCTGTTAACAAGCATAAAATAGAAATAGGTGGAACGTTTTATCAATACATCGACAACAAGTAACTGTAACCAATCGTTTACTAGATGCTTCGGAACTTTGACGTTACTTCTCCAAGGTTAATATTAATATTCCTTACAAAGTGAACAATATTTAACTCGTGTTACAAACATCTGTAATTGTTTATTATTTGGCACAACTCTAAACGTTTGTTAGCTTAGAGGTAAATATAACTCGTCCGTCTTGCAGAATATTGTTGTTTGTTATTAAAATAAATAATTGACAAGTTCAGGGATATATTTAAATGACGTCAAAGGACTACAGTCGCACCCAATGAAAATATATAAATTTGCCACTTTAATGCAAACGGATATTTAATTATAGAATATAATGTATATAAAGAAGTGTAGTGCTATAATTATCAGCGTAGATATAAAATAACAAATGATCATTTCGGAAATAGTGACCTAAAATGATGCACTGTGATGTCGCTTAAAATGCACCGTATATTTTATGATACAGAATTTCGATTTTAAATATTTAATTAAAAAGAAATACTATATAATTTTAGCATAATAACAATTTAATTTATTTACGGGCTTTACACTAGACACAGGCCTGTGTTGTGAATTCTTGTGTTTATTATACAGGATGAATTTCAAATTGAACAACTTTTGCAACGTAAATTTTTTTAATTTTTCCATACAAATTGGACATTTTAACATTACTAGTTTGTATAGAGTAGGCATTTTTTAATTATTATTTGCGACACATGGTTCCATCGGAAAATTTGTTTGAATTGATAAGTTGAACTTCATATTAGCCTAAAGTACAACCTTTCAAAGTCACAAGATATATATATTTATATATACACTACCTGTGCCCTGCGGTTTCACCCGTTGTTTAATACAAAATATAAGTTGGATTAAAAATAAAATACAGCCCATGTTAATCGCTGATAATAGACACTTTTATCGGTGAAACAATTTAATTTTAGTGATCTATTCAGTAATTTTTGAGTTGATTCAAACATTTTTTTTTCTCTTTATAATATTATTAGAGAAGCAACATAATAATAATATTAAAAAAACACTAAACACTCAACTGAATAAAAAACCTTTAAGGGGATGCTACTCAACTCAACAGAGTACCTTAACACTGGCGACATTGCCACGTTGAATGGCAATTCTGACTTTTTGTTTCAAGTAGCATTGAGAATACTCGTTTCCCGAGGTCACGGAGAAAGTCAAAAGCCACAAACTGATAATTTTGGGTCAAGTCCTTATAATTTAACCGCTTACGAGCTTCCGCAGCGCTAGCGACCGATCCAGGCTCCGATGAGGGGGCTGAAATATTTTATGGTATCGACGCAAGTGGCATCACAAATTAGTGATTCCATTAGCCCATGGCAATATTCATTGGCAGTGTAAGACCGTAATCAATAGAAAAAAAAGTTATATACGTGGTGGCCGAGTTAGTTAGACCTCAGACTTAGAAACACTACAGTCTTTAGGTCCCTGGTATATCAATAAGAAATATGTACATTTGATTGACATTACCACTAAAGTGCCTCGAAGAGCACGTTAAGCTAACGTTTCCAGTTCCACCTTGTGAAACTGTTTATAGATAGGTATTCCAAACACACGAACTTTCGGTGTATACTCAAAATACTATCGGTTACGTGGGTAGGCAAGGTGGGAATAAAACTCCGCCACTTTTTGACGCGGCGGTTTCAAACGCCGCCGTAAAGCATACATTTTACAAAATATTGAGTGTGTTTATAAAATATAATATATATTATATCGTTGTTTCTGGCACGCATAGTACATACATATTATTATTATTATATGACTATAATAATAATATGTAGGACAATTTACACATATTGCTTTGGTCACAAACTAAGCTCTAGGGTTCACCGATACTAAGACAAACTATACAGAAAAACGTACCTACTAATCTTTTTTTTGCCTTAATATAATATTTTTTTCACAATATATTAGTATTTTTCGTTATTTAACAATACGCTGAAAAATTTAATTACACTATCGCGTTGACGTGAGACCGCTTGACACCTGGCACCAGTGTACCTGGCACTCGTGTCATAGGATGCATGAAACGACTGCTCTCAACAGAATATGGTCCGCTAAATGCAAATACAAAAGCAGGTATCCGTCCGGACCTCAAAATGCTGGATTTGTGGTTTGTCCAAATTACATTCTGTTACTCGACACGCTTTGTAATATAAACTTCTTACTTTGCTGCTGCAACTAGTTGAAATGTTTTGCGGTCCGGTTTGTCGCTGTAACTTTAAAACGTTCAAAACTATAATAGTTATTATTCACTCTGATTTCTAATTCAACCACTAAAAACACTTATTTGTTGGATTACTGAAAATCTTTTATATGTAGGATCTGATGGTAACCAGTCCTACAAAGTCCATGAACAGGATCGACCAATAGGGTTTGTACACGAAACTAGAAGAGCTAAGTACTAAAAATACCTTAAGCTATAATTAACATGTCGATGATATGACATATTTTTCATCGAACAGTCTATATTAAATACTTAGGAGTCAATCAACCTAACTAGTTATTATGTCCCCAACGTAACGTTCATGCGATAAGATGGCATAAACATATAATTTTCATGTCCGAGTAAACAGTTGACATCGTTTAAATAGGTATGTATTTTATCAATACCAATTCATAAGCAACATAAAGTTTTATGTTGCATATATATTTCATTACTATAATTATTATTCGAGTGATATTTCGAAAAAAAAAGAGTTGATTGTTTTAGTCTACGGCTGGATATCGCGTCTCACGTATTGTTTTATTAACAGTGTACTGCTTTACGCATCCAGATTCTACCAGACTCATTTTACATAACAATTAGCTATATGCATAAGACGCGATACCCATTCTAGAGACTTTTTGCGTTTTAGCTAAGTAACTTTTCTATATTAGGCTTTTTAGAGGATTAGAATTTCTAGAGGTTAGCACAGAGTTTGACGCGCAGGGATATGAAGTAGGCAAGTGACGAATGTAAAGAACTTACCGCTAACAGCGTGAGGCGTATATATTTGTGGTGTAGAAATTTTATAAATTGCTCCTTTTTGTTTTATACGCTGTAGTTTTTGGGTTCGATTTGGGTTTTATTAGATATTATAAGGCAAAATAATATTAGGGCGTTTCTCAGTATAGTTTGCTTTGGTATGGGTGTTTAAAAAATATATTATTATTAGTATATATAGTATATATTCCTGGTACACACAGTTAAATTTTGGAACTTAGTTTGTGACCAGGCAAATATGTGTGCAATGTGTTACATATTATTATTATTTATTCTATTTACTTTTACATCTCAGCCAGCTGGACGTAATATCACAATATTTACCCAATATCGACTATATTTAATCAAAATTTGTTCACTAGGTTAGACGTATACACTTACAAACAGACTGCCAGACTCACTTTAATATTAATATTGTACAATGAAAATGGATTATTAACGAACAAAAGAACATATTTACCTCCGGACACGTTGTCCATCATAAAGGCATTGAAAGACCATTTATCTGCACGGTTCAGGATGCACTGTAACAAAGTATTGGGTTAGCAGGGTATTAGAGATGAATGAAATCGAGTTAACAAGTTTTAAACTACTCTCTGGGGTAT
The DNA here is from genome assembly GCA_947458855.1 of Monopis laevigella. Lineage (NCBI taxonomy): Eukaryota > Metazoa > Arthropoda > Insecta > Lepidoptera > Tineidae > Monopis > Monopis laevigella. Next base: position 18,469,205 of record OX381576.1, read on the forward strand.
TCTATTTTCAGGCAGCTACACTAATCCCTAATTCTGATGACTTTTAAATTGATTTTAAGATCCTATTCATTGAGTTAAATTGGAATTTAATAAAAGATCTCACAATTTCGTTAAAGAAGGTCGAAGATATTTTTGATGTAATGTTAGGATAGAATAAATAGTTGTTAATAACAGTGACATACATTTTTGTGGAAATACACGGACTTGAATACACGAATTGGTTAGCGAAAAAATAGTATTTTACGCGCGTGGTGGAACAACTCTATACTGACTGCAATAAAATACATTTATTTAACTTTTTTTTTAATAAGAGCGCGGTATTTAACATTAAATCCACCTCATGAAAAGCTGGTATTGTAACTGCTGGTTTCATCCATTATGCCGGCTTAAAATGCCTATTCACGATTCGTTTAAACGAAACATGAAAACAGGCATTGTATTTATTAAAAGAAGGTAGAGCATTTAGTGCGACTAAATGTACACCCATATAATGCATTTAGAACTTTATAAGTGTACCGATGCCGTGGATTGCTTTTGGTATTCAGCATACAGTAGTTCTGTGAGACAACCGTAAACGATATATCGTTTCAACAAAAAAATACTTCGATGTTATTAGGGTTAAGTTTTTTTTACAAAGGAACTCAGGTGCCTGCATGTCTGTATAAATATCTTTAGGTCCAATGGTCAGATTTACTTGAACTTTTAAATGTTGTGCGCAAGAGTATATATTTTTTTTAAATGATTTCTGGTGAAATAAGGTTCAAAGTTAATTTTTAAAAAATGTTACGTCACTTGTTTTATCTATAATAAGTTTTATTTATTTATATAAATTAATATTGGAGAATAATAAGCTCGCCACTTGTTAGGTGTTGCTTCCGAATACCATCGGTAAAATGAGGACGGGTTAATCCCTCTGCTGGGTATCCTGAGGACGTTTAAGCGGTTCTCGGGAGCCAAAAAAGGCACCCTAATTAATATCAGAGATATTGCGGGTAAATAGGTTTCGGTTAAAATATTTTTATCGTGGTACTATCTGGTATAAGATCTGAAATAATAACCACTGGATAATCTCTTATTTAAAAAGTCTAAGGGCCGGTATTTCATCGATGAATTTAAAAAATAACATTGATAATTAAATGCGTTCGTAACTAATAGTTATACACTTGGGAGGTGAGATTATCTTAAGAATGTCAATGAGCTCTCTTAGGCCTCTAAAGCAGTCTGTTTGATTCACACAACGTCCTAATTGAATTACCGACCATAAGCAGAGAACTTTCCCAGAGCATTGCAAAGCAAATTGAATCATATTACAATAATTGAAGTCGTCGCCAAGGATTAAATTTAATCCTAATGATCAATAAACACAAACATACTAAGACTGTCGCCGCTTTTAATTAAATTATATAGCTTAAAATAATCAAACAAAGCAATTTTTTTTTGAAGCACGGCATGTAATTTTGAACTACCTTATAATAGGGTCGAAGAGCATAGATTACGCCCACTAACTGATGTGGAGACTACCACCTCAAACCCAAAGACTTAAACCGAAACATGGCCGGTCACTTGATGGTTTTTGCATCTGGATGCCGGTCGATCGGCCTAGCGTTACTAAGATTACTATTATATACGGCTGGGTTGCACCAAAATTTCATCTCTGTAAATGTAACGATTACAGTTAAAAATAGAATAGCAAAATATAACCACAGACGCCTAAAAAGACGAAATGTTCGAGTGAGAGCATCGCGATAATATGTGATAAAATGAGAGAAAAATAATAGTTATTTACTAAGTGTTTCTTCATTGTTAAGTGAATAGGTATATTGTGTTTATGAAGCAAATCAGAAATCTAAATGTCCGATTATGAGAATACCTCAAACCTAACAAATATATAAAAAAAACATAGTAATAATACAAGATATTTAGAAGTAACTGGCTCTTTGAAAAACGTAATAGCATAAAATTGGTTTGATAGAAAAAAATCGCAATGTTGTCTTCATTTTTTATTGATATTTCCTATTACATATCAATATAGAGCAGGCATCATTTATTTCGCCTGTTTTATTTGCCTTTATACGCCCTCTTAATATAGGGGTCTTGTTCTTTTAATATCTGTGAAGTAACGGGGCGTAATAACCCAGATACTTTCTTTTCACAGGTAATTCTTCAATGCTCATATACTTTTTCTTATCACATTTCTAATAGTTTGACGCCTAAAACAAGAAATTATTTCACAGATTTTTTATCAATAATGAAATTTTAGTCGCGTAAAAAAAATCATGGAAAAACATACTAGTTAAAATATTATATTTTACTTCAAACGCATTTAGGTTTCTTACTGCGTATGAATAAAGCTAATATATTCCATATATTTTTTTAACTTTAACCATTATAATTACAGATACGTAATTTTGGTGCAACTTAAACTTAATGAATTAATTAGGACTAACGTAGTTAGAGGACAGAGGATTATTATAGATTAAAATATTATAGAATTTATTAAAAATGAACCAATAAATTCGCCATTACTTTATTAGTCTTGTTAGTTATTAGTTATTAAACATGTCATTTACAAAATTAATATTGTTCGAGTAATCTTCCTATTTATAACAACGAGGCCATAGGTTTTTTAATCTATTGGAGCATTAGTCCAGGTCTTTAGTTTCTTTGTTTATGTAACATATTAAGTATGCGCGGTAATTTATAAGTAGTGCCTAAAGTTTATTTAGCTACAATGTGTAGCGAGATCTTTATATGACCACTCATCATTACCATTTCAAAATTAATGAATGTTAATTTTAATCTATTTATATACGTGGTAGTCGTGTTGGTTAGACCTTGGACTTAAAAACATTTAAGTCCCTGGTTCGAATCCCGGTGTGTACCAAGAGTTTTTAATTTAAAAACGTGTGTACATTTGTTTGACAACATCAATATAGTGCCTCGGAGAGCACGTTAAGCTGTCGGGCCCGGTACTAAATCGGTAGTTTTTTTTCTATTTCACTATAATTTTGTGATTTTAGCCAGGTAGTTAGGGTTCTTCAATATTAAAATGGTTTCATGGAATATATTCTTAACAATTTATTATATATAGGTATTGTATTCAAAGAATAGTTATGTTCTTTTTTTTTAGTTTCGTTTCGTTTTGTGTGTCAAGGGTTCATTAAGAAGACTTTTTAAGCATTGATACCCTAGATAAATCGACAAAATAGATATCGATTTTATGAATAAACTTTCATTCTAAAACTTTATTTCATCGTCTGTCAAATTATATCGACGTGCTCATACTATTATCCCATATTTTTCTTTGAAAATATACTGGGATGTATAAGTGCCGTTGCCGGATCCATCGCGTGATTGGAAGGTAGGGGAATGAACTGCAGCGTTCCCGGACTTGAGACCGCGAAGTAGGGTTAAAAACCTTTTGACTCTCACCTGCACTGTGTTCACTACTCTCTCTACTCAACCAAATACTAAATAATCCTGTTTTTAAACCGTTTCTAGTAATTTCGATTGTAAGATCAAAATATTTGTTCGACTTGATGACTTGATATATCTTAAAATAATGTATGTAAACTCTTATAAAACTAGACACGGTTGCAATTTTTAAGTAGGATGTAAGGACATAATACAATAATTATAACAAAAAAAAAATGTGTATTAAATAACATAATAAGTTATTTTAAATTTTGAATCTGATTCAACGAAGTCACTGAACTGTGTCATCTACTCGCGGCGGGTTATAAAAATAACTAATTAACAACAAACGCCAAAATCTTTGTTTACTTCAAAGCGCATGACAATAATTTGTTATTCTTATTATAGGTACTCGTACAATGCAATAAAAAACTTCTTTGTTGTTAAATAAATTGTTTAGTTGAACACCTAGGTGTCCCATTATGTACTTACATGACAGCTAGTAATAATTGTAAAATGCAAATTTAGCTACATAATATACTAGCCAACTCGATTATGAACCAAGTGTTCTTATTTACTCAGAATATTAGTGTGAAATATACACACAACCAAATTTGGTAGTGGTGTAAAAATGTGTGTTCGAACGAAACATTTCTTCACAAACAAGCAAAACAAATTTTTGCTCTCAACCTCCTGTTGCAATACACTTGTTGCGTGGAATGTTTAAGCGGCTTCCAATTGGCTGCCTATAGGTCTCACAACAAATTATATATGCTGTTAAGATATGACAGATTTCAATTAGTAACTGTACTAATTTTAATAAGCTACATCTTTAAAAAAAAAACACGGTATGTAAATTTGTTAAATAAAAACAATCATCGGCCGTCGCTGCTTTTTATTAAATTATAGATAAAAATAATAAAACAAGCAGTTATTTTGTCATCTTTTTTTAACCAAGGCACGGCATGTAACTCTGTGTCTACCTGATGGTAAGCATGAGTGGGATAGATCAATACATTTATATCTCCTACTGTGACAGATAAATAATGCGGTTACGTAATGAGCGACGACAAAGACGTTAGCCTCGCTGCTTTATTGTCAAATAAACCGCTCGTTTTGTAACCGCACTCTGAAAAGAGACTACTACTACTACTTGACAAGAAATCGATGCAGTAGTCCTGTGAACCGGTGACCCACAGACTAAATCGGAAGCATGACCACTTGGAGGTTTTTTTATCTGTATAAGTGGTGGTCGGCTTTGTGAAGTTATAGGTATAACTTATGCTCCCACCTAAATATATTTAGTACGTTTAGAAATGGTCACGCAAGCAAGACAAAGCAACAAAATAATAAAGTCCATGATAACACTTAAAATGTTATTCTTAATCGTGTCTCTACTCTACTCTGAATATATATGAAAGTCATCGAACCATATATGAGGTAAATCTAATTTTGGGACGCGTACCTAATTACAAACTCACAAGGATAGCGATATACATTAGGCGTCCAATGAAAATAGAATACGCCTAGGAGATAAATAGATTCTTACAAAGAAATAAAAATACAATAGTTAACTCTAAGCAGAACGATTAATTTCTGCTAAGATAGCTTGTCCTTGTTTTGACTATTTGAAACGCAAAGCCGTATCCACAATATGTCACAAGAATATACGTATAAATACTTCTTGGACGCTTCATGAATATAAACAAATATCATTTAAATATAGTTACGTTGGGATAACAATGCTATGGAATATTCGTATTCGTGTATTTTGTTAGTACTACTATAAAAGCGAAACGAGCTAAAGGAAAATATTTATTTAAAATCATATATGTTATTTTTTTATATTCTCGACCGTAATTGAACAGTGTTTAAAATATTTTATTAGAATTTTTGATTAAAAAACACATCAGTCCGATATTGTTTTTTTTTCAAAAACCTTATACTTGACAATAATCAGTTTATATTTTTTTATCCCTGTAACTAATTTATAAAAGAAATACTTTTAAAATAAGCAATTTTATTGCTTTCTATGATCTTTAAATATACATGTTAGGAGTAATATATAAAAAGTATATATAGAGTGCATGGGGAATTCCAAATATGGAATTATTGACAGTTGAAAATAATTGAAAAAAAAAATGTTTCCTTGTCGCATTCTCATCATTATGAGCCTAAAGGATTATTAGTGGCTAAAGTTAACATTACATACGTAGCTTTAAGTTTTTAAAATCATACATTTTATATTACGGCAAGATGGGGAATAAAACCCTACCGCTGGGTAGCTCGAGGCCGTCTATGGGTCTCTAAAGGCACCCTTGAAAGTTGGAATAAAAACACTTGGATTATTTCTTGAAGGGGGTGACCCATTGGCGAGCTGGCAAGATAACGGTATAAACCGTTGGCTCAACGATTTGCGTTGGGGTTCCATTGACATACATAGTCGACTTTCGATCACCAACGAGTAGACATGGCGTGTTCCTAGTCGTAATTCCTTTGCTACTAAGTTATACTGTTACAACAGGAAGAAAAATAAAGTGTCAGGAAATGCTTTAAATTTAAGAAAAAGAAAAGACGCCACAAAGTTTTGGTGCAAGAATCAATGCTAGCCCGTTGTATATTTACTGGTACAACTTATTGGTGAACCAAATGATTATAGAAATTATTTAAGGATTTCCGTGTAGTTTTTCGAGTATTGTTTTATATATAGCGGGACAGATGATGATGTTGTGTCGAAGATTAAAAGAGGTATGTTAAGGTATTAGGCCACATTGAGCGTATGGATGATGAACGAATGACGGAACAAATATTTAAAGTAAAAATACTGAATGGTACTGGATTACGTGGCTGACCAAGACGTGCCTTTACAGATAAAATTCGAGATGTCCTCAGACGCGCCTGTATGAATCGGTGCATGGATGTGGGGTAAGCTAGGGAAGTATGTAGAGACCGTGCGAAGTGGCTTAGATTGCTCTCTGTTTACCCCTTAACAGGGATATAGGCGTGAAGTCATGCATCACCCCTTACCCCCTTATAATAAATGTAAAGGATCAAAACTGATGATATACTATATTTCTTTCATCGTGCTTGGGAAATATAAAGTTACTATGGTAACATAACCCTTAACCTAACTGGGGCTTCAATAAAAAGAAAAACTCATGAATCGCTATCATTATTTAGCACAACACGCTCTCGTATCAACACTGCAGCATCATTCATTATAGACGTTTCTGATCCATCAGAGTGAACTAGGTAATGTGCTGGGTGACAGCGTAATGGATTATCTAGCAATACAGCAAAGTTACATTGTCTAATGTTATTCATATAGATATCCCGTAATTCTAACTCTAAGCTAACTCAGTAAGGGGTATTTTCTGTTGAATCCAAAAATGATATTGGTCACTAAATACATTTATGCTATTTGTAGTACAAACTCACATGTTATGCTTCAATTAATAAAAAAAGAGAACCAGTCTCATCTCTGCATACTTTTTTTTTGCTTTGTTCACTTTATGAGTTCTATTCTCATACATGCATATAGACTTTGTGAACTTAAATTGCATCGTCTTTTAAAACTTTTACAATTTAGTCATGCATATCTCTGTTTTGTTTGTTTACTCCTTTTCCTTCCTCACAATTTTATAACTACAAGCCCAGGCCAAAGGATTCGTCGTTTTTAAACCTCCCATATTTTCTCCCGACTTCAAAAGAAGGTACAACGACCCGTTTATATGTTTTTATTCAGAACGCAACCTACTCGGTTACGTTTTCTCTAATTGAGATTACAATTTTACTTAGTTTATACGTTTATTTATATTGTTAGTATTGATATGTTAAGTAGCATAGCAGACCATAAATCAAGCTGTTAATATGAGTTTATGTTTTTACTAAGATTTGAAAAGTATTTGCTTCAAACTGCCCAAAAGTATACTTTTTTATTCTTACGAATAGCACTAAAAACTACTAAAAACGATTTATATGCGTGATTTTTATTGAATACCAATTAGCTCTAAAGGTAATAGGATATATTATATTTTGACATATCAACAGGGCCTCAGATATCAAGGATGTGTTAAAAAAAACTTACAAAATTGGTGATATTAATATATTCATAATTTTATATATTTATTATTGTTCATTTTTGTATTATTTAAAGTGCAACACTTTGGCAGCTGCAGTGATTGGTAAGTAAGTATTCACTAAAATTTATAATTATTCCTATGAATTGGTTCTTTAAATTCAGCAACTTTCTATTATGGTAGTGATGCAATGTGCACCAAGGCATGTTAGCCATGGTCAACATGATTACTTTCCCTTAAGAAAACCTAAACTAAATAATACAATAAAAACTTTTTTTTTGTTATATTAAAATTACTCGCACACAACGTTGTTTGTGATGAAGCTTACTATCTTACAAATGAAATAGACTATATTTTATATACCCTATTTAGTGAGCATTATATTTAGAAAAAAAAAAACAGCGGCCTTAAAATTTTATTATATTATAGATAAAACAAGCTCAAATGTCCTTCAGTAACAATAAAGATGACTTTGCAAAGTTGAGCACCAACTGTGAAACGTGTTCATTCTCAATTACTAAAAGAAAACCATCGATTTTTTTAAAAGACCTTTAAGCGATTGATAGAATTGTTTTTGTTCTTTATAATTGGATAAGTATATCATCGATATAAATATCTTCTGCAAAGATAAAGTTAACAGGATTGCCCGCTGTTTTGAATTGGATGCCTACCCACCAGTCTACAGCACTGGCAGTACAAACAATAGTTGTCTCCTATACAAATACGACGCACCATGAATATAATTAATGATCAGACAAAGTATATTGAGCAAAACAATACATTCACCCAAATTTTTTGGTGGTTTAAAAAATATTTAATAAACTCATCCAACTTGTTTGAAGGCTTTAAAAATATTTAATGAACTCATTATACTTTTTTTAAGGGTTTTAGAAATATTTAATAAACTCATCCAACTTGAAGGTTTTAAAAAGATTAACGAACTCATTATGTATTTTTGAAGGTTTTAGAAATATTTAAAAACTCATCCAACTTGTTTGAAGTTTTTAAAAATATTTAATGAACTCATTATTTTTAAGGGTTTTAGAAATATTTAAAAACTATTTCAACTTGTTTGAAAGCTTTAAAAATATCCAATAAACTTATTATATACTTTTTTAAAGGGTTTTAGAAATATTTAATAAACTCATCCAAATATTTAATGATCTCATTATTTTTAAGGGTTTTAGAAATATTTAAAAACTCTTTCAACTTGTTTGAAAGCTTTAAAAATATTCAATAAACTCATTATACTTTTTTAAAGGGTTTTAGAAATATTTAATAAACTCATTATACTTGTTTGAAGGTTTTAAAAATATTTAATGACTCATTATATTTTTTTTAAGGGTTTTAGAAATATTTAATAAACTCATCCAACTTGTTTGAAGGTTTTAAAAATATTAATGAACTCATTATACATCCAACTTCTTTAGAAGGTGTCAAGAACTTTGGCTTACCTTAATCTGCCCATGGTGGATATCATCAAGGAGGGCTTTATCCTTGGTAAGGCATTGGGTGAGCAGACGCTTCCTGCGGCGTTTATGGGCCGTCAAAAAATGACCGTAGACCTGCACGCGGTTACGCACGCCCCAGATGTGGTTGGATGGGAACCAGAAAGGCTCTTCGATCGGATTTTCGTCCATGCCTAGAACAAAATAGTGTGATTAGGTAGGTGCTTTAGTAGAACTAAGAGTTTTATCCAAAATTTTAGATGTATTATTTTATAATATAAAATATGCGTAAAGGAATTTATATAACAGACTAGCTATTACCCGCTTGGTCTGTTATTTTTTTTATGTGAATATGACGTGTACGTCGTGCATAAAATTATTCTCTTAAACTGAAATATGCCCCTGTTTTCGGGAGTTCAGGCACCCAGAAGCTACATCTATTCCAAATTTTATCTTTTAGTTTAATAGTTTAGTACTACATTTTATTAACCAAGTTCACGGTTGGCAATAAAGGCTCGATGATTTTTTGTACGATTTGAAATTAGAAAAAAAAAATATGCAAGGAAAATATATAGCCTATGCTATTCAGCAGTATACTGAGTAACTTTCTATTAGTGAAAATATTTTTACAATTAAATTAAATGTGTCGGTTTAGTAGTTTCAGAGATTACCTACTACATACCAACAAATACAATTTACTTTTACATAATATTATTCATCATCATATCATCATCATACCAGCCTTTCGCGCGTCCACTGCTGGACATAGGCCACCACCAAGGATCTCCATAATATTATTAGCGTTGAAAAAAGTTTATTTTTAATAAAATTAGTATTGATGAAGGACATTTTACACATATTGCTCTGGTCACGAACTAAGCTCTAGCCACAGTATACATGTACCAGAAACATCGATGACCCTAATTAAATAAAACAAATTTGATTCTTTGTTTGTCCTGTTTAAAGTCAAAAACTACTGAACCGGTTATTTATATATTTATCACTAATTAATTATCAGCGAGTAACATGAGCTTTATTTAAAATTAGATCCGATTTCTTTAAAAATTAAACAGCGGGTAAAACCGCGGCCACAGCTAGTCTCAAATAAATTGATATCAAAACACTTTAGTAATTAATTGCAACCACAATTTAATTTGTACACGTTCCACAATCGCCCTGTAATATAAATCAAAGAATACAACGAACGATTTTACGATTTGACATTCTGATAGCGATACAAATAATCAGATTTTTTATCTGTCCGTGTTTACCAAAGCGTAGATAAAATACTAGTAATGTGAGCTACGCTAATGTAACTCCCCGAGCGATTTGAACAGCAATTATAATATTATGCACGAACTCTTTATTATGCTATATTGTTTAGTGGTTTTTATCAATTGTTATATACTAGCTGTCGCTGGTTAATGTGCTGTTAAACTTTTCAGTAGATACTCAGGATGGTAAGGTAAAGTAAACATGTAGGGCACGCGAATTTTTGCTTACTTTATTTACTATTATCTCTAGTAACTTTAGATAAGGATCTACTAATAATAATAGTAGTAATTTATTTTATCAATACAATTATATAGTGCAAAATCCACGTGAGACTAGGGCCCGAATTAAGCTTAAGCCTATATCTCGGGTCTCCAATAGGGTCGATTTTTTTTTAATAAACCTGCCTTATTGGTGGATTCTTATCTGTAGTTACTAGCGACTGTAGTAAACAAAAAAACTCATGTTATAGCTGATGTTAGAAAGTCACGGGCTCGATAGTTTATTTAAAATACCCATTTTAGGATGTTGAGTCTATCTACACGGTCTCAAGGTACACAGTGTTGGGGTTTTATTTCTATCTCATGGTATTGTGAGTTTATACGGAACAAGTAGTCAGCTCATCGCGATGTTTGGTTAGACATAACAACTCATCTATATAAACAGTTCAACAAGTAGGTATAGTAAAACTGGGACCGGCAGCTAAACGTGCTCTCCAAGGCACTATAGTGGTATTGTATAACAAATGTACACATTTATTTTATTAAATGTATAAACATACATAAATAATCATAAAATAGTTTTATTTTTGACGTGGCTTTTTTATTAAAATTAATATTCCATAGGCATTTCAAATAGACTATTGAAAAAAGTACTTATATCGTAACAACTAATTAGTAAAAAAATATAGAAAACACCTTTATGTTAAGATATTACAGTTTACGCTGCTCACTCAATGATTGTAGTTAAGTCGTTCTTTGCAACAATAAGAATGATAAACAATAATTGAAAACAATAAAGAAGCGATGAGATGTTGGTGGCATACAAGTGTATACAAAGGGGGTCTTGGAGATAAATAACACTTAAGTACATCGTTTCCTGATATCGCATTTTTTTTAATATTTTGTTTAAGAACAATTATTGATCGTCTCCATTCATGGACTTTGTAGGTCTACTCACCATCAGGTAGATACAAAGTCACATGCCGTGCTCCTTTCGCTACCGCACCCTGAAAGGAGACTACCACCACGACAAGAAATCGATGCAGTAATCTCCTGAAAACCTCTTTTTGGCACACGTTTACCCTTTTCACGAAATTTTCGATAACTTTTTAAGATAATTTCGTCAACAACTCGTCGTATTTTCGTTATTAGCTCCGTAATTTTCACAAACAAATTCCCCGTCAAAAATTCCCAAAGAAACAAGTTTAGAAGTGTCAGATCACAGAACATTTAGTGGCGAAGTTAATTACTCCCCGCCGGTGTCGTGAGATAATTCGTCCTAGAAATTTTGTCTGCAATAACTGCTTAGTTTCTGCCAGTAGATTGCAACATCTAGAAATCAAATATCATCAACGACATTTCTTATCCAACGTAGACCACAAAAAGTTAGTTAACATGTCGCTATAACGAAGAGTTACTGCAACTGCGACCCGTACGAGGGCGGTCACCTACTTCAACATCCTGAATGGAGCCAACAGTTTCAAATTAATTAATTAAATTCTCCACAGAGATGTTGCATAATGAATGAATGATAAACAAAACATGTGCGACATTTTCAAATCAAATTATGTAAATCTTCACAGGTATTAATGAATAGTCAAAAAAAAAAAAGTTTAACAATGAAGTCTAGAGCGTGTTTGGTTAGGTTGTTATATATATCGTCACCAAAAGAACATCTATTATTTTTCATTAGATTAATATAAAAATTAAACTATTAAACTGGTACATGGTACAATGTGTCATTATATGACAATGTCGCCGCCCATTTGGAATCGGCATCATTAAACCGACATATTAGGAGCGATCAATATTTTAAACAAGGTCCATGATTGGGGTCGATTACCCATGTGCATTGTAGGTCGCTTAACATCAGGTAGATACAAAGCCACTTGTCATTTTGGGTATTGCATTGACTTTATACAACCATAAAATTGATTGGTGTACCTTAATATTTGCACGCTAAATTGGCAGAATTGTTTTATTTTCCACCTTGTAACCGTATTCTAGCAAATGAAGATTATTTCATTTCATTACATCATTTAAAAAAAAAATATGCCCCCGTGCCGACCATCCTCACCGGCAACATCCACGACTTAAATATTTATTTTAAGTATAAATTTTACAAATGATAAATCGCATTATTTTCTCTATGTCTCTGAACATTTAGTAGCGAAAAAATCCAAGAAAAAATATATAAATTTCAATACGCAATCATATATTTCATTTACAAGAATTTAGTACAAATTTATCATTTCGTAGCATTTGAAGTCGAAACCTCTGGAACCTTGAGACCGAGACTCGCGGATTTATCTAAGACTAACAAGGGTTTTTGAAATGTTGAGATCCCAATTGGTACAATTATTTAAAAGAGAAAATCAGCTTTACAATGTTATATGGCTAGATTTTCTTTTTCATTCATTTAGATTTAGTGTTATCAATTTTCTAAGTTTAACCTAATTAATTTTTAATAAATTATTTAAACACACGTACCTACTTATCAAAATAAATGATATTTTTTTAACAGTATTTTCTGCTACCCATGGAAATATTGGTTGATGTAGAAATTTCAATAATAAAGTGGTAGAGTAAAAGCCCGGCGAAGTGGAGGAGGCATTAATTATATTTTTTTAAACCTTTTTCTTTTAATAATTCAGTAGTTCTCTGCGAAAACTCTGTTTTAGTTGGGTTTTCATTTTACAAATATCTATGTACCTACCTAATATTATGTTTTTTATATATAATAATTGTTATTTATGTTAATTATGACTGTAGAGTTTTTTAAATAAGATATGAAAAAATAATCAGTAACCATTTGAGATGAATGGAGAAAAGTGTAATCTAGATTATTTTGTACTTATTAAATAAATATCATCATGGGTGCCTTACGGCGCCCGAAACCGCCTAGACGGCCTCACGGTACCCAGACGAGGGGTTTTTAATCCTACTTCGTCATAGCAGTTAGTGTGAGTCTACACCGAACAAGTCGCTAGCTCGTCGCGATGTTTAAATGGTCTCAATAACCCATCTATAAATAGTTTCAAAAGTTGGTATACGGAAACTGGGATCGACAGCTTTACGTGCTCTCTGAGGCACTATAGTGGTGTTGTTAAACAAATGTAAATATTTTTTTAGACTAATAATTCATTGGTACATATCGGGGCTTGAACCAGGGACCTAAATGTTTTTATTAAAATGTATTAAATGTAAATATTATTATCGCATATAACTGCTTATTTAAATAAATTATTAATTATCATGATTGTTTTATAACTCTAAATAATATATTTGGACATTATTAAACGTTAACGCTCCTTTCTTCATTTCTAATATAAAAGAGCAGTAGATGATGCGTATGCGACTCGGTATTGTGTCACCGCGCCACGCAGTGACCTCATTTTGGTTGTATAAATCTTAATCTCGTCTTTTGGATTCATACCAATACTTTCTTATCGTTTGTTTGTCCAAATCTAAACTTTATAGAACAATTAATAAAAATAATATCAATTATCAAAGCAACTAACGATTATATATATATATATATAGTAGAGTTTCATATTAAAAAAAAATTTAGAGTTTGAAGTAAAAAAATGTTTATTTAGTTGCAAGTTTTTGTTTAGAGTAGAGTTTTATATTAAAGCTTTAATGTGAAACTCTACTCTAAACAAAAACTTGCAGCTAGATACTCTACAGACTCATAACAATTAACACAGATTATCTGTCACAGACTATCACGCACCAAATAAAAGGGCATGATTTAAATACTAAACAGAGTTATAGTGAAACTGGAATCGACAGATTAACGCGCTTTTCTATGGTGAAGTGGACCACTACAACATGCAATTGAGGTACTCAAAGGTGACCGTTAAACTTTGCAATCTTTGAGTTCAAAGCGACGTATAAATACGCATATGATAGACATAGGAAGATGCCTGGAAATTAGAAACTCATTGATGAAGACAAAATTGTAGATAATAATGTGGAGAATGAGACCATTGGTAGTGAGTAGTTGCATTTAGTAGTAGTTCGTTGTGTGTTAATTTGACCGTACTAGTGGCTATCCGTAGCCGTAGCTTAAGAGAAATCAGTGTCTGCCTTTGAGTAGTCTGTGAGTACGCGGTGCGCGGTAGATCCTGGCGGAGGTCAGATTTCGTGGAAACCATAGAGTCTGGGTGACTCGACGATCCCATGTGTAGGATGCGCGTCTTGTTTGCGGAAATGTGACTTTCCCGGGTTTCGTGGAAACCGTAGAGTCTGGGTGACTCCGCGATCCCGTGGATGCGTTCCGGTGGCTCCTGTGGCTCACAGCCGTCTAGAATGAATGCAAACTATCACTATGGTATTATTACAAGAGTTCAGTAAACTAGAGTAAATTTTTGTTGTAAGTTTAAAGGTCATTAGTCCGTGGTTTTCTGAATTGGTTTTGTAAAGGTTATCTGTTACCTTAATGTTTTATTGTGAACCTATGGTAAAACGTAGTAAGACTAAGTAGGTTGTACCTACCAACTACAATTAGTTGATTGGATATAGTGGTACTGTGCTACTTGTCTTTTGCAGGTTTCCACGAGGACGTGTGCAATGCAGGATGGCAGTGTCGGAACTTTCATGAATACGAGCCATGATTTGATATGAAACAAAAGCACCTTAAGCGGAGCGCGTGCACCGAGCGACGGCTGTGAATGCTGCCAGATAGATTGTGGTCAAGAGACGTAAGAGAACGTTGTGTGAAACGAGGTGTGCACGTATGCAGAAGAACTGCCACGTGGTTTCCTTTAAGTGAATTTTATTATTATAAAGTTTAAATCAGTTTAAGTTAGGCTAAAATTTTTGTGTTTGTGATATAGATTAACAACGTTATAAGTTAATAGTTAGTTTTATTTTATCATATCGCCCATCTAAAATGTCTGACGAACAAAATCGGCATCCCGTTCTGACATATATATTTGAACCGCGCTCCTTCAGAGAAAAACTGAAGCGTGTTGTAACCGCGTCTTTTGGTCAAAGGTGTATTTTTTTCTTGTAGAGTGTTTAGCAGTAGCAGAAGAGCCCGAAAAGTCTTGGATCCCTTGGGTACTCAAGGGAATTCTTCGCTGGGGAAGAACCACTGCCACTCCCGTCATTATTAATATGATTCATGTGAGAAGTGGGGACCTCATATTTAGAGTTTTGTTTCCCTGCTTCAGGCTACTCAGAAAATCATCAGTAACGACAAGGTGGGGAAAAAACTCCACCTCCTGGATATCCTGAGGTCGTCTAGACGGTCCTGGGTGCCGTAATATATATGACTAACGATTATAAAGTTTAAAATAGTAATGCCATTGGAAACTTTCGCGAGTTTAATTAAAACGTGCAGTCGAGCGCGGTAACTTATTTAAGAACAGATAAACTTTGGGAAGTTAAGCCTTAACAAAAAACTGTCCACAAACTTCGCAATGAATTGAATTTCAAGCTAATTGTTAGTTTTAACGCCTTCAGGTTAGTAACTAAATCTGATTTCCACTTTAATTAAATTAACTTACTACGGCCGAGTTGCTCTTCTTGAATGTATGGTAACGGTTAATTCGCTCGTCAATATAAAAATCAGTAGTTTCTATGAAAAATAAAATAGAGTAGGTATTCATTATTAGGCTTTAACCTTGTTGCTTTAAATTCATTTTAAATCAGCTTTATGTATACTAGCGACCCGCCCCGGCTTTGGATGCATTATATGTATCATAAATTTAAACCTTCCGGAATAAATTGCCTAAATAATGCTGAAAACTGCATCAAATTCCGCTCTAGTTTAGAAAATCAAACGTACAGACAAGCAGACAAGGAAATCGTTTTTTTTTTATACTATGTAAAGGGTGGTGAATCTAGCGTTTGCATTTTGAAGTAGTGGTTATTTTTAGTCTGGTAACACTTACGTCATTCGTGTTATGACAGAAAGTTAGTTTAATATTAACGAAATGAGTTCAATGGTGGTAAAAGTAAAAAAAATATATCCAAAGTTTTTATCCAGTTTTGAAAACGAATAATCATTCAAAATGCTGATTTCAATTGGCTGTCTCGGCGCTGTGATTTGACTTCGTTGGACTATTTTTTGTAGGGATTCATTAAGGATACGTGTTACGCTAACCATCCAGAACCGATTAATGCCTGGAAACACGAAATCAAGTTGCCTTTTATGAGATAGGGCCCCAAATAATCGACAATGTACTGAAAAATTGGGTTGATAGGATGGAGTACTGTAAGGCTAGTTTTGGCGGTCATTTGAATGATATT
The DNA here is from genome assembly GCA_947458855.1 of Monopis laevigella. Classification (NCBI taxonomy): domain Eukaryota; kingdom Metazoa; phylum Arthropoda; class Insecta; order Lepidoptera; family Tineidae; genus Monopis; species Monopis laevigella. Next base: position 18,485,900 of record OX381576.1, read on the forward strand.
GTTTTCCATTCATAAATGTTTAGATTCAACCTTTCTAATAAATTCAACTTTGAAAAAATATTCATAAGTTTTTTATTTATAGCCGATCAAAAATGCAAATTTTAAACGGCCCACCCTTTATATATTGTTCTATACGGTAATGTTTTGACAACGCTCAAATCTTCTATTATTCTTTAAAAACATATACCTAACCGCTACGTGCGTTGGTTACTTAATCTGATCTAAGATAAATTAATTCGCGATAAAAAACGAATATTGGTTTATTTCACCCAGTCATTTCGCTGATGTTGATTCTGGCGAGCGATTTACCGCTACCACCTTTTACAACTTGACCTAATCCCTGCCCCGGCATCAGGGGCAACCCTAACCGGTTCTCAGCCCAACCAAACAACCAGGGCCAAACGCCAAGTGATAAACATCTAATAAATGATAAATTAAAGTAATTTCTATTTTCAAATCGGTAGGTAATTTTGTTATCAATTTCGCAATCAAAAAAAAAAAATTGAATTAACAGAACGCTGCAGCACTATAATCCAATATCGGTAAAACATTTCATATTAGGTTACTGCAGTGGCCGGAAGTTAAAGCTTTTCCTAATTATGCACAATTTACATCTAAGGCAGTCTAAGGCACACCTTGCGAAGCAGACATTGAGGAAATTGCATTAGGTATTAGTTCATTATTGAAGAAAGGTATGCTGATACCAAATTATATAGAGGTCAGTGAGTTATGAATGCCCATCCCATTAATAGAATACCTTTAAAGGTAATTATACGAGAGGCTTCTAAGTGATAACAGGTAAGGGACCCTCTAATTTCATTATATCAACAGAAAGTCCCGGTAAATCTAGATAAATTTTCTCAGGAATAATCTGATTTAAACTCGGATATCTGAGTGTAAAAATAAGATCCTCTTCAAGTGGTAGTCTTGCTTGGAATGTTGAAGTTTATTTAGTTAGCGGAGATTAAACTCTGGACTGAAGCACGCGCATCTCTTAGTTAATAGGAAAAAATGATGTTAAAGCAACGTGAAGTTACCTTTATTACTATTAGGGAAAATTTGAGATGGAAGATAAAATGCAATATACGGACTTTATTAAATTTTTTAAGTTAAAAGGAGATAAATAATTGAGAGTACTTATGTCTGTTTCATGTTGACACGGCCCGGACGAGATATAAAAATTTAACTTTAATAAAGGTGATTCGAGAAATAAAGATCGTTTTCGGTCTCTATAACTTAGCTAAGCCGACAATACAGATGTAAAAACTGTCAAGTCACGTTTCGATTTTAGTCTGTGGGTTCACCGGTTTTCCGGGCCGGAGGTGGTAGTTTATTTCATGGTATGATTACGAAACTGGCGATTTGACGACAAGCAGCGAGTATGGACTCGTTTCTATTGCAAATACGTCTTCGTCGCCGCCCATTTCGTAACCGCATCATTTAGACGGCATAGTGATAGCGATCAATATTGTTAAACAACAATCTATTAATCGACCCCATTCAAAGACTTTGTAGGTTTGCTTACCAGCAGGTGGATACAAAGTCACATGCCGTGCTTCAATAAAAAATCGTTTTAAGTGTACATACTCGTATGTATAATATATACCAAGGAGTAATACCATGTATTTATTTTAAACACGAGCGCCTCGTGTAGAGTGCGCGGCGACAACTGCATATAGCGTGCATTGCACACGTAGTCTATCTAATAGTAGCCTAAGGCACGGTCAGACCGACGAGCGTTTACCTAGTACTTAGGGTACGCGTGAACTACCCAATGGCAGTCACGCTTATTGGTGAGCTAGAAAAGTAAATGATATACCAAACTACTAATAACATTATAAATAAAATGTCAAAGTGAACTATGTTTTTATGACAAGTAATATTTTTTACAGTAAACTGAACCTTAATACAATGGCATACAGAGCATAGGGTTTACTATAACTTGCCATTGATATTCTTAGAATATGCTGCGATTAGGTGGAATAACACCCGAGACCGTCTAGGCGGTCGCCGTAAGCCACCCGTGTTGGTACGCAACTACGTACGCCATTGACTGTACCAAGCGAGTAAAGCTAGGCTATTATGTATTAGTTTATTTTATATGTGTTATGCATTAGTTTTAAATCAATTAACATTTTTAAAGTTTAATTTTAATAGTTGTCAATGTGAACCGAAAACTAGAAAACTATATATTGATAACCCATTTACAAGATAAACAGTATCGCAAGTTGGTATAGTGAAACTGGGATCGACAGCTTAACGTGCTCTCCGAGGCAATATAGTGGTGTTGTTAAATAAATGTACATACATTTTTAGATTAAAAACTCATTGGTACATATCGGAGTTTGAACCAGGGACCTAAGTGTTTTTAAGTCTAAGGTCTAACCAACTCGGCCACCACGTATACATATAAATTGCCGTGCGTTAGTCTATAATGTGTCTAGTGAAGTTTAAAAAAAACTACACCAATTCCAAAAGTAAACCATAGTCCAAGTGGACATGCACTAATTAACCAACAGCTAACCAATATACGAGCGGGACATGAACATGTTATATATTGTTTCTATATTCCCACAAGAACGTAGTCGCGGGTGAAAGCTAGTTTATAATATATATCGCATCAGTTTAAGTACGTTTTCTTCTTCAGATAGATATAAATGTAATTTCAGTTTATTGTAAGTGATGAAATTTCTGCAGTAGTTACTGCAAAGTAGTGACTGAAGTACTCGTATAAAAGAAATATTAAGAATCATAAAGAAATACTCATTAACAGAATAAATAAAATAAATAATTTTAAGTTTGAAGGTATTCAAATAAATAAAAATATATATCTGAATAAAATGCGCATTGCTCATTAAAACTTAAGACTTTTCCAATGCAACTTTATTATAGAAAAACTTTAGAAATCTTGTGCTTATTCTGCGACAAACTCTTCAGTAGCTTATAACTTAGTTTTAATTGTGTTTATAGCCAACTACATCTCAAGATTATGAAATAAAAAAGCAGATACGCTCGTAACTGCAAATGTCGTTAATAACTGATATAAAAACTGGAATTTTATTTTTCAATGAAAACTAGTTTGTATTGGAATTTTATCTCGGATGAAATCAACAATGCACGAGCAGTGTGGAAACAGGTTCAGATTTAACAATTACTGACATAAAATCACGTATTTCAATAAAAATTCTGTTCAAAATAAAATCGCTTTATAATCCACACGTTATCAGGATTAAACACATTGAAAAGTAAATTAATAAAGTAGTTAAAACTGTTTACAGATAGGCCGCGCACTGAAGTTCGATGGCCGATTTTATTATAATAATTGGGTCATAGGGCCGTTTCAGCCATTTTTATTTCATTTCGGTGTTTTAAGGGTTTTACAAGCTCTATCAAACCAAGAAGAAAAACACGGTAATATAAAGTGGCCATCCTGTTACAAGTTTGTCGTTCAAAATGTTAATATTCCTATAATAACTATTAAAAAAAACAATTCAAGGTGCTGCATCTACTTTAATGTTCACTGGTTTTCGGAAGTCTTTTCAGGGATGGGCTACGAAACATGAAGTTTATTAAGCTATATTTTATATTTCGAGACCAATGCTGCCAAACAACAATATATTGATAGACTTCATTCATGGACTTTGTATCTTAGCTTATTATCAGGTAGATACATACTGCGCTCCTATAAAATAAAATCATAGTATAATGTTATAATCTCCAATTATATTATAAAACCAAAATCGGCGTGCATGTATGAGAGGAGTTATGACTGTGGACGAAGCAAAAGGAGTATGTAGGGATACAGTCAAGTAGCGCTAGGCTGTCTCTGTCTACCCCGTAAGGGTAGCCTGGTGTAAAGATAAATAAATTATTACACCCATTCAGAAAAAAAAAAATTAATGCGTATTTTATTAGTAGTCAGCGACAAACATACATTCAGATATAGATAGCTACTTTAATACTGTGTGGAGATTACCAGGCAAAAATTTATAAGCCGATAATATATGTAAATTAATATATTTGTATGTATGGGTTTTAATATTGACCTAATTACTTGATTAATTGGTTATTGGAAAACAATACCCGGCTTAACAATAATTTCTCTGAATTAATGTTAAACTAAACGGAAATATATAAAACTAGTTTATTATTCTTTATGTACGAGTATATACTTATATATATAATAAAATCGTAGACTTTCTGTGCATGTACATTAAAGATTTTTGCAAAATAAGTTATTCGATTGTCGGTTAGTTTTTTTTCACATAAAATTTAGTTATTAGATTTAAAATCTAATTACTTAAAGATAAGAAGCTTTATTGAGAGTACTATTTAGAATTAATTTCATCAAAGTCGGTCTACAGAATTACAAGTAATATATATTTTTAATTATATTAGAAAATTCATTGCGCTATGTGCTACGTACGTCGAACCATGCGCGCCAAGAGCCGTTTGTGTCGTTGTGGAACTTAGACAAGTTTATATTATGACAGTTGTGGCAGATGGGCAGCAAGGCATGGTAGCCATGGTCAACATGTTTACTTTACCTTAGTAATAACAGGTACCAATAGAAAATAGCATCTTTTTGTTTTATTTATAATAAATAAATAAACGGAGACGAAATTGCCACAAGCAGGTAATTAAATAAATAAAAACTAATAAAAAAGCAGGTAACAAAATAAAACTTACCTAAATAAAATTTCGGTACATACTTTAATGTAATTTTATTTTTACAGTCGAAGATTTTTTTTTATCAATCAACTAATGGTATTTATTAAATTAACCAAAACAAACCAAACAAATTTAAAGGTGAGGGTTGTAGGTCTCGCTAGACTGACTGACTGGTTTCGTTACCACCATCCATATAGATGCGAAACTGTACCTAGTCATGTTTAAATTTTAGTGCGTGGGTTCACCGGTTTTCGGGATCTATTTCTGGTCGAGGTGGTCCTTTTAGGATGCGGTTACGAAACGCAGACGATAAAGTAGCGAGGATAAAATAATATCCGTAATGAAAATTCGTCTTTGTCGCCGCCTATATTGTAACCGCATCATTTAGCCGGCGTAGTGAGAGCGATCAATGCTGTTAAACATTTTATTGATCGGTCTCATTCATGGACTTTGTAGGTCTGCTTACCATTAGGTCACTTGCCGTGCTCCAGTAATAAAAAAAACTGTACAGAAAAATGTATATACAAATATTGTTTAGACATGAGTGGAAATCGAACTTACGACCTCCGGTATATAATAATAATAATAATTCTTTATTCATAATTAATGTTTACAATTTATAATTTTAATTTACCGAATCCCATACTAGGAAAAACCTGTGCTATGGGTATTCGGTTTACAATTATTGAAATAATTACATATTACAAACCATGTGTACGTACTATGCGTGCTATTATGAAGAAGAAAGCGTTATAACGCTTAATATAAGTGGTATCTGAATGTAGTAGTGTCTGTAAGGTGTGTGTCATGTATGTTAATATTATGTTCTTGGTGGCGGGGTAGAAAGGCCGTGTATGTTGAAAGTTTAACTTTTTAAGGGTAAGTGGAGTGTATGTTTGTGTGGTGTGTGTTTGTAAGCTGAGGTGCATAATGATGTAGTTGGTAACGGGGTAATAAGTCAGTATAAGGTAAGGTGTTTGTCTCGGTATGAAAATGTGGTACATGTATGTTTGTGTGGTGTGGGGTTGTTCGTGTAGGGTGAAACATTGATTAATTAAGGATAAGTGGGGTGAATATTTGTGTGGTGTGTCGTTGTGTTGGAGGTGCATGTATTATAGGGGGGTTGTTCTGTAATGAATGCTTGTTGTTGGTTACGGGGTAGTAAGGCAGTGAAGGGTTAAAAGTTTGACTTTGTAGGCGTAAGTTGTTGTAAGTTAGTGTGGAGAGGTTGAGCTGAGATGCATGTTATGTAGTTGTTGACGGGTATAAGGTAAATGTTTATGTCTCAGTATGAGTGTATGTTGCATGTATGTTTGTTTGTGTGATGTGTGGGTGTGAAAGCGCTTATGTTAAAGTTTGTAAGAAAGGCAATAAGAAAGAGTTCTTATTCAAAATTGTAGTTAGGTATAGACCGAGTTCAGGATATATTCTTTTCATTACACAATAAGAGGTGTTTTCTGTTATTTTGTGATGTGCAGGATTTCCTCTGTTTCAATGTAGTCCTTTTTTAGTAGCCATTTATACAAAGTTTTTTTGCAAGTAAATTTTGACATGTCCAGTATGTTCAGAGTTTTATTCACCTTAGAGTAAAGAAAAGGAGCCATATGGTAATAGAACTTATTACAAAAAACAGTTTTAGTTTTAGGTATTAACCATTTGCTGTATCTCTTTGTTTTGCCTAATGGGAGTTTTGTTAGGTGCGCTATTTTATGAAATCTAACTACAATATTTTGAATGTAGTGTTGTCTAACGGTATACAATGCTAACAGCACAACCAACAGTCCACGAAGGCGTTTAGATTTAATAACTCATACATTTGGCGAGATTGACATTAACAAACCGTTTTTGTAACAGCCCAGGAAATATTTACTGGAATAGTTTAGATAGATAGCACTATGTCTTGAATAAGTAGAAGTTTCTTAGCGACGCGGAGCATACGGAAGAACAACCAAGTGACGCATTCGAAATAGTTCTTGGTAAGTTGTTCAGGCACATTGCTTACAAACCACGTTACAGTTACGTCACTATCTACCTGAATGTTAAACTTGTACATATACGTGTTTAGTTTAGTAATATACAGGATGAATAATGAAAATTAAAAGGTTGTAATTTTTACAAATTTAAGGCTCTACTGATCAAATAGAACACCTTTTCCCATGGAACCCAGGTGGTTGACTGGTAGACAAGGCATTAAGTCCCCCTTTTGTAATAAATAATGTGTTTATAAATAAATCAAACTTACTACACATGGTGACTTTAGGACTTTGAAAGGTTGTACTTTGGGCTAATATGAGTTTCTACTGATCAAAACGAACAACTTTTTCCACGGATCCATGTGTCGCAAATGAAAAAAAAATTTGGCTTCACCATACAAATTGGTCATTTTAATATTACTAGTACTTTCTATAAGAATAGCTGACCAGAGATATTCAAATGGGGAGACAGATAAATAAATACCTAAACCTCACCAACCAGACCAGACATTGTGAATTTAATCAATAATAAAATTGTAGCATCACTTACTACTTTTAGTTTAGAATATATTATACTCGTATGGTCTTTAAATTGTCACCTACTTAATATTTTACTCTCAGATGTTTCATTTGTTTATTGTTAAAACATGCATAAACACTGAAAAGCTAAACAGAAACATAAATAGTCTTGTTATTTATAGCTATGAGAGATTTTGAAAGACAATCAATCGGAATGAAATGATAAAACATGTAAGAAAAAGTCTTTTTGTTTATCTATATCGCTAAGAAAATAATATCATATTGATAGGCTATTTTAAGATAAGTTGGTCTCAATTAAATTTTTTTGCCAAATTAAAATGATTTTGGTAAAATATTTTGTGAGGGTTTTTAGGGTTGGCTATGTAAATACTTTAATTTACAAAAGCGACGCCACGTGAGTGTCAGGTCTTCGTTTATCTGTCTGCCCGTTTGAATATCTCTGGTCAGTTATATTATAGCGTTGCCAGTCTTCCTTTAATTTAAAGGACGTCCTGATTGCTTGCCCTAAAAATATATAGTGTCCTTTGCTTTATTCTTATTTTATAGTGAGTTTAATTTAATAAATGACACCATTACGGGGCGTTTGAATGAAAACAACAACATGTCTCTTATTTTCAAGCTTAGTCCTTTATTTTCTCCTAACAAATCCTTTACAACACAAAACGCAAGCTGGAAACCCAATCATACTTGAAATCTTAAATTGTTAAAGATATTGTACATACTATTTACATATCCAAAAGTGATAAAGCAAATGTGTTAAGGTCTCGTCCTATGGATAATTTCCGATATAATAAAATACCTGGGTCCTATTTCATAAACGTGAAAAAAAAACGTGAAATTTTTTATTAAATTAATATACTTTCAATTATTCACTTTGAACAAACTAAACCTCCTGAGGCCTTATTCCGAGTTTGCAACCGCTAAACACGACAAGACGCTGCGTAAACTACAATTATTAAAATATAAGTTCTATCCTGTTATTAATAGAGTTGAAATTCCAATGCACCGAACATGTTCAAACTTGCGAAGAATTCATGTATTTCAAGATGGTGGCATTATTATAGCCAACCTAAAACAGGCTATGGGCCTTAGCACAAGAGCATCGATAGGCTCGATAAATCGACAAAATCAATACATATCGATTTTATTAATGAATTGTTCATTCATAAACTTTATTTTATCGACTGTCAAACTATATCGATGTGGCTATGCTAAGCCTTTATATAACCATTGGAATATAAGTTATATTTCCATATTTATAGTTTACGCAACGTCTTGCCGTGTTTAGCGGTTGCAAACTCGGAATAAGGCCCCTGTTCATCAGCAGGAATTACTAGGATTTGCAGTAGAAAGTTTTAGCGTGTGGTCCCCCGGTGTCAGATTTTAGACAAATTTTAGAAAAACAAAACCGGAAAACCGCGCCCAGGAGGTTCCTTTCTTCAATAGGTAAGCCTGTTCAAATGGGCAATGCCGCCGGCGTTTTCCGGGCACTATCGCCCCCTGCTGGTCTAGAGAAGTACATATCGCCTATAATGCAATAGGTAGAATTTTATTATTATTTACATTTAGGGAATAAAGATCACTATGAAACATTGTAAATATTCACAAATAAATTACTATAAATCTGTAATTTATTTGTAAGATCTTATATCTACCTTCAATACCCTCCTGGGAAATTTGACAAAAAGTAAAATCGGGACCGATTAAACAAATCTGTAGAAAGGCAAAGCGAAGATTTCTATATCTCTATAACATTCATTCAGTTTAATTACTATAGAAACACTTGAACTGCGTGCATTAAAAATTGGTATGAATAAGTACAAAAAGACTGAACTTAATGATTCGATGCCGGAGGAAAGAATCACATTTGTCATCTGTTATTATTGTGAAGTAAGTCAGACACTAAGCCCCTAACTTTAAGAGTCAATTTTCTCTGCCACCGAATAGATCCATATTCAGTTATATCTACGGAATAAAATAAACATAAGGGTGATCTCTGATGATTTATAAATAAAAATAACACAGTTAAAGGCGGTATGGTTTTTTAGGTGGGAGGAAGGTCTCTATAACTTCGTACAAATGCAAAAACCGGCATAGTGGGAGCGATCAATATTGTTAAAGAACAATTATTGATTGACCCTATTCATGGACTTTGTAGGTCTGCTCACCACCAGGTAGATAAAAAGTCACATGTCGTGCTCCAAAAAATATATAAAAAAACTCATAGCTTGGATCTTAATTTGTGACCTGAGTAATATGATAAAATGTCCTACTTATAAAAAAATCAGCCTACGCACTCGGCGTTTGAGAAAAGTTATGATTAAGCTAAATGAGTAAACATAAGAGGGCTTTGCGTACCCTTCAGATAATTTGTTACCAACAGCGATAGATACTAATAATATCCATATTTTACAAATAATATAATTATTTATTTGTATACTAGATACGCTGTTGGTAACAAATTATGTGGGTTGCTTAGTAACTAACCCCTAACCTCCATATAAGTGGGATTAGTGTATTGAATTAGTGTTTTTTAATAGACAATTTGCGCAACCATGTGTGGCAAATACCGCTCCTATCAAACGCCGCGGGTGCTCGCGTCAAGGGCGTCGCCGGGAGCGTCTCGATTTTTTTTCAATGTACGCCTTATATACACGTCCGAGTTGGTTAGACCTTGGACTTAAAAACACTTAGTTCCCTGGTTTGAACCCCGGTGTACCAATGAGTTTTTAATGAAAAAAAAAGTAGTTACATTTGTTTGACAACACCACAATAGTGCCTCGGAGAACACGTTAAGCTGTCGGTCCCGGTTTCACTAAACCAACTTGTGAAACTGTTTATAGATGGGTTATTTAGTCTATTCAAAACATCGCGACGAGCTAGCCACTTATTCGGTGTAGACTCATACCATCGGCTACGACAAGGTGGGATTAAAAACCTCTCCGCTGGGTATCCTAGGGCCGCGGCGCTCTCGGGCGGCGTAAGGCATACGTACATATCATCGCGGGTAAATACTAAAGAAATCCCCAGAGTTATTATGTTTCGAGTTTATTTTTTGGATTAACACCTTTTCTTGGTTTTTATCTAAGTTATGCAGTAGTGTAATTGTTATCATTATTATCAGGATTTTGGAGTTCATTACTAATCAATCAAGTCCGTTAGTGTATAAGGCCACGAAGTTCCAAATAATTTAGGTGAAAATGTAATCAGGGAGCAAACACTGATTACTTCGATACCATGATATTTCATTCGAGTTAAGACCGAAAATTGTTTTTGGTATCATAAAAGTAAAACAGCATTGTTTGAATTGGCCATGAAGGTAAAAACCGTGCACGTCCGCGCGCTGAGTATATGAAAAGAAATACGTTATTTTAGATCTCACCTCGAATGAGATCTCACTGTACCAAAGTCGGCAGTCACCCTCCTGCTTACATTGTCACCTAAATTATTTGGTCCTTTACTACAAAGGATTCATTGATTTCAAAAGAAACTACCAACTTGGTTTTGGGATTCTTAGTCCCTAGGACAAACTTTACACAGACAAAGAGCTAATGGATCAGTGTTCCTAAAAGTAACCTCGTATGTCGTATACTGGTAGAACTTTAGAGTCCCAACAGTAACATAGGCGACACCGTAACAATGGAACGGAGTTACTCGAATGCTTCCTAGCACAAATGTACCAACGAACTTATGCTTTCGAAGTAGTTTCCAACAAAGTTTAGCTTATGTTCCGGACTAGACTAGTTCTTTAATCAAATATTTTGAACTTCAGAGCAAATGCCCAAAAAAAAAAGATTTCCCAAACGTTTATGTAGAAATGATCCCTTAAAGAGTCACTAAAATATAGAAAATATCCTTTCAGTCCATATTAAATGAATTATGCAGCAAAAATGCAGTCCAGGGATGGGTGACCGCTTTATACAACGAGGCCATATCATCATAAACACCGCAACAAGCTCACCACTTGTTAGGTGTTGCCTCTTAATATCATAATCAAGTGCCCTAGTCATGTTTCGGTTTTAGTCAGCGGGTCCACCGGTTTTCAGGAGATTACTGCATCGATTTCTTGTCGAGGTGGTAGTCTCCTTACAGGGTGCGGTTATGGAATGGGTTGAATTGACGAAAAGGCAGCGAGTATATTAAAATATACTCGTAATGCAATTTGTCGCCACCCATTTCGTAATCGCATCATTTAGCCGGCATAGTAGGAGCGATCACTTATGTTTAAGAACTGATGGACCCCATTCATGAACTTTGTAGGTCTACTCACTACCAGGTAGATAAAAAGTCACATGCCGTGCTCCAATAAAAAAACCGTTAAAAAAAACCGACAAGACGGCCTCAGGGTTACCAGGGGCATGGGGTAGCAGAAGGAATTCTGAGTCTACACTGATCAACAATCCAGCTATAAATAGTTTCGCAATTGACATAGTGAAACTGGAACCAACAGATTAACGTGCACCGCGAGTAATTAATACACATCATGGTTAAAACCGTGGACTAAAAAGCTGTAGAAGATTTAATAAGAGTTAATAAAGATGTACGTAAGTACAAAAAATATGTTAACAAAGTAATGGTAAAACCAAATAAAGCTATCACATGCCGTACATTACGTTATGTAATCTACAAACTGTATTCCAGGTGGCATTGCGGTTTATTTATGTGCAAATCAGAAACTGCAATAAACTGGCCGTCGTTGTTTGTATTAGTTAATACAATGTTTCATATTTACGAGCGAATTCAGCTAAAATGTAAGCATGGCTACAAAATGTGTTGACAACCAATTTAAATATTAATAAAGCAAATTTTCATAATAAATTATGTAAATGTAAATCTTATAATTTTATAGCTTTTATATTAATTGTGAATTTCTAGAATAAATAAATATAAGTTTATTTATATTTTTTTTATTAGTTAGCAAAGTACGAATACGACTTTACGCTATTGTAAATGTAAATCTTATAATTTTATAGCTTTTATATTAATTGTGAATTTCTAGAATAAATAAATATAAGTTTATTTATATATTTTTTATTAGTTAGCAAAGTGCGAATACGACTTTACGCTATTGTAAATGTAAATCTTATAATTTTATAGTTTTTATATTAATTGTGAATTTCTAGAATAAATAAATACCATCACGGGTGCCAATTTGGCTCCCGAGAACCGTTTAAACGGCCTCAGGGTCCCAGCGGAGGGATTAACCCATCCTCATTTCGCCGATGGTATTCGGAGGCAACACCTAACAAGTGGCGAGCTTGCTGCGGTGTTTATGATGAAATAGCCTCGTTGTATAAAGCGGTCACCCATCCCAGGCCGGTCTTGTTGTCATCTGCTTAACCTTGTTATCAGTTGCGCAGTGACTTAACCACTAGGCTAGGGCCGCTTTAAATAATAATAATAAATATAAGTTAATTTATATATTTTTTATTAGTTAGCAAAGTACGAATACGGCTTTACGCTATTATAAAAAAAAACACAAATCGAGCCGCTTAGAGATTTCTAAAGCATTCCACGCTGCTGCAATAGCAACAGGTGTTTTAAAGAAGATGATTTAAATCTTCTTCTTTGAATATAAGAGCTAAATCTCTGAAAATAGGTGCGATTTTCCACTGTTCCTTCGTAATGCATTTAATTCCCTTTACGAATTTATCACAATCTCCTTCGTTCCTATATTGTATTGTAAATAGTTGGCACGACCTTAGACTTAAAATCACTACAGTTTTAAGGTGAATGGTTCAAACATCAGTGAGTAACAATGAGCTTTTAACTGTTTTCTTTTATGGGCAATTGGATAGTAGAATAGGAAATCTGATAAATTGCTATTGTGATTGGATTACTATGCAATCATGACACAATTGAACTTAAGTTAATTTAAGAGAATCTGGTAATTTCTGCGGCGTACCTACTCAGAATATTATCGGCTAAGAAGAGGTAGGAACAAAGCTCGCATCGGTTTCGCGATCGTTTGGCACCCGTATTACATGTCCTTCGTTTGATTTTGAAACATAATAATGAATATCTTAATAATTAATGTTGGTCTCCTTACAACTTTTATTCTAATATTATATGAATTAGTGCGTTTAGTAAGTATAATTGCATTATATAATTTATTAAAAAATACTAGCTGGTACGCGCGCGCAGCTTTGTGTGCACGATTGGACCGATTTCGATGATATTTTTTGGGTGTGTTTATACTTTGTTTTGGGCAACAACAAATCAATGGCGAAACGAAAAGATTGAAACCCTAAATCTTACTAACAATAAGGCCTTGTTATATTCCCATAATTCGATTTGGAATCCAGAGTACTTTACGTGATGCGACAAACAAATGAAATTCTCAAAAAAATACTTTTTGCTTTCTATTATTTCTGTCTTTCAGTAGATTATTGCAAAAAAAAAAAATGTAAATAGACACGCAAAGTCTACAATTTTAATATATGTACAGATTTATCTTTTTTACTATACCAAATTGTTAAGTATACCTAAATGATTTTAATATCGTATCGATGCGATAACACAATATAACAGGTACTACAGATTTATATAAGAGATGATATCTATAATATATAATACCGATAAGCTATTATTGTCTTTAAATGACCCAAATAGCAATCGATAGCAACATTTTGATATGTAAGTCATTCTTTAAGAAAATTGAGATAAATTGTGTATGAGATTAGATTAGTTTTAATTGCAAGGCGTCTTAAGGGCGTTATCACGGTAATGATGTTCGAAACAAGTTCTTGTATGATAGAAGTCAAGGTTGGATATACAATGAAGGGACAATTTGTAAATTAGATCAAGACTTCGGACAGATGCGCAAGAGTTGCATACTGGGCTAATTTCGCGGTACTTGACAAATAATATATATGTAATACGATAAAGAAGACTGGAAATAAAAAATAATAGTAACATATATATTTTAGTTTTTCTAAAAAACAATATTTTGAACCCTAGCATACAGATACGTAGTTATTTTGAATCCTAGCACAGTCGTAGTAGCAGACGAGTAGGTTATAGATAATCGTAGATGGCTACGGCGCGTTCAATTTTAAATATTACAGAATATTTTTTATTGGAGCACATATTATGAATTCGTATATAAATGTGAGTTTGTATTCTTCTCATATTATCAGCCTGTGTGTTCCCAGTGATGACTTATGGCACTGAACCGTGGTCTCTTACTATGGGCCTCATTAGCAAGCTTAAAATAGCACAACGAGCTATGGAGAGGGCTATGCTCGGAGTCTCTCTACGAGATCGAATCAGAAATGAGGAGATTCGTAGACGAACCAAAGTTAACAACATAGCCCAGCAAATCAGCAAGTTGAAATGGCAGTGGACAGGGCATACAGCACGCAGAACTGATGGACGATGGGCCCGTAAAGTTCTCGAATGGAGACCACGTACCGGCAAGCGCAGCGTAGAATTTCCATCCATAAGGTGGACCAAGCACCTTATTAATTTCTTCTTTATTATTTTGGCATACAAACAGTCATTACAATTTTTAAAATACAAATAGAATATTACAAATTATAGTAGACTTATAGTGCCGATATAAAACATTGAAAAAAGTATTACTGAATATAAACAAAACACAAAAAAAAAAAAAAAAAAGTATTGGCGCTTAAGCACATAAAGAAGAAAAAAAAAGAATACAAAGTACAAGAACTTAAAATTCATGTTCAATATTTATACATGTTCAATATTTATTTAATCACCTACTTACCTTCTCATTCATTTAGAATTTTCATCAGTTCTTTCTTTAAAGTTATTAAATTAATATTAAAGAGGTCAATAGCTGAAAACTTATTATTATACAAATTAAGGGAGCGACACAAAAAACGATTTCGCGTGTAATTTCTTTTACAACGTGGTGGTACAAAAATTGGACGTTTTGTTACTTTGCCACGTGAGGGACGGGTTAAGATACCTGAGCGGGTTATAAAGGAAATTTTATTTAGTATATAACCGCAATCAATTTTCTGATTCAAAATCCTATGCAAAAACGTAATGTCTGTCTGAATACGACGCTTATACAAGCTGGTCATATTGTAGCTTTTAAGAGAGTCTTCATAGTTATTAAAATTTGGGTTATTATGGCTTCCATAGTTCAGTATCCTAATGAATTTCTTTTGAACTCTCTCTATTCTGTCGACATGACATTGGTAGTAAGGGTTCCATATAACACTGCCAAAGTCTAGAATACTTCTAACAAAGGCAAAATATAATATTTTTAGTGTTGATATGTTTTTAAAGGGTTTACTTATTCTATTTATAAAGCCTAGGCTCCGAAATGCTCTTTGTGCTATTGAATCTATATGTAGATTAAATGAAACCTTGTCATCCATAAAAATGCCGAGATCTCTAATATTACGCTGGCGCCTTATTTCTAAGCCGTTCAAATAGTAACGGTTAATCAAAGGTTTAGTTTTTCTGGTATAGCTTATAATATGACATTTATCAGCATTAAGAAAGAGTTGGTTATTAGAACAGTAATTAGAGAGTGATATAAGATCCGATTGCAATCCATGACAGTCATTTATCGATAAAATTTTTCTTATTATTTTAGTATCATCAGCGTAAAGCAGCTGCGTTGAATTACTCAAAGTATTGCCAATATCGTTAATATAGATCGAGAAAAGAAGGGGGCCCAAGTGTGACCCTTGGGGTACCCCAGAGGGAATATATATAAAATTTGAACAGTAGCCTTTTATGCAAACTGCCTGACTACGATTTCGTATATAAGACTCAAGCCATCTCAGGAGACTGCCGTGCACACCTGCCTCCAATAACTTTTTTATAAGAAGGTCATGATTAATTTTGTCGAAAGCTTTTGAAAAGTCTGTGTATACGACATCCACCTGATTGTTACTATCCATTGCTTCCAATAGAAAATCTGTAAAAGTTATCATATTCGTTTCTACACTACGGGATTTAATAAATCCATGTTGTTCCGTAGAAATATAATTACGGAATAATGAACATAATTGTGAAGTTATTATCTTTTCAAATATTTTACCCAGTGTGCATAATTTTGAGATAGGTCTATATTCCGTGAGTACATCCCGCCTTGATGATTTAGGTATTGGCGTAATAAGAGCTTTTTTCCATAGACTAGGAAACGTACCAGTTTGCAAGGAAAATTTATAAATATATGCAATGGGATTAAGCAATTCATCAGCACATTCAGATATAAGAAGTGGATGTACATTATCAGGACCACAGCCCTTGTGAATGTTTACTCGTTTGAATTCACGTAAGACTTCACTTTTATTTAGATTAACGAAGCTAATATCTAAAGATGAGTTGGAAGCAATTATTTGAGAATAGTTATATAATGGTTGATTTACAAAAACTGAATGAAAATATTTATTAAACGCATCACAGATTTGGATACCATCACTTATGGTCTTACCTTGATAGTGCATTTTATCTGGGATGTCGTTATTTTTGTCGCATTTCGATTTTACAAAAGACCAAAAAAATTTAGGATTTGATTTTATTTTCTCTTCAGCAAATTCAATATAATGCCTGTAACATTCTTGTTCCATTTTACGAAATCTAGTCCTAAGGATGCTAAAACTATGATAATCCTTTAAGTTACCATAGCGCTTCCATTTTCTATGAAATTTACATTTCTCCCTGCCAACCCAGATTAAGATCGCAGGAACTCGCTGGATAAACGACGCTTGGTAATCTATAGGAGAGGCTTATGTCCAGCAGTGGACGTCCTATGGCTGATTATGATGATGATGATCCGCCTGATGGTGATCATACCTATAAATTCCATGAATGGGATAGCAAGTGGTAGCTTTCACTAGGCTGGCATGCGTTTACGAAAAGTCAAAGATGAATTTGCATTACAAGTTTAGTACTTATCCTCGCTGCATCAAATCAACCGCCTGTTTCGTAAGCGCAACCTGAAAGGATACTATCAACACGTAATGTTTTATTTTTATATTTTTATTATAACTTAGAAGGGTCTAAGTATCGACATATTAATGAGGACAGGCAGATGAACACCGATATCTCACTTTTTTTTTTTTACAAAGTACACATATTGCTCAGATCACAAACTAAGCTCTAGACTTGTACTATGTGTACCAGAAGCAACGATATAATACATATTCTATTTCATAAACACCCAGACCATGACTAACTGTACAGAAAAAAACGTACTAATATTCTTTGCCATGGGTGGGAATCGAACCAACGACCTCCGGATACAACGCCAAAGGCGTAACCACTAGTCTACGGAGGTTGTCACTTTAAGGCTTACTTTTATTTTTGGCAACTTTAAATAAACGAAGCCTAATATTGGCAAACGCTAAAAGAGTTTCTCCCCCCCAACTTCACCCTAAGCTTTTTGAGCCTATACAATATAAGTGGTGTATTATATCACACGTCTAATTTTTGTAAATTACAGAACCCATCTCATATAACGGGTAAAGTATGCGGCTTGTTCGGGATACCCTTTCGAGAGCTTTAGAAACGGGTCCTCTAATTTGTACGGTGAGCCTGAAATAATAAACTAAACCTTAGAAAACAAGGCTTTATTCAACAAGAAATTTTAGGTGGCAGTGACAGTCATATTTGACAATAAAATAATAGTTTTAAAGTAAGGCCTCAATTCATGTAAATCATATCATTCTTCGCAGCATCAGAAAGTGATATAGTCACTTAAATATGAAGGGGTTTTAGCATTCCTTCGAGGGCGGAGTGATATTGGAGTAGAATCGGTTGTTTGTCCCGGTTCATGTGAAACTCTACTATTATCTAGATTCATTTCTTGGGACACTGTCTCTTCTCTTACTTCATCATTTAATATATTGGCACCTTCATTTAAATTTAGCACATTTTCACTCCCATTTATGTCAATTGTTTTGTTATCTTTATCTGTACTTTCTAAAATTTCACCCATATTCACAGTAGGTGCTAAATGGCGATTAGATACTGTAGTTTCCCGACCATCATTTAGCCTTATGTATGAATAATGTGGATTTGCTTCAAGTAATTCTACTTCTTCCACAAGTGGCTCATACTTGTTAGATCTATTACACTTTCTCATTAATACAGGCCCAGGATTCATTAGCCAAGAAGGAATAGATTGACCACTTACCGATCTTCTACTAAATTTAAATAAACGTTCGTGTGGTGTTTCATTAGTAGTGGTACAAATTAGGGATCTTATTGAATGCAATGCATCTTGTAATACTGATTCCCACATACTTTCATCCATATACTTAGATTTAATTGCTAGTTGTATAGTTTTCCAAATAGTGCCATTAAGTCGTTCACATTGACCGTTACCTTGTGGATTATAAGAAGTGGTTCTGCTAGTTGCAATACCCTTAGATTGTAAATACTGTTTTAACTCATAGGACATAAATGCTGATCCTCTGTCTGAATGTATATAATTAGGAATTCCAAATGTTGCAAAAAGCTGACTTAAACATTTAATTACAGTTCTTGCAGATACATCACTACATGGAAAAGCAAAAGGAAATCTTGAAAACTCGTCTATGATGGTCAACAAATATTTATTATGTGATTTTGATGGTAAAGGTCCTTTGAAATCTAAAGATAATCGTTCGAATGGATTTGTAGCTTTAACCAATATACCTTTTGTTCTACAAAATCTGGGTTTTACTTCTGCACATATTTTGCAAGAAGACGTCATTGACTTAATGTCGTCGACAGAAAAGGGTAAATTTTTAGATTTTACCCAGTGTAGCATTCTGGTAATGCCTGGATGACATAGAGAGTCATGATGTTTGTAAAGTATAGAAAGGTCTTTAGTACTTGCACATACTCTTGATAATGCATCTGCGACAGTGTTTTCCCGACCAGGCCTGTAGATTATGTCAAATTTATATGATGATAATTCTAATCGCCATCGCAGTACCTTTTCATTTTTAATTTTACTGGAATGATGAATGCTAAACATAAATGAAACTGATTTTTGGTCTGTAATTAAATTAAAATGTTTACCTAATAAATAATGTCTCCATTTTCTTAAAGCCTCAACTATAGCATATGCCTCCTTTTCAATTATAGAGTGTCCTCTTTCAGAATCATTTAAAGTTCTTGAATAAAATGCCACTGGCCTTCCTTCTTGCGAAAGTGTAGCAGCTATTGCAAAATCAGATGCATCAGTTTCAACCGTAAAAGTTATTCCATCAACTATTGAATTAACAACTGATTTTGCAATATCATTCTTTAGATCATTAAAAGATTTTACTGCTTCAGCATTAATAGGAAATGTAGAACATTGTGTTAGGGGCTTAAGTTTTTGCGAAAAGTTAGGTACCCATTTAGAGTAGTGAGAAAACATTCCCATGGTTCTACGTAAAGATGGCATATCATTAGGTAATGGTAAATTTAATAGAGGATTAAGTCTGTCAGCATCAGGTTTAATTGTATTATTTGATATTGTGTATCCTAGTAAATTAATTTGTGTTAATCCATATTTAGATTTTTCATTATTTATAGTAAGATTATACTTTTCAATTATATCTAGAAATCTTTTTAAATTAATATCATGCTCGTATTTAGTTTTTCCACACACAGTAATATCATCAAGATATGCAAATGTGCCATTTAATTTCTCAGATTGAATAATTGATGTTAATGTTCTTTGAAAACTAGCTCCTCCGTTAGTAACACCAAAAGGTATTCTATTGAAATGATATAAATTTCCGCAAGCTTCAAAAGCGGTGTATATTTTATCATTGTCAGTTATGGGAATTTGATGGTAAGCACTTTTCATGTCAATTGTACTGAAAACATTATACTTAGCTACATTCGAAACAACTTCTTCTAAATTTGGAAGAGGAAATGCATCCAATTCAGTAAACCGATTTATTGTTTGAGAGTAATCTATCACTAAACGTTTCTTATGATTTTCATTTGAAACAACCAAAACTTGTGCTCTCCAAGGAGATTGACTGTATTCAATAATTCCTTCATTAAACAATTTTTCAATTTCAGTTTTTATAAATACTTTATCTTGTTCTGAATATCTTCTTGATTTAATGGCAATAGGTTTACAATTAGATGAAAGTCGTGTAAATAGTTTGGCTGGAGGTACTGTAGCGGATGCTAGGCTACATATTTTAAGTGTATCTCTTGAGCCGCCAAAGTGTAATTCAATAGAAGAATGATTATTTAATATATCATGACCTATTATTAGATCTGTACATAGGTTGTTTACAATAAGTAATTTTATATTTTTGTAATTATTGTTTAAAAACTGTAAATTAACAAAACAGCATCCTTGAGCATTAGTACTTAAGGATGTTGATGCCATCATAATTTGTTCTTCGGAAGGTAATATCTTTGCTTTACATATGTCTACAATATTTTTACTGATAAAACTCATATTACTTCCAGTATCTATTAAAGCATTGGCGTGGACATTATTAACAACAACTGAAATTATTGCTTTATTTAGACACATCGGTGATGCCGCTGAGATGCAACAGTTTAGTCCTATATTTTCATCATTAACTACCATCATGGCGTTATATCTAGACTGTTTATTGCGGCATACATTGGCTGTATGTCCTTTTTTTGAACAATTTTGACAGTAAAGATTTAATGCCGGACACTCCTTTCTTGAAAAGTGACGTTGGTTACCACAAAAATAGCATTTTAAATTGTTTTTGAATATTTTGACAGCTGCAGATACATTGTTTTCATCATTGCTATTATTTTCAGCAGATGTGGAATTAATATTGTATGATTGATTTCCGGAGTAGGTTTTTGATTGTTTATTTGCCAATTCTAAAGAACGTGCCTTTTCGATAGCATCATCTAAATTTAAGGTAGAAAATTCCAATAAACGTTGACGAATCGGAGAAGAAACTAAACCAGTAATAAAAGAATCTCTGATATAATCGTTTTTATTTTGTTCTGATGACACCTCTTTAAAATCGCAGTCTTTAGCCAATAATTTTAATACACAAATATACTGATCAATAGATTCATCTTCCTGTTGCCGACGTGTTGCTAATTTATGTCTAGCAAAAATGTCGCTCTTCGGCTTTACGTAAATATTTTGTAGAATTGAAATGGCATTTTCATAAGTTTTACATTCACTAATATAGGAATACACTTTCGATGAAATATGATTTACAAGCAAATTGTACTTTAATTTATCTGTATTGCACTCGTTACTTGCCTCCAGGAAATGTTCAAATGTATGTTTCCAATGCAACCATTCTTCTGTTGCAGAACTGGATGTTTGTTCTATATCCAATCTTTCTGGTCTTAGATACTTTTCCATTTTTAATTATTTTATAATATAATCTTGTTGAATAAATTGAAATAATAAACTAAACCTTAGAAAACAAGGCTTTATTCAACAAGAAATTTTAGGTGGCAGTGACAGTCATATTTGACAATAAAATAATAGTTTTAAAGTAAGGCCTCAATTCATGTAAATCATATCAGAGCCATTGAAGACTATTAAGATTCTTCCAGTCGAGAGAGCCATATAAACGTACTTCTCATATTATTAATCCAATTATTGAACGTTATCAATAACTGTAAGTAATACCTTTCTGTTTAACACCATAAGTATATTTTTTCCTAAGGTCCCTGGTTCGAATCCCGGTGTGTACCAATGAGTTTTTAATTTAAAAAAATATGTACATTTGTTAGACAACACCACTATAGTGCCTCGGAGAGCACGTTAAGCTGTTGGTCCCGGTTTCACTATACCAACTTGTGAAACTGTATATAGATGGGTTATTGAGTCTATTCAAAACATCGCGACGAGCTAGCCCACTTGTTCGGTGTAGACTCATACCATCGGCTACGACGAGGTGGGATTAAAACCCCTCCGCTGGGTACCCTGGGGCCGTCTAGACGGTCTCGGGCGCCGTAAGGCACCCGTGAAGATATATATATATATATATTTTCCTAAATCATTATATTCATAAATTATAACGAAAACTGTCAATATAGCGAAGTTATAATGTAATTATAAATTTTAGAATATAATGTAAAATGGTGTTAAACAAACACAAAATATTACTCACAACAATTGATAAAGTACATTTTTTTTGTTAATAATTATATTAATAATATGAGAAGTAGACATTGATTTGATTTAAAATATATATATATAAAAAGGTGTAAGTAGATACTCAGAATAATATAATAGAACAATATTCAATCATTTTTAGAATTAGTTACTGTCTTTCTTTGTATGTCATAAAAACTCCTGGACCAATTTATATAATTTTTTTTTTGGTATAATGCTATGCAATTTATATTATGCCCCCCAGAGCTATTAGCTCTGGGGGGCAAAATATGGTACATTATATTTCGATATACAGAGTGTTTGTGTTTTAAGTGTTTTAGGAAAAAGCTTTATTTTATAAACCAGATAGAAAACAAATCTATGAAGAAAGGTTGGGTATATTACAATGAAATAAAATTTTAGGGAAAATTTTACTAGTGTTTGGTTGGTAAGTACTCACTAAAACCCAAAACTGTACGCATAAATCGGTATTTAAAATTCATAATGGAGCGCAGGTAGCTTTTTATTATGGCAGTGGTACAATGGGCTTGGCATAGTGCTATGGTCAAGTAGCAAATATATTTTTTGTTATAAAATAACACGGGCATAAATTACACACTCTGTAATATTTAGTACACATAGGCAGAGATTTGATGAAATTAATCATTAATATACTTCCTGTGTTAGTAACGAAAGAGATTCAACAACAATAAATCTTGAAAAATAAAATTTTATAGCGATTGAGCTTATTGCTTTTATCTACTGCACAAAGTGGAACAAAGAAATTGAAGCCGTCACATTTCTTTTCTAACAAATTATAGTACAATATAAAAGTATTTTTATCGTTTTGTTAAGTAGGTCTGCACAAGAAACAGCTGCATTAATCAGTTTCATTTGAAGGACAGGTAAGCGCAACAAAATCCATAAATGGATTTGTCCGTGTAAGGTAGTGTTGTCTAAACAGTATCGGTCGCATACTAGTTGGCTTAATAGGTACTGGAGTCTCCATTTGGTATGGAGAAGCCTTTATCTTGCAGTTGATGACTATAAAAGAAATCAGAACCTTTATGGGTTAACTTTAACTTGGTAATCACTTCGGTAGAAATTTAAAATTGTGAAGATGTAGTTAGTTTAACCTTATTAAAATTTAACAAAATCAAACTATATTTATACTATAATAAAAACGCTGTATATTCAATATTTTTGCAAAAAAGTAATGAAAGACGCGAGAAATAGGTATCCGAAGGGTTTTTTTTAACTTTTGTCTTTATTAGATCATTTGTGCGCGCTTATTTGCATAGTTTAAGAATAATAATAAAAATATGTAGGACCATTTACACATACTAGGCTCTAGGCTTGTACTATGTGTACAAGTAACAACGATACTATATATTTACTATATAAACACCAAGACCATGACAAACTATATAGAAAAACATACTATAATTTTTTGCCATAGGTGCTAATCAAACTCACGACCTCCGGACACGAACGACAAGGCAACCACTTGTCAACGGAACGTTTCTCACCACCCGTATCCGTACATAGCCACGGCCCAGCGACTATTGGGATCAAAGTATACCGAGATTTCGAAGCACGTCGGATAGGCCGTTTTTTATAAGGACTTAATACTGTTACTTTTCTATTAAAAAAAAAAATTATAAGTCATAGTCAATATAATTATTTTTACACGGTATGTTTTTATTGTATATTGGTATGTTATTGCGCGAACGAATACCCGCCTGCTAGTTTTAAAATAATGTAATTTGGTATTACGAAACGGGAATATTTAGTAAGGAATTTAATGTAAAGTATTTATAAAATTGTTGACATTTCCAAAACATTGAAAAGGGTAAGTTTATTAATAAGCTGCATTGAATAGAATTTCAAAGATTTCGTTAAGTGCCTACCTACACATTCTAGGGGTATAAAATAATCCTATTTCGAATGGTAAATTGGTACAAAGCTTCGTAAGTACGTAATTGTAACCACACCAGTCTTGTTTGTCCCACCGCATCTAAAATATTAATTATATATATATATCATCACGGGTGCCTTACGGCGCCCGAGACCGCCTAGACGGCCCCAGGGTACCCAGCGGAGGGTTTTTAATCCCACCTCTTTGTAGCCGATGGTATGAGTCTACACCGAACAAGTGGCTAGCTCGTCGCGATGTTTTTGGATAGACTCAATAACCCATCTATAAACAGTATCACAAGTTGGTATAGTGAAACCGGGACCGACAGCTTAACGTGCTCTCCGAGGCACTATAGTGGTTTATTATTAATTATATTATTAAAATTAATATAAGAGGATCAATTAATTTTGATATTAACTGGATATGCTTTTATACAAGAAGTACCTATATGTTTATTGGAACATGGCATGTGATTTGTATCTGTCTGATGGTAAGCAGACCTACAAAATCTATGAATAGGGTTGATCAATACATTGTTGTTTAACAGTATTGATCAGTCCCACTATGCCGGGTAATTGGTAACAAAATATTCGGCGACACACGAATTTGCATTGCCTCGCTGCTTTATCGCCTACTGCCCGCTTCAAAACTGCATCTTGAAAGGAGACTACAGGAAAGAGAATTCAATAGTCTCACGAAAACCGGTGAACACACAGACTAAAACCGTAGTCATTATTTTTTTAGGCTATATAACATTATGCCTATAAAATTAATCCTCGTGTTTGGTTTTATAAAATAGTACCCCTAACAGTACCCCGCGATTTAATTGCAATCGGATCGAAAATAAAATACAGCTTATGTTACTCGTTCATAATATAAGTATATACTTTCTATTGATGAAAGAATTATTAAAATCGGTGGAGTAGTTTTTTAATTTATACGGAACTAACAAACAATCAAATCTTTTCTCTTTATAATTTTAGAAAGAAGCAAAACGTTGCCCAACTGGGTGCTCTTGTTTTCAACTTACTCGTAGTACAAAAACAAAAGATGACAATTAAAAGCAGTATTATGTAACCAAGTTAAAACAAAAATGAGACTAATATTTACTTTTTTTTATATTTTTTTACTATTTAATATTATTTACTATTTAATATTATTTACTATTTAATATTATTTACTATTAATATATATTATAATCAACATGATAAGGAGCTGATATTACTTCTTGTTGTTATATCACAACCCTTTTATTTAGTTTCGGTTGTTGAACGAACCAATATTTTATTATGGTTTTCATTCTTTTAATTACGAATTCACCTATTTTTTTTCTTACGTAGTAGATTCGAAATCGTGACGTGAGTAATTAGATGAGATTAAAAAAAAATAGCTAAATATATTTTATATAATAATTTTTAATTGTTGAGTTTTTTATACTTATAAGTTAAAAACAACTCTGTAACTGTTACTTACTTTATAATTCCAAACCAAACACATGAGTACAAACAAGAATTTTATAGCCACAATGTTATATAGCGTAACAAATCACGTCTACATACAAAGTAACTTATTGTATACAAGCATATCCAGTTCTGGTTCACGCTTCGCTTCAAAAACTGTAGAAATGGGAAATCGAGATTCAACTATTCCGGATTTACACAAGTAGGATATGTCAAGGAT
Source organism: Monopis laevigella (assembly GCA_947458855.1). NCBI lineage: Eukaryota > Metazoa > Arthropoda > Insecta > Lepidoptera > Tineidae > Monopis > Monopis laevigella. Next base: position 18,511,716 of record OX381576.1, read on the forward strand.
ATGCCAAGAATATGTTTACAATATTGTGACTATTTTGTACCCCTCTGTAGTAAATAAGTTTGATTATTGCTCATTTTAATTATAAAATTCTTTTTTTTCTGGGTACAATGTTAAGGTAGGCAAATATAGCAGTTACCAGAACCCGTATAACAAAATTAAAAATTAAACTTAGAAACTAAACCCTAACTGTATAATGTTTTACTTCTGCACATACTCTAAATAAAGAAGTCATGAAAAGAAGTGTTATTTAAAAAAACTTACTGAATCTATGGGAGATAATAAGGTAAAGGTATTTATTAATAGTATAATAAAAGCATGATTAAAAAATTATATAGTCGTTTTTTATAGTTCTAAATTTCCAAGTAAAATTCTTTAATAATAAATACCATAACGGGTCCTTTTGTTGCGGTTTTTTAAACCGCCTCAGGGTACCCAGCGGAGGGATTAACCCGTCTTCATTTCGCCGATGGTATTCGGAGGCAACACCTAACAAGTGGCGAGAACAATAATCTATAATTTTAGAATTTGTGTCTGTCTGTTTGTTTCATTAAAATATTATTTTCTTCGTTTGAAGTCTTTTATAGCAACTGCAGTAATTGGTGGATAAATTTTTTTTCGCTTTAAAATCACAAAGTTGCGCAAGACAGCTAGTAATAAATATATAGTTTGACAGCGATACTAATATCATATATTTTATAAAACAAAATAAAAAAACGATCTAAACGAAAGCAAAATAAAAAAAAACATTATCCTGTCATCTCATAATTAAACTTAAGTAGTTTTCTTTTGAGTTAAAATAACACTCGTTTTGTTTTATTTTCGAAGTAAGTACTAAATTCACTTAAAGTTATAATACAGTTTCCGTTACAAGCTAGCTATATACCTACTAAAATGTGTGTGCATTGACAATGTTAACATTTAATATAATTAAGGTAGCACAATGTTCGTAGAGCACTGCTTCGACGCAACCAAGCACTTAAAGTTTATAATTTTCGCTAAACTCATTTGTTCTTCAACTTACCAATGTTATTTGCCGTCAATGTTTCAGGTGTAGATATATTGTATTACTCCTATAAACAGCTAAGTAATGTTAACAATGTATTACATCGACACATACATACATATCGCGGGTGCCTTACGGCGCCCGCGACCGCCTAGATGACTCCAGGGTACCCAGCGGAGGGGTTTTAAACCAAAAAAAATTATGAACAATTCATCGATAATTAAAAAAATACGTAAACTTACCTTCAGTTTCAAAAACGTTGATCATAATTAGCTAACAAGGTGTACCATTAGTGATTTTTTTAAATTATATATTAATTAAATCAACTTTCTAGAATCTGGGGTGACATTGTTTTCGAATGACCTAAATAAGAATTTATTTTGTGAATATTGTTGCCTGAAGACGCCCTAATTAGGAGAAATATAGCAAGTTATTATTATATTGTGTTTTATTTATGTATCTTATTGGATAACATATGAAAAATAATAAAGCAGCTACTACAAATAAACATATATAATTTAAATATGCTAAATAATAACAGGAAAAAATAATTACAGTTTGTAAATATTTTATAATAGAGAGCTGCCCATACAATTTTCTGACTGGTAAATAAACCGCTGGGCATGAATATTCTTAGTGTTAGATCTGATCAGAGTTTTCGAATTTCCCAAACTATCTGCGCGTCTGCTGGAAGTATTTTCTCATACCTCTAGTAAGCCTTAACACAGCCCAAAAGGTTTCTCAAGAGGTTTTCCGATTAGTCACTGCACTCATGGGATACTCATAAATAACGTGAACATACGTCCTGTTTTGAACAGGTCTGTCCCTTTTTTCCCTGCTCCGTCCCGGCTACGAAGTTATATTAAACAAATCATAAAACAGGCCAACCATGATTAGTTCTGACAACATATACCTATTCAATCAAATATATATATATTTTAATAAATAATTCGAAAAGCTATTCAGTATTCACATACAATTCTGAAAATAAAATCGACATCGTATAATTACTATTCCACTTTGATTTTCAGCAAGCAAATAGGCCTCTATTTATTTCCATTGGGATCATTTTATTTTTAAACTTAATTGAGGCAAATTTTTGCCTATTTACATAATTTTTTTTAAAGGTTTTTAAAATTCAGACTTTGTTTTTCACAAATAATTTCACTAGTTACTACGAATATTTAACCTCCAAATAATAGTTTAAACTACTTTTAACTTAAAAAATTAAGGTGGCGGCCTACCAAAGGCTAGAATTGTATAAAATCCATTTTAACCAAACTAAACTTTGGGATATGAGTGCTTCAATATTTTTTTTTTTGATATTATTTTTTCGTTACGGCTTATATGAGTACCAAAAAATTTTCGAGGACCAAAAAATTTTTTGCCATTTTTAAACATAGGCTTTGTTCTACTCTTTCACTGCCTAATGAGTCCTCGATAACGGGGATTTACATGTGAACTGGACCGACCGAAACAAAGGTTTTTAGAACAAAAGTACTAGTAGCAGCACAGAATAAAGAAATATAAAACAAATAGTAAAGAAATTAGAGAACGTATACGTATTTTTTTTATATCGCCATAGCCTATTTGTCTAGTTGATTACTACTTTAGACATCGTACAAAGAGTCATATATATTCTCTGTCCATCCGTCAACAGGATACAGGCGTGATAGTAACAATTACGTAACGGCTAATAGGTAGGTAGCCTTTCATAATGCATCGTATTCAGTTGTTCCGTGTTCGAGATTTCGCATAATACAATAACTAAGTGCATAATCGCCGGATAACCAAATAACATGAGTGGACGGCTGATCTGAAAACTGCTACAATGAAGACCATTTAAAAAGAACGGAGCGATTTCTATTGTATGGATGAATATAAGAATATATTGCAAATAAACACGACCGGTAAGTTTTATCTTTATTTATTATAAAATAAATTTACCTAAAGATATAATTAACCTAATTATGAACATAAATAAAATGAATCATCACGGGTGTCTTACAGCGCCCGAGACTGCCTAGACGGTCTCAGGGTACCCAGCGAAGGGAGTTTTAATCCCACCTCGTCGTAGCCGATGGTATGAGTCTACACCGAACAAGTGGCTAGCTCGTAGCAATGTTTGGATAGGCTCAATAACCCATCTATAAACAGTTTCACAAGTTGGTACAGTGAAACTGAAACTCAAATCAAGATGCTCTTATCACAATTGCGATTCTGAAAATGATAACAGACGGTAAATAACATTTTGCAAAATTATTTAGAAAACATAGAATGTTTCCAATGGCTGAATATATGAGGTAACTCGATTACTTTTCCAATTAAGTATGGCGTGCAACTCAATTTCAAACGCTTCGGTGTGACAACGTTGAATAAAAATTTTAATGACACATTTTTCAGTCTCAACTTATGGCTCATATAATTTCGCTACGTGATTTAATAACATACCACGCTTAATAACGAGGTAGTTATATGTGAACCACCGATTTTATAACTGGAATTTTTCATATAATGTGTTGAGCTTTAATCTGTCTTGTGACGTTTTAATAGGTTCTAACTACAATTATTATACGTTTATAGTTGGACAACTATGTAGATAAGTAAAAACTTCTGACTTGAAGGAAAACATGGTACGAAAACACGCATTAAAGTTATGTGTTGATACTATTCAAAGGTTTGTAGTCGGTAGAGGTCAAATTGCAATGGCTTTGTATACAATTGTCTTATTTAATATGCGAGATAACAGAGCCGAGTTACGAGTTTTGCTTAATAGAGAAGATTGCAGTCTACCACTTTAGTCCAGAGGCAATAAAATATAAGGATCCTATCGGTTAGTTTAACCATCATTTATATGATAGCTTAGATTTAGACCGAGTTTTATTAGCGTGGTAATGGTAACATCACCCGTTACGGTAAAAAAAAACTTATTTATTTATTATCTTTCTATTGTGCTATTATTTTAACTTCCCTTAAAAATAATTAAACTTAACATCAAATGAACTCCGGTTGGTTATGAACTGGTCCTTAAATGAAGTTATTGCAGTGGATAGTTTGTTATTTATGATAACTATGGTTAAACTACCTTGTTCATTCCATCTTCCATTACCACAACAGCAATACTATAAACAAAGGATTGGTACAACCATAAACTTTTCAGCCGCGTCGATGGTTTAGTGGATACGCCGTTGGCGATGTATTCGTAAGTCGTGGGTTTGATTCTCACTCAAGACAAAATATTATGAGCTTTTTCTCTGTACAGTTTGCCTTGGTCTGATTGTTTATAAGATCAAGGTTTGAGCTTAGTTTGTGACACGGCAATATGTGTAAAGCCTATATAAGGTGAATTTTAAGGAAGGAGGTTGGGGTAATGAGGTTCTGCAGATGAAAAACTCCTCCGCTGGGTACCCTGGGGCCGTCTCGGGCGCCGTAAGGCACCCGTGAAGATATGTGTCAAATTTTAACTATGATATAGTAGTTATCCTAATGAAAGGCATTTCAGATTTTAAAATATCAATAGAGATTTTTTTGTCCTATTCAGTACATATTTTTAGGTAGGTATATAATAATATAAGTTTTTTAATAGTTAGATTTAATATTTATATAAGGTTTATTTTACTAAAAATAATACTTGAATAAAAAAATTAACAGTCGTACCTACATTGATTTGATTTTATAGGCGAACGCAAGTGACCTGTATCAGGTGGTAAACTGACCTACAAAGCCTCTGAATAGGGATGACCAATACAATGTGTTTCCCAAATGCACTGCTGGGACCTAATTCAACTACAAAATTTACATATAAACTGGACACATAAAAGCAATATTTAACAACTTTTGTATGGAAAAATATTCAGGGCTTCAATTCTCCTAAATTAATTATAGTTCTATCGCATCGAAATAGAATCAATAAGTAAAAATAAGAACTTTTAGAAATTAAGCGATAATTTCTAAAAGTTCTTATTTTTACTAACCAATTTCCCATAAAAAACTGTCAAAAAATAGCATGTCTGATTCAATTGATATGCGCCTTGGCGTTGTGTCTGTAGGTCGTGGGTTTGATTCCCACCCATTACTAAAAAAAAATAGTACGTTTTTTTGTATAGTTTGTCATGGTTTGGGTGTTTATAAAATTTAATATGTATTATATCATTGTAACTGGTACTCATAGTACAAGCCTAGAGCTTAGTGTGTGACCAAAGCGATATGTGTAAAGTCTCATAAAAAAATATGATTCGATTACGATTCGATTGAAGAATTTGGACCCATTAATTATTTGCGGAATGCAAGAAATGGGCGGACATTAACACGAATTTGCTTTACAGGTCTATACATTCAAATACAAATATATTTATTGCTTAAACTCTGTGTTTACAAGGTGGTGGATGGTACAATTTTGTTATTCAGAATTTACCATCTTTTTAAAATGTGCGAATTTCATGGTTAGGTAGATCACTATAACAAGTATATAAAAAATCATCTACAACAAACTTCCTACTCACTTCTGTCAGTCAAATAATCATTATCATAATAGTATGTTTTTATTATTATTATAATGGAGCACAGTATGTGACTTTGTATCTAACTTGGTGGTAAGCAGACCTACAAAGTCAAAGACGGTCAATCAATAATGGTTCTTAAACAACATTGATCGCTCCCATTATGCCGGCTAAATGATGCGATTACGAAATGGGCGGCGAAAAAGACGAATTGCATTACGAGTATATTTTAATATACTCATACAGTATATTTCAGTAACATACAGATGGGTGATGGTAACGAGACCGGTCGGTAGGCCTATAGAAGTTATAGAGCCAAACTTACCTTCCTCCCACCAACATTTTCGAATAAAAGTAAGCTAAAAACTAACTATATTTTTTATTGCACACTAATTGTAATGTCCCGAAAGTTTGACTATCAGATAATGCCCAAAAGCATTTAATATCCCGCCTTTGTATTATGCAATAAAATTTTGCAGTTTTATTTTCAAGTAGGCCAAAAATGATGCAGTAGTCTCCTGGGATTTGGTGATTCAACAGACTGATACTGAAACTTGATTTATCATCAGTTGATCGTGATGTTCCATATGATCATCACCGCTCGTGGTAATCATATGAAACATCACGAGCGGTGATAATCTAAGCGTTGGCCGAGCAAAGTTATAGTGGCCTACATAAATATTACACACTCATATACTACCTAGGAATTTTGTACTCATTCATGTGTAGGGCCTGTAGTACAAACACATGTAGATGACCGATAAGGATTTCAAGTAAACACGTGAAGTGTTCTTAAAGAATATTATATTACTATCAGATTAAACTTTATGTAATATTAGTAAAATGAAGTATATAATTATTTATGTTAGACCCATATATTACAGAGTCTAATAATTGAATGAATTAACATTTATCTAACTTTTTAAATAACTTTGTAAATCGATTTCCGTTAAATATTAACCTCGAATTCAATGCACAATAATTTTATTTAGAACTTTTTCCCAAAATTTATACGAAAAATTGTCTTCCTTTTAAAAAACAAGGAAGTTGTTATTAAAAATCAGCGATTGCCAAATTTTGAAGTTCGGAACCTTAATAACATACCTACTCAAAGTCGAAGAGAATAAAAAAAATGGGATATCACGAAATTGAATTCTTATATTAAATTTTTAAAGATAAAAATGCAATGAAAAAATTCCTGGTGGCGGGACTCGAACCCACGAACCTCGCTATCGCGGCAAGGTGCTCAACCGCTGAGCCAACCAGGTTCCAGTCAGCCCTCACGAATTTTTGTCATTGCTTGTTATCTACTTATATAAGATTATCCTATAAATAGGAATTTATAAAAATGCATAAATAAGAAATTGAATTCTCTAATTTACCACTTGTTACTAAAAAGTAGAAATTTAGCAAATTTCAGCCATTATTTTACTAATATTGCGATTCCCTAATCCAAACGAAATGTCGAAATTAAGAGGGGTATTTAAAATAATAATGTAGAAATATTAAATACTAACCAGAAGACATTTTCCCTCACCGTTGCATTGCTCTCATATTCATTGACATTCGCTTTATCGGAAAGCCGCCGTTTTGACGTTCGTCAAAGGACCTTCTCGAAAGCTGCTTATAAAAACATTTTAAAAGTGGGACTAAATAGCCGCAGGTAAAAAAGAGCGGTTCTTTTCTTTACGAAAATTATTTTTTAGATAGTAGTGGCGCTTCTGTAGCACACTTCTGTCGAACTAGTTGACACATTTTTGGTTCCTAGTCGCAGGACTTTATTGGTGGTTTGAACCACCACTCAAGCCCGATAGTCGTGGCGCTTCTGTAGCATACTTCTGTCGAACTAATTGACACATTTTTGGTTCCTAGTCGCAGGACTTTATTGGTGGTTTGAACCACCACTCAAGCCCGATAGTCGTGGCGCTTCTGTAGCACACTTCTGTCGAACTAGTTGACACATTTTTGGTTCCTAGTCGCAGGACTTTATTGGTGGTTTGAACCACCACTCAAGCCCGATAGTCGTGGCGCTTCTGTAGCATACTTCTGTCGAACTAATTGACACATTTTTGGTTCCTAGTCGCAGGACTTTATTGGTGGTTTGAACCACCACTCAAGCCCGATAGTCGTGGCGCTTCTGTAGCACACTTCTGTCGAACTAATTGACACATTTTTGGTTCCTAGTCGCAGGACTTGAGTAGTGGTTTGAAATACCACTCAAGCCCGATAGTCGTGGCGCTTCTGTAGCACAATCCTGTCCAACTAGTTGACACATTTTTGGTTCCTAGTCGCAGGACTTGAGTAGTGGTTTGAAATACTACTCAAGCCCGATAGTCGTGGCGCTTCTGTAGCACACTTCTGTCGAACTAATTGACACATTTTTGGTTCCTAGTCGCAGGACTTGAGTAGTGGTATGAAAATACCACTCGAGCCCGATAGTCGTGGCGCTTCTGTAGCACAATCCTATCGAACTAGTTGACACATTTTTGGTTCCTAGTCGCAGGACTTGAGTGGTGGTTTGAACCACCACACAAGTCCCATAGTCGTGGCGCTTCTGAAGCACACTTCTGTCAAACTACAAGAAATATTTTTGGTTTCTAGTCGCAGGACTTGAGTGGTGGTTTGAACCACCACTCAAGCCCGATAGTCGTGGCGCATCTGTAGCACACTTCTGTCAAACTACAAGAAATATTTTTGGTTTCTAGTCGCAGGACTTGAGTGGTGGTTTGAACCACCACTCAAGCCCGTTAGTCGTGGCGCATCTGTAGCACACTTCTGTCAAACTACAAGAAATATTTTTGGTTTCTAGTCGCGGGACTTGAGTGGTGGTTTGAACCACCACTCAAGCCCGATAGTCGTGGCGCATCTGTAGCACACTTCTGTCAAACTACAAGAAATATTTTTGGTTCCTAGTCATATGACTCTAAAGCTCTTTTTTAGTGAGTTTCGGAGGCGCCTTGGAAACGGAATTGAAAAGTTACATTCCATTGTCCGCCCCAGCTGTCAAATCATGCCTGATATTTTGAATTTAGCATGACTGGTTTTATCATAACATTAATTCTGTATAGATGTTATAATGATTAATAACTAGAATCTGTCTTATTTTCTTAGATCTATATTACGCAGCTTTTAGTTTTATCGCAGGTACCGGCGAGTACCAAAAAGGCGTTAAATAATATAACAACAATAAAATTAAAATTTTAGTGTTTATAAATTTAAATTAAGATATTATTTAATACATTTAAAGAGAAAAACGCAATGGAAAATATTATACAGATAAAATAAAATATTTTTTAATTTGTTAGGAGCCGTTTATGGGCGGGCGCAATATTTGCGTCTTTGAATTACGCATGTAATGTAATTGGAAAAAGTAAATGGAATAAACTCGCCCCCTTTTACGATTTTTTTTTTGTATAGACCTTAATCATGGTAGAATAGACAGAGAATACCTACTCCGATTGCCTTAGTCACACCCATAACGATTCGATTTTGAATATGCAGTTTTCAATTAATTAAGTTTTCCAAATTTCATTATGGTCGGTCAAGATCTAATACGTATAGAGCTATCTTAATGTACCTACTACTTACTCTTATAAAGGAAAACGTAACTATAAAACTAGTTCAGTACGACGTAAGTGATCCTATCAAGAGCTGTGTTTGCTTCTGCTTATGTTTGAGGTCAGAGGATAATTTTGTACCTACTGTATAAATAAATGACTCTATTATTTATAGCAATAGATTATGTAAACACACTCTGATACGGTGCATATTGCAATGTAAACCTTGGATACCTTTTAAGCATTTATTTGAGATGCGGACAAAGTAAGACGATAAGTGAGATTACACCTACCTACCTCGCAGAGGACTTAGGTCTTAATAAAAAATAATATAAATATAACTATATATAATCTAGGATCTGATTCAACTATATGAATTGCATTTCAACCAGATATGATATTTTTTTAGGTGGGAGGAAAGTTTCTATAACTTCGTTAGGCCGACCTACCGATCTCGTTACCACCGCCCATACAGATGCAAAAACCGTGACCTAGTCATGGTTTTAGTCTGTGGGTTCACCGGTTTTCAGGAGATTACTGCGTCGATTTCGTAATCGCATCATTAAGCCGGCATAATGGGAACGATCAATTTTGTTTAAGAACAATTATTGATCGACCCCATTCATGGACTTTGTAGGTCTGCTCACCGCTTGGTAGATACAAAGTCACATGCCGTGCTCCAATAAAAAAAAATAAAAAATTAAATTATGTAGAACCAATCAGGCTCCTGGTTTAAAAAAACCTTAAAGTACTATCGCGAAGGAGAAATAATTTCGTACGTTGACCTTAAACTAACAATCTAGGAGAATAGCATAAAACTACTAAAAGAATCAAAGAAACAATTCTTTATCTCTTTACAAGTCAAGCTTTGTATTTTTTTCTGTGGAAAATGTGTCAAATATTAACTTTGATTTCAAATTCTTTTAGTAGAATCAGGACCATGCTATTCTTCTAGATTGTAATTTTAAGGTCAACGAACGAAATTCTTTTAAGTAGGTTATCTTTGAACGGGGAGCCTGTTTAGTCCACGTTATCTCGATGCTTTCCTACTTTAATATATCATTTTCAAATGTCTGAGGGAAAACGTAAGCTACCAAACATACGAGTACCTCCAAGGAAAACTACAAGCTGAATCAATAATAAAACTTATCCAAAGATTGTTGGTTTTATAAAACTTCCACAGAGGAAAATCTAAGTAAGCAAAAGAAAACTTTCTCTATTTTTAAATAAGCCTGTCTGTAAAAAACCAACAACTGAAAAACCTGATAATGGAAATAACGTGAGCCTCAATATTTTTTAAAGAAATAGGCGCTGCTTCGATCTTGAAACCACAATACGATAGCTGAACGAATGAACAATTATTTAATACTACTATTGTTCATGGATGAGCTTGAATATTTTTTGGGTAGGTTCTAGCTCGCCTACGCCATCCACTAAAAGATGCATGATAAAATCAATAAAAACCAATTTAATCCAAGAACTTACCATGATTTGTAATTATAGTTGTATTCATTAGTTATATCAGTTAGGAATCACACAACGAACAGTCCTAATTTATAATTAAAGTAAGGTTGTTATTATATTTCAAAATCACATTTGACTTTTTTTTTATTCTTTCACCAGTACGAAAAGGCAAAGCTTTTCAAACATACAGCCAAGTCATATTTCTTTTCTTTAGAAGTTTTAAAAATAGGTTTCACGTCGATCTCATTATTCCACCTTTTACAATGTGCAACTTAACGTATTTTTTCTTTAATGGGCGATAAATTATAAACCTAATATAATATATACATATCTTTTAATTAATATAAATTCTGAGATGGAGTCAAGACTTCAGTTTCAAAAATCATTTATGAGCGGTGCCCAGATCAGCACAAGGGGGTTAGGTTGGAAGAAAAAGGAATGTGATAAAGATGTTATTAAATCTTTCCTTAGGGAAGATGAAGAGCATGGCTACAGAGTTCACGCGATGACCCTAGAAGTACTTGAAAAAGGTCATTATTCGCACCGACATGATAAAGTTCTAGAAATTATTCGTGAAGCTGTAAGTCTCAGTATCTTTTAATTAATATAAATTCTGAGATGGAGTCAGGACTTCAGTTTCAAAAATCATTTATGAGCGGTGCCCAGATCAGCATAAGGGGGTTAGGTTGGAAGAAAAAGGAATGTGATAAAGATGTTATTAAATCTTTCCTTAGGGAAGATGAAGAGCATGGCTACAGAGTTCACGCGATGATCCTAGAAGTACTTAAAAAAGGTCATTATTCGCACCGACATGATAAAGTTCTAGAAATTATTCGTGAAGCTGTAAGTCTCAGTATTGAAAAGTTGTCAGCCAGAAAAGAATTAACAACAAATGAAAGACTGACTACTTTTGTAAAGGAGGGACAACTCAAGAAAAGTCAAAGTAAACCTTTCTCAATCCTGGACAAAGCACAAGACTGGAAAATATTCATGGATACATTCAAAATACATTACAAGATTCCAGACGAACTAGCAGTTTTAGCCTATATAGACCAGACATACTGGTGTACTCTCGGTGTTTGAAGAAAGTAATACTTATAGAACTCACCGTTACGTGGGAAACAAACATACCTAAGGACCACAACATCAAGTCGAACAAATATTTTGATCTCACAAACGAAATTACTAGAAACAGATTTAAAACTCAACTTTATGCAGTGGAAGTTGGTGCAAGAGGAATTTCAGCAAAGTCTTTGCACCGTCTATTGAAGGATCTTGGCCTTCCGAGAACAGCCGTCGGAACTTTTATGGAGCGTGTTTCCAGGATGGCGCTAACAGGATCATATAGTATTTGGTTGAGTAGAGAGGGTAGTGAACACAGTGCAGGTGAGAGTTCAAAAGGCCTTTAAACCTACTTCGCGGTCTCAAGTCCGGGAACGCTGCAGTTCATTCCCCTGCCTTTCAACCACGCGATGGACCCGGCACCCGCACGGTGAATCCATGGTTTGCTAAGAACATTGTCTCTCTCTCTTAACATATTTTAATACATAAGCTTTTATAATGCTATTTTAAGTATATTAGTTGATTAACCACACGATTGACATGAATTGGATTAATTAATTCCTTTGCCTTTGATCGGCATAATAAACAAAATGTCATTTATACTGAATGACACTTGAATGACATGTGCTGGCTTTTAGTCATAGAGTATAATTAATATATACAGAAACTTTTAGTACTAATTCTTTGGCGTGCATGTGTGTAATAGTTTTTCACTCGCAAAGGTGTTATTTAAAATTAATTTAAAAAATAATTCAATGCGAGTCGAAAAGGACATTTTAGCAAGTGTTTAAAGTTATGATATTGTTTATCTAACTGCATATTTACTCACTGTGATAATTTTTAGTGTTTTGTGGTTGAATGATAACAAAGAAATTTTAGAAACTTGAGATAGGTCGGCAACTATTCAACGTCCTAAAAAAAAACAGTTCCTCAGATCAAGTAATATATTTTTATTAACATAGATACATAGATTTAGGTATATACCAATTAAATGTTGGAAAGACCTAAAAAACCATTATAAAATATTTAAATGAAAATAAAAAAATACCAATTTTTCAAACAAAATTCGAAGTCTGTATGGTGTTTTTTTTATATGCAGTAGTATCCTGAAAACCGGCGAACCCACAGACTAAAACAAACACATAACACGGTCACTTAACGGTGTCTGCAAGTGTGTAGTGGTAACAAGACCGGACGGTCAGCCTAATGAAGTTATAGAGACCTTTCTCCCATCTAAATAAAACATATACTTCTTGAATTGGAGTATAATTAATAAATTTTTTGTACTAATTTTTTGGCGTGCGTTAAAATTAATTAAAAAAATAATTCTTGTTAAGACTCCCTTTGCTCGTTCTAAAATGATGCATTTATCTTCGAAAAAATATAACTTAAAGAAATATTAAAGTTAATACTTTTACTATATTTAATACTATTTTTTAAATTATCAGTTAGCCTCCAAAAAGTTTCCGAATGGGATATAATATTTCCGAAAAGATCCCGAATGGTATCTTATATCGAGCCGTTTCGTCATTCCGAAAAGTTCTCGGGGTAGGTATCTAAAGTCGGACCGTTTCGTTATTTTAATCCGAAAAGCTCCCGATATAAATATATAAGGCCGCTTTGTTATTTTATTACAAAATTCCGAAAAGTTCCCGAATGGGATCCATAGTTGAACCATTTCGTTATTTTAAGACATTATTTCGAAAACATCCCGAATGGTATATAAAGTCGCGCCGTTTTGTTATTTTAAAAAAGATTCTAAAAGTTCCCAAAAGGTATCCAAAATCGAGCCTTTTCGTAATTTTAAGAAGTTTCCGGAAAATTCACATTTACGTGAGCCGTTTCGTTATTTCCAAAAAAAAATTATTTTATTTAAGTAGTTTACACGAAATATTTTAGAGGTAAATTTTATTTTAATTAATACTTTTAAAGCCTCGTGTACAACAGACCGTGGCAAACAAGAAAGGCTTCCTAACTTCTCACTCAAGGTAGTTAGTAGGTTGGTCTTAATGCACTTTTCAAACACTTAGCTGGATAAAGTATTTTTATTGCTACAGAAAACTGGAGATATTTTAGCACTAATGAGTACTCAAGGACTTAACTAAGTACAGAAACTGTTGTTAGATATCCATTATTATCATAAGTTAGTTACAGTCTCTTGCTGGGAAAACGTCTCGCACAAACAACGCTATACATCTCCTTGCACAACCTTTTCAATCCAGGTTTTGCTAATTACATTCCGCAGGTTGACAATCTGTCTCCTTAGGTTCAGGTTAAACTACTTATATCTATACTAATATAATAAAGAGAAAAGTTTTGATTTTTAGTTTATTCAGGATAAATTCAAAAACTACTGTAAAAAAAATAATTTCACCGATAGAAAGCTCTATTTTCAGCGAGTAATATGGTATAATTAATTTTCAAAACGAATTCTTTTAAATTAAATGATAGGTAAAACTGCTGGTATATTATATAATTAGCTTAGCCCACGGTTACACCCGCCGTTTGATTTAAAGGAAATGAGATGAAATATAAAATACTCGGTGTCATGTTACTCCCTGATAGTATAGAAATCTTTCAGTGAAATGATTGCTTTAAATAGGTTTAGTAAATTTTGAGTTTATTCGGAACAAATTAACAGTCAAATATTTTCTCTTTATAATATTAGTATAGATAATATTTTTCATCATAAAAAAATATTTTTGTAAATAATAATAAGTAAATAAATACCATCACGGGTGCCTATTTGGCTCTCGAGAACCGTTTAAACGGCCTCAGGGTACCCAGCGGAGGGATAAGCCAGTCCTCATTTCGCCGATGGTATTCGGAGGCAACATCTAACAAGTGGGCTTGTTGCGGTGTTTATGATGAAATAGGCTCGTTGTATAAAGCGGTCACCCATCCCAGGCCAGCCTTGTTGTCATCTGCTTACCCTTGTTATCAGTTGCGCAGTGACTTAACCACTAGGCTGCGGCCGCTTTTTATTATATTTTTGTTAATATAACTTTAGTTTGTTAAGCTGTAGATAAGTAACTACTGACATGATTAGAAATGCAGACATAAGAGACATAACTTGAGTGGAAGATGTAAAAATAAAAGTTGGGTTACTGAAGTGGAGATGAGCAGGGCTAGACGGCCCCAGGGTACACAGCTGGGTACCCTGGGGCCGTCTAGGCGGTCTCGGGCGCCGTAAGGTACCCGTGTTGATATGTACGTATGGATGTATCATCTACTTTTGAAAGTATAAGTTTTAATTGAAACTATTGAACCTTAGCTTTTCTAATATAGTTGGATTCTGCCCCCTGTATTCATCGCAATAAAGGTCGTCACACTCTGTTTGACCAAACGTTGTCTTCATTTAACCTGGTTCAGCTGTTTTTGTTTCTTCGACCACAACTTTACTGTTTCTTACCATATCGGTGTATGAACTGCTACTTGTTATGTTTATATTACCAGAATATCTGCGACGACAAAGTGACGACTGGCAAGCCTAAGACTGTTTATATGATGATAGTTTTGACTTTGTATCCGCCTGATGGTAAGCAGACCTACACACTCTCATGAATACGTTGGTGTTAATCGCTCCCTATGGCGGTTAAATGACACGGTTATGAAATGGACGGCGATAAAGACGAATTTGCATTACGATAGCCTCGCTGCTTTACGTTTCGTAACCGATAGGTAATTACAACCTGGACAAGAAATAGATGCAATAGTCTCCTGAAAACCGATGAACCCACAGACTAAAACCGAAACATGACTAGTTCACTTGACGGTTTTAGCATTTGGCATTTTTTATCGTTCGGTCGGTCTAACGAAGTTTTATACTTCGTTAGACCGCCCTCCAACCTACAAAAAATGAAAAAACACAGTATGATAAAGCAGACCTACAAAATCCATGAATCGATCGTTGTTTCGCAACTACACCCTAAAAGGATACTACCACCTCAACAAGAAATCGATACAATAGTCTCCTGAACACCGATGAACCCACAGACTAAAACCGAAACAGATGTATTATATAATATAAATATAAAGATACTTACTACTCAGATCTTCGGTAGACCCATCTGACTGCGACTCTTCACCCAGTCTCTGAAAAAAAAAACAATATTAAATAAAAGTTAGAAGTTATAAAGTAGATTAAAAATCCATTATAGTCTAAAATGGTTACGTGAACGTTAAAACTAAATTTAGAACTAAAGAGTATCATCTTAACTTTGCTTCAAACTTCAGTATAATTGTATCAATATTCGATAGAACTTTTGTAAGTTCCGGCGGACGGTTGGAGACGCTAATAGTTCTTGAGTTATTAAGATTGCGCTCCGTTCATTAATTGCTTTTGCATGTATTTTGTAAGAAACGCAATATTGCAATTCATCTGCTATATTGGCAGTACCGATTAAGTTTATCTCGCGATAAGGATAACGGTGCTTCTGGGAAAAGTGTATGCTTTCTGAGTAGGTTTGCATACTTTCGAATTTTATTATAGAACTTCGTGTTCATCAAACAAAACTATTTGTTTTTTTTTAAATCGTAGTTAAAGTTCTTATTAATGTAAGGTAAAGTAAAAATGTTGACCATGGCTACCATGCCTTGTTGCCCATTGTGTATGAATTTGAAACATCGATTTATAGGTTAAATTTGGGGTGTAATAATACCGCGACGAGTTGACCACTTGTTCGGTGAAGAGTCAGACTACATAAGTTGATGATACGGAGAGATGGGAGTAAAACCCCACCACTTGGTACCCTGAGGTCGTCTAGGTCTCGGGCGCCATAAGACATTGGTGATGGTACATACATACATATAAATATATAATACCCTATTTTACAACTCTATCTAATAGCTATTAAACAAAAGAAAACGTATATTTGTAGTATTCGTGAACTTTATTGATAACGTGTAAGCATACCTATAAAGTACAAGAGTGAGAGTAATCAATGCTTATTACTCCCGTTGGATCGCGAGTTAGCAAAGCCCGAAGCCGAAGCTCGAGAACTATCGGAAGACGGAGACTCTAGTGTTGAGGAGCAACCGGAAATAGAGGAACTACCCGTCGAAGCGAGGTCAAACTCAAACGAGGAACAGAAAGAGGGGTTTCCTAAGAAGCCCCCACCACTATATCGTCTCAAAGTAAACAAAACAAGCAAAAATTTCTATCTAAGGTTACGTGAAGAAAGCAAGTAATGATTGGTAGTGTTTATAAATGAGCCCATAAATAGCATTTTTCGGGTAACTAGTAGTTACATCTCATTGTTTTTAATGAAATACATAGTATGTTACTTTATTGTGACCACAGTTCTAGATCTTATCGCCTACAAAAATGAATAAATGTGCGAGTGAGAGAGGCCCTATAAACCCAAACAAGCCTACTTTTCACAGGTAATTCTTCAATACTCATATATTTTTTCTTATCACATTTCTAGCAGTTTAATTTCTAAAATTACAAAAAAAAGGTATATTTTCTAAATAAAGATATTTTGGGTACATGAAAAATAATAGCGCTTCATAATAAATTAAAATAAATACCATAACGGATAATGTTCTACTGATCAAATAGATCAACTTTTCCCCTAGAACCATGTGTCGCAAATGAAAAAAAAGTCTCCTCTATACAAACTAGTAATGTTAAAGTGACAAATTTGTATGGGGAAGCCAACGTTTTATATCCTATTTTTAAATCACATTCTTTCGTCTTCTTTCTCAGTAATATTTCATGAACATTTTCAAAATTGCATTGGAAAAAGCGCAATAAAATACAACCAGAACGATTGAGTTCCATGGTGTCCAGAAAACAAACAAATACACCATACTGTTCTCCGTTAGTCCCTGACGCGAATGCACGGGCATCAGTGTGTGTTCAATTTATATTCTCACCCCGTTCGTGACCCGATATATTCGAGTTCGTAAATAAAATATTTCATTTCTACTTCACACTCATGTGTTTTTACAACTAATTTTTAGTTTTAAATTATCTAACACGATTTTTAAAAAGTTGACGGAAATTTATTTTTATGTATGCGTATTGAGTTTAATCAACGTGCTTTGCGAGCTTAAGTATCTTTTTAAAGGAAAGGCTAATTAGAGTTACAGTTTACATTCGTCATATTTCTAGGAATAATATTAGAGCATGTTTTAAACCTAGTTTGTTTTAAACAGAAGTTAAAGCAGCGAATGTATGCCATGTTGTGAACATAACGAAACCGGGATTCCGCGTAAAACGTTTGTAAATGATGCTCAAAAGGGAATTTTAACTAAAAACAAAGAAAAAGGTAAATACGCTTTTGCTTGCAGAATTTCGTAATAAAAAGTAAAATAAACATAGGGTATTTTGTTCACAAACAGCAAAGAATCGGTTTCAAGAGGATCTTCAGCATTCATGCTCTAACAAAAATAGGTCATCGCTGCTCCACAGTATATAATTTAATACGGATTCCACGTAGAAATAAACTTTTAAAATCTTTCGGAAAGGGTTAATTACCTACTAAGCTATTTATAATTTTCCTAACCCGATCGATTTTTAAGACCTTTACAGTCCCCACTTTTAGTCAAATTTCAAAGAATTTCGCCTTACCTGATTATAACTAATTTGTATATAATACAAAATAAAAAATAAAAATAAATAAATACCATCACGGGTGCCTATTTGGCTCCCGAGAACCGTTTAAACGGCCTCAGGGTCCCAGCGGAGGGATTAACCCATCCTCATTTCGCCGATGGTATTCGGAGGCAACACCTAACAAGTGGCGAGCTTGTTGCGGTGTTTATGATGAAATAGCCTCGTTGTATAAAGCGGTCACCCATCCCAGGCCGGCTTTGTTGTCATCTGCTTAACCTTGTTATCAGTTGCGCAGTTAATTAACCACTAGGCTGGGGCCGCTTTTTCGTATGTAATACAAACTTTAACTTAATTGTATTAATTTTAAATCAGATATAATCTACAATTAGGATTATTCTCAGTTGTCACCACTGGTTCCGTTCCTACTAGCGATAAAAGTAACGGTTCTTTCTTGCCATATAATAATTACCCAGTATTCGTGATGACTACAAGTAATAAAAAGTGTAGATTTTATTAATATTTTTATTGGAGCACGGCATGTGACTTTGTATCTACCCGGTGGTGAGCAGACCTACCAAGTACATGAATGGGGTCAATCAATAATTGTTCTTAAACAACATTGATTGTTCCCACTATGCCGGCTAAATTATGCGGGGTGCGGTTATGAAATGGGCGGCTACAAAGACGAATTGCATTACAAGTATATTTTAATATACTCACTGCCTTATTGTCAAATCAACCACCCATTTCGTAACCGCACCCTGAAAGGAGACTACCACCTCTACAAGAAATCGATGCAATAATCTCCCGAAAACCGGTGAACCCAAAGACTAAAACCCAAACATGACACTTGACGGTTTTTGCATCTGTATGGGCGGTGGTAACGAGACCGGTCGGTCGACCTAACGAAGTTATAGTGATCTTCCTCCCACCTTCAATACACATTCGTGATAGTCAAATACAAATGCTGTTAGCACACCGAGAACAAAATACAAAACAACCTTTTATTCTATATTTTGTTCTGAAATACCTAGGCAATCAAAACATACAAAAAAAAATGTCTCAGTAATAATTTTAAATAGGAGGGTGAAATTTTAAATATTATTAGATACACGTATTTTAAGTATTATTAGATATAATATATGTTATTGTAATAACATAATTCGAGGCTTCGAAACGTCAAATAGTTTTAACTAAAATACCTCTAAAAACTTTCCAAACGCTAAAATAAAACTCCTGGATACGCCCCCGTGACTTTAATAACGTTCCATAAAATGTGCAGAGAAAATCTAGTTCGGACACACTCAACGCTTGATATTTGCTGCCTGAATTTATTTTTTGACGTTTAAAATGAAGCTAGCGCGAGTCCGAACTAGGCAATAATTAAATTGACCAGTGATCCAAAAGACCAGTTTAAATGGCAACATTTACCCGTGTTTTATACCAAAATTGAAGCCCCGGTAATGGCGGCTGTGTCATCAAACCGACACATTTAGCTTCCGAGAGACCAATTCGGTTGTGTAAACTTTAAATATTTTGCAAGGTTTAACGTTAAAGGGATTTATTTATTTTCTCTTTTTTTAGTAAACAAGTGTGCGAAACTATAAAAAATAGAAATAAAACGCGATTCATACCTAAAACGACATACTTCGCTCTCTACTTATCCTGAATATCTGATTAATTATATTGAAATTACTAGTGGCTACCATATAAGAAACTATTAATAGGACGTTCACGGATTTTTATTGCAGGAATCGTTCAATGGGTTATTTAAGAAGAAAAAACCACGGAGTGTTATTAAATTAGAGGGTGGAAATTCGAGATCTAGTATATTAGTATGACAACTGAGTGATCCAAATTAACTGTTATATATTAATAACATAGCGTACTGATAAACTGAAAAATTGTTAAACGGATTCTTATGAATGAAAATTGAAAACCTGTATATTCTGAGCTCATGCGTTATGACATTTTCCTTAACCTTTCCGTCTTAGTAATCCAGTGAAAATGGCTTAACTTTTATAGCGTAGGTTTATTTATTTTTTCGCTTCGACATGCAGTTCTATCGTTATTCACTGAAATGCTCGCTGTGTTTCATAAGGATTAAGTAAATCAATGTTTTTTTTTTGGATCACTCCGCCTACACGTTCATTATATACTAAAGGCTTAGGAGATCACGTACAAATGCAAATAGTATATATTATTTTAATTCTACGCAGTTCGAACACATTATGCGCCCTATATATGGCTTTTTTGCATTTCATGCAGAAGTTTGTTGTCTTTTTTCTTGACATAAAGTATGTTATATGTGTCTTGAATGATTGCCGCTTCAGCAAACAAAATTAAGCACAAAAAGTACCTTTGATTAGCTCTAAAAGTCTTCGTTTCTTTTATAAATGCGATAAATTTATATAAAATACACAAAATTAGCCGTACCTATACCTATAGATTCATTTTGTAATGATTAAATAAATACATTTTCAGAAAACGTGATTAAAGCAAGTAAATTTAGTATTGTTAAATTTTTACGACGCCCTTCTTATGTCACAATTTAAAAAATAATGATCTACCACTATCATCTACGGTATGGGACATACTAATGGAATTAATTAAGAAAGTACTGAAAAGCGGAGGCAGCGGAAATAACGCGAACATGGTTTTTTTGAGTATAATTTCGTATCCAAGATATATATAATGATTTCTATATGTTTGATTGAAGAAATGTGCTTTGCATCATGGTTACATACATTTGTAGTAATAGCCATGTATCTAATACAAATTGAAATGCCTTTTTTATTGAATAAATCAATATTGTTTTCAATAAAATGCGAACGGAAATAATATATACATAAGAGAGATAAAAAAAAAGATATGCTTAAATGGCTATATCTCGGTCAAGGAAATTGTGTCTATTTTTTTTATACAGTACTGCATACTCTCTGAAGAATATGTTACAGGGTAAAAAAGCAAATGTATTCGAAATTTTGGATATATATTTTTTTGCATTTTATTAATCCATTCCATCCATTCCGATGGGAAATTCAGTTCTCCACACGGAATACCCGCAGACCGAGACGGGTAATCCTTTTCTTTACGTATAACATTCTAGAACTAAATGTTCTTAAAAACAGACAATTCCGGGATGTCTGAGACGGACGCGCCTGAATGCAACCGGATATAAAGGATAAAGCTATGGAAGTATAGATAGAGATTTGTGCAAAGTGGCGTAAGTACAGTAAGTACGGCCTATCCCTTTACAGAAACGCGAGTATATATTTTTTTTCTTAGGACAATTTACACAATATTGCCCTGGTCACAAACTAAGCTCTAAGCTTTTACTATGTGTACCAGAAGCAACGATATAATACATATTATATTTTATAAACACCCAGACCATGACAAACTGTACAGAAAAACGTACCTTTTTTTTTTTTTGCCATGGGTGGGAATCGAACCCACGACCTTCGTATACAACGCCAAAGGCGCAACCACTAGTCTACGGAGGCTGTCCTATATATATTTTATATATTCATATAAAAGTACAAGTTCGGAGTACCGAAACAGAACGTAAATGAAAGTGCCAAATGACATTACTTGATGTCTATAGGCGTGATGCTATTATGTAAAAAAACTAATATGGAATCTCAGTCGCGCCCCTGTACGATTCGGTGAATCGGTATGACTTCCGCGGGTATGACGGATTTTTTATTATTTAGGTACCTACATACTACTACAGTATCTGAGTCATCTTCAAGGTATCAGCAAAAAATCAGCGTTACAGCATTCTCGTGCAGAGCTGTAACATGTGCAGAGCTGATTTCCTATTTATCGCCACGCAACAAGCCCTCTTATTTATTTTGTATTTTGTTAATTAATTATATATTACGTTATAAGGTAACTTTATTTCTGTGTATTCTGTGCGTGGTTCAAATAAAGGTTTTCTTTCTTTCTTTACGTTAAGAAAGTATGTAGTGATAATGCGAAATGGCGTACATTTTTGGCTTGCGTATTGGTTAAGGAAAGGCCTTAACCATTTTACTAAATAGGAATACATAGTTAATGGTATGATTGTTTTGCAAAAATAAGTTTTTGAAACAGTTTATATGAATCGGTGCACGGAGTAAACGAAGCTAGGGAAATACGTAAGAAGCATACATCACTCTCTTTCTACCTTTTAACAGCAATACAGACGTGAACAGATGTAGTAAATGCATAAAAAGGGCTTGGAGTTTTCTGACTCGCCTGTTTGATTCAGTCCTAGATGTAGAGGAAGCTGGAAAAGTAAAGTTTATGCGTGCCTTATACTCTGCCTGCTCTTATCAGGATACAGGCGTGAGAGTACGTAGGATAAGTGTGGAGTCCGCGATATGACACGTCTGTATTAATCGGTGCATAACAGTTAAGTAAGCTAGGAAAAGTCCTAACTTTAAAGAGATGGTGCGAAGTAGAGTAAAATACTCTCTGCCTACTCCTTAACATAAGTGTAATGATTATGTAAGTATAGTTCGATTATGCAATAAAACTAAAATTCGTAAATACAACATTTTAGGATTATTTAATGCAATCTTCTGTAACATATCTTACTACTATTATAAATGCGAAAGTATGAATGTTTGTTACTCAATCATGCCAGAAAAAGGCGGAATATCTATTACATAAAGGCTACTTTTTATCCCGGATTTTTTTTCACAGAACAAACGATCGATCTCGATAAAATTTGACAGAAATATATTATAGTCTGGAATAGCACATAGGCTATTATTTATTTCATATGGAAAGGGATCGCCATATTTTTTTTATAGTGGTAGTTTAAGGTTCACAGAATTACATAAACTTTTTTTTATTGGATCACGGCATGGACTTTGGATCTACCTGATGGTGAGCAGACCTACAAAGTCCACCATGAATGAGGTCAATTAATAATTGTTCTTAAACAACATTAATTGCTCCCACTATGCCGGCTAAATAATGAGATTACGTTGCCTTATCGTCAATTAAACCATCCATTTCGTAACCGCACCCTGAAAGGAGACTACCACCTCGACAAGAAATCGATGCAGTAATCTCCTAAAATCCGGAGATCCCAAAGACCAAAATCGTAACATGACTAGGTCACTTGACGGTTTTTGCATCTGCACGGGCGGTTACCGAGACCGGTCGGACTACTTTTATCTCCGAAAAATGCATAATACGAACACGCACACGAAGTTGCGGGCATCACTAGTAAATTTATATAGGTAGGTATATATACGTTGCATCGTATATATACAATGCAACGTAGATATACCTATACCTTCAGCTTAAACCGTATGGCTATGCAAACGAAAAATCCATTTAAACGGCAGCTTCTGATAATCAGCCTACGAGCATTTGAAATTTGTTTAAACTTTTGTCCTGGCCACACGTTCTTACCTGACGAATGCCATATAGGCTGTCAGGAAGATTTAATCGCATGTGTCGGGCTTAAAAGATAAAAACATAGATATGCTATCCTTATCTAGAACCCTCTTGCAAGAACTAAATAATGTGCACAACGTCCCGGTTTGATTCTTTGAATCTAACAAATTTAATTTACTACATCCTGGTGGTAGACCCATAAGTTAGGTCAAATGATAACATATCGTTTGTATATTGATTTATGTATTATGAGTTATGACTCATTAAGAACTTCTATTTGATACCCCACACGAAGGATTTTGACTTCATTTTGTATTTAAAAATATGTTGGTTTCTAAAACTTCGCTAGGCCGACCGACCGTACTTGTTACCACCGCCCATTCAGATACAAAAACAGTCAAGTAACCTAGTCATATTTCGGTTTTAGTCTGTGGATTCACCGGTTATCTGCACTACTGCGTCGATTTATTGTCGAGTTGGTAGTCTTCTTTCATGGTGAGGTTACGAAGCGGGAAATTGATTTCACGATAAAGTAGCGAGGATAATACAATACTCGTAATGCAAATTCGTCTTTGTCGCCGCCTATCGTTTAGCCGGCATAGTGGGAGCGATTAACCAACGATGTATTGATCGACCCTATCGGGCTTTGTAGGTCTGGTTATCATCGGCTAGATATATCTGGGTACCACATGCCGTGCTCGAATAAAAAAAAGTCCTAAATTGATTGTAGTGCTGCTAAAATTCTCTACTGTTGAAGTTTTTATTTTATTTTACTAATACCGCCTCTGTAGACTAGTGGCGTTGTATCCGGAAGTCAGGGGTTCGATTTTCACCCATGGAAAAAAAAAAGAAGTTTTTGTGTACAGTTTATCATCGTGTTTATAAAAATAAATATGTATTATATCGTTGTTTTTGTCAAACTTCGAATTTAATTTGTGACTAGAGCAATATGTGTAAATTGTCCTACATATATAAAAAAAAATAGTCTAGTCGGTTTCGGTCGCCGTAAGGCACCCGTGAAGGTACATAACTAATTTAGTATTATTGGGTGAAAAAAATCGTCAGAAACACGAAAAAAGGGATTGTGGCAACAGATTTTAAAAAACTCAGTATTAAATAAATAAACGAAGATTATCAACTAAAATCAAAAATACATTCTTTATTTTAATTCAAAAAGCAGTGATGGTCAATAAGTTTTTAATTAAAAAAATTATATAGATTTGTTTGACAACATCACTATAGTGCCTCGGAGAGCACATTAAGCTGTCGGACCCGGTTTGACTATACCAACTTGTGAAACTGTTTATAGATGGGTTATTGAGTCTATTCAAAACATCGCGACGAACTAGTCCCTTGTTCGGTGTAGACTCATACCATCAGCTACGACGAGGTGGGATTAAAACCCCTCCGCTGAGGACCCCGGGGTCGTCTAACCGGTCTCGGGCGCCGTAAGGCACCCGTGATAATATGTATGTAAATAGGGCATTAGCCTATTCTTAGACATTATTGTCCAAATCATCAAAGTTATATAATAGCATTATTTAGTAGGTGGTTCCCAATACTCGCTTATAAATCTATATTTGGGTAAGCTGCGGGAACTTTATAATCATGAACACCCACTTTGAAAACCCCCAAATTGGAGACTGTCTAGTCAACATGAAATTAATGCACCTGACCTATGTCTATCAGCAAACCTATATATATATAACATAGAAACAATAAGTTTTGTTGTCCTAAATGGAAATGGAACACAGAACATCTAAATAGTTTGTAGAAAAAACACCACTGGAACACCACTGGATCACCAATCGGCCTCTATGTAGAGGATGAGATGAAATAAAAATATATAACTTCTTCACGTCGCCGGAATGACTTCATAACAGGCAGATCTTCAGTATGTCAGGGTCCTGAGGTATGTGAAAGTATCACACTTTTTGCCTTTTAAAAGGCACTGGCTAAAATAGTCAGCGGTATCTTTACATGAAAACGCCTAACATCATAGCAATTGCAGAAAAACGTAGTTACCCCCAATAAAAGAGAATCAATTTAGTGGCCAAGTATAAATTTTAGTATTAAATATGATAAACTATGTTAAACAATATTATTATTTTTTACCCATTTTGAAGTTACTGAGCAAACTAAAAAAAAAATTTCTACATAATATCAACAGAAACTAATAAAAAAGTTTGCTATTTTTATAATAAAGATATCTTACAGCATAATTTGATTAAATACAATTATAAATCTTCATTCATGTTACAATAGGAGCTTAACAACTTGTTTTCATTAAGTAAGTAAGTAGGTACTAATATTTCAAACTTTAGCAAGTACTAACAACAAACTTTAAAGTAACTTTTACTATACTTTATCTACATTTAATAACTATATTAAGTTAAGTTTTCTGTACATGTATATACATATTGATACGTAATAAATAATTCATAAATTGTTATTGTAAATAAAAGGAAAACTTACAACAGTTTCATGTTGACCCATGTAGTAGGAATCGGTGCTATTTCTTCGTTCCCCGGTGCACATGGAACGACGGAATAAACCCGATATAAAAGAACAAAAACCACAGCGATCCATGGTTTCGCTTTAATTTAATTTAGTGATAAAGTTCAAATATTTCGCGAAACTTAGAAAGATTGCAACGAGAGAAAATTATCTCGTTTACATTGTCCAAATAATGCCGAATTTCTCCAAATTCTTCGAGAAATTCAGCTTTCTGCACGATAAAACTACATTTTTAAACTTTTAAAATAATTTTAACATAGACTTTGATTCAAAAATTAAATTTATTATTCACGGAAAGATATTACTCCGCCTAACGCTAGCGATGCGTCCGCCAGCTTCCACCTATCTCGACGTACTACGGTAAATTTTAGTTACGTTACCAAAGAAGAGAGCGAGCAAGCAAACCGGTACGCGTTTCGAATAATCCTATAAGTTGTTTCGTACATTCTCCGCTTTTATAAAATTATAAGTTTTTCTTAAAATTTTGTCGATTTTGCAGTCTAGTAATATTTTTATATATTAAAATAAATAAATAAAAGTATACTAAATTATAAAAGTATATAAAAGAGTACTGAAATAAAAAATAAAACATTATTCTTTAGTATTAAACGATGTGAACTTTTAACCATATCTGAGCCGCAAATGACACATGCATGCTTGTGTTTGACGCTTCATTCATAACATTGAGTTGGTATTAGCGTTGATAAGGTTCCGTATAGCACTTAGTTTCACACCCATGTAGGTAAAATTTTAGAGTTGCGCTGTAATAATACAATAGGTACTTAACTCAAATTATTTATTTCATGTAAATCCTTACAAATATTTATTACATGACTATTTATAGTTAAATTTCTTAGGTATATATATATATTTTTATTCACAATTTCTAATTGTGATTTTATAAAATATATAACAAGATAGGTACTTAATAAGTTTAATAGTACCCTATCTGTTTATTTTTATTATGTTTTCAACATTTGTCTGTAGGAGGAATGGCGACTCGATCTAGTCACACAAGTATATAAGATTTTTTTTTTTTTACTTTTCATAAATGAAATAAATTGATTTACCTACATGAAATAAACATTTTTGAATTTGACTTTAAATTATATGGGGCTGTTCCAAAATTCAAATATTACCGTGCGATGTCTCGGGCAAAAGAGATAATATAAACAAATTACATATCTCCGTCTCTTTTTTTAGAACACCCATAGGTATACCGAAAGGTGAAACATAGCGTATTACAAATGAATATTATTTCATTTCATTATGAATATTCAATATAAAAAAATACACGAAATAAATAATTTGACTTGATTATTTTTTATTGATTTCAGCTAAGTACCTATTCAGCGGCTGATTATATATCTTCCATTTTGCTCGGACAAGATTTTAATAGTAATTCTCGTTAAACTTACATATTAGTAAATAATAATAAATACATATCTTCACGGGTGTCTTACGGCGGCCGAGTTCGCATAGACGGCTTCAGGGTACCCAGCGGAGGGATTTTTAATCCCACTTGGTCGTAGCCTAACAAGTGGCTTTAAGATATTAGTAGATTAAAATTAGAAAACAAATGTTGAGGGTTTTGCAACATTTATTGCTCATACTATTCCGACTAAATGTATGAGAATGGTTGGGGAATGGGCAAAGACGAATTTCATAGCAGGCAACTAAGACAAAAAATGTCTTGGGCAATAAAATGTTTATTAGGGTTTCGTACGTTTTTATACAGAACCCTTTTGAAATCACTCAGGCCGTCTGTCTATTTGTTTCTCAAACCCCATATCTCGAAAACCGGCCGATATAGAAAGTTAAATTTTCCCTTTGGATCAAGGAGAAATATTTCATTCACGACACACGTTTTTTTTTTAGAAACGCGTACAAAACCCATTTAAAATTAAATAAAACGCAACCTAACCAAATACACTCTATATGTATAACCAACTAGTGCACGACTAGATGTTTAATTGGCGACCGAAGCGATGGCGACAAAACTCACCGACTTTATCTACGCCCCAAACATGCTAGGTGTATAATATAGAAGTAATTATGTAGCTAACTCTTTTATATATAGGTCAAGTAAGATACATAACGAAAGGTTTACAAATGTTGATATTTTCAATATTTCGTTAGTTCAATTAAAAAAAACTAATAGGCACATGAAATACAGTTTATTGATTAATTGATTTTTACCACGATTGAGGCTTTGTTTATCTTGTTTGCCAAAAAACACTGACTATATAAAGATATTTTTGAAATTCGAAACGAAATAATATAAATAAAAAAGTCATAATAATACTAGTATTCCCGTTTTAAAATTAGGCTCGATAATCTGTAAACAAAACGTTCGATCGTTTTCAATCTCTTCATTATTTTCCGTGATACACCAACTTTCCGAAACGTTGATTAAATCATTATATGATTAAAATTACGTAACAAGGGCAGATGATTGGTGAAAAACTGCCGTGACGTGACATTCTACCAATTATGTGTCTTGTCAACTAATTTGTTTATAAAAATGATCATCTTTATAGAAACTAGGCATAAGTAAATAAAATGAACAAAATTTTATTAAATATCCTTAGACAGAGAGCCCCGGGCACTTGTCCCTATCTTTACCTACATATCTATACCACGTCCACATTCATACTCTTCTGCATGCCGATTTCGGAGACTTTTAATTGCAGCTTCTTTTAATTGCAACTTCTTTTAAAACCTTTCCAATTTAGTCAAGATACGTGTGTTTTGGTCTCCCGCGGCCATTGCCCTGGTTCGTCTTTCTTTCATCGCTTATTCTTTCTACATGCCTTTTCTTATTTTCTTACAGATTCTTTCTTTGCTGTTTTATTTCATTAAAAATACCCCACTTTGCCCCATAGAACTTTTAAAACTGTTTAAAAATTACAAACACTGGGGTTTGGCATTACTAAATAAACTTGTAGTTGTTTATAAATGATTTCATTTATATTAATCGATATAAGAATATTTTATCCATTTATCGAGGCTATCAATGTTGTAGCACGAAGGCTCACTCTGTTTTTCTGAGACTATTATATTTCGTTAACCTATATTACCTCCATAATCATACAATATACCATCACGGGTGCCTATTTGGCTCCCGAGAACCGTTTAAACGGCCTCAGGGTACCCAGTGGACGGTTAAACCCGTTCTCATTTCGCCGAGGGTATTTGGAGGCAACACCTAACAAGTGGCGAGGTTGTTGCAGTGTTTAAGTTCTTGTCTAAAATTATAGATACACACATACATATCGTCACGGCTGCCTTACGGCGCCCGAGACCGCCTAGACAGTCCCAGGGCACCCAGCGGAGGGGTTTTAATCCCACCTCGTCGTAGCTGATGGTATGAGTTTACACTGAACAAGTGGCTAGCTCGTCTCGATGTTTTGAATAGACTTAATAACCCATCTATAAACAGTTTCACAAGTTGGTATAGTGAAAACGGACCGACAGCTTAACGTGCTTTCCGAGGCACTATAGTGGTGTTGTTAAATAAATGTACATATTTTTTTTAATTAAAAACTCATTGGTACACACCTGGATTCGAACCAGGGACCTAGGTGTTTTTACGTCCAAGGTCTAACCAACGTGGCCACCACGTATATAAAATTATAGATTATTGTTCTATACCATATTTAGAGACCATCTCGTTTTTTTTAATATAATTAATATACAGTTTTTTTTGCAATCACTTATACGAGTATTTTAGATTATATTTTACTTTTGATATTTTATGATTTTAACATTTATAAATTCCGAAATAACTTTCAAGACTTTTTTAAATTTTTATATGCAAATTATGCAATTGCGAAACGAGATACATATTTGCCTGATATGATTAAATTCGGAATATAGTAAAGTAAAAAATAAATATTTAATCAACGAAAACATAACTTTTTAATAGCAAGAGAGATATTTAATTATAATTACACAGGTATTTGTATTGAATTGTAGGTTTTTGAGACATAATTTTGAATTTATATTTAAAGCAAAATTGTGACGGTATATTTGGAAAAAGAAAACTTAATACAATACTGAAACTAACAGCTTCATGGATAACTTTCAGCACGATGGTAAGCTTACTGCGTATATATACTTTGGACAAAACAATTGTTTTCAATACAATATTTTGAAATTTTGACTTACCAAGCAATTTTATCACACTATCTTGGGTGCCAAGCTACGGTTGCAGAATTTTGTCATGTCGTCGGTGCGAATAATAGCCTATTTCAAGCAAAGCCTTGCATCCTACAAGTATATGTCTGGCAGTCCCTATGGTGTCCCCACACAATGTATTTTGTACATTTGAAAGGCGTTTAAGTAAGATAAGAACTTTAAAAGCACCGGAGACCAATCGTACATGAGTGTGCGCCACATTCAGGCTGGAGAAAGATTTTCTTCATGGGACATTCATTCATTCTAGATGTCCAGAGTTTTCACGAGAACTATGTAGTCTTCGTCATGTCTGAAATATTTAACAACAGCCTTCTTTTATCACTTTCCTTGTTCTTAAACTGGTTTCTATCTCGCTAATAATTTTGTGGAAATGATATAATTTATTTATTCTGAGAGTAACCACAAATAATCCCAATCTGGAAATATAAATCGTGCTTCACAAAGCATACGAAAGCGAATTTTTAGTAAAGTTTTAGCATTATCACAATTATCTTTTATCTCATAGTAATTTATAAGGTTTTTTTTTTGTTGTAATGTATCTTATTAAAGCATCGGTAAATATATTATATGCATTTAAAAAATATATAAATATACAGAGTATGTGAGTAAGCACCTAGTCTTACACTAGTTGGTTCGTGTAGTGTGTGTTCGGTTCGGTAGTATTTTTCATATTATGATTACCATTACGTTGCGTTTAAGTTCTAAATCTGATATCGAGGTTTAATAAATATTTTTCGTTCTTTTGTTAATGAATAGCTGCCTAACCAAACGCACTTTAAGGCCTAATTGTTATACTTTTTAATATTATCTAGGTATATATCTACATTGTGAAATAAAAATGTGTATGTAATATCTATACCTGGATACCTACTAACAATTTGCATGCCATTAATGGTAAAATGTGCTGAGCAGACTATCTATTTTAGATGATCTAATGTACATTATTTTAGCAAATAAAGAATTGATTATTATTAATAGAAGTGTGGAGCCAAATATATAACCACAAATTGGCCCCAAACTAAGATTCCCTGTACCTACTATGGATGTCATGGAATGATTGCTCTAGGTCTGACGGTAAGTTAAATAATAACAATAATAATATGTAGGATAATTTTCACATATTGCTCTGGTCACAAACTAAGCCATAGGCCTGTACCTACTAAGTATACCAGCAACAACGATATAATACATATTATAATTTATAAACACCCAAACCATGACAAACTGTTTAAAAAAACGTGCCAATCTTTTTTTCTGCCATGGGCGGGAATCGAACCCACGACCCCCGGATACAAAGCCAAAGGCGCAACCACTAGTCTACGGAGGCGGTCGAAATGTTTCAGTATACCGCAGACAATAAATGTATTTAAAAACAATGGAAGTTACGATTATATTTATAAAAAGGAGTAATAAACATAATTATATATATACATATATAACAATGTAAACATGCTGCTATAAACACTACAAAGATAGTATAACGATTTTTATCTAACACCATTGACATAAAAACACAAGAACCGAATGAATATCTAAATTAACCAATAATAATGCTTTATAAGTGACAATTAATTAATTTATTAAATATCAAAAAGAAAATTTCGTCGAGCTGATGGATGAATGTTGATTATATACCAGCTAACAAGCTGTGAGAGAGAAATAACTTCTCGAGGAAAATTGTATATACACACACTGAGACATATATATTCTCATGCATAGATACACACACACATATACATAAAGAAATAGGTTTCCATAAACAAATATTAGTTTATGATACAAAATCACCCGACCACGGGAAATGCATGTACAGTACACTTATAAAGTTGGGCACTGGCTCGGTCTGTATATAGCTAAAACTGAGTTGGACTCGTACTTTCGGCTTGTATTCACTTGGTTGTGTGGAAGGGTGGGTTAACAATGTATTTCGGTAATAATACATCTCTTATTTATTTTATTGGAGCACGGCATGTGACTTTGTTCCTACCTAATGGTAAGCAGTCGTCAAAAGTCCATGACTAGGGTCGATCAATATATTGTTGATTAACAAAATTGCACGCCGGCTTTATAATGCGGTTACGAAACCTGTTAATTTCCTTTCAACTTCAACTGCCCGTTTCGTAACTGCACCATGAAAGGATACTGAAAAGCGGTGATACAGACTATAACCGTAACCAGGCAATTTGTGGTTGACAGCCTTCGATAGACTAGTGGTTGCGCCTTTGGCGTTGTATACGGCGGTCGTGGGTTCGATTCCGACCCATGACAAAAAAATATTAGTACGTTTTTTTCTGTACAGTTGTCATGGTCTGGGTGTTTATAAATATAATATGTATTATATCGTTGCTTCTGGTACCCATAGTACAAACCTAGAGCTTAGTTTGTGACCAGAGCAATATGAAAAATTTGAAAAAAAAAACTTAAAGGTTTTTGTATCTATATAGTGTCAGTGAGGTGGCAACGAGATTAATTAGTCGGCGAAATTTAACTTATATTCATTTCTGAATTAAATACAAATTAGGTTTGCACCTACCTGACCATTACATTGCAACTAAATAACAATATTTTAGTAGAAGTTATAGTTTATTTTGTAAAAGCAAATATATATAGAATATTATGACTACACGAACAAGGTTACCTTAAAAACAAATGCCAAGTTCCTTGAAAGTCGGTAAAATTATGTATCGTTTGTACATAATTTACGTGTCGCTACTCCAACCATAAGTCTTGTGAAAATTGCTAATTATATGGATATTTCATTAGCTACAATTATTTTCTACATAGTTGCTTAGTGTGGAAAATTTCAAACAAAATATAACTCTTTTAGTCAAGGAGCACGGAATAAGTGGACAGGGTGATGTTTTAATAAAATCACAGAGTGCGTTCGCGTGTCGTGTTGTCGCATATAGACCGATGCCGCTGCCCGCTCAATTAGAGATTGTTTCATGCCCCCGGCCTCAGATAAGGGCTGAAATATATACGTACGTTCGCCTATTAAAACCGCTTCCGTAGTCTAGTGTTTGCGCCTTTGGCGTTGTATCCGGAGGTCGTGTGTTAGATCCTACCCATGATAAAAAAATATTAGTACATTTTTCTGTACATTTTGCCATTATAAAATATAATAGGTATTATGTGATTGTTTTTGGTATAGATATGTATAGACATAGAACAAGCCTAGAGCTTAGTTTGTCACCAGAGCAATATGTGTAAATTGTCCTACATATTATATATAAAAAAACGGTCTAAAATAGTTTTATTTTGTCGCTTTGGGCTGGGGCTTGAATATCGGACCATTTTATAATTTTGTTATTGGGTTTCAATATTAAGCAATTCAGTTCCGGAATTCCGGATTTTAGGCTTCCTTTAAAAATGTTATTTGAGTCGTAGCGCGTTATTTTAACAGCTTCAACGCATTGACGTTCTTGAAATTTCACTACCAACAAAATTCCTAGGACTTTTGTTAGACCAGGGGTCCTACCAGGAAGCCACATCGACATACCGATCGACGCATTAATTGATAAAAATGTATAGGAAAGTGTATAAGAACTCGATCGAAGAGAAATGTCAAATCTCATACATTTTGTTTAGATTTCTATCGATCGACGCGTCGATGGGGAATTGGAGAACAGGCTCCTAGGACTTTTGTTAGACCAGAGATCCTAGGTCTAACAAAAGTCCTAGGAATTTTGTTGGTAGTGAAATTTTAAGAACGTCAATACGTTGAACCTTTTAAAATGACGCGCTACGCCTCAAACTGTGACAAAATTATATTTTATTTTCGATATAGAAATTTCGGTTTTAATTAACCAACTCTGGTATTACAAACGACACTGAAATATGTCGGAATTCCGGAGCTCAAGCCCTACTTTGTGTATCGTCCGCAATAAACTTTATATTATTATACATTTTTTCAATCGCATGGAAGCATCGTGTTGGTGTCTTTAGAACATGCATTTTGATTGTGATTTTTTATTTTATTTTTATATATAGGACAATTTACACATATTGCTCTGGTTTTCAGCCACCCCTTTAAAATTATGACGATTTAACACAGCGCGATATTAATTATGGCTTCAGAACTTTAATTTCTAAATAGAACTTTTGGAAAGATTTCAAAACGAACAGCCGCTTGAAACGTAGGTAGGTATATTTTAAATTTAAAAATGGTAGGTATTAAGAACCTAATGACTATAAAGTATATTTCTAACTGAAACTTTCCGAGGCCAAAATTTTATAATTTATTTGTAAGTATAATAATAAATAATATGTTTATTGTTCAATACATTTTTACAGTACAGTAAATTTAAAGAAACCCTTGTCCTCACGTTAGGATTACTTGTGTCGTGGAAATACGTTTTCCACATTTATGGTAGCCTTACCATTAGGCTTGGATCCTGTTACAGTCTGGTAGATTTTTCAGTGCGTATTAGCTCGTTCGTGATTAGAAACTACCAATAGAGCTTTATATAACAATAGTTTTCTTTGTCGTCGTCTATGCCATCATATTTTGTCTGCATCATTTAGGAAACAGTTACATAATACGCGGTTATAAAGACAATATTGCATTACCTTAGAGATGCAAAACCGTCAAGTGAACTAGTCATATTTCGGTTAAGTCTTTGGGTTCACCGGTTTTCTGGGGACTACTGCTTCGATTACTTGTCGTGGAGGTAGTCTCTTTTAATGGTACAGTTTCGAAACGGCCGATTGATTTAACGATATAGCAGCGAGAATATTATAATAGACTCGAAATGCAAATACGTCTTTGTAGCCCCCTATTTCGTAATCGCATCATTTAGCCGTCATAGTGGGAGAGTCATCAATTTTGTTAAACAACAATGTATTGGTCGACTCCGATTGATTTAATATGGGCTTTGTAGGTCTGCTTACCATCAGATAGATAGGTACACATGGGATGCTCCAATAAAAAAATGTCTAGGTATTAATTAGTAGGTAATATTTAACCATAGAAAAGGTTCTCACTCTAGCTAAAAAATACGGCACCAAACGTAGTATATTACTATACTTAATATTCTTACAGCTTTATTATAAAACTATACTCAACAATAGGTACGTGGTGGCCGAGTTGGTTAGACCTTAGACTTAAAAACACTTAGGTCCTTGGTTCAAAACCCGGTGTGTAGGTAGAAATGAGTTTTTAATCTAAAAAAATATGTACATTGTTTAACAACACCACTATAGTGCCTCGGAGAGCACATTAAGCTGTCGGTCCCAGTTTCACTATACCAACTTGTGCAGCTGTTTATATATGGGTTATTAAATCTATCCAAGCATCACGACGAGCTAGCCACTTGTTCCGTGTAGACTCATACCATCGGCTCCGACAAGGTTAGATTAAAAACCTCGCTTCTTTTGTATAATAGCATATTCAGCAATATACTCTCTCCTTTATTATAAAAACTTATTCAGCAATATTCTCGTTACTTTATTATAAAAATATTTAGCAATATGCTCGCTACTTTAAAATAAAAACATATTCAGCAATATTCTCACTACCTACTTGATTATAAAAACATAATCAAAATTATTCTAGCTACTTTATTATAAAAACATAATCAGAATTATTCTAGCTACTTTATTATAAAAACATATTCAGCATGATAACTGCTACCACACCCTTAAATCTTTTGTACCTCGACAAGGAATCAATGCAGTATTCTTATAAAAATTTTACACCCACAGACTAATATGGAAACGTGACTGCCGCTAACTAAATCATTAAATGTGCAAAATTGTGAATTTAAAATATTTTTGCATCTGGTAAAAAAAAAGAATTAATGAAAGTAGTCCATTAATAGGGTCAATCAATAATTGTTCTTAAACCACATTGATCGCTCCCACTCGGCAAAAGATGCGATTACGAAATGGGCGGCGACAAAGACGAATTGCATTACAAGTATATTTTAATATACTCGCTGCCTTATCATCAATTCAACCACCTATTTCGTAACCGCACCATGAAAGGAGACTACCACCTCGACAAGAAATCGATGTAGTAATCTCTTGAAGACCGGTAAACCCACAGACTAAAACCGAAACATGACTAGGTCACTTGAGGGTTTTTGCATCTGTATGGGCGGTGGTGACGAGACCGATCGGTCGGCCTAGCAAAGTTATAGAGAACTTACTCCCACCTAAAAAACTATAATTTACCTTTTAATAAAATTAACTGAAAACTGTTTTTTTTTTATTAAATAAACCACGAGTGGTGAACACGCTTAGCCTAATTTTATTACTTATGATTTTGGCAATAAAC
Source organism: Monopis laevigella (assembly GCA_947458855.1). NCBI lineage: Eukaryota > Metazoa > Arthropoda > Insecta > Lepidoptera > Tineidae > Monopis > Monopis laevigella. Next base: position 18,548,254 of record OX381576.1, read on the forward strand.
TATAAAATTATAAACCTTAATTGGGAACATCAAATATTAAATAACATAACTAATTAAAATGTTAAACCTATCAAATAAAATTAAAATCCCTATGAGTAGTAATACTAATTACAAGTCCACCGAATTCTAACTCTGGCCCGATCCGAATGTACCCATAACACGCGCAGCGTTTCGCCTTGTTACTGCCAGTGTTATTCCTGATTTAAAATAGTATCCGGATCGAGAAACACCAGAGGTCTCGTTTATAAAAACAGACGAACTCTTCACAAAGTCCTTGGCTTTGGTACCCCAGACACTAGTTGTCATATTAACTAAATTACTCCCTTTGGAGCGGCGTCATCAGTGACTGTCACTGATGACGCCGCTCCAAAGAGAGGCGAAATATTTGGCAATAAAATTTTATAGCTTCAATTAATATATTTTACCTAATAAGAAACACATCTAACATACTTTATTTATTTCAGATAACTAAAGTACTCGTATTTTAATTTAATATTTAATTCTTTATTTATATAAGAGTCTTTATAAGCATCGCGACAAGCTCGCCACTTATTAGGTGTAGATTCAGAATACCATCGGCGGTAACGAGGTGGAAACAAAGTCCATCAGCTGGGTACCCTGAAGCTGTTTAGCTAGATGGTCTCGGACTCCATAAGGCACTCGTGATGTCGAAAAAAAAACTTTGGACATCCCGTTTCTTGGATTTTGTAGGTCTACGTACTTATTGGTAGAGACAATGCAACAAGCCGTGATTGGATAAAAATAAACGTTTTAAAGTTTTTCTCATTGTGTATAAATTTTAGAAGAAATACCCAAAAAAAAATATTTTTCACCATTATTTACAATGAATACAATGTATACGCTGAAATCTCCTTTTAAATAAAAATTCTTGTGGTAGACGGCCCGCTCTCCTATACCTAAGGTGGGTGGCATTTTGCGAAATTACAGTAATAAAATAGCAATTAAAAAGATTGTAAAACAAGGTAACTGAGATTCCAGTTAGCTTTATGTATCCCTATGTGTGGCTGGAATGATCCCAATAAAAGTTAATTTAATTCTTAGGAAATACAGAGAGTATATAAGAAATGAAAAATACAAATATAGTGACCGCCTCCGTAGACTAGTGATCACGCCTTTGACGTTGTATCCGGAGGCCGTGGGTTCGATTACCACTCATGGCAAAAAATATCAGTATAATTTTCTGGGTGTTTATAAAATATAATATGTATTATATGGTTATTTCTGATACTATGTGTATCAGAAATAATAATCTATGTGTATCAGACTATGTGTATCAGAAATATAATACAAGCCTAGAGGTTAGTTAGTGACCAGAGCAATATGAGTAAATTGCCCTACATATTATTATTAAGAAAATTACTCAGTCTGTCAGAACTAAGTGGTCCAAATAAAACATTATTAAAATAACGTGGGGTACTAATAAACTGAAAAATTATACAAAACCTACAATTTTACGAATGAAAATTATTATTTAGGTAGGAGGAAGGCCTCCATAACTTCGTTAGGCCGACCGACCGGACTGGTTACCAAACCGCCCATACTCATGTAAAAACCGTCAAGTGTTGACCTAGTAATGTTTGGGTTTTAGTATGTGGGTTTACCGGTTTCCCGGAGACTACATACTCCATCGATTTCTTGTCGAGGTGTTAGTCTCCTTTCATGGTACGGTTACGAAACGGGCGATTGATTTGACGATAAAGCAGCGTGGATATTAAAATAGACATGAAAATGCGCCCATTGTACAGCCCATTTTGTAAACGCATCATTTAGCCGGCATAGTGGGAGCGATCAATATTGTTAAACAACAATGTATTGATCGACCCCATTCATAGACTTTGTAGGTCCGCTTAACATCAGGTAGATACAAAGTCACATGCCGTCTTCGATAAAAACATAATAATAAAAAATCTATATATTCACCTAGTTAAAGCGCCGTTAGGCAATACTAATCATAATATAATAATAAAGTAAATAACATAAAATACTTTTAAAACTACAAGCAAACTTTAAGGTAAATTTTCCATATATGTTTTCCATAAACGCTTTTTTAAATATTACATACTGTAGGTACAGTCAACGACAATACAAAAATGTTTGCATAGGTACAGTTCCATGTTAGTATCCACGATCTAAAACATGTTCTATTATAAACCCTTCGCTTCTATAAGCACTTAAAATTCATAACTTAATAATTATTAATATTTTACCCATACCGACTCAAAACTCATTTTCACCAATAAACGTGATGCGCAAATATCAAATTTCAGGATAATACCTATCTTTGTAAAACCAGCGACTTGAAATTCGGTAAGTAAACATGTGTATTTTCTCTCTTTAACTTTTTTTAGTATATACTAGATTGTCTATATATAATAAAATAAAATTATAATATATAATAAAATTTTATTAAAAAAAGTACATAATAAACTCTAAACTTTTACACCATATACTCAATAAGGTTTTTTATAATCGTTAATGGTTTCGGGAAATTTTGACACGCGTGTGATGTCAGTGTAATTTACGCTTTGTATCTACGTATACAAACGTAGCTTGGCTTATGTGGCCGTGCATAGGTATTTTTTTGATTTAGGCTCGCTTCATACGTTTTGAGCCAAATGCTCAGGGTGTGACACAACATAAACAGTAGGTATGCTTCTTCCATGTTCCTCTCTCTTTCTATGGCGCTGCACCCTTAATGCACGAACAAAATTCGTATTTGATCGATTTTTTTTTACGTTCATATTTTAAACATTCATATACTCAATTTAAATTTCGAACCGACAATCAAAATTCTCCATAGTGTAAGTATTTATAAAAAGCAAATGTATGTAACCAAGAAGGAAATAATAAGCTTGATAAATTTATTCATGCGATAGGTTCCAGAGATTCAAGTATGAGTGAACAAGAAGGTCGAGCAGGGATGTTGACAACATTGCATTGAACTGTAAGTCCCGCTTCCATCAGATCTAATTTGTACTCAAACATCACTACATAAAGTTCTATTACATCTGCGGTGTGATCGATCACATATTGAATAGGAGGTCTCTATTAACCTATTTGCTTTGATGAACCGAATGCAAACTTGGCGGGCACTAGTTTTCGACCCGGCTCCTTTATTAAGCTATTCTCTGTGCATGGAATAGGTTTAGAAACCAATTTATGTTTATGTTTTAGTTTTTGAACTAAGCAAAATATTTCCAATATACTGGTAGAGTTATATCGGATAGATTGCTTCTACATTTACTCGTATTTAGAAACATATTTACGTAAAGTTGGCTATAATATATGGGTTTTCATTTTATAAACTGTTCTCGTTCTGACAGAACTTTGAGTGAGTTACTACAATAGACCTATAGATAAAATAGTTTGACAATGTAAATGGTTATTTATACTAACTATCGAAATTCTTAGTATACCTACCTGGTGTATAAGGTAACTAGATTACTAAAACTTAAACTTTTTAAAAATATAAAAAAAGATTAAATACCTGGATGCTAAAAGATCTATTAACTTATCGATTTATTTTAAAACCGGAAAACCCATTAGTAATAAAAATCAGAAAAACACTAATGGGGAACGTACAGGATATAGGGCCCATTATCTTTTTTATACTTTTAACTAAGGGCAGAGAAAATTAAGTATGGTCTTAGTACTTATCAAAATACCTAGGGGAATACATTTCCTTTAGTGACCAGATTAATGCAGAAAGAGAGATAATTATATCCAGTGCAGGGGAAAAAACTGTCCACTGAAGAAATTTATAAGGAGCAGGAAAATCTTATGTCAGATAAAAGGATAATATTTAAAGCTGGAATCTCACAAAATCAAATTAGAATAGCTTACAAAGATGGATAGAAAAAAAGTATATAGGAGTAACAAAAAAGACAAAGAAAATGAAGGATGTAATAAGAGAAAGAGGATGAAGTGTAGAAGATGGAAAGACAAACCGAGAGAAATGTGTGGTTACTGGTTATATTATATGGACAATATTAACCGATGATAGGCTAGCTCGTCGCGATGTTTGGATAGACTCATTAACCCATCTATATACAGTTTCACAAGGTGGTATAGTGAAAATGTGTGGTGTTGTTAAACAAATATACATACATTTTTAGATTAAAAACTCATTGGTACACACCGGAGTTTGAACCAGGCACCTAAGTGTTTTTAAGTCTATTTATAACTTTTTTTTTCGTATTATACAGGATGACTTTGAAATAAATAAAATCGAACAACTTTTCTTATAGAACCATGAGTCGCAAATGAAAAAAAAAAACTTTCTCCATACAAATTGGTCATTACCTACATAACATTACTAGTTTGTATGGAGAAGGCAATTTTTAACACATGGTTCCATCGAAAAAGTTGTTCGATTTGATCAGCAGAACCTCATATTAGCAAAGTACATCCTTTCAAACTCACCCTGAATATTTAATATGTACCTATTATTGCTAAGGAAAAAACAACAGAACTCTTACGCCCAGTTTCTCGAAAATTTTAAGTACTACTTAAAGTAGGCAATTAATAATAAAATATGGCAGATTTTCTTAGGACCCGAATAATACCTTGGAGAGCTCTTTGTAACATTAACCATTTTTACCTATTTTAGAGTTAAGTGATACTTAAAATTTTCGGGAAACTGAGCATAGTAGTTCTGATCACTTGGAAAGTAAACAATTCTTAGAAGCTCTCTATTAGCTGTAGTTGATCTTCACGATATAAAATACTTAGAAATATATTTTCGTTTTTTACTCAAGACAAACTAATACACGGTTTTCTGAACAAATTGCCTTGTTCTTGGTGTTTATAAAAATAATATATATTATTTGTTTTAGTGTTATTGTTTTGCTGGTACACAGAGTACTAATCTAGAATTTGGTTTATAAAAATAGAACCAGAGCAATGTGTGTAAAAACGTTCTATATGTGTATATATACCGCGTTTTATATATCGGTTTTCAGGAGAACTACCTACATGATACATTTCTTCTAGATTTGGGTTAGAAAATCGATTCAGTAGTTTTTTTTTAATTTATCCGCACCTATTAAAACGTCATATGTTTTCTCTTTAAATATTAGTATAGATGATTCACATGGACATCTTGTAAAGTGCTTTTATAGGTTACATCAGATTTCGACCGCCTCCGAGTCTAGTGTTCCTCTAAGCAAATAATTTTAGAATGTGTTTATATAAAGTTTGCCTTGATTTGGGTGTTAATTAAATTACTATTATATTCCTGCTTATATTAATTAAATGTATATCTATTACTAACAAGTAGATTATAATATAAAATATTTCAGGCGCTTTAATGTTTTTTTTAATTATTTAATTTTATATTTCGGACTTGGACGCCTCAGTAGGTTGCATCTTTGGCATTATATTGGGAGATCGTGGGTTACCAGCAACAAATATATACGTATTTCTGTTTAGTTTGTCGTGGTCTGGGTATTTATAAAGTAACAGAAATACGTACTAGGTGCCATAGGTAGAACGATTTCTACCTATGGCACCTAGTACGTATTTCTGTTTAGTTTGTCGTGGTCTGGGTATTTGCAAAGTGCACACAAAGATGCGGACACCAACTAGTACCTACTAGTTGGTGTCCGCATCTTTGTGTGCATATTATTATACTATAAAATTATTGTTTGATTTGTTCCGGATAAACTCAAAAACTATTTTTGAAATTCTTTCACCAATAGGAAGCTACATACTCCTTTAAAATGTAAAAAAAAATGTACTTCAAATCAGAGCACACCAACTTTATTTTTTGGATGTCAAGATTAGTGTAAAGTTAAAAATCCATGTTTGTGCGTTTGCAACCCTTGTCTCGCGACCGCCATCTTGTAAAAAGGGCTACGAATATTTTTTACGCTATTAGTTATCGGGTAAACTATATATAAAATGCAAAGTTATTAATGAAAATGGATAAAAAATTGGGAAAAAAAAAATTTCTGCTTGTTTTTCAAAAAAAAAAACGGAGCAAAAACTTTTAATAGAGGGTATTATAGAAATATTTCCCATTAAAAACTTTTCAAAATTTATTTATTTATGAGGGTTTTACAACGATGCGAAACTTACACTATTCTCTAGTACTTGGCATAATAAAAAAAACTAGCTGTTTTCCAACGCATTAATAAGTTTTAAAAATATGTTTTGCTTTATTTTTTCAAGTTTCTACATAAAATGGTTGCTGAGATTATTCTGTAATATTTCGTAATAAGACTTTCCCATATAAAGTGCGCTAACAAAATTAGCACTTGACTGCTATTTTTATGAAAATTAAAATAATATTAAGTCTTACTTTAATTTTTGTAAGAGTCTTACCTACTAACCCCCAGTTTTTATAACGTTTATAAAATTATTCTAGATCAAAATAAGCTAAAAAATAAAAAGCACAGCATTTACAATTGTAAATATTTCACTTATAATATGTTACACGTTAATTTCTATTTATTATATAAGGTAGTTGTAATTCAAATTTCTAACTTCAAAGAACAAAGACATACAAAGTTCCCCCTTCCCTTTAAGTTGAATATTTAGTCAGTCAGGGCAAACGATTATATAAGCATAGAAGATAGATAATAATATATAATATAGAAGTAGATAGATACGCCACGAGATGGCCCGACAGACACCGACTGACTGGGATTATTAAGGACGCTGCATTCATAATCGCAAAGTCTTCGTTCTCCATACAAAATGAGATTTCCCACTTCCAGTAAGAGTCGATTACTGTTTGTCGCAGAGTTAAAATAGTATTTTTGCGGTCATTGTAATTGATAATCTTTCTGTGTAGGGTTAACAGAAAAAAAAATCTTTATTACCCATAACAGAAAGATGTTTGCGAATAATTACCAACATAAAAATAATAATTGAACTTTGAGAAACAGCCAAGTAGTAATATTGGAAGTACCTACGTTTGTATGGGTGTTAAGTTGACTACAGAGCCCTTAAGTGAAATCATCTTTGGGACTATTTTCTAGGAGAGTTATCGCATTTAAAACCGTATGTGAAAGATAATATCCCGTATTTTCGTTTATTTATTGATTTGACTGGAAACAGATACTTTTGACCTTATAAAGATCAAAAATGTTTCGCAAAATACGTGATATTTACTGAATGTTAACTGAGTGTTGCGATTAACCTTAACTATCACCCAAAATCGACAGTAAGGTTAAAATGTTAGCTTAGGCGACGTAACCAGATATTTGAAAGACAATTAGGGTCGTCTGGAAGTCACATCATATCACAATTTGGTACTCACAGGAACGTATTCGTTAATTCAGCTTATAATGAATATTAATGTTGCTGATTATATTATACTAGTTGTTTTCACTTCACATGTTTATTTTATTTTATGCATGTGGCTTTGTACCTACCTGGTGGTGAGCGGACCTACAAAGTCCACGAATGGGGGCAATTAATAATTGTTCTTAAACTACATTGATCGCTTCCACTATGCCGGCGAAATGATGCGATTACGAAATCGGCGGCTTAAAAACGAATTGCATTACGAGTATATTTTAATATACTCGTGGGCTATAATAGGCTGGTGGTCTATCAAACCACCCATTTCGTAATCGCACCCTGAAAGGAGACTGCCACCTCGACAAGAAATCGATGCAGTAATCTTCTGAAAACCGGTGAACCCACAGACTAAAACCGAAACATGTGTTAGGGGCGTTTATTTCAACATTATTAATGAACCGGTTTTAATAGAATTGATTTTTTTTTTTTTTTTTCTGAAAACTTATAGTCATCTAAGGGCCGATTCGACCAACAGTGAGTATAACTTATACCGAGATTAGTAATGTCAAATCACATACAAATAATTATTTTGAGTATTAATAATTTAATCTACGAATAAATATTTGTATGGAATTTGACATTACTATTCCTAGTATAAGTTATGCCCTCTTTTGGTCGAATCGGCCCTAAGTAAATTATAGTCTATGATATTTAGGAATAGCGTAGTTTTCTATTATCTTTATAGTGAAAGATTTTTTTTTTGAAAAAGGGACCTAAGTGTTTTAAAGTCTAAGATCTAACCAACTCGGCCATCACAGATATGATACACATATGTTTTGTTATATAATAAATTATGTTTGTGATTCGAGCATATAACTACTATTTGGCATAGTGAGATATGTACATTTCAACAAAAAGTTTTTATGTATTTGAAACTAGAATTCTGTTGCACTCTATTTTATCTTGTTACCCACGTTTACTACATTTTCCATTTCATTTTTGTCCATTGGCAGGTTTCATGTCAACGATACGATATAGATTTTAAAATAAATTTTCACCTTTAAAATTGAATTCCTTTTTCGATTTTCGTGTCGCATCCGCTGATTGTTTTTCTTTATTGCTGCAACGCCTGAAAAATCCGGAATTGGCCGCCCATCCAATTTAGGATTATTTTATTATTCCTTTATGCTTACGTGAATATAGGTAACAGGATAAACTGCGTATCAAAGGCAAAGCTTAACATATTTCGTATGAGAAATATGTCAAATTTTAACTTTTATATGCAGTTGATATACAATTGATTAAGTAGAATTAGGCTCCTGATCACAAGTAATCTCTAGGTTTGAACTCATGTACCAGAAACTGAGAATAATAATTTATTATTAATTAAAAAAATATATATATAGTTTATAAATATACGCGGTGGCCGAGTTGATTAGACCTTGGACTTAAAAACACTTAGGTCCCTGGTCGAATCCCGGTGTGTACCAATGAGTTTTTAATTAAAAAAAATATGTACATTTGTTTGACAACACCACTATAGTGCCTCGGAGAGCACGTTAAGCTGTCGGTCCCGGTTTCACTATACCAACTTGTGAAACTGTTTATAGATGGGTTATTGAGTCTATTCAAAACGTCGCGACGAGCTAGCCACTTGTTCGGTGTAGACCATACCGTCGGCTACGACGAAGTGGGATTAAAAGCGAGGGGCTGGGTACCCTGGGACCGTTTAGGCGGTCTCGGGCGCCGTAAGGCACCCGTGATGATATGATACATGTATAGTATATAACTCCTGGACCAAGAAATACTGTACAGAAAGCCGTATAAATATTGATTTGCCTTGAGGGGGAATCGAAACAACCACTAGACTTCGGAGGCTATATCATTTGTAAACGTGGAGAAGCTTTAGTTTAATTATAATGTTTAAGGGAAATAAGATCTATTTTAACTTTTCTTAGTTGTCAAGTAATAAGGAAAATATCAACATTATCTAATTGAAAGAAAATTAAACAATTACCTCCTCGTATTTCGCAGAATTTCTTAGAACCTTTAATATTTAGTAATTTTGCTAATAATGTTCGCTGAATAACTAATTTTAGTATACTTAAATGAATGTTTAATATGATTATAATAAAATAATTAATGACAAGGACCTCCCTTGTGATTTATTTTATTTTAATAAATAACATTACCTATATTATCACAAATATATAATATTATTTATCGCACCCAATTCAAACAAATAAAATATGATAAGGTATTTCCTATATCTTCACGGGTGCCTTACGGCGCCCAAGACCGCCTAGACGGCCCCGAGGTACCCAGCGGAGGGGTTTTAATCCCACCTCGTCGTAGCCGATGGTATGACTCTACACCGATGAAGTGGCTAGCTCGTCGCGATGCTTAGAATAGAGTCACCGTCTTTTAAAAAAAAAATAGGTACTAATTTCTCATTATCACAATTCAGGTTAGATTTAAACACATTATATTTATGTATTTATTTTACTGACCAGACTGATGTTTTGTGTTTTTTTCTGGCCCGCTGCTTTAAAAAAGATTGGCACCAAGCGAGCACCTAACCAGTTATAGACAACTAAAGATCTCTTAGTTCAGTTATTTATACAATGTTTTATAGTTCCTTGATTTGCGAAAAAAAAACGCACCTTATTGCTCCATTAAAATATACAGAAATTTTAAACACATCTGTGATATTCTGTTTATTATAACGGGAACATTATGTTTTCAAAGTAATGAAATTATTTAAATATGATATTAAACAATCAGTAACAAAGAGCACTAATAAAGCCTGCATGACTTTATTAGTGTTCGTATACCCTTATATTATAAATACATTTGGCTTGACAATCTAACGTTACCTTTAACAAAAACAAGAATATGGCCTCTGGTCTTAGTTATCTCGGCGAGAGTGTACGACCGCCATTAGGGTTTGGAACATAATCCTTATTTATACATATCAAGTGGATCATCGTAAATTTCTGAGTTCGTTTGATTTGATAATAAAGCAGCGAACATATAAAGTACTTTGTGTTGCCGCCCATTTCGTAACCGCACGATTTACTCCGCATGCTGTTCAACAACGATTTCTATCTACCTTCAGATAGGTACAATGTCACATTCCGTGCTTTATTAAAAATAAAATGTGTAGGCGTCACATTATTACATACCTATTTTATTAACTAGCAATAATACTGAAAAAAAAAAGAAAAAAGTAGAAACATAGTTGTGAAACGGATAAACACGAGATAAAGTTCGAAGCGTCTGCAATAATGAGAACTAATAATTGTGTTATAAGATGGCAAGGGTGCATTTTATATTCGCTTCAAGGATTTCTACAAGAAAATTCTACTGAGGAGGCAACGATAAACTTTTCACCTTGAATATTTTCCTTGGAACTTAGAGGAAAAATACATCTGTTGCATTGTTGCGATATTCCAGTGAGCTCGTTACTGTAACAAGGGTATAACTTGCTGTCATCAACGCCTGTTATAGTAAAAATGTTGTCACACAACTTCAGATATAACAACATTTTATTGTAATGTATATACTTGACATTGGAGAGTTAGTTTTAAGACCCTACCCTGAACCAGAAACCTTGAATGTTGCATTAAGAGGAGGTTCTCAAAATGTTTGTCTTATTTGCTTATATCTGTAGAGGCAAGCACACATCCATTTATTAAAATACTTCGCCATAGGTTTTTTCAGACCTTTCTCTCTCCATGTCTAAACCGAAAATCTAATAGGATTTTTTTTTTGGATACATTTTGCATATTAAATTGATGCCGTTTTAAGTCTTTTTTACATTTTTGTTTTAAACAGTTTCAGTTTTAAGTCTATACATACACCTGTAAGAAAATAGAGTTTGTCCACTACTCAACTAAATTTTACCAAAATATATTATTAATAATTTAATAGACAAAATAAATTATGTGCCTTACAACTTTTAATAGATTGAAAATTGCTCACGCGATTTTTATCCTTGCAAAGCAGTTTCTAGAGTATAATAAATAATTACACTGTAGACCAGAAAAAAATTGTGCTATCTTCCTCGTAATCAGACAGTTAAATCAGTGAATTGTAAACAGCGTGGTTGAAATTTGGAATCATTACTGTATTACAAAGATGAGTGAGATTTTTACTTTAGATCATGTTATTTAAGAACTTCACAACAAATATTATTATAGATACTACAAGTCGCCGTAGTTGTGACAGTGGGCCTTTGGCCCTACAAATTTGATATGAAATAGACGAGTCATGCGTTCATCTTGCTGCTTCTAGGTACCGTTCACAGCAATCAATATAATTATGTTTTATATAGCAGCTTACACGACGATATCCTATATAAAGTGCACAAGGCTAAGAAATGTATACTGCACATTTTCAATAAGATCACAATATTTATGATAAATGGGTTCTCAAATTGAAACTGCATACTCAAACTGTTGTTGAATGTATTGGTAAGAGGTATATACTGACCCAAATGTAATTTGGAAAACCCAAAACCAAGAACAAGTAGCACAACTCGAATTCCCTGTAAGTGTAGTAATTATATTTTTTAACTTTTTTTTTGGTGAGAGTAATACAATTGCATTTAGGTACACTTAGGTGCAATTTATTATGATTGCTAATTAATCGGTCTAGGTCTTGTTAAAGTGGTACGCGTTGTAAGTTGTCTTCGTATCGAGCGAGGAAAATTATATTATTAAATGAACACAACCACTCATTAATGCATTGAACGACAGATATCCTCACGTGCATATATTTGTGACACACTATTCAATCAACATACAAGAAGAACCAACCGATAAAGTTGACTTATGCGAGGTCAGGAGTGTGCTCACTCGACCTGAACATTAGAACGTCAACAGCACTTGGTACACATGCTTCCATCTGTCAAACTCAGTGTATAGCCATAATAAAAGCAAAAGCAGTAATTTGCTCAAGAGAGATTAAATAATACGGTAACGTATACTATAGGCAGCCATACTATTGTAGTATCGTAAACATTGAAGAACAAACACATCGACTCGAGACGATATCGCAGCTGTCAGCAGACAACTCCATTTTCACAGAGAAGTGGTAGAAGAACGCCTTACCCGCAAGGGCTGGGCGGATTCCCGCAGCGGCTTAGACTCGACCCAGAAAGCAGGGAGATCTCCGCTACCACACAAACGGCCGCCCAATATGGGTTAGACGCTGACTAGGCAGCCACTCGACCCGAGATAGTCGCTGCCGAGATTTTCCTCCCCTACGCCAGCCGCCCACTATGGGTCAGACTCTGGTGTATTTTCGGCAGCCGCTTGCTACGAGACAGACGCTGCCGATACCTCCTGAGAATGTTAGTAAGCGGGTGCACTTCACCCCAATGTGGATACCGCAAGCCCACCCACCACGACAAGGTGGTCCCACTAGGGTGTATCTACCCACCTGAGGTATCTGTATATCAATTACACCTAAAAATATAATAAATTCGAACAATACATTATTTTTAAGACAGTCTTGACGGCATTAGGGTACCCAGCGGAAGAGTTTTATGTCCAACTTGTCATAGCCAATGTTATTCTGAGTATACACTGTACAAGTGACCAGTTCCTCGCGGTAAAACTAAAGTAAACTATTAAACGATCTCTATATCAAATTAGACTTGTCTTGTCTTTTATTTTCTAGCTACTTTGTAATCTTTAATATTACTACCCAACAAACTATTACTAAAGTGGGTAATATAAATACAAAGTAAGAAACTTAATTGGTTTATTCTCAAGCAATCTATTAGATTGATATCATAATAGAAAAAACATAAATAAATAACTAGGTATTTTATTATATAATAACTCTAAATTGATATACACAACAAAACCACAGGAATTTTATATTGGAAACCATACAAAAGTTCAATTACGTACATGCTACAAAGAGTATTCTACTGAAAATATCAAATATTATAGAAAAAATAATCTTTATTTATTTGGAATATATTTTTAAGATTTCTTGTTCAAGTTCGACTAGAAAATGTCTAACCCAACAAAAAATATAATTGAACCATAAAAGATACATTATTATGTATAAATGTTATAGCGAATATTTTACGACGACCTTTTTCTGACAGCTTCATGTTGCAGGTAATCTTCAAAACTACTCATTTGATTTAAAAAAAATCTTGCACCAAAATCTAGAATAGACTTGTGGACATAGGGTATACTTTATTTTAAATAATGCTAGGTTTTAATGTATTACATAACATTCTAGGCAATAATCTGATTGCATTTCTCCCAAAAGATTCATTTGTCTCTGTGATGGGAGTCAAGACTTTAGTTCCATATTATTTAATGAGTGGTACATAGATCAGCAGAAGGTCGTTGGATTGAAAGAAAGGAATGTGATAAACATGATATTAAATATTTCCTTAGAAACGATGTAGAGCGTGATACAGAGTTCACACAATGACCCTGGAGGTAAAGAATTAATTGATTACTATGGGGGAAGTTTGGATTCCTCAAATGGCGTACACTCATCTACTATCGGTCTCCAAGTAGGAACATTTGAATAGCATTAAGATAAAACTTAATATCTCAATGCCTTCCAAATGTCCCTACCTGACCAAAATAATCTGATAAGATGGGGGAAAGCAACAAATAAGACATGTACCTATATTACGCGATATTACCGTAGGGCCTGTCAGACATATACTTGCTGGGCAAGACTCTACTTAAAAAAAAAATGGTGATTCGTATCGATCTGTCGCTCTATTAAAATATGAAATGTTCTACCTGCTTGCGTGTTCCTTCTTATTATAATCTCGAGTCTTTTAAACCAAGCGTGTATATGCATCCTAAGCCGGTGCAATCAACGATTACGTAAATCGTAATTGTTGGTTGCATTTATTCCTGGACCTTCATACTGCTTTCCATCAGGTAGATGAGAGGTTACATGCCGAGTTCTCATAAAAAATAGAAAAAAAAGTCTATTATTCGCACCGACATAATAAAGTTCTAGAAATTATTCATAAAGCTGTCAGTATTGCTGGAGCCAGAAAAGGATTATCAACAAATGAAAGACTAACCACTTTTGTAAAGGAGTACCTCCTTTACAATACTTAAAAAAAAATCAAAGTAAACCTTTATGGATCCTGAACAAAGCATCAGACTTGAAAATATTCATATATACATTCAAAATAATTACAAAATTCTAGAGGAACTAACTGTTTCAGCTTATAGACCAGACATTCAGGTATACTCTCCATGCTTGAAAAAAGTAATACTTATAGAACTCAGAACTAAGGACGGCACAAACAACCAGAATTTGTTTGACTTGATGGTGTCGTCCTTAGTTGTGGTGATCTCACAAATGAAATTACTATAAACGGTTTTAAAACTCAACTTTATGCAGTGGAAGTCGGTGCAAGAGGAATTCTAGCAAAGTTTTTGCATCGTATATTAAAGGATCTTGGTATTCTAAGACCTGCCGTCGAAACTTATTTTTTTGAGTAGAGAGGTAGTGAACGTAGTGAAAAGGAGAGTTCAGGCCTTTAACCCTACTAAGTCTCAGTCCTCGCGGTCTTAAGTCCGGGAACGCTGCAGTTCATACCCCTGCCTTCCAACCTCGCGTTAAAACGCTGGGTCCAACGCGTGGATACGCATGGAGAATTCGTCGATAGCTAAGAACATTGTCTCTCTATGTTTATACTATGATAAAAAAATTAAAACAATGCTTGAACACAACAAAAAAATCAAAATCAAGCTTTATCTCATTTTATACTAAAACATTCATCATTGCAAAACATTCATCATTAAAAAATAAACATAAATATTTATTATCTTCATCATCTCCATCTTCTCTGGACAAGGCTAGATTGCTTGCAAGCTGTCGGAAAGAATCTGGTGGGTGGTTATATGCTTATCCTTCCTCGTCTTTTGCACCCTCCTGAATAAGGATACCCTTAGAATTTCTGTCGGTTTGAGGGTTGGAGCTGAACTTTGCAAGACACATGTTTGCGGTTCACTTGCCGACCCTTTTGGTCATCACGCACTGTCTTGTATCCGTAGCGCGGGCAGAGTGTCACGACATGTATCTCTTAATAATTTAATAAAAAAAAAGAGCTTTGGCTACCATTAATATTCCAAAAACACTAAAATCGTCAGGTGTCTCTCGCGACAATGGAAAGAGGCCTGACGGAATGTCTCTGATGCCATGGAGCCAAGGCAAATGTTTGTTATGGGATGCTACATGTTCTGACATTCTTGCCCCCAGTTACTGGCATAATGCCTCACAGTGTACTGGCTTCGCTGCAGCAAAGGCTAAGAATATAAAAAATATTCGCATTAAAAATCATTATATATTTTCGGCTTTTGCTGTGGAGACGCTGGGACCTTGGAGCAAGGATACAAGACAGTTGGTTGATTAGATTGGTCGACTACTGATCCAAACATCTGGGGATGCTTGTGCCCGATCATTTTTCTCCCAAAATATCAGTCTGGTGATTCAGAGGGGCAATGCCGCATCAGTTCTTGGCACGGTAGGTGTAATGTCGGGGATGGAGGAAATATTTTATCTTTTTTAGATTTATTTAAATTTTTATTATTTATTATGGCTTAGGTTATTTTTAGTTATTAATTTTATTTTTATAAAACCTTAAGTACCTTGTAAATATGTTTTTTAATGTTTTTTTCAATAAATATTTAAATTTATTTATTTATGATAATAATTAAAAAACTAATTATTCGTCGATATTGTTTGTTGATTTTTCATCGTGTTTAATATTCATTTTATAATTTTCGTTCGCCAGCGGTTTAATCAGTCCGTTGTGCTGCGCTTCGACAGACGACTAGTGTTTAATTTTAAATTAGTAAGAATATCATTATAGACTAGTGATGCAATTTTTTATCTTTATTACCATGTAAGCTGAATTTATATGCTGCTGAACGAACTGCTCTAAAAATAAGTCGGATTTAACTACGTGTCTAAGACTTTTGGCTTCAGCATTTTATGTTAGCCTTAATATATTCAGGTCTCAGGGGCTCACATTACTTTTCTAATCCGAATTCTTGGAAAACATTGTTATGAGCCCCTAGAGTGTGGGCATAACATTTGCAATTGCAACCAAAGACGTATAACTGTATCCAATTTGAATTTAACTGACATTACTTTGTAGGTCCTTCACAACAAAGTCATCACACCGATCGCATACGCAGGCACAGAGTATCTAATAGTAACGCAAATTTTGTCAGTAGCAAGTATTAAAATTATCAAAAATGAATCAAAGAATATAGTCAAGTCAGTCATGTGGCATTATAGTGTTTGAGAGTTAGGTACTCATAGTTTTTAGAACGTTAATTAAATTATTTCTATTTCCTCAAATCACTTTATTTCGTCACAATAATATTTATTAATTAAAGAAGAATAGTAGACATGGACCAGAACTAATTGTCCCGCTGTCTTTTAGCTTGTCATATAGTAAATTATATAGTGGTTAGTATGGTAAACACACTTAGGAAAAGGTCACGATAGAGCTACAGAACTTGATTTGGACCCATCAGGAGGACCACCGTATATTGGATTGAATCTGGAACGCAGAGAAGTCTGTTTATTCAGATTAAGGTCAAACTTAAGCTAATAGTTGATGCTATAATCGTCGATGACCCTTATAGTAAACAACTATCAGTAGTTTATTCAGATTGAAGACGCGGCTGCAGCCTCTAATGTGTTAAAACTCCTCGACAAACCAGGGTGGCTTTCCCAGGATACAACGCCAAAGGCATTGCGCCTTTAGCGTTCCACTAATCTACGGGAGTGGTCACAATTTCAAAAAAATATTTTGGCGTTGGTTAGCCCCTATAGCCACATATTAACCTGGTTACAAACTCAGCAAAGCTTATACTATGTATACCAGAAATTCGATATTGTTTGTAGGTTAGGTTACTTAGGGTCTTATTTTGGTCCTTTTTGGGCATTTTTCCAAAGAATTTTATATCGATATTTTGGTTTTTGCCACGCAACAAAATAAGAGTAATTAAATAAGCTTTATTATTAGTAAAGTGAAATATGGTATACAAGGTGTCCCCTCCTACGCACTTCAGCTCTTTCCCAGAATGATATTATCGAATTCGGTTTAGCCTTGAATCGACCACATACAAAGAGTCACCTTAACATTTATAAAGGACAGATCAGGTATAATGTTGCTATGAAATAATATAGATGTTACTACGTCTAATTTATTATTTACCTATATATATATTGGTGAAATGTTTTATTTACAAATATGTATACACAATGAAATTCGTCACCACATCAAGAAAATGCCTTAGGCGTAGTAGCGATTGTAAGAAATTTTAATGTAGAAGATAAAAGTAATATTAAAGCGAGGCTATTCTCTGAAATGAATTGCGCGTCTCGTCTCGAAATGTATTTTGTTGTTTTTCATATGTAGGTACTCATGTACATGGTAGGCTTTGAAAACACTACAGCTTTTAGGTCCCCTGGTTCAAACCCCGTTGTGTACCAATGAGTTTTTTATTAAAATAGAGCACGTTTAGGTATCGAGCCCAGTTTCAAGTTGTGAAACGTTTTATACGTAGGTTATTCAACGTCGCAGCGACGAGCTGGAGCCTTAGGAGAAAATTCAGGCGAGCGACCGCGACGTGTGACTTTGCCGTCAATCAAAACTGTATAGACAGGCGACAGCGTAGTCGTACCTCACGCCTACTGTCACTGTCAAAATTCATATGCTGAGGATGATACTCTACATAATTTTACAATAGTTTGTTATTTGTTTTTTGTTGTTCTATTTTAATTTATCTATTATTTAAGTATTCTAGAGCCACACAGTTTAAGTATGGTCAAAGGGAAGCGCCCAGCAGGGTTGATTGATAACGCGCACCAAAGTTAGCTCGCGCGTTGATAACTCAGACGCAGTTTTCTGAGAATTTTTAAAGCTTGAACTACGTCATAATGTGCGGAGGGTGGTTAACCCTCCAAATGGGTTGACGCTAATGTCATGGCAGATGATGCCGTTGAATAATCTGGGATGCCACATGCGTTTATACTTTTGCTGCTTTCTATTTACCAGCCCGTGCAGCAGCCGCTCCGGGAGAGCCTGGGGCGGCTGCTGAGGCTGCATTTAAAACAAAACAGCAAATTCACGAACTTATATACTTAATGAATATTTATTTGTTCTTTTCGCTGTGGAGACAACTTGTGTCTGGGGTTCTGAAACCAAGTGTTTTGGGAAGATAATGTATGCTTTACTATCTCTTTTAGCAGAGCATACATCTCTTCAATCAATCACGGTGATTCCTGATCCGGATACTACTTTAAACAGCGAATATCACTGGCACTGCCAAGGGGAAATACTGCAGTCATGGGTACATTTGGATATTATTACTCACAGGAATATAGTTTTATTTGTTAGATTTTATAAAAAGTTTATTAAAAAACTAACTGTATTTCTATAGGTACTAATATTATAAAGAGAAAATATCTGATTGTTTTCAGATAAATTCAAACCGATAAACTGATTGAAAAATATCTATAGAAATATAATCTTACATACGTGGTGACAGCGTTAGTTAGACCTTAGACTTAAAAATACTTAGATCTCTGGTTCAGACCCCGTATGTACCAATGAGTTTTTAATCTAAAAATGTATGTACATTTTTTTTTATAACACCACTAGCGGCCCGTCCCGGCTTCGCACAGGTTTGTATAACTTTAACTATATGCTTAGCGCACGCCACGGAAGGCCTCAGAAACGATACTTTTCCCCCGTTTTTAAAACATTTTTGGTTACTGCTCCACAACTATAGGACCTAGCGTGATATTATATAGCCTATGTTACTTCTGAATAATGCAGCTTTCTAATGGTGAAAAAATTATTGCAATCGGTCCAGTAGTTTTGGAGTTTATTCATTACAAACATACAAAAATACAAAAATACAAATCTTTCCTCTTTATTATATTAGTATAGAAGTATAGATTATAGTGCATCGGAGAGCACGTTAAGCTGTCGGTCTCAGTTTCACTATGCCAACTTGTGAAACTGTTTATTAATTATATCCAAACATCGTGACGAGCTAGCCGCTTGTTCGGTGTAGATTCATATCATCGGCTACGATAAGATGGGATTAAAACGCCTCCGCTAGGAACCCTGGAGCCGTCTAGGCGGTCTTGGGCGCCGTAAGGCACCCGTGATGATATTATTATTTATTTATTTATTTATTAAAAGTTTACAGCTCTCTTCATATATTTTAAATCCAGTGGTGTGTTTACAACATAGTATATAATATAATATAGTTGTGATAAAGTAAAAATATGCAGCTTCCACTTTAAATATCTAGAGCTTGAGAAAATATTTCTGGGATAAGAAACATACTTATTTCACAAATAAAAATCTGAACTATGTAATATCATTATGCTATATGAAGTTTTTAATAATACACTTTGTTGCATACCTAAATATACAATGTAAATATTCGTCTGGTCGAGTTGGTTAGACTCTAAGCTTAAACTTTTTAATAGGTAACTGATTTAAATCCCAGTGTGTACCAATATATATAAGCGTACAAATAATATATAGTGGGTTCGATTCCTCCCCATGACAAAAGATGGTACGTTCTGCAGTTTGTTATGGTCTGGGTGTTTATAAAATATAAACTTCATTATATCGGTGTTTACAAACCTAAAGCTTAGTTTGTGACCACAGCAACAAATTATTATATTTATTAAAATGTCTGTGTATGTATACACTTTTGGAGTATTATTATGTACTTATTATTATACAGTGAAAACACATATTTACATTATACTTTATTTATACCTACACCACAATATTTTTCAACCACCTCCAAAATCTAGATGATCTACCAAACGCCTACAAAATCTAGCAGGCCGCGCTTTATTTTTTTAATTTATTTACACGCACAGTACATAAGGCATTCCTCCACAACTCTATATAAACACCGCGATGAGGTGCCATGATTTGCCACTTGTACTGTGTAAACTCCAGAATATCATTAACTACCTGCGGCGAGGTGAGAAAAAAAACTCATTCGCGGCCGTTAAGGCGGTCTCTGGCGTCGTAACGTGTAAATAGTTTACAGCAAGTAACAGCATTATTAAAATGGCGGTTTGTGGTGATATAAAAGTTACATAAAATTCTTGGTCTCGGCAACATTGCAAGTATACGATGTAGCGTCCGGGAAATTCTCACACCGCTTATGTTAAAATCCGCTACTTTCCAGGAGAGAAAAATGATTTTTTTAGGGTAAAGATTCAACGTTTTTATGATGTTTGCTTTTGAAGTGGACGCTGCTGGGACAAATCAAATGAATAAAAATAGTTTATTACTCTTTTATAAAATTACATACATACATGTATGTATGTAATTTTAATAACTGGGATTCAGGCGTGATGGTATGTATACCATCACGCCTGAATCCCAGTTATTTGTAAAATTAACGAACAATAAATTTTATAAGTAGGTACACATTAACACTGCCTAAGTGACACAAAATAAGGCTAGCCGAGTGTTTACGGCGCGGCGTTAATATGGCATAAATTGTTCTATACATTTTAGACAAGTAAAAACTATAAGACAAGTAAAAACTAATAGTAGATTAAATGTACTCTCAGAGTCAGTCTATGTACGGTCAAGGGAGTAATTAACACACCAGTGGTTTTTTAAAAAAAGGTCAGTTTTTTAAAAGATAAAAAAAAAGAAGGACGTTATCCATTCGATTGTTTTTTTATGCTTGTTACCTTAGAACTATAGTCCCGATGACCTGTTTACCTCTCGGATTTATCATCAGATGATGCATGATGATGATGGGACCGGAAGGTAGGCATCAGAACTACGTAATAAAATAATGTTATTTAACCGTGGGCTTAGATGTAATTGTCTTGAGTTCTATATTCTGGCTATAAGTGCGGTAGTTTTGTATAAGTCATGTGTTATGTGTGGTCTTAAAAGTCAAAAGACAAAATTTGTTTTGGGTGTGAATGATCTGGCGTCGATTTGAGTCGGGTTTTAACTTTTTTTAAATGGTGATTAATCAAATAACTTATTAATTTATCGCGGTTTTATTATTATATCTTACGCGGTGTTAGAACTTTACTGTTGATAGGCACATAAACAAGAAGAGCAGTAAAAGTATGTTATGAAATTTACACTTTACAATAAAATGCGAACACAATATTGAAACTTTGTTATATAAAGTATATTTGAAACTTAGAAAAATTATATTTTGCAACTAGTTATTAACATGCCATGGTGTTTTATGTCAAGGTAATCAAAATGTATGAATATAAAAAAAATAATCTATAAATACCGTTTAACCAGCTTGTAGCATATTATTGTTATATATATACCTATATATACTCGTTAAGTAGGTATATATGTAGATTGTCAGGGTACCCAGTGGTGGGGTGTCATTCACGCTTAGTTGTAGTCTACACCGAACAAGTGACCAGCTCATTGTGGTGTCTGTTTAGACGATGCATCTTTAAACAGTTTCAGAAGTTTGTAGTCAGCACTATCTCGGGCCGAGTTCTAGCGGTAGCGCGCCGAACTATACGAAATCTCAGCGGACGGAATGACGGGGAGCTCGAGTGACGGGCATGCGGTGGCCTTATGTATGTATCCCGTCCCGTCATCTCGTTCTCGGTGACGTTCCGGTGACAGTTCCCGGTGACAGTTCCCGGTGACGATGCCTGTGGACAAACGCACAAAGGTTTAACCAAATCGCCTACAATGTAATTTTGCTAATAACCATAGTAGATAAATAAAATCTTATTTCAATGAATTAAAGTAACGAAGACCAAAATAAAAACTTATGAATAAGGAAAACGAATTTATATCGGTTATCGTATTTCGTCTTGTTCAAGAAAAACCTTTATATTTATCTGATAAAAAAAAAAAAAAAAATCTTTTCGATTCGTGCTTGTTTCTACATTAGTGTATGGAAATGAATGCTGGTGTAGCAGAAGAAACATAAAAGTAGGACTAATGGTGTAGAAATGCGGTCATTAAGAAGTGCTTATGGAGTAACAATTGCTGATAGAGTGAAGAATATAATTGAGCGTGATATGTAGTGTATTGAGAAAGAAATGTTAAGATGCTTTAGGCACATTGAGATGAATGAAAAGAGATTGACGAAAGAGATTCATAAATTTAAGGTGAATCAAACGATAAGTTGGGACGACCCAGAAGAATGTTCCATAACCAAATCGGGGACATTCTTAAAAATCTGGGATTTGTAGTGCCCATAACCGTAAGGCTTGTATGAAGAGATTTGTGGATGTAAAGGAAGCGAGAGAGTTATTCCAGGATCGTTGTAGGTGGCGCTCCCTTTTCTCTGCCTATCCGCGTGGGAAAATAGCGTGATTATTTTTGTTAGTTTTTCACTTTTTTTAACTTTTTTTTTATTCTAGCATGGCATGCGAGGTTGTCTGATAGTAAGCAGAACTACAAAGTTCAAGAATGGAGTCGTTTAATACTTGTTTAACTTCATTAGTATTTTATTACGAGTCTTAGTTCTACTTTAATATCCTCGCTGCTTTATCGTCAAATAAACTGCCCGTTTTGTAACCTGCTACCTAGTCACGGAGTACCTTGAAATGAGTTTTTTTATACCTACATAGAATATTGAAAGGTTTAGAGATACTACATAGATAAATATGCTTCCATTTTTTTTTTAAATTTGGATATGGATAATGTTTGCATTAGTATACGATTACTAGCTTTTGCACGGAAATTTGTACGCATTAATAACTAAAAAAAAAGTTTATTTGTTGCCTTAATATCCCAAATTTCAAGTTTCTATCTATAATGGTTATCTACTATAACTATAATTTATTTCTGTATTATTATTATTATTATTCTTTCCGTTTTTCTTTCATTATAATATTAGTATGGATATAACCCATATTAATATGGATTAAATACATATACAATGATAAAAACTTTTTTTTTCTGTTGTACGAAACCCTTTGTGCGTCAAATTTGTCGTTTTTATTCTTGCATAATAATAAAATATTAACACATAAATATTTCCATATTTTACCTATATAACCTTTTAAATTGTATCTATATAATGTAGACATTTCAGTAAATGAGCCCTGACTCCCGCCCTAGGTATAGCCTGTGTTGCAGAAGTCAGTCGAAGCCATTTCATTAGGAAAAAATAATCGAGTTGCTTCGCTGTGCTACGACGTAGTTAATTATTGTAAGAATTTATATAATCATTAGCTTTTCTACCCGCGGCTTTCCTCGCATTAATTAGTTTAAAAGATACTGTTTGTGTTGTGTTGTGTTGCCTTGAATTAACATAAATTATATATTAAAAAAAAACTGCAGAATAGGAGGCATATGGCAACGTTTTATTAGAGGCAATCGTTTTAGATGGAAACTTTAAACTTGGAATATTATTATACACAAAAATCAGCTTATAGTTTTATTTATTAAAGCGTTTGAAGCCGTGGGCAGAAGCTATACAGTGCATGTATTTATTTTACGTTTACTTTAAAATATTGTTTAACCAAAATTTAAAAGTAAGTACTACTATTCAAATATATATTTTAAAAAATTTACGACATGCTAAAATACGATTCAATGTATAAATAAATTATTCTACTAAACCCACCACGATGTCTTTGACTATACCTTATCTTGCTTGCCGACCCCTCCAAAAATATATTTATTATTTTATTATTAAAAAAAAAAAAAATGTTGCTTTCAATGAGGATGGGTTTTGAAGAGTATTATTTTGAACATTTGATTAGTTGGTAAAGTACTTATGATATTTTTTTAATTATTTTTTTTTTATTAAAAAATAGCACTTTCCTTTAGTTTACCGTTTAATATTACTTACTAGAATTTGATCCTTATAAGCGACATTATCAGCTGGTGCAATAATACAGGATGAGTTTATTTTTCCAAAATCAACCGGTTCGATTCCCGACTAGAAGTATATTTTTTTCAAAAAAAATATTCTAATGATGCAATTTTAGTTTTTATCAAAATCGGCCCCGTAATCTGTTGAGCATTTTATGATATTCCTTGTAGTTTAGGATTTGGCCTTGAAGCCAATTTGAAAAATTCACTCTGTATACTAATATTATAAAGAGAAAAGATTTGATTGTTTGTTTGTTCCGAATAAACTCAAAAACTGCTGTTAAACCCATTTTAAAAATTCACTAAATGAAAGCTCTATTTATGCGAGTAACATGGCCGGTATTATAATTTTAATTAACTATTATATCTGTAATCCGATTCCTATAAAGTAAACGGCGGGTGAAACCGCATAGCTTGTATATAATTTTAATGACGTCAGACTGATATCAATCAAAGGATTTTTATCTATCTTAAACGTTGCTTACTTCCATATTCAAAAATTTCAGAGACCTATTTCAGGAATAGGCTGTATTTTAAGAACTTGCAACTTAGACCGTTCAGTTCGTTAAAATATTCAAGTCCAGTGACTTGAATATTTTCGTATCCTAAGTTTTACAGCATGTAACTCAATAGAAATGTCACTGACAACCAATTTTATTATTAATACAGCAGGATATGTGACCCTACATCCAAGTCTAGTGGTTGTTTCGATTCCCCCTCAAGGCAAATCAATATTTATACGGCTTTTTGTACAGTATTTCTTGGTCCAGGAGTTATAAACTATACATATATACATATATCATCACGGGTGCCTTACGGCGACCGAGACGGCCCCAGGGTACCCAGCGGAGGGGTTTTAATGCCACCTCGTCGTAGCCGATGGTATGAGTCTACACCGAACAAGTGGCTAGCTCGTCGCGATGTTTTGAATAGACTCAATAATCCATCTATAAACAGTTTCACAAGTTTGTATAGTGAAACCGGGACCGACAGCTTAACGTGCTCTCCGAGGCACTATAGTGGTGTTGTTAAACAAATGTACATACATTTTTTAATTAAAAACTCATTGGCACACACCGGGATTCGAACCAGGGACGAAGTGTTTTTAAGTCCAAGATCTAACCAACTCGGCCACCACGTTTATGCTAGGAATGGAATGCTCTGAGGCGTGGAATGCTCTTCTTGTTTATTTAAAATGGTTAGCAATCGTATACTCTCGCAAAAATCTCATACATTCTAATTTGTAGTTAGCTATAGGCGTTTCGAGTTTTTAAAGATGTCTAAATAATGATAGAATAATCTAGAAAACTCGAGTATATTTTGTTTACAAAACAATTCTTGTTATTTGTTTTTTACTTGTTTACATTTGAATAGAACCTTTTTGAAACGAATAATCGAGATGTTGCTACTTAGGGGCTGTTCCAAAATTAAAATATTGTTACAAAGTAGTTTCACATTGCGTGTGCCAATAAAAAAAAGAAGTTGACAGTTTGGATTGAGACAGCTGTTTGTTGATAGATGGAATATTATTGTAAATATTATTAAAGGAGGGATATTTGTTTGTTATTTGTGCTTAAACATATATATATATATATATATATATACCCATTTTGATAACTTAATTACTGTTTAGTTTCTGTTTCAATATTATCATCCGTGCGAAGTGTCGGGGAAAAGAAAGAGATGGAATATAAACAAGTTACATATCTCCGTCTTTTTCTTTTTAATTATACATATAAATATTATATTTATAGATTTAATTTTCATTATAATAAACTCTCTGTTGCACACAAATCGTTATTTTAAAACAATTTGTACGCTCTCGTATGTTTAAAGAATAACTCATACATATTTTTTTGACGTCATAAATATCTTTACTAAATAAAACCTATCAATAGTTTAAGAGCCGGGTTATACGGTAAGCTCGCAAATAATCGTTTAACTCAATGAACTTATTTATTTTATACTTAATTTTATTTGAGCTTTTACCAGTTATTATGTGTAAGGACATGGAACATTATATTTTATCACCATATTAGCGTTGCTTTCCTTCTCCAGTTAAAATTTATGGACCCAGAGCGTCTACACTAACCTCGATGCAGGTTTACTGTGTCCCATCTCATAATACATATTGTAAACATCTTGTATGTACCGATATGGTTGTAATAAATTTTATATGTTATTACTCGTAAAAATATCGCTGTAAAGTTTTCATTATCTTCGACGTCTATAGATGAATGAAAAATTTAAATTTCAGGAGACTACAATAATTATATTAATTTCTTGACGATCCAGAAGATGTAAAAACTGTCAAGTTACCGAGTCATGTTTTCATAGTCTTCTTTCAGCGTGCGGTTATGAAATAGGCAGTTAATTCGAAGATAGTGCAAGTTAAAATAGATTCGTAATCCAAATTCGTCTTTATCGCTGCCCATTTCCAAAAAATAAAAAACTTCAGTAAAAATAATAAAACGTTCCCTATTAAAATGGGTTTTGCAAAATGAATGATAATACAGCTAGATTATTCATTAGGTACTGAAATCTGAACTTGCTATGACTGAGCTAAAGCCGCTTATACAACTTTAGGTACTTAACTTCATTTCAACTCACCAATTATTTAAACGCATGTAACTAGTATGACCGATCATTTAAGCGCATCTAACTAGTACGGATTATGAATAACGTTGGATTAAGTCTAATTAAATTTAATTGGGAACCTTCTATTATTATAGTAATTTTCCAAACAAATAAAATACCTTGGGGTAACCTTGGGCTGTTTAGGCTGCCTCGCAACCATTAAGCTACCTATAATGATAATTTTTACCATAAAGATATACCAAATATTCTTAAATTTCTTTTAGTTTATTAATTTTTATTCCGCTAATTAAGACAAATGTATACACGTGGTGGCTGAGTTGGTTGGTTAGGACTTAAAAACACTAAGGTCCCTGGTTCGAATCCCGGTATGTACCAATGAGTTTTTAATTAAAAAAATTATGTACATTTGTTTGACAACACCACTATAGTGCCTCGGAGAGCAAGTTAAGCTGTCGGTCCCGGTTTCACTACCAACTTGTGAAACGGTTTATAGATGGGTTATTGAGTCTAACCAAAACATCGCGACGAGCTAGCCACTTGTTCGGTGTAGACTCATAGCATCGGCTATGACGAGGTGGGATTAAAACCCCTCCGCTGGGTACCCTGGGACCGTCTAGGCGGTCTCGGGCGTCGTAAGGCACCAGTGAAGATATATATATAATAAGACAAAAATGAAGACATTATTGTTATTTATCTTTTGTTATTTTCCTATGAAGATTTGAATAAAGATCAATATTTGTGATTTCTACTTTCCTATGTCCACTGACTGATGTACAGTACCAAATTTAATTAAGAGCATTTTTTTATAACACAATTTAATTGTATTTAATCCTTATTTTTTTTTTTTGTATTTTAAATGATTGTAAAATTATTGTACTACTTTGAAATTATTCCACTTATAATATTAGACTAAATTATGTGTTACATGCAACTAAATAAATACCACCTACAAACGAACACTTTTATCGACACGTGTTTCCAGTAACACCATAAGCGGAATAATTGCTAAGTAATATTATATTTTAAAATTATAATAATGGACTTCTGATTCAATTTAATTATTTTACCAATAGGTGTACCATGAAATTATGAATAATACATGGAAGTGCTGTAATAGACACTGGAAAGTAGAAATTTAACTATTAAACAAACATTCATTTATTTCTTCATAAGAAAATCACAAAAGATAAATTTACTTACATTTTTAATTAAAATTTATACTTTTGTCTTATTAGCGGGATATAAATAAACTGTAAATCTGATATAAAAGAAATAAGAATTTATCTTTAGAAAATACATTCATTAGCAGCGAGCGAAAGGATGAATTAAATGGAAAAAAACTGCCTGTATTTTATATTAGTAGGTATTATTTTAGTGAAGGATAAGGACTTTTATTTTAGACTGTCTGTGTCCTGCGGTTTCGCGTGCTATAATATATAAGAGGCTTGTTAAAATATTCGTCAGCCCGTGCGACATTAATAGTATCAATAGCCTTTGTTATATTAAATCCACACGTTCTACCAGTTTTTTGACAAATTTGTTTTTTTCGGACGTATTTGAAGAATGTCGTCTGTCTAACTCACTCATCCACTTTTTTATATGTAGATTTTTAACCTATTTATTTTTACTTTTCTGTATTATTCTTTAAACATTTATTTTCATACAAACTTTGCCCTGGCAATTTTAAATACAACAAAAAAAACGATTTAGCCAAATAGGTGTAGCTATTATAGAGTCATGCGCACTGTGTGAAGTTAGCGACCTAAACAGTTCTACATACAGCTTTAGTTTCCTCCAAAAGCGTTGCCGTCATTTAGCAATTGAAATTTTCGTAATTTTTGCTGCTCCAATTACATACATACATATTGAAATAAATTGTTCAATGTTTTTTAAAAAAACGTCCGAAGACGGACGTAAATGATGGCACCGTTTTTTGAACTTACAGTGTGTAAAAAATGTGTAGGAACCACGCCATCTAGTTAACATAGACAACGTTTTTGTAACGTCATTTACCGCTTTACTACGACCGTCATGTAGCGACACCGCAGTCTTAACTAACACACATCAAAAAAGTCTAAGCAACATGTATGAAAAACATATTGAATTTTAGAATGGTTTTTCACATCTTAAAGTTAGTATTTTATCATTTAAATAATAATTTTAGTATCGTATGGATGTAAGAACTTCAAATGTTTTTTTTAAAATTGTTTATTTATTAACATAAATAAAAATATTATGTGTACTGTATCATACGTAGTACAAACTAAGATACCAATGCAACTAAACTTAAAAAAAAAAGATAAACAAAATTAATGTATTGTAAAATAAATGGGAATTTCTCCTCTGTTGTTCAAAACTTGTCGGCGCCGATTATTCATAGAATCAATGAGTCTGTTTATATTTTGCTTCGGCAATCGCTGCAAAAGGAATTTTAACAAATGAATGAATGAAAAATTCTTTATTGCACAAAAGCTTAACACTATTGTACATAGGTGAGCTTAATGCCTTAGGTATTATCTACCAGCTAACCTTTGGGAGATTGACCAAAATAACAGGCAGAGTGCTATTTAATGCAATATATAATATAAAATACAAGGTATATATAGATAAATTATTAGGTAATAACAATACATACTGGTATTATAACATATAACATGTATACATAAACTTACATAAATAATAATATATAGACATACATAAATAAGTAGATATATATACATACATAAATAAATATTTTCGCATACTTACAGTAAAAAAAAAGAAAGAAATGTTAACAGTTTTGATTATTAAGGAGAAAAAAGTGAAGATGGGTTTTAAATGAAGCTGTAGTAACTTTTGTTCGTATTGACAGGGGAAGATTGTTCCAGAGTGATGCTGCGGTTACTGTAAAAGAATTTGAATATCTGGTTGAAAAATGCATAGGAATAATAAGAAGGTGATTTTCGGTGGACCTTAGGTCACGATCATGGGTAGAAGAGAGGTATTGAAAGCGCTCTTTTAAATAATTCGGAGAAAGAGGGTTGGAAAGTATATTGAAAAGAAGAGTTAGTATATGCTGATGCCTGCGAAAGCGGATATTGAGCCACTTTAACTGAATACGAAATTGATACATGATCATACTTACGCAAGCCAAATATATAGCGTATACATAAGTTGAGAAGTCGATCTAATTTATTCAGTAGCTCTTCAGTTAGATCAGAGAAGCAGACATCAGCATAGTCAATTATTGGAAGCAGCAAAGTGTTTGCTAGCAGTAGCTTTGTGGCAAGAGGCAGGAAAATTTGAGCCCGTTTTAGTGTATGCATGGTTGCGAATACTCTTCTACTGACTTCATTAACGTGACGATTCCATGAGAGATCCTGACTAATGTGAACACCGAGGTTTTTTACAGTGGAGCTGTAAGGGATTGAGACATTACTAAAAGTGATACTTGGAAGCATCGACATGTCTATTTTATTCAGCAATTCCCTGCTACCAACCATCACTATTTGAGTTTTATTAGGGTTTACCATTAGACCATACTCATGAGACCAAACCCTCAAAGCCTCAAGGTCAGTGTTTATTCTATTGATTGCGTCAGTCGCCTCATCCTTATTAAATGCTGTATATAACTGCAGGTCGTCCGCATATAAGTGATAATTGCACGCTAAGGTCACAAATCCTTCAGCTGTTAGATTATTGTCTATTCGTCCTCTAAAACACGTCTCTGGAGCATATCCCATGCGTGCTCGATGAGATTGAGGTCTTGCGGTTGATCAGGCCAAGGCAATACCCGGATGTTTTCCATTGCAAATATATTTCCATTGACAAATACGAGCTCCGTTCTTATGTTCTTTATAATACCTGCCCACACCACTGTATGGATGAACTTCCTGAATGGAGCTTAGAACATTTTCGGGACCGTCACGCGGCGACGGTACACTCTTACCCTTCTTGTATCAGGCCTAAACCCGAATCAAAGCTCATCACAAAGCAAAATTTTATTCCATTGCTCTTGGGTCCATGTTATGTGTTCCCTACATCATTCATTTCGACGAGCGCGATTCCCGTGGGCATCTGATTAGGAGTCGTGCACGTAGGCTATGCTCATGCAGCTGATTTCGCACGGTTTGGGTGCTAACAACAACACCACTTAAGGTTTGTAGCCTTAAACTCTAAAATCTCTAACGTAGTATTAGTCGTATGTATTGGTTGTTTATACATTTTTTTTTACAACCAGCCAGTATCTCTATCTGCAAAAAAAAGGTTATCTACAACACTTACCTTTTATAAGAAAAGATATAATATTTAATTAATATAATTTGTATCATCATGGTGCATGTGGCTTATACTTTTTTTTATGTATTTACCTATTTAGTTTTGTTTTTTAATTAATAAGGCCCATATAGTATATACCCCCGTATTCTAAGACGTTTCCTTAACTCCACTCTTCACTCAAGGAGCGTCTGTCTCAACTTGCTTTTTATAGTTGACATTTGGTGGAAAGAGATAGGCGTTCCTTGAGTGTAAAGTGGAGTTAAGGATACGTCTTAGAATACGGGGGTTAGTCTCCTTTTAAATTGCGGTTACGAAACGAGCAGTTAAATTCATGAAAGCATTAAAAAAATATTTAAATACTTATAATGCAAATACGTCGAATAACTAAGAAAAATATGAATAACCATGTTTAAATTTCATAGTAAAATGAACAGCATATTGCTAGGTATGTACAATTTTATTACGACTTAAGAATATTTCTGTATAAAAAATATTTGTTGGAGGTCATTTGAAAGAAATGAGTTCATTCTCTTTTAAATCTTTTTTACGCAATTTAATTATTTGTTTTCAGGACTAAAGTTGTATAAAAACAAAACTTAAAATGTACCTACGTACTGAAATTATTGTATTTAAAATGTGTGTATATAGTATTTCATTAGTGTTAAATTTATTAGCATTTTTAAATTTTGTTGTATACCTATGCTTTTTGGTCATGTCCTACCAAGTTAAATAGTCTTTTAGCAATATTAAGCTTTATGAATTTGTACAAATTATCGGCTTAAATTATTTTTATTATAATAAAATTAAATTTAAAGGTTACAAAATTATTAATTTATAGATAAATTAATAATCTTTACTACATTTTAATGTAACTGTTTTCTAATGTGACATCTTAGATCTTATTATAGTTTAAATCTATGAAATTTAATTTTGAAACATTACATATGATCCCGTTTCAGGACTATATAATTTATTACTTAATTTTGTATTTTTTTTAGAGTTTCATTAAAATAGTTAAAACGTTAAAATCAAACGTTAAATTAATATTTATTCATACTTTTGTAAACTTAAGCAAAAACGTTAGGATATAGTTGTAGCGACATATATTTTGGGCAAACTGGTCGTAGTTATTACATTCGCCATAAAGAACATACAGCAGCGTTAGAAACAATAACCAACAATTTGCTCAACATATTTTAGAAAATGTAATGTAAATGATTACTTTTTATTATAAAGTCTAATATTTTATTATATTATTGTAACATTTCCTAACGCAATGGAACATTTTTCCTCCTATAGTAAAGAAAAAAACAATTATCTCTTAAATTCATACCTATATAATTTATAGGTTTTCTTGGTTTGTTAGCTAATTAAGTTATTAATTCACATATCTTAATTATTTAATAAAAATCTACTTAAAAAAGAATCTTTTATAACATCAGACAACAAAATAAAAAAATGCCTTATCTGAATATTATTGTGAAAATTTAACACTATTTTTATTATTTTTTTTACAAAACTTTTAACATTTATCTTTGTTTTAATTCATTTCAATGTAGGCGACACCTGTAATCATTTTTGTGCCACTCGTCACCACTAGCAATAACTGGGATTTTTTGCTAGTACCAAGTAATTAAAATGGCAATTAGTTAACAAATTATGCCTTGTTAGATAATTTTGATTATAGATAATTATCAAAGTTCTAAACACTATTACTAAGTAACGTAGTCTTTTTTCTGAAGATTCAGATGAGTGTTTTTTTTCTCAGATAGTATTGAGTTTATAAATAGTTTATTTTATTTTTATTTTATGTTACTTTTACTTGATGGTAAGCAGACCTACAAAGTTTATGAATGTGGTCGATCAATACATTGTTGTTTAAATATATTGATCGCTATCACTATGCCGGCTAAATTAAGCAGTTACGAAACGGGCGGCAACAAGAAGGTATATATATACATTATGTGTCTATTTTAATGTCCTCGCCACCTCGACAAGAAATCGATGCGGTAGTTTCCGTAAAATCGGTGAACTCACAGAAACCGAAACATGACTAGATCATTTGACGGATTTTGCATCTGCCTTGTTATTTATTTAATTAAATTTACATACATGGGTAGGATTAGTTAATACAAAAACACAATCTATTTTATAATGCTAACATTACACATGCACCTGTAAGGCACAGCTAAAGCGTGAAAAGGAGAAGGTTTTTTTTATATTTTCAAAAAAAAAACATTTTGGGCCACCCTTATCACTTAGGGGTATAAAAATTAGTTTACGACCTATTCTCAGACTTACCGAATATACACAAAAAAAGCATCATAAAAATCGGTTAAGCCGTTTGGGAGAAGTTTTATTACAAACAATGTGACACGGGAATTTTATATATTAGACAGGTTTTTTCATATAAGATTCTTTTTAATTTAATTATAAATGCCTTAACATTTTCAAATTTTATATAATCTAATAATTTATTATAAACTTTTATAGAAATACGCGTAAGGTACGGTATAATGTAAATTAATTTTGATACAGGTGGTACTTAGTCATGTGAAGCTCCCGTTTAGTAACCGCAGGGCATATCCTCATTTTTTTTCTATACACTAGCATACTTTCTCACTAGCTAACTTAATTCTTATATATACATACAGGGGGTTAAAATGTAATGTATGCCTAGCAGAGTAATAAAGACCTCCAAAAAATTTGCCTCCTTTCAAATAAAAATCTATAAATAGTTTCACAAGTTGGTATAGTGAAACCGGGACCGACAGCTTAACGTGCTCTCCGGGGCACTATAGTGGTGTTGTCAAACAAATGTACATTTTTTTTTAAATTAAAAACTCATTGGTACACACCGGGATTCGAACCAGGGACCTAAGTGTTTTTAAGTCCAAGGTCTAACCAACTCGGCCACCACGTAAAAGTCACCACCACGAATACTGTTAGTAGCTAATTAAGCTGTCTTGACCCAGCACTTTATAATAATAAACTTATATATTGGCATAAGGTGCATCCCCATATCTACAGTAACTTGTAAAAATTCGTTCCCTTATAAAAATGACAAATCAAGCTACGAAAATCATCATTTTTGTATGGCGATAATGGACCTTACTCTAGATTATAGAAATCCGCCAATAAACAAGACGGATCTTGTAAGTAATGATGATGTACAGCATCCGGAGCAGGAGACGACGCTGATTGTTATTAATAGACTCTTAAGATTCAACTGACCGTTGCATGCTCCATAATATTCTATTGATAGTAAATGATCTAGACATGTTTCAGTTTTAGTCTGCGGGTTCATCGGTTTTCAGGAGTTACTCTATCCACTTCTGATCGTACGAGGTGGTAGTCTCCTTTCAGGATGCGGTTGTGAAACGGGTAGTTGATTTGATAATAAAGCAGAGGTAATCAATGACCCAATTCATGGACTCTGTCGGTCTGCGTTCCAGGTATATAAAAAGTAAAAACCAATTAAAATCATGCATTCTATAAAACATAAACCTTTTGGAGTCCTCTGGTATAAACTGTTATTCCGTCAAAGTCAAAGCGAAAGATAATTTAATTTATACTTACTAAAATTAATTACAGTTGACAACTATATATTTTATAATAAAATAGTGAATGAATAAAATGTGTAACTGATTTTATAAAAAAAAATGTGAGTTCGACTCTAAAAGGTTATAGAAAAATATACTAAAATGTTTATAATTGGTTGTCTGTTTGTACACGCATCACATAAAAACTACTGGACCTATTTATAAGCGGTTGTTTTTGTTAATTTTGCTTGCTTTGTTGCTAATATATAAAGCTCATATTTACACAATAGGGAAAATTTTAAAATACACCTGAAAATGGAAAATGAACAAATGGCTGGTGTGATCCAAAAAAGTTAATTTCATTCTTACGATACACATAGACTTTTGGGGACTAACCTCTCATACTAAACTTTGAGATACCTAATATGTGGCTTTAACATGTTAAAACGACTATGCGAATTATTGTTAATTATAGCTGTAAGGTTTCTTTGTAATAAATAAATATATAAATATGTATTGCATTACGATCTGTTGGATACACCCGCCATACTGACATTCACGAGTATTGCAGTAAATAATTATTGTTTGAAGTAGATTAGTCAGATAGGCGAGAGGACGGTCTCTATACCTTCGTTAGGCCGACCAACCGGTCTCGTTACCACCGCCCATACATATGCAAAAAACCGCCAAGTAACCTAGTCATGTTCCGGTTTTAGTCTGTGGCTTCACCAGTTTTCAGGATATTACTGCATCTATTTCTTGTCGAGGTGATAGTCTCCTTTCAGGGTAAGGTTACAAAATGGGTGGTTGGATTGGCGATAAGGCAGAGGGTATATTAAAATATAAACGTTATGCTATTCGTCGATGTCGCCTCTTATTTCGGAACCACATCATGTAGCCGGCATGTAGGAGCGATCAATCTTGTTTAAGAACAATTATTGATTAACCCCATTCATGGGCTTTGTCGGTTTGCTCACCATGGATGGTAGGTTGATACAAAGTCACATGCCGTGCTTCTAATAAAGGAGATGTCGAAACAAAAAAAACAAACCTAATGTAAAAAGAGTTAATTATTAACTCAGACAGCCTAAAGAAAATGTTATAAAACAATTCTTAGAATAAATAGGTTTTTAATTTATAACCTAAGTTCCCTATCTAGTTCAAATAAAAATCTATGGCATTACGATATCTATTAGAAAATCGATCGGGACTCGGAAATTGCCTTTTACATGCAGTAAAGTTTGATCGTTATTTTGAAAGCTTTATAGGCACATCGAATTCCCATTTTACCATCAGGTATACTTTTAGTGTACGCCACTTACAGTGATTGAACCCGCCAGTAATAGTGATGAAAAAACATCTAATTTTATATGACTTCGATCTCAGACACTTTTAAAACAGATTTTTTAAAACAATTAATTCAATTAACACACATTTTTTTAATTAGCTAGATTTAGTTTTAAAAGTATAACAAAGACTCCGCTCCTATTATTTGGCCGCCCTAGCCCCGGGCCTAATTGGCCTTAAGGAAACTCCGCCACTGGTTGTAGACGATGGTATTCTGAGTGTTAACCGAATTAGTGGCCAGCTTATAGCGGTATTTGGATAAACTTAACATACTATCTTAAAACAGTTTTATGAGAAATTATTGTGAAACTGGGGCAGTCAGTAATCCGAGGCACTATAGTGGGCTTGTCAAACAAAATGTACATATTTATATTTAAAATCATTGGAACACATCGGGGTTTGAACCGGAGACTCAAAACTGTATCGTTTTTATAATATTTTTTAAAGTGGAATCTGAATAGCTATTGCCCGCGACTTTGCGTGCGTGTTAGTATTAAAACATAAACTAATTGCTGTTGCTTTAATAAGTACCCATTGACAAGGTAAAATAAATATGCTGACTACGTTACCATCACGATACGTTGTTGACATTATAAAATGCGTCAACATTAAAACAGGAATCAATATAAAAAATAAAAAACTGTTGAGTTTAACGTCATTTTATTTACTCAAATATACGTGGTGGCCGAGTTGGTTAGGCTTTGGATTTAAAAACACTTAGGTCCCTGGTCCGGTGTGTCCCAATAAGTTTTTAATAAAAAAATATATGTACATTTGTTTGACAATACCACTATAGTGACTCGGAGATCACGTTAAGCTGTCGCTCCCGGTTTCACTTTACCAATTTGTGAAATTATTTATAGATAGGTTATTGAGTCTATTCAAAACATCGCGACGAGCTAGCCACTTGTTCGGTGTAGACTCATACCATCAGCTATGACGAGGTGAGATTAAAACCCCTTCGTTGGGTACCCTGGGGCAGACTAGGCGGCGCCGTAAGGCACCCGTGATGATATGTATGTATGTATTTATTTACTGAACATTATTTCATAAAACACTTTTGTATATGGTGTACTTTAAAATATTTTATTAATGAGACTGAACCTGTAAATCTGGATCCCTGTAGGCATACTGAAAAATAATATAGACTGTTTTCAGAACTAAAAGTTTTTTTATAATACAAAAATCAGGCAGACCGACAGAACTCGTTAAACAGATGCAAAAACCGTCAAGTGATCTAGTCATGTTTCGGGTCAGTCTGGGGTTCAGCGATTTACGAACCCTAATGCATCGATTTCTTGTCGAGTAGGTAGTAACCTTTCATCGTACGGTTAGAAACGGGTGATTGATTTGACGATAAAGCAGCGAGCATATTAAAATAGACTCGTAATACAAATACGTCCATGTCGCCGCCCATTTCGTAACCGCATCATATAGCGGGCAACAATATTGATTCTAATAACAACAATGTATTGATCACCCTATTCATGGATTAAAGTCCATATAGCTCTGTTTAACATCAGGTAGATACAAAGCCACATGCCGTGCTCCACTTAAAAAATATAATAACAAAAAATCTGCATCAGAGTTAGTAATTAATGAAAAAAAAAACATCGATAACTTACAAAAATTACGAATATTTTTCCTCAAACAATTTTATTCCTTACTCTTGTGTTTCTGCGGATCATCACACCCGCAAATTTATTATCGTACTGTTACCTAACTTATAGTAGGTTTTTGAAAAAAAAAATTAACACACTCAACTAGCGCGATTTTGGCATTTAATTTTATAAGTTACAGATTCGAATGAAAACTAGCTAGCTATAATACCATTATTTTTATAGTCCAGCTCCAACTTTACCAAGCTAGTGCGTCGATAAAATATCGCCACGGAAACTTGAAAATACAAAACAAAACCGAACTAGGATTTTTATTAAATCTATTGGCTCAAGAGAAACTAGGGCACGCGGTAAAAGTATTTCTAGAAAAGGATTGCATTCCTGCAGTTGCTTTCTGAAAACTTTTTACGAGTATGTAACTAGAAACTGCGTAGCTTTAAATCTTCTTTCGCTTTAATTTCAGTTTTCTTTGGAAGAACTCAGAAAATAAATGACAATGGTATTTGAACATGAATTAAATATCTCACAATAATTACAAATCTACTAAAAATATAAATATAGAAAGTATTTGATAATATAAAATATGTACTTCTAGAAAACGCGACTTTATCAACTTTTTTTTTTACAAGAAATATATAGAAAAAAAAAATGATAATCGTATAGTGCATTGCACATAATAGTAGATTGTATATTAAGGGAGCAAAATAATATTTTTACGGTAAGGGCGCTTTTTTTAATCCAGAGCTAAGTGAGGGATTCTTTAGTAGAATTCTGAACGTAGCGTATTCAAAGTACGTCGCCCGAGCCAATAATATATTTTGCGACCGAGTACACTCTATACTTTTCATCACCCTCTATGAGAAAATAAAAGGCGCCTCATATTTTATTCACTGTCACTTGAAGAACTCATTTTTCTAAACAAAACCATGAATTTCTAACAATCCGTGAAAATTGACGAAAAGGCGGGCTGTAGTTCGCGCGTTCTTCAAACCAAATTCAAAAACTGCGCGGCAAAGATAATGGCGGCGCACTTATAAAGTGGTTTAAAAACTCATTACTGCCCATTAAAAGTTTCTTATAGACAACACTACCTTTAGGTGCACTTGAAGGCGAACCAAGTCGCCCTTTTCGAATATATGGAATAAGAATATTGCCTTGGTGACAAACTAAACTCTAGGCTTGTACTATGTGTACGAGAAACAAATATACTAATATATTTTATGAATACCCAGACCATAAAAAACTGTACAGAAAAACATCCTAATATTGTTTGGTAGGCAGATTTCATGTACTTTTTAAGTCTGCTTACCACCAGGTAAATTTTGTATGACATGAAAATATAGAGTCCCAATGTCTATTCTTAATGAAACCTCATCTTTATCGCCACCGCAGCATAATGGGAGTGATCAATGCTGTTATACAACCTTGTTTAACAACCTCATTTCATGTACAGATCTGCTTTCCATTAAGTAAATTCAGAGTACGTAATTCCAATAAAAGGAGCTATCTAGGTTTCTACTTTGTATACCAAGGTTTAATTTGCTAAGTAAACCGTATGTACGTTCTATTTCTGGTAGTGTAACCTAGTACAGTGTCACGGTCGCTATAAGCTCTTCTTTGTTGCGGCTCGAGAGCAGGAATGAGATTGCAAAGTAATCTTTGTAGAGTGAGTGTCAACATTGTATTACATCTGTATTTTTTTTTTCTGGAATCAATTGTTTTGATTCTCCCCTTATAACCAATAATATAATTTATTTTTTTCAATTTATTTGAGGTATATTTTGGGAACAGTAAACTAAATATTTAATTGAATGAAGGTTTGGGTGTGACATTTTGGTAGCATAAAAATTACTAGGTATCAGGAACCTAACCTAACCTAACTACCGGTTTTAAGGAGACGATTAGATTTATGATCAAGGTGATAGTCATCTCAGGGTGCGGTTCTGAAAAGAGCAGTTGATGTGATAATAACGCAGGTAGTATATTAAAGTCTCTTCGTAATAGTATATAATAATAATAATATGTAGGACATTGTTTTTTACACATATTGCCCATGTCACAAACTAAGAAAAGGTCATATTAGGTGTACCAGAAACAATGATGTTAATAGATATTATATTTTATAATCACTCAGGCAAACTGTACAGAAAAACGTA
The DNA here is from genome assembly GCA_947458855.1 of Monopis laevigella. NCBI lineage: Eukaryota > Metazoa > Arthropoda > Insecta > Lepidoptera > Tineidae > Monopis > Monopis laevigella. The sequence goes on from OX381576.1 coordinate 18,587,942, forward strand.
CTAATATTTTTTGCCATATGTGGCAATCGAACTCACGACTACTGGATGAAACTTCAAAGGTCTACGGAGGCTGTAATGCATACTATTTTTTCTCGCCGCCCAATTTGTAATCACTGTTAACACTAATATTTTTTAATTTATTGACAATGTTTTGCCAAATACTATAAAAACTATAATATTCAATATTATATACAAAAGTTGTCACGTTATCTTTTTTTTTATTTAATAAAACGTTTATCGAAAATTTTCAATTTAAGAAGTAATAGATAAGAGTCCGGGAAACCCAAAAAGTCACCAGCCCCAGTCAACTGAATATTCTATGACGCGAGTGGAAGCGATTAATTCTGTTGAAGAATTGTAGATATTGATCGATTCTATTCATGGGTATTGTAGGTCTGCTTTCCATCAGCTAGATACAAATTCACATTCGTGTCCTCGGTCGCGAATTTTGTGAAAAAGTTGTATGATTTTCACTTACAAATACTTTTTTACATTAGATAGTTAAAACATTATTACTTACGATTCTTCTACTAATATAAATTTCTCCGTTAGTTTATTAGTTTGTACTGCTTTCCTTTGGCCGACGACGAGTACCCAAAGCATCAAATCATCATTCTCGTTAGACGTACTAGCGTTACTAAATATACTAAGTAGACACAAATTTCGTAAGAAATACTACCTAATTCACAAAAAAAAACTGGCTATCAAAATTAATTATTACTCCCGATAGTTTGGTGTCGTGAGTGATAATTGATTTTGGTTGCAAGCTCGTATCAATATAATTATTGCCTTGGCATTTCAATGCTTGGTAATATCATAAATTAGAATTTATTTAAATTCAATACACAAATTATTACCAAAAATTCCAAAACACACGTTACGTGGGATTTATGACTTCGGTAGACCGACCGACAGGTCTCGTTCGCCCATACAGATGCAAAATCCGAATAAAACTGAAATATGACTAGTTAATTTGTGGGTGTCGAGTTGTTAGTCTCCTTTAACGGTGCGGGTATGAAACTGCCGATATAATTGACGAGCAGTGAGGATATTATAATAGACTCGTAATGAAAATACCTCTTTGTCACCGCCCATTTCTTAACCGCATCATTTAGAAGTCATAGTTGGTGCGATTAAAATTGTTTAACAACAATGTATTGAACGACCCCATTCATGGACTATGTAGGTCTGCTTACAATCGCCATACAAAGTTACATGCCAATAAAAATAATATAAATTACAACAAAAAAGCCGCAGTTATCAATATAATTGTATTATTTAGAATAAGTAAGTTTTGTTTTGTACAATTATATTTTATTAAATAAATAACAAATATTTTTTATAATAAATATAAACATTGTCATGGGTGTATACCTAATTATATAATAACTCCGAGAGTTCTGTTTTGTACAATTATATTTTATTAAATAAATAACAAATATTTTTTTATAATAAATATAAACATTGTCATGAGTGTATACCTAATTATATAATAACTCCAAGCATCGCAGTACGAAATTTGTATAAATAATACTTTTCAGATTTCCGGAGGCCATTGCAGTGATTACTTGTGGAGGTGACAGTCTCCTTTTAGGGCGTACTAGTAGATATATAGGTGCCGCACGTCATAATCGGCATAATAAAGTTAAGTGTACACATGAAAACATTTAGGGTTCCGTATAGCAAGAAAAACTAGTTTTTGAATAAATATTAAAAATCCTCGTAAACTATATTATGCTCATACATTTTTTTTTAAATATACTAGGTGTTTTTTTAACTATGATAATATTTTTTTATGCCTCCAGTATCATTTTTAGAACACATTTAAAAAAAAAAGTTAATTTTACTTCAAAAAAAAAGTACGAAAAATCAATTATTATATGAACACACGTCTATATGCTTAAAATTACCCCTACAAATACATAATAAGTATTCGTATCTAACAAGTAAAACACAATTATACAAGTGATAGGCTTCGTTAGTTTAGTATGAAAGTTAACGTGATTTGTAGACCTTTTTTGTACTTTAAGTAATTTATCTAAACAAAAAAAAAATCGTTAAAGTTAATTAAGCCGACAGTGTAATTACGTATTTGCATCTTGGCATTTTGCCCTATGTTTTATCTCAGCGTTTAAAATACTATTTCTGATGAGAGTAAGCAGCGTCGACTACATACTCGTAGATATTAATATTAAGATGATATGTGATAACTAGCGCCACTAGCGGTAAGAATTTAAACTAATTCTTAGTACGATGTAACGTTGTAAGAGAGTACCAATTTAATTAGCCAAACTATTATTTTTAATTTTTAATTTTTCCGTTTTTTTCCATAAATATGTGGATATGACTCAGGTGTTTGTATGTCGATATGTATCTTTATCAATTTGTCTGTCTATCAATCTACATCTTACCGTCAAATATCTCGAGAACTAATTGTCCGATTCACTTGAAATTTGGAACAGTTAAACATATTTTTAACCCACATTCATCCAAAATGGTATAAGTCATAGTTACTTATAGGCTCGAGTGAAAAGGGATTTAAATAGAAAAAATATAGCATTAAAAAATTGGGGCAAATTAGGTCAACTGAAAGGTATTTATAAAATATTAATATATTTATGTAATTAAATTAGATCCAGTCCAGTCGATAAAAATGTATAGGATATTTACTCTATGGGTAGAGCCTGATCGGGAAACGTCAAATCCCATACATTTGGCTTTCGATGGGTATTTCGATTTGATTATCGATCGGTCTTTGGTAAGGCCCCAGCTCCCGTTAAATGAAAATTATTTGTGTAAGAAGGAGGAGTTTACTCTAATACAAGGAGCGATAATGGGTACCGTGAGCCAACAGGACCGAAGAAAATCGAAAAAATAACCATCTTTGATGAATATTATTTACTTTGCAATATTATATAGCAATATATTAACTTATATTAAACATTGTATAATGTTGGTATATTCAAAGGAGTTTAAGGTAACTCCAAAAACATCATCTCCAAAACATACAGAATAAGTTTCCGACGAAATAAAAAAACTGTCCTAATATTATAATTTATCTTAAAAAACTTTAAATAAAACTGCTTTTTAAGAAATTAATATTTAAATTCTATGTTTGTGTCTATATGTTTTCATTTACAAAGCTGACAGTGACAGTTTTCGATCAATCTTTCTCTAAAATACGAGTCCATACTTCACTTTGTACATGATTAGCAGGAAATCTTTATAAAAACTATTAGAAAAAAAACGATTGTTCTAGAACTGCAACTTTAAATCCCCGATAAAAATCGCAAATATTTTAATGCAGCTTTATGTTTTATTCATAGTACATTTTCACCTATATGTTATATCTCAAAACTGTTTCTTAAAATCCAAATATCCATATAGTTACGAATATTATGGCCCTCTGTATAAAAATAAATATTTTAATACCTATATATAGCGAGGAAGGCTAAACAGGTGGCTAAAATATACGTAACAGTTTATACAGGATTTATAAAAAAAAAACATTTTTTCAAATCGTACTTATAGTTCTTAAGATTATCATGCTTGAACGTGATAATATATTTATAAATAAAAGCGTCAAAATATTTAACGTCATTACAAGGTTAAGTCATTGATAATAATCTCTCCATACATTGAAATTGAACGAATTGAAAATAACCTAAATATATTTTTTTAACATTTAAATATGAAATTTTCGACTATCCGATGATTAGAAATATTGTCTTTGTTTTTGTTGAACTTTGTCGAGAAATTTGTGCAACCTTTTACTACATAATACGGGATCTTGGCAAGTTATTTAGAGTAGTTTTCGCTTCTGCTGCTTCACATAGACTGACGTATTGTCGGTGCTAAATTGATTATTTAGCACCAATGTTTTAGTACTTAAGAAACCGATTGACTATTTACGTCAATGCTCGACTATCAAAAGTCGCACGGAAACAAAATTTCGTAAGTCACAATGCATTTAAATATTACCCCCCCCCCCGCCCCCCCCCCCGCCCCCCCCCCTTGCTACACACATGTCAGCGGCGAGTAAAATATCTTTTATATTGTCGATCCGTTTTATTTAAATTAAACAGAGGTTGTAAACACTTTGGTGCAACTCGGCCTAAAAGAACGTTCGTTATCGTTAACTATATAGATTAGTTTTATTAATGAAAATATACACTTATATCTCGACCTTTAGTGGTAACGTGTATTTCTTTTCAATCTCATAATATTTTTCGACCATGACCTTTCCGAAAAGCATTTTATTTCAGTACCCGTTTGTAGCGGGTCAGGTAGTTTTTCAGAAAGAAAAGAATCAGATTAATTCTGACCTAAAAAGAATAACATCGGACGTTTCGAGTTATCTATGTCCTTACTAATTGTAGCAAACCTTTCCTGAAGAAGTCTGTCCTTACTTAACGATATATTTCTATTATTTCGAAGAGTGACATTTCAAAGACGATGTGTTTTTTCGGGAATACTAGGAATAGTATTTGTGTGAACCTGTTGATGCACGAATGAATATGACCAGTAATACATTGTGACGAGCTGTCACCTCAAGGGGTAAACAGAGGGCAATATACGCCACTTCGCATTACATTATTCTCGAGCTTTCTCTACATCGATTCATTGAGGCGCGTATGTTTGTTAGGCTTCGTATTTGTCCTTTTATCAAGGACATCTCGAATTTGACACGAAAGACACCTTGGTATGCCTTCAAGTATAGATAACTCATAAACCCTATATACCTACATATATAGTTGCCGAGTGCACATATACGTGGTGGCCGAATTGGTTAGACTTCAGACTTAAAAACACTTCAGTTTTTAGGTCCTAGTTTCACTAAACCAACTTGTGAATCTATTTATAGGTGGGTTATGGAGACTATCCAAACATCGCGACGAGCTAGCCACTTGTACAGTGTAGGTAGACTTAAACCATCGGCTACGACGAGGTGGGATTAAAACCCCTTCACTGAGTACCCTGAGGCCGTCTAGGGTCGGTGTGCATTACGGGCGGCGCGCCGTAAGCATCCGTGATGATAATAATGTATTTTTTATAAAACCTATGTAAACAAATCGGTCAGTGCGATTTTGTAAAATAACAAGATTTTTTTTTTCAATAATGACTCATTATAGAAAATCGCATGTACTAAACATATAATCCAAAATTAAAAACTTTTTTACTCCTTTGCTTACTGATATATTAATTTATTCCTGATACCAAACTCTTTCACTTTTTTTTTTTTTTTTTCGGATCATTTTTTTTTTCAAGTTTGAAAAAAAAATCGAGTTACAATTCGGATCAGTAAAGATTGTCTGAACAGACCAACTAATATATATATATATATATATATATATATATATATATTTTTTTCGTTCAAAAATATTATACGATACCCTAATATATATATGACTTGATAGTTGAATCAAATAACCTATAAAACGAATAGTTTTTAAATGAATATGGCGTGTAGGCATGAGGTTGTTTTAGGTCAAGCACACTCATTGTAAATTTATACTTATACCTAGGTTATGTTAACCAGGTTAATGATATTACTGAACATAGTCCACTTAAATAGACAAACAGGTTTTAAAATAATTTTTGTTGTTTTTTTTATAGGTATACATGGTGACTTTGAAGGGTTATACTTTGGGCTAATATGAGGTTCTAATGATCAAATTGAACAACTTTTCTCATGTAAACATCTGTTGAAAATTGTCACTAGAGCCACATATTAGCCCAACGTACAATCACCAAATCTCCCTGAATACCTAATTATATGCAGTTTTTTAGTAATATAATTTCTTTAATCTAACATTTATAATAACGTATTAAAAAAAACTATTTAACTTTAATGGTCGCTGAAATTAATATTTCATTTCTAAAATCAAAATTTCCCCAGTTTTCCCCCTTGTTTTCCCGCGGGAACCCTAAGTGTACTATTTTTTTACTTATAATGTCGTCAAAAAGTCAAACATATAAGTTGTTTAATATAAAGGATTTAATATATCGAGTTACTATCTAATTTATCTTAGTATGTTTACAAAACCGTTTCCAGTAGCTCGGGGACTGATTGGTTTGTCTAGTGTAAACAAACAGTTGCCGCTAGGCCCGATTGCTGGAAGCGTAGTAATAGTATTACCATCCATAAAACTAAATATAACATACATACATATTACACGTATCACGGGTGCTTTACGGCGCACTATGGGAAACGTCCATACAAAGGCGTCTCAAAAATGGTTTATCGAAAGTTATTTTTAAGGGATACCAATAGTAATTCTAAATAGCTGAATAAATAGTACTTTTATACTACACCTGCTCGGAAAGTAGGTTCTTACTTGCGTAAGAATAGGTCAGAAAGTACGTCTTTGTAGTCGTACAAATATGCGGGAGGAAAAAGTGTATGAAAATCCATTGTTAACGTGCTTAAGCGGGAGGAAAAAGTATATGAAAATTCATAGTTAACGTGCTAGTTTTTTTTAAATTGTTTTTCTTCAATTCTTCCAAATTAGGAAAGGCAAGGGTTCAAAGCCATACAGCCTAGTTTTTTTTTAAAAGTTCGAAATTTTAATCAAAATAAAATAAAATAAAAGTATTGGTTTATTGGCTGTTTACTTTCTTTGCATTTTTGATTTATTAAGTTTTAACAACTGTAATAATTTTAATATAAACTTTAATTAATAGAGATTTTATTTTTTATTTTCCTCTAGGTGTAGTATAAAGCACTATGTATCACTCGGCGAGAAAGTGCGATTCCTAACTCGAGCGAATTAAGGCCCTCCGCTTCGCGTCGGGCCTCAAACTTCGCCCTCGTTAGTAATCGGTGACTTTCTCCCCTCGGTGAACAATGTACTATATGTAATATTATTTTGATATATATATTTTTTATATTTTAACGTTAACATATATTTAAAAATATTTGAACTTTAATGATTGGTAGCACTCGATTTTACGAGAGCGTGTGGTGACATTTTGATGTAATTTTATTCCAAAATTTTCTTATAAAATGTTATATTTTCTTAAAGTATATAAAAAGTAGATATCTTTATCTTTAATTTGACATATTTTAATAAATATATAGTAAGATGCTATTAGATAACAGATGTTAGTAGCCGAAAACCATCGGCGAATTGAGGATGGGTTAATCCCTCCGCTGGGACCCTGAGGCCGTTTAAACGGTTCTCGGGAGCCAAATTGGCACCCATGATGGTATTTATTTTATTTTATAGTAAGATAAATAATTTAAAAAAAATCGTATTTGACACACCTATTTATTCCAGTTTAATCATTTTCAAATAGAGTTTTCACTGTTACCGCCGTTTGCCGACGTTGAGGTATTTATTGAATTCTATTCTTTAATTAGTCCTTATTATAGGGAAAGAAAAAAAAGTTAAGCATATTCGCGCCTTTTTTTAAGAGGAGCCAAAATATGTTATGACTTATGAGTAATATTGCATGTTTTTGACGACCTGCCTTTACTGTATATTTTTAGAAAAATAACGCAACATTTATATAGGAATTATTTTTTCTTAAAAATATACATACATACATACATACATAATCTCACGCCTATAATCCCTTTTGGAGTAGACAGAGCTTCAGAAACGTATAAACGCTCTCAGAAAAACCTTGAAAATATAAATGCAAATAATATATTATTGGACTATTCCCACGAGTCAAATTGGATGTGGTCTATCGATATCTACTTATCATGAGCATCGTGGTCATCGTGACCACTAAAAATTATATTTAAAAAAAAAAGATAATATTATCGTTACTTAGTTCCTTGTGCATATGCGGTTTTGCACACAGCACTTAGGAAACTATAAAACGGTGCTGAAATATTCAAACATGCATTATTGTTTTTCAAAGTTTCAATTGAGCTAGTAATTGGCACATCGCTTTTTTCTCAAAATGAGCCAATTTGTGTGTTTTCAAAAAGTGGGCAGCCAGAATGCCTGAAAATAAAAATAGCAAAAAAGAAAAGAAAACACTTGTACAAAAACGTTTTCGCGAAGAACTTGGTTTAATCATTGATATGCCGCGTCAAGGCTTTGCAAATAGTAATGACGGGAATACAGTAAGAAGATTTTTTCAGAATTATGCTTGCTCTGCCGATATTACAGGATGGATGATATGTGGATGAAGAATTGATAAAACGAATGTATATTTTGCTTTAAACAATGTCATCGGGGATGCCAGTTAATTCTAAAAAATTCGGTGACTATGCTTATCAGACAGCTCAGTTATACGTAGATAAATATAACTGGTATTATATGCCTTCATGTGTTCACAAAATACTTATCCATGGGGAAAAAATCATGGAGTATTTTGCAGTTTTGCCCATTCACGGCTCTCAGAAGATGCGCAAGAAGCTAGGAACAAAGATTATAAAAAATACAGATTGCATCATGCTAGAAAATGTTCAAGGTCAGCTAATATTGAAGACGTATTTCATACGTTGTTATATACTTCCGATCCTTATATACGAGTATCTAGTTTGAGAAAAACCACTAAAAGCGTTCCAAAACCACTATTACCTGAAGCTCAAGAACTTCTCGATATCTAAGAAAATGATTAAAAAATTAAATGTAATCGAACAATTTTTTTTTTAAATTATATATATTTCATTTATTTTCTGTTAGTCATATAATCTAGTATCAATTTCGAAATACACGTATATTAGAATTTTTAGTTCATAAGATATATTATATTTTATTTTAAATGGTATTTTTCATTATATTAAACATTTAAAAAAAATATTGTTTATTTTATTCATAACCTCTATATGTACAATTATGTACTTAAGCATGTAAAATTTTCTAAAACTCTGAAATTAGATAGTTACATATGGTTTAGAGAAATTTAAACTCGTTACCTATTCAATGGTGTTTTCAATATTTTTTATTTTCTATTTTAATCGACAGTTTAATATTTTCTATATATATTTGGTATAATGTATAAATGTAGATTAATTATGCAAATTTTCAACACAATTGTATTAAAAACAAAAAAGTTACAGATTTTTGAGACGAAACGTACGCGTCTTTCCCATAGTGCGGCGCCCGAGACCGCCTTGACGGCCCCAGGGTTCCCAGCGGAGGGGTTTTTAATCCCACCTCGTCGTAGCCGATGGTATTAGTCTACACCGAACAAGTGGCTAGCTCGTCGCGATGTTTTGAATAGACTCAATAACTCACCTATAAACAGTTTCACAAGTTGGTATAGTGAAACCGGGACCGAGAGCGTAACGTGCTCTCCGAGGCACTGTAGTGGTGTTGTCAAACAAATGTACATACATTTTTTAATTAAAAACTCAATAGGTACACATCGGGATTCGAACCAGGGACCTAAGTGTTTTTAAGTCCTAGGTCTAACCCACTCGGCCACAACGTATAGGTATAACTAAATATAACTGTAGTCAATAAAAAAAAATACCGCCTTATTATAATATTATATATATTTATAAATACAAATTCATAACGTCTATATTAATGGGGTTGATCAATAATATTCCGTGATCCCTCCCACTATGCTAAAAGATATATCCTCGCAGATTTATCGTCAATTCAACTGCCCTTTTCTTAACCGCAACCTGAATGGTAGTACCACCTCGAAAAGAAATCCATACAGAAGTTTTCTGAAAACCCGTAAACCCACAAACTAAAACCGAAGCATGACTGACATCTGTATGGGCAGACATCTGGGTGGTAACGAGACCGGTATGTCGGCCTAACAAAGTGACCTTTCTCCAACCTAATAACTAACTATTAAGCAGTAAGACTTGGAAGTCAAATATTGAATTTTGGGGATTTGGGGCAAAATGTTTAGTTCTAGTTTCTAGGAACATTTTACGTAACTGAGTAAATTTAATAACGGATTCTGACGTGATAGAGGTAAAATTTGAAGTTCTACAATAATAAATAAATATAGGTGCGTTCTTTTACATTTTAATGAGGGACGCAACAGGGAGAAAAATGTGATAGGGGGTTACAGCGGTGGAGGTGTAGTGACGAGACGTGTAAATTTTAAAGTGCAACCATAATGGATAACGTTAGGCAGGCTCTCATCTATTTCAGTGAATATTTTTATACTTCGACAAGGATAGGTGGAAGGTAATATTTCAAGTGCTACAATAATGAGAAAATCTTACATACCTAGTCTTGTAATCTTGTTATATTTTAATGAGCGGAGGTAAAGATTTGAAGTGTTTCTGTGAATCACGCGATTTGAGTAAAATAGGAGAGAAATCTACCCCGAGCTACCCGGCCCTCATTGAAATAAATTTAAGAAGAGGCCACGTAACTTTTACAATTTAAATTTTAGCAGCAATACTACTTTATATTTTCCTTATTATAGAAATTTACCTAAAATATTTTATGGAATTATAAATTAGATATTAATTTTTAAAGATAAAATGAAATAAAAAAATAATTGTAAACGGGACTCGAACCCACAATCCTCGCTTTCGCAAAGTACTGAACCACTGAGCCAACCAGGTTTCAGTCTCACAAAATTTTGTCATTGCTTTTTATCTACAGCCACCCTCTATGTGTTTTGCCTTTCATTACTATATAATAGAGTGAAGTTAAATTCCTAGAATCTTTGTATAAGTAGAAAATAAAAGCAATGACAAATTTCGTGAGGGGTGACTGAAATCTGGTTGGCTCAGTGGTTGAGTAACTTGGCGAGCGAGGATCGAGTTCGTGACCCACCCACCAGGATATTTTAAATTGCATTTCATCTTAAAAAGGAACATTTTAATTTAAAGGGATTTACAGAAACTCATCCATATTAACATGCTATACATCTACAACATAAATAGACCGGTTAACTTTAACTATTCGGATATAACCGGGTCTAAGTTACCTTGGTGCAACTACAAATAAACATTATCCTTACAACTACATTTTATAAGTCTTCACTCGTATTTAACACAGTATTTGCTATGTATATTAATAATGACGATACATTAAATTATATGGAAAACATACGCGAAAAGTGAACTAAGTTATTAAATTAAATTACATTTATAAATGGGAATTTGTATTAAAATATAAATCTTACCTTTCATCATTTAGTGTTTGAGGGTTCCTTGGCCAAAAGCCTAATATTTAATTTACGTAATAAGCTCAAAATTAAGCCAAGGGACTCTAAATTGAAATTTTATTTGGGACAGAGGATTTCATGTAACCATGACCTTTTTTTGTGGACTAAATCGTAAGAATTAATATAATAATATGATTTATTTATATAAAAATATGATTATTTAATCTAAATACAGAAGATCTTAGCTTAATTTTAAGCTAAGTATTATTTTAGACTTAATTGGTCATATTATTATTTGGCGCTCATATTACCGATGAACTAATTTTGCTGACTCATTGCAAAATAAAAATACATATTCAAAATATAATCAAAAAAATATTTAAGTTCTAAAGAATTTTAATATAATGTGTATGTTACAACATTAAACGTTAATTATCCAGTAATAAAGAAATATATATATTGGTATTTTTATTAATTTACCTTTCTGAAACTTCTTAAAGTCGGAAGATATTGTTGGATAAACTTTATGAAAAGATATAGGTACGTATAGAAGTGGGATGACTGATAAGTTAGTTAGTACTCAATCATAGGTTCAAAGTTTATAGATAGGGGTTCAAAGGACTAACTTGCAGAAAAGAACATGCCAGACAATGGACACTTATAACATGCAAGTATATTTAATTAACACACTCGTACTTTAAAGTACACATTGGCGACTATAATCGGGCAGATTTAGCTTTTACGTATGTCGAAAACTGATACCAACATTTTTTTTAAAAATAGATCTTTGCGTTTGTATAAACATATTAATTTTGTATAACTTTAGAATAGCGCGCGGCGCGTCTGTCATAAATGTCAAAATCTGTCAAAATTGTTATTTTTTGCGATTTACCGGAGAATTACGCGACTAAACAAAGTGTTATATACCAAAAACCCCTTAATATATTACAACGAAAGTAATAAATCCAGATATTAAATACTATCCGACCGTTATGTATAATATCTACAAAATTTAGCAAAGTGATAACACAGAATTAATCACATTAACTAGATATTTTATATAATATGTTGAAAGACTTGGATAAAGTAATAAAACAAGTATAGGTGAAAATTATAATTATTTATTTCAATATGAGTAGCAACTATTGCTATTATTTTAAATAATAATTATTATAAATTATCAAAATATTTATTTAACATTGTCATAGAAAATAATTAAAAAAAACAAAAAACATTACACAAAATAAAAAAACACAGAGATCAATATGAGTATTTGGTATAACTCTTTAACAACTACAATAATGAAATATTAAAAAACAACTGACATGACAAATAATATTCTAATATTATGACAAGACAATTTTTTAGGTGCTCACAAGAACCATTGATTTACACAAGAGGCTTAACTTTTTACATTTGCATGTTAGAAAAGCATTCGCCAGTACAGTTGCAATACTGAAATCCTTGACCGCCAAAATGTGACTCCTATTTCTCCTATTGTTTAAAATTGTGGTTTCTCTTTTTGTGTCCTCATTAATCTCAGTTTCCGTTATATCGGGTTTGGTTTCTCTCTCTTAATACAAATGGTTTTCGTCTTCATGTAATACAGATTGTAGCTCTTCTTCTGTTAAAAGTTCAACGAGCGCCTCTTTAGGAAGACTATTTAATCGAATTTTAGCTTTACAGCCAAACATTTCTTCGTAAGGGCTACGATTTATTCCTGCGTGATATGCTTTATTCTTCATAAATTGAATAAAGCGTAACCCTTCAGACCATTACGTCGTCTTGTTAGATTCCAGCCAAAGAATCTTCTCTACGTCTTGGTTGGCCCTTTCAACAGACCCTTGTGATTGTACGGGGTTTACCTTGTACGATTTTTAATTCTGGTCACATCGCACAGACTTCTTTGACAGCCTTATTAGCAAATTCCCTCCCATTATCGCTTTGTAAAATACTAGGCACTCCAAATGTAGTAAATATGTCTAGTAAATGATACGCTACGTCTCCTGCTCGTTTGCTTTTCAAAGACCGCAGCAGCACGAATTTTGTTAGATGATCTTGATAGACCATGATAAATTTATAATCACCATCAGCTTGTGACTGCATATCTATCAGATCAATCAGTTTTACAACATGAACTTTTTTTTTCTGACAAGATTCACACAGATTTAAATACACTGTGACGAGTTCAGCAGTTACATTTTTGTATCTTAATTTCCACTACTTCATCATTGTGACTCTACCACCGTGTCCAATACTAATATGACAGTCGTGGATTATTTGAAAAGTTTCGTCTAAGTGAGCATAGTAAATAATGGATCACCTTCGTTTTTCACTGGAATTATGAGTTTTTCTGATGTACCAATTTTAAATATGTCGTATCATGGTAGCCACTGGTAATCAACAGGTGTTTTCTTAGTACTCTTTCTTATTCTTTGATTCTTTTACTTTTATAATTAAAGACAAATATTGATCATTTGTAAACAACTGATTATTTGATTCATAGAAACGTCTTTTCATATGATCTGCCATCATTAAACACCGGTACAAATGTATAAAATCGCGGAATTTGCAGCACACGCGGCGTGACCACTCATTACGAAACAACAACGACCACTATTGCGTCAGGCACAAGATAGCGGCGATGAAAAGAGACAGCAACAGAAAGAGAAGGAGGGGAAGCGAGTCGGACCGTATTTATTACTTTGACTAACTTTGATCTGTTATTATGAATATTATTCGCATTAAGTGATTAATTTATCACATTGCAACAATTTAGTCAATATATAATAAATAAATAAATATATATATAACGTGTTACAAAATACCTCGTAAAAAATATAACTAATTATCTAAGCCAAAAATATTGTCAACCCTAGTAAGCTGTCATGTCAGGGAACCAAGATTATCTAGAAGAAAGGGCTACGTACGTACCTATTTTACCTTTAATAGTTTTTCTATTTTTCATTCATAAATGTTTGCTACCTCACTACAAGGATGTCATTATACTCACGACTCAAGTACTGGCTTCAAATGTCAAGTTGGAAATAAAATATATGTTGTCAATTTCAAATCTAGATATTTTATCGGTATCCTATAACAGTTTCGAGTTTTTTTTCCAACAAATTTTTTTGCAAAATAAAGATGCTTTCTAACCCGGAATATTACGATATTATGTTATGCGTAGGCCATAATGATGCGTAGTCAATTTAAATCGTGCTCGCGAACTGTATCGGCAACGATTTTAGACCCCCCCCACTGAACACGACGGCAAGACAGTCGTCGCTGTTTTCGTGCCAGTGATTTCTGAACATGTCACTACATTCCACCGGCTCTTTTCATCGGTCAACTGGAAGTGGGCGTCCAAGCACAGTCGACGCCAGGCAGGCTGAATTAGTGTTAGAGCATTTTAAAAAAGAGCCGACCACAAGTACGAGGGTAGCCGGAACAAGGATCGGTATAAACCATGTTGCAGTTTGGCGAATTCTTCGTGACGACAATCGTCACTTTTATCACTATCGCCGTACACAGGAGCGCTCCGATTTTACTCCCAGGAGGAACTTCTGCGAGTGGTACCTCAGGCAGTTAGAGGAAAACCCAATTATGTAAAAAACATAGTCTTTGGACGGACGAGGCAACATTTTCACGAGGTCAGGACTTTCAAATATGCATAACGATCAAGTTAGGCCTCGCGAGAATCCACATGCTTTACGCAGGGTAGATACCAACACCAGTGACGGCTGAATGTGTGTTCTAGCCTTTATGACGGGCATGTCATCGGTCCCGTCATTATGCCATCACGTTTGAACGGTAGCAACTATTTAACGTTTTTACGAATGGAATTCGAAAAGACGATTGACGACTTTCCTGTGGCTGGCTGGGATTACTTTGAGAACCAAAGAAACATGTGTTTCGGCATGATGGAGCTCCGGCACATTTTGCTCGTAACGTATGAGAACATCTTAACTTTCGCTTTCCGCGAGGATGGATCGGCCGCGGGAGACCGGTTCTATGGCCTGCTCGTTCTCCGGACCTCACACCCTTGCACGTCTTTTTGTGAGGTTATGTGAAGGACAGATTGTATTTCTCCGATTGCAGAACGGTTGCCCACAGCGTGTTAGATCGATTTTCGCATCAATAACACCGACGACGATGGTGCGAAAGGCCAAACAAGCCATATACCGATGAGCGAGGTTGTGTATTGAGCAAGGCGGAGCACACTTTGAGCCGTTTCTGTAAATTTGAAGTTTATTATGAAAAAGTAAGTATTCGTTCAGGTTGTTTCGTTAGGTTAGGTCTTTAAAATTTTTTGTCGTTCCGCGAATTAAGTAGAAATGTAGTAGTATTCTGCGTAGTTTACTCTTTAATTTTACTGAAATAGGGTTTGCACATCAGTGAAAATAATAATATTTTTTTGGGGTGTTATACAGCGCTTACTACGGGTCTTAAATATTGCGAATGGATTCGTTATAAGGCCCCATTTAACCTCCTTTCAGCTTTACGGGGTATTTTGTAACACCTTGTATAATAACCAGTCCTTATGTATAATATCTATTTAATCACTATGACTGTAACATATACATAACATTTTCGGTACTTGCCCTCATTCTAATTTGATAAAACTTCGATCGAAACGTAATGTAAAGTAATTTTAGAATATAAAACACTTTTTAGAGCAGTTTTTTGGAAGGACCTTTTTTTGGTTTTAGCTGCGGTGTGCAAAAAGTTTAAATCCAATCGAGCTGAAATTATATAGAACGCGATTGAATTTCGTAAATGCCCAAAAAACACGACTTTTTGCAATTTGCGCATAACTTACTGAACCGATTGGGATTAAACAAAACTCATTTTGTTCGTCGTTTTATTGCGGTTTTTTTGGTAATAATACTTTTTGCCGTCAGACGCGTAGTTCTCCGGTAAATCGCAAAAAAACAGTTTGACAGATTTTGAATTTTTTTTTGACAGCCGCAATATAATATCTACATTAAATATATATATATAACATTTTTCTGTTCAAGTAAATTATTCATCCTTGTAATTTTGTATTATTTACTCCAACCTGATTAACCTGCAAAACCGCTCTGGAAGCGGTTTTAACCATGTCACGACAAGATGACATAAAAACTGAGCACTGGAAAAAACTCATACCTCTTAATTATAGGAAAAAAGCTGTATGGAAATTATTTAAACATGTCGTGGGGACATATATCCCGCGCAAGTAATATTATATTATTTTGCCCAAAACTCATCATCATCATCATACCAGGCTTTTACGCGTCCACTGCTGGACATAGGCCTCCCCCAAGGATCATCGCCACAACGACCGGTTCTGCGCCGCCTGTAGCCATCGGCTACCCGCGACCTTTTTCAGGTTGTCGGTCCATCTTGTGGGGGGCCTGCCTCTGCTGCGTCCTCTAGCACGCGGTCGCCACTCGAGAATGCTTAATGCCCCGACAGCCGTCCGTTCTGCGAGCTATGTGGCATGCCCACTGCCACTTAAGTTTTCTGATTCTGGAGGCTATGTCGGTTACTTTGGTCCTTTTGCGGATCTCATCGTTTCGAATACGATCCCGCAAGGAAACGCCGAGCATAGTGCGCTCTATAGCCCTTTGTTTGACTGTGAGCTTTTTCATGAGGCCTATAGTAAGCGACCACGTCTCAGATCCGCAAGTCATCACTGGCAAACACACTGCTCGAACACCTTGGTTTTTAAACACTGCGGTATTTGGGACGAGAAGATATTACGTAGTGTTTGGATTGACTGTCCTAGGTATATATAAATGTCAACAACTTCGAGTGCGGAGCTTCCTATTTTTACAGGAGTATGTATGACTTTGGTCTTATCCATGTTCATGTTTAGGCCCATATTTTTAAAAACCCCATTGAGATCATTGTGCATTATGCCGAGGTCCTCCAGGGTTTCAGCCATGACTACGATATCGTCGGCAAATCGAAGGTTAGTGATGTACTCGCCATTACTGTTGATGCCAAATCTTCTCCAGTCCAAGAGTTTGAAGGCATCCTCCAATGCCGCAGTAAAAAGTTTCGGGGAGATTACGTCTCCCTGTCTCGCTCCTCGCTGTAGCTGGATGGGTCTTGTGGTTTGGTCTTGGAGGCGAACTGACATGGTGGCGTTTTTGTACAAATACTTTAGTACTTCGATATAGCGGTAGTCAATTTGGCACCGCTGGAGTGACTGAAGCATCGCCCATGTTTCTATAGAATCGAAAGTTTTCTCATAGTCCACGAAAGCTAGACACAAGGGTTGATTATATTCAGCGGTTTTTTGTATAATCTGCCTCAATGTGTGGATGTGGTCTATGGTACTATAGCTTTTTCGGAATCCGGCTTGTTCGGGAGGCTGGAAGTCGTGAAGCCTACGTGTGAGACGATTCGTGATGACTCTCGAAAACAGTTTATAGACATGGCTCAGAAGCGAGATGGGTCTGTAGTTCTTGAAAAGGGTTTTGTCACCCTTTTTGAACCCAACATGTACGACAATAATAAAAAAATGGCCCCTAGTACCCGGCGGCCCCGTTATTCCTGGCTATGATAGCGGCCATGATTACAGAGGGGCAAGGGTTGCGAAGAATCTCCGGCGGAGCCTAAACTACCACAACAAACGAACACTGGCCCTGGCAACATACAACACACGGACATTGCGGACTGACGAGAGGGTGGTCGAACTGGAGGAAGTATTGAGTGGGTTACACTGGGATATTATTGGATTATCTGAAGTCCGAAGAGAAGGTGAAGACTCGATAATCCTGAAATCCGGTAACCTGCTCTTCTTCCGGGAGGGCGACCAACCATCTCAAGGTGATGTCGGGTTCATCGTCCACAGGTCTCTCGTGAACAACGTTGTCAAAATCAAGAGTGTGTCGACAAGGGTGGCTTACCTTATACTTAGAATAACCAAACGATATTCGCTGAAGGTCATACAGGTATACGCCCCGACATCGACACACCCCGACCACGAGGTAGAAGCCATGTATAAGGACATCAGTAGAGCCCTGCGTAGCTTCAAATCTCATTACACTGTTGTCATGGGATACTTTAAAGCGAAGATAGGCAAATGAAGCGAAACTGAACTGAGAGTGGGGCAATTTGGTACATGCAGTAGAAATCAACGAGGTCTGATGCTTGCGAACTTTATGAAAAAGGAGGGACTGTGTTTGATGAACTCCTTTTTTAAGAATAAAACACAAAGCAGGTGGACTTTGATAAGCCCTAACGGTGCCACCAAAAATGAGATAGACTTCATCTTGTCGACCAGAAAGCAAATATTCAATGATGTCTCAGTGATCAATGAGGTTAAAACCGGGAGCGATCACCGTATGGTAAGAGGCACATTGAATATCAATACAAAGCTTGAAAGGTCACGATTAATGAAGTCTACGCTCCGGCTGGCCTATAAACACCCGAGCGCTTTCAGCTGGAAAAAAAAACCGCTTCAAATGCCTATGCGAGTACACAGATGTGGACGAATATAATGACAGGGTTGTGGAAACTGTCCACCAGATCCGATCGAAGTTTTTTAAGATCCGATCTGGGAATTAAAAAACCGCTTCGAATGCCTATGCGAGTACACAGATGTGGACGAATATAATGACAGGGTTGTGGAAACTGTCCACCAGGTCGGATGGAAGTTTTTTAAGATCCGATCTAACAAAGAAGCTAGAAAGATCTACGACCATACATTAAAGCTCATGGAAGAGAGACGCGGGATGACCATGCAGTCTTCGTCTGACGCTTCCAAAATAAAACTGCTCAACAGACAGATCTCAAAGTCCTTGACCCGCGACATATGGCAAATTAATACAGATCGTTTTAAAGAAGCCATTGAGCAAAACAAACGCTCTAAAGTATTCGCAAGAGATCTGTCTCTCGGCCAGAGTCAAACGAAGCTGAAGGCCGAGGACGGCAGAGTTGTCGCCTCCAAACCAGAGATTAAATAATATAAATTAAACAAAGTTATTTTGAAGAAACATATAATCCCGGAAACGGTTATAAAAATATAATTGATACAATCAATTATATTTTCAAAAACGTATGGTCAATCAATTTGATTGAGCATGCGTTTATAAGTTATTTAATATAATCTAAAAAATCAGAAAATGAAATTTGTAAAAACTGTTTTAGCTGGTTAAGTTTTAAACGAAATAAAAGTTCTTCACCCATAACCTTTATTAATCGGGCTCATCACTAATATTACGTTTACTAATAATATATATTTATACAGGGTGAATTTAAAAGGTTGTACTTTGGGCTCTATGGTTGTATGAGCTTCTATTGACATCAAACATAGATTCCCCATGGAACATAGACGAAAATGAAAAAAAAATTGGCCTATATAAATTGGTCATATTAACATTACTAGTTTGTATGGAGAAGGCAATTTTATTTTCATTTGCGACACATGGTTCCATGAAAACAGTTGTTCGATTTGATCAGGAGAATGTCATATTAGTATTTCATATTGAACATATTTAAAGTCACCATGTATAGTCGGTGAAGTGACTCGCTTCGGTAGCACCTTTACATGATTGATAGGGTAATGAAACAATCAAAATAATCTAAGAAAAATTAAAAAAATATTCGATACACAACGACTATTAATCTCAGCCTAAAACCTTATTGCAAAAATCTTTTTGACTCTTGGTAAATAATTGTAAAGATTTTCATGAAATAAATATTTTTCAATTATCTTTAAGAGGCTTATACATACGAGTAAAACAGATCTCATATAAGAAATTATTGCTGAACTAGTTAACTTTTCTCTAGCCCGCCCAGGACTCTTATTGTATATAATACTTGTGATGGAATAGAAGTCATTCTTCTTAAAAGAGCTCAGCGTACTTTGTTGAAAGTAATGTAGTTCTTAAATCTATCAGGTATCGTCTATATAGCATTTATATAGGACACTAGCTGGTCTGATCCACTTCATACAGATACAATATTAAAGTAAGCAGTGACAATAAATACAACAACAAATCATCAAAATAGAAACTTAAATATAAACATAAATAAACTAATTACCATTTTTTTAATCATTTCATTATTATCTCGTAAACAATTTATTAGAATAATATAGGTTGTATTAAAGCAAAACTTTAAGATAAAATTTAAATTAAATTCTAATTATTTTTTTTTGTCTGGTTTGGAAATCTTTGTGTGCTCGTTTATATTTATCAAAGTCAAAAAGCAAAGTTTATAAGAGAAATTAGCATGTAAAATGAACAGATATCCAAGTTTTACCATGTATTAATTTATTTTAGATCAGATCAAAGCTCCAAACTTCAATCATTCATGTCGATTAGGTATTATAAGTAAACGGGCATATAAGTAATCACGAAACTTGGTAAGCTGAGACAAATTTTTAGAAGAATAGTTTTCTTTGGCTTTTAATCTGGCTATAATTATACTAGCTGGATATTAAAGAAATTACTATAAACATCTTAAAGACATTCCAAAATCTGTATTCTAAGTGTAACCTAGGACTAAGTTAAACCCTTAACTCTACAAGGATCATTTCCTTCCTTCAAATATCAATAATTAAAAAACATCAGTTTTCCTTATTTAGTACTGTAACGGAGCGTTACTTTAATGTGAGAAAAAGTGCAGCGGTCCACGAAATGTAACGGATAGTTTAGGATTTAAAAGTACCCTTTGCAAAAGTGCAAAATGCAAAAGAGGCAGGTAGATTAAATAAATATAGTGTAGAATTCGAATTAACGTATTACTTTAAATTCTTCATAAATAGGCCGCGGTCAGAGTACCGCAGGCCATTTTATAAATTACTAACATCGTGAGTGTTTGTTTGTAATAATATGTTAGTTACAAATATATATAATAGTGACGTACTAAGTTCGGAGTTCCAACTTTAATTTGGAACCAAATCCGAGGTGGAGAAACCAAGTCTGAGATGGAGAAACCAAGTCCGAGGTTGAGAAACCAAGTCCGAGGTGGAGAACCTACGTTAAAGGCGGAGAAACCACCGCTGAAGTCACGCCACGGGTAGATTCAGGCTTGGACCTTTTTCGGAGCCTGGTTTACAACCGTCTGCTCAAGACAAATCAGTCGCCTCAGCATTGCATAGCTGAGCCCCAACCTGGGCAGGCACGCTGCCTGGTCCCCATCTGCGGAGCCTGGTCTGCAACGGGCTGATCCCTGGAGCACACTAAACGCTATCCCCGATCGTCGTATAATCAGGGCAGTAGCACCCTTTCTGTTGGAATAATCTGGATGTTGATAGGACTTACTCTCTCTCTCTTTCGCTCTTCATAATTGTATATAGTTAGGTTTTTTTTTAATAATATAATTTTAGTTTATTTGTATGTACGTTGTTTCTATTCTATAGCCAATATTTGACCTGTAGGTAGGACAACGTCATAGTACTTAATCTAAGATTTCCTCATCTCAACATTTTCTTAAGGAAGGCATTTCTGTGGAAACTACCATAACATGAGTTTCTTGTATTTCTGAGTAAATTCCTTATGTGGAGGAAATTATTTGGTAAATATGGCTTTCGTTAAGGAAATTTCTAGTTGGATAAACGACCAAAAATACGGGTGTTTGTTTGATTATAATACTATATAAATAGAAACTGGAAGTAATAGGCATATTTTACAAATGATTACTGAAGTAAAATTATGTTAATGATAAATAAGCTTCAGACGATCTAAATAATAGAGTTCGTTAGTTAAATATAAAATATATTTATTCAATGTTATTCGTAAATTGATTGTGGCGTCAACCTGCTTCAGGGCTTTGACGTCATAAACAATAAATATACATTGGTTTTAGAAACTAATTTTTCCTAGTTACTATTCTTGTAACTAGGTAATTACACTTAAATTACTAAATATTACTAATACATAAATATTGATATACAACAGAAATATTTTTACGTACAATTACCAAAATGAAAAAAATAATTGGACTTCGACTAACAGCCAAGTTATACGTTTGACGACTGCGTTAAGACTATCCAGACATTTCTAGATTGAGTGATCCTTCGAAACAACATATTGTTATAGCAGATATACACTTTTATTATCTAATACGTTTATTACGTTAATGTATATTTATTTATATTACTTTAATTAGCTAATCAAAGTGTATATCTGCCATAACATGGTGTTTCGAAGGATCACTCAATCTAGAAACGTCTGAATAGTCGTCTTAACGCAGTCGTCAATCGTCCAACTTTGTGTAGCGATCAGTAAAAACACGTTGGGACAGTGTCTATTTAGTGTTGAGTGTTTAGTGTTTAGCGAAGTACAGTGTTTAGAACGCATTCTATTTTTTCTGCGAAGTAATTCCCCCGCGCGTCTCTCCTTCAACCCTCACTTGCAGCTAAACACTCACTAAACACGTCTAGACAGGACTGTTAAGTGTTTAGTTAATATTAACAAAAATCGTGTTCGTTTTCGTAAGTTTTTGTGTGATAAAAAGAATAAAATAAATGTCTACACCGGTTTTCCGAAGACTACTGCATCGATTTCTTGTCAAAGTGGTTAATATCAAGGTATCAAGGTTACGAAACGGGTGATTAATTTTATTATAAAGAAGCGAGGGTACTCGTAATGCAATTACATCTTTGTCGCCGCCCATTTCGTAACCGCATCATTTAGCCGGCATAGTGGCCATCATTGAGCGATCGATATTGTTAAATGCATTGATTGACTCCATTCGTTTGCATAGACGAGGTGTTAGTGCCATTTCATAGTGCGGTTACGAAACGAGAGATTAATTTGGCAATAAAGCGAAAATAAGTGAGGTTACTCTTAATGCAATTTCGTAACCGCATCATTTAGCCGGCATAGTGGCTATCATTGATCGGCCATATATTGATCGACCCCATTCGTTTGCATAGTCGAGGTGGTAGTGTCATTTCATGGTGCGGTTACGAAACAGGCGATTAATTTGGCAATAAAGGTATTCTTAATGCAATTGCGTCTTTGTCGCCGCCCATTACGTAACCGCATCATTTAGCCGGCATAGTGGGAGCGATCAATATTGATATTTGGTCGACCCCATTCACGGACTTTGCAGGTCTGATTAGCTCCTTTATAAAATAAATTTAAAAAACTGTCCGAGATTTATTATGAACTAAACACCGTATACTACACAGTGTAGGACATCACCTGTTAATCCCTAATCACTTAACAGGGCACTAAATACAACACATTTGTCACTTGACAAATCAATGTGTATACCGGCCATTATGGCAGGTATACACTTTGATTAGTGTTTAGTGCAAGTGCTTTGTTTAGTGTGTAGCGATTAATAAAAAACAAAAAGTTTAACAAAGTACAGTGTTTAGAACCCATTATATTTTTCTGCCGAAGTTACTTCCCCGCGCGTCCCTCCTACACCCTTGACTTGCAGCTAAACACTCACTAAACATGTCTGGACCAGACTTTAATGTGTTTAGTAAAAAAACTCGTGTTAGTTTTCGGTGTTTTTATTGTGATAAAAAACAATAAAATAAATGTCTACACCGGGTTTTCGAAGACCACTGCGTCGACTTCTTGTCAAAGTGATCTCCTGTTTAGGTGCGGTTACGAAACAGGCTGTTAATTTTACGATAAAGAAGCAAGGATACTCGTAATGCAATTATGTCCTGGTCGCCGCTCATTTCTTAACCGCATCATTTAGCCGGCATAGTGGGAGTGTTTAATATTGTTAAACACTCCCAATACATTGTATTGATCGACCCCATTCACGGACTTCGTAGGTCTGATTAGCTCCTTCAATAAATAATTTAAAAAAATCTCTGAGATTTATTATGAACCGTATACTAAACAGTGTAGGACATCACCTGCTAATCACTAATCACTTAACAGGGCTCTAAACACTACACACCTGTCACTTGACTAGTCAAAGTGTATACCGGACATAAGTAAAAGCAAAAGTTGTTTATGCCAGCATTTAATAGTACTTCGCGACATATTCGCAAGAAAAAAAAATGATCCAAACCAAAAAAAAAATCAATCCTTTTAAAAGTTATATCAAATTCGCCATTTTGAAAACAACTGTACTGAGTCGCTCCGTTAACTTACTATCTGATATTCGAGGTAATTATTTTTATCGTCCAGCCTAACCTACGCAATTAGATTTGGGCTACTAAAGCATTCGCATAATTCTTCTAAATTATTCGAGGTAATTCTTCTAATTTTCTAACATAATCTACGCAATTAGGTTTTGGGTACTAAAGTATTCACTCGCTCTATCCTGTTCTATTCTATAGTTTATCTAGTCTTTTTTAAATTTCTTTATAGTTTTTTTTCCATTACTGAATGGAATATGCAAGGTTTCAAAGAAATTTAAAAAAATCTAGACATTAAAGTGTTGTTTAGTAAAAAAAAACTAGTTACCCTATTTAAACAGGAGTCATATTTTCCAAAATATTAGTGGCTTTACGGGTTTTCAGGAGATTCGGAGGCAACACCTAACAAGTGGCGAGATTATTGCGGTGCTTATGATGAAATAGCCTCGTTGTATAAAGCGGTCACCCATCCCAGGCCGGCCTTGTTGTCATCTGCTTAACCTTGTTATCAGTTGCGCAGTGACTTACCAATAGGCTGGGGCCGCTTTTTTAAAATCTAATAAAGTGCAATTTTTAGGTATATGGTATAATGGAGTTAAACCAATATAAAATATTTATTATTATATTTATCTCTAAAAATATTTTAATTTATTATTTAGGAATATACATCATGCTTAATGTTTAGAATGAAAATGAATAACAAAATTTAGAATAGGCAACACTTCGTCTGGTCACACTGCTTTCAATGGCCGCGGTCGCTTGTACGCTTTTTATTACAATAAATTATTTTAATCAGTTTTATCGCATTTTCTCTCGAAGTACCAACCAAACATTCAACCAAGTCAATCGAGCCGGTATAGCGGGCGTGTGATATAAATTACTGTATTATTGTATTCGACGTATTTTTTTGCGACTGCCGGGTGGCGTGGGTCGCCGTCTACCATCTGAAGTTATCGTTACCGTTTATATATTAAACCGCGATGGAAGCAAAGGCAATGACAGGAGCAGCTGAGAGCTTGAAAACTCTCATAAGAACGAGAGTTTACTTAACGGCGCGTTTTCCCGTTTAGCTGATTTATTTTTCATTTTAAACTGTGAAAGTGACAACTTCTAAATAGTAAAAAAAATATATGTTATAGAGGACCATTTTATTGATGGCAATGTGAGAGCTAAAACGTAATTACTATTATTTCGCTTGATAGAAAAAAAAGTTGAAAACAGCGTTTTTGCAAAGATTTTTTAAAGTTTATATAAAACTTAGCCATCTAAATCAAAATCTAAATATACAGAATAAAAATAGAAGTATTTTATTAAAGAATTGTGATTTATTATTTGTATATCTTTCTCCGTCTACCACGCTCCCTGTGCATTTTACGTCGTATCGTAAAATAAAAACTTATTTTATATTATCTGTTTATAGTGTTAAATATTGTGTTTTATTTTGCGTTAAAAAACTATAGTAGTTTATATACAGGGTGAATTTGAATGGATGTACTTTGGGCTAATATGAGGTTCTACTGATCAATACGAACAACTTTTCTCATGGAACCATGTGTCGCAAATCAAAAAAATTTTGCCTTCTCCATACAAACTAGTAATGTTAAAATGACCAATTAGTATGGGAAAGCCAACATTTTTTTTCATTTGCGACACATAGTTCCATGGGAAAAGTTGTTTAATTTGATCAGCAGAACCTCATATTAGCCCAAAGTACACCCTTTCAAAGTCACCATGTATATTATTATAGTAGTTAAAAAATCATTACAAAAAAAATATCCAAGTTACAATATCGCAAGCTTGGGCAAAAAAAAATTCAAATTGCAATATCTCAAGCTCAATAGTAGGTTTATTTTTATTAATTTATCCACAATTATAGATATTATACAATAATATTCCTTCAATAGTTGCAATTACTTATCACACCATTTGGTGAGAAATCTGTACTTTATGCTAATAATAAGTTTACATTAGCCGTCCCGACAACGAATTTGATTGCATTCGTGGTCTAGTGGCGCTATTGGCATTATCTGGAGGTCGTGGGTTCGATTCTCAGTCAAGACGAGCTCGACGTTTTGCTCGCAACTAAGATAGTCAGTCCCTGCTATACCTGCTTTCTTCATGTAGCGGTGATTTAGATCGTCGCGGTAGGTGTACTTTGGTATTGTTGTTTAGTAGTAGGACCTACTTATGTAACTAAACTAATACAAATACGCTAATAAAACTTTGACTCGTTTCAGTTCCTCAATGAGTGGTCGCATTCGTCAAAAGTCAAAAAAAGTCAAAAATATTTATTTCATGTAAACCTTTACAGGCATTTATGAAAAGTCAAAAAAAAAAAAAAAGTATATATAAGGTCCTGTGTGGCCAGGTCGCCATTCTTCCCACAGACAAATGTTGAGAATATAATACAAAATAAACAAATCGTAAACTATTAAACTATTGTCCTTGCGGGAAGAAAAAAAAAAAAAAAAAAAAAAAAAAACAACCCAACCGAACACACACTACATAACCAACCAGTTTAAGACTAGGTAGTTAGCTGGTTCCATTGACCTGTCAATCGTTGACTGCCCTGCCAAAGTGCCACCAAGGCGACCAACCCAACAGACCATAGCTACGCCCCAAATATACATACTTTAGTATAGGTAATCAAAATATACCTACAAGTAGATAGATGAAAGGTATCTTTCAGGGCGCAAACGCTGATCACAAGTGAAAGAAGTGAATTAATGAACAAAATAAATTAATAAAATCCTCTTTCCCCCGGAACGTACTATATCCATAGTCGAATTCGCCCGGCTCTGCAATGGAATACTTCGTACAGGCTATTTTCCCAGCGCATGGAAGCAGGGGAAAGTCATCATGATCCACAAGCCCAGCAAGGACGTCTGCAATCTGCACTGTATAGTGGACACAGTGCAGACGAAATTATTATTTAACAAAAAATAAAAATAAAATAAGAGATTATGGATATCATTGGTATACAGAGCATAAAGTGCGGGCCTGAGGCAGCTCTTCTGAGGGACACATACTTCAATGGAATATGGAAATGGCGGTCGCTCAGGAAGGATGCGAGCACCTTAGGTGGCACCAGCGAGTTTACGAGCTTGGATAGGAGCCCGGGGTGCCGCACACGCCCGAGGGCCTTCTCTATATCGAAAAAGATCCCGACAGTGACTTGGACCCGGTTCATCTCACTCGCCATGTGGTGTAGCACCCGGGTAAGCTAGAGTGTGGTGCGACTATGGCTATGCGCGAGAGCTGCGTTAGTCATGGATTGGTGACCCCGTCTGGACCGGGTCACTAATCCACAGGACCATTGTGCTTAAGGCGGAGCGCGACTCACTCCACTGCAGCTGGCGAAATTAAACAGTACCTCGGTAATGGGTCTTTTGTTGAATTACACAAGAATTTCCGTACTTTATCCTGTGTATTTCCGTTGAAAGTCTGGTCAACGACGGAGAAAGGTTTAAATTGCCCCTTCATATGCCTGCCAAGAATATCAGCTCTGTCTTGGGAGGCATAGTCCTGCGTCGTCGAACAGCCGATGAATGGCTTCGGGCGTTCGGGTTAGTCACCTGGTAAGACGGTACAGGGATCTAAGGTAACGTCATTACCAATGCAGTCCATGTATTCTTCCCACGATCTTCTCCGAAAAGCGGCGATCTCCGCCGCGAGCTCTTCCTTGACCCGGTTGAGTTCGCATTTGGTCCTGGGGTCACGAAAGTTGGCCCAGCGCCTCTTGAGATGCCTTTTAAGCTGAAGCTTAAGTCGGAGGAGATGTGTGAGGCTTTAAGCCGGGAGAGGAGGCAGCTCACGTGTTGCCGCCTCCTTAGCGTGCACTCCTCACGTCGTCCGGCAAGTTTATGGGACCAGCAAGATAAGAACTGTTAAGTATATATTTGTACAGGTCCCAGTCCGTTTTGAATCGCCCCTTCGCGGCGGTGACCTCAACAGTGTGCTCAACGTAAGCTTTCAACTTTAAGCCTGACGACTGGATACTAACTCTTATTGTTTTGGTTGTTATGAACCAGGACGGCGGTACCGCTATAGCCGCTGACCCGGTCTGTGATCTCGTCTCGCCTGGTCCTATTCGGCACACGGAGTTCGTTCTTTAGGGTAAGTTTCGTCTCCCCAGGAGACGAAGCTGATAGAGGTTTGTTTTAATGCCTCCGGGGTTCCATCCATATAGCATCCAGAGCCCTAGTCCCGGGGGTAAAGTGCAGTTGTGCGAGGCATTATGGCCACGGGGATTGTCCGCTGTTGGCGCCTGGATCATCCGGCGGCCTCGATCCTCCGAGCACCCGTGGCACCAGCCGGTTTGGGTACTGGAGTGCGCGGTCTACCTGTAGGCTTAGGCTGATTTAATATAAAATCGAAAAAGACACGATAAGCGTTCATTCAGTACTTTCCTCTCCCACATCTAACTTCACCCCGTCTTTGTTAGAGAATACATTCGCAACAAGTAGTTTTTTTATAAAATTTATGTTAGTCAATTTTGACATTGTCATACGGTATAAAGAAATACAGAATAAAACATTTCAGTTTTATATATATTTATATAAAGTATTAACAGGTTATGGGCAGCTTCCTGAAACCATAATGAGTAGCAAAGTTGAATATAAAAGTTATTTTGATAAATTAAATGATAGTAACTACTTTACATGGAAATTTAAGATGGAGATGTTACTGATCAAGGAGAACCTATGGACATGTATTACAACAGAAAATGCTGTATCTGAAGGTATAACACAAAAAAGTGATCAGGCCAGAGCACTCATAGCTTTATCTGTCGAAGATAATCAGTTAAATTTGATTCGAAAAGCAAAAACAGCAAAGGAGTCATGGGAATTATTAAAAAATTTTCACGAGAAGAATTCTTTGACTAATAAGGTAACCATAATGCGTCGTATTTGTTCCCAAAAATTAAATGAAGGTGGTTATGCTATAATGCATATAAATAATTTAAATATATTATTTCAACAATTATTTGATTTGGGGGAAACTCAGATATCAGACAGTTGGAATGTTGCTATGTTATTTAGTAGTTTGCCTCCAAGTTACGATTCACTAATAACAGCGTTGGAAGCTAGGCCAGAAAATGAACTAACTTTAAGTTTAGCACAAAGTAAAATCATAGATACTTTTAATCGACAAAAAGATAGAATTGATTTAAGTAATAATAGTACTTTGTCGGAAGCTATACTTAAAACTAACACTGCACCATCTATTAGCAATATCAATAATAACACCTTTGCATGTTTTTTCTGTAAGCGGCCTGGACATTAAAAAAAAATTGTATAAAGTATTTACAGTGGAAACTTAAAAATGACGGCAAGGAATCTATTAATAAAGCTGAAGAAGAGGAAAGGACAGAATATTTACTTACTCTAGGATCAAGTACAAAAGAATGGATTATTGACTCAGGAGCTACATCTCATATATGTTGTGATAAAAATATGTTTATGAAATTTACATCTACAGAACGAGAAAGAGTTGTTTTAACATAATGTTTCCTACGATTGATGTATTGACACTACTATCTCAATATATTTATGAGAATTTATTGTACGTAAGGAAAAACTTAAATATGTTTAATAAAAATAGCGATAAACATAATTTAAACTTAAGAAACATAGATAAAATCGATATACCAAAGTTTAGACTGCAAAAAACTAATAAATGTTTCGCCATTAACAGTATAAGGTTATTTAATAAATTAAAAGCATAATAGATCTGAGTGAAATAAAGTTTAAGAATTGTAAAAAACACATTTTAATCAATAAGGCTTACTATAGTGTAAAAGACTATTTTAACGATAAAGACGTCTGGAACCGTCCTGATATGCAATTGAGGTCTCGCAACTAGTGAACAAATTACTTATTACATATGTAGAATGAACCCTAGCTTAGTAGTGTCCGCTATTGTAATAATTTAATATTACATTTTTTTTTTATTACATTATGTAAATTTTGTCTTTGGATAAGGTAATCATTGGTGATTACCTGCTTATTTATACTACAGTACTGTGTAGTTCTGTACATTGGTACAGTAACAAATAATCTGCCATAGGGTGTTTTGCGCATGCTGATCGGTGGGGTGCATTTTGAGTATGCTACTATATATATATATATGCTATATAGCATAAGCAAATCAATGGCTGTGCTCCTCTTTTAGTTTGTGTGAAGCACTAGAGTTTTTTACTTGCTGGTTTCTTATTCTCCGGGGTGTCACTGAGGGGATCGACTTTACAGTTAGTATACCCGCCCTTAAAAATACCGATCCTTATACCTTTACTTATATATATATATATATATATGTAATTGGTTACTAACCTTTTATTTAGAACTAGCTGTGCTCGCGACTTCGTCCGCGTGGAATAGTTATTTTTTTATCATATAAACTTTCATCCCCTATTTTATCCCCTTGGGGGTAAAATTTATCAAAATCCTTTCTTAGCGGATGCCTACGTCATAACATCTACCTGCATGCCAAATTTCAGCCCGATCCGTCTAGTGGTTTGGGCTGTGCGTTGATAGATCACTATGTCAGTCAGTCACCTTTGAGTTATATATATTTAGATTATTCTTTAATACATATTTTTTGTGTATCTTGAACCGTTTTCACGGCGCACGCAACGAAAGGCTTCAAAGATGAAATAATTTCTCCCGTTTTTTACACATTTACCACTATATCTTTGCTCCTATTGGTCGTAGCGTGATGTTATATAGCCTATAGCCTTCCTCGATAACTGGACTATCCAACACAAAAAGAATTATTCAATTCGAACCAGTAGTTTCGGAGATTAGCGCGTTCAAACAAACAAACAAACAAACAAACTCTTCAGCTTTATAATATTAGTATAGATAAATATTTAAGGCGTGGATATGGACGGTGAAGTTGGTCGCCTTGGTGGCTCCCTTGTATGGCAGATAATGATTGACAGGTCAATGGAATCAGCTAACCACCTAGTCTTACACTAGTTGGTTATGTAGTGTGTGTTCGGTTTGGTAGTAATTTTCATATTAAGATTTCTAAATTTAAGTTCTAAATCTGATATCGAGGTATAATAAATATTTGTCGTTATTTTAATAATGAATAGCTGCCTAACCAAACGCACTCATTGACCAAGACCTCATTGTTAATTTTTTGACTATTCATAAATAGATATTTATGAATAGTCAAAAAAAAAACTATTTTAAATCTTTACAGATGTAAAGATTTACATGAAATAAATTATTTGATTTGATTTGGTCGAATCGGCCCTTAACATTTTAAACTAACAAATTGATATGAATTATGAAATTAAACATAATGGAATAATAATTGGAAACCTACCTAATCTTAGGATAGATCTCTACAAAAATAGTAGCTATATTAAGCCAACATTCTGTTAATTTCTGTTACCTATACAATTTACCGAACAATTTACGAATTCAGTTCTATACTAAAATCTGAACTCATATTTTTACGTTCCATATTATCACGTGGCGCCATCTATCAGACGCCAATGGACTTATAAAAAGAAAGCATTGGGGTTGTTAAGGCGAGACTTCTAGTATTTTATTTATAAACTAACTGTGACCCACGGTTTCAATAGCTTTTTAATTACAAAGAAATATAGTATCTAAATTAAAATACAGCTCACGATATTTGCTAATAATGTAGCCTTCTTCTCTAACCTTCAATGGTGAAATAATTTTTAACATCGCATTAGTAGGTTTTGTGTTTATCTGGAACATAAACAATCAAATCTCTTCTCTTTATAGTATTCTTTTATGTGGGAGAAAAATCCGCTTATGCCACGTAGATATGAAGAAATGAAAACTGCTAGATAAATTAAACTGTGATAGGAATTTATTAATAATAGAAATACAATTTTGTATACATGTCCGCAATCTCTCGTCAAACTTAAACAATCCGAAACCAAAGCAACTTCGTCACAAAATCAGTCAAATACATTTAAAACTTTGAATTTACTATTTGTTTCACAACAACTGGGTTATCTACGGCGGATTTAAATTCCTGTTTGTGAACTGCAAGGGCGTCATTTGGGAGTCATAAGAGTATACATTTATTTAAGTATATGTTAAGTGTGTACCGCCTATTATAATATGTGATTCGATCGAAGATTATGAAATGAAATGAATGTTTAGAGATACAGTTAAATGTTAACAAAAATCTAGATAATTAACCAAAGTTTTCCTCATTTAAAAGCAAAGGGTGACAAAGATAAATGAGGCGAATTTGCGCTGTTTCTTAATGCTGAAAATATAAAGATGGCAAGAATATCTATATTTGAAGATTGTCTCCGATTATATTTGATCACTGACTAGTGCGAGAACTACAGTGCCCCCTTTTTCAGATATTTGAATGTAACCATATTTGTTTTGCTTCACATTCATAAACAACATCCTGAACCAAACACTGATAAAAGACCATCTATTGAAGAAGCTATCAAACACCGATATTCACCTTTGGGTGAAGGCAAAAACGGAACATCTTTAATAAATTAATCTTATTATTCTGTTTTTTTTACATTTTATAGGTAATCCTGTGGAATTTAAATATACATAGTTACATATTATATTATATTATACTTGATTGATTATACCATATAAATAAAATAAATTGCAGTGTTTTATTACTAATTTTTACTTTTTGGTTCAATATTAACAAATGTAGAACACTGCTTTGTTTGATAAAAATATAAAAGCACTACTTGTACTATGTATACTCTGACTCTGATACACTTAGTACATGTCAACAACAATAATAAATACATATAATATTATATAAACTACCGAAAAATATACAAAAATTATTTCGCCATGAATGGGGATCGAACCTACGACCTCCGGATACAACGTCAAAAGCACAACCACTAGACCACGGAGACGGAATTTCCTGACTGTAACCATATAAGAAAAGTATAGGTACTACAGTAAATAATAAATATCCTCAAAAGTAAAATTGTCTGAATGCCTATTTGTGGAAAGTTTATGTCTAAAGTGCTGAGTTGATTTTTAGAAAAAAAAATAATGTAATAATTCATTATACTCTTGCGAAGCCGCGGCCAATACTTTATATTTTATAGGAATGATGTTAAATGTACGATATTGATCATATTTATTACATAATTATTGCTTTTTCGTCTTACTCGATCTCAAAAAAGTACTTTTTAGCTATCGAGAAGTTTGACACTTTCTTTCGATGCCGAGCCGAGTGAAGCGAGGATACTCGTAATGAAATTTGGAAAACATCAGATCTTGTTATGGCAGACACTGGTGCACTAGTACTCGAAAAGACCGCTATATTGTTTCCACTGTGATGAGAAATTACCACCTCAATGCAGTTGAAGTTCAAAAACAGCTTCTTCAGACCCGTAGAGACTAAATTAGCGAGAGTTCAGTGAAAATAACACCAGCCCCTAGTGTGAGTTTTCTAACTATTACTTTGCATTTAAGTTAACTAAAAGTTGTATGGGAAATAGTTCAGCGCTCCAAGCGGAAATTTTAAGAACTAAAAATGCGAGCGTGTTGTTGGTCAAAATGTTAACGCAGTAGTAAAGTTAACGCGAAACTAAATGTTAAAAAACTCACACTTGGGCAGTAGCCTCTCAATACCCTCACAAATTTAGCAGTAGCCCCTCAATACCTACGCTACGTCAGTGAACACATACAGTGGGGTTAAGAAGAATAGGCAAGAGTTTTATTTACAGAAAAGTCTCGATTATCACTATTCCAATGAAAGTCAAATAGTCTACAGGCCCGCAGAACTTTAATTCTTTTAAATTAACACTTTAAAATAATCGTACTTTCATCGTAATAGAAACATGTCCGCTATTTTCTTACAAATCATCCATAGAAACTTATGGGTGATTGGTTAGAAGAATACGAAATGTGTCAAATTAAGCTAATGTGATTCTATTCCGATGCGATTATGACACATTTGACTAAAGTTAATTAGAGATAATGAAGGCCTTGGTGAGCGATACATTCAAGCCTGCTTTGCGGAAAGAGTCCGATTCGGCTCTGTATACGTATGACTGGCGTCTCTTCAGAAGGTCGCACTGAGCTAGTGCACCTGACTGGATTGGAAATTTGGGTCATATTTAGGAAATTTGGGCCATATTTAGTAAATATGGGTGATGAATCGATGCTGATGCAGGATAACGCCCGGCCACACTGCTCTGAACCACTAGTTATATTATACTGTTTCGATTATATCTAGTTTAGACTATTTTTAACCTTCTCTGATTAGAAGAGCGCGCTATTAACGAAAATAGTTATATTGACAATCTAACGCTGACATTATAAGAAACGGAATGTGGCCACAGTTTAAGTTCCGGGATTAATCTGGGAGATACTTTCTGCCATGTTTGCACCATATAAGGTCAATATCCAGAGTTATGTCCAAAAAGTGACTTTCGCCCATTATGAGTATCACATGAGTGAGGTTACTGATACGGAACTGGCTATTGAAAGTATTTTATCATACCTCTAGTAAGCCTTAACACAACCCAAAAGGTTTGGGTGGTTTTCGTAGTAGTATGTACATTTATGACGTAGTGGTTAAGTTACTTTCCGCGAAAGATAAGTCATCCCTTAATAATTTAAATAAAAAATATCCCGATTAGAAATTTGTTATTCATAATTAAACATATTCACTGCTATCCAAAACCCATCCTTATGGCCGGTATACACTTTGATTAGTTAAGTGCCAAGTGTTTTGTGATTAGTGCCTTGTTTACGTTTAGTGATTAGCAGGTGCTGTCCTACACTGTTTAGTAGACGGTGTTTAGTTCATAATAAATTTCGGGCAGTTTTTTTTATTTTTATTGATGTTCGGCATGCGACTTTGTATCTACCTGATGGTAAACAGGCCTACAGAGTCGATGAATGGGGTTAATAAATACATTGTTGTTTAACAATATTGATCGCCCTTTCTAAGCCGACAAAATGATGCAGTTATGAAATGAGTGGCAAACAAAGACGCACCATGAAATGACACTAATGGCCGGTATACACTTTGATTAGTCAAGTGGCAAGTCTTTAGTGTTTAGTGCCTTCTTTAGTGTTTAGTGATTAGAATGTGATGTCCTACATTGTTTAGTAAACGGTGTTTAGTTCATAATAAATTTCGGAAAGTTTTTTTTTTAAAGGAGCTAATCAGACCAGCAAAGTCCGTGAATGGGGTCGATCAATACATTGTTGTTTAACAATATTGATCGCTCCCACTATGCCGGCTAAATGAAGCGGATACGTAATGGTCGGCGACAAAGACGTAATTTCATTACGAGTATCCTCGCTGCTTTATCGCCAATTAAATCGCCCGTTTCATAACCGCACCATGAAATGACACTACCACCTCGACCACTCGTCGATCAATGCATTTAACAGTATTGACCGCTTATTGATAGCCACTATGCCGGCTGAATGATGCGGTCACGAAATGGGCGGCCACAAAGCCGTAATTGCATTACGAGTATCCTCGCTTCTTTATCGTAAAATTATTATTAAGTGATAATCGAACTCAGTAACTCCCGATACAACGTCAACTTAAATATATTTATCCTGAATTGGAAATCTAAAATATATATTTCAAACGGAATTTTTGGTATTTATAAAAAATAAGGTCACTGGTTTTTACTTTATAATAATACTAAACGAAATACTCCAGCGGTGATACATATTTAAAAACCAACTACCAGTTGTATAAAGATATAATTTATAGTCGACTATGCATACTGCAGTGGCAAATCTGTCCTTCTTAAATAACTAGGTTAGTTAGCTAGGATGGTCGACTATGTTGGCTTTGATCCAATAATCTGTTCTTTTTCTTTAAAGTTCAAAACTTTCAGATTTATATATATAAATATTGTACTGTGTACCAAGAACAACGATACTAATATTAATTAATGTAAACGTATTATGAACCTATAATGGGACCAATTAATGCTAAGTTGCCGAGTCTTACATTAATGAGAAATGTGTGTGTGGTGCATGCCTTATTTTTTTTTTTTTTTTTTGTAAGTATTGTTGTTTTGCAGAATACTATAAAACCCCCAATTTAGAAATATTTTATGTGATGCATGCCTTAATTGTAAGTTTTATTTGTTTTGTTAAATATTGAGGGAACAACTACTAGAAAAAACAATTACCCAATATTGTGAAAAAAAAAATGTGGTAGAATGACTACCCATAGCACAGGCTTTGCCTAGTTTGGGAGTCAGACAGTCCCCTGTAAAACACATTGTTTATAATATGAATAAAGAATATTATTATTATTATAATATATATATTACATTATATATATATATATAAGATCTGATGGTAAGCTTCCAGATAGGATGTGATTGATTCCAATCAAACAAGTTCGCGTACTGGATTGGCATGTCACATGTATTGACACTCTCTGCACATCATAAGTAACGAAAAATCAGGAGTCGCAGAGTCAGGCAACAAGTACGCGGATATCGTAACCAAACATCATTTCATTCAATTTTCAATAGAAACGAGCTTTATGATGACGCCTTTGAGTAGAGAGAGATAAATATGTAGGTAATAATCTAATTAAGTTAAAATATAAAACTAATGTGGATTGTACATATCAACATATCATAATATACATATATAAGTAAGCATTAATGTAATAATAATGAGGAAGACCCAATAATAATAGTTAAATTGTTCATATTTTATTTTTATTTATTAATCTTACCAAATACACGATAACAAATTTACAAAAATGCATAACACCACCACTACAACTGTGTTAAGTAATTAAGTAATAATAATAAAGTAATTAAAAAAGTTAATAACGACAGTGTATAATTCAAATAAACTATGTGTTGTGTAAAATATATGGTTATAACTAAGTAACACTATTATTTAAATGTGTATTATATAAAGTATTAAACAACGTTCAAGAATTGCAGTGAATATAAATAAATAAAAAATGCCTTAGTTATTGTTACACAAAACAAATCTTGTTTGGAAAGTCAAAATGCTCATTATTTTCTACTTTGTTATCATAACATAAATTAAATTCCTAACAATGGTACTTGTTGTATTGCGGAATAGGTACATAACTAATAGGTCGGTAAGTACCTAATATAATATATAAATTACGAGTACTTCCCTTTATTTAATTATTTTTTAGTATCTGGCGGGTTAAAAAACTCCCAGTGATGATGGTGAATAGTACGGCTATCGCTTAAGCCAAACATTATCAAACCAGCTATTAAAACCAGAAATATAACCAAAGCCATTTGGACATCTCTTTTATCTTCATTACCGCTAATATACCCCATCATAGAATTGAACAGATTACTTATACTTCTACAAATAGAATTGTGGCAGACTCTAAAGAATTGCGCGCCCGCTTCGGTAATGGTAGGTTCGTGAGATTGTGATTTTACTAGAGGTGGTATTCTTCTTGGAGATGGCCTGGGACGGCTTTCATCTGAGCTTGATTCACTTTGAGGCGGTGGTTTTTTCTTAGGACGTCTTGTTGGCGGTGGAGGTAATTGTTGGGATTCATGAAAATCTGTAAAAGGTCTTTCCCTAGGCGTTCTGAGATGATAAAACGATGCCGGGGGCATTGATAAATCTTGTAAATAAGAATATAACAAGGGTGTTAGGTCAGGAGGTGGAGGCCTTTGTGGAGGATCTACCTGATCACTCGTAGATGCAGTAGATGGAAAGATGTGAGTTGACGCGGTAGGTATTTCATTCATTCCAGCTGAAGATGGTCCTGGAATCTCATTAGAAGCTATAAATTGATTTCTTTCTAATTCTTCTGTTTGAGTTTCTTCTTCTCGACTTATTGGGCGTGGATGACTTATTTCATTATCCTGGTTAGACGTGCTAGGTGTTGTTAGTTCGGCAAATTTCTTTACTATTTCATCAATTATTGTTTGAGAAAATTCAATTCCGCTTACTGAAATGTGTCCAGATTTAGAATCCAATTCTGCAACTTGTAAAGTCATTCCTTCTATATCTGAAACTAATATTTTACTAGCTTGTAATTCAGATACATTAAGTCGTCCCACGTCAAGATCTTTTACTTGAAGTTTCTGTGTTACTAAACTGTCCAGATGAATTTCTTTTGAGAAATCGTTAAATTTTCCTAATGCTCGTCCATCTAACGAGGGTACAACGTCTCTTGTAACTGCTGTTGTTCCTCTTGACATTGGCAATGGGGGGACTTCTGGTATCACAGATTCATCTACATCAATATGTTGAACGGTAAGAGATGCTTCTGTTACCATTTCTTCATGTTCATTTATACGAGTAGGGCTAGATACTCGACGTTCCACCAAAATGACGGTTGGAGAAGTTCGACCTATATT
This sequence comes from Monopis laevigella, assembly GCA_947458855.1. Classification (NCBI taxonomy): domain Eukaryota; kingdom Metazoa; phylum Arthropoda; class Insecta; order Lepidoptera; family Tineidae; genus Monopis; species Monopis laevigella. The sequence goes on from OX381576.1 coordinate 18,626,398, forward strand.
TGGTTTTGATAATTCAGCTATTTTTGGATCAGATAATTTCAATGATTTTTCCGATCTAGAAACAGGTCGTGAATGCCTTGGACTTTCAGTTAATTTTGGTAAAGATTTACTAATAAAATCAATGTCACGCAAAGAACTTGACATAGATACATTTATATTTTCTTCTAAACCTAATTCAAAATCTACATCATCTGGTAAGGGATCTGTTTGAGTAGACACTTCAATTTCTACAACATCAACAACATCATGAACTATATCTAAGTCTACTACATTGTTGCCACTTTGATTCTCTGATTTAGCTATTTCAGTACTTTCGTTTCTATTGTATTCTAATATATCACTATCATCTTTAGAACTTTTTTTCCGTTTTGGATCTCGAGGTGGCCTAGGTGGCGGTGGTAATGGGCGATCTTTCATTTTGTTTACAATTTCACCAGAATTTAAATCTTTATGGATTTCATCAAAATCTTCAATTTCAGCATATTGTGTTATATCACCACTTATTGATCTTTTCGTGTAACTGTTTAGCGTCATTAAACTTGTAGACGACTTCTTTCTTGGAGGTCGATCCGGAGTTCGTTCTTTGTTAGACCCTACAGTATAATATTTTCTTTCAGCACTATGACTTTTTCGTCTTCGTATTGGTGGGGTTTTATTTTTGTATGTTCCTTTATCGACAGTTGCATATCCAGGGCTTTCTCGACGAATTATGCTTTCAATGTCTATGTCATCTGTAGCCGGAATATTGGTATCAAGAATTATTGAATCAGCGCCTTGTGAAGTACGGTCGTCATCGCATAGAGATGTTCCATGTGAACTTCTAGATCGGTTACGGCTTCTTCGTGGAACTACAGGACTTTGTTCGGTATTGAAATTTTCTTGTTCAGGAACCACGTACTCGTGCTCAGTACGGTAAACAATTACCTGAAATAATAATTCGATTATTTTAATACATAATAATTTATATATACATAATAAATAATTTCCATAATAATGGCAAAGACAAATTTAAAGCTTTAAACTAACTTGTTTGAATAATATTTTAAAGATATTTATATTAATATCTAAAATCATTAAACCCAGGTAATAAAATATACTTATTAGTTTATTTTTACTAAACAACCACTAGTTACCTACACTGAAATCTCATAGTATTATTTTAACTGCCCTACGCAAGTTAATATTATAACATTTTTATGTGCTAATGTGCTAACATTTAGTGTCGGTTGTCAACCTGACTGCTACAAAAAGTATACTAAGAGATTATATTCCCGTTGCATTATAATGATTTTTTTTAAATAATTTCAGAACCAATTGTGGATTAAATTATAAAATCCGAAGAGAAACTTACTAAAAAAACTATATTAGTAGGTAAAAAGGCGTTCTAAGACTTAAATCGTAATAACAAATAAACAACGCCAAAATAATAATAAAAAAATATATATATAATAAAACATAAGCTATGTTAATATTATTATTAATGTCTTATACAAATATATTTTTACCAATAAGTTTATAAATTAACGCTAAGTAGTGTAGGTATTGTTTTATCAATACACGCAACAATTTCCCTCAACTAAACGTTGTATGGCGTCCGCCATACATTTACATAAACATAAACTATAAAAATCTAGTTTTATATGTATTAACATTTTATAAATATTAATATTGTAAATTAAAACGACCCCAAAACGATTGTAAAACTATGATGAAAAAAGTTACGAGTGCATCATTAATATTTAAGGTTTAAATATTAATGATGCACTCGTAACTTTTTTCATTACTTTAAGAATTGGAATTCTAAAATAATATTATTTGTGATACAACTGTGAAAATAAAATATATATTTTAATAAATACTCACATCATTTGTTTGCTCCACAGTATTCGTAAATAATTTTGTTTTATTTTCATTAGTGATATCATTTGAAGAGTGATAACGGTCTTTAATAATAAACTTCTTTTTTCGCTTCGGTGCCGTTGGCAAAGTAAATGAATGAATGGGAATTTCTTCATGATATGATGTTTCGTTATTGTAGGAATTTGGTGGTCGATATTTGTTAGTATCATCATCATCGCCCTCCTCTATGAAATTTATTTCTGAATCCTGTTTGCAAACAAATTCTGGTGATTCCCCTATTTGATCATCTGCTAAACAGAGATCTATATCACTAAATTGCATACTGGCATTGACACTGTCATCAATATACTTAACAGATTCAATTTCTAGCTTCTTCTTTTTAGCTCTATTAGGTCTCACGGGTGGGAATGTGTAATAACCATCATCTCTGTCGTTTATATCTTCGTTTGAATATCGCATATTTTCGTTTTCGTCGAGTAAAAGTTCGGGATCAGCTTCGGCTTCATTAACGTACATAAATTCATCATTGTCTTCAGATTTGCTTCCCATTAAAGTAAGAGCATTCTTAGGTATTTTGAAAGCTTGCCGTATTTCGTCGCTTAGGTATTCCCTGACTTGAATATTTTCACGAGAAATTCCTCTCGGTCGTACAAAAAATTCGTCATTATTTATTTCGTTTATGACATGTGTGTATTCTTCGTTATATGGTGATATATCTGGCGTAGATATTGTATTTGGTTGTTGATTGCCTTTGAAGGTGTTATCTATTTCAATATTATCGTCTGTTTTATCAAAATTATATGAGGTCATTGGTTCTTCACTTGTAATATATTCCTCTTCTAAATTATGATTTATATTACCATATTCACGTGGCCCGTCGAAACTATCAGATTTATAATATGATGGAGATTTTTGTTCTTTTACAACTCTAGTAAATGTAAAATTAGGTGGGGGTGTATCTTCTCTGTTTAGTGTTGGCGAAGACGAAGTTAAGGGGTCAGATTTTTTCTTTCTTTTAAAAAGACGAGGATATGTTTTAGCTTCGAATTCGACGTTAGAATTATTTCCTAAATCAGTGTTGGAGTCTGTAAGCTCTTTATTTGCCTTGTCTTTCTTTTTAGAGAAACTTGGGAAATTTACCTTTTTATCAGAAAATTTAAATTTAGAAAAATCAGGAACATTAAATTTAGGGCGTTCGGGAAAGTTGAATTTTTTTCGATCACCAAACGAAAGTTTTTCCGATATATTTATTTTTTTAAATTTAGGTCTGTCTGGCAGGCTGAATTTCCTTCTATCAGGTAGTGAAAACTTTGGTCGATCGGGGAAATTAAATTTAGGTCTATCAGGAAATGATATTTTAGGTCGTTCAGGCATTCTAAACTTGGGTCTTTCAGGAAGCCTAATTTTAGGTTTCTCAGGCATAGTAAATGGTTTTGGTTTAATATTTTGTAATTTAGATTTAATTTTTCCAGCTTGTGATTTTAGTTTACTGGTGCTTTCTCGAATTCGAAGTTGAAATTTACTTTCACCTCCCTCACCACCATTTTTAGATCTACTGTCTCTTTTTAAAGGAAGATTTTCCAAAGCGGACGAGTCAACCTGACTTGTACTTATTTCACACTCTGTACGTGAAACCGTTGAAGGCGTGTTTATAAAATACCTATCTTCAAGATCTTTTTGTAGAGCTTCCGCCTCCTGTAAATCATCATCTTTAGTTATGTCTTCTTCATATAATTGTTCCTCTTCATCTGATGTATGCTGTAAATATTTTTTCTCCAATGAAGTGGTGCTTGATAACTCGTCATCCTTTATAATATTTGAAGGCCTTTCGTCAACACTAGGAGCCGTATAAATAATAGCAGGAGGCGGTTTTTCAATTATTTCGTACTCATGATCACTGAAAAAAAGAAAAAAGTAATCAGATAATAAAATAAGCCAAAACAAACTCTTTTTCTGTGGAGACAACTGGTATCTGGGGTTTTAAAGTAAAGGACCTTTGGAAGAGATTGTGTGCTCTTTTTAACGAGACCTCTAATGTTTACCGATCCGGATAATACTATAAATAAGTATCACCGGCAATACGGAAATGCTGCCAGTGATAAATGGACATTCGAATCGGGACAAAGTTAGGATTTTGTGGTAGTATAATAATTATTATTACTAATAAACATGAGTTTTCTTTATTAGGTAGAATCTTAGTTAGGTTATTGTAATTAGTTTTTTACGTAAAGTACGGGCTGAATAAACTTTGCTATTCACTTTTATTAACTTTCAAGAGCGAGTGCGTTTCGCGCACTTACGTTACGTACTTTACCGTTTGTAATAGCAAGTTAAAATTTGGAATATTCATAATTATGGTAGAACTCGATATTTTTTCCAATTTGTATGTCTTTATTCTAGTTAATAGTAGCTTTTAATTTATTTTTAATTCATTAGACCCGAAATTCGGAATAGTTTTAAATATGTGGTATTTATTATTATTTAATTTCACCTTTCTATCTCTAACGATCGGTGTGAAATAATAATTTATATCTAAAACTATATTTCTCTCAATTCCCTTACGGAAGCTTCTTATTAAAATATTAATTCGAGCAACGAGAAGACATTAAAGTCGATTTTAAACTTTCTGTCTCAATCGTTATCAAAATATCGGTCTGGACAGACTGACAGACTTTTTCTTTAAAAAGGAATGCATTTTGTAAAATATCTTTCACGTATTCTCAGATCTAAGTATTCTAAGTCTACACCAAATAAGTGGTCAGCTTGTCGCGGTGTTTGGATAGACTAATATAAAAACAGTTTCACAAGTTAGTATAGTAAAATTTGGACCAAGAGCGGTGTGTACCATCATTGGTTTGAAAATAACTAGACCGAATTACCTTGGATTATGGTATTTTGGTGCTGAGAGCGCTCGACCATCGTCGTAGCCCTACGTGAGGCCACAAAGGTAATGCCTACCATAAGGGAAATATATTTTTTTCGCTTCTAATTTTTGTTTTTTATTGGACGTAAATTGTATAAGTATCGATATTTTATTATACTTATATAATGAAGGCCATATGTTAGTAAATATTATTGATATACGGCAATATTTTTATACCTCTAATTGCCGACTCTATAAATATAACTAATTCATTTTTAAAAGAGATCGAGTGACTATGTACCTATGTGATGATAAATAGACTTACAGTTATTATTATACATTAGAGAACACGTCATGTGACCTACCTATTGGTAACACAGACATTCAGAGTCCATGAATGGGGACGAGTGATACATTATAATTTTTCTATAAATAAAATTAGTTAATGCTTAGTTGAATACGATTATCAGCCTAATTTAGACACTTACATGCTAATTTTTACTTAGACGGGTAGTGATTCAACCGCTACCATGCTTTCAGAAACTCGGTCTTACTATTTTAACTCTACCAATGCATTCTGTTTGTACGGCTTAAGGCATACCATTATCTACCAAAAAACAATCGGCTTATTTCCTCAAATTGTGTGAGGTTTATTCTAATTTTAAATGTTCGATATATTCTTATTCTTGTTTTAAGGGCTTTACAGTCGTGCCCATACAAACGTACTTCCAATATTACAACTTGGCTGTTAGTCGAAGTTCAGTTATTATTTTTATGTCGGTATTTGTACGTATAATAAATCTTTCTGTTGTAATAAATAGTTTTGCATTAATAATATTTAAAAATATTATGTATGTAAAAATGTCTATCAAAGAAAGCTTAATAAGTACAATTGACCGATTTTTTGTTTGCCACAAAAACAATAGTGAGAAATACTGGAAGTGCAAAACCTCATTTTGTATGGAGAATACGGCTTCGTGATCGTGAATACAGTGGCCTTAATTGTCATACAACTGAAATTGATATTTAGTCAAAAGTACTAGAATAAAATAATTCTCAAATTTGCTATTCGGATAATGAATTTTGTGGATCCAATTTTATTATTAATAAAAGGTTATCTGGTAGATAATTTTAAAGTAATAAAATAATTTTCACTTATAATAAAGGGATGTTTTCCAGTTTAAAATTAAGTTTTAACCGTGAAAATGAAACCTTTTAAATAGTGAACAAAATATATGTCATAGGAATCTTAGACCACTACATCGAAATAATAATATGCCAAATGAAAATACACATCGTTTACTAAAAAGATGTGGGATTATATTTTATTATAATGGCTCCAAAAATATTTTTAAATCATAATAATAGTGAAATATTGAGCCTACATACCGACTTTGGTATCAAGAGAGACCCAAAAAGTGTCAATAATGACGAATTTTCTTTGTTTGGTTGAGAATATTAAAAAAAACTGTCAAAACGTATTTTATTTAGCATATTTTGAAATGAAAATTGCGTGACCAAATATTTAAATACTTTTATTTATTAGCCTCCGCATAGACCTTCTGAATTTTTTAAAATCTTCTAAAAAACCGCTAAATTTTCACTTGAATCACGACAAACATGAAAATATCTTATTAAATAATGTAATGCAAATACCCATACGGTCGAAAGATCTTTCCACAATGGTGAAAGAATCACAAATAAAAAAAAATCGCAACAACATGTCAACAAGCAAACAGCTGATGCCATCTTTGCGCTTAGTAAGCGTTTAAACAAGGATCCGAGGGTAATTAACTTGACAACTACTTAAATAGGCATATTAGTGACTCATTAAAGTTAAGAAACGTTTATAAGTAACAATATTTGTTAAATAGTTAATCATAGACTGATTAACTATTTAACTTTAATTAACGTTTATAAGTAAAGTTGTTAGTAAACACACTCTGACAGAAGACTATCACCTCATATGAAATCGATCCTCTTTATAATATTAGTAATAGATAACTACTAATTGATACCCTGACGTAGTCATGTTTTGGTTTTAGTCTGATAGTACACAGGAGTCTACTACAAACTAGTAATGTTAAAATGACCAATTTGTATGGGGAAGTCGATTTTTCTTTTCATTTGCGACACATGTTTCCATGGGAAGAGTTGATCAATTTAATCAGAAGTACTTCATTTTAACCCAACGTACATCCTTTCAAATTCACCCTGTATATTAGGTATATCTTCTCTATAAATAAAAATTAATGTTTTCTCTATAAATAAAAATTAATGTTTGTACTCTATGCGTTCCGAAACCAATGTAAAAATTTTCATGAAACACAAAAAGTTCACGTATGGATAAGTTAAAATTTTGGGTTAAAAAATCTCCATAAAAAAAAGTGAATGAGTGCAGAGTGAGACAGAACATTTTATTCATTAGTACACCCGTGCAAAGCCGGGATAGGCAGCTAGTAGTTATATAAAACAATTCTAAACTTTCATTTAGCGGCCTAATAGGACCCGTTAAAGTAAATTTCAGCGGTGTGCATATAAGAAACGAGTGGTTAAAATAGATATTCACATTCTACATTAATATTTAGCCGGTAGACGCGTAGAAAGCATTTATGGTGTCATTTATCAAAATGCAAAAACAATAATAAATAAATATAATCCAAAAACCGTCAAGTTGCATGTTTTGGTCTTAGTCTGTGGTTTCACCGGCTTTCAGGAGACTACTGCATCGTATTCTTGTCGAGGTGGATTCAAGAGACGAATTGCATTATAAGAATATTAAAATATACTTTTAATGCAATTCATCTCTGTTGCCGCCCATTTCATGATCGTTTAATAATTTCGACATTATTTGGCCGCGATAGTAAGAGCGATCACAACAATTATTGGCCATTATTGACTCGAAATCCTTACTCCAATAAAAGAAAAATTGACGTCAGGGCTTTGAAGTTGTTAGGAGATAAAATTACTAAAAATTGGGTTTTAGATTTATTTATTTATTATTATTTTCTTTTTACTGATCATTAGCTACTTATCATTGCTTTTTTCATTACTTTCTCATTGACGGGGAAAAGGGGAGCCGAAATACTGCTTTCTTGGTTTTGGTTGATCAAAGTGATTTTATCTCAAATACAAAAGTTCTTATGGTGCAGTAGAATATAATTTTAGCTTTGGAATCCTTTTTAAAAGGTCGGACTTGATTCTTTTCTCTTTTAAATTGTATTAATAATGATGAAATTTGTTGAATCTAAAATATAATATAATTGTATAACTAAAAGAATGTCTTCATTGACCTGATAAAAAATATTAATCGCGAGATGGACTTTGATGTAAAATGTAACATGTGTATATAAAATCCAAATAAACAAATATAAATAGCCAATTGAACAATAAGCTATCAATTTTAGAATGCATGTCTGTTGTTTGTCTGGCTTCATTTAAAACCTACTGGACTATTTTATATGCGTTTTTATTAAAATGTCAGCTCTGGGGGTAAAAAAACGCTATTAGCTCTGGGGGTAAAGGAGTATAGTATACAGGGTTTGTGTACAATACACCAGATAGAAAGAAGTTATCTATGTATGAAGAAAAGTTGGGTATTTTATAATAACACAAAACTGCATTAAAATATTCTCTATGTTATATTTTCCTTTTGAGTAAAAAGGTTTTTTTAGTATAAGTAGACATTTAATGTTATCTTTTTAGCAAATACAGTGTTTGGTAGGCAAGTCAATGGTAAGTGGTACTTACTAAAACTCAAAATTATACTTATACATCGGAGATATGGAACTCCGTTTCTACTCATTATGAAGCGTATCATAGTAGCTATGGTCAACATGTTTACTTTACCTTAGTAATAATAGTTATCTATTAAAAACAAAGTCAAACAGTTAATTTTTGTTTTAAAATAAACTAACTTTTGATTGGTAAAGCAAAAAGTACTTCACTAGATCTATTTAACTGATTAACTAAAACAATATTATTTTAATTATAATGATTTATAATTGCTACTATAATAAGGAATCGATATTTTAATAGGTACACTTTTTTTTAAAGATATGTGTACCTTAAAAACTAAGCAATAGAAATTTTAAATGTATGCTCTTTTTTATTTTGACAGTATCTATATTAATAGTTTTTAGTAGGAATATAATATATAAAGGATAAAGCGTATATTCCACCTTACCGCCCACAGTACTTAAATTAGAGCCTTATGCTCATTTATATTAATTATAAATATGCATAGCAGAGTTTTGTAAATAAGATACGATATATACAATAAATTAATTAAGATATATTCGCATAGCAAAAAATAAACTTAAAAATATAACCAACACAAATAAAATATGAAAATCGGAGTTATATTTAAATTTCTCAATTGCGTGCTTGAGTCACAATTAGGCCAACGGCAACAGCTCGTTTTAGCCACAGCTGTAACCGGGATGACCGTTTAAATATTTCACTTTCTAAAACCGCGAGATTTTTTTGATTTATCGCTATTTACTTACCTCTCATATAAGTATGGTGTTAAATTACTGGCCCTAGATGTTGGTCGTGTTCCCATAGGGTTTAATCTCTCAGGCAGTAATGAATCACTTTGAAAAAATTGACACCCACAACGAACATCCGGTGTATATGATTGTACACTGCCTTCTCTTGTAGGTCTTAATTCATTTTTCAAAGGACTGCCTCCTTCAGATGTCCATCTTCGTAACTTACTCATTATTGTAATTAACTATATTATACTTAACATTTTAAATAATAATTAGTTTAAGTTTAAAAAAAATACTACATTTTCAATCAATGAGCGAAAGCTAGACAGTAAATGAACTATTAACCAACAGCGAGTACTGACCACTGATGGCTGTGTAGAAGGCGGATCCAAAGATTCTAAATTTATCAGAGATGCTAGCGCGTTCGCTTTGCACGTATTTAAATGACACTTATTATATCACACTTTCGTTAATTTAAGTAATAAACATAAAAATAATATTACCTGTCAATTTTGGACCAATCCACATCTTCTTGTGATTTTTCAATAATTTCCTCACACGGACTTTGAGAGGGCTGTCTTATTATAACTTCTTCAGTAATTTCCTCTGATTCTTCATCTATTATTTCTGTTATAGTAATATTAGGTGAATCCTTATCTTCAACCTCATCTAATTGATTTTGGAAAACTTCGTCTATGTTAGGTTCTTCACTATCAAAATCCAATACAATCGCTTCGTTTTCAATATCATCTTTTTTGTGAAGTTTTTCCATGACATGTTCTTCTGGGCGCAAATCACCACATTCTTCAGCAACTAAACTGGGATCTTGGGATGCATTTGATTTCTTTTCAGCTATACTTCCACTTTCATTATTGTACATACCAGATTCATTTTCTTTCTCAGAATTAGTTTCACATACTTCTGGTGAGAATTGTATATTTTTTCCAGATTCGATTAATTTACCTTCTTCAATATCTTCATAAATATGTTCTCTCTTTTTTCTTTCTGGGGGTGTTAAATCAATGTTCATAGATTTACTCATTTCGTCCGAGTCACCTAATTTTATAGCACTGAATTTTTGTCTACGTACTGCACCAGGTGACGATTTTAACTGTCGAATTTCTTGATTATTGTCATTTTTCTTTCTTTTGGATAGGGGTGATTTTTCCTCTGATTTATCAAGTTTTTGGAGAGTTTTGTCGGCCAAATGTTTTATTTTATTTACCAAAGGGTGACAACATTTAGTTTTTTCTCTAGTTTCAGTAATTGTCACAAAATGGGGTTCCGGCGTCCTACGCTTTAAGATACCCTTGGGAGAAATATTTTTTGGTATTACTAGTGTAGCATCTAAATGTGATGAAACTGGTTGACTTTGTGCATAAGTGTTCACTGCAGCATTTAATATATCATCTTCAGAATCAAGTGAAACCTCTTTAGAAAAATTTGGAACTTGCACCCCTTCATCTTCGCCTCCATCTCCGTGTCTACGGCTACTGCCTGGCGAAGAATCAAGGTCTAAAATTTTTTGCATATCATGATCCGGAGTTTGAGTACGAGAACGAGATACATCGCGAGACATGCTTCTTCTTGGTGTAGTCTCCCTTATAATATCTTCGGCAGTAATTTCACCCTCCAAAGGTGGTTTTAATAAATGTGTCCAAGGGTAGCCCCCCGCGTCACGCGCTCTCCTTAAATCTTCCCATTGATATGTTTTTAGCGGCACTGGTGGAGTTTGTACGTTTGTATCTGGTGACAATTTAGATTCCATATGTTTAAAAAATCAAACAGTTTATTTGTAACAGTAAAAGTAAACTTTGCCGGATAACGGTTAAGTATTAAAACTTGTCGTATTTTATTATTTCCATAACGTATATTTTGTTATACATTTTCAAGGATCCAGCAAAGTTTTCACTTTTCACTTTAAAACTAAGAACACAACATGTCTTTCCAATGTGATCATTTGCAACTGAAAATGCGTAAAGTTTGCGTGGGTTTGTGTGGGAATAGGTGTGAATAAGTTGTGTACAATGTTCGTTTGGCATCAGAAAATTATTCTAGTTAATCTTTTACCTTGTAGATATATATTTTGTCCACTTCATAGTATTCTTAAAATATCATTTTTAATATTAAAACTATAACTACACAAGCTTTTTTTATTTTTGACTTTATTATAAAACGATCTGTGATCGTCACAAAATCACAGTTGAACTGGCCAAGATACAGTCGTGCGTCTGTGAACGCTAAATTTAGTTTGAGCAAGAATTTATTTCGGTAGACATTACGCGTCATGTGTATAGTTATGTTTATGTTCAATAATGTTTGAAAGAATTATTATGCTATTATGAACGGTTTCATTAGAATACTATAATAAACGTCTCAAATATTGTAAACTCTATGGACATGATCGTTTCTGCAAATAATGGATGTGTGATTTACAGCCTAACAAGGTCTTCACGAACATGACGTAATCGGTTAGAATAGTTTACAAACAATTTGTTAATAATTCTTATATATATTTATTCTATTACAAATTTGTTACTTAATAATTGTTACTTTTACTATATTTTTTTAATAAACAAAAATATATTTGTATAAAAAATTATGACCTTTATCCTTTATTGCACTAATTAGATGTATTAATCATGGTTTACAATTATTAAAACTAAATAAAAAAGTACACCCGTATACATACCTTAAATTATACCCCATTTTCGCTAATGGAAATTAGAAGCTACGTCAAATAAATAGCATTTTCGTATAAATCTCCACAACTTCTTTTTGATGCATATATTAAATAATTAATATTATTTATTAATTGTCACTTTAATTAATTAATATTATTAATAATTATCACTTTAATAAATAAATGTTCTTTAATATAATTATCTAGACTAGAACTACTGTATTTATTAAATAAATGTAGCCGGTTTAAAATTTCTAGACATATACTGAATGCCTCTGTAGACTAGCGGTTGTATCTTTGGCGTTGTATCTTTAGGTCGTGGGTTCGATTCCCACCCATGGCAATAAAATATTAGTACGTTTTTTTGTAAAGTTTGTCATGGTCTGGGTGTTTTTAAAATACAATATGTATACGATCGTTTCTGGAACACATAATACAAGCCTAGAGCTTAGTTTCTGACCAGAGCAAAATGTGTAAATTGTCCTACATATTATTATTATTTTTAGTAAACTTGTATTGCATCAGCGCTCATTACGGCTGGTAGGTTTAGATTTGTTTGTACTTTCAGGACATCAACGTTTTTAAAGTTCTAAATAAATATCCATATATGACAATAAGTACATTTCCTTCACTTAAAACTATCATATTGTATAATACTAAATATAATTTGTTAGATTTATTATTATTATTAGAATAGACGCGTAAATCAGTACGAAATTGATATAGTTTACAATACCAAAGTAATCACAAATACAAACCTCACATATCACCTAATATAATATTCTCACATGTGGAAACTGCATTATTTGTTTGTCACAATGCAATGGCTTATTTACTTTTTTAAGTCCTTCCTGAACTTATTCTAAAGATTTACATTTTCTTTTATTTTACTGATTTCTATGGTAAAGACTTTTAGGCATTGTGCACATGGCAATTGCAATTGGCAATTTTCTATGCAGTCTCTCTCAACACAGTTGCTGATTGCTGCAACCAAACAGTTTAAAAATCACCATAGCTTTTCTATAAGTATAAATTGCTGGTTGCAGTTCTAAAAGTTACTAGGTGTCCACAATGTTAAGGGTCGTTGTTTTTTTTATATTTTTTTTTATTGGAGCGCGGCATGTGACTTTATATGTACCTGGTGGTGGGCAGACCTACAAAGGCCTCATGGATTTTGTAGGTTTGCTCCCATTCATATGGGGCCAATCAATAATTTTTCTTAAACAACATTGATTGCTCCCACTAATTGTTGTATTTCATTTTAATAAAACGATGTATTTATGGCACAGTGTTTATTTACTATAACATCAATACATTAATATTCAAGAGGAGTACATACATTCAGTTTTTAAACATTTACGTATACAATAATTGGGTAAGTAAAAGTTACTGTAAAATGAAAACACAAAAACTAAACTTTGATAGTCAAGTTTACAAATTATTAATAGTAATAAATTAATAACCATACTCGTATATAAATGTTTCGTATTTATACAATTTTGTGCATATATTAATATCTATTGATATGTTGATTTAAAAAAAAAATCGAGACAATTCTTATTTCAGGGAAATTTTACGACTGATGGCCTTGTTCCAATTTCTTTTAAAATGGACATTGAACAGCGTTATTTTTAGATAACTCTATAATGTCACTGTATATAAATAAAACAACATCTAAAAAATATTTAAACATGCGGCATATGCTTTTATTATTTATATTTTTTTTTATTGATATGTGTATTTTATTTAAAATGTGGCTTTTATTATAATAGAACACATACAATATTACAATAATCTTTGAGTCGTTCCCTGATAGTTGATTTGTGGCCATTTAATTTTTTATCCTTGGCCTATTTCTATAAAATAGACAACTTGGCACATTGCCCCGTAATTCTTTTAAAAATGATGTAGGTACGAGTATTTTACTTCAAATTTTTTCCCGGTAAAACTATATATGCTTATATATATAAATTAATAAAATTACGTTATAGATTTTATTATCTTTATATCGTATTTCATATAAATCTAATTTAATATAATATGGCAGTAAGTAATAATATTTATAAATTTAAACTTCTATGCATATACTAGACATAAGATTTAAATTAAATGCAATAACAGCCCTTTCCTTTTTTTTCTCAGAAATCTTTCATATTTTTAGTATATATATTATTTTACATTTCTACTAATTATGAGAAATAAATAACTATTTAATAAATGTCTTCCTAATTGTCTACTTTATCGCTTTTTTTCGAAAAATCGGTTCGCATACATACTTACCATCAGGCGTGGGAAGTATGTATGCGATACATAAGTAGTACATACAAATGTATACCTACTTATGTATATATGTACATACATAAGTAGGTATACATATATTACATTATTTAAGGACAGTGCTAATAAAATTATGACGAAGCAGTCTTCTCTGGCTTGTATTTCAAAATCTAAAAAAAGCATTTTATAAATTTTCTATCTATCTCACGAGGATTGATAGTGATGTGAGCAGATAATGCAGTACTACGTCATAAACGTCGACCAGTAATACCACAAACCATCGCTTTATTAGTTTAAATGTAATTTAAAAATTTTGTATTTAAGTGGTTATGTTGCTTAGACCTTGGACTTTAAAACACTTAGGTCTCTGGTTCGAATCCCGGTGTGCACCGATGAGTATTTAATTTAAAAAAAAAGTACATTTGTTTGACAACATCACTATTTTTTGGTGCATCAGAGAGCACGTTAAGCTATCGGTCCCGGTTTCACTATACCAACTTGTGAAACTGTTTATAGATGGGTTATTGAGTCTATTCAAAACATCGCGATGTGCCGGCCACTTGTTCGGTGTAGACTCATACTATCGGCTACGGCAAGGTGGGATTAAAACCCCTCCGCTGGGTACCCTGAGGCCGTCTAGGCGGTCTCGAACCCGTGATGATATGTCTATGTAATTTTTACATAGTTTACTATGTAGTCAATTAGCGATATCAAAACGATAATTACATTCTTGTGTATGACGAAGTACGTTTAGACGCGATGACGTCACTATCAGTTCTTGTGAAATAGACGCGATTTAATCTTTTGATCTTGCGATTATTTATAAAGAACGCTGACAAATTTTACGTCCATTATAAGAATTTCGTATGCTTTTAAAAATGGTAGAGATAGTTCGTCATTTTAGACCGTAATTTATATCATAATAAGTTTTTAGTAAATAACTTTTAAACTACTTTTAATTTCTTTGTGAATTCAAACTGTTTTTCGTCTTTTGTATAGAACTCTAAGTGCGCGAAAACTAATATTAATATTATTAAATATATTTATATATTATTATATGTATAATATATTTTGGAAAAGATGTCCACAATATGTTTATATTTTACTAACATACAATATGGGGTCTACATAAACGCCATTCGATACTGTCGTTGTCGTTTGATATTTTTAGTTTATTAAAAAAAACTTTATAAAATCAAAACTTGACATTACCACAGAAATCAAGTACACCAGCGGCCACATTCTGTTTCTTATAACATGAGCGTTAGATTGTCAAAATAACTAAATCTGGTATTAGCGCGCTCTCTTCCAATCAGCGAAGGTTAAAAAACTACTCTAATTGGAGGAAAGCACGCGGATAGCGGAAATCGTTATTTTGACAATCTAACGATCACGTTATATAAAATAGAATGTGGCTGCAACGGCTGTATCTTGAAAAGGTAACGTTTGATTGTCAAAAAAACCCATGAAGGGTTTTGTTTTTTTTGACAATCAAACGTACGGTGGCTACAATGCCAAATGCAAAAATTCTTTAACCCAAAAGTACCTTAATAGTTTTCTTTATATCTGATTATTTAATGTCATTTTCGAAGGATTTTTATATTAGTTTAACAAGCTAACGTTTTACGTTTACGTGTTTTGGGAGTCATTGGCGCTCCAAAACGACAGATCGTTTGACGTTAACAAATGCATTTTTATAAATTGGGAGGATGGCAGACTGAAAACTATGAAGTCTATGACATCTTCTACCCAAGTAACAAATAAAAAGCGCGATCGTTGACGCAATCGTCTGTCAAAGAAAATAACGTCGATTCCCAATCTGAGGCCAGATTTTTGCTACCTATATAAAGATACTGTTTTATATCAGAATATAACAACATACAATACAAGAAACACGTTCTTTTTGAAAAGTCTATTAGCCTCAGGATCTTGCATTTCTTTTCTTAAGTAATTATTATTACTTCATCACACGTTTTATTACAGACATTCAAAATGAGTAATTAAGAACATCTGCATTTTTTTTTATCACAATGTTCGTTCACTCTTACTCCTTTGATAATTAATTTATTGAGTTAGACTGGTCTATATAGACCAGGGTCGATACGATTTTTAAATACCAGAATTCATGGGAAAACGGAAGGGGGGATTACATTTAACTTTTTCGATGAAATGCAAATTTAAGCCACAAATCATAGAAAAACAATATCTAACCATCGAAACGTATATATATATTTAGCTTCCCACACCTTCCTTCCGAAACATTTACTCAGTCGTCTTGATTTTCCTAGTTTGCTTTTACCCTAAAATTTCCGACAATCCACGTACTGCTAACAATTGTTTTTTTTCACAATGGATTGGCTTTGGTTTAAGGACACTGCATTCGCAATCGCTAAGTCTACGTTTTCCATACAAAATGATCTTTTGCCCTTCCAGTATTACTCAACTACATGCGAAAAACAGCAGGGTAACCACCGACCCCGATACCGTTCTTGTTTGAGTTGAGATCAAAAATGACATCATTTCATACAGATTATATTTCCAAAATTCATCATTATATTTTTAAGTATTTACGTACTCAATCTAGTTAATCAGTGGTCAATTCAAACTTAAGCTGGGTCCACATTTCTATCAAGTAATCGTATCCGTATCAGGCGTATCGTATCGAGTATGCGTATCCTAAGTGTGGACGCCCATTTTGACCATACCGTATCTTATATCGCGTGAGCCACAGTTCAGCCAAAAACCACGTACACACTTATGATACTGTATCTTGACCGCGTATCGCCTCGCCGATCCTCGTATAGATCTCGTGATTCATTCAGTCAAGAACTCCCAGAGTGCAGACATGGACCCAGAACTCATCTCCGTTATAGCACATATGGGAATGCAAACTTGTCAAATCGTGTATTGGCATTGCGTATCGCCTTTGATGATCGGGGAAAAACCGCCTCGAGATAGATCGCGGCGTATTACGTATCAATTGACATAGCCGTATCATGATACCGTATCAAAATGCGTCCACACTAGATCATTCTGCCGATCATGATACGCGTATCCGATACGACACGTATCAGATACGCGGTTAATAGCGATCGGGGTGTATCATGATACGAAGTGTATCATGATACGAAGTGTATCATGATCGCGATCATTTTGCGTCCACACTAGCAAACATGATACGCGTCGATGCTACACGACGGATATCTGATACGCGAAAATGATCAAGGGTGGACCCACCTTTAGATGTTTCACTTTTTGTAGTACCAAAACCATAGTTCTCGATCTCAACTCAAACGAGATCTCACGGAATCGGAGTCGGTGGTTACCCTGCTGTTTTTCGCAGAATTAAAATTGTACCGTTTTTTGTATTAAATTTAGTATTAAACTACAAAAAACTTGTATAACCAATAACAGAAAGATGTTTGCGTACCAATACAAAAATAATAATTAAACCTCGACCAAGACCAGTTGTAAATTTGGAAGTAAGTTTGTATGAGCGTCAAGACGACTGCAGAGTCCTTAATAGTCTTAATTTATTCAAGAACTTTATGTTATACAATACAATAAACACGTTCTCAAAACTCTTTTCAGCCTCAAGATCTCGATTTTCTTTAGTAATTACTATTACTTGATCACACTTTTACTCATTTTATCACCAGACGTTCTAAATCAATACTCAATTTAGAACATCTGCATTTTTACATGTTTATCACAATGTTCGTTACACTCTTTCTCCTTTGTTAATTAAATTATTGCGTTAGGCATAGGCGAGCTGAATACGCATAAACAATATGTTATTTAATTATTTAGGACAATTTCCACATATTGCTCTGGTCACAAACTAAGCTCTAGGCTTGTACAATGTCTACTAGAAACAACGATATAATAGATATTATATTTTATAAACACCCAGACGATGACAAACTGTACAGAAATACGTAGTAATATTTTTTTACCACGGTTTCCCACCCATGGTAAAAAAATATTATCGAAATTTCGACCTCTGGATAAAACTTGTCTACGGATGCGGTCAAATATAATATAGATATATAATGGGAAATGCTTAAGGTATTAAGCTCGTCTATACCTCATGCAATTACTCCATTTAAGTGATAATTAATGAATTAAATTACATTATATATTCGGAATGGCAACCCTTAATAACATCATCAATCTTATAATAAACAATAGTAATACTTAAATAAATGATCCATTTTTAGGGCATTTTTATATTGAATTAACTTAGCACATAATTTACAAGCACAGATTTATGAAAAGAAATATATATGTATATGTCTAATTTAAGTATATATATTGTATATATTTAAGTGCATAATTACTTATATTTAAATTCTAATTAAATACGTTTACCAATATATCTATATCTATATAAAAACTGCAGGGGCCCACTAAAAATATTTTTTTCAAAATTCATAATATATCAATGAATTTTGAGGAAAGTTAATATCTCGATTACGGAAAGTAGAAAGTAGACTACAGACTTGAAATTTAGCAATCACACTCTTTTTGAAAATTAAATAATTCACTTCTTCAATTACACTTCTTCCTTTTTAAATATTTTAAAAAGGGTGAAAATATTTAGCGGTTGTTTCTTCACACCGTACTTTGGAACGACAAATGCTATAAAACTTGAAAAGTTATATGTAATCTACATATCTACTTCATATAAATCTAATAAATACTTTTTTCACATTTGTATTTAAATGCGAAAAGCAAGTGGGATGTATAATATGACAGGCGAAGTCAGGTCTATAATATTTATGCAAAATAATGTACTCGTAGAATTTTTCGTAAAAACATTTTGACCAAAAATAAAAACCGACTTCAAAACCATAGGAAAAGTATTCGAATAAAAGCGTTATTTAATGTTGTGTATATAATTATGAAGTGGTGTTAGTGGTAACTTTATACACACATTTGGTTGTATCCAAAAGTGTTACGTTTATAATAAATTATTTATATTTTTTTAAATAATTTATATATATCATATAAAAAGTCTTTTTTTTCTCATTACGAAATTTTATATAAGCAAAAGAAAAAAAGAATGTACCTTAAATTGGAATAAGTTAACCCTGAATATACAACATTTTTCTACTTCGTATCTATCTGATGGTAAGCCATCATTATAATCCATGAATGGCGCCGATTAATACACTGTTGTTTAACATTATCGATAGCCGATCACTATGTCGGCTAAACGGATTACAAAATGGGCACGACAAAGACGAAATTGCATTACGAGTCTACTTTATCTCATGCTGCTTTATCATCTAATTTACTGCCCGTTTCGTAACCGCATCCTGAAAGGTGACCACCTCGATACAATAGTCTCCTTAAAACCGGTGAACCGGCAAACCAAAACAAGAACACTTAACGGTTTTGAGCCATACAATTTTATTGGTGGTGGTAACCAATCAGGTCGGTCGGATTCGTTAACCCAACGAAGTAAAAAGACCTTCCTCCTACATTCAGGAAGAACTTATAAATCCCAGGAACAACAGCATAACGTTTCTACAATTTAACTGGATTTCAGTTTATACTTCTTTTGTTTCAGAGCTTCTTGCCACAGGATCAGATTTCCTTCAACTTTAGGAACTGTACAGCAAGTTGACTGGTTCGTCGGTGTCAGAGAAAGGAAACGATGATTGAAGATATCTCCAGGGGACCCCTCATATTGAAGAAAATATTTACAAGCCTGAAATTAAAAACAAAGTAGGTTTAATATACAGCTGTCGTGGTTTAGATAAATTTAATTGGAAATTCTTTTATTTTTACATATTTATCGATACGAAAAAGATACGAAACATAACCCTGTTATATGCCTTAAGATTTTTCTGCCGTCGATTCCATTCCAGCCTCAAGAAACTTGTTCTCTCAACCTAAAACTTCTAACTTAGTTGATTGTCCACATTGCTCCAAACCAAGGCTTACGGATACATATTGGTAAATCACATAAAGAAATACCTAAAAATGACAGTTTACATATTTATCCCATACAATCAAATAATCTGACAACTTTTTTGCCAATTTCGGACATAAATGACCTTTCAAGTTTGGATTTTGGTACTCAACTACAGTTTCTGAAAAGTAAAATTCCAGTCGTCCGTCGGATACCTCAAGGTGCACGCGAAAGTGTTGCAAGAAAATTACATACTGTCCTAGAACGATGTGTATCAGACAACTCAGTGGAGGCTTGGCACAATGTTTTTAAATTTACTTATAATTATTTACATGTAGATTCATCTTCAACTGGTTCATTGTCAAAAATTAAGTCTAATGTGAGAAATGGTTCGACAATAAATTATAATAGAAATATTACAAGTAAAACAAGTAAAACAAATAAATCCATATACAGAGCTGCCGAAAATAAGGTTTATGACGGAGATGTTAGAGGTGCCTCCAGATTACTTTCTTCTACTGACAGCATTGCACCAATTTCTCTTTCTACCCTGGATATTCTACGGCAAAAACATCCAACTCCAAGTCGAGATCTTGTGTTTCCTGATCCTCCTTTACCTTAAGAGTCCCCATCTATTGTATCTGAAGATATCGTCTGCAATGTAATTTCTTCATTCCCTTGCGGCTCTGCTTCTGGAATCGATGGACTCTCACCGCAACACATTAAGGACTTGATCGCGATACGCATAGGAGACGCGGGCACAAAGCTCTTGACATCAATAACAAAAATTATCAAACTCATGCTTTCAGGTTCAATAATCAATGAAATTCTACCTTTGCTTTACGGTGGTAATTTAATTGCATTGAAAAAAAAAGATGGTGGTATTCGATCGATCGCAATAGGTTGCTCTTTGCGCAGATTAGCTTCAAAAATTGGATGTTTTCTTGTTGAAAGGTGAGTTAGGTAGTTTACTGCGCCCTACTCAATTAGGTTTTGGCACCAAACTTGGGGCCGAGGGCGCTGTCTATGCAGCTAGAACTCATTTAAATAATTCCTCCGCAGAAGTTTTGGTAAAATTGGACCTAAAAAATGCCTTTAACTCTGTCTCCATGTTCAGCCACATGGTTCTCTCCATCTTCTACGCTGTTGTTTCAGTGTACCCAGACTAATTTATTTCCTCCGTTGTTGCCCTCTTTTCAAAGAAAACCTTAAGCCATTGGATGAATGTGTCAGAACATGCTTGGAAAAACATCTCAATTTAAATTTTAGTGACAAAGATTTTATCCAAGCTACTCTTCCTCTCCATCTTGGAGGCATTGGTATCCGCCGCTTTTCTGATCCAGCACTGCCAGCGTTTTTATCTTCCACCCATGGTAGTTCTGAGCTCATCAAAACTTTAACAATCCCCTCCATAGGTAATGTTGAGCCAGACCACATGGAAGAAGCAATAAACTTTTGGAAAATAACATGCCAGAGAGATGATCTTCCTTTGTCTCCTTTGACCCAAACTAGCTGGGACTCCGTACAAGCAAAACTTACATTCAATAGCCTTTTTTCATATTCTTCACCAGTTGATTCTCTTGCCAAAGGAGTGCAGGGCGTATTTCGCGTCATGCAGCAATTAATGCTTTTATAAAAAGATCATTGATTTCTGCTGACACCCCGAGCCTACTCGAACCTCCAGGCATTAGTCGTTCGGATGGTAAGAGACCGGACGGAATGACCCTTGTGCCTTGGGCCCGTGGACGTGCTATGATTTGCGATGCCACATGCGCAGACACTTTGGCTCCAAGTCATGTCTCAATTTCTTCCAACTGTGCTGGTGCCGTCGCTTCTAAGGCGGAAATCAACAAATTTCAAAAATATTTCTCGCTGCGTGATTTCTTTGTATTTCTTCCTTTTGCTGTAGAAACCTTAGGATCGTGGTCTCCGGAAGCCAAAAAGTTTAGTAGGTACTCATCTTACAAAAATCTTAAAATCTAAAAAATACTCTTCCGTCTATTTTGTTAATTTGGATCGTAGATAGTCGCTGTACCAGACTTGCTCGAAGGCTTCAATATGATGGAAGATAGGCCTTCCTTCATTTCACTAGTATCGATCCCTTCCGGTACCCGGCCTTTTTTTGGCCTTAGATGGAGCGCTGTGTGCTTTACCTCCGCGGACACGGAGACGGCGCCTTTTTTTCACCAGTGGTGAGGCAGCTCGTAAGTTGCCACGTTGGTTTTATCATGGACACTATGAGGTGGTTGGGGGTTGGCAGATAGAGATAGAGAGAGTGAACAGGTGATTCGGTTCGCTCTTTTCTGGTTCCGGTCGAAAGGGTTTTCGAGGCGGTGAAATTGCACTTTCTCGTTGACTTCAATTGGACTTCAACGTGCCCATGGTATGGGCCAAGAAAATATCTAGGACGTCAGCCCCACTATCACTGGCCGTTAGGATCCCTGACCACCAAGGTGGGTATTTTCCTATCAAGGAGAGTTCGAGAATACAGTTCGACAGGCCCAGACGGTGACACGAAGTGGCCGTTGGTTAAATAAAAAATGATATGGAGTTGACATGTCAAGAGTTTGGAGTAACTGCTATTAATACGTAATCGAAGTCTCGCAAATGCGAGTACTAGATTGTCTTATTATTTTTAAAGAGTCTATAAAGCGAAGTACATTGTTGAGATGCCTACAGACCTGCTAGAGCATCCCACACTATATACTACCATAATACACACACCGGCAGAATTAGCGGAACACAAAAAAAGGGAGAGTATAAAATAGTTAGCTTTATTTTTAAACAAATAATAATTAAACATGAAACAACAATTAAATTAATATGTTTTGACATTAATTTGCAACACCATACTTATAGTTTAATGAAAAAAAAAACTTAACTAAACAAAATGCATTTTTCTTAGATTACGTAGTGACAGAGAAACAGTTGAAAATTTTTGATTTTATGACGGTTTAAAATTAATTAAATTAATGTTTAATGACGAGTGTTTCCGCCCCCCTGTGCCCTGATTAAGGTTTCCATCCATCTGGGCATGCTGCGAATGATGTTGTCAATAATTTCTTGGGGCAACCTCTGCCATTCTTCAACTAATGTATTTTTCAGCTCACCCAGATTATTATGAGGTGGCATTCTTGATTTGACACTCCTCTTTAGCAAGCCCCAAACATGTTCAATCGGATTCATATCCGGGGATCGTGCTGGCCACTCCATCACCGTAACACCAACATGGTTTAGGTATGCCTGTACTGAGCGAGCACTGTGAGCCCGAGCATTATCCTGCATAAACGAAGTCGTTACTAATAAATGGGGAAAATGGCACAACATATTCCTCTAAAATCTCCCTGATATATCGATCAGTATTCAGATTCCCGCTGTCGACTACCAATAACTCTGTGCGAGCTCCTAAACATATCCCTCCCCAGACCATAATTGAGCCGCCGCCATATGCCACTGTATTTTCAAAATTAGACTGTAAATAACGCTCTCCTTTGCGTCTCCACACTCGCTGCCTTCCATCAATCTGATTTCATCAATTTAACAGAATTCATCAATTTAACAGAATTCTACATTTATCAGTAAAGAGAACCTGTCCCCACTCGTCTCAATGATGATGTTAACAAGCAAAGTATAGTCGGTTTGTGCGGTGGTGTCTCTCAAGTTTTGGTGCTTTGGCGGGTATAAATGAGTCTATACCAACTTCCTCGAATCTTCTGCGAACTGTCCGCTTACCCACTCTTACTCCTCGAACCTCCTCCAATGCATTTCGGGCCTGCATCGCCGTAAGTCTCGTGTTCTTCTCTCTTCGATCTCTCCTTGAAGTACACCTTTTCCTGCCTTGTCCTCTTCTCCTCACTAGAGAATTCGTCAATCTGTACCGTTTGATGCTACGATGAATCGTCGATAACGATCGACGAAGTCTTGTTTCAATCGATTTGTAGGATTGACCATTTCTTCTCATTTCATCTGCCCTGATAATTTCTGATAGCGTTAAATCAGGCATACTTAGATGTTCGTAACTTATCAATAAGCAAGAAAACACAAAAGTCTCATAAAACTGCAATATAATGTTTTTCAAATGGAATTTATGAACTTTACGAAAACGGAAAATCTACTTTGAAGCAATCGATAGAGATGTATGAATGAAAAATTAAAAGAAACGAATGAAAAAAATGACTGTTGACATTTTCAAATAAGACGTTTTTAAAATATATATGTAAAAAATTCTAAAAAAGTAATGTAACCGGCCAGTGCTACGAAAAAGATATATTAATTCTTCCTTTTTTTGTGTTCCGCTAATTCTGATAAACAATAACTTACTATGCAGCATTAATAGGCGAACTGTCGCCTCCTTAAATATCTTGATCGTGGAACTTGGACCACTGTTGTTTTTTTATTTTCGAAAAATAAATGTTCAATGATTCCTTAATATACGAATCTGAAAATAAAAAATATATAATTTAATACCTAATGAATAACTTAAGAAAATAATGATCTATTCGTATTGTTGTTTCTGGTGCATACAAGACTTAAGCATAGTTTGTAATCTCGAAAAAACGCAGGTTAGGCTGCATATCGCGTCACCACAAACTATATGCGTGAGATAAATTGTTACCTATCAAAATGGAGAAATGACACGTCGAGATTCCGGCATTTTTTCTAGGGCCCCAGGGGCCTTAGTCTACAAAATAAAAGCCTATATATAACATGCATTTAATATCCTATTAGGTAAAGCCCTCTGGCAGTCAATCCTCAGTTTAGGTATTACGGCTCGTGCCCCTTTGTCCTATGGCCGAATCATTAGTTCTCGCGCCTAGTTGCGGATTCGGTACATTTTCGCCTTTACTGCTCGCATGTAGTGTGCCTGTGTTCATTGTAGTTAAATAAAAAAAAAATCTATCTACCATCACGGGTGCCTTTTGGCTCCCAGAACCGTTTAAACGGCCTTAGCGGAGAGATCAACCCGTCCCGATGGTGTTCGGCGAAATGAGGACGGGTACTGAGATGAGTACTACTAACAAGTTGCGGGCTTGTTGCGATGTTTATGATGGTAAAGCCTCGTTGTATATAGCCACCTATTCTAGGTCCAACCTTGTTGTCATCAGCTTAACCTTTTTATCAGTTGCGCAGTGATTTAACCACTAGGCTGGGGCCGCTTTTTGATTGTAGTTAAATATAAATTTCAGACCATATCGGGGAGTAAGCTAGATTGCACTTTAATGTTGCGTGACAAGAATTGCTATTTAGTTAGAGTGAAGAGTGGATACGTAGAACTATTATACATGGGTCACCATGTTCGAATTGATCAGTAGAACCTCATATTAGCCCAAAGTACATCCTTTCAAAGTCATTTGAAAGAAAGTACTTTGGGCTAATATGAGGTTCTACTGATCAATACGAACAACTTTTCCCATGGAACTATGTGCCGCAAATGAAAAAAAAAATGCTTTCTCCATACAAAATAGTAATGTTAAAATTACCAATTTGTATGGGGAAGACATTTTTTTTTTCGTTTACGACACATGGTTCCACGGGAAAAGTTGTTTGATTTGATCAGCAGAACCTCATATTAGCCCAAAGTACATCCTTTCAAATTCACCCTGTATATAATGACGACCGTAGACTAGTGGTTGGGTCTTTGGCATTGTATCCGGTGATCGTGGGTTCAAATCCCACTCATGGCAAAAGAATATTAGTACGTTTTCCTGTAAAGTATGTCATGGTCTGGGTGTTTATAAAATTTTATAGTAATAATAATATATAGTAACCATTAAACAGTATAGTACGTTTACAGTTCAGTTAGCAAATAAGTTGTCTTCTTTACTAGATATTTTTTATCAAACTTCCATACTTTTTTTAACCTAATTATCGAGTTCATATGAGACATTAGTCTGTGGTTCGCTATTGAATTTTAAAATTGATGAATTTCAATATAATAATTTGTAATCCTTACCTGCGTTATATAAGGAGCTCCGTGTAAAATATTATGCCTTTAAGCCACTGGTTGAGGCTGTACGTTGACTGGCAATCTGTTTAGATTTATTAAGTACTTATAGTCGTGGCCAAATTAATTTGGACACAATTAAGCACGCAAAGCCAGTACAACGACAGGTGGCGACACAGGTGCAAAACAAATATTTAGCTTAGCTTGTTTACAATAAAATATTAATAATCAAAATTAAATTACCTTGAAAATATGAAGACAGTGACATCAAAACAGTGCATGGGTAACCAATGGACTTAATTATTTTAGTAAATTCTCTATAGATGTCTGACTCCACGATTTTAACCAGTAGTCCTTCGCTCACAGCCTCAATGTCTTCTGGGTCTAATGGCTCCACGTTGACGTTAAATATATTTCCAGGATCCCAGCCTTCAATAATTTTTGAGAGCGTGATTATTCCGCCATTGTTAAAGCCGTCTGCTGAAAGTTTACAGTTAATATTTATCAAAAAAAATAATAACTGCAGAATGCAAAAGGCATCTTAAAGTTTTGTTTATAATAATGATAACAATGTGTGAGACAATTTACACATATTGCTTTGGTCACAAACTAAGCTCTAGGCTTGTGCTATGTGTACCAGAAACAATGATATGATACATATTATATTTTATAAACACCCAGACCATGGCAAAATGTACAGAAACAACGTACTATTTTTTGCCATCGGTGGGAATTGAGCCTACGACCTCTGGATACAACGTTAAATGTGCAACTACTAGTCTACGGAAGCTGTCTAAATAAGGCTGTTTATTATATTTATATTTATCATTTAATATGTGATGCAGTCATTACAAATCATAAAGGTTGCAGTCTTAATTTGAAAAGAAATATTAAAAACTTTAATATAAATCAGAGCTGCAATGGTCTCGTAGCTCTGCAAACTTTTCTTTTCCCGGCTTTGCCAAAAAAACCTGACACTTGCGAAAACTTTCCATGGATCTTGTTTTCGTATTTTGTCTCAAAAATCTTTTAATCATATTACTTTTCTTTTCAAATTTTAATAATTAATTACTAAAATTTTTTCGAGCAGCTTTTTGGTGGTAAATAAGATCTATAATCATTTAAAATTTTAAGTAACTCGGACTAATAGTTTTCGAGTAATTTGATGCGGGCGGACTCCTTAAACGCACCATAGGTATACCCATTTTGTGATATTTTTTTTAGCATATCAAACACATCCCACATCTAAGTTTTAAACACACCCTTAGTTAATAGAACGTTATTAAATTAATATACTTTGTTTTTTATTTTATTTTATTGGAGCACGGCATGTGACTTTGTATCTTTTGGTCAGCAGAGTGCAGACTTACAAAGTCCATCGGGGTCAATTAATAATTGTTCTTAAACAACATTGATCGCTGCCACTATGCCGGCTAAATGATACGCTTACGAAATGGGCGGTAACAAAGACGCATTACATTACGAGTATATTTTAATATACTCGCTGCCTCATTGTCAATTCAACCACCCATTTCGTAACCGCACCCTAAAAGGACCTACCACGACAATAAGAAATACTACCACTTCGACAAGAAATCGATGCAGTAATCTCTTGAAAACCAGTGAACACACAGAATAAAACCTAACCATGACCTATCCCTTGACGGTTTTTGCTTCTGTATGGGCGGTGGTAACGAGACCGGTCGGTCGGCCAAACAATACGGCCTAGTTAATTAGTTAACAAGGCACTTTATGGGTAGAAATTTGACATGACTCTTTACCGTGCACCGATTTTAATTTAAGATTAATGTTATAAAGCTTAGAGTTAAGTTTTCAATAACAAAACTTGTATACAACAGAAATTAGTTTTGGCAATAATTTAGGTAGGAGGAAGGTCTCTATAATTTCATTAGGCCGGCCGACCGGTCTCGTTACTACCACCCATACAGATGCAAAAACCGTCAAGTGACCTAGTCATGTTTCGGTCATGGTTCAATTCGTCTTTGTTTTTGGGTTCAACGGTTTTCAGGAGATTACTGCATCGATTTATTGTCGAGGTAAAAGTCTCCTTTCAGGGTGCGGTTACGAAATGGACGGTTTAATTGACGATAAGGCAACGTGTATATTAAAATATACTCGTAATGCAATTCGACTTTGTCGCCACCCATTTCGTAATAGCATCATTTAGCCGGCATAGTGGGAGTAATTAATGTTGTTTAAGAACAATTATTGATTGAACCCATTCATGGACTTTGTAGGTCTGCTCACTACCAGGTCAACAAAGTCACAGGCCGTGCTCCATTAAAAAAAAAAAAGTTTTACTTACCATCTTTTCCTGCATTTTTAATGTGATCGGAGCCAGATGTATAAACTAGGACATAGCCATTGACAAGGGATACTCGCTCATATGATGGTCTGTATGAAGAATATTGGAATGGTAGGTTACGCTCCATCATTGATCGTTCTGTAATTTAAAAAAAAAAGATATTACTGTCCGCAGACAAGTGGCTGCACCTTTGGCTTTGTATCCGGAGGTCGTGGGTTCGATTCTCACCCATAGCAAAACCAAATATAGTACGCTTTCCTGTACAGTTTGTCATATATATGAGACCTCCTAGAAGGTTTTATAAAATATGCGGGTATTATAATTATCATTGTTTCTGGTACACAATGTACAAGCGTAAAGTTTAGTTTGTGACCAAAGCAATATGTTTATACTAGCTGATCTGCGCAACTTACGCAGCGTACGCTCTCAAAAGATTATTTTTCCCCCGTTTTTGCAACATTTTTCATTGTTACTCTGCTCCTATTGGTCGTAACGTGATGTTGTATAGCCTATATCCAACATTTTTTTTTTCAATTTCAACCAGTAGTTGCTAGTGATTCGATTAGATTAGATTAGCGCATTCAACAAACCAAACAAAAATTTTAGCTTTATAATATTAGTATAGATTGTCCTACATATTATTACATACATACATACATATCTTCACGGTTGCTTTACGGCACCCGAGACCGCCTGGACGGTTCCAGGGTACCCAGCGGAGGGGTTTTAATCCCATCTCGTCGTAGCCGATAGTATGAGTCTACACCGAACAAGTGGCTAGCTTGTCGCGATGTTTTGAATAGACTCAATAACCCATCTATAAACAGTTTCACAAGTTGGTATAGTGAAACCGGGACCGACAGCTTAACGTGCTCTCCGAGGCACTATAGTGGTATTTTCAAATAAATGTACATATTTTTTTTAATAAAAAACTTATTGGTACACACCGGGATTTGAACCAGAGACCTAAGTGTTTTTAAGTCCAAGGTCTAACCAACTCGACCACCACGTATATTATTATTATTTAATGTATATTATTAAAATTTAAGCAACTCGTCTGTTTGTTAACTAAATAGACATATACACGGGTGTTAATATTTTTAAGCATATTATGACGGTAGTTGAAAAATATTAACAGTGTAGAAAAAATATTCTGTCCAGCGGGGCTTGTCGTTCTTAGATAGGATGGTTTCTAAAACTTGGCTAGGTCGCCAGACCAGGTGTGTTACTACTGCCCATATATATGCCAAAACCGTCAAGAAGTCATGTTTGGGTTTTAATCTGTGAGGCCACAGGATTTTGTTAAGATAGTAGTCGCCTTTGGGGTGTAGTTACGAAACAGGCAGTTGATTTAATGATAACGCAGCGAGAATTTAAACATAGACTTGTATGTGCATTACA
The DNA here is from genome assembly GCA_947458855.1 of Monopis laevigella. NCBI lineage: Eukaryota > Metazoa > Arthropoda > Insecta > Lepidoptera > Tineidae > Monopis > Monopis laevigella. Next base: position 18,656,165 of record OX381576.1, read on the forward strand.
AGTCTATGTTATGCTATGTTTAAATATATCGCTGCCCATTTCGTAACCGCATCATTTATCCGACATAATAGGAGCGATCAATGTTGAAAACAATAATGTATTGATTATTACCTATTCATAAACTTTGTAGGTCTGCTTACCATCAGGTACAAATAAAGACAACACCGGTGCTCCAAAGAAATACACTCACCCATTTCAGTATTGACGTCTAGATGTACATGGTGACTTTGAAAGGATGTACTTTGGGCTAATATGAGGTTCTACTGATCAATACGAACAACTTTTCCTATGTTAAAATGACCAATTTGTATGGGGAAGCCAAATTTTTTTTTCATTTGCGACACATGGTTGCATGGGAAAAGTTGTTCGATTTGATCAGCAGAACCTCATATTAGCCCAAAGTACATCCATTCAAATTCACCCTGTATATAAAAAATACAACCGTAGATATAAAAGTAATATAAACACAAATATATAACACAAATAATAAATGAATGAAAATGCTTTATTTTACAAAAGCTTAAAACTATTTTACTTACAAAGGCAAGCTTAGTGCCTTAGGCCTTATCAGATAACCTTTAGGATATCCACAAATGATAGGCAGAGTGCCAATACAAAATAAATTAAATTCAATGTTATCACAGACCTAAGATCTGGCCGATGTCTATGAACTTTATACAAACATATAAAATAAAGAAAAACTAACCGACATCACGTCGAAATTGGAGTGGTTTAGGCCTTTTAACCAATGCGAGTTCTGCTCGCTCAGCAAAGCGATTTAGGCTTTCAGAAATTAGAAACATGTCCATGGTCCAATCGCCAACAAAATCAGTGTAAGGCTTTGCCCCCGTCACGACCACGCTTTCCATTTCTAATATCATTTCATTGGTTATATAGAGCACGATGGAGTCTCCATATTTCCTGAAATAATTTGATTAATAATTAGAACTTTACAAGGATGTGTGAAGGTTTTTTAAAAGTTTAAAGTTTTACTGCAACTGCATTTTGGTGATTGTTTCATTTAAATAAAATAATACAATTAAAACTGGTACATTCGATACAATTTATAACTTTAATCGCTATAATTAATCTTGGTGCACCTGGACCTTAGCCATTGCATCGGACTATCAATCTGCATATTAAAAAATGTTTTTTTGACAGAAAGCTATTAAGTATTGGGCTAAGTAACGACTATTAATTCTGCCCTTAGAGTAAAATATTAAAAACTTTTTTTACTATTCATAAATGTCTGTTACGGGAAATAAATTATTGTTATTTGATTTTATTATAGAAGTAAATTAATTAGAAAATGTTTAATTAATCAGGAGCACATATAAACTATACCAATATGATACCAAGAGCTTGATCTTATGTCAGAAAAATATAGGTAATTTACTGTAATTTAAATAAGCTATAATTCGGCGAGATCTGACTACAATGTACACCTTTTAACTTGAAGGCGTCCGGCATATGTCATGACGATGGCAAAATGCGTGATAGTGCCACCGTCTTGTGTCGCGGAGTTTCGGTCGAAGCCTGGTGTGTGGTGGAGAACTTCGGTTAGAGCGGACTAGCTTCCAATAAAGCACTGACCCAATCTCTTTCCCAAATCTTTCATTAATATTGTATGTTTTTTTAAGTTTTTATTGTGTAATTAAATCTAGACTTCCTGTCCATTTAAGGGTTACTAAGGTTTTAAGTGCAAACAATACGGGGTTAAATTCTGTCAGCAAAAAAGACAATCTGCAGTCAAAGGCGGTACTTCTCGGAATTGTATAAAATAATATGCCAAGAAAAATGAGCCGGCAATCTGCGCACCTTGTCAACGATTTAAGAAACTCTCGGGAAATTGTTTAGCTAGAAAAAGCTGAGACTAGCTGAGTTAATTGTATTATGAAGGCGTCTAGAAAGCCATGAATGAATAGAATTTATTCACTACACTTTAATAACTTTTGATAGTTTGCAAGTTTTAGGGCATTAAAATTTGTGTTTTTAGATGTAAAAAGTTCGATTTACGTAATACATATATATACATACATGGTATTAGTGATCTTAGCAGCGATGTACAAGATTAAGACACATATTTTAAAAAGGAAATCCTCTTTAAAATAGGTGTCGGTCCCTTGAGCAGGTTGTTTTTGCGTGCCCGTGGAAGAGACGAAAGCCTTATGCAATGGGCTCTGGCCCATGATCTCCAACCTGGTAGGGGTTGGCCGGGTCTCGGACAGCTGATGACTTTCTGAAACAATAATAAAGTGCTTATAATACTTAAGATTTACAAATTCAGTAGGCGAGAGTTTTGGAGTGGAAAGCATCTAGTACTAACAGTAGGGAAAACAGAGATGCGATGCCCAGGAGTGGTCTATAATACCGAGTGATACTCAATAATGTATTAGGGCTTTCTTAATTCTGGTAGGTAATTTGACTTTTTTTTAAATGTAGTTGGTATCAGTTTAGGACGATCTTGTATTAAAACTTTTCCATCTAAATACATAAAGGAATACAAAATTCATCAAACAAGCTTATAAATTAGGATTTTTTTTTCCTTATATTTCTACATATATAAAATATAAATTTCATCACGGATGCCTTACGGCGCCCGAGACCGCCTAGACGGCCTCAGGGTATCCAGAGGAGGGATTTTTAATCCCACCCCGTCGTAGCCGATGGTATGAGTGTACACCGCACAAGTGGCTAGCTCGTCGCGATGTTTGGATATACTAAAAAACCCATCTATAAATAGTTTCACAAGTTGGTATAGTGAAACTGGGACCGACAGCTTAACGTGCTTTCCAAGGCACTATAGTGGTGTTGTTAAACACACCGGGGTTTGAACCAGGAACCCAATAGTTTTTAAATCTAAGGTTTAACCAACTCGGCCAATACGTATATATTATTATTTCTATATAGGTAGTATTATTGGCGCCAATTTATTATAATTTAATTTTTGATGATTTTTACATATTTATTTTTGTATATAACATTAGCCTTGGTTTTATTTTTCTACATATTTTTTTTTGAATTCTCTACATAATTTTTAGCTCAGTTGAAAAAAATATTTAATCTAATGTAAATGAGAATTATATGAGTCGGGTATTTTTCTTAATTTATTAATGTAAAATTCTTCTGTTTAATGGTTAAATTATATATTAGAAGTTTTTATGTAAAATTATTATCATTAAAACAAGAAAAATAATATATTATAATAATATTTGGTGAAAATAATTATGTTATGGATTAATTATTACTTATAGTGGATATTTGGGGCGTAGATATAGTCTGTTAGGTTGGTCGGCTCGGTGGCACCTTTGCATGGCTAAGCTAACCACCTAGTTTTACACTGGTTGGTTATGTGGTGTGTGTTCGGTTTAGTTTCTATTTATTTTTATGTATACAAGAGCCTAACCAAGCGTACACTTAGACCTTATACTAAAGTTATTTTTTTGACTATGCATATGACCTGTAAAGTTTTACATGAAATAAATATTTTTGACTTTAACTTTGATGTACTTGGACCGTAAAATTGTATAATCGCACCGTGAAAATATTTTTCTTCAAATTCCGTCTGCAAAATTGTGTTAAAGTGCCCCGTTGAGAATCATAAGTTTAAAATGTGTTAGGTGCATAATTGGCCGTTCTACACTTTCACGTTGTCTCGAATAGACAAGCCGCATAGAACAAGGTTTTAAATATATTTTTTTATTGAGCCACGACATGATGTGACTTTGTATCTCTCACTCCATACATGGACTTTGTGTAGTCCATGAATGGAGTCGATTAATATAACTTTATATTATTGATTGCTCCCACTATACCGACTAACACGACGATAAGATTACGAAATATCTTCGCTGCTCTTTAGTCAATTTAACTGCACATTTTGTAAGACTACCATCTCGACAATAAATTGATGCAATAATCTCTTAAAAACTGGTAAATTCACAGACTAAAACCGTAACCGTGGTCAATAGACAGTTTTAGAATTAGTACATATGTATATTTTTATACTTTTGCCTCAAAGGCATAAATACTGGATAAACTTGTAGAAAATGATAACTATATGGTAGATACTGCCCACTGGTAATCTGAAACGGGTGAATTTAATATATATATTTAATAGGGGCATTAAAAACAAGCGCTCGGCAAGGCGCTCAACCGCTGAGCCAACTGAGGTTCGTGGGTTCGAGTCCCACTCACCAGGATTTTTTTTATTGCATTTTTATCTTGAAAAATTTAATATAAGATTATCATAATAAGAAATTTATGAAAATGCATAAATATAAAATACTGAAAAAAGTAAAATTAAAAAACAGACTCCTCTGCCATCTAGTATTAGAAACTAGGACTTCTAACATCACTCGTATATAGTTAATAGAAGAAAGCTAATAGAGGGCCTCTGTGTATAAGTAGATAACAAGCAATGATAAAATTCGTGAGGGGTGACTGGAACCTGGTTGGCTCAGCGCCTTGCCGCGATAGCGAGATTCGTGGGTTCGAGTCCCACCCACCAGGAATATTTTCAATGCATTTTTATCTTTAAAAATTTAATATCAAATTATCCAAATAAGGAATTTATAAAAATGCATAAATATTAAATAAGAAATAACACGTGAAGTTGCGAGAAACATCTAAGTGCCTACTAATTTTATAAATAAGTCGCATGAGAGAGACGTAAAATACAAGCTTGCCCAGAAAAGTTTCATTTTTCATACATTCTAAAACTAATTTATTACAAAGAGTAACTTTCCTTCAGAAATTCAAAAAGTTGTATTCCAACAATTTAATATATGTTTTTTGTAACAATGTTACAAAGCACGTTTTGTTGTATTTTACAATGCCTGAAACTAGATTAGAGCAAACGTAAACGCAAACTTTGAAATAACAAAATGTAACTCAGGTATGTACTGAAATTAAAAGCTATTTCATTTAATTCAGCCCAATTAAAAGCCCGTAAAACTCGCCCGCGGATGGTTCTGATTTTTTTTCTCTCAGAAACCTTTCATGTTTCAGTAATCCCATTTTTCTTTCTATATTAAACACACAATACAATTTTTTTCAGTCTTTAAATTTTTACTAATAGACAAAGGGATGAATGAATACCAGAGTCCCAAATATTAGGTATTTAACCAACATAAATTTAATAAAATGCACAGTATTAATGGCAAAAATGCACACTATTAATGGCAAAAGAAGCCTATTGAATTATATAATATATTGTATTATATTTGCAGCAAAAAAAGACTTTTTAATTTCACTAGTTACAATTGTTTTTTTTTATACAACTTTTAAAAGTATGAAATACGAGTATAACATATATTTAATGTGTAGGTATCCTTCGTTAATTTTAATGCAAAATATAAATTATCTATACAAAGTAGTTTTTTGATTGTGTCCGCAACTAAATTTGGCAACAACTAAAAGTATATTTAAGTTCATGCCATCTCCAAAAGTTTAAAAAAATATTTTTATGAGTCCATTGTGGACTACAAATGCTAACATTTCACAACTTTATTTAATTTTATAACATAACTAGCTGTTCTCCGCGGCTTAGTATGTATACATAAGTTTTTACATACAACTTTTTTGTTTTGCTGTTAAATTTCTATATCAAATGGTTGCGTATATATATATATATATACCTATAACCCAGGTATACAATGTCATATGCCGTGTTCAAATAAATAAATAAAAAATTGTTTTAGTAAGTTATTTACCTCGATCGATAGCCAATTAATATGTACAATGAATGTCAACTTTAAAAAACCCTCAAAAAATAAATATAAATTCAACAATATTTTTATGAAATTTTATATCACTTTAGGTTTTTACACAGCTTTCCTTCCTAGACCCTTTATTTACTACCTGGTGTATTTAAAACCTTTATTAAGAGACTCTTAAAACATTAACACCCTATATATGTAAATACCTTGAGATATATAAATAAACTATATGTTGATCCCCAGGATTTAATCAACCTTCCTCCAGTAATTTTAATAAAAGTCGGTTCAGTAGGCGTAAAACTTTGCCAAACATACATACTTTCGCATTTATATATTTGTATAGATTATATTTAAACGATGCAGATTGCGGAAAATATTCATTCGCCTATTTTAAATAATGGGATCTGAAAATGCACAATATTATTGATGTAGCATTGACAAAAGCTCTAAACCAAAGGAAAAATTTTATGTAAAACTGAAAAGTGCGCTGTGACGTTCTAACGAAAATAGACAATGTAAAGATGAAAAATGCGCTTTTGACGTTTTAATGAAAGTATGCAAAATAAAAGTTGAATGCAAAAAACTTTCTGACGATTTATTTTTAACCGACTTTAAAAGATGGTTGCAAGTAGACTTTTGTTGGAAAGGAGTAAAAATTTTTTTACATTTTTTGATGATAGAAACTTAAATGTAAATTACATTAGTTTACATATTCATGTTTTTCTATTATTTCGTAATTATATTGTTGCTTAGCGCTCCTGTAATATTTATTATAACATTTTATGACCGCCATATTCATATTTATTAATTCACCATTCAATACATTTCTGCACACTTGGTTTTGTCAATATATTTATAGTAACTATACACCTAGGTATATAAAATAGTAATAATAAACTACATTTGTAAGGTTTACAATTCACATAAGTAATGGAATGAGTCTTGGATGGACAGCCATAACTATTGGTAATGAAAGCAAAGAGATCCACATCATTTCACATTAAATAATACAAAATACGTAAATGAAAGCAGCTGTAAAGGGATGACACTTGTCACTGTAGGTAATAAATTACACAATTCAACACAATATTTTAATAATAGAATAAATAAATAATGCCTAGTAAGTATAAATAATATAATGTCAAAATAAATAAAATAAAGTTTATTTAATTGAATCAGGCGTTATTTTGCGGAAGGGTACACGCTTGCCACTACCACAGAAACTGCAATGACTACGACCTCTCTGTCATGAGTGTAGCGACTAAGAAGAAAACGAAGAAGAAGGGAATAGAAGCATTTGTAACATTTAAGACGTGGTACTGGAGACGATTGGGGAGGATCCGTTGGAAACAAAGTGACAAGTGAGGAAGTACTCGATTAAATATAGGAAAGAGAAAATGAGTAAACTATTGAAGAGAGAAGTGGAGCCATATTTAAACATCTTATGCGGCATATTAAACAATGTTGGCGATTTCGTAGAATGTTAATTCCAGAGAAATTTTATATAAACATAAAAATCAGGCTTTCGTGTGGTTTCCAAACTCAGCTTTACACTGTAGTAATCCGCGATTCCATTATTTTAGCACATGTCACTAGGATTTGTTGACACCTGCAGATGAATACTAACTTTTATAGGATCATGCTGCCATTTATTGTAAACTAGCTGGACCACACAACTTCGTCCACGTAACTTTAACCATTTACGCAGCGCACGCAACGAAAGCTCTCAAAAGGAACAATTTTTCCCCGTTTTTCAAACATTTTCATGAATGCTTCGCTCCTATTCGTATGGCGTTATATAGCCTATATACTTCCTCGGTAAATGGGCTATCCAACACTAAAATACTTTTCAAAATCGGTTCAGTAGATCCAGAGATATACAACCTCACAAACTCGCAAACTTTACCTCTTTATAATATTAATAGATATTAGTATAGATAAACTCACCTCACTGTACAATACTATGCTATTTATTTATTTATTTATTAGCCATTTTACATCCTTACAAATATTTTTCACACAAGATTATTATAATTACAAATTATCATATTTCAAATCCTTATATTACATATTATTATTATATACCTAAAGTTAAATTTTGCAAGGTCCCATCAAGAGTATAGGCCTCCTCCAAACTTCTCCATTGATCACGATCTTTTGCTTTTCTTGTCCAGTTTTCTCCTGCTATGACCTTTAAATCATCTTCCCATCGTTTTGGTAGTCTGCCCTTCGGTCTTTTTCCGTTTTTTGCTCCTACCTACGTCGTTATTTTTTTGGTCCATCTTTCATCTTCCAATCTCATCACATGTCCAGCCCACTTCCATTTCATTCTCCTTGCGTGTTTTAAGGCGTCGATTATTTTTGTTTCATTTCGTATAATTGAGTTTGCTATTTTGTCTTTTAATTTTATTGAAAAAAGACACCTTTCCATGGCTTGTTGGCACGTTTTAATTTTGTTTATTACTTGCTTTGTAAATGTCCACGTCTGACAGCCATAAGTAAGAGTTGGTAGTATGTAGGTGTCCATTACAGTTCTTTTTATGCTCGTAGGTAGGTTGCTTTTGAATACTTCCTTGAATGACCAGAATTTGTTCCACGCTAATATCTTTCTTCTTTCTATTTCCCTGTTGTTGTTATTATTGAAAGTGACCAGTTTTCCCAGATAGATATAGTCGTCTACGTATTCATTTTTTTTTGTTTTTAAGTATTATAGTTTCTTTATTAGAGTTCGTCATTATTTTTGTTTTTCCATAATTTATTTCCAATCCTACTTTTGAGCTCTCAGTATGAAGTTCTTCGATCATATCTTTTATTCCATTAAAATTATCTGAAATAAGTATTATGTCATCGGCGAACCTTAGATGATTGAGAAATTTACCCCTAATGTTTATACCTTTACCGGCCCAGTTTAAATTTTTAAATATTTTTTCAATAACTGTATTAAATAATTTGGGCGATAAAGGATCTCCTTGTCGTACTCCTCGTTTTAGAAATATGTCAGGGCCCGTGCGTTCCAATCTGATGTTGCTCTTACAGTCCTTGTTGATGGATTTTATTATGTTTATATAAGTTTTGTTAATATTATTGTCGTTTAGTGCTTCCCAAATCGCTTCATGAGTTATTGAGTCAAAAGCTTTTTTGAAGTCAATAAAAATTATGTAAATGGGGTTTTGGAATTCTTTGTATTTTTCCATTACTAAAGTTATAACTATATACTAAAGTATATGGTCAGTGGTGCTATATCCAGATCTGAACCTAGCTTGTTCCATAGGTTGATAGTTATCTAGCTGTTTGCTTATTTTTTCTAACAGGTAAGAAGAAAACAGTTTATAAATATTCGGAATCAAGCTGATAGGGCGGTAATTATTAATGTCTCTAGGGTCACCTTTTTTATATAGTAGAATAATTTTAGAAGATTTCCATTGGTCACACACGTTTTGCTCTATACAAATCATATTAAATAATTGCGTCAAGGGTTCCGCTAAATTTTTCAGATATTGGCAGAAATATAAATATCTAATGAATAATTAATATCGAATGACGATGTTTTTTTTTAACTTATATTTTGTTTAATATGTTTTTATTATAAGAAAAATAAAAAACTGTATTCCTAGCCTAAAAATTTTGAATTTTATCACTTGTACTCATATTATTTCCTCTGTGATTTTATTTCAATGTATTTTTCTAATCTTCTACGTATCTTATTTCCTTTCAAAAATTCAATAATGTAGGTTCTATAAATAATTAAATTCCTTTCAGAAAGAATATATGCTAAAATTATAAGGTAAACGATAAAAGTTTAATAATAATAATATTTATTATAAACGTCTATATTTTTAGCTGCCGACTTGTCGACAACGTTTCATTATTGAGTCATCGTTCACGTTCACGTTCATTGTTTTAAATATTCCACCCTTTGAGGAATGAATACATGGTTCTAAAGAATGTCTTCGTTGCAACTATCAATTATGTAATCAATATTTTACTAGCAAAGCCTTTCTCTTTGTATTATTAAGTCTTTAAACAACTTCGAGGCAATATTGCAAAGTGTACTTTGTAACATATTAAATTGTGTTGAAAGTGGTTGGAACTTTTATAGTTATTAATATGCGTAAAAGTGATGTTTTTTTCTACTACCTCCGTAGACTAGTGGTTTGTGTGAAGCACTAGAGTTTTTTACTTGCTGGTTTCTTTTTCTCCGGGGTGTCTCTGAGGGGATCGACTTTACAGTTAGTATTTATGCCCTTAAAAATACCGATCCATATACCATTACTTATATGTAATTCGTTACTTACCTTTTATTTACAATAAATATTTAAGTCGTGGATATGTTCGGTGAAGTTGGTCGCCTTGGTGGCTCTCTTGTATGGCAGATAATGATTGACAGGTCAATGGAATCAGCTAACCACCTAGTCTTACACTAGTTGGTTATGTTCGGTTCAGTAGTAATTTTCATATTAAGATTTCCTTTCCATCGTGTTTAAGTTCTAAATCTGATATCGAGGTATAATAAATATTTGTCGTTCTTTTGGTAATGAATAGCTGCCTAACCAAACGCACTCTAAGACCTCATTGTTAACCTTTTTTTTTTGACTATTTATAAATATCTGTAAAGATTTACATGAAATAAATGATTTGACTTTGACTTTGACTGGACTTCCGCCTTTGGCGTTAAGGTCGTGGGTTCGATTCCCACCCATGGCAAATCAATATTAGTACGTTTTTCTGTACAGTTTGTAATGGTCTGGGTATTTATAAAATATAATATGTATTATATCATTGTTACTAGTACACATAGTACAAGCTTAGAGCTTAGTTTGTGACCAGAGCAATTTTGTAAATTGTCTTACATATTATTATAATTATTTTACTGTATATTTGAGTAAAGTTACCATATTTACTTTTATAATTCTTAATATGATTTAAACCACCACTATAGTGCCTCGGAGAGCACGTTAAGCTGTCGGTCCCGGTTTCACTATACCAACTTGTGAAACTGTTTATAGATGGGTTATTGAGTCTATCCAAAACATCGCAACGAGCTAGCCACTTGTTCGGTGTAGACTCATACCATCGGCTACAACGAGGTGGGATTAAAACCCCTCCGCTGGGTACCCTGGGGCCGTCTAGGCGGTCTCGGGCGCCGTAAGGCACCCGTGATGATATATATATATATTTAAACCACGGCCCGAGGGGCCACGAGAAACTTGAGCCATGCTGGGCACACCTGTCTCTAACTATACCTACTTCAACAGCAAAACATGGGACCGCGGGACACCTGCTCGTGTCATATAATTTTAGGAGATTCACATGGGAACAACCTCGCTATTAAAAAATAATATCCTCGCTGTTTTAGTATTAAACCAATTGCGCGTTTCGTGACCGCACCCTGAAAGGGGACTACTACTTTGACAATAATTCGTACAAATGAGTAAACTCCTAAAAACTGATGAACACACAGACTAAAACACTAATTTGACTCATGAATGATACCTTATTTTATTAGGGCGTATAGCATTAAAAAAATTATTTCGTATCCTGATTTTTATTTAATAAGTACGTTTTAATAGATTGACCTCAAACTATTTCGATAACAAAAAACAAAGTTAATTACTATAACTTTACTATGTATTATTAATGTAATTCAATCAGGCGTTATTTTGTGAAAGTCCATTACATAAAGGATTGTAAAATTAATATTACTTTGCAATTATAATATTACTTTACAAAGTAATATTATAAATTTACAAACTTTTATAATTTGATGGACTTCCGCAAAATAATGCCTGATTCGAAATTAATACAATGCTATAATTTTACAATAATTTATATATTGTTTTCTTACCAATCGATATGGTATGGATTTTATATTAAAAGTTATTTATTTTCAGAAATGGTTGGAAGGTAAACAGATTTTAATCGAGGTATCGATACGGGATCCACTTCTTGGAACCGTGCTCTTTACTTTGGATTTCTGTATTATTGTTAATAAAATTATAATAACGTTTAAACAAAATGTACTTAATTCTAAAATCCTTATTTTTATTCTGTACCTGAAGCACGGCATGCAGATATATAAAGTCCATGAAAGAGGTCGATCAGTATATTAATATTTAACAGCTTCCACTATGCCGGATAAATAATGGTTTAGGTCAATTGGTCCGCTGAAAAAGTGGTCCACGGATGAGTTGACCACTTCCAAAGACTAGCAGGCGTCTATTGGACCAGATTAGAACTAATATTATGGCAAAAAGTAATTTATATTATATTTGAGTTTTATTTTTATTGGGTAGATCATCCATTCTTCAACTATATAATCTCATTCTTTTACCTGCTGTCAACTAAGCGTCTCTCTGGAGCAAACTTCCTCTTTCTATAGGAACTTTATTTTGTCTGTAGCTTTCTTGAAATCTCATATTTAGAAAGAAAATAGGTATTTTAGTTTACCCTAATATTCTGTGCATGATATAGCAATTTTTTTTTGTTCATCAGCTTGACGGAAAATAATGTTTATTTTTTAATTATCACTTATAGTGCAATGTATTGGTGGTTAAATTTGATCTTCAATCAGTTTTTGTCTATTTATGGTAATAGTTAGGATTTTCATATTTTTGCCTAATTCTTCACATTTTTTTATTAATAATTGTTACTTAGTGTAAAAAAAAATCACCAAAAGAAAGCTCTATTATCAGCAAGTTACATGCGCTGAATTTGTAGGTAATATATTTAAAAAAAAAAAATTATCTCACCTCGCCGTAGCCGATGTCTACATCGAACAAGTGACTAGCTTGTCGCGATGTTTGGATAGACTCAATAATCCATCTATAAACAGTTTCTCAACATAGTATAGTGAAACTGGGACCGACAGCTTAAAGTGCCCCCCGAGGCATATAATGGTGTTGTTAAACAATTTTGGTTTAAAAACTGATAATTGATACACACCGGGGTTTGAAACAGGGACCAATATTTTTTTTTTTATTGTTATGTGCAATAGTTTTAAGCTATACTATAAAGAAATTGCATTCATCCCTTCATCAACATGTTACTGCACGGTTTTTTATTTTATACTGATAGTGATTTTCCGGTATGTAGGAGGAAAATTTGGAATGTGAAATATATGTAAAAAGAGAAAGGACTGTATAATTTTACGCATTTGTATTACTAGTACTACTTTAAACCTTCACTTGTTTATTGTCAAATTAACTGCCCGTTACGTAATTACACCCTGAAAGGAGACTACCATTACGACAAGAAATCGATGCATCTGATAACCAGTGAATGTACAGACTAAAACCGAAACATGACCAGAGACCTTATTCCGAATTTGCAAATGCTAAACACGACAAGACGTTGTGCAAACTATAAATATTGAAATATAAGTTCTATCCTGTTAGTCGAAATGCCAATGCCCCAATCATGTTCAAACTTGCGAAGAATTCGTGTGTTTCAAGATGGCGGCATTATTATAGCCAACCTAATACAGACTATATATCCATTGGAATAGAACTTATATTTCAATATTCATAGTTTACCGAAGGTCTTGTCGTGTTTAGCGGTTGCAAACTCGGAATAAGGCCCTAGGTCACTTAGCGGTTTTTTCGTCTGTATGGGATTTGGTAATGAAACCGCTGGGCTAGCCAATAGCCCAGCGAAGTTATGTATAGGTAAAAAGAAAACATAAGATTTTCTTGTTGCCGGTGCGTTAAACAAAAAAAATATATTCAAAAGGAAATTGTGATGACTGATTCGAAACTGCTTTGAGTTAAAATTCGGCCATTTTTAATTAAAAAAGTATTCCTATAACTTAATAAAACATAAAAAATGTTTTAGGTGATATCTGCACACTTTTTTAGTACCAATTTTGATCACAAAATCCAATCTATAATTTCATATAACAGAATTTAGATGTAGGGGAAGTGGCTATGGTTTTATTAATCCCATTGCTTTTGATAGCATATAGTACAGACGAAAATGGGAAAAAGTAGCAAGACGAATTAAATAGGGACGACGCTACTCTTTTTATGTCATGTTTTCTCGGTAGGATTAGGTATGCTTAAAATGGTGCTGCATTTATAAAAAAAATGTTCGATTTTAAATTTATAATTTAATTTTACGTATAAGTTAGGCAGTATTGAACTAGAATGTATTTTTATACTTTTATACTGGAGCATGGCATATGACATTGTATCTACCTGATGGATAGCAGACCTACAGAGTCCATGAATGGAATCGATTAATACATTGTTGTTTAACAATATTGATCGCTCCCACTATACCGCCTATGATGCGGTAACGAAATGGTCGCCGACAGGCGTATTTTCATTACAAGTCTATTTTAATATCCTCCCTGCTTTGTCGTCAAGCCTGTTTCGTAACTGCACCATGAAAGTTAACTACCACCTCGACAAGAAATCAAATCGATGCAGTAGTCTCCGAAAAACCGGTGAACCTACTGACTAAAACCGAAACATGACTAGGTAGTCGAGTCGGTCGGCCTAGCAAATTTATAGAGGGCTTCCTCCCTCGGTGGCACTCTTGTATGGCGGATGATAATCGGATGGTCAATGGAATCAGCTAACCACCTAGTCTTACACTAGTTGGTTATGTAGCGTGCGTTCGGTTGGTTGTTTTTTCTTTTTTCTTTTTTAATATTTTTATTTTATGACACCTTTTATTAATTAATATATATATAGCAGCCTAACCAAGCGCACTCTAGACCTTATTGTTAAAACTTTTTTTTTTTTGACTATACATAAATATCTGTAAAGATTTACATGAAATAAATAATATTTGATTTGATTTGAATAAAAAAACTATTTAGCTAACTATCGTATGTACTCACCTGAAGTACCCACAAAGAAGCGTTAACAATAAAAATAAAATGTAAATACATATCCTGCTAACTATTTCTGCTACTTGTATGATATTTTCATATTAGTTTTTTTTTTAATATTATTTAACGTGGATAACGTATTTGGGGAATATTATTCCGATAAAAAAAATAGAATCATCCTGTTTTTAAGATCAGGACACATATTTCTTTCTCTGTTTTTTTGAGAATAAGATAATAAAATATATATTTTATAGTATTTAAAGACGGTATTAATTTATAGTTTTACATCTACGACCCTTACCCATACTACTTGTACTATTATTTCTTCTCTGCCCAGTAAAAGAAATAAACTGTGTTTCCTAACTTAATGGCACTGCATTCGTAATCGTGAACTCCGCGTTCTCCATACAAAATTAGTTTTCGGACTTCCAATAATAATCGATTACTGTTTGTTGCAGAATTAAAATAATAGTTTTGTTGGTCGTTGTATTTATTCATCTTTTTGTATTAGGTCATATTTTTTTTTTTAAAATCAGAAAAAAAAATATTAAAAAAAACCCTGAACAGATTGCGTACAATTACGAAAATATATAAAAAAATACTTCGACCAACAGCCATGTTGTAATATTGGAAGTAAGTTTTTATGGGCGTCAAGTCCAGCCCTTTTACGATAGCAACTTATTTTTTCGAATAGCACCTTAATTGTAAAACCAGAGTAGAACCTTGTTCTACTAATAACAATTACGACTACCCTATAATGCACGTAAAACATAGTACTTCCATTTATAATAGAGTAATTCTCCTGCTAAAGATTTAGGTGCAAAAATTTTGAATAAGTATACGCTCGTACACGCCCAGAATTAATAATAACAAAGCCGTTATGAACACTGAACGGGAATCTCTAATATGCTCCTGTATAAGCCGGACAACGTGTCTATTGTCTACAATATACAGTATTATTATTATCACCTATAGTTGATTACGCAACCGCATGCGTTCATAATGGAACTTTGACACCATAGGATTAAAAATCTAAGTAGAGTTAAAAAAAAACAAAATATTAAAAATAACGCAGAAAATAAGTTACAAAAATCCACACTACATTAACACGTCCAACCGTCTCGTAAGTTTTCCGACGCTACAGCTGGCGGGTGACTGGCGCTTGTCTAAGTTCCTAAAAGTCCCATCCATCCATTCTTAACGGGCGCGGATTGTAAATCCTTTTACTTACTATACTATAATAACCAAAATGCACATATTACTCGTAAAAAAAAATATTTATTTAAACTTTATTACACAAATTTAGTACAAAGGCGGACTTAATGCCGCTAGGCATTCTCTCTCAGTTAAACCTTTGGGAAAACATTAGCAGCAAGTAGAATAAAATAAAATAAGGCAAAATAGGTGCAGTAAAATATATTTAAGAAATAGAGTATACACATATTAATATATGTACTTATGTATATATTGTGTGTGTGTTGGATTTTATATATAAACTGCTTGTTATCTCTCTAATAATAATAACTTGTTGTAAACTCTCATTTTTGACAACTACCTGATTATTCCTAAATTACCTGGTGGTTGACTGGTAGACAATGCCTAGAGGCATTAAGTCCGCCCTTTTGTAATAAATAAAGTGTTAAATAAATAATAAATAAATATTATACCTACATACTAATACTTACTACATATACATACATACCAATACCTATGTAAATAATATACATACATAATAATAAAATAGCAAATATTACAGCAATAGCACAATTATTATTTAAAGCAGAAACACAGGATGAGAGATAGAGACCGAGCCCAAAAATATATATATAAAAAAGGAGAAGACACATTCACACATTCAGAATATGACTATACACCAGTCTCTTAAAGATAGCCCTGTTCGGAACTTATCAGTGAATCATTCCAGACTCTTGCAGCGGCAATTGAAAAAGATTTTGGGACAATCGTAAAATGATAAGAAGGAATAGAAAGAGTCGAGTTAAACAGAACGAAGGCAGAATGAAGGATTATGTAGTGATGCGTGACGAGGGATGTAAAACTATCCTTTAGATATTTGGGAATGTCAGGTTCGTTCAACAAGAAGTAGAGTAGGCAGAGAACCCTGCTGTCTCTCCTACCTTGAATCCTCAACCACTTAAGCTTGTCTCGATAAGGTGTTACATGATCGCACGCAGGTAGAAAATAAACAAAAATAATTTTAATTTGATACGCTTAAATTTTAAGTAGGTAACCATTACCGAAATATTAACTTTTATCCTCCCTTTTCACCCCTTGGGATTCCGATTATTAAAAATTCCTTCTTAGTAGGCCTATATAATACAAAAGCAAACTATAGCCTAAATTTCATGTTTCTAGCTACAGTAGTTTCGGCTGGGCGATGACGAGTAAGTCAGCCAGTCAATCAATCAGTCAGGACAAGTTATATATAGGGCTATCTATAGATAGGGTTATCTATACATTCTACTGTAGTTCCAGTACTTGTGCAGCCTCAGAGAAAATAGGTAAGTATACGAAATATTTACCTAAATTTAGATTTGTTTTTTCTTGTATTTGTTCTATTTTATTCATTAAACAGACAATGTAAACATTTATAATAGTCACACAAATGAAGTAGGATATAACGTTGAAAAAAGTTGTTCGATTTGATCAGTAGATCCTCATATTAGCCCAATGTACAACATTTCAAAATCACAATATATATTGAAAAAACTGAAAAGGGCGTATTATCACCCCTATATCCAATTTTCACCGTCTAATATAATAGCACTCTGCGGTTTTTTTTCTGTAGTAACTCATTGACCGATTTCTGCAAAAAAAAAACATGAACTTAGTTACTTTTTATGTTACATAATCAATATCGATCAGCCTTTTGCTATATTAAATATAGTAAAAATTAAACCAAACACAAAGCAAATAAACAAATACCAAATTAAACTTAGTACAAGCCTAAAGCTTAGTTTGTGACCAGAGTAGTTTGTTAGTATTAATTAAGTAGTTAAAATAATATGTTTTATTATTATCGCTATCTTCCGCTAGATAATAGTTGAATGTATTATAGTTACATGCAAAAATATGCAAGGCCATATACATTAACATGTGTGACACGTGTGAGGTGGACATGTAATTCGCTTATCCACTAAGCATCTTCAGGACACGTGGTATTTGATAAATTTTGAGGTGGTTTAAATTTGCCGAGATGTGGTCAGCTGGAAAATCAGTTTGTTCATTCGGCAATGTAGGTAATGTTATTAATTTTGATAATTTCAAGTTGTTCTAAAATAGTTAATCTCATACCTTTACTGCATTTGTGTAAAATTTTGTAGTTTACGGGTAAAGAGTGGTCGGTTTCTAAAATATGTTGAACGCGGAGTTCAATTATATTAGAAAGTGGAAATTGGAGGTAGGGGTGAAAATACCAAATTATTAATGATTGAATTCAACAATAATCGAATCGGCAATGACATCACTAATTGATCTGTAATCAATCTGTCATCGAGCAATTAATCGAATGGAAAACGTATAATCAAAACATCGATGAATTCAATCAAAATAACAAAGATGGGTTAGTAAATTTTCTACATATAGAAAACGAAGCCACAAAGGTATTTAAATGAAGCTTCGCAATATGTTGTACGGGTTCAAATTAATATTCATTGCTTTACGTTTTTTGCGCTAAAGTAATAATGACATTATTCTAAAATAAAAAAAACTATTTTGAACCATAATCTTATTTTTAATAATAAATTTAAAACACAAAGTTTAAAATATTTTATAGTTTGTTCAGCGCTTTAGCTGCTAGTTAATTTCATTTAAAAAAAAATAACCTTAAGATTTTATGAAATTGAAATTTACTTTATAGAACTTTAAAAAATGTTCAGTGAGATGAAAAGTGCTTTTAAATAGAATATTATAAAATGACTTAATGTAAGGAAAATGCAATTTTCTTGGTTCGTTGATAATCCTTTCTGGCACAAAATCGGATTATATAACCTATTAAACGTGACAGACGGGATTTTTATGCCAATCGATTTTGTAAGCCTGTTTCAACTACAAGCTGAAAGCAAGAATGAGCAAGTGATTTAAAACCAATAAAGCTAGCTTTGTTACTTTATATATAATCCGGTTTATACACAAAAGTTGGTGTTATTTTAAAAGGTACCTATTGGTCGTTATAATATTTTTAATTTTATTGTATTGGACAGCGTATATCTGATGGTAATCAGACCTACAAAGTCCATGAATGGGGTCGATCAATACATTGTTTTTAACGGTATTGATAACTCCGACTATGCCGGCTAAATGATGCGATTTCGAAATGGGCGGCGACAAGGATGAATTTGGATTACGAGCTTTTTGACTTACGACCGCCTCCGTAAACCAGTGGTTGCGCCTTTGGCGTTGAATCCGGAGGTCGTGGGTTCAATTCCCACCCATGGCAAAATAAAAAAAAAAAAACGTTTTTCTGTATCATGGTCTGGGTGTTTATAAAATATATGTATTATATCGTTGTTTCTGGTAAACATAGTACAAGCCTAGAGCTTGGTTTATGACCAGAGCAATATGTGTAAAAATATCCTGAATATTATTATTATTAAAGAAAACCGTGGTGGCCTAGTTGGTTAGACCATGGACTTAAAAACACTTAGGTCCCTGGTTCGAATCCCGGTGTGTACCAATGAGTTTTTAATTAAAAAGTTTATGTACATTTGTTTGACAACACCACTATAGTACCTCGGAGAGCACGTTAAGCTGTCGGTCCCGGTTTCACTATACCAACTTGTGAAACTGTTTATAGATGGGTTATTGAGTCTATTCAAAACATCGCAACGAGCTAGCCACTTGTTCGGTGAAGACTCATACCATCGGCTACGACGAGGTGGGATTAAAACCCCTCCGCTGGGTACCCTGGGGCCGTCTAGGCGGTCTCGGGCGCTGTAAAGCACCCGTGATGAGCCAATACATAAAAATAATTATTATTACTATTACTTTAATATCCTTGCCAGTGGCATATTTAACTATACGTAAATAATTAGGCAATTAGTTGTAGGGCGACCTTTTTGCCTAAATCTAAAATAAAAAATGTCATCTAAATCCGTTATGCCGTTTCGTGACTTTGAGTAAAAAACCAAACTTTTTTTATAATATTAGTTGGATGTGAAAAAGGTATTTACCTACTATGGTGGCCGTCGTAGTCGGTTGGGGGGTGGCCAGATGAAGTGGCCCGGGGCGAGACTGAACCTAATTACTCCCCTGATCCTTGCTGCTCTATAGTCAAATTAACTGTCCGTTTCATAACCGCACACACAAAGGAAACCAAAATCGATGCAGTAATCTTCTAAAAACCGGCAAACTCACACACTAAAATCAAAATATGACAGGTCATTTGATGGATTTTTCTTCTGTATCCAGACGGCGAAGTTATAGAGTAACCCACCTCAATGTATCATATAAATTGGAATTGAAGACACATTTTGCAACAATGTAGTTCTAATGTTGATTAGAGTTCAAAGCGAGATGATTGGTCGCAATGTTTGAAAAGAAGTTCGTTATAAATACATGTATCTATTCTATATATTTTTCTTCTTCGCTATAAATATAATATTATGTACTTACTTTGCCCTATTTTATTCTGCTCTCTTTGGGATTAATGTAAATATATAAATGCTAAGTAACTCTGTTTATCTATTATCTTATGTTATCAGACTGCTGATAAGATTGGAGAGGTTATCGCTTATTATATTATGTTTGGTCAATTATTTAAATATAATTGGGCAATTAAGCAACATTACCAAAAACATACTACTCCTAAAATTTATCACACACCCTATATTTAGCTCATTATCACTTATAAATTTCTAAAACCGGGAAAGAAATAGTACTATTTTTTTTTCACTATATAATCTCTTAAACATAATAATTCATAATTATTATCATGAATTTACAAACTTATTGCGATAATTGTGTGGTATGAAAATAAAGTGACCGAATTCATCGTAATTATACAGTGACAATAAAATATAGAAATTAAAAAGTAAAAGGGCATGCTCCGCTGGATTGGGTATGTAGAAATTATGAAAGAATATCGAATCAAACATCAAAATCGAGTTGAAGATTAAACCTGGCCGCGGGAGATCAAGGCCCATGTAGCATGATCAAGCTAGGAAGATTTTCAAAGATTAAGAAAGCCTTCGAAACGCGAATATATCAGTTTTTTTTTGAGACAATACGTTCTCTTTTTGATCTTAAAAAAATTCTGAATTTCGAGGCTTAACAACAATAAAAATATTAAACTACACTACAAATAAAAATAACAAAGACATCTATCTACAAACCTACATAATTAATAAAATAAATATAGGTACTTTAAAATTTTAGTTCATTTATGCAGATAATTTTTGCACACCTACATCATTATACAGCAAAAAGTTAATGAAAGCTTTGATTTACAAAGAGCTGACTCAATTATTTCTCCTTTACGTTCGTATCAAAATTCAGTTGACGTATTGTTAAATTAACACCTCACATATTATGTAATCATGCGTAAAACTGAAATAGTGTTTGTATTTATATTTATTAAAAGTCAACGTATTAATGTAGTATGTATGTAATGTAGGTTTAATGTAGCTTTTAGGTTCGTTATGGGATTTTTAAAATCAGGTAATTTATAGTACACCTGACCACATAAGTTATTTTTTCAATCAGAAAGAAAGTTACATGTTAGTTAGTATGTATATACTAACTTTAACTGTAACTTTCTTGTGGTGGCCGAGTTGGTTCGACCTTAGACTTAAAAATACTTAGGTCCCTGGTTCGAATCCCGGTGTGTACCAATGAGTTTTTAATTAAAAAAATATGTACATTTGTTTGACAACAACACTATAGTGCCTCGGAGAGCTCGTTAAGCTGTCGGTCCCGGTTTCACTATACCAACTTATGAAACTGTTTAAAGATGGGTTATTGAGTCTATTCAAAACATCGCGACAAGTCACTTGTTGTAGACTCATACCATCGGCTACGAGGTGGGATTAAAACCCCTCCGCTGGGTACCCTGGGGCCGTCTAAGCGGTCTCGGACTCCGTAAGGCACCGGCGATGATATGTTTGTATGTATGTATAGAAAGAACGTTGTGAATAAAATTATTAATATATGTAACACCATTTAATTCTTGCCCATCGTAAAACTTGTATATGTACGGCGTCCGAGACAGCCTAGACGGCCACAGGGAGGTGTTTTATTCATACTTTGTCGTAGCTAATGTATTGACTTTACACCAAATAAGTGGAAAGTGTAGTGGAATCAGATTACAAATTGGTATTGTGACAATAGGACCGATAACTTCACGAGCTATCTGAGGTGCGCCTAGAGGCAAAAGTTTAATTTTTTAAAAATAAAATCTCCTTGGTAGTACTCAGTGTGTATTTAGGCAATACTTTAATTCTATATTATGCTTGGGTTTCAATATAGCGCGATATACTTTATCCCTAAAAAAGTGGCCCCAGCCTAGTGGTTAAGTCACTGCGTAACTGATAACAAGGTTAAGCAGATGACAACAAGGCCGGACCTGGGATGGGTGACCGCTTTATACAACGAGGCTATATCATCATAAACACCGCAACAAGCTCGCCACTTTTTAGGTGTTGCCTCCGAATACCATCGGCAAAATGAAACGAAATGAAATTATTTATTTGCAGTAATTCCGAGTTTACAGAATAAGCATACTAGGCATGCAAAATAATGTGGTGAAATAATGAGGATGGGTTAATCTCTCCGCTGGGTACCCTGAGGCCGTTTAAACGGTTCTCGGGAGCAAAAAGGCACCCGTGATGATATTTATTTATTTCATACTTTATACCATTGGTGCATGCATAACCTACTTTTTAAACCTACGTCAAGTTAATCGAGAAATACATGAAAATAGATAGAAGGATTAAGTATGCCAATAATATAATAATATTCGAACATTCATGTGTTTGAATTATTTTATGTAAAATATTTATGCTTTATTGTGTTCACGCTTCAAAAGTCAAACGCATTCAGTGCATATTGCACTTTGATCATATTGTTGCTTTTCTAGGGCACGTTCATATTAATATCGTACGAGTACATTTTATAAAGCATTATTAACAATTGGCATCATATAAAATGATATGAATTCTGATATGCTGACAATCAAGAAATGTAAATACGAACTTTTAGCTAATTAATAATGCATTTTTACGTTATTTAAATGCGGAGCTGTGTCCGTTGAGAATTATAGATCTACTATTTTTGACAAGAGGCCATCATCAGATATCAGTCATCAAAACTGTATTAATAAAAAAATTGTGAACACATTCAAACTTACTCAAAATGTTCGTATTTAGTACTTATTACATACACTGCAAATAAATACTATTTAAAATAAAAATTATAAAGATACCTAAGAATAAAATAAATCTGTACGGTATACGCGCGGCTATGGTTAGGTCACCATGGATAAAAATTGGTGTTAGTAACCAATTTTTATCCAATCTCTTTGAAAAAATTTTTTGCTTGATGGCCACACGTTCCCATGCGTTGTCTTTAGTCTTCTAAAAATGTGAAGCTGCCAAGTCGACCTAGGTGGAAACTTATCCAGAGATATCGATTTACATCCAGGTTATAATGTTCGAAGAATTACCTTTTGCAGATAGCTAAAAGTAAAAATATGTAGAGATCATGAATTTCTAAAGTACATACCTCTGACGAAACCAAATGTTCTAATAACGGTATGTACTACCGACGAAATCAGCACTATTGGCCTAGAGGAAATCCTCTCGGAGTTCATGAAAGCCATAATCAGGTTCGTTTCTCTTTTAACTTTTGGTGTGGTGTAATGTCAAAGCAAGTCGTAATGGTAGAATTTTATTAAGGTACTCTTAATTCTGCCGTATATAACGACGTAATTTTAGAGAATCTCTAAAACCAGTTAAAAGAATGCCTCCTGTCGGAATTTTATTTTCAAGAAGACGGCGCACTGCTAGACAATAGCCGCCTTACGCGTTCCATTTTGAATAGACATTTCGGGATACAGTGGGACACATGGTCCAACTGGGTGGCTACCTCGCAACTCCGATCTAATGCCTCGATTTTTTTATGTGAAGTCACCTAAAAACGAAGTCTACAAAAAGAAATACAACAGTGTTCAGTAGCTGAAAGATTAACGCATCTTGGATTTTAAATGATATCTATCCAAGAAAGTTTTCAGCTGCTACTTGCTCAGTACAAAAACGAGTGAACGTAGTATATGTACTCAAACTTCAGTTGACCTTAAAGAATCTTTTGATGACAGTAAGAAATAGGATCGTTTGGCAATAAAGAATATTTCGAGTTGATTAATCGTTTTTCCGTATAAAATGTGTGGAAATGTTTTTCGCCATTTCTGTCATTTCTAGTACTAAACCTCAGTGGGTCCAGACTTTTGATCATTATAAGCAAATCAAATCATTTATTTCATGTAAATCTTTCAGATATTTATGAATAGTCAAAAAAAAAAAATGTTTAACAATGAGGTCTTAGAGTGAGTTTGGTTAGGCAGCTATTTATTATTAAAAGAACTACAAATATTTATTATACCTCGATATCAGATTTAGAACTTAACTAAATTTAGAAATCTTAATATGAAAATTACTACCAAACCGAACACATACTACATAACCAACTAGTGTAAGACTAGGTGGTTAGCTGATTCCATTGACCTGTCAATCATTATCTGCCATACAAGGGAGCCACCAAGGCGACCAACTTCACCGACCATATCCACGGCTTAAATATTTATTCTAAATAAAAGGTTAGTAACGAATCACATATATATAAATAAGCAATGATTTATTTATTTAAGGCATTAAGCTCGCCTATGTACAATTTTGTGCAATAAAGAATTTAAAATAAATAAATAAAAATTATATTATAATTTAAAAAAGAGGATTTTTTTTTTCCCAAAATCTGTAAATGCAGTTTAGCATATCTTAAAAAAATATGGATGGTCTCCTAGGAACGTTTTTTTGTAAGTATAACGGTTAAGGTAACCTGCCCTTACTGTCCCGCCTCAAAAATCCATTCTGTATATATTTCCATTTCTTGTTTGTCAATGTATCAGGGTTCATGTCATTGTATATGATGTCAATTGTTAATAGGGCTTTAGCAAATGTGTGTTGAGGGTCTTATATTTTTCAAAATTCAAAATTACTCTAAATATATGTGATTAAGAAAATAAAATAAATATCATCACAGGTGCCTTACGGCGCCCAAGACCGCCTAGACCTCAGGCCTCAGTGTACCCAGTGGAGGGGTCTTTAATCCCACCTCGTCGTAGACGTGTAGACGTCTACACCGAACAAGTGGCTACCTCGTCGCGATGTTTGGATATACTAAATAACCCATCTATAACTAGTTTCACAAGTTGGTATAGTGAAACTGGGACCGATAGCTTAACGTGCTGTCAGAGCGAGGCACTATTGTGGCGTTGTTAAACAAATGTACATATTTTTTTAGATAAAAACTCATTGGTACACACTGGGGTTTGAACCAGGAACCTTAGTGTTTTTAAGACTAAGGTCTACTAACCAACTCGACCACCACATATATCGAGTTAGATATTATATTATATTTTACTAAACATGTATACATAAAATTCTATAAAGAGTTAGATATTATATTATATTTTACGGAACATGCATACATAATAAAACTCAGTCCTGAAGATGTTTCGAGGAGAAGCGAAACACGTATGATTACTAGCAGAAGAATTTATAATAAAGTAAATATTATTATTATTTATATTAAATAATGGATTTCGACAAAAGAACGCCTGATTCAATTATAGAAAACTTTACGCAAACATAGTTGTAGGTAAACGTTTGTTATGAAAGAAAATGCCTTTTCTTATTTAGTATAAAATTGCTGGACTTCCCACCATAGCCTATAGCTTTGGTGTAAATCGGTTTGCACTTACACGATTTTAGATAAAAAGTGTTGTTTCAGAATGTAAAGATTTAAGCGAAAGCTTCTCGAAGTCCTATGTCAAAGCTCTTCATTTTAAAAAGCCTTTGTACGAAAATTCTGATAAAAAGCAGATGTAGTACTTCCTGAAAACATTGTATAGAATTTTTAAATAAAATGTAGGCAGCGTCGTAAATATTTTCTAGTTCTAGGAAATAGTTTCATAGAAATATCGAATTTATTTACAAAATATTTTGCTTTATGGCTCTTTCTATATTCTAGCTATGCAGCGCGAGTATTTTCAACCTTTACTTTCCAATAAAACAAAATATTAAAATTTAAACAAGAAATAATAATAAAAAAATTGGACACACTAAAACGATATAAATATATATATATATATATTTGTATACTATGTAAGTATGTTATCACATTTTTATAAACATTACTAGCTGCTGCCTGCAACTTCGTAAGCGAGTTTATTATAAAATATATATATCATATTATATTATAACATGTTGAAGCTTTATATAATGTAGGTATATATAACCCAGATTTATAAGTATAATTTTAAATTTTGGTAAGTACTTACCTACCACTCAGTAAAGATGACAAAAACAAACGAAGTTGCCCTTTTATGTGCAACTTCGTACAAAAAATAGAATTTCTCAAAAACTAATTTATAAAAACAAAACTATTTTAATGCAGTTTTATGACACTTAAATATACCTACCTATTTTTTTTCATAGCATACTTTATATCTGAAACTTTTTCTAAGAAAATCTCAAAACAACAACACCTGTATATTCCGTATATGTATATTGAGCTTACTTCGGCTTAAATCAGTTCAGCCGTTCTAGCATGATTGAATAACATACGTCCATACAAACTTTCGCATTTATATAGGAAAGTAAGGTTAAAAATTACAATTTTATACAAAATATAAAATTTTTAATATACAAATTATTTATTTTGTTGTATAAAAATATGACTAACAATTGGGCGGTTCTAGTATTAAGAAAAAAATTAAGCTTTTTTTTACTTTGGCCACATCAAGATTCCTATAATCCTTACAATATATAAAAAATGCAATATTTATGGAACATAATTATTCTAAAATGAAAAAGCTGTTACTTTATTATTTGGCTGCACATTTGTCAGTTTATATTTCATTAGCAAGGGCATTATTTAAAACATCGTTGTGACCAAGAAGGTGCTGAAAAGTACTCATGTAACCTCCCCAAACTGTCGACCGGTTAGTTACACCCTTACTTCCGAATCCTCATGTACGTAAGCCATTCCATTAAAGTATGTGCAGCGAGGCCTTTCGTATGAAAGCCACCCCATTGCTATACATGCAGCGAGTCCTCACAAATTAAAGCTTCCCCATTAATGTACGTGCGAGTCTTCACGAACACGGAACAGGCGTAGGAGTGTATTCACTCGACCTAAACATTAGAATTTCAACAGCTCTTGGCACACATGCTTCCATCTTCCAAACAGAGTGTATAGCCATAATAGAAGCCACAGCGGCAATACGCGCAATAAAGATAGAAGAAAATGGTATACGCATACTATCAGACAGCGCAACCGTACTACTAGCATTGAAGAACAAACAGATGAACTCAAGTCTGGTAAAACAATGCCACTACGCACTGGAGACTATATCAGTTGGTAACAGGGTCACTCTCCAGTGGATACAGGGACACAGCAACTCCCTCGGTAACGACGCGGCTGACGAACTGACGAAAAGAGGTTCGGCTACAACACCGGTAGGATCTAAACCGTATGTACCGTTATCTTTTAATCAGTTGAAAAGTTGGCTACGCGACAATACCTTCAACCATTACTGTACGTATTGGGCTAACTTACAAAACTGCAGGCAGGCCAGAGAGGCGGTCACCAAACCTAGCTCAAGCCTAGGTCGGAACCTGCTCAATCTCAACAGAGGTAACCTTCGTATGGTGGTGGGTATACTTACCGGACACTTTCCATTAAACAGGAACCTTACAACTTTAGGTATCACCAACAGCCCTCTATGTAGAGCTTGCATGGAAACGGAAGAAACACCTACCCATGTGCTGCTTCATTGCACCGGGGTGGCTTTACAACGGGCAAAAATCCTCGGAACACCGAGGTCGCTTCTTGAGGCCTGTGGAAGACCCGGACTTCTTGTCGCCTTCTGGAAGGAGCTGGGCTGGCTAGAATAGTCAGCCGACTCACGCAAAAAGACCTCTCATAATCTCTTGGCTAATTTCGGAAAACGAGCCCGCCATGAACATGAGTCTTTACGTGCGTAAGCCACTCCATTAATGTACTCTGTGGAAGTCTTCGCGTACGTAAGCCGCTCCAATACTATACGTGCAGCGAGGACTCACGTGCGTAAGCCACTCTCTCAATATACGCGGAGGATATCCTCACATACGTATCCCATTCCATTACTGTACGTGCAGCGAGTATTCAGTCCTCATGTACGTAAGCCACCCCTTTACTGTACGTGCAGCGAGTACTGAGTATAATGTAAGCAATCGGAGATATCACATACGTTAACCACTCTATTACTATACGTGCTGTGAGTACTCACGTGTGTAAGCCACCCATTTACTGTACGCGGAGGGAGTCCTCATGAATGAAAGCTATCCCATTAATGAACGTGCAACAAGTCTTTACGTGCGTAAGCCACTCCATTAATGTACTCTGAGGGAGTCTTCGCATACGTAAGCTGCTCCAATACTATACGTGCAGCGATTACTCGTAAGCCACTGTATCAATATATGCTGATAATGTCCTCACAAACATATCCCATTTCATTACTGTACGTGCAGCGAGTATTCAGTCCTCATGTACGTAAGCCACCCCTTTACCGTACGTGCAGCGAGTACTAAGTATAATGTATGCGGGGGGAGACTTCACGTACGTGAGCCACTCTATTACTATACGTGCAGTGAGTACTCACGTGCTTACAAGCTACCTCATTACTGTACGCGGAGGAGTCCTCATGAATGAAAACTTCCCCATTAATGTACGTGCAACGAGTCTTCACGTGTTTAAGCCACTCCATTAATGTATTCTGAGGGAGTCTTCAGGTACGTAAGCCGCTCCAATACTATACGTGCAGCGAGTACTCACGTACGTAAGCCACTCTATTACTATACGTGCAGTGAGTACTCACGTGCTTACAAGCCACCCCATTACTGTTCGCTTAGGGAGTCCTCACGTTTGTAAACCACTACATAACTGTACGCGCAGCGAGTCCTCACGTACGTAAGCCACTCCAATACTGTACTTACACCCATTTTTTACGTACGTTATCCACCAACCAATAGTAAGGGCTCAGTATACGTTGAGTAATGAAGTAGCATGTGGCGCAAGGACTCCACTTAAATATGGGGCCGCTTACAATGTATGTTTACAACCTCATGATTGTACGTATGTTGGTTTAGATGCCATTTACTTAATGGTTTTACGAGTTGATTCCGATCAGTGATGTACCGAGATCATTACAGCCAATACGTTTCACGTAATTTCGCCAGTTACTTTCTTACTTATGTCCTAGAAAAGTTACTAGTGTATTTATAGGTTTTAATATCAATATAAAAGTACACGCTTTGATCATAATATTAAATAACATAATAAAGGAGTATTTTTTATTATCAACTATGTATATAAAATTATGTACCTATATGTAAAAAGTTGCTGTATCACGTACGAATCGCAGTTGTAACGCGGCTACATGGCTGTTTAATATGTAACTATGTAAATATTGATTGATATACAAAGCACGTTACCTTAATTTGTTTATGTCTCTAAAAAAAGTTTGCTATACTGCACTTAGGTTCATGGCTATTCGTTAGTTAAAGCAAGTCATTAAGATGTAGTTTAATAAAAAAAACACCTAAGGCACTATATTTCATCGATGTGCGAAAGTTACAAAAAACATTCCGTCTGACCGTCAAGGTCAGAGTTGAACAAATGTGTTTTGTTTTCGACATGTGTATTTAGATGTTGACTTATGTGTTTTAACATATAACAACATTTAATTAAAATACTATAATAGTGAAGTTTTGTAAAGATGCTCACTAAGATTTAGACTATCACTAAGTATTGATTTATACCCATAATTTGATTTTATTCATATATTTGTTAGAGTGGTTCTATAACTTCGCTAGGCCAGTTAATTTTTAGCCTCTACTGTTGAAACTTTTGAATCCCTTTTCTAAAATAAATATAGCGACAAGCTGGCTCACCATTTTTTTGTACAGCGGGTCAGCATGGCTATTCAGCGCGGAAACGCCGCCAGCGTCACGGGCACATGTCATGCTGCTGATGATAGGGACCTACTTTTCTAACCCCTCTTATTATTAATTAATTTTCTTTCTACTCTACATTTTTGTACTCTACATTTTCGTAAACTTTTTTCTTGAATAATCGATTATCTATTTAAAGCAGAAATATCTATATTACTAATAATATATGTTTCCCTGTTTTCCTGTTTTACTTACCCCAAAAACAGCGAAAGGGAATCAATAGGACTAACCTAACGAATTATCATATCTGGCTATATGCATTATAACTAGCATAAAAAGTCGTTCAATCTTGAAAAGCTGATATACATAGTCTGGCCATAAATACTGTTACAATTAAGAATAAAAAAAAATATTTCATTTGAATTTGGAATCTGTCATTTTTATACGATTGTTCGTTGTGTTTTCTCATTTTGGCGCCAATACATTGTACAATATTTTGCAATATTAAAATGGAGTGGGGTGATAAAGTGAACCGAATCGCTGTGATTGCATTACACCACAGACACAAAGTAGGTATGGAGCCAAATGCAATTTTAAAAACTCTCCATACACTTGGTATTAGTCAAATATTTATGTACCGGGCTATTAATAGGTACAATGAGACCTCTTCTGTTTGTGACAGAAAAAGATCTGGCCGTCCACGTAGTGTTCGTACGAAAATGGTGATCAAAGCAGTAAGGGAAAGAATTCGAAGAAATCCTGTCCGAAAGCAAAAGATTTTATCTCGGGAGATGAAGATAGCACCTAGAACCATGTAGCGTATTTTAAGAGATGACTTAGGACTTGCAGCTTATAAGAGCACTGGTCATTTCGTATCTGATAATTTAAACAAAAATAGGGTTGTAAAATCGTAACGCAAAAAAAAAAAAAAATCTGTGACCTCCAGAAAAAAAAAATTACGGATGAGAAATTTTTTACAATTCAGCAACATTTTAACAAATAAAATGACCGTATTTATGCTCAAAGCTCTAAGGAAGCTTCCCAATTAGTCGACTGAGTGCAAAGTGGTCATTATCCGACTTCAGTGATGGTTTGGTGGAGTGTTTGCTATGAAGGAGTGACTGAGCTATATGTTTGTGAAAAAGGTATCAAAACATCGGCCCAAGCGGCATCAAGATATCATTATTGAGAAGGTAGTTAGGCCCCTTAACACCACCAGGTTCAATAACCAAGTATAGTCCTTCCAGCAAGACTCAATGCTCTAGTCATAAAGCTCGGTCCACCCAGTCTTGGTTGGAAGCGAACGTTTCGAACTTCATCAAAGCTGAAGACTGGTCGTCGTGTAGCCCAGATCTTAATCCGCTAGATTATGATTTATGGTCAATTTTAGAGAGTACGGCTTGCTCTGAACGCCATGATAATTTGGTATCCCTAAAACAATCCATACGATTGGCAGTGAAGAATTTTCCCATGGAAAGATTGCGTGCTTCTATTGATAACTGGCCCCAACATTTAAAGGACTGTATTGCAGCCAATGGAGACCACTTCTAAAACTACTAATACTGCTAACACTAAATAAGCTTTTTATATTTTAAATTGTTTTATATTTATTTATTAAACTAACACACTGTAAAAGTAATAAATGTTATTTGCAATAGAAAAAAAATGTTTTTCTTTGTTACAATATTTATACCAAGACTCGATACCTGATATTTATTTAAAGTTATTGTGCTTAGACCTAAAATTTATAAACATTAAAGAATATAGTTAACAGGTTTAAAAAACCCCGGTGGATATCAAATACAGGGTGAATTTTTCAAGTGTGCCTTCAGGGCCAAATCCTAAACTAGGAATAGCGAAAAATTCTCAGAGGAGCTCAGGGACGATTCCGATAAAAACTAAAACGGCATTATTAGATTTTTGATGTATTGAAAATAATGGCTATCATTTCAAACAATTTATTAGTTAGGGCTTAAAAACATTAAACATATTTCCTTAAAAATTTGCATATTTCTTTTAGACTGGGAGAGAAAGAAAGAAAGAAAGAAAAACTTTATTTTCGCTTTAAACACAATTATGATATATAGACATTAATAGAATATATTCAAATATAATTACAAACATTAACATATGATTTTTTTTTTACCACGAGTGTGTTGCGTGGCGACTAAAAGGTAATCAGCTCAGTATAAGCTACATCGTTCTAGGATGAAGCACTGATTTTCAGCTGACGCCTGTGTTAGAGTTATACAGAATAACTCAATGTTTACTTATAATTACAAATGTATACAATTTTAAGCAATTTTACAGGGGACGACAAAATTTTACATACAGATTCACAAATAACACTATCTAAATATAATACAATGAAGAATAAATAAAACCATCACGGGAATGACAAAATTGGTTATACACTGAAGTCATACATTATATAGGTACTGTAACATAATACAAGTGTAGGCAGGTTTAAATCAGAATAAACAAAATTTAACAACGCAAGATTCTATGAGCATCAACGGTCGCAAGCATACTCATACACAATATGAAAATGTGAAGAATTTGTATTATTTAATACTATTGTTGTTATTATTATAATTATAATTATTATGAATATAAATTATTATTAACGAATTATCATTATGAATTATTATTATCATCATTAACAATTAAAATTACTATTATCAATTGAAATTACTATTATCCATCATTATTATTTTTATTAATTATTATTATCATTATCAATTATTATTATTATCAATTGTTTTTATTAACATTTTCAATTATTATTATCAATTATTAATTTGATTATCTATTATTATCAATAATTAGTATCATTATCTATTATTATCAATTATTAATATTATTAACAATTATTAATATTATTAACAATTATTATTATCATTATCAATTATTATTATAAATATCAATTATTATTATAAATATCTATCATTATTATTATTGTTACTCGGGATATAATTGACTTATTAACAGACTTTTTTTTTATTTGGTTTTAAATGCAGTTGACGACTGCATGTTCTGCAATGGTGGGGGCAAGTTGTTCCAAATTTTTGCAGCCGCGTATCAGAAATAGCCCCAAGAGAGAGAGAAAACGTTCTTCCAATTTCTACTGCATATCTTTTTAAGAATTAATAATTAACCCCAAAATATGAAAGATAGAAGGGTTCTTGGCCGCCACATGCTTGCACGTCATAAAGAAAATGGCTTTTCTTTCTGTAAAGAATTTTAGTGATTTTCGTGATATTATTGCCTGCCTTTTTAACATAAGATAGTGCAAACAAAGTCAAGCTATCGTAATTAATGGCATGCAATTCACAACAGCCGAAGGGGTCAACGGGTTGTGTGAAAATGAGAAAAAAATAGAACATTTCCGTGGTGTCGAAATGCATGCCGATGTTAAACATTAAAGTTTTCATCACAAAAAAATTCAATTGTCATGTGCCCCTCGTATATATATGGGTGGAAAATTTTGGGAAAATGGTGTGAAAATTCAATACCACTTTTCCGTGATTTATACTTAAATACAAATGCCATGCATGTTGCACTGGATCATTTTATTATTTAAGTAATAACAAATGTTGCAAAAAAATTTACGCATATTTGTATCACTACTTCAACAGCATTCAAGTTATGATTTTTTTTAAATTCAATTTTAATGATTCCTAATTCCCGAATTTTGTGATCGAGATGCCGCCTATTGAAAGAGGCATAAAAGTCACAAAGGGCCATATTATTTAAAATTATTTTTTAAGTCTTCAAAGATTTAACTCTCCGGTCATACGAGGGGCGCATGCCAATTTTCGCAGTTTTTTTTTTGTGATAGAAACTTTAATGTTTCACATCGGCATGTGTGCAAGAAGCATGGAAACAAAATTATTCAGTCCCAGATTCTCGCATGGGTGCGTTACGCACCGCTGAAAAAACTTAACTATTACTTACTGGTGGCTCTTGTGGTAACTTAAGCGACGTGTTTCCTGGGTACCCAAGGAATGCAATATCTTCCTTGTCTTCTGAACCACTAACATGCCACGCAATTACTATTCAGACATAACATTACTACGTTGGATGGATTAACTTCACAAAGCGACAAATCTGTCAATTATTTGTAGGCGCCTAAATACATGGCGAATGAAACACTACACACAAAATTAACAATATAAATTATTAGCGGCCTCACAAATTTACTCAGAACAAAAACTACCTGATCACACAACAGAACTGTCATCGTGTCATCCTGTTTTTTCTTTTTTCCTTGTGTCAAGAACGAAAAGGCAAGCTTTTGCCCATACAGCCTTATCAATACCGAACAGCATGCATTTTGTCAACACGGAACTTTCCTTTTTTTCTCATTTTCACACAACCCTTTGAGCCCACTCGGCCATTGTGAATTGCATGCCATTAATTACGATAGCTTGACTTTGTTAAAACTACCTTATGTTACGAAGGCAGGCAATATAATATCACGGAAAATCACTAAAATTCTTTACAGAAAGAAAAGCCATTTTCTTTATGACGTGCAAGCGTATGGCGGCCAATAACCTCTCTATCTTTCATATTTTAGGGTTAATTATTAATTCCTAAAAAGGCATGCAGTAGAAAATGTGAAAACGTTTTCTGTAATCATCTCCCAGTCTTCCGTTTGAAGTTACTTTCCACCATTTCCTTCTTCATTATATTCTTTCTTTCGACATTATAAGCTGGTGCAATAATACAGGATGCGTTTTTTTTTATCAACCACTTTGATTCCCCGCTAGGTGAATAAATTAAAAAATAATCTAATGATGCAGTTTTAGTTATTATACAAATCGGCCCCGAGACTCCTTAGAGCATTTTTCGCTATTCCTTGTAGATTTGTCCTTGAAGACACACTTGAAAAATTCACCCTGTATAATTCAATTAATTGGTTTGCCTCGCATAGCACGTTAAACTATCGATTCCAGTTTTACTATGCCAACTTCCTAAATGAGTTATTGGCATCTATACAATCACCGGGGCGAGCTGGCCATTTGTTAGTTGCAGACCCAGAATACCAACGACGAGGTAAAAATAACCCTACCGCATATTGAACATATGGGCACAATACCTTCGCTAGGCTGACCGAAACAGCTAAAACACCGGTCAAGTAACCTAGTTTTTGTCGAAGTGGCGGTCTTCTTTCAGGGTGTGGTTACGAAACGGGCAGTTGATTTATCGATAAAGCGACAATATTTAAGTATTCGTAATGCAATATAATAGAAATGGCCTCAGGGTACCCAGCGGAGTCTCCCCTCATCGTAGTATAAGTCTACCTACACTGAACAAGTGGTTAGCTCATCGCGATATTTGGATAGCCTCAATAACCCATCTATAAACAATTTCACAAGTTAATATAGTGAAACTGGGACTGATAGCTTAACGTGCTCTGCGAGGCACTATAGTGGTGTTGTCAAAAAAAAAACATAATTAATATAATAAATATTCTATCACAACCCCTCGATAGAGCTATTATAGTAATTGTTATTTTAGCAATAACCCAATACTCCTCCATATTACTACTACATAGTCCAGACTTACATGTACACCCCATTGATGCACACATTCCCAAGTAAACATGGCGAGACGAGACGGCTTTATTCGGATGGGTCAGAAATAGGGACCACAATTATAATTTTTTACTTGGCTCATTTTTTTTTACTACTATATTTTTATTTTATAATAAAATGTAGGATAGTTTGCACATATTGCTCTGATCATAAAATAAGCTCTAGGCTTGTATTATGTGTACCAGATACAATGATATAATACATATTATATTTTATAAACACACAGACCATGACAAATTGTACAGAAAAACGTATTTTAGTCCAATGTGTTTAAACACATTGGATTCCTACTTTACGTGACGATAATAAAATCCTCAAAACTAATCTGCAAGATTGTTTTCTCCTACAAGAAGACATTAACACGTTATTATATTTGAATTAATATATATATATTATATATTCGGTATTGCTATAGCCTATACAGCCGTATGGGCAAAAGCTTGCCTTTTCGTTCTTGACACAAAAAAAAAAGAAAAAAACAGGATGACAGTTCTGTTTGTATGGACAAGATGGTTTGTTCTGAGTAAATTTGTGCGGCCGCTAATAATTTATATTATAAATTATGTGTGTAGTGTTTTATTCGCCATGTATTTAGGCGCCTACAAATAATTGTCAGATTTGTCGCGTTGTGAAGTTAGGTACCATCTAATGTAGTATTATTATGTCTGAATAGTAATTGCGTGGTATGTTAGTGGTTCAAAAGACATCGAATATATTGCATTCCTTGGGTACCCAAGGATCTCGTCTTTGTAGTAAGAGCCACCAGTAAGTAAGTTTTTTTTCAGCGGTGAGTAACGCACCCGGGAGAGAATCCTGGACTAGTTTTGTTTCCCGGCTTCTCGCACAATATATATTATTAACTTTACCAGAAAACCTAATCCCATTACTTATAGTTATAAAGGTGGGCCCAATCCGACCCAATTTGTGAAGGTTTGCCTACAGAAACAAAATTACTTTTAAATTAATAAGGTATATCCCACTTTCCATTTTAAGTTTTTTTTTTTTTTTAAACCATGAGAATAAAATATTACAAGTGATTTAAAAGTTGAAGATATTTATTGCAAAGAACAAAATAGAATTTAATTGAAGGAATTGTATTAAAAAAACACCATGCGTATGAGTACTCGGTCTGGCGGCATATATAATGCTATCTCTCTCGCACATTAGTCAGGTAGAAACCGGTTTTAACACGTTCAAATTCAAACGCTTTCACATGGCACGATCGAAGTCTCTCGTCATTTGTCGTTGCGATCTGTGCGTTCTTCTATTGTTTTTATTATCAACTACTATTGCGTGTTTACTAGACTGATTGTTTGCTTTTGAATTGGATTTCGTCGATATGGAAGGACAAAATAGGTGTGTTTCTTGTGGCCGATCTGTGTTGCGGCGCAGAAAACATACAAAAAACCTTACAGGGATTTTTTTCGATCGAGATATCGCCAAATTGTTATTGCAATCACGACATTTCAGGGCCAAGAAATACTACACGTATATATTGGTGATGAATCCAGCAAGAAATGGTAGAGAGAGTATCGAGGAATACTACTGCTCTTGCATTCATGGCCGCCGCACCATTGGTAGCTGCGCACATGTAGCCAGCGTGGTATATTTTTTATCTTGGGCCAGGCATCAAGATCAAATAGATACGCCCGCGGGATTTTTAGATGATACAATTGTACCTGTTGATATTGATGGAATAAAATAAATCTTATAAATAAATCTTTTTTTTTACAAACCATGAACAATTATCGAAATTCTACACTATTTTATTTCTATAGATTCTGGATATATTTTTTGTACTAAGTGAGATAGTACGATTACTGTAGATATTAATCAAGTTGAAATAAACCTCAGTATTTTTTTTTTCTAAGATACAGAATTTCATTTTCTGTCTGATTCCCATTATTTATGGTAATGCGACCCATATATTCGTAAACCTGAGATATATGTCGAAACATCCCACATCAATTAGTTTCTGTAGGTCATGGGTAAATTTTTCATACTTTGCCCAATGACCTTTGACAGTGATGCGATTAATTGAACGAATGATATGAGTTACTTAGAAATCTGTCTCGATATTGTAATCTGACCTTTATTCAAAACGCATATAGAAAGTACTACACAAAAGGATTTTACGATGATTGAATATATTCTTAGTAAGGTGAGTAAAGGCACAGAAGAAATAATAGTACAAGTAATAAAGTTT
This sequence comes from Monopis laevigella, assembly GCA_947458855.1. NCBI lineage: Eukaryota > Metazoa > Arthropoda > Insecta > Lepidoptera > Tineidae > Monopis > Monopis laevigella. The sequence continues at coordinate 18,693,748 of OX381576.1, forward strand.
TTAGAGTAATTTCCACGTTTATCCTGCTATATAACTCGTATGTCCTATTTTTATTTTTACGAGTTTTTCTAATATGAAATTGAATCCTCAATATAAAGTCCATATAGGTATTATTGGATCGTAGAATAAGTATTTAATTTATTGGATCGTAGAATCGAAAGAGATAATATTATTATCTTAATATAAATTAATAACTGCCTTACTGATTCCCCTTATCTTACAAGCAATACCAAATGTAGGTAGGTATCCCCGTTCCAAATTCCGTTGTATAAATGTATGATTCGAAAACTGTTCTCAATTTACTTTAAAAAAATTGTTACTTAGAGATGATTTTTTTGTATTTTTTTTATATACCTGACATTATATTTTGTTTTTTTCTGGTATTTGTTTGTATGTTTGATTATATCTTTATATTTTTTTGCATTTCTATACTTTTTCTAGGCTCAATTTCAAATTAAATTCAGTATTTACTAATTATATACATAAGCTTATATGTTATTTGAACTATGGATATGTTTAATATTACTTATTTATTTGTATCTATTGTGTAAATATTTGTACCGTCTGTTTCTATAAAACTGTTATAAATAAACAAAAATAAAAAAACAACATTTAAATATTATTTTTTGGCCACCCTACTTGGTACTGTTACCCCAGACGGGAAATATTTTGTTAAAATATGCACGCAAACCCCATGCGGAAATGGATTGCAATCCTGTACGAAGTCGCCCCGGTCGATCGGCTTGTCTAGAAGTATTATAATGTAATTACAACGTCATATTCATATTGAGACTTATGGCCTTCTTCATAAAAAACTTATTGAAGAACACTTTAGTTAAAATAGGTTTCGTCTCTTTTACGGTTATTTATTATTGGTGATGAAAAAAAGTGACAAAACCTACTATAACTAAAGTGTTTTTCAGGGCCTCAATTAGTTTTTATGAAAGGTGTTAATATTTAGTTTATTTTGAACTACAAAATTCAATAAAGGTAAAATATTTTTACTTATTTAGTTATGCCTTCTTCCGTGGTCTAGTTGGTTGCATCTTTGTCGTTTTCATGTTTAGAATATTCAATATGTTTTAGTATCGTTGTTTATAGTACCATATACCTAGTTTAAGCTTTGAGCTAGAACTTGTCTATTATTAGTGACTAGTGTACTATTTATTATTATGATATCGTTATTAATAAATATGGTAAGATCATTATTATCATCATCAGTCTCATGTTAATTATGTCTGTAACTCTATTCCAACTCGCGTCAGGAATCGTATTTTGTCATCTGATAAGTACATTACCTACGCAAGTTTTCACCCTAAGTGATTCAATATACTTGGCGAGTACGGAAGGTTGTACTATGGGCTAATGCAAGACTCTACTGATTAAATCGAACAACTTTTACCTTGGAACCATGTGACGCATATTAAACATATTTTTGACTTCTTTATACTTGGCCCGTTGCAGTGCCTAGCGGGCGTGTGTGGCGGACGTCGCGTCCGATCACAAAATGCACAGAGCTCATGCAACAGGCCTTACAAATTGGTTATTTTCCTTTGCGACACAAGGTTCCATGGGACAGTTTTTCGATTTGATCAGTAGAGCCTCATATTAGTCGAAAGTACAAAGTTGCCATATATCCGGAGGTCGTGGATTCGATTCTCACTCATTGCAAAAAAACTTGTGAGTAGTGAATTTTCTGTACAGTTTGTCATGGTCTGGGTATTTATAAAATATAATATGTATTATATCGTTGTTGCTGTTACACATAGTACAAGTCTAGAGCTTAGTTTGTGAACAGAACAATATGTGTGAATTGCTCTACATATTATTATTATATGATGATTTTATATTACATATGCGTGTATACACCTACACCTATAGCGATTGCTCACTTCTACACTCTGGAATTTGATCTTTGGTTATCTGTTTGCATCAGATACGATCCGTCTACTGACATTTCAACTTCAGGGCTAAACTATGTCGATATGTCTATATTCCCGATTGTTGCTACAAGATAAATTTCGAGCAAAGTTATTTTTGAACTTGCTCGCGTTGACATAGTTGTTAAATTGTTATTTAAATAAATCGGGCTTTGCTAAAGTTTTTTTTTATCGGTGCACGGCATGTGAATTTACATAGAACACGGCAAACCTGGTGATAATCAGACCTACTAAGTCCATTGCTGCTTAACAATATTGATCGCTCCCAGTATGGCGGCTAAATGATGCGGTTACGAAATGGGCGGCGACAAAGAAGTACTTATTTGCATTACGAGGATTGATTTTAATATCCTCGCTCCTTTATCGTCAAATCAATCACCAGCACTCCTTTCAGCACCATGAAAGGAGACTACTACCTCGACAAGAAATCAATGCAGTAGTTTCCGGAAAACCGGAGAACCCACAGACTAAACCCGAAAGATGATTAGGTCACTTGACGGTTTTTGCATTTGTATGGGCGGTGGTAATGAGTTCGGTCGGTCGGCCTAGCAGAGTTATAGAGGTCTTCCTTTTACCTAAGCTGAAAAGTAGTGATATCAAATGTTTTCAAGGAAAATTGCGTTTAGTTCCGCTATATTTAAAGAATAATTTACAAAGTATACTGCGGTCTTAAACTTATAGGTTTTCATATCTTATTCTAGTATCGTGCATTTTGTCACTATTTATAGTTTGCAGCTGTACCTACCCCATTGTTATGCGACGTAATATTTTATAATAATGATTTGAACAATTAGAAATTTATTGTACATATTTAGTCTTTTTTTTTATCATTTCAAACATGTTTTTAGTTAAGGCAATAAAAATTAAATACCTAAGCGAAATAAAATATATGTACTTACACAAAACGTATGTAAATAACCTATAAATTAAAATGGTTTCCAAACTTGCCATGCGGCATAGTCCATGCCCATGACGCTGACAGTGTTTCCTCGTTAAATTATAAGGCTAATTTATTGTGAGAAAAACGCCGCCATTCTAGGGTCACCCGAGACGAGGACCAATCTCGTTTCCAAATCTTTTATTAATATTTTAGTGTCCCATGACCACGGACTGAAAGTTTCCACGGCAAACGCCACAAATATATTGATGAAATAGTTCATCAATATATTATATTTGCGGCGCCTGAGAGATTGCATTTTCGGAAGCCGCTCCGAATCTCAGCAAGTCTTATTATATAACTTAACTAGCTGGTGCCCACAAAATAATATAAACTATACACAAAAAAAACGCACTAAGCACGTCATGTGGAGCTATGAGGTTCTTTACAAATTTTTTAAGATTATTATATTTTGATTCTGTTGGTCTATTTTGATGAAATAAACGCCAAATATTACTTCCAATAAAGCTTCTTATCTTTACGTGATGCTTACATAAATGAACGAACAAACACCAAAATAACAAAGAAAAAATCCTAAACCTTTATTACTTATTTCTCGCGTCCTTCAGTACTTTTCTAAAAGTCTACGATTTTATTATATGTATAGAAAGAAATAAAGAAAGAAAGAAGGAAAAACTTTATTTGACGGCCACGAACAGAATACACACATTTTTTTTTTTTTTTTACAAAAATAATTGATTGTTGTATCCGGTGGTCGTGGGTTCGATTCCCACCCATGGCAAAAAAAATAGTACTTTTTTTCTACAGTTTGTCATGGTCTGGGTGTTTATAAAATATCATATGTTTTATATCGTTGCTTCTGGTACACATAGTACAAGCCTAGAGTTTAGTTTGTGACCAGAGCAATATGTGTAATTTGTCCTACATATAAAAAAAAAACAAACAGGAAATCAGCTCAGCACATGCTACAGCAATACATTGCTGTAACGCTGTGTAACATTTTCAGTTGATGCCTTAAAGAGGACGTCCGGCTTTTAGATACAGTAGGTAGGTACTGAAACAATCTATATAAATATAAGAGAATAAGAAAAAAGGACATCAAATACATACAGAGAATATTTACACAAACACTTATAAGTATTGTCATCTCACTTCTTTTACTTAACGCAACATATACAACAGACACCGGGTGATAGAAGAAGGGAGTTAAAAGTTTTTGGAGGTTGGAAGGGCGACTGTGGTCAACCTAGGCTCGTTGCATAGAGCAGTATATTGACCTACCAACCAAAACAAATTGTTAATCATTAACAAACCAAATTACAAATTACAGTAATTGTTTTTATTTTTAATACAAAATATTACATATGCATATTTTAATTATATTTAATGTATAGATTTATACACATCATTTAGTAATACGAAGATTTTATACATTATAATATCTTGAACACCTAGTTAAATGAAAACCTTGCTGTGACGGATAGTCTCTAGGTTTAACGAGTTAAATCTCCTTTAGAGAGGATTGGTCTGCGTTAGATTGGTGAGTGTAGCACGCTGATAAATAGTGAGACAATTCAGGTCACTTAAGTCCTGATAAATAGTCTTTTACTTTCAAAAATCGTTTCAGTTTAAAGCGGCTAAAGACCAGGATTAAATCTGATATTGCATAATATATAACCTATATCAGTATTCATAACAACTTATTGTCCTTGAAGGAAATAAATAAATACCTACACTTTAGTTAAAGTAGGTTTTGTTTCTTTTTTTGGCGACAAAAATAAATTTGCGTAAATAACGCTATTTTAACTAAAGTATCCACTAATCTATTGTCAATCTTGCATTAAAAATATGTAGTATTAAGTATAAGTTTTATTATACCAACTTGTAAAACTATTTATAACCCATCTGCGTTATTCAGTCTATCTAAACACAGCGACTAGCTTGCTACGACGAGAAGGGAATAACACCATACCGCAGGGTAACCTGAGGCCATCTAAGCGGTCTCGCCGACGTAAGACTCCCGTGATAGTACAATGCATAAAAAAATTGCACCTTAGGTAACGGTAAAACGTTTTCATTTAACATATATATTTTTTAATCTTCGCTTTTTTAAATCTGCGCTACTGCAAAGCAAAACCTTTATCGATATTTTTTTTCATAAGAAAAAAATCTTCGAGAGTAATATCAACATCGAAAGCTTCGAGGGAGAGAGTTCACAATTCTTTAAGAAAATTAAAATCTTTTGTTAACGTTTAACTATGGGGATTTTCTTTATATACTAGCATATACATTGGGTATCATATACATTCCATGGGAAAAGTAGTGTGATTTGATCAGTAGAACCTTATATTAGCCAAAGTACGTAATTATATACGTAAGGCATCAAATTACATAAGTACCTACTTTCTAGGTTATTCATATAAATAAAATTAACACATATACCTTTGAATTAAACATTCAACCCTACCCACTCTATTCTGATAAAAAGTGCTGGAACAAAAAAATAACAGAATAATTGAATTTCGTTGTAAAGTCAGTGATTTAATTTATTCTTTGTATTGTTTCCATTGCAGCTTTTTAATACTATTTGTTATCGGTTCAGTGGCCAATAACAAAACAGTCAAGATATAGAAACAACTCTATAGAAACAATTTATACTGAGAATATTTCAGCAGAGTTTCTATTGGTAAGTATTTTCAGTTTTGACCAGGCACGGAGGCAAGATAATTGTGATGAAATTTTTAAACACAATTAAATTGTTTTTACAAGCAATAACCTAATATTATCGTTACCTGTTATTTTTATATTATATAAAAATTACAATATATATTTTTATATTACCTTTGTTCACAAATAATGATCATTTCATTTATATGATATTTAGACACATACTAATATTATCCATTATTTTTATAAAGACTAATAAAGAAACAAAAAAAAAACCCTACGAGAACGGAATCTTGCCCGTGAAGACCTTTTTTGTCATCTTTCACGTTTTGGTAATCATATAATATCAATCTATAATAATGCAGATAAGTTTAATTATAATTATAAAACTTACGTCATATTATTTATATAAAAAGTACATCCCACTTCCAAATTATGAAAACATCTCTTTTATATTTAATAAGTAAAATCATGTGATAATTATGAAAAAAAAAACATGTTCGAATTTTCCCACAAAGCCGAAAAATAATTCAATATTTATAAATAAAAATATCTTAAATTGATCCCGTATCAAATAAATAGTCCTCGCTTTACATATTTCGGATAACCAAATATTTAAAAGTTAATTTTACCATAATAAATCGTACAAAGTTATTACAGTTTTTACGTGTATATTCAGGATATTTAAACGGGAAATATTACGTTGGTTTAAATAGAAAAGAGGCATTATTCAAAAAGAACAAAGCTTACAATATGAGCATTTAAAATCTTAGTTCTAGTACCGAGTAGTATTGAGTACCAAAATGACACTTGTGACACAAATGAGCTTAAAGTAATCATTTTATAAAGTGTTTTATATCCATATAAAATTCCATTAATAATGCTCCGTTCTACCTAATAATCTTTTTTATTTTTATTTCGGAAAATGTCACATTTCCATTTAACTGACGATTTGTAAAAATCTTTTTTGAAACATTCACCCAAGTGGTCAGATCTTACTTCTGTATTCCACTTCTTGTCTTAGCTTTATTGTTAAGTGGGTGAACTAAATATATAACTTTGTAAGCAAAGCAAGTGTTAGGAAAAGTATCACTTGATTTATTCCTGAGCAATCATAGACTTTGGTGAAAAATGTGATTCCAATTAATTTCTGACCCACTATAGTACTTTGTGACCGGAACTGTTGGTGAAAAGCTTGAAACCTATTATTGCTGACCCTCCAATGAACTTTTTATCATAATGATTTGATGGAAATTACTGGCCATTAATTAATTAGAGTCTATTTAACTCTTTATAGTTTAAAATGTTAGTGAAAAATGTGATTGTAATTTAATTCTGACCCATTATAGCACTTCAAAATTTAAAATGTTGGCGAAAATTACAATGTCACTCTAGTATTACGGTCTTATTCATAAAGTCTTTATTGATCATTTATAACAGTTCAATAGCAAAATTTATCGCTGCCCACTTCGCAACTGCAAAGTCGGCATAGTGGCGATCAATATTATTAAACAACAATGTATTGATCGACCCTATTCATGGACTTTGTAGGTCTGCTCACCATCAGGTAGAAACCAAGTCATATGCAAAGCTTCATTAAAAAACAAAAAACTACTCAAATTGTTATTCATAAACGTAATATAAATCCTTAATAATGATAAACGTAAAATAACAGTTCCATAATTTTATTGAGCCAGGAGCATTATAAACCTTACTTTTTTTGTATATATTTTATATTTTTGAAAATGTTATAAAACGATCGCTATTACTGCATTAAATTATATTACAAATAAAAATAATATTGCTCAGGCTTTTGATCTACAAATTCTTTAAAATTTTCAACTCGAATTGAGTTAAACCGATTTATTTAGGCCGGCTGCACACTGTCACACTAAAAATACTAGATCGACTATTTTTTTTTCTGCTATTAGTTTAAAATTTTTAAATACGAGTGCCCTTTAATATGCAATAAATCGGAGAATGAAACAGCATCAATGTTCTAAAAATACCGCTGTCACCAACAGCGAAGAAATTTAAGGCAATTTGAAGATTTTTTCGCCAGTATGCTATGGGCTTCGTTTTCTAAAATAGTAAAGCAATAATCATATTTTAGTATCTAGACCATGGAGCCAGAATTATTTACATATAAGTATATATTATATATATACCGAGCAAATAAAAAAACGCAATGAAATTTGCGAGAAACGAAGAGGAAATTGCGCGAAAGATGTTCCCTTTTACGAAAATTATGTTTCGGCGTACAAATCTAAAGTTCCGATGGGTGTTATCCATGATACTGGCTTTAAATTACTTAAGCATATTTACCAGACCTTAGATTAAAGAAATATTTGAGAGGTCATAATAAAGTTAATTTTCCGTTCCCGTAAGTCGCACGCTGGTCTTTTACCGTACATACCGTTGGTATTATTCCTTCGAAAATTTTATTTTCACAAAAGTTTTATTTATCTATAATAAAAAAGTGCAATACATTGTGTTTCCTTTTAACCTTAATTCTTTAAACGAAGCGTGAATTTAAACTAAATCTCCTATAGGAGACCCACCACCACAATCTATTTATTATATTATTTTTATTCTAAATTGTATTTTATATTTTTCTTATAATTTTACAAATATAAATTATTAAATATTATTTGATTTCTTTCTTTAAAGTTGTAAGAATTAAAAATGATAAAAATTAGTAGCTAATATTTTAAATACTTGTGTAAAATGCAGAAAAAATATTAAAAAAAAACTAAATGTATAATATTTTTGATTGATGAACAAAATGTTTGACTATTTATTTTAAACTAATATTTTTTCCCCTACATTACGAATGTACGCACTATTACGGGAGATTTACGGGGCCTGAGACCGCATTGGCGTGGTCAGGGTACCCAGCGTAGGGTTTTATTCCATATCGACGTAGACGATGGCATTTTGGGTCTACTATTTTTTTTTATTTGATCCCATAAAAAAATATTCACTTTCAACCTTTTGTATATAATAAGGGCCAATAAGATCTTAAAAAGTGTTTCTAGTTTAAAACGGCCCCGTAGATCATGATTAGCCTTATAATTGTATAGTAAACGCCATTTCAAGATATACGCCACTAACTCAATGTACTATCTCGAGTTATTTGCTGACCCATTATAGAACTTTGTCAAAACAATAGTAACTTGGGAAGAGTGCCTACTCAGTTGTTTTACATATTATGTTATTAATTTTTGACAGTTTCAATTTTTTAAAATTTATATAAATCATGCTGCAGAGTATATTTCGTAATGCAATTAACTCGCCTTTTGCAGTTTTTACGAGGATTAATTTTTCACTAAATTATTCGCAAAGGTGTTTTATTTTTGATTCGTCGACAGGATTTATATTCGCAAACGGCTTTATTATGTAGACATCGCAAAGTAAAAAGTACACATATAGCTAAAAATACTGATGTTATAAATACTATACAAAATAGTAAGCAATAGAAAGTGTTTTAAGGACAGTCCTTATAAATAAAAGCCTCCGTAGGCTAGTGGTGGTGCCTTTGGCGTTGTATCCGGAGGTCGTGGGTTCGATTCCCACCAATGGCAAAAAAATATTAGTATGTTTTTTTTCTGTATAGTTTGTCATAGTCTGGGTGTTTATAAAATATAATATGTATTATGTCGTTGCTTCTGGTACACATAGTACAAACCTAAAGCTTAGTTTGTGACCAGAGTAATATATGTAAATTGTCCTACATATAAAAAAAAAATTAAAAAAAAAAAGTATTCAGATAGAACTTATTTTGGACATGAAGTATTTGTTATCTTGAAGAAAATTATCAACCATGGGACTTAGCGACCGCGAGTACCTACATGAAATTTATAAAGAGATTTCGAAGCACATTAACCGAAATATTTAGTATTAGTTGGGTAACGCAGACAGTCTTTTGGGCATACTCCCTTCTGGCAGTAAAATACACAACATTTTGACTTGTTTTCTATTTTCCATACTAAATAAATAACGACCCATTTCAAAGTACTAAACTTATACCGTCAGGTCTCATGCTGTCATCACGCAACGCCTTTGGGTTCTAAAACTGAAGGTGTGTATTGCGGCAAGAGTACGGATCAGGTCGTTCATGTTCCGTAGAATAATTAAGTACCGGGGCGCGTCATTTCGGCTTTTACAAAGTATTTAATGGTTAGCAGTCTAAACGGTTTCGACGGTATATTCCACCAGGCTACGCCGGTAGTATTGAAGGATGAATTTTATTTAGGGGGGACAAAGTTCCATATAACTTCGCTAGACTGGTTTTGTTATCACTGCCCATACAGATGCAAAAACCGTCTAGTGACCTATGAATTTTTAGGTTTTCGTCTGTGTATTCACAGGGTTTTGAGAGACTATTATATCGATATATATTATACAACGAGGCTATACTATCATAAACATCATAACAAGCTCGCTACTGGTTAGGTGTTGCCTCCGAATACCATCGGTGAAATGAGGACTAATATAATTAATCTCTCCCCTGGGTACCCTGAGGCCGTTCATACGGTTTTGATAGCCAAAAACGCATCCGTGACGGTATTTATTTATTTATTATTGTATCGATTTCTTGTCGATCTGGTAGTCTCCTTTCAGGCGTTATATTAACGATAAAACAGTGAGGATATTAAAGTAGACTGGTAATGCAAATTCGTCTTTCGTAATCAATTAAGCGGCATAGTGAGGACCAATCAATGCTGTTAATGAACAATATGTTGATCGATCCCATTCATTGCCTTTGTAGGTTCACCATCAGTTAGATCAAAGTCACATGCCGCACCCTAATAAAACAAGCTTTGCGTCGGAGGTCTCCCTAGATATTTTTAAGAAGGGGGGTTAACGTATAGATAATTATTTTACGCTCGCTTTATATATTATAAGTCTTCTATCTAAGGGCCTATTCTACTAAATGAATTGGATATCAATTGCATGTCAAAGTTAAAATTTGACATATTTCCCATACAAAATGTGTCAAATTTTAACTTTCATACGACGTTGATACACAATTGATTTAGTAGAATAAGGCCCAGTGGGTGTTGTAAATCCATAATAATGACTTATGGGTCATTATTACGTTTATGTTTTGGGTTCAGCTGCTTAATAATCGGGGATAAATGCGACTACTACAGCTGACAGTTTATACGGTCATCTGCAGAGTTGTTCGCCGATTCCTTTTCAGTGAAGATGAAATTGACACGTCAGTAAAGAAGAATTATAGAAACGGTTTCTCTACCGGTCAACCAACTACACTGTACAGGAGACTCTTTGACTAACCTTCAATAAGTGGCCGTATCTGCATGATCGAGGACAGGATTCTCAATTTTCAATAGGCAATAAATCCATATACGTATTACTTGGTTATGAATTCTTCCTTGCTCTCCTTAATATTGTTAACTTCTATCCCAGCACAACAACAAATAAATAGTTTTACTACAGCGGAGAAAACTCACACTTTTAGGTTTGGTTTTAATAATAATAATAAAAATAAATATCATTACGGTTGCCGTACAGCGCCCAAGACCACCTAGACGGCCTAAGGGTTAGGTATGGGACCAGCGGCGGTCAAGCCGGCGGCGCGCCGCCGGGACCACCCCGCGCGCCGCCCGCATCCGCCGACATGTGCCATATGTTGTGTGTGATCGTTTTTTTCGTAATATTAACTATTGGTAGAAATGACTGAGCTATCAAAAACCAAAGTGAGCAAACTCTCTGTTACTACATTTTATAACGCTAAAACTCGAAATACTTTTTGTTGGAAGTGTTTCGGAAACTTGATCGTCACTGATGGCAACAAAAAGAAAATGATTAATTCTGATCAAGTTTATTGTTTAGCATGTCTGAATGCTGTGAAAAAAGAAAGCGAAGACGTTACTTTTTACATTTTAGATACTCTAAGTAGATTACATTAAATTTTTCTTTAAAAAAACTGAAAACTCCACGCCGCCGGCGCCCCGCCGCCGCCGACCTAAATTATTTAGCACACCGCCGCCGCCATTTTCACAGACGGCGCCCACGTCTACTAAGGGTACCAAGCGGGGGGTTTTTTTTTAAATCCCACCTTCTGCATGGAGAACCTTTCCTGTTTTTATGTATGGATTTATGTATAATTAGGGACTAAGTCAAGAAATTATGTGAACTGTACAGACGGTCCTGCACGGTGAGACCGTGAGGACATGGAGTCATTTTCGAAAATTAAAAAAAAGCAGCAATTACTCCGCAGTAGCGGTTTCCGAAAGATCTTTTTAGGCGGCTTCAACGGTCACAACGTTCATTAGCTTGGCTCCTTTAGGAACCGATCTGGCTGAAAAAACTGTTCGCGTTTTTGCTCTCAAGAATGGTTTATAGCAACTGGTACAACTTACATTTGGCTTTTGATGGGTATTACGAATCAATAACTGATTGGTTCTTTGGTAAGGCCCCAGCACATGCATCAGATATCGAGCGATATAACATGACCCCTTCAAATTTTATCTTCTTCTGACCAGTAATTAAAAGCTGGTTAAAATGTGTAAGTCAATTACTCACTAGAAGCCCCTGACATTGTCTGGTGCTCCTCTAAATCTGATGGATAAAGTAGCACATCGTGTAAAGCACTGTAGATCAGCGGAATGTAATAGGTTACGAAAGTGATTTTCAGCTACTTCTAGAGCGGTCTTAAAAATACCAACGGAAGACGCGGTATTTTTAAGATTTATACGAGAGTGATTTTTAACGTTTTAATTTCTGTTAGATACATCTATACTATATAAGCAGTCTCTAATATGTACTTTATTATATTTAATATTACGCTCAAAGGTTTTATTATTTTCAGTAACAACTAAACCAATACGTTAATTTAATGTCATTTGTTAGATATCATAAATCAGGTATAAGAGAGCTTTTCCAAACAAGAAGCGGTCAAGGTTGGAAGTCTCCATAACCACTATTATAATTAAGTAAACTCTTGATAAACGAGCAATTTATGCATTAAAATTCAAGACTAAAAGCCAATATTATGGTCACTTCAATTAATTATGCATGAAAATAAAGAATAATTAAAATTTTAAAATAGCTAGGTATTTTTTTTTTAAATCAGCTATCTGCTAGTTTTGTATAGATCAATTTGTTTAGACTAAATGAACACCTTTGAGATCTGGTACACCTCTCACCTCTGATTACGCTACCGGTATCAAGATTAAAAATTTGTATCCCAACGTCGAGAGTTGGATTCTCACTTTGTTTGGAACCAAGGCAATATGGTGTGAAATAGCTTGTAACGAAACTATTTATGGATTTTTATAAATTCCTTATCAGGTTAATCTTATTTTAAATTAGTTTTTAAAGATAAAATCCAATGAAAAAAATCCTGGTGATTATATAATATTATAGTTAATCCAAATACGTGGTGGCCGAGTTGGTTAAACCTTGGACTTAAAAACACTAAGGTGCCTGGTTCGAATCCCGGTGTGTACCGATGAGTTTTTAATTAAAAAAATTATGTACATTTGTTTGACAACACCACTATAGTGCCTCGAAGAGCACGTTAAGCTGTCGGTCCCGGTTTCACTATACCAACTTGTGAAACTGTTTATAGATGGGTTATTGAGTCTATCCAAAACATCGGGGCGAGCTAGCCACTTGTTCGGTGTAGACTCATACCATTGGCTACGACGAGGTGGGATTAAATCCCCTCCGCTGGGTACCCTGGGGCCGTCTAGGCGGTCTCGGGCGCCGTAAAGCACCCGTGAAGATATATATATATAGTTAATCCACAATAACAACTTTTACATTTCAAAAAAAGAATAAATTATTAGGTAAAGGCTTGTTTGTATAGTATTTGAACCAATTGTTATATGTGAGTCAGATTGTCAGCGGTGACAACTGACACGTATTCAATAATTTTATGTAAGTAATTATTTTCATTTTATATTCGCATACCGGATTGAACTCGGTGAATTTATTTATATGTTGTACTGTTAATTTAGGTTTAGAATAGTTGCTTAAATGCTATCATTAATTGATACTAATTTTAAAGATAGCGGGATTAATATTGAGGTATAAGGCAATTTTTGTTAGGCAGTTTATTTGTTTTCACATATTTGAGAATCTCCATGGTTATAAATTAATTCGAATATTCACGCGTGTCTTACGGCAAGACCGCCTAGACAGCTTCACACCCAGCGTTGCGGCTTTAATTCTACCCTATCGTAGTCAATGGTATGAGTTTACCCTGAACAAGTGGCTAGCTTATCTCAGTTACTTAATAACCCACCTTTAAACAGTTTCACAAGTTGGTATAGTCAAACTGTGACCGACTGCTTAACCTGCTCTTATGGGCACTATAATTGTTTTGTCAAAACGATGTAGGTACATTTTTTTATTATAAAAAAAAATTACCTACGGTGACGAAAAACTTAACAAGGTTTTTAAGTCAGAGGTCTTACTAACTGAGCCACTACGTATATTTAACTTAACTTGTATACGTTATCGCTAACTTAGTTATGTGCAAAATGTTCTTGGTACTAAATGTTTACTCGGACTTCAATTCCAAGCTAAGCCTAATGCATGGCTGAATCGCGTATGCGGCCAAAGTACGGGGATTTGATTCAAATTTATCATTTCGTAGCATTTGTAGTGGAAACATCTGGTACTTCAAAATTCGCATAAGGAAATAATAGATACCTTTATCTACCTATAGGTTTCTATTACGTTGATCTATTGATCTACATCTAATTTAAATGGAATTTCGTCTTTTTCTTACTAATTAAATTCATTTTTGACAGAATAGAAATAAAACATTTTAATTAAATTACTCTATAAAGTTTTTTTATGAATATGCGGTTAAGCATTCAATACTTGCGGTAAATAATGATTCTCTTATTTCCCAACACTGTATGGAAGTGAAGCATAGATATGAATAAAGAACCATACAAGTAAGATTAATGCGGTTGAAATGAGATCAGTGAGGAAAATGTGTGGTGTAATGTGTGGTCCCACAGAGACCGAATCAAAAGTATTCTTCTGAGAAAAGGAAGTACTCGTATAAAAGATAGGTGATGATGTTGTGTCGAAGATGAGGTATGTTAACGTGGTTCGTTCAGCCACATTGAGCGAATGGATGATGAATGAAAGACAAAACGAATATATAAAGTAAAAATACATAGTAGATTACATAGCCGGCCAAGGCGCGTGTTTAATTGAAGATGAATTTAATCTTTAATCTGGGTATTTAGTTTAAAAAAAAGACAAATATGAAGTCTAGTGGAGGAAGCTAGGGAAGTATGTAGAGTCCGTGCGAAATGGCGTATATTTCTCTCTGTTTACCCCTTAACAGAGATACATGCGTGATGGTATTGACTAGGGAATTCCTAGTCTTTTATTAGAGCACTGCATGTAACTTTGTATCTACCTAATGCTAAACAGACATGTCATTATAAAGTCTATGAATGGATCAAAATATTGTTTAGTAGTATTTAACAGCTCGAATATCGATGCAATGAGAGATGCAATAGTCTCCTGAATACTGATTAACCCAAAACTAAAATCTAAATATACAGTAATGAATGGAAATGAATGCTGGGTAGAAGCATTAAAGTATGATTAAAGCTGCATAAATGAAATCATTAAGGAGTGTGTGGAGTAACAATTGTGGATAAAGTAAAGGATATACGTATAGTTGTGCGTGATATGTGTGATTTGAAAGAAGATTTAGTAACAAGGATTAAGAAAATAATGTTGCGGTGGTTTGGGCACATTAAGACTATGACTATTAACCGTAGAGCTTGTATGAAGAGGCTTATGGATGTGAAGGAAGCGAGAAAGTTACTCCAGGATCATCTTAGGTGGCGCTCCCTTATCTGCGCGCCCTTTTCCCCATGGGGAAAAGGCGGATTATTTTAGTTTAGGTCACCTGACATTTTATGCGGTGGTAACAAAACAGGTCTGTCGGTCTAGCAAAATTATAGATACCTATCCCAGCTAGAATTTTTATTTATTTAGAAGCCGAGTTTTTTTTTTTTTTTTCGAGCACACTAGTCCCTCTTAGCTCCATAGCTGGATTTAATTATCATTGGTCCATCTACCCGATGGAAAACAACAATAATATTTTGAATTTTTTAATTATTATTTTCATTTGAATTTGTGTTAATGTTGTTAGATAGATATCTTGAGACTATTTTAGATGTATTTATTGCAGCTTGTTTTTGCATAATGTCTATTTTTATATCTGGGGATAGTATATCACAAAATGTGTGCAATGTCTTTGCTATTGTTCCTGTGCATACAATTATTATGGGAATTATTTTTACATTACATTTGTATAATCTTTTCATTTCATTTTTTAATGGATCATATTTTAAACATTTTTCTATTTCTTTATTTAAAACGTTGTAGTCAGATGGTACTGAAATGTCTATTAAGTATATTTTGTTTTCAATTTTATTTGTATAAACAATATCCGGTCTATTGTGTGAGATATTGATGTCCGATGATTGTCATTTCCCATAATATTTTTGCTTCAGTATTTTCAGTTACATTAGTACGGTTTTCCACCATTTTGTTTTGTAGTTAAAATTATGTTTTATCAATAAATTCCAATATATAATTTTTACCAAATTATTATGCCTATGGATGTATAAATTATGTGCCAAAACCACACATCCTGAAGTTATATGTTGAATTGTTTCATCTTTTTGTTTATATATATATATCGTTGTTTCTGGTACACATAATATAAGCCTTGAGCTTAGTTTGTAACCAGAGCCATATGTGTAAATTGTCCTGCATATTATTATTAATATTATAAGTTGATAGCACATTGAGACGATCAATGAAAAGAGATTGACAAAAGAGATTTATAATTCAGAGGTGAATGAAACGCGGGACGACCCAGAAGAATGTTCTATGACCAAATCGGGGACATTCTCAAAAAATCTGGGATCTGCAGTGACCATAACCGTAGAGCTTGTATGAAGAGAGTTGAAGATGTAAAGGAAGCGAGAGAATTATACCAGGGTCGTTGAAGGTGGCGCTCTTATATTTCTGCCTATCACCATGGGAAAAAGGCGTGACAATTTTAGTTAGTTATAAATTGATATAAATAAAATAAATACAGCCTCAGGGTACCAATAAACTCGTCCTCATTTCTCCGATGGTATTCGGAGGTAACACCTGATAAGTGGGTAGTTTGTTGATAGTAATAATTGTGTTTTCTTTAAATAACGTTCGTCAAGTGTTAATGAAAATTGCATTGATACTTCAACTTCAATGTAATCAATGTAAACAGTCACAACATTATATTTTTTGCATGGCGTTCGTCAAGCGTGGGTATCACCTAATGAAAATTGCATTACTACTTCTACTTCAATGAATCAAAGGACACAGTCAACTTATGTAACAATGATAAAGCTAATGAGCTATCTAATATAACATGACATGACATGTTCTGGGATATATAATAAACATTTATTAGCGATATACGTGGTGGCCGAGTTGGTTAGACCTTGGACTTAAAAACACTAAGGTCACTGGTTCGAATACCTGGGTGTACCAATAAGCTTTTAATTTAAAAAAATATGTACATTTGTTTGACAACACCACTATAGTGCCTCGGAGATCACGTTAAGCTGTCGGTCCCGGTTTCACTATACCAACTTGTGAAACTGTTTATAGATTGGTTATTGAGTCTATTCAAAACATCGCGACGAGCTAGCCACTGTTTCGGTGTAGACTCATACTCGGCTACGACGAGGTGGGATTAAAACACCTCCGCTGGGTACCCTGGGGACGTCTAGGCAGTCTCGGGCGCCGTAAGGCACCCGTGATGATATGATGATAAATTATTAGCGATAGTTTTTCAGATAAATTTCTGTAGAGCTTACAAGGTAACAGATGGAGGAAACGGCTGTAGATGTATTACTAAAATTGTAATTATACGCCTATAAGCCTCGCGGTCCGAATGATGATATCATCGCTTTTAGCGATAGGTAACTTTCATAAACACCGGAGCGAATCAATTACTCGTTGTGACAACTCACGACGCATTAGCGTGTGAATCGGACCAGTGATTTAGCGCACTTACAAAAACATTATAATATGTACCTCCCTTTTAACTAGCGTATATGTTCCTCTTACTTTTTTTTATGTTAAATAAAACGCCATAATAAATGAATGAATTTTATTATATTTTGTATATTGTTTACACAAATAACAGCTTACAGGGATTTTAGACAGAGGAAAAATAACTGTAAGTCTAATATAGCCTTAATATTATTGTCAATTCATCTGCCGTTAGTGCACCAAGCGCTTACGTTGATTTGGATTGGGCGTGTTTCGGACCGCAAGGTTTAGACGAACGAAGTGTGCGAGTAAAGAGCATTGCGATAAAGCACAATGTGTGAGAGCGTACAAAAAGACGTTACACCAACTTTTATGAAAGCAACAACCCAGAGCGACCCTTTGATTCGAGCACGCTGCAGTTTTTCGTTTTCACTAAGTGTTTCTTTGTTGTTTAAGTGAATATTGTGTTTTATAACTATGGCGTCTTGTTCTTTTAAAAACTGTAATGACGGGACGTAATAATTTTTCGTATGTAATTCGTCAATCTCATTTCATTTTATTATAATATTTATATTTTTACATTTTTATTCTCATCAGAATAATCTTATATTGATTTTTTAAAAGGTAAATGCTTTGAAAAAAGTACTGTTGAGCGGGATTCGAACACACGATCCTCGCTTTCACGGCAAGGTATTCAACCAAGCTAAAATTATGCTCGTACAAGCTCAGCTGCTTCGGACCTGGCGGCTCCTTCGCTGGTGGACCTTTCGGAAAGTCTTTGCTTAATAAAATGGAACGTCTACTCAACGCATGCAACCTAATGCAATTTTTTGCCTTCGCAAGTATGACCACTTTACGCCTTTTCATGATAAACTTAAATGGTTAAAAATCCGAAACCGGAGAAACTGCAGAGTTCTCTGTGTTTTGTACTCTGTTTTGAACGAACCTGCTACACCCGAATATCTTAAAGACAGATTCACTTATCTTGGCTCGCATCACGACAGAACCCTTCTATCTACTTTTAATACCACCCTTGCCTCCCCCTACCATCATACCACTTTTGTTTCTAAATCGAGAGAATACCTAGCGGCATTAAGTCCGCCTTTGTATTTTGTATGCAATAAATATTTAAATTAAATAAATAAACCACTGAGCCAACCAAGTTCCAGTCACCCCTCACGAAATTTGTCGTCTCAAATTTGACCTGGCCACCAGTATTTTATAAATAGCATTTTATCTTCAAAAAAAATCTTATTATATATATAAAATTTTAACGCCTAAAACAAAGCTACGAAATTAAAGCTGTTGAGATTGAAATAGGTACGTTTATCCAGTACTTATATATACATACCAGCTTTTGTTACTCGGGTTTCGCCCGTCATATTATTTGTACAAAAAGCAGTATCTGATTAAATGATCTTTCGTGCCTTCCCCTATTGAAATTTCAAAATAAAGTAAAACACGTATCTGTTAGTTTTGTAGGCAGATACTACTTCCAAAGTTACAATGTTCACATAATACCCGTCTTCCCTCACCTTCGCCTAATGAAATTGTGGAAAATAGTAAAACATTTGACGCTTAGTTTTATAAGAAGATTCCATTGTTGTACCATCCATCGTTGCTAAGACATGGCACAGTTACCATAATTCAAGTTACAAAAATCATCCCCATCTGCCATTCATTAAATGAAATTTTCAAAAATAATGAAACACCTATCAATTTATATTCTAAGTAGAGTCTACATATCAAATTTAAATCTGTAGCACGGTCCATTGTCGAGATATTTGACAGCCTCCGTAGACTAGTGGTTGCGCCTTTGGCGTTGTATCCGAAGGTCGGTTAGATTCCCACCCATGACAAAAAAAATATTAGTAAGAACGTTTTTCTGTACAGTTTGTCATGCCCTGGGGGTTTATAAAATATAATATGTATTATATCGTTACTTGTGGTACACATAGTACAAGCCTAGAGCTTAGTTTGTGACCAGAGCAATATGTGTAAATTGTCCTACATATTATTATTATTATATTAACTTTTCTAATATACATTTACCCTCTCTTTTCACACACTCAGAATTCGAAAATCCCTTCTTAGTGCGCCCTAAAATATAAAAGTAATTTACCGTTAAAATTTTAAGTTTATAGCCACAATAGTTTTGGCTGGGCGATGATGAGTTAGTCAGTCTGTCAATCATTCGGGAGACGCTCTTATATATATATATAGATTTTAATTTTACATTATTTTGTATTTATTTTGACTTAGTTTAAATATATACCGCGACGAGCTCGCTACTTGTAGATTTAGAAAACGTTATACATGTTGATTTTAAATTCTAGATGAAAACAACTTCTAGGTATCCAACGAGAAAAAAAATAGATACCCCTGGGGGTCGAATGACCTGGCGACCTGGGGACGCAGGGGGTCCAAAGGGAACTCTCCATATTTATTATTGTACGAGGTAATTAATATTAAAATTTTAGACAGGTTATATTTTATTTATTCAATATTTGTACCTATAATAATATAGTATATTATCTTAGATAGTGATTGCCCATCACTAAATTTAACGCACACTATACGCTGTACATTGCACCTTGATTCTTTTGTTTGTACGATAGGTCTAGTGATGGACGCGGTATGTCGATAATGTTAGAAAGAAATACTATGTTTTGTTTTGGTGGGGTTTATTTTATTTACAACTAGCTGACCCAGTGAACTTCGTTTCAGAGAATCTCCAAGTTGATTCCACAAACTTTTAACGACTGGCCCTGCTATTTATTTATGGTCATCGCAAAAGTCAGTCGCACGGGAAATTGTAGTACTAAAATAAATAGTAACAGATGCCCGATATAACAGTCACTAAAATTGTGGCTGTATGGTCGAAAGATCTTTGCCTTTCCACAATGGTGGAAGAATAAAGAGATTTTTTCTATTATTTTTCTTTTTAAAACCACCCCTGTATTAAAAAGAAAAAAAAAATAGTCTAGTCGGTCATCCGTTTTTGAGTTTTAGCATGATTAACGAAAGGCGATTTTTATTTTTAATATTTACATTTTAATAAAACATGAGACCTATATGTTTATAAATTACGACTTGTGTATAAGTTGGTATTCTGAACTAGATTTTTAGTAATTAATTTAATAATTCTATGGTAGGTCCAAAAGTTTCATTTTATTTTATTTTTTTATTGAAAAAGAAGTTGTAGCCAAGGTCATCGTCAAATCTGCCATCATCTGAACTTGTTTGTTTATCCTTGACTTGAAATGTATTAATACTTGTGAAAGCGAACATTCGCTTTGAAGTTATTATACCTACATGACTTTGAAAGGTTGTACTTTAGTCTAATATATAAATGGTTAAATTTATCAATAAAAATATAATTTTCTGTGTAATGTTCAATTCTCCACTAAATAGGTAATGTTGAATTTCTAATTTTTTTTTATATACATAATTCCATTAGACGAAATATATCTTTGTTAACGCCCATTTCGTAACCGCATCAATTAACCAGCATTTTGAATGTCATGATGGCTTTGATATCATCAGTAAGAAAAATATCACCGATGACTAGAAAATCACGATTTTTCTAAAGTCGTATTTTAGACAAGAGCTACTTGAGTTTCGTTACATGAAGAAAATATGGTTTGTCGTTCAAATTTCCGTTCTTCTTTATCACATTTCTGTGCTAAAATATAAAAAACCACATGTACATTATCTGTGATTATTATTATCTATTATCGGTAACTTTATTTACGAGTGGTCTATGGTATTTGCGAGTTAAGTTAGATTATTTTGTTGAGTTATTGTTTTTATATGTGGGTACGGGTGCCTTACGTCGCCCGAGACCGCCTAGACGGCTTCAAGATACCCAGAGAAGAGGCTTTATACCTTGTAGTAGTATGATGGTGTGAGTAATACATCATCATACTACTACAAGGTATAAAGTGCCTACCTTGTACCTTGTAGTAGTATGATGGTGTGAGTAATACATCATCATACTACTACAAGGTAGAAAGTGCCTATCTTGTACCTTGTAGTAGTATGATGGTGTGAGTAATACATCATCATACTACTACAAGGTAGAAAGTGCCTACCTTGTAGTAGTATGATGGTGTGAGTAATAGATCATCATACTACTACAAGGTATAAAGTGCCTACCTTGTACCTTGTAGTAGTATGATGGTGTGAGTAATACATCATCATACTACTACAAGGTATAAAGTGCCTACCTTGTACCTTGTAGTAGTATGATGGTGTGAGTAATACATCATCATACTACTACAAGGTATAAAGTGCCTACCTTGTACCTTGTAGTAGTATGATGGTGTGAGTAATACATCATCATACTACTACAAGGTATAAAGTGCCTACCTTGTACCTTATAGTAGTATGATGGTGTGAGTAATACATCATCATACTACTACAAGGTATAAAGTGCCTACCTTGTACCTTGTAGTAGTATGATGGTGTGAGTAATACATCATCATACTACTACAAGGTATAAAGTGCATAACCGGTATAGACTCATGTCACCGCACAATAGCTAGCTCGTCACGATGGTTGGATAGACTCAATAACATATGTTCAGATTCACAAGTTAGTATAGTGAAACTAAAACCGGCAGCTTAACGTTTTTTCCGAGGCACTATTGTGGTATTGTCAAATAAATGTAATTGGTGGTGTAAATTGTTTTTTTTATTATATATATTTAACAATACCACTATAGTGCCTGGGGTAGAGCACGTTAAGCTGTCGGTCCCAGTTTCAATATACCAACTTGTGAAACTGTATATAGTTGGTCTATTGAGTCTATCCAAAAACATCGCGACGAGTTAGCCACTTGTTCAGTGTAGACTCATACCATCGGCTACGACGAGGTGGTATATCATCACAGGTGCCTTACGGCGCCCGAGACCGCCTAGACGGCCCCAGGGTACCCAGCGGAGGGTTTTTTAATCCCACCTCGTAGCCAATGGTATGAGTCTACACCAAACAAGTGGCTAGTTCGTCGCGATGTTTTTAATAGACTCAATAACCCATTTATAAAGAGTTTCACAAGTTGGTATAGTGAAAACGGGATCGACAGCTTAACGTGCTCTCCGAGGCACTAAAGTATGTGCATAATGTTTTTTATTAAAAACTCATTAGTACACACCCGGATTCGAACCAGGGACCTAAGTGTTTTTAAGTCTAAGGTCTAACCAACTCGGCCACCACGTATATACTCGGCCACCACGTATATACTCGGCCACCACGTATATTTATTAAAATCAAATATTGCCGTTGAAGTCGAGGGAAGGTAAAATTATTGGTCAAAGAGAAACTTATTCGGAATAACGTATAAACTTCATTTTCCATTTAAAGTTGACTCTACTAGTATTTATGTTATTGGTAACTGCATTTAAAGTTAAATAAAAGTACTCACTGAAACCTAAAATTACTTCTATAAATCGATATTTAATTAATTATGAAACGCAGGCGACTTTTTATTATGGCAGTGATGCGATGGGCACCAACCTATAGTTAACATGTTTATTTAATCTTAGCAGTATACCTACTTGTAGCTTAATAACACACAAATTGAATTTCTTTTTTGTTTTCCCTCCGTAGACTAGTGGTTGTGCCTTTGGCATTGTATACGGAGGTCGTGGGTTCGATTTCCACCCATGGCCAGAAAAAAATAGTACGTTTTTCTGTACAGCTTGTCTTGGATTGGGTATTTATAAAATATAATATATATTAGTATGATAGTTTCTGGTACACATAGTACAAGCCTAGGGCTTAATTTGTGACCAGAGCAATATGTGTGTAATATTCTATATGTTATAGTTATTACTAAATAAAATACGCACACGGAGTTGCTGGCAATATCTAGTAGGTACATAATAAATACCAAAAATATATGCGTAAATTTTCGATGATTACTTATTAAGTATATTAAGTATACTTACAAAATAAAGTTTTGAAACTTTTTTTACAGATCTTACAAAAATACATATAAAATATATGATTAAAAAACATATATATTTATATATAATTTTACTAATTTCAAACCTATAGCTTAAAAAATAATAAAATATTATAAAAGTTTTGGCTAGTGACTTTTTATATTATTTCTGTATATGTATATATGTATATATGTATTATCACGGTTGGTTGTTACGGCGCCCAGGCCGCCTAGACGGCTTCAGGGTACCCAGCGGAGGGGTTTTTAATCACACCTCGTCGTAGCCGATGTTTTTGATAGATTCAATAGACCAGCTATATACAGTTTCACAAGTTGGTATATTGAAACTGGGACCGACAGCTTAACATGCTCTCCCAGGCACTATAGTGGTATTTTTATAATATGTACATTTTTTTTATTATTTAAAAACTCATTGGTACACACCGGGATTTGAACCAGGGACCTAAGTGTTTTTAAGTCATGTAAAAATATCAATATTTATTTATTTATTTTAAATTAAATAAATAAATATGATCACGGGTGCCTTACGGCGCGAGACCGCCCAGACGGCCTCGGGCGGAGTGGTTTTTAATCTCACCTCGTCGTAGCCGATGGTATGAGTCTACACCGAACAAGTAGCTCATTGCGATGTTTTGGATAGACCCCAATAACCCATCTATAAACAGTTTCACAAGTTGGTATATTGAAACTGGGACCGACAGCTTAACATGCTCTCCGAGGCACTATAGTGGTGATGTTAAACAAATGTACATATTTAAGTAAGTTTTTATTTTTTAGATTAATAACTCATTGGTACACGCCGGGGTTCGAACCAGGGAACAAAGTATTTTTAAGTCTAAAGTCTTCAAAACGTATATAAACTTTATTTTGTATAGTAAATAAATCACTTAACAATTAAATTAATAAAACCTATAATTAAGCTTAATACATAAATAAGTATAAGCATTTTCAATCAAATAAAACAATTAACTTTCGATAATTCTATTCTTCTTTAAAATTAATGACAGACATAGAATATAACGTATTTTTAACGGAAAGATCTAAAAAAGTTTTAAGGAAAGACCGTTTTACCGAATTAACGGCTAAAAAACATTCCATGCAAAATAAATATTTAAACTTATTAATAAATTAAGTATTACAACTTAACAACAATAATAAGACAGCTAGCTAAACACAGCAACCATTTAAACAAAAAAAAATGCATTCTTACCACATGATCGTGTTGCTTTTGGGGTGTAACTTGGAGAGGAAGATCTGGCCAGCATTAAATCGGAGACCGAACAACACGACAAAGAACAAAGGACATCATTTTCATCCAAAACAGCACAATATTTTTTAGTCCACATTAAAAAAAACATTTAATTACGACGACGTGCATTAAAATAAGCAGAAATATGATATTCTAGCATATATACAATGTAGTAATAACAGGTAAATAGAAAAATAAATGACCAAAATAATTTTGCTAATCTGAACATTTTGAATTTCGAATAAACCGCCTTTGAGCGAGTCGCGAAGCGAGACACCGGACAATAACTGCAGCCGCCGCTTGCAGCCAAAGCCTACAGGTAACTGGCTAGGGTGTCTAACTTACCCGCTGCCTGGGACGCGCGCTGAAGCGTCAGACTCCCCTACTTTGTAGACGGCGACATAATTCAGCCATGCTACTTTTTATGTCGTATAATATTTGATGCCTTATACTCTCTATATGTGTATAAATGATAGCGAAATGTAAATTACGTTTACACTTTTTGTGAACAGGAACTTTTTGAAAGGGAACCGTTCGTCGCCGAGGCTAAAAGGAAACTAAAATATAAGAGGCATTTTTTTTTATTACAAACTGTATATTACTTATTTAATTCGAGTAAATATTAAGAAATATCTCATAAAATTGTTAATAGCTAATTTATGCACAATTGCGCCCTCACGCTTTCTTTCTATGTAATAAATGTAAAGATTAATGTAAATCTTTACATATTATTTAGAATTTCGACAATGATAAGACAAACACACGAACAAATATTTTTATTATACTCTTAATCCCGGTGGGTCAATTCCATAAGATGCTAATAGACCATTTAAAAACTTACAAAATAGAAACCACGCCTACCGTTTGAGTGAGAGATCCCACCTATCGTCTCTGTCAGTAAAAGCTAAATATAGTAAAGAACATCGATTAGTTGGTTATTTTGCAAAACAGTACCAAATATCATACATTAATTGTTTTCCATTGTCCCATTATTTAAATATGAAATAAAAGAAACAATGTACAAAGACTTTTAGGCAAAAAAACTTAATACAGGTTCTTTTGTTAGATGTGAAGAAGGTCTCTAAACTTTCGTTAGGCCGACCGACAAGTTTTGTTACCACCGCCCACACAGATTTATAAACCGTTAAGTGAACCAGTCATATTTTGGTTTATGTCTGTGGGTTCACCGGTTTTCAGGAGACAATTGATTTTTGTCCACGTGGTAGTCTTCTGTCAGAGTTTAACGAAATAAGGAGTAATTTATTTAATAATATAGCAGGGAAGTTTTTAAGGTAAACGCGTAATGTAAATTCGTATTTTAAATACAGGGAGGAATAAATCCTGTTTTATGCTACAATGCTTTATGGGTGATTATAAAGCATTGTAGCACAAATCTTCATGGATTTAGTAGGTCTGCTACTATCCGATAAATACTAATTTCCAGACGGCTTATTATAAAAAGCCTTTTAGGAGTATTTTTTTCTGGAGCCGTGACTTTGTATTGTATCTTTATCTCAATCTTGAAGTTTAAAATAATTTGTTTTACAGTTTGTTATTATTTATACATATAATAATTAACATATAAATAACTAAATGGGTAAGAATAATAATTCAATTTAGGGAACATAAAAGTGTACAAGAATGAAAGACTGTTGTGTGAACTACAGTGAGTAAAATTGTAATGGATTTGAGAATGGAGTTGAATAGGTATCAGTTTAACTGGTTTTTAAAGAAATCATTTTAAAAAGCCAGTTACTTTAAGTTTAAGCTTTTAGAGAATGGTCTTAAATTAACTTTAGTTAAATTGCATCGTAATAGAATGGCAATAAATTGATTTGCTACATTTCGTATTCCGCAAACTAATAGTTCATAGAAAACTGACAAAAAATAGCATGGGTGATTCTGATTCGTTAGCGTTTTGATTAAAGTTAATTAAGAAATTGGGACCCAGTTATTTCTGTGTTGATTTATTCTTGTAGAAAGGCCGTTAGGGGGAAAACAGACATTTCAACAAATATAAACTCAGAAACGAAATTACTATCACAGCATTTTAACTATGTATGTCTGTTTTACTAGGTATTTTATTGAAGCACTGCATGCTACTCTGTATCTATCTGATGGCCAGCACCATACAAAGTGCATTCATGGGATAGATTTGAAACATTGTTGTTTAAATTGCATTGATGTGGTAAAAAATGGGCGGCCGTCAAATCAATTGTCTGTTTTGTAACTGCACCCTGAAAGGACACTGCCACCTTGACAAGAAATCTATGCTGTTATCTGCTCAAAACCGATGAACCAACAAACCAAAACCCAAACATGACTAGGACACTTGAAGGTTTTCGCGTCTGTATACCTATCGAAGTTAAAAAAATAAAACCTAAAAATCATTAGTCACAATAAAAAAATGTTTATGCGATGGAAGTCGGTGGAAGAGGAATATATAGAAAGTACTGAATGTCTCGCAATGGAGGTGAGCTTTAATATTGTAAAAGGCCTAACTTACTTAACCTACTTTGTTGGTCACAAGTCCAGATAAACACAATGTCACTCCCCTGCCTTCTTTCCAGACGATGGACCCGACACTTGCAATTGCAATGTAAATGCATAGTTAACTGAAAACTTTTTTATTTTTCTCTCTCTCTTATATTTTAACTTTTTATATGTTAATGCAAAGAATAAGGGAAGAGTTCTATAATATAAATATTTAACTATAGGTAAATTTCAACTTATCTTACGAGTATCTTATATTACTACTTACTATTATAAATGCGAAAGTTTGGATCGATGTTTGTTACTCAATCACGCCAGAACCGCTGAACTGATCTCGATAAAATTTGGTTCAGGAAAAGTTTATATTCTGAAATAACACATAGGCTACTTTTATCCCGGAGAAATGTACGGTTGCCATAGGATTTTTTTTTTGTTTTTGATAGAGACATCATTTTGACATAATTTTTTGTATAGTGGTAGTTTAGGGGTCACAGAATTACATAGACTACTTTTTATCACCGAAAATTGAACAATAAATAAAACTTATACAAAACCTAGCGGATATCAGTTATGTATAGTAAAATATAACATAATTTCTATGGGATGTCTGCTATAACAATTTCTAGGAGGTTCAACAGGAAAAAAAATCCTCCAGGGGGTCCAAATGGAAACATCCAAATATTTTAGAACTCACCCTAAGAAACGTTTTGACTTAATCACTCACCTTTGAACAGATTTATTAGTTGGTATAGTGAAACTGGGACTGACAGCTTAACGTGTTCTCCATGGCACGTGGCTTAATAACCCATCTATGAACAGTTTCTTAAGTTGGTATAGTGAAACTGGAACTGACAGCTTAACGTGCTCTCCGTGAAGTTATTGATACCTACCGGGGTTTGAACCGGGGCCTAAAACAGTAGAGTTTTTATGTCTGAGCTCTAACAAACTCAGCCACAAAGTACGCACGCCGCTGGGTCGATTAAAAAAAATGGATCTCTTAAAAGCATAGTAAAATTTAAAACTTCATTCACAACTATTTTATACCTCTATAGATGCCGAAAATTTAAATTTTGAACTAGATGTGTTTTTTATTACTAATAAAATATATAATGAAGCGATTTTAACTTTATTACCACTCTGTGGCGCGGTGTCATCAGTTACAGTATCAGAAGGTCCTTGCCACAAATTTTAACTAGAGATATTCAAATAAGCTTAGACCTTTCAAGAAACAGCCTTCTATTAAGCTAAAGGCTAAAATGATATCGTGTTTCAGTGCTCTCAGCTTCAGTGATTTGCGTGATTAAGGTGCATTAAAGTTCGCCATTCTGATTCCGAGCTTATGATTCGATTTATTTATACTGACTTTACCATCTGATACGTTAGTATCTAATAATTTGTGCTCTAAATGTAGATTTGTATAATAGAGAACTAACTACTTTAAAAGTTATTTTGATGTTAAGTGTTAAAAACATAAAACTTGTGTTAAAATTCTAAATAACACTATGAACACAATATATCGATGGCATAGTGCACACATGTAGGTATGTATTTTTTTTTAATTGAGTTAATTACTTGTACTTGTATTAAATATAAATTTTACTGTGATGAACGAAGTAACTGCTGAACCAATTAATGAGATGATAAAGCAATAATTTATAATTAAAATCTTATGACAAAATCAGTAAGGCAAGTTTTTATATGTGTTTGTGACTATTAAATGTGTCTCCTGTATTTTTTTTTTACACATACAACATCTGTACACTTTTATGTATGTATGTATGTATCATCACAGGTGCCTTACGGCGCCCGAGACCGCCTAGACGGGCCTAGGGTACCCAGCAGAGGGATTTTAATCCCACCTCGTCGTAGCCGATGGTATGAGTCTACACCGAACAGATGGCTAGCTCGACGCGATGTTTTGAATAGACTCAATAACCCATCTATAAACAGTTTCACAAGTTGGTATAGTGAAACCGGGACCGACAGCTTAACGTGCTCTCCTAGGCACTATACTGGTTTTGCAAACAAATGTACATAAATGTTTTAATTAAAAACTCATTGGTATACACCGGGATTCGAACCAGGGACCTAAGTGTTTTTAAGTCCAAGGTCTAACCAACTCGGCCACCACGTATATACATTCATCAAGACACTACCTACATTATCAAGATACACTTTTATCAAGATATATATATATATATATATATATAAGTATATGACTTGACTTGTAGAATAATTTTTATAACAATGATTTCCCAACATTAACGAAATATCACATTATTTTACTTATTTATTATACCTACTGTATAATATTTCCTAATAAATAATGATTTCTTTTAATATTTTTTATTTATCTACCCTATATTAATTTATAAAACTTAAAATAATTAATAAATTGTTTTGTATTTTATTTCTTAAGCCTGCTACGAAATTTTCGTAGCATATTTTGTGTTGTATTATTTTACTTACTTATTTAATCTTACTTATTTATGTTATTTTCTCTACATACTTATGTTATATCGTTTACATTCATAACTCTTATATTGTATAGGTGTACAGTGTACACCTATTTCAGGGATATTGAATATGAAAATTATGTTAAAATTAATATTTATGTTGAAGTCTCTGGTCCAAAAATCAATAAAAAAATATGTATAAACAAAGTCAAAATACTTTTGAATTCGCTTCATAAAACTTTTTGAAATTTACTTAAAACAAGAAAATGTACCTCCACTTCAATCAAGCAAGTACACATTGGCGCGAACGTCTAAAGTCTTCATCGAAAACCATTTCAAAACCTAGAAAGGCGCTGTTTAATCTTCGAAACGTGTTACGAGCAGTCCCTTGCCACGTTTATACTGTCGTTGCGCCTTTTTAGGGTTTAAGTTATTTTGACGCGTAAATAAATTTAAACATGTTGACGAAAATTAGTATTTTAAAATGAGTAAAAGACAATGTTACCCAACCTCCTTGAGTTTTAAGTACTCGTACTACTAGTACTCCACGAAGTATTAAGTATTAATTAGTAGGTATAAGAAAATGCTTTATTAATACTACATCTCCATATTTTTAATGTAAAAATTATTATAGGTTCAAAATAAATTTGTGGATATCTATTCGGTACTATTTTATAAGTAAACGTTCTGAAATAAATGGAGTTGTAGGAAAATCGTTCCAACAAAATAAAAAAAAAATAAAAATCCTGGCACAAAATAAAGCTTATAAAAAAACAAATGAATTTTGATTGCGAAATGTTTTCAATGAGTGTTTGCAGTGTATAAAAATAGAATAAAAATTTAATAAGTTTTAAAATGTGTAAAAAATAACCATTATATGTTATAAAGTGATTTACAAGGTATTTAATCTAAATAATGAAATTCACAAACCGTTACTGAGATATCCAGGTCCTAAAACAGACTTCCATCACATATAAAAAAAAAACATATTTATGTCCAAATATCGATGTCCGAAGAAGATAAAGCTAAAACTGCAATAATAACTCCATTTGGTTTATACGAATACAATATAATGAATTCTGGACTCAGAAATGCACTATCCACTTCACAAAGATTTATAACTGAAGTTTTTACTAAGGATTAGATTTTTTATTTGCATTTATGATATTTTAAATGCGTCAGAAGACGAAAAACAACATGAATAACACCTTACATTAGTATTTGATAGATTGGACCAGTATGGATTACGAGTAAATGTGTATACATCTATTTTAGGAGTGAACATATTATTTTTTAGTATATCTTATAATACCAGAAGAAATACAAACACTACCTGACAGAGTAACAGCCATTACCAAATACAAACTACCCGAAACTGTACACGTTTTACGAACTTTTCTAGGATTTATAAATTATTACCGAAAGCATTTAAAAAACGCAGCGGCTGTACAAAGCACTTTACACGACTATTTAAAAGGTAGAAAAAAGAAAAATAATACAGACCGAAGAAACTTAAGAGATGTTTAAGAAATGTAAAAGTGATGTAGCAAATGCAACGTTACTTATGGCACCAGACCCAGACCTACCGTTAGCATTATTCACAGATGCTTTAAATACAGGAATAGGATCAGTAATACAATAGTTAGACAATAAAACTTGGAAACCAATAGCCTTCTTTTAAAAATAAACTCAACAATGCTCAAAAAATATACAGTACCTACGATAGAAAATTACTTAGAATATACGAATCCATAAAACATTTCAAACATCTATTAGAAGGAAGAGATTTTAAATATTTACCGACCACAAACCCCTTATATTTGTATTCCTACAGAATAATGAAAAAGCATCTCCCGGCATCATTGACATCTTCAATACATTTCCCAATTTTCAACTGATATTACCCATATCACAGTAAAATATAATATTATTACAAACACACTATTACGACTAGAAGCTATAAAAATAATTGACTACGACAAAATTGCAGACGCAAAAACCAGTGACGAAGAACTAACGGACTACTTAATAATAATAATTATTCCCTTCAATTCAAAAGTGTAGAGGATTTGCCCTATAGAGAATTACTGGGTTGTTTATATAGATAAACCAAAACAACAATAATCTATATTACTAAATAAACGATTATAAATAAATATAGGTAATCATTGGTTCCATTAAAAAGCAATAATTTAACATCTGGAAAACGACTCTGGTTGTGATGTATCCACTTCAAATATTAGGCCATATATTCCAAATCAATTAAAAAAAAAAAAAAAATTAATTACGAATTGTTTTTAATGAGTGTTTGTTTGCAGTGTATAAAAATCATAGAAAAATAGATTAAAAATGAAAGAAGTTTTAAAATGTGTTTAAAATAATAATTATATATTATAAAGTGATGTACAAGGTATTTAACTTAAATAATTTAAGTTCCATAATAGTTCCATAAAAGCTCCACAGAGTCATAATATTAATTTTAATTAAGAATAATGTTGATTGTGATATTAAGTGATGTACCTACTATTCGACTTGGCTTAGTGGTCCCTGAGATCCTATAGTCAAAAAACCATTAACAATAGCTATAAGAAATTAGGAGACAATTTACAACTTCCAGGCTTCCAAAATTAAACTATCCGACCTTTGTTAATGATAACCGACGCCAACCTAACCTATATAAAACCAAATTAAATATTTAATACTCTCAATCCAAATATATCTTAAATAACAGTCCAGTTGTGCCGAAGGTGTAAGCTTTTATATTAAAAATCTAGATTCGATATAGATCAAATTAAAAATAGAAAAGGCTTACAATTAATATTACCTACATACATTTCCACGAAATTTATTTTTAAATTTTTTACATGAGGCATTGAATTGAATAGATGCACCAGACAGAAAAAACAAAGGCGGATCAGAAACAAACAACAAAACAAAAATGGGAAATGGGATCGAATGGAAAAATAATAAAATAGCCCACAAAAATATGTGTAGGCATCATAGGTAGGGAATAAAATAAAGCATATCTGGATGCTGTAACGAAAACAACCATAAGTATTATAACAACTTTTGGCCAACAGTTTGCACTTGAATATAATTTATTCCCTTAATACGTCAGAGTACTGATTCCACTTTAAAATTCTAATATTATTAACTTTTATATGCTTTTACGCATTCAAGATGGCTTAATTTTTACTACTATTTTTCTCCGTAGTATGTGGTTTTTCTTAAATTTAAAATGTTTTTGGGGGATTTGGCGAGTACAGCACAGAAAGATAATAAAAATAATGTAATCTTATAGCAAGATATTTAACGGCTCACAGCGTTATGAGTGTAGTATACTACACTCGTATCTAGTTATTTTTTTTAATTATGTCATTCTATCACACTTAAAATAGGTAAAATTATATATATTAAAGATAAATAATATAAACGTCTAAAAAATATACTGTCGTATTTATTATTTTATTTATAACCAAAGCATTTACAATATGTAGGATATCACCACGGGTGCTTTATAGCAGAATAACGTTAATTTACATTTTCATTTAGAAAAATATCTACTCCCGATCCAATCTCACAAAGACCTTTGATATAATAGGATTCACAATACGGGCTTCTATCTATTCCATGTGGTCGTGCATGTTCTTCTTTTATTTCTTTTTGATAAAAAGGAAGTCTTTGTTTCTCTGCATTGAAAATACCATTAAGGTATTATTTCTCATATTGTGTTTTTGACGGGTTATATTTGGTACCATTGGTTCTTAGGGAAACAAATAATTATAAGATTATGTGAGGTTTTTTAATTGCTGATATGAAAAATTCATATGTAAAAAACATAAATTATTATATTATAAGTTTCGGATTGAATGTCCTCATTTTTATGCAATAACTTGTTTTTTTTGTGTCATTTAAAATTAGTAACTATAAAATAATTATTTAAGTTTTACCAGGTAGAACTTTAAACTCATAGAGGTAAAAGGATTTGGCCTGAAAAGAACTGTTCAGGAATTGCAGCGTGGGAATTAAGAAACTTTTCACTTTTATTTCATTTCACTCTGACCATGGTTTCTAACTCTTTCGAAAAACATGAACAACAATTGATTTAGCTATTGTTTAAATAAAATAAGCCCACATTTTGTTAGATAAGAAGTATATTTTAATATGTCAATTGATTCCTTAATTTATATTATTTCAAATAAATTTATATTAACATTCACAAATAAAACATAATTTAAACTAAAACGCTCAAAAAAATTATAAAAATAAAGATAGTAGGTATTTTTATTATTATTTAACGAACTTTAAGATATACGTGGTGGCCGAGTTGGTTAACCCGTAGATTTTTAAATAGACTACTTAGGTCACCATTTCAAACCCCGGTACCTGCTAATGTATTTTTGAATCGTTACCAGAAGTTGTTTATTTCTTTGTTTTTAGCTTTCAGAAAGTAGGCAGTTTTTATTTTTAATAAAAAATATATTCATAGGAACATTCTATTTAGGAAATTTGTCCGGTCACAAAATAAATTCTAAGCGTGTACCTAACGAAAATAACAATTTTGATATATATTACATTTTATAAACACATATACCAACGTAAAGGTATTACTAATTTTATTTTGTATGGAAGTTTAATAATCTCATCAGGCATACAACTAAACAAATTCAAAAATAATTTCTGTGATTTCAGTTAACCTTTAACTATTGACATGTGTCATTTTCTTAAGCTTAGAAAACCACACTAATTTTAGAGTAAAATTAAGAAAATGGTTGATGGAAGTACAAAAAAAGGAAATGGAGGATAGATTAACCATTAAGTCTTAATAACTAGGTATGGATATATAATATAAGTATAGGTAATGTGTTAGATTTACTACGGTGCACCCTGAAAACCAGCGCGAGGTGTACACTAACGTCACCACGCAGAAGCTGAGGGTGTACAAATTCATTAAATAATATTTTGTTTTTTAAGTTATTTATTATAGTTAATAGAGTTCTATTTAAAAAAAAATGTACTGTCTATTTTATTGAATAAGTAGGTACATTTTCTATTCTATTCTATCCATTTAAATTCTGGTAAGCCCCAACTTTCACTGCTTTGGTTTAAGTAGAGTCTACCAAATATTATGACTCATTTACGGTGTCAGCTGCTCGCTAGTGGAACTTGCTCCCCCTGAACATCAGACAGTATCAGTCCATATGTATGTATTTATTTTTGCTATATTATTTATATATTATATGTAGTTGTATCAATGCAGTTTATGTATTTTGATTTCTCTTTACACTAATCTGTGCACCCTATATTACAATGTTCACTCTCCTAAAGGTTAGCTGGTAGATAATGTCTAAGGCATTAAGCTCGCCTTTGTACAAACCTTCTTAATGCAATAAAGATATTTAAATAAATAAATAAATACTAGTAATTGCAGAATTGTTAGGTTTGTACTAATCATAATTTCAGATAGGTCTGTGAGACCGAATGTCAACAGTTACATGTTAATTGAAAACTGCACTAAGCCCATGTAGTGCCGGCGGCATATTTGCTAGGTTTAGGCTTGGACCTTAGTGAAATGAGGATGAATTGTTGTTTGCCTACGCTTGCTGAATACATTAGATTATACCGACGAACGTTTATTGTGTAAGCGGTTTAAATCACAGACCTAGGTCTTGCCGCCTGCGAAGACGAGTGAAGTGTGCGAGTAAGAGCGTCGATAAAGTGCAAGACTGTGTGCTACTCGCTGCATATTTTTTCGTTTATACCCAGTGTTTGTTCGTTGTTTGAAGTTTATATTCAATAAAATAACTGCAACTGTATATAAAACAAGAAAAATCACCTTAATAAGTGTTCTTTTCGCAAGTAATTCTTTAATACTAATATACTTATTCTTATCATATTTCTAATACTTTAATGCAAAAAAAAATCTAACATTTTATAAACATGAGTGGGATTCGAAACCACGGCCTTCGGATACAATACTATGACTACATGAAACTTGTACTAAAACAAATACATAAATAAGCTCTGTTCCTGCGATTGCTTGTGTTATAGCCACAACTACGTTCGGACTATCCAAACATTTAGTATTTAAATAAGTATTTATTTATCGTAGTCCCGGTGTGTAACAATGAGTTTTTTATTAAAAAAAAAATGTACATTTGTTGGACAACACTACTATAGTGCCTCGGAGAGCACGTTAAGCTGGCGGTCCCGGTTTCACTATACCAACTTGTGAAACTGTTTATAGATGGGTTATTGAGTCTATTCAAAACATCGCGACGAGCTAGCCACTTGTTCGGTGTAGACTCATACCATCGGCTACGACGAGGTGGGATCTAAAACCCTTCTGCTGGGCACCCTGGGTCCGTCTAGGCGGTCTAGGGCGCCGTAAGGCACCCGTGATGATATATATATATATATATATATACTTGTCGTGAATGTTTATATACAATGTTAACAATTTTTAGTGCTAGAGAAAAACTTTTATATGAATCGTAAATAAGCTATTAAACATGCCACACGAAGAGTAATTAACTTCTATGTATAGTTACTAACTAACTAGTTTACACGGATGATGGAATTTTCAACTGAATAATAATTACTAATGCATAGCTATATTATCTTTAATTTAAAATGTAATCAAACTTGTCTAAATCACTGTTAGAGTATTCATAAACTAGACGTAAAGAAAGAAATATTTATTCATCAATAATTTCGCCTATATACAATAACTGAACAATACAAATATAACTAGTTTTAAAGTTGGATATAGGCTGAATATCAGATGGTCCATATCTTTGTGTAAAATATTTGTTGCTACTGTAAGGTATATTCATATATATATATATATATAGGATGACTATGAAAAGATGTACTTTGCAAAACATTTTTGTTTAACAATATCGCTCCCACTATGCAGGCTAAATGGTTCGGTTACGAAACGGGCGGCGATATGAATGTATTTGCATTAGGGGTCTATTTTAATATCCTCGCTGCTTTATCGTCAAATCAAATGTTTTTACGGATAAAATCGAAAATACTGAACCAATTTTTAAATTATTTTCTTAACAGAAGCTCTATAAACAATGTGTATGTAATATGGGCTGTATTTTATTTTCGATCCGATTTCTTATGAAACTTCGGGTACCGCTAGTTTTAAAATCAAATTAAAAATAATAACAGTTAAAAATGTAATTTTTATTACCTATAAACAGAGTCTGAATTTTACCTCAATGTTGCCTGATGGAACGCAACGA
The DNA here is from genome assembly GCA_947458855.1 of Monopis laevigella. Taxonomy (NCBI): domain Eukaryota; kingdom Metazoa; phylum Arthropoda; class Insecta; order Lepidoptera; family Tineidae; genus Monopis; species Monopis laevigella. Next base: position 18,730,738 of record OX381576.1, read on the forward strand.
TGAGGTCGAAAAGAATACTCTGTGAAATGGAGACTACCACCTCGACAAGAAACCCATGCAGTAGACAACCGCCGAAAACTAGTAAACCCACAGGGTTGACGGTTCCTAGTCATGGTACGGTTTTATGGCCTTATTCATAAAAACTTATTGAGTACTTGAAGAACACTTAATTGAAGGTTTTGTCTCTTTTACGCATATTTATTAGCCAAAACCTTCTATAACTAAAGTGTTCTTTAAGGACTCAATAAGTTTTTGAATTTCGGAGTTAGTCTACAGACTCAGGTCTAAACCGAAACATTACTAGGTCACTTGACGGTTTTTGCATTCGTATGGTTGGCCTTTCTTCCACCTAATAAAATATATTTTATGTAGTTTTGTGAATAATCTATGAATTAGGTATATATTGTAAATCAGTATACAAACAAAATTTCACAATCACATATGTAATATAGATGCCCAGACGGTTACCAATCAATATTGGCATAACAATTAATACCGTTATTCAAATATGAATCGCCATATCTAAACGCCGCCCCATTGTTCACAGAGCTGTGCAGCCTTTGGTAGCGGATGCGGTTACTAAAATATAAACAAATATATTTGTACTAAATGTTTATTATAATACAATATAGAATACAGCCTCCTAATTTGTTTTAATTTATTATAATATAATACAACATAGACAAATAAATTAAAACAAATATGGCGAATAAATTAAAATAAATATTCTATTATATTTAATTAGCACCAGTGGTTTAACTAGTACTAGATTTAAAACTTTACGTACACATGTTGGGAGTATTACGCAACTATTATAAAAACTATTACACGTGAGTATTTTTTTGTAGTCATGAACTAATGTTCTCACAGTAAAATCCACAGATCTTTATAGTGGCTTTTCGATATTTGATAACCTCGTCGATTTAATATTCGATACCGTATTTGTCAACTAAAGACATATATCTACGGTAACGGAAGTATGGAGTATTGAGCACTTTACCGATTCCGTTGCCGCAACCACATCGGCCTTCGATTTATATATCATTGTGAACAAACATAGACGCTGCAAGCGAATTTGGTTCAGATTCCTAGCGAGCCGATTGGGGCGAATTCTCTTATAGTTGGAGAGCTACAGAACTAGAGGGAGAGTCAGCAACGTATTAACTGTTATAATTTTAACAGTCAAGATTTTTTATTTTATTTAAGTATATTATTCAGAATAATCTCTCTCAAAAATTTCATGACTATACTGATATATGACTATACTATTACTTTTTGTATATTGAATTTAATTTCTCACCCTCGTTCTAATGCGGGTAGTGTAACCGCATTGGGGTGCCAGAATAGTGTTTTGTAGTTAAGCTGTCGGTCCCAGTTTCACTATACCAACTTGTGAAACTGTTTATATCTAGGGTTCATATAGGTTGAAAAATTAAGCGTAATATTACATCAGCACTACTACTTTTTTTTGGTGGGAGGAAGACCTCTATATTTTTGGTAGGCTGACCGACCGGACTCGTTACAACCCCCCATACAGATGCAAACACCGCAAGTGACCTAGTCATGTTTCGATTTTAGTTTTGAAAGTTCATTTGTCGAGGAGATAGTCTCTTTTCATAAAGCAGCGAGGATATTAAAATAGCCACATAATGACGTATTTGCATTACGCTGTAGTTGTCGCCGTCCATTTCGTAACCGCATCATTTAGCCGGCATAATGGGAGCGATCAACATTGTTAAACAAAAATTTATTGATGGACCCCATTTATGGCTTACTATCAGGTGGATACAAAGTCACATTTTGTGCTCCAATAAAAAAGCGGAAGCGCGTTATCTAAATACTTGTCATGCCCCTTGCTTCGACATCCAATTCATCTGCCTATTATTTGATAGAGATTAGAATATTTGTTAGAAAGAAAAGTTTTTAAGTACCAGTAGTCAACATAATACAAAACTATAATCAAAACTCATTAGTGCTTGCGAAGCCGGGGGCAGAAGCTAGTATGCCATAAAGGAAATTGGATATTCTGAAGTTATCGCCAAAGCAAACTATCTGTACTTTCCAAACTGTATTTAAATATTGATTAACTCCATAAAGTTGAGAACCTTAACTTTACAATAGCTGGTAGACGAGTTCTAACATGTAAGTAGATACATGAATTTCAGCATAATAGGTAAGCTAGAGATTGAACAGATATTTAGAAGCTAAATTTGCCTTATGGCCACACATAGCATTTAGATTGAGTGACCACAACGGAACCTGAATTTTTTTTTTTTGGTACTATTATAAATCAAACATCACATCGATGTGATCGTTTAATATAATAAATAGAAAAACAAACTAATTTAAAATTATCATTTTCAAATATTGTTAAAATTATCCATATCTATATACTTCTATCGAAAAGTTCTGCACCTTAAGCATATTTTACTCTCTCAAGAAAATGCCTAAGGCATTAAGCTCGCCTATGTACAATTTTGTGCAATAAAGAATTTTCAATAAATAAATAACCGAGTCTTTTTTTTTTTACTACGAGCGAAGTAAGATTAATTAAGTTTTGAGTCTCACACTTGACAAATACCAATAAAACAGTAATCTATAATATATATATTGCTCTTTATTTAAAAAGAATAATTTTCATTGTTAAAACTCAATTTTAAATTGGTAAAATTGGAATACCCCGTTATTGTTTATAAACTCAAACTAAGTTATTAGAACATCTAACAGCAACAACAAATCCAATTCCTAATGCAGATGACTTTAATTAGTTTAAATTAATAAATGCTATGGCATTTATTATACAACCTCTCGTCTTTATGACCTATATATAGGTCATCAAGACAATGTTATTAATGATTATAAAAGGGTATAGAGTATAGAGCCTATGCTTTACACTCTACTATCTATTTTCGATAAATAAAGAATTTTAAATAAATAAATAAATGAGTCTTTAGATTTTTTTTTTCTACGAGCGTAAAGGTTTGACTGTCAGATAATGCCAAACGGCATTAAGTCCGCCTTTGTATTATGCAATAAAGTTTAATAAATAAAAATAAATAAAATAAAGGGTAAAAATAAACAAAGGACCGAAATATGCTTTCAAATAATAATATTTTAATTTTATAACTATTTCCATTTTACATACAGTCAGATTGAATGCTAAAATACATTAGGAGAATATTAAAACCATGTTTGCATTGATAATAAGGGTAGAGGCGTAACTTCAACGTTTGCATTTGATTTAGTACTCCATTGGCATGATATGATTTGTGTGCATGATATGGTTTTGTTTATGCAATATAACCATTCATAGTATGTTGGTCTATTATTTATTTATAGTTAGCATTAATTGCTTTGACCAAGTCTAACTATTTCTATTTTATAATTTCATTCAATTGTATCATTCTGAAAAATTTAATTGTGTTTTTTTTTACAGAAAACAAATACTATATAGTAATTTATTTCTGTTATCACAATGAATTCATATTTTAAATAACTGTTAGGTTCAGTTCATCAAAATAATAAAACCCTATAAAAATACATTTAACCATCAGCAACAACAAAAACTATAAACCCATGCACTCTATTCCCTTGTATTACAGCAACTTTTGGCATGAAATATTTTAGCATTCTGCCCAAAACTTTGCATTAAAAACAGCTGAATTTTGATTGCGAAAATATTTTATTACAGTTTGTTTGCCAGGGGGCTGCATTCATATTGTTTCTTTTAAAGGTAACGTTAAGGTGCGTCCAAACATAGAGCGACAAGTGTGCGCGGCGTTTCGTCCATCAAGTTTTTGTTTTTATATATTTTTTCTTCACAATTTTCGAATAATAGGCAGAGCCAAAACACTGCCTTTTTGGTTCAGACTGAATCGAAATGCGCGGGCGGCATGTCTCGCATATGCCGCGCTGTTTTCGTCGGAATAGTCCTAAGGGTGCGTCCAAACATAGAGTGGCAAATGTGCGCGGCTGTCACGTGCGGCTGATCATCCATCATGTTCTTGTTTTCATTACATTGGTCGGAATAGTCCTAACTAGAGCGCTGCAGAATTGTTTCCTGGACATGCCGCGTGTTAGCTGAGTAAAGGTAGATGTTAGTAAGGTTCATCAGAACCTACCAAGACAACATAGCATGCAAATATGTGGTACAAAATATTTTATATTAAATGCATTTTTAATAGTAGAATGATTGCATTCAAGAATTATACAAGAGAAATAACACACAATCAATAAAACAAAGAACCATTTATTATAAAATAAGTTAAATGGCAAAACAATTAAATGAACCAACAATGAAAGTACAAGCAACTCGATAGATTTAATACACTGAACTTAATTAGACTTTGTTTAAAAAAAAATTATTAAAACTATGGAAAACTTAAGTCTCATCTACTTATCGATTATGGAATCGCGACTAGAAACTTCAATTCAAAACCTCACGCGACTATACCAACCGCAAGTAGGTACATGGTGTTCGAAGTAGTTAGCGGTACGAGGCAACCCGCTCGTAGTAACTTAGCGCCCCCACTCGAGACGTCTACTAACTAACGAAAACAATGAATGCATTTGAAATTGCTTTAGGATCTAACGTTTGCTTAGTAAGGATATGCAATTTAATATTTTGTTTATTTCTCATTTTGTTTGTGTGTTTCTTTATTAGCTACCGCATAATTTTATTAGTTGATTTATATTTTTTTATTTAGGTGTTTTTTGCTAGTAAGGTTTTTTGTAGAGTATAATATTTTATAAAATTTGATAAGTTAAATATTTTTGAATAATTTACATAAGTCTTAAATACTTTATTATTGTAAATAGTATTTAAAATTCTGTGTTGGCGTACAATGGTCTAAAATATTTATAATAAAGTATAATTTTAAGTAATCATTTTTATTTTGGGATTTATTGGCAAAGTATTATTCCAGTTAATATGTTACATTTATAATTTAAAAATATTTATATTTGTTTTGTTATCCTGATGGTGACGGATTTACAAGGACCTAGAATGGAGTCGATTAATAAGCAGGCATAGTGGGAGCAACTAATACTGTTAAACAATAAGGTAAAATAACTAGAGGTCTAGCTGGTTAGTCCTCAGAATTAAAAACACTACAATTTTTAGGTCCCTGTCTCAAACCCAGGTGTGTACCAGAGTATTTTTAATTAAACAAAACTGTTTATTTATTTGATGACACCACTATAGCGCCTTGGAGAGCACGTTAAGCTGTCGGTCCCAGTTTCACTATATCAACTTGTGAAACTATATATGGGTTAAGTCTATCCAAACGTCGCGACAAGCTAGCCACTTATTCGGTGTTGGCTCATACCATCGGCTACTTCGAAGTGGGATTAAAACTCCTCAGCTGGGTACCCCGAGGCCGTCCAGGCGGTTTCGGGCGCCGTAAAGCATCCGTGATCATATGATGATGATGATATTGTTCAATAATATTTATCAAAAGGTACTTCTACAAAAATTGTTATTAGTTGTGAATAAAAATGTCGCCTAATATTCCAATATTATTAGTGAATAGAAAAAACGGCCCCAGCCTAGTGGTTAAGTCACTGTGCAACCGATAACAAGGTTAATAAGATGACAACAAGGCCTGGGATGGGTGACCGCTTTATGCAACGAGGCTTTACCATCATAAACTCCGAAACAAGCTCGCCACTCATTAGGTGTTGCCTCCAAATACCATCTGCGAAATGAGGACGGTTTAATCCCTCCGCTGGGTACCATGAAGCCGTTTAAACGGTTCTCGGGAGCCTAAAGAGGTACCCATGATGGTATATATTGGAGAATAAGGTCTCAAAATTGAACTGAGAATATTTAAAATTTATTTGAAGGACATGTCCATACTATCCTTTCGCGTGGCATAATCTACTTTGATCTTCAATAATATGCTTTACATCACTGGTGTCTGATGGCGCCCAAGACCGCTTAGATGTCCGTCTGCTGGGTACCGCAGAAGGGATTGGTTGCCACCTCGTCATTGCTGATAGTATTCTGAATTTACATGAGTGTGTCGATTATCTTTATCTGATGGTTTAAGAGTCGGTCCTAAGTTTAATATGTACATCGGCGGACTTATTGTCGCCAGTTCTCACTTTTTGCTCTACCAGTCAAACCTTTGGGGAAAATTGCGATGTCATGACCAAAAATATATCATAAATCCCACATAAAATATATTTATTTAAGGACAGCCAATGGGCGAATACATTAATACTTTATTAAAAGATAAATAGAAGTTTGAGATAAATGTTTCACCTTTAGAAGCCACAACATGCTCAATTAGTGTGGGTAACAAAATATTACTTAAATAATATTAAAAATAATTTAATCTACCATTACAAAGTGCTATTTTGATAGGTGACAAAAAACTATGCTAAATTATATATATATATCATCACGGGTGCCTTACGGCGCCCGAGACCGCCTAGACGGCCCCAGGGTACCCAGCGGAGGGGTTTTTAATCCCACCTCGTCGTAGCCGATGGTATGAGTCTACACCGAACAAGTGGCTAGCTCGTCGCGATGTTTTGAATAGACTCAATAACCCATCTATAAACAGTTTCACAAGTTGGTATAGTGAAACCGGGACCGACAGCTTAACGTGCTCTCCGAGGCACTATAGTGGTGTTGTCAAACAAATGTACATAAATTTTTAGATTAAAAACTCATTGGTACACACCGGGATTCGAACCAGGGACCTAAGTGTTTTTAAGTCCAAGGTCTAACCAACTCGGCCACCACATACCTACCACATATGCTAAATTACAAGTTTAAATAAGTGGACAAATAAAAAATACAATAATAATATACTTAAAACCAAGTACAATGAGAAAAAAAATGTCTCGTGCCTTTGTAAATGATATTAATATAACTTCCAAGGTTGAACTTTAGGTTAACATGAGGCTCTACTGATCAAATTGAACAACTTTTTCCATTGAGCCATATGTCGCAAATGATAAAAAATAATTGGCTTCTCCATAAAAATTGTTTTTTAAACATAGCTAGTTTATATGAAGATACACAATTTTTTTTTACTTACGACACATGGTTCCATGATAAAAGTTTTTAAATTTGTTCAGTTGAGCCTCAGAGCATATTAGCCCAAAGTAATCTTTCAAAGACATCTGGTATGTAGATCTTGATTCTGGTCATCCTGTGTCTCGGCATTAGTATGAAAAAATATATATATTTGATTGATCAGGCGTTATTTTGCGGAATTCCATTATAAAATATAATAACGTTGATGTAATATTAACTTTATTGCTAATTCTTGCGCTAGTATTCAAACGACGTCGACATGTTTCGCTTCACATGAAGCATCTTCAGGACTGAATTTTATTTATGATGGCCGAAATAAGTTGCGTATAGGAGAATTTGTAACATTGATTTGTTCATTTGACGTCGTCTATATAATCAAACTTTTACCTAGACATCGTCATAATCGCCAAATCAGATGCAAAAACCGTCAAATCAACTATGGCCAATTTATAATCAATAGTAGCTTGAGCTATCATTTTTATATGGGAATATCGAACCATTACTGTTCATGATAAATTGGCCAGTAGTCATATTTCGGTTGTAGCCTGTGGGTTCGCCGGTTTTCAGGAGACTGCAGCATCAGTTTTTTGTCAATCTTGTTGGGTGCAGTTACGAAACGGGCAGTAATTTGCAATTAGACAGTGACAATTTCAATACTCGGCGGCCATTTTGTAACATTTTAATTTTCCGTAATAATGTATAACAACAATGTATTGGTCGACCCCATTCATGTATTTTGTAGGACTGCTTCCGGTAGATACAAAGTCACATACGGTGCTTAATAAAAAGTATTATAATAAAAGCTCACTGTACATGAATTGTAGAACATTTCATAATATGCTTAAACTTCCTCCATTATATCTGCGATGGTAAGTCTACAAAGTAAATTAAATTTGCCTTCTTAAGCCAGGTTTCTAAAAGGAAACGTGCTGAAAGCGTGTTCTGTCTGTTCTTATAAAAAGGTCTAAATCCTATTGCGCTAATTAAATAATTGCATAATTTTAAATAGGATATTATATTGTTATGTTTGTTTGTGTAAAGGGATGAAGGGTTTATTCTTATTTTCATTCTATACTAGCTGGTGAGCGTAATTTTGTGTGTGTTATTTATTATGAAGCAAACAACCGTGCTATATTCGCACTGCGCACGATTTAATTTAATCACGAGTTGTGAAAATTCTAACTACACATTTTTTTTTATTAGAGCAGGACATGTGACCCTACATCCACCTGATGGTAAGTGGCAATGTAACGTCCAAACGAAATAAAAGCTAAATGCCCAATACAGCTTCTTATACGCTCGGTCGGCTAGCGAAGTTAAATACCTAATTTGGTAATTGCAAATATTTTAAACCTAACACATGCTTGAGAATTCTCGTGACCTATTTATGTTCCTGGTCCATTTTTCCTACTATTGGTACGTTAGCAGACTGTGATCCCTAGTTCTTGGAACAAAGATAATTAATATAATAGATTAAAATTAGCTAACAATGCCTCGATAATAAATTTTGCCCATAGATTAATTTCATCAATGTTTTAGAACTGGCCCCAATAAAGGGATTAATTTCTGAATCCTGTACAAATCAAAAAATATTTTACGATATTTAATAAATATATCGCGAAAAAATTGTGAAATATAAAAATAGAATTCGTAAAAAAATACTAACAGTCTGTTTGCATTTTTTAATTTTCATGATATTTATTTTAGTTGAACATTTTTTTTAGCTTCACTGTACAAGCTACTTTTTATATATTTTATTTACGTACTTTATAAAGAATAACTCTTATACCTATCACCATAGCCACTTTGATATAACTGAAACCCGTTTATATATTTATGTATTTTCGCACTTAACGTAACGTCTATGTAAATATTTTTTCTTTTGCCGCGATATCAATAGGTGCAAGTTACACATAATATCTTATACACTATCTAGTAAAACCCTTCCGCGTCTGTATGTCTGTACCTACGCTTAGTTCTTATAACCTACGCAATGGATTTTGATGTGGATTTCTCTATCATTGAGATTCTTCAGAATGGTTTATTATATTATATTTATAGAAAAGTGTATGCTTGGTATAATTTTTCCAGCGCCGACTAAACTAAGCGAGATGTATTATATGATATTTTATCAAAATTATTGAGGTACTTATTACGAAATTGTGTATTATATAAAAATATGTGCGTCAGGATTGAGGGGCCACATTTTTATAATACGAATTTGATAATAATAAAAATATATACTCTCGAACCACGCAAATCTCATATGAATCCGTTTAATATTACGGGATATATTAAAAATAAATATCTTCATATTAAGCGTAGAATATGGTGTCCAAACATTTTGTAATTTTTATTTATTTGAAGCAGTATATATTTTTACACAACAACTGTTTTGTATTTATAGCAATCTTTTTTTATATAAATAATATATTTTGTTTAAAATATTTTGTTCCCTGAACTCCCTAAATCAATTTAAAATCTTTTAGTCATTAAAAAATAAAATTAAGCTCGTACAAGCCTGCTGCTTCCCGTACCGGGAGAAGCAAGAGTGGTATTGAAGGTAGATCGGAGAGTTTTGTCGTAATACGAGCTAAGAAAATTGAATCAGAAATTTAAGATATTTGGGGGATAGCATGTTCGTTCAAAATAGAGTTTAATACGCATATAACTCTTAAGTTTCTCCGTTCAAAACAGAGTTTAATACGCAGAGAACTCTGAATTTTCTCCGTTCAAAAGAGTTTAATATGCATAAAACTCTGGGGGCAATTCTCGCGTCTTCGACATTTATGTCGATTCGTTATATTTGAACTAAAAATGATATATGACAAAAAAAAACACTAATTGCGTATTCTCGGAATCTCACTTTCGACCTTTTCGAACCGCCTGCGCTTGACTACGTACGAATGGTCGTCAGCACTCGAACTTGTAATGTCGAAAGTTAATCGTCTGCCATTACTCAATTTTGAGATTCTTTTTGTATTGTTTTCAACTAGAATTAGGTATTTGTTGTTATTTTTCATTAAATCATAATTTGAGTAAGTATATTTTAAGAATTCGCTGTGAAGTTTTGTTACTAATGTAGTAGAAGAAGCCAACCAAATTATTAATAAAAAATAATAATACAAATCTTATACATACCCAATATCTAAGATAAACACAAGATTTTTGTTTATGTTTTTATAAAAAGGTAGTTTGAGTGATTATATTTTAAAAAATTACTATCATAATTTAATACAGTCACAGTTTGTAATTATTATTCCGTGACTAAAATAAGTACCTACAATATAAGTACCTGAGAGGGTGCAGGAAAGAAAATATATCATTTTTATGAAGAATGCTATCATTAATTCATTACACAACAGTTGTTGAGTAAAAAAAATTACTGCTTAAAATAAAAATAAAATAGAAAATGCGTGGTCGCCCTATTTCACGCTTAATATGAAGATTTTTTTTTTATACATTTCCGTTAATATTAATTGTATTCAAAATGAGCTTTACTTGGTTCGGTAGTATATATTTTTACAAACTATAGACATATTTTTTAAGTTGCCAACTAGTGTAGATATTGAGGTTTACTTTAATGAAAACATCAGCACGGAGAGGCCTATATAAACCTCGTTTAACTTTTTTATTTTAAGTTTTACACACTTGAGACTTATTTTACAAACTTCAGATCGATTTTTACTAACTCCGGGCATAATAATATTAGCTAATTTTTATTATAAAAAAATTGCCCCTCAATGCTGACGGGCATAATAAAGATCTACATAAAATTCCTTGGCGTCAGTAGGTACTTATATTGCACCCATGCAAGCTGAGGCCCGTCGCTAGTATTATACCGGGTGTTTATTTTTACAGCATTTTTTTCGCCTTAAGTATCACTTATAGAACCTATTTTTAAGACAAAAAGTAGGTAGAAGAAATAATTCTTGAAAAAATGCCCGAAAAATAAATTATCATATGAATGTATATATGGTTAAAATTATTCCAACAAATACATATAGTCCGTAGGAATATTTTACTAGTTTCTAAGATACAAGATTTTACTTTTAGCCAACTTGGCAGTTGGGTTGTAGCATGAAGGTAAAAACCGTGCCCGTCCGCGCGCCGCTACTGGAGTAAGCATCATTCAATTTGCAGGGTGCCGCGCGAGTGACAAATTTGTCACTCACACACACTTTTACATTTTTTACATCCTCAGTCTGATTTGTGCGTTCGGCGGAGAAAGTCGAAAAGAGCTCCGCTTTTATTGTCGGAAAAATGGTTAATTGTGCATTAAAGCTGTAGAAACTACTATTTAAAAAAAAGTACCTAGTGTCACGATTTTCAAGTATGTATTTAACATGTTTTTCTTATATTAAAACTAAATAAAAAATAATAATAAAACCCATAATTAAAATATCAAAATCTGACGGTAACTGTCAAACTATGTTCGTCAGTTAGAAGTTGAAGAACTAGTGATGTGTTTTTGTTTTTAATGAGAATTTCGATACTTTAAAATAATTTATAATCATTTCAATTTAATTTAATCAAAAGGTATAGCGACAATAGAACCGTCCAACGAGGTTTGTCAGTTACTATTTAGTGATGTGATTTTATAGTTGATAAACTCGATTTTTGTAAATACTTTCATGGTTATGAGATATTATACAATTATTGTTTTTTTTTATATAATACTAATTATATTTTCTATATATACAGTTTCCCGAAAGATCCGGCATTAAAACGTAAATGGGTAGAGGCAATTAAAAGAGAAGAAATTTGGTAACCAACGAGCATACCCGGTATGTTCAGTACATTTTGACGAATCAAGCTACGATTTAATTGTTTTTCGCCTTTTGTAGTTTGCATCGACTTTTATAACTTCCTCTTGGAGGTCGGTCAAAAACGTGAGCAACAACCAATAGGGCCGCTTTATTCAATTCTGTTACCAAAAATAAAGCGATCCTATTGGTTGTTGCTCACGGTTACGTGTACAAATACGTTACGTTGCTACAATGCGCAAACCCATGGTATGTTTTATTCTTTAGTTGGAATGTTTAAATAATACACCACGATTATGAAAATATATACTGATTTTATTTATTAGAGAAAGGTTACAGAGAGCTACGACATGACACAACAATTCCTTTTATATCTGTCTTACAATAGTGACGTACACCATATAAGGTAGTGGTGTTAAACATTAATTATTAATGTTATGCCTTATAACAAAGATAAACATATATTTGCAATTTAATAACGATCAATCTTAATTATCAAACTTTTATTTGTTCCATAAAAAAAAAATACACATTACTTAAAATTCAATTGAATTTACCAAAATAATAGTTCTATTATTACTCACCTATAAATGATAATGCGGCGGCAAACTACGCGGGCGTAGCTCGTAGCACCTTCAGACCTAAAACAAAACAATGAATTGTGATTTAACTATATGTATACATACATACATATCAAGGTTATATAGATACAAGTTTTTTTTTAATCTACCATTTATCGGTTTTATGCCTTAAACTAATACGCACACTTAGTTGCCGGTAACAGCTAGTTAAAATTAATAATATGTAGGACAATTTACACATATTGCTCTGGTCACTAACTAAGCTCTAGGTTTGTACTATGTTTACTAGAAAAAAAAATATTGGTATATTACGTATTATATTTTATAAACACCCAGACCATAACAAATTGTACTGAACAAGTTTTTCTTTGTTACATACAACGCAAAGGCCCAACCACTAGTCTTCGGAGGCGGTCAATCCCACACTCACTCTTATTATATAAATATATATAATAATAGTGTGTATGTATTTAAGTGTGTTTAAACACACTTAAATACATAAATGCTAGCGCGCATACATGAAAATAAACTTACGTATATTATGTACTAATATACTAAAATCCTCGAAGATCGAAGGTGCCTTACTGCGCCCAAGACCGCTTAAACGGCATCAAGGATACCTTGCGATGGGGTTTATACCCATTTCGTTGTCCGATGGTATTTCGGTTCTACAGCGAAATACGAGACGCGACGAGCTGGACGCTTGGTCCAGCTCGTCGCCGTGCTTGGATAAACTCAATAACCCAACTACAAATAGTTACACATGTTGGTAGAGTGAAACCGGGACCAACAGTTTTATGTGCTCTCCGACAGAAAGGCGACTACGACTACAGTGTGTTGTACTTTTTTTATATCATTGGAACACACCGGGGATCTAAAACTGTAGGGTTTTTCTGGCCACCACGTAGGTAAATAATTTTGATAATTAAAATTTATATGTTTAATAGAAGAGGAAATAAATCATTTATTAGATAAAAAATAACAATTATATTAAAAATTAAAAACTAAATAAATAAAAATAAATAAAGTTAATTGGATGAGCGCAGTGTTCCGAGAACACTCGCTGCATTCCCCCGTTGCACAGCGAAGCTGACCCTTTCAATAAAGTACTCCTTACTCAAAGGGTCACCCGCCACTAAACGGAGCTTTTCACTAAGCTCGAGGGAGAATGCCAGAGCGTCCTCGGACCACGGGCCATCGTTTCTGCAAATGAAATGAAATGATGGTTGATTATGATCTCCGCGTACTTATTGCGTTTAGACCCTGCGGCTGATTCTGCAGCAGCTCCTGATTTTTTAGTGGGTGAAAATGTGCGTTAAAATTACTTTTTAAAATTTTTTGACAAAGAGTCACTGTCGCTGATGACGCCCCTCCAAAAGAGGCGAAATATTTGGCAATAAAATTTTATAGCTTCAATTTATATATTTTACCTAATAAGAAACACATCTAACACACTTTATTTGTTTCAGATAATGTTTAATTATATAATATATGTGTTTGTATATTATATGGAGTATACGAGTATATTGCGATATTATTGTAGTAAAGATTGGTTGCAATGCTGGTTTTGTCATCATTTTATTGTTAGATTTTCAATGTAAACTAACTACTGCACTAGGATGCAAGTAAAAGCCGGATTTAAATGTAGCATAACTTATTCCTACAAAGTTGTTTGTGCAGGTCAAAGCTTTATTCTAACTTACGAGTATTTCTTGAAATATTTATTATTATAAAACACTATTATGTAAATCATGAAAGTATGAATAAAAAAGTATAGTGCCCTAAAGCCTAAAATTGCCATTACAAATATCAGAACAGAACATGGCTGCCAGCCATATAAACCTAAAACAAAAAGTGAGAATAAAACAAGTCAATGTTCAAGAGTTTACAGCGAACGTGGCCCTAATTATGGCGTTTTTGACTTATGTTTCGGTACGATATATTCCACTGAAAAGTGACAGATCTCCATAGAAACGATATTTTTAGCATTTTTTATTGGAGCACGGCATTTGACTTTGTATCTACCTGTTGGAAATGAGACCTACAAAGTCTATGAATAGGGTCGATCAATACATTGTTGTTTTACAACATTGATCGCTCCCACTATGCCGGCTAAATGATGCGGTTAAAAAATCGGCGGCGACAAAGACGTATTCGCATAACGAGTATTTTAATATCCTCGCTGCTTTATCATTAAATCCAACCGTCCGTGGATTTTAATATCTTCGCTGCTTTATCATCAAATCAAACCGTCCGTGGATTTTAATATCTTCGCTGCTTTATCATCAAATCAAACCGTCCGTGGATTTTAATATCTTCGCTGCTTTATCATCAAATCAAACCGTCCGTGGATTTTAATATCTTCGCTGCTTTATCATCAAATCAAACCGTCCGTGGATTTTAATATCTTCGCTGCTTTATCATCAAATCAAACCGTCCGTGGATTTTAATATCTTCGCTGCTTTATCATCAAATTAAATCAATCTGGTGGTAATGAGTCCGGTCGGATATACATCTTTCATTCAAATTCATCGATCAGACTTGCAGGTCCAAATCTCGAGAATCGCCCCCCATATTATTTTATTCGGAAGGCGATTTTAGGCTTTATGCCACTTCCATATTTATTCTTAACTAACTGATCTGCGTAATTTCATCTACGTAACTTTAAATACTTTTTCCCCGTTTTTGCAACATTTTTCATTATTATTCCGCTCCTAGTGGTAGCTTTCCTCAATAAATGGGCTATCCAAACCTAAAATAATTTTTAAATTCAAATCATGACTAGGTCACTTAACGGTTTTTGCATCTCTATCTCTTTGTTCTGAAAAAATATTAATCATATATCAGATTTTTTATATATTTCTAGTTGAAGGAGCGCAACAAAGAATGTAGTAATGTAGAAGTAATGCGTTCATGTGTAAAGCTTTAGTCGCATTGCCCTGAGCACAGTGCACAGTGGAGTTAGTAAACAAAATAGTTCAGTGGACAGAAACCACGCAAACACAGCGCAATCGGAAATTAATCCCGTTCTAAGATAGTCCTTTGTACTTCCATAATGTAGAAAATAGTTCAAGTTAAATTTCAAAAAGTAGAAGTTAATAATGTATTTTTTTTTAAATCATGATTTGTCTTCTTGATTTATTTTTCTTTTATTATTTATTGTAAAAAAAAATGGTTTTTTATTTATTAAAAAAATATATTTGATTGAGAGTCTCGTTATGAAAGATTTTAAAATGCACTGAAAAGAAATATATTTTTAAAACGCTACTTTTGTGAAGGTCTATTAAAAAAACACAAAGTAAGTCTTTCTGATACAACAAACTGAAAAATATTTATAGATACATTAAAAACACATTAGAAATATCAGTATCAATTTCAGTCTATAGACAAGACATACACCGCGGTACTTTAAGAAAGTAATTGGTTTTCTACAGAACCGTTCCGTAGAAAACAAACATTCCAAAGGACACATTCCGTGTCAGACAAATACTTTGATCTCACAAATTCAATTGCTAAAAACTGTTTTCATACTCAACTTTATGTATTGGAAGTCGATGCAAAAGGAATTCCAGCAAAGTCTGCATTGTCTTTTGAAGGATCTCGGCCTTTCATGATCAGGCGTCGGAACTTTTATGGCACGTATTTCCAAGATGGGCACTAACAGGATTGCATAGTATTTTGTTTGTGTAGATAGGTTACCAAAGACAGTGGGGGGAAAGTTCATAACATAGAAAAGGCTTCGCGAGAATACTTCAGTTCACTCCCTTGACTCCGATCCACGCGATGATTCTGCCATTATTTATTTATTTAAGGACAACCAGTGGTCGGATACATTAATACTTCCTTAAAACATAAGTACAATATTTAGCTAAATGTTCCACCTTTAGGAGCCACAGCATGTACAATTAGTGTGGATAACAAAATATAACTTAAAATATTAATTAAAAAAAAACAATTATATTTAATATACTTAAAATCAAGGTACAGTCAACAAAAATGTAAAGCTAAAACAAATATGTGATTTTTTATATATATTTTATATATAAAAAATCAACATAGCATAAAATGTCTTAATATCTTACTTGTCTAGTAAAAGGAACATTTTAACTTATATATTTTAGACTTAAATATAAAAAGTGTATTATTATAGACGTCTATTGTTTGGCCAGATTCATTATACGTTTTTGATAATCTGGATACCGCTGAATAATGTTTAAGATTAGTTTTAGATTAAGATTGTCCTAGTAAAGCTGAAGGATATCGGGGAAGTAGCCTAGGAACATGCATATTAAATAGTTCTAGTAACAGTGGACAATCAATATGGTTTCTTAAGATTTTGTAAAGAAAACTCATATCTAATACATGTCTGCGGACTGTCAAGCTGTCAATTTTGAAGTATTTAAGTTTATCTTGATAAGCAAAGGTTTTGTTGTGTATGTGACTTTTATACATTAGATGCCGTAAAAATCTTTTCTGTATGCGTTCAATACGTAATTGGTGTACAGCATAATGTGGTGACCACACAACACTGCAGTACTCCAGCGTGCTCCTAACATATGCATTGTAGATTAAAATTTTCGTAGCTGGACGCCTAAAAACTTTGCTATTTCGTATTATAAACCCTAGCATTTTTGAGGCTTTCTCTATAGTTTTATCGATATGAGGAAGAAATGTTAGTTTAGTATCAAATATAACTCCTAAATCACGAATTGTATTACACTCCTGTAAAATTTTACCGCTTATATTGTAATTTGTGTCAATGACGTTTGCTTGATGTTTACGGGTAAATTATATAAGAATTTTGTACTATTTAAACTCATTTTATTACTTGTACACCATTTATAAATGTTATTTAGATCATCTTGCAATAATATACTGTCTTCAGGAGTTATTTTTTTACACAGTTTTATCTGCGAAAAGAAATACTTTGCTATTTTCGACAATTGAAACTATATCATTAATAAATAAGTTAAATAACCAAGGTCCTAAATGCGATCCTTGTGGGACTCCTAAAGTTGCAGTGTAACTTTGAGATTTAAAGCCCTTCAAGACAACATGCTGTTTACGGTTTAATAAATAGGAAGAAAACCATTTTAACATTTGACCACTAATACCGTAACTATCTAATTTATGAATTAAAACAATGTGAGATACTCTGTCAAATGGCTTTGAGAAATCTAAAAAAAATATTTTCATAATCACCTTTATAAAAGTTATATTTAAATTCTTTATCACTAGCTTTAAACTTGGTTTGGGTTACAAAATTTAAAGATATATCCAACGGAATGTGTAGGGGATCAATATTAACTAGTGGGTTATGAGTGGTACTTACATTAATATTGGGTATGTTACTTAAAACTAAATCTAAAACTTTGTCTTCATTGTTGCTTTTTTGGTTAAACTGTGTCAAACCGTTCAAAGATATGAAGTCTATCAATAACTGACCTAGTAAAGATCCTCTATTTAATGGCCGCTGATTAGATTCAGGCGTTGGCCAGTTTATAAAATTCAAATTAAAATCACCAATATACATACATTTTTTATATTTTCCGAAACACTATTAAAGCTATCTATAAAATGTTTTAAAATGTTTCGTTTAATGGGAGGTGGAAGCTAAACTGCGCAAAAAGATACAGATATTTTGTTAGAGACTTCTATATTGACCCATAGGTCTTCACATTCACTTTCTTTGTCAACTAAGCGACATGATCTTAACTTTTTTGAAACTGCTATTAACACCCCGCCTCCTTCTTTATATTTGTGAAAACCAGAGGATTCGCGATCTCGCCTATACACAATGTAACGATTGTCAAACAATTCAGAATCTTTAACACCACACTTCAACCACGTCTCTGTTAGTATTACAATATCATAATTAGCACAGAGAATATTACAATAAAAGTTATGAGTTTTAGTCCGAAGACCTCTAACATTCTGCTAATATATACTTGTAATGAATCGAATTTATAAATGTTATTACCAATCAACGCACCAAAAATAATAAAAAGATATATAAAAAGAAGAAATATAGGTATTTATAACTAAGCCTTTCCAGTGTGTTATAGTCTTTGACATAGATTCAATCAGATGTTTCTATTTTGCGAGGAAATATACGTCCTTGCTTTATCCATACGAATTAAATCCTTTCTCCTTGGCTGCTAGACGCGCTGCTGCATGCCGTATTCTATTAAAAGGTGAAAAGTGCTCCACCATGTAAATTGGTTGTTTGTTACCCCCCATACCGAGGTGAGTGGTATTAATTTTATCATTGGGGTTAGCTTTATTATATTTAATGACACAAGCTAGGAAGGAGTCTCGAAGTCGGGGGGTAGCTAGTTTCACTACTATTGAACGGGGTCTATTATCTTGTTTATTAATTTTTGCTACTCGAGTGCAATTATGTATGTCATCAGGTTTAATTTCACATGAAACGACCTTGGATAGCTGCATTACTGTTGTAAGTAAATTTTCACTTTTGTGTTCTGGAACACATTGTAATTCAATATTGGTTGACCGACTATTCTGTTCCATATTTTGTAGCCTCATGGTGAGATCTTGTACAGTATTAATAAGGTAAGAAATTTCATTTTGGATAGACTGCAAGGCAGCGCTTTGCGATTCATAAGTGTTCCGTACTAATTCATGTTGCGCGTTCATAAAGTTTATGCTTTCTTTCATAGATACAATTTCGTTTCTCATACTTCGAAACTCATCTCTTACCATATATATTCTTAGACCTTAGATTTAAAAACACTTAGGTCCCTGGTTCAAACACCGGAAGGCACCCGTGATGATACAAAAGTTAACATTTTATGCCTTGTTTTTAGCATAGTTGCTAAAAACAAGGCATAAAATGTTAACATTGATTGGTAAGTACTTACTAAATAAAACCCAAAATTATACCCAAAAATCGGTGTTTTAAATTAATTATGTAGCGTAAATTACTTTCTATTACGACATGATGCAATTATAGGCGGCAAGACATGTAGCCATGGTCTATATGTATACTGTAGCTTAGAAATAATTAAAAAGCTTGCTATAAAATATAATAGAAAGACTAATAGGTAGCCAAGCTAATAAATAAAGCTCGAGTTAAACTCATTTCATATTTATCTTTTATAATAAAATATTTTCGTAATCCAAAGGCAAAAGCAATTTAAAAGTCTGAAAAAGACTTATCGAATCCTTTATCAAACAAAACAAATTATAAAGACAAGACTCTGGGACTGTCATATGGTGCAGTTTAAATTGAAAGTAAACAAAGAATATCTACTAGTTACTTAACATGAAATTGTTACTTTAGATTTAATCAATTTCAGGTTTACCCTATTTGCTCGGTTTAGTGTTAAGCAAAGCGGGAACAGTACCCGTTGCACTTAACTATTCACAATCACAGCCTGTTTACAATACTAAAATACTTAGCTAACATCTTTTTAATATTTTTTATATATATATTTTTTTAAAGAAAAAATGAAAAACAAAATTATATAGAAAACAATGCCTATAACATATAACATAATATAGGTACTTTAGTTTAACAAATATACTACAATAGTTAGTACCCTAGTATTTTAATTAAGTGGCTACTATTAAATATATCTGTAACTATTAATAGTTTAAGTAGCGTATTGCTTTGTTATAAATAGGTAATCAGCTTATTTTGTAGCGCTGATTTATAGCCAATTATGTACAAGAATAGCAAAAAGACATTGTTTAAATACTCATATATTAATATAACTGGAACTCATCTAAATATATTATATTTATGGCTTTAATCAGGAGCCCTGGGTATTAATTAATTATTACTGTGTTATATTTACTGTAAGTTGCAATAAAAAAATACGTTTTCTTAGATTTATAAGGGAATTATTTCTTGATCTTTGGTGTGATATGTATTAGTATCTATTGTCCACTTTATTTGTGTTGTTCGATTTTGATAATAGTCTAGGGACGCTAATCTGGTGGACATATCTATGGCAGTCAGTTAAGAGAAAAATTGAAAATGGTGTAATTATTTTGTCTTGATTTAATTTATTTTTGTTTCTAATAATCTGTTAAGGAAGAAATTTTGTTGCGTAATGAGTTTTGTGCGGCCTTCTTTATGATATACCATTGAAATATGTATTGTTTTGTTCGCCATGTATTAGGCGCCTACAAGTGATTCAGATTTGTCGCGTTGTGTCTTGTTATTATTTGTTATATATTTCCAACATCGTATTTGAGTGGCATTTGTCAGTGTGATTGAAGACATCGGAGTTATTGCATCCCTTGGTTACCTAGGGATTCCGTCCAGAAGCTAACCACAAGCCATTCGGTAAGTTTAGTTTTTAAGTCAATTGCGGTGCGCAACGCACCCGTGTGAGAAGCCTGGACGAGTTTGGTTCCCGGCTTCTCGCACATGTGTATAGTGCACTTATATGTATGTGTTAGATATCTATCGGTACAATTGTCTTATTATTTGTCTAAACTAGCAACTGTAGATTAGTTTTATATTTGCCATTTTTTTTAATGAAATAATTCTCGTCTACCCACCTCTATTATATATATATATTAAGCCTCCGAGACGATTACGTGTCTGGTGGACGTATCTGTATATTTTAAATTCTGTAGTTCTGTAAAATACTAAGTATAGTAAGTTAGGAGTCATCCTGTAGCCTATCCTACTCCTTACTATTAGTAAAATTGTGAAACCGATACCTACGAAGAAGAGGCGCCATTAAAGAGAATACAAAACAAGCGATAGTCGGTGAACCGTAAGTCCTTCCTGTATTTGTATCTTTATCCCAAGCGTACCGTCAACCTACGGGATCTGCTCGCTACAGTATGTATTGATTTATATAAGTTTATTAAAATTAAGCACCGACTTATCTTTGTACATAATCAAATAGGTTAGATCCGTGGTCGTCAAACTGCGGCGCGCGGGCCGCATGCGGCCCGCGACAAAGCAAATAATTTCAATAGTCAACCAAAACAGATTTTGCATACAAAGTTAACTAAATGGGCACCGATGCGAGATTAATAATACAAAGACCGCGGTCAGTTTGGCAAAAATTTTTGTTACATTTGCCACTAAACATTGATGGTTTTCCATTACTTAAATAATTTATATTAAAAAACGTGCAATATAAACTTTTATAGGTACCTATACATTCTGTGAAGAAGGTACTGGAATTCTATAACTCAAAAAGCTTTCATGTCGACTTTATATTTATCGGCACTACAAACACTTTTTTGTAGGCACATTGCGTTTTTACAAAGGATAACATTTTTGAACAATTGTTTAAATTGCCATGTGCTTTACAAATAGAATTTCTTGTGCTTAAGCGCTTAAATTGTTACATACTCGTTATAGTCAATCGAATTTATTGAAATCCTTTTGGTTGGAAGCAAACCTTCCACCGAGTCGCGACCGATTTCATCTCAACTTAACATTGTTAAAATAAAAGAAATTGTGAAACTGTAGTAAAAGAAATCGTAACTGAAAATGGTTGTTTAAGTGTGAAAGAGGATAGCCTTTAAAATTTCTGAGTCTAACGAATCGATTTGTCCCATTTTAAACAATTTTTGGCATGAAACGAGTACCGAAATACCTGCATTTTCTGCAAAAAAATAGTCGCGAAAAGGCTATAAAGTTTTGATAGGGCAAATTAATTTCAAGCCCACATTCATAAAATACATAACTGGTGAAAATAGAGGGTTTACGAGTTTTACATGTAAACCAGTCAACTCGGATAAGGACGTCTGACTGTGCCGAAAGCGAAAAATGCATTGTCAAAGTCATTTAAAAAGTTGAGTAAAGATGATGTTCACAGCGTTACGTGGCGTTTGAGATATACAATTTGTCGAATAAGACCGATTTGTAGAAAGAAAAGTCATGGATTTTCCACAACGATAACGCGCCATCTCACAAGGCTATCGTTGTGAATGAATTTCTGGCCAAAAATTAACAACTCTTAACGAACAGCCGTATTCACCTGATATGGCTCCAGCCGAATAAGTATTTTTATAGGTGGGAGGAAGGTCTCTATGACTTCGTTCGACCGTCCAGCTGATTTCATTACCACAAACCGACAAGAAATCTAGTCATATATTTCGGTTTTAGTCTGTGGGTAAACAATGTATTGGTTGACCCCATGCATGGATTTTGTATATCTGTTTACCATCAGGTGGATACGAAGTAATATGCAGTGCTACAAAAAAACGAACATAATAGGTGGTATATAAGTGGACAACACCCTTAGTATGCGGCCCAACAGTGTTACCCACATTGTCCTATGTGGCCCTTGGCAGGAAAAGTGTGACGACCGCTGGGTTAGATGGTAGATTATACTTTTGTTTACTGTGTAACAAAGTGTTTTAATAAAATAAACACAAGAACGGAATAGTACATTGTTCACCGAGGGGAGAAAGTCACCGATTACTAACGAGGGCGAAGTTTGAGGCCCGACGCGAAGCGGAGGGCCTTAATTCGCTCGAGTTAGGAATCGCACTTTCTCGCCGAGTGATACATAGTGCTTTATACTACACCTACGAGGAAAATAAAAAATAAAATCTCTATTAATTGAAGTTTATATTAAAATTATTACAGTTGTTAAAACTTAATAAATCAAAAATGCAAAGAAAGTAAACAGCCAATAAACCAATACTTTTATTTTATTTTATTTTGATTAAAATTTCGAACTTGTAAAAAAAACCTAGGCTGTATGGCTTTGAACCCTTGCCTTTCCTAATTTGGAAGAATTGAAGAAAAAAAATTAAAAAAAAACTAGCACGTTAACAATGAATTTTCATATACTTTTTCCTCCCGCTTAAGCACGTTAACAATGGATTTTCATACACTTTTTCCTCCCGCATATTTGTACGACTACAAAGACGTACTTTCTGACCTATTCTTACGCAAGTAAGAACCTACTTTCCGAGCAGGTGTAGTATAAAAGCACATACACGCTAACACCATAATTGTATAAACAATTATGGGTTTGATTAAAATTAAATCATGTCCTTACATTAAAATAAGTTACCTTAATTAAATCATTTTGAACAAAAAATAAAATAGAAAATCGATACCACTAAAATAGTAATCTTTTTTTTTCGATATTTAGGTATTATTTATTAAACATGCATGAAAGGCGCTTTTTATTTCAATAGTTTTACCAAAATAAAGTTTACGCTACCACGGCATGAAATTCGATAGTATTGTAAAAGCAAAACTGAGCACCATTCGAATATGATGAATGACTGCCGAGAAAATAACAGTAAGGTAAAAAAATCGAGACTCATCTACTCGTTTCGGTTAATGACTTCAAAATGTAATGTATAAAGTTCATTGAACATGCAAGTTTTAGAATTATTTAAATATACCTCGAGGCTTTGACTCCAGGTCATTTTTGATAGGGCAGCCACTTGTCGCTTTGCCTGAATACTCCTTCAGAGATGTGAAGTGTACTCGACTGTCGCGATTTGAATTGATCCAGCAGATGACCCAGCATTTCTGGCATCGCTGGTCGCTCGAATACCTTCACATATTGCAGCAACGCGTGAAGTGGATTGATAAGACAGACCCCCCAAAGATAGCAGAGCTCGTCCTGGTTAAGGATTCTAACCTGTGTCTAAAAAGAGGTGTTTTGTTCCGTAATTTAATTTGTGCGGCCTTCTAGATTATTAAAGAGATTGATATTAAATTACGTAGTGTTTCGTTTGCCATGTATTTAGGCGCCTATAAATAATTGTCAGATTTGTCGCGTTGTGTTGTTGATATTCATTATATATTTGTTCCAACGTATTGTTAAAAAATTGTAATTGCGTGTCATAGTGGTTCAAGAACGAAGATATTGTATTCCTAGGGTACCCAGGGATCTCGTCGCTGAAGCTACCACGACAGCCATTCAGTAAGTCATTTTTAAATTAAGTAATTGCGGTGCGTAAAGTACCCGTGTAAGAATCCTGGACGATACATTATGTAATATAATTTGGTAACGTATTTTTCATACCTTGGTACATGTCTTCTTTATTATCACAATTCGGAAGGACTAAATTGAGGATAGCAAAATTTAGATTAACCTAGACTTTCACTAGTTAAATATGTGGCGTATGTTTGTTTAAATTGCTACCTTTTTTTCATGCAAGAACATGAGTTGCATATAGCAGTTTATTGTGTTTTGATATCAAATATGACGCAACTTGAAACATTTGTTAGAGTTTGTGAGAGGAATAGCGGTCTAGCCAAACGCATACACTCTATAATATATTTTTTTACTCTTTCTGTTTACATGGAATATATAATAATATATATGTAGAACAATTTATACATATTGCTCTAGTCACAAACTATGCTCTAGGCTTCTACTATGTGTACCAGAAATATAGATATAATACATATTATATTTTATAAACATCCAGACCACGACAAAACGTATAGAAAAATAATAAAAATTACTTTTAATATACATAATCTAAAATTTACTAATCATATTATCATAATCTAAATTCAAAACATTGAACGTTTAAAAAGATAAAAATTAAAAGTTAAAGAATGCAAATTCTTTAACTTTTAATTTTGATCGGTAGCAAAAGTCCTTTATCTTCCTTCCAACTATTTGTTATTTGCTCTCGATACCTTGCAGAAACGCGCGACTAGAATTATTGGAGACGAAATGCCCAATAAAACCTTGTAGCTTCGCAGGGCCGTAGTGATGTTAACTATATTTTACTGCCTATATCATGGAGTGCTTTGTCTGAGGAGCTTTTCAACATTGTCTCCCTTCCCCTTTCCGTTACAGCACAACTCGTACTGGCAGTAAAATGCATGAGTATACTTTGGCGAAAGTAACCTTACCAAACGTATAAAATATTTGCCGTACTATCAAAATGTGGAACGCCCTAAGAGCTTGCGTGATTTTTTCCTCCTATTCCTGGAAATTGCAAACTGCTTTACACCATTTAAGCTCAGTATAAAAAAAATTATAATAAAAAAAACTAACTTTTCTTGACTTGCCCATTGTATAACATCTTCTATAAGTAGATGGCCTCAGGGTATCCAACGAAGGGGATTTATTTCTGTAATGTATGCCATGCCTTAGGTGTCGTTGCTATGACGACAAGTCAGTCAATAAATGGATATTATAATAACATGTTGGCTCGTATTATTTAATATATTACAATGGCGAACGAGGATTCAAAACCAAAAATGTTTCGCTCCGAGTTCGACCTGGAGCAGGGGAACTGGCGGACTTATATCGAAAGACTTCGAATGTTTTTTTTGGTCAACGATGTAAAGGAACAAATGCAGTTGCCCGTGCTTATAACGGCGACGGGCGATGCAGCATACGAATTAATGGTCACTTTATGCGTTCCTGAGAAACCGAGTGAGCTGGGTTTTAATAAAATTGTAAATATTATGGAGGAACATTTACATCCGGTACCGTCGATAGTAGCCGAACGGTATGTTTTTCGACAATCTCGGCAATTAATGGGCCAATCAATAGCTGTTTATGTGGCAGACCTTAGAAGGTTAGCTAGGTCGTGCCAGTTTGAGAATTTGGATGAGAATTTACGCGACCAATTGGTTTGTGGATTATATAAAGAAAACATACGGCAGCGTTTGTTCACCGAGCAGGACTTAAATTTTAATAAGGCGTTGTCTATTGCTAAAGCTCTTGAAGCCGCCGAACATAACGCCGCAGCAGTTGATAATAGTGCAGCGACGAGAGGTTCTGCAGTTCAAGTTGAAGGTATACATGCATTAAGTAGGGCAAGATGCACTGTTTGTGGCAGTGGAGATCATGTGGAGGTCAACTGTAAATTTTTAAAATTTAATTGTTATGGTTGCGGCAAGGAGGGACATTTAGAAAGAATGTGTCCGAACAAACGCAATTTATCTTCGATGGATTCAGAGAGGGGGACGTGGTCACGCCGAGGCTCGCAACGGGGACGAGGTCGACGGCGAGCAAGGGGTTACCAGTTCCGCGGCGGTGATGACAATTCTCGTGCCAACGCTAACTGGGTGCGAGGCGGTGGCAACGAAGATATTACAGAGAATGAAGAAGAGGAACATAATTATCAGATGTCATTAAAAAAATATGCCCCGGTGAGTTTACCATTGTTTGTGCAAGGTCAGCTCATGATGATGGAAATTGATACAGGTTCAGCTTTGTCTTGTATAAGCAAACGAACTTATGAAAAGTATATAGGCATGATGCCTTTGGAACAATGTCGGTTATCGTTGCGATTTTATGATGGAAGCGAGATTAAACCGTTAGGTTATGTAAGGGTGAATGTAAAATATAATAATGTAAATAAAGTGTTAGATTTATATGTAATAGACAAGGGTACTACTAGTTTGTTAGGCAGACAATGGTTAGCAGAATTAAATATTAGAATACCGAAGTATAGTGTAAATAATGTTAAATCGAATAATGTAAATAGAAGTGAACTTGTACATATTTTGATTGACAGATTTGCTAACTTATTCGATGGAAAGTTGGGCCGGTTCACGGGTGCTTGCGCCGAGTTGCGGGTGCGGGCTGAGGCTGAGCCTGTTTTCTGTCGTGCGCGGCCTTTGCCTTACGCACTTCGCACGCGGGTGGGCGACGAGCTAGATGCTATGCTGCGAGAGGGGATCATCGAGCCCGTTGATTGTTCTGACTGGGCTACGCCACTGGTAGTAGTCAGAAAGTCAGACGGGGGTCTGCGGATCTGCGCCGATTATAAGGTTACTCTGAATCGGGTTTTATCTGTAGACAAGTACCCAGTTCCTAAGATTGAGGATTTATTTACAAATTTGAGTGGTAATGAATATTTTACAAAGTTGGATTTATCTCAGGCATATAATCAGGTGATGCTTTCTGAAACTTCAAAAAAATATACTGTGATAAACACACACAGGGGTCTTTTCAAATATAATCGGTTGGTTTTTGGACTTGCTTCCAGTCCTGGTATTTTTCAACGTTTGATGACGGAAACGTTGAAGGATATTCCAGATGTGATGGTATTTTTAGATGATATTTTGATTGTTGGTAAGACTGTAGAGAGTAATTTGACAACAACAGAACGAGTGTTGTATAAACTGCGTGATTGTGGATTAAAGATTAAAAGAAGTAAGTGTGTGTTTTTAGTACAAGAAGTTAGTTACTTAGGTTTTATTATAGATAAGAATGGTGTAAGGGTAGATTCAGATAAAATCAAACCGATTGTAGATATGCCTTGTCCGAGTAATGTATCCGAGTTGCGATCATTCTTAGGTATGATTAATTTTTATTCCAAATTTTTAGATAATTTAAGTTCTCGTTTATCACCTTTATATTTATTGCTAAAAAAAAATAAAAGGTGGCATTGGGGTAAGGAGCAAGATCGTGTTTTTAAAGAGTCTAAGGCTTGTTTAATAAGAGCTCCTATTTTATGTCATTATGATCTTAGTGGTTCGATCCCGTTAGTGCTGACTTGTGACGCGAGCGGGCGCGGGGTAGGTGCGGTGCTGGCGCAGTGGCTTACGCGTCGAGGGCGCTCACCGAGGCGGAACGTAATTATAGTCAAATTCATAGAGAGGCTTTGGCGATCGTGTTCGCAGTGAGGAAGTTTCACCAATTTTTATATGGCCGTAATTTCTTATTAAGAACGGATCACAAGCCGTTAGTAAGTATTTTTGGCCCCGGAAAAGGCGTTCCGACTATGACTGCAAGTAGACTTCAGAGGTGGGCGATATTTTTGTCAGCCTATGACTTTGAAATCGAGTATGTTACGACTGATAATAACGTGGCAGATGCACTTTCTCGGTTGATTCGGGCGCATAAAGCAGGCGAATTAGAGGCGTTGGATAGAGAGGGGCCGGAGCAGACCTATTTACATTTTGCATCGGAAGCATTGTCATTAGATTCTAGTATAGTTAAGTTAGAAACAACTAAAGATTGTATTCTTATCAGAGTCCTTAATTATATTAAGGATGGTTGGCCAACGGATGCTGAAAGTAGAGAATTATCTCCATATTTTAATAGGAAAAGAGAACTGTATTGCGAACTCGGGTGTATTATGTGGGGACACAGGGTAGTCGTGCCTATGACCTGTAGAGATCGGGTGCTTAGGGAGCTTCATGATCCTCACATGGGTATAGTTAAAACAAAGCAAATAGCTCGAAGTTATGTATGGTGGCCTGGCATAGATGAGGCGATAGAGGCAACATGTCGCGCATGCGCTGTGTGCGCCGCAGTGGCCGACGCTCCTCCTGCGCACGAGCCGCGCTGTTGGCAATGGCCGGATAGGCCGTGGTCGCGGTTACATGTGGATTTCTTAGGTCCAGTGTTAGGGGTTACGTATTTGGTAGTCGTCGATTCATATTCTAAATGGATCGAAATCGAAAGAATGAATGGTACAACGGCAAAGTCTGTCATTCAATTATTTAGAAACATGTGGGCACGATTTGGTTTACCAAAACAGATTGTTAGTGATAATGGTCCCCCATTTTCTAGCCTTGAGTTTAAAAACTTTTTGGTAGCCAATGGAATAGAACATACATTTTCAGCACCATATCATCCTGCATCTAATGGAGCCGCTGAAAATGCTGTGAGGACGTGTAAAAAAGTTATTAGGAAGGCTGTGTGTCAGGGAGCTGATATACAAATAGCATTGTGTAGATTTTTAATTACATATCGGAATACGGAACATTGTACAACTGGTATGAGTCCAGCTTCTTTGCTTCAAGGAAGGTCTTTGCGAACAAGATTAGACTGTATGAAGCCAGATAGATGTGCTCGCGTGGAAGTAGCCCAGCACCGTCAGGTAGAAGGGGCTGGGGGAGTGACGCGAGAGTTTGCTGTAGGCGATCTGGTATGGTACCGACAGTTTCGCACATCTGATAGGTGGCAGGAAGGAACTGTAATTAAACGATTAGGCAGCACCGATTATGTGGTTAGAAACAGCGATGGTTCTGAGGCACATAGGCATGTCGATCAGATGAGACCAAGAGTAACTTTATTGGGCAGATCTTGTCGGGGTGGCGATCATGCGTTGGTGGATGCACCTGGCTCGTCGGCGTTTCCCTCAAATAATCAAACCCGTACCGAGGGACCAGTTAGGTCATTAGATGCTCCTAACGTGGCTCCAGCAGCGGTGGACTGTGCTGTGTCTGCTGTGAGTGAGCGACGGTACCCGCTTAGGGAACGTCGGCCACCCACGCGATATGACGACGAATTTACCTAGGTTGATATTATATATGGATATAGGCCTCCCCCAAGGATCGCCACAACGACGGGTTCTGCGCCGCCTGTAGCCGGCTTCCCGCGACCTTTTTCAAGTCGTCGGTCCATCTTGTGAGGGGCCTGCCTCTGCTGCATCCTCCAGCACGCGGTCGCCACTCAAGAACCTTAATGCCCCAACGGCCGTCCGTTCTGCGAGCTATGTGGCTTGCCTACTGTAACTTAAGTTTGGCGATTCTGGAGGCTATGTCGGTTACTTTGGTCCTTTTGAATACCGGATCTCATCGTTTCGAATACGATCCTGCAAGGAAACACCGAGCATAGCGTGCTCCATCGCCCTTTGTGTGACTGTGAGCTTATTCATGAGGCCTATAGTAAGCGACCACGTCTCTGATCCGTAAGTCATCACTGGCAACACACACTGCTTGAACATCTTTTTAAACACTGCAGTATTTGGGACGAAAAGATATTACGTAGCCTCCCGAATGCTGCCCAGTCGAGTTGGATTCGACGAGAGATCTCTTTCTCGAAATTAGAGATACCTGTTTGGATTGACTGTCCTAGGTATATATAATTGTCAACAACTTCGAGTGCGGAGCCTATTTTTACAAGAGTGAGTGTTCGATATGACTTTGGTCTTATCCATGTTCGTGTTTAGGCCCACTTTTTTAGAAGCCCCACTAAGATCATTGAGCATTATGACGAGGTCCTCCAGGGTTTCAGCCATGACTACGATATCGTCGGCAAATCGAAAGTTAGTGATGTACTCGCCATTAATGTTGATGCCAAATCTTCTCCAGTCCAAGAGTTTGAAGACATCCTCCAATGCCGCAGTAAAAAGTTTCGGGGAGATTACGTCTCCCTGTCTCACTCCTCGCTGCAACTGGATGGGTCTTGAGGTCTGTCCTTGGAGGCGAACTGACATGGTGGCGTTTTTGTACAAACACTTTAGTACTTCGATATAGCGGTAGTCACACCGCTGGAGTGACTAAAGCATCGCCCATGTTTCTATCGCATCGAAGGCTTTCTCATAGTCCACGAAAGCTAGACACAAGGACTGATTATATTCATCGGTTTTTTGTATAATCTGTCTCAATGTGTGGATGCAGTCTATGGTACTATAGCCTTTTCGGAATCCGGCTTGTTCGGGAGGCTGGAAGTCGTCAAGCCTATGTGAGAGACGATTCGTGATGACTCTCGAAAACAGTTTATAGACATGGCACAGAAGCGAGATGGGTCTGTAGTTCTTCAAAAGGGTTTTGTCACCCTTTTTGAAGAAAAGTACCACCACGCTTCTGTGCCTTAGGTGTTTTTCCCTCGAGGATAACGGAATTAAATAGCTTCTGGAGAGCCATCAGCAGAGATTTGCCACCAGCTTTCAGGAGCTCAGACGTGATTCCGTCATCACCCGGTGCCTTGTTGTTTTTCAACTGTTTGAGAGCCATCCTAATCTCGTATAGGCTGACGTCCGGGATATCTTCAGTATATTGTCGGGTAAACCTGGCTCTTGGTTCATTTTCCAGGTTTTTGACAGGAGGTCGTGTTACTGTCCATAGAACCTTTCGATCTCCCTCATAATCTCTGGTTCTGGAGGCGATAACTCTGCCGTTCTCGGTCTTCAGCTTCGTTAATTGACTCCGAGAGACAGATCTCTTGCGAATACTTTAGAGCCTTTGTTTTCTCAATGGCATCTTTAATACAATCTGTATTAAATTGCCGTATATCGCGCGTCAAGGACTTTGAGATCTGTCTGTTGAGCAATCTTATTTTCGAAGCATCAGACGAAGACTGCATGGTCATCCCGCGTCTCTCTTCCATGAGTTTGCCCTGTCATTATATTCGTCCACATCTGTGTACTCGCATAGGCATTCGAAGCGGTTTTTTAATTCCAGCTGAAAGCGCTTGGGGTTTTGGGCGTTTATAGGCGCCGGCCGGAGCGTAGAATTCATTAATCGTGACCTTTCAAGCTTTGTATTGATATTCAATGTGCCTCTTACCAAATGGTCCCGGTTTTCACCTCATTGATCACTGAGACATCATTGAATATTTGCTTTCTGGTTGACAAGATGAAGTCTATCTCATTTTTGGTGGAACCGTTAGGGCTCATCCAAGTTGTGTTTTTTTCTTGAAAAAGGAGTTCATCAAATACAGTCCCTCCTTTTCTATGAAGTTTGCAAGCATCTGACCTCGTGGATTTCTACTGCCTGTACCAAATTTCTCCACTCTCAGTTCGATTTCGCTTCGTTTACCTATCTTCGCGTTAAAGTCTCCCATGACAACAGTGTAATGAGATTTGAAGCTACGCATAGTTCTACTAATATCCTCATACATGGCTTCTACCTCGTCGTCGGGGTGTGTCGATGTCGGGGCGTATACCTGTATGATCTTCAGCGAATATCGTTGGGTTATTCTGAGTATAAGGTAAGCCACCCTTGTCGACACACTCTTGATTTTGACAAAGTTGTTCACGAGAAACCTGTGGACGATGAACCCGACACCACCTTGAGACGATTGGTCGCCCTCCCGGAAGTAAAACAGGTTACCTGATTTCAGGATTATCGAGTCTTCACCTTCTCTTCGGACTTCAGATAATCCAATAATATCCCAGTGTAACCCACTCAATACTTCCTCTAGTTCGACCACCCTCTCGTCAGTCCGCAGTGTCCGTGTGTTGTACGTTGCTAGGGCCAGTGTTCGTTTGTTGTGGTAGTTTGGGCTCCGCCGGAGATTCTTCGCACTCCTTGCCCCGCTGTAATCATGGCCGCTACCATAGCCAGGAATAGCTACAATGGAGGATATACTCTCAAAAATATTAGATTTAAATAAACGAATATTTGTATGTGGGGATTTTAACATTGATATTTTATTAGATTCATGTGACAGACAGAAGCTCATTTCTCTTTTTAACTCCTTTAATTTAAATAACGTATTCACAGAACCGACTCGGATTACTGCAACTAGTCAGACTTGCATTGATAATGTATTCACTAATTGTACCATTTCAGATCACTCTGTCATTACTGGTGTACGCTCTGATCATTAATGTTTGATGATTAGCTTTAAGGCGCGAATTAAACCAACCAAAAAAATAATTAAGTACAGACCTCTTACTGAAAATAGACTAGAAATTTTAAATAATAATATCATACATAAAATTAATAATTTCAAGTATAATACAAATAAACCGAATACGACATATTCGAATTTACATAATTTAATAACCCAAGAATTTGATAAAGTGTGTAAAGTAAAGACAAAGAAAATAAATGATAAATTTAATTTTGCTACTTGGGCAACTAGGGGTATTAGGAAAAGCAGGGATACTTTATATGATTTATATGATAGGTGATCCTATACATTAGATCAAAATTTTCATAACTATGTTAGAAATTATTCAAAATCATTTAAAAAAGTTTGCCTTATGGCAATATCTAATTTTATTAGCTCCAAACTAAAACAGTCTAAAAATAAATCTAAGTGTGTATGGACAATAATAAATAATGAAACTGGTAAAAACATACATAAGCAAAATGATATTTCCATCAGACAAAATGGAGTATTGATATCTCAGAAAAATAAAGTTGCTAGCTTATTTGAAAAGTTTTTTGCTGATATACCTTTTAAAGTCACGAATAGTGTTAAGTCGTCATCTTATTTAAAAGCCGTAAAAGCAATAGAACCTATTATTTACACCATTGGGCCTATCTTAGCCGGCATTTATAATAGTTGTGTGGATAACGGTGTCTTCCCAGACTTTATGAAGCACAGTAAAATAGCCCCTATACTCAAATCGGGATGGAAAACAGACCCTACTAACTATCGACCCATTTCCGTATTACCCGCGCTTAGCAAAATATTTGAAAAAATAATGCTAAGTCAGCTATTAAGATATTTTAATATCAACAAATTATTACACGATCGTCAATATGGGTTTACAAAAGGTAGAAATACAACAGATGCTGGTACTGGATTGATTGAGGAAATATTTAGTTCCTGGGAAAAGTCTCAGGATCTCATTGGTGTCTTTTGTGATCTGTCTAAAGCATTTGATTGTGTAGATCATCAAACTCTATTGGGTAAGCTGGAATTCTATGGAGTTCGCGGAGTAGCGTTAAACCTTGTGGAGTCCTATCTCTCTAATAGAACGCAATGTGTTAACATTAATGGTAGTGTATCTAAAGGATCTCCTGTGAATATGGGAGTCCCCCAGGGATCAATTTTAGGGCCTTTCCTGTTTCTGGTATATATCAATGACCTTCCGCATATGGTACAAGAAACAGCGCAGATAGTGATGTTTGCTGATGACACGTCCCTGTTGTTTAAAGTTGATAGATAAGACAACATATTGTCAGCAGCAAACAATACTCTGTCTATGGTCTCTGAATGGTTCACAGCAAATAATTTGGTTTTAAATACTAAGAAGACCAAGTGCCTGAAATTTTCTTTGCCAAACGTTCGGGTAATTAACTGTTTACTGAAGTTAGGCGGTACTGAACTGGAATTTGTTGACTCCACTGTATTTTTGGGAATCACAGTCGACTCCAAACTGCAATGGAGAGCTCATATAAACGCGTTATCTAATAGATTGAGCTCAGCAGCATATGCAGTCAGAAAGATCAGACTATTAACTGATGTGGCAACAGCCAGGTTAGTGTACTTTGCCTATTTCCATAGTATTATGACTTATGGTCTTATTATCTGGGGCTCAGCGGCAGACATAGAAACCATATTTATCTTGCAGAAAAGAGCTATTAGAGCAATTTATGGCATGATTGCTGAAATTGATATAATGACCCTGCCCTCCCAATACATATTTGAGAACTTATTATATGTTAAGAAAAATTATAATATGTTTAATAAAAATGCAGATAGGCATACCCGAAACTTAAGAAATATAAACAAAATTGACATACCAAGATTCAGATTACAAAAAACTAATAAATGTTTTCTAATAAACAGTATTAGGCTATTTAATAAATTACCAAAATCAATTGTAGAACTAAATGATATAAAATTTAAAAATTGTATAAAGCAAACTTTAATAGCCAAGGCGTACTACAAAGTTAATGATTATATTAATGACAGAGATGTCTGGAATCAGTCCTCTCTGCGTCTGGAATCTCTAAACTAATAGTAACTGTCATATTGTAATAATTCATAATACTTACTATTATAGGTATATATATTTTTTTTATACTACAATAGGTATTTTTTTATATATTTTTGGATGAGGTAATAACTTGTTATTACTATAACCTTTTATCATTATTTTAATTTTAAATATATTTACTATTTTCTACAAGGTAATAATTAGTTATTACTTAACATTTATGTTAATTTGTCTTATTTATTTTAAGTTATTTTGTTAACAGAGTTATAGAATACATTTCCATGTTTTTTTTTAACTAGTTGATGTTTGCGCAGGCCTTGGATTCAGCTATGTATTTGGCCCTGCAATGTAGTAGTATACGTATCCAGCGGATTTCCTCTCCTTTGAAGGTCATTGCAGTGGTGGCGCGTGTGCCGGGTTCTGGTCTGCACCCTAAGGGCCTGGTTGAGCAGAAGGATGGCTGACACATACGTTACGTCCGTGATCGGGTGCTGCTGTGGGGGTCTTGGATCTTCGCTGGGCACGCACGTTTGATTGTTATCATATAAGAAGCGGAGATCCCGAAAATCTTCTGCTGATAGGCCGGCGCTGGCATCAAAGAAATGTTGTATTCTGTAATTCTGTACTTTCAATATTGTAAGATAGTATATCTGCCTTGGGGTGTTGTACGCGTGCTCTTCAGTAGGATGAGAGTATATACCACATGCTATAAGCATAGGTTTAAGTCAATAACCATGCAGGACCATGCTCCTCCGATGATACGGTACATGTGGAACATCAGAGTTTTTTACTTGCTGGTACCTTTTTCTCCAGGGTGTCTCTGAGGCGATCGACTTGTGATCAGCGTTTGCGACCTAAAAGATACCTTTCATCTATCTACTTGTAGGTATATTTTGATTACCTATATTAAAGTATGTATATTTGGGGCGTAGCTATGGTCTGTTGGGTAGGTCGCCTTGGTGGCACTTTTGCAGGGCAGTCAACGATTGACAGGTCAATGGAACCAGCTAACCACCTAGTCTAAAACTGGTTGGTTATGTAGTGTGTGTTCGGTTGGGTTGTTTTTTTTTTTTTTTTCCCGCAAGGACAATAGTTTAATAGTTTACGATTTGTTTATTTTGCATTATATTCTCAACATTTGTCTGTGGGAGGAATGGCGACCTGGCCAAGTGCACACAGGACCTTATATATACTTTTTTTTTTTTTGACTTTTCATAAATGCCTACAACAAAGGTTTACATGAAATAAATATTTTTGACTTTGACTTTGACTTAGCGGGGCCGCCGGGTACTAGGGGCCGTTTTTTATAATTGTCGTTGTTACGGGTTGGCGATCGCAGTGGGTCGAAAGTTTTACTATTGTGCGCTGCTGCCCGTACCGTATTATTATTTCTTCCGACTGTGATTTGGATGGTTTGACCGCCATCATTCGGTTGACTGACTGCGCAAAAGCGGGCGGTGGGGTCGTTACGTCCCTACGCCAAAAACAACTCGGCTACCACGTATATAATATGAGTAATTATAGTACCTATACTAGCTGATCCGGTGAACTTCGAATCAATGATGATTTTCTGGAGCAGGAAAAAGTTTTTTGCGATTTCTGTCAATTCTAGTACTCAAACCTCAGTCGGTCCAGTAGAGATTTTTGATCATTATAAGAAACTGGATCGATGGACCGATCGATTTATCATTTTCTTGCTGTATTTTTCCAAAATCTGTGAATGCAGTTCAGCATATCTCAAAAAATTATGAATGGTCTCCTAGAAACGTTTTCTCGTAACTATAACAGTTAAGGTACCTTTAATCGTTCTAGTTACGAGAAAACGTTCACCCAAAACCCTGAACGCTTTCAGCTGGAATTAAAAAACCGCTTCGAATGCCTATGCGAGTACACAGATGTGGACGAATATAATGACAGGGTTGTGGAAACTGTCCACCAGGTGGGC
The DNA here is from genome assembly GCA_947458855.1 of Monopis laevigella. NCBI lineage: Eukaryota > Metazoa > Arthropoda > Insecta > Lepidoptera > Tineidae > Monopis > Monopis laevigella. The sequence goes on from OX381576.1 coordinate 18,767,374, forward strand.
GATTCTCGCGCTTTCGACATTCATCTCGATTCGAGATTTTTAATTATATTATATTAATTAATAAATAATAAATATACAAATATTAAACGAAAAATGACATATTTAGTCATATTTCGTTTAAAAATCTCTAATCGAGATCCCTTCTAACAAAGAACATAGAAAGATCTCCGACCATACATTAAAGCTCATGGAAGAGAGACGCGGGATGACCATGCAGTCTTCGTCTGATGCTTCGAAAATAAGATTGCTCAACTGTCTGTGAGCAATCAAGTCTCAAAGAAAACGTCCGGACTCTCAAAAATCCACCTTGTATATTATAATATATAGATAGATAATAATAGTATGAAGTATACTACTTAAATACATATAATATTTTAAATAATTTAGGATAAAATAATAATAATATATGGGACCTGTCTATGTTGAAAGTAGGTATAATTTTCTATTACAGTGAAACAAGGTTGACCTTGTTTCACTGTAATATTAAGATTTATAATATAAGTACAATTAAGATTTCTTCACGATATTGCGTAGTTGCATTAATTGAAATTAACTGCTTTCTATAGCTATTTACACTATAAGAACCAATTAAAAACAACAATTTTTACCCACTACTAAAAATATTTGTATTTTTTATATTACTTATAAACTTCATAAACGTAACATTTTTTATTTACATGGACATACATTTTATATTCACAGTAACACAATTGATATAAATAGACTTAAAAATAAACTATTTAAACAAATATTTGTAGGAGGACTATATACTTCCAAGGAATTTATAGAGATAAAAAATCGTCAATTGACCTAGTCTAGATTTTAGTCTGTGGGTTTTACCGGTTTTCGGAGATTTCTTGTCTAGGTGGTAGTTTCCTTTCAAGGTGCGATTTCAAAACGGACAATTAATTTGCAATCCGCATCATCGTTAAATACATATGTATGGATCAACCCCATTCATTGATTTTGTAGGTCTGTTTACCACCAGGTAGTTATAGAGTCACATTTCGTGCTCCAGTAAAAAATAATGGTAAAAAATAAAAATATGCTTACATTAAAAAAATATACGGATTCCAAGCCAATATTGCGGATATGTGCCAAGGATGTTTCCCATTTAAATCGTGAGGCTTCCCTCTTGAGCGAATAACGTCGCTCTTGGGTCACTTGAGTCGAGTGAAGAACCGATTTATTAAAATAAAATTTTAATATCCGTGGCTTCTTTTCTACTACAAACCGCAATTATCTGGTTACTAGCTATATTAGAATACTTGTAATTTAGGCGTGTGCGCATTTAAGCTTACTCGCCTACACGCCTTGTTGAATGGTCTTCTGCCAACCTATCAACGCAACTATACACCACGAAACTATATAAAATAACACTGTAACAAACTATAGCAATCTGGTTAAATACCAGATTGCGTTACTATAGTTTGCGGGCCACTGCATTATGACAGGTATTGACACAGTAGTCAGTGCTCTTTTAATGGGCTCGTTAAGACTACTCTGTCTATAAAATCCGCCCGCACTTTTCACACTCGATAGCCCATGGTGGCCGGATGTGTCCACCCGTCGTCCGCACGAACACCGGTGATGCTCGAACATCCTATGCCTAATCCTAAACCAACTGCAATACTAAGGGATAAGTTGTCTAATAAGTCCCAACATGGCTAAACGGCAGGGCTTGAAGCCAATATCCAGATTCTTTTTCCTTGACAACAAAATGCTAGGCGCGATCCGGATCGTGTATTGATTCTAATAATATAAATTTAGGGGTATTTTTTTTATTCCTGGCGCTTCCTATATTTTTCACAATTGTGTTTCTTGAAAAATCTTCCGTGGGATATCCTGTACTCCATGCCAAAGAGGTCAAAGTCAAAGTCAAAGTCAATAGGCAGAGGAAACCAAGCGCCAATTGTCTCTATCTCTACATACTTCTTTTGCCTCGTCCAAAGTCATAACTCTTCGTATACATGCATGTCGATTTCGAAGACTTTTAATTGCACCGTTTTTTAAAACCTTTTCAATTTAATTATATTTAAATGTTGGGATTTATTTTGATATAAAACTAATATTAATTTTATAATATAAGTATTTAATTGATACTAATTTTAACTTTTTTGAAAATTTTAATGTATTTACATATTCTTTTTTTAAAATAAATAATAAATACCATCACGGGTGTCTTTTTGGATCCCGAGAACCATTTTTTTATTTTAGCGGAGGGATTAACCCGTCCTCAATTCGCCGATGGTATTCGGAGGCAACACCTAACAAGTGATGAGTAAGTTGTTGCGGTGTTTATGTTTATAATTCTAAAAAACTAATTTTCTTTTTAATAAAAAAATAGCTATTCCTAACTATTCAAAACTATATAAAGCTTTCATTAAGGCAAATGTATGATTCGTATATAACATAATATCGTATGTGTATACAAACAAACCGAGTAATAAGTGCTGATTGACACGACCTTAATGAACGTAGATTTATAGATGTATTTTGTACGTAGGACAAACGCATCCTGCCGTATTCCCTACTCTATAGTACCATAAGAGCTATTACGCACTATTATTAAACAGATTGAATTCGGAGGGCGGTTCTGCACTTTGCCCGATTTGAATCCTTTAAAATATTGTGGGAGGGATGACGTTGGTTAATGTGCCGTGAATGCTTGATGCTTCCACGACTGTATTAAATGATTTACTTACCTTTTTTCTATATAAACCAAAATCGATAATTGTGTTACTGCGTACATTATTTGAGTATATAGTAAATATAGATTTATACGTAGTAAGTATATAGTTATTGTATGGCAGATAACGATTGAAATGTCAATGGAATCAGCTAACCACCTAGTCTTAAGCTAGTTTGGTTATGTAGCATGCGTTCGGTTGGTATTATTTTTATATTGCGCGTTTAGTTTGTATATAATTTAATGAAAAATAATCTATGTTTCTACTTTTACTTTTGGAGAGATGAATAGCAGCCTAAAAAAACGTACTCTAAGGCTTTATTGTTAAAAACTATTATTTTTGACTCATCATATATGTAAAGATTTACATAAAATAAATAATGTTGAATATTGAATATTATTTTCACAAAAATCTTAGAACACTTTTTCTTAGAATTCTTTTATGTTTGTTTTCCAGTATTCATTGTAATCCTTCGCGTTTTCCAATTATATTCTTTTATAAAAATATTTGCTCAAAAGGCTATTATAATAAATTCGATTTATTTTATATGTTATTTGTAATAAGTATATAAAAATATATAAATATCATCACGAGTGCCTAACGGAGCCCGAACCTAGACCTCCTAAGGCTTTTTAGCGGAGGGGTTTTTAATCCCACCTCGACGAAGCCCATGGTATGAGTTTACACCGAATAAGTGGCTAGCTGCTTGTCGCGATGTTTGGATAGACTGAATAACCCAGTTATTAGATATAAACTTCGCTATACTTGTGAAACTAAGTCGGTATAGTGAAACTGGGACCGGCAGCTTAACGTGCTCTCCGAGGCACTAGTGGTGTTGTTAAACAAATGTACAAAATTTTTAGATTAAAAGCTTTTTGGTACAAACCCCGGTGGGGTTTGAATCAGGGACCTTTATGGTTTTAAGTTTAAGATTTAACAAACTCGGCCACCACGGATATCTTTAATACTGTAATATAATTATCACATATTATTACAGTTTTAGGTGGTATGTAAGCCACTGGTACTTTGCTGTTACAAATACAAAAGTAGATAAATACTACACCTGAAATACTTGTGGTTGCCGTTTACGGGGTGTATAATACAATAAACAAATACTTATAAGGAAATTTTGATAGGATCCTCCTGATCTCACTGTCTCAGTCACTATAATTATCTTAAGGGAAGGGGTGAACAAATATAATACGACTAAATAATGAAGCAAGTGTTAGTGAATCTTACTACTATTAAAATGCGAAATTTTGGTTGGATGTTTATTACTTAAAGCCGGAAATGCTGAACTGGGGACGCATTCCAAGATTGTAACCGCTAACGCCGTCTCCTTTTAGGGTGCGGTTACAAAATGGGTAGTTGAGTTGACGATAAGGCAGCGAGTACCTATATTAAAATATACTCGTAATGCAATTCGTCAGTGTCGCCCCGCATTTCGTAATCGCATCATTTAGCCGGCATAGTGGGAGCGATCAATGTTGTTTAAGAATAATTATTTATTGACCCCATTCATGGACTTTGTAGGTCTGCTCACCACCAGGTATATACAAAGTCACATGTCGTGCTACAATAAAATAAAATAAACACGACAAGACTTTGCGTAAACTATAAATATGGAAATATAATTTCTATTCCTATGGTGATATAGTCTGTATTAGGTTGGCTATAATAATGCCGCCATCTTGAAATACACGAATTCTTTGCAAGTTTGAACATGCTTTGAGCATTGAAATTTCAACTCTATATGTAACAGAATAGGACTTATTTTAATATTTAAGTTACGCAACGTCTTGTCGTGTTTAGCGGTTGCAATCTTGGAATGAGACCCCAGTGGGGTAACCACCGACTCCGATACCGTGAGTTCTCGTTCGAGTTGACATCAAAGATGACGTCATTTCATACAAATCATATTTACAAACTTCATAATATTATATATATTTTTTTGTGTACTCGAACTAGTTATGCATTGGGCAATTCAAATAACGATGTTTCACTTTTCGTGGTACCAAAACCATCGTTCTCGACGTCAACTCGAACGAGATCTCACGGTATCGGAGTCGGTGGTTACCCTGCTGATCTTTATAAAATGATAGTCTCGAATAACACATAGGATACTTTTTATCTCGAAAAAAATACGGTTCTCGTGTTTTTTTTTTAGTTTTTCACAGATCGATCAACATTTTTTTTATTTAAACTACTTTATTGCACAAAATTACAAAATAAAATTGTACATAGGCGAACTTAATGCCTTAGGCGTATTTATTTTGCATAGTGGTAGTTTAGGGGTCAGAGACTACATTTAATCTTCGAAAAATGCATAATAAATAACACGCACATGAAGTTGCGGGCATCATATAGATTGATATATTCCAACAAATATTTTCCCAATTCAAAATCAGATTGGATGCAGGGCGTAGTCAATCTAACTCAGTACGCGGTTGTCATTCATTGCGGTAGTGTAAAACAAGCTTTAAATTCTACATCTGTGTAATTACTCACTATTCACTACGAATTTACCTATACACATACGTATAGGTAATAACGTGTCTGTATCCTAATTAGCTGCTTTGAACAGTCGACAGGATGCCGCATGGGATGCGGAACAGAGAAACGTCTGAAGATGCATTTTCATATGTCAGAACAAATCTGCGACTGTCTCAACAATAAACTCCTTTTAAATGTAATTATATTTTGACAATATATAGACTTAAAATTAATATTATAAGGAAACATTTTCACAAATATTAAATTATTACTGAGCCAGTAAAGAAAGTTAGACTTAATTAATATACGCCTTAAGAGGAAGCTGACTTAATATATCTTCACATCCCTAAGTTTATTAGGCATTGAGTTATTATTACATATGTAAAGAGACGAGATGCTAAGCCCTAGGTACGAGTATGTACACAGACATACCATGACTTTCACGAGATTTCAATAGTACTCTATGCCTCGACCGAGCTAGGAGAAACGCGTCAGCATGCTTTTCTCCCGTGTTTACAGCCATAAATATAATAACAGAGCGTTTATTTAAATTTAACCCATTTGGGTATACAAATAGGGTTTCAAATTCAAATTATAAACTAACTTACTTTCTAACGTTTAAGAATTTTACCGAGAACGTATTTTGTAGGCAGATTTGTATGGCGTTGTGGCCCTTGTTATTAAGTCACTATTTGTTTATTTAATATAAATATTATTTTTTATATAGTAATAATACGAGTATAGGAAATTTCACACATATTACCCTGGTCTTATTCCAAGCTCTAGGCTTGTACTATGTGTACCAGAAAAAACCGTACTAATATATACAACTTATATTTTCTAAAGAGCAGACCATGTCAAGACTATAAATCGAACCTTTTACCTCCGGATGCAGAATTGAAGGCGCAACCACTAGTTCATGGAGGCGGGAAATAGAATGGAAGGATTGATTGGATTACCGGCCAAAACTACCTACTATACAGAATACTACGTGCTAAATCATGCAATTAGTTTAACAATGCTACTACTAAACTAAACTTACAATATATCTATATAACATCACTAATACTAAATAAAATATATTAAACTATAATAAATAAGTTAATAAATTAAATACCTAAGTAACATATAAAAATTAAATAATTTAACCTATTTATAAGATATGCTACATATTTAAGAATCACCTAACTTACCTTACTTTTAATTACCTTAATTTTAGTGTTGTGAGAGTTAAGTAGGTACAATATAATAACAGACAAAATTATATTAAATAAAACAAAATAAAACAAAATAAGAATCAAGGAATGGAACAGTTTAGGTAGGTTTACCTGAATGGTTCAATTTATTTTTTATATAAAAGTTAAAATTTTAATTTAAAACTCATCTACATGCATAATCGTATACACATAAGAACAACAAATATTTATAAATTAATGTAAAATGTATTCAGTAAATATGTCTAGTGTAAGTGAAGAGCGATGACTCCCGGCTAAATCTACAAAAAACTGTAGAAACCTTTGGAATAAATTAAAAAATATTATACAAAACCAATTCAAATAAAATTAATAATACAGAACTGCTACATATAAAGTCATTTCCCTTAGAGTCGGTAAATTATGTTAGTGACTACTTTGGAGGCATTGGGAAGAAGATTGCAGAAGATATTCACTTAGGGGCCAGTTCCCAATCGTCTTTAAGGTTGCGCCATACACAAAAATCATCTTTTGTTTTGCTGCATATTGATATACCTCGTCAGGGGTAGTGCCCTGACGAGGTATATCAAACACTCCTTGTCAGTCATATGTCCTTGAAGTCAGATAGTGCTCCTGGCTGGGACAACATTACAACCGCTTTTTTAAAACTAGCTAGATTCGCCATTGTTCTGGTTATATGCCATCTTGCTAATCTATGCTTTGACAAAGAAGTGTTTCCCCTCCTATTAAAACAATTGATCATCACTCCAGTATAGAAGGGTGTAGACAGAGGCGATGTCCATAATTATAAGCGGATCTCAGTCTTACCCTCATTTTTTTAAATATTAGAAATAATATTAAATAATAGACGAATAAACTACTCAGATAAATTTAAAATCTTACCAGGCTCTCAATATGGCTTTAGATATGGAAAAATCTACAGAAGATGCAGTATTAAAACTCAGCTCACAAATTGTTAACCAAGTAGATCATTTTAACGGTTTTTATAGATTTAAAAAAGGCAATTGACACAGTCTCTGTCCCCATTCTTGTGCACAAACTTGAGGAAATTGGCATTAGGGGTACATCTTTAGCCCTATTTGCAGTCTACCTAAATAAACGGAAACAGAGAGTTAAAATTAGTCAGTATATCAGCAACGATACACACATATCCTTCGGGGTTCCTCAGGGAAGTGTGCTGGGCCCCACGTTGTTCCTAGTGTATATAAATGGTTTATGTAATTTAAACATGAGCAACGGACAAATAATATACGGACTAAATACTAAACGCTGATAAAACTAATTATATGGGCTTTTCTATAAACAACAGAACTCAACCAGAAAATAGTTTTAGTATAAAAACACATTTGCGGTGGTTTGCAACATAACTGGTCCTGCCAATAAATTGGCAAAGTTACATCTACCAGGTACCTCGGTGTTATGATAGATCAAAGGTTATTTTGGAATAAACAAATATAACTTGTTACAGGAAGAGTAAGAAAACTAATATGGATCTTCGAAGTGGAAAGAGCTCAACGGTCAGTTCTTAAGGTTATGTTGTTTAATCCGTACAGATTTCCTACATAACTAACTTTATCTAACCAGCGAAATACTTGTATTGCAAACAAAATTATTTGTATTGCAGATTACCTTACGAACGCATTAATCGCTAATCTATATTACCCTATGTTTTTAAGTAAAAGAAGAAAATATAATGTTGCTCCCACACATATAACTAAAACCGCATTCGCAAATCATCAATATGATAAACAATCAACTCATATTTATAATAAAATTAATAAAATACTGAACATATATAGTATGAAATATATAGATTGTAAAAAAACCCTTGTAAAATGGCTAATGAGTCTAAATTACAGTCAGACTGAGGATCTAATGCAGTTTATTTCATAAATTGTATGGGATCCTACTACTGAACTTAATAAAAATACCTACCCACTCTGATTTAAACTATTATTTTACTTTAGCTTTAAAAAAATATATAAATAAAAATCAAAAGGAGTATTAATAATAATGAAAAATAAAACAAGTTATAATATATTCACGCATGAATCACCATTATACACTATAAAACATATTTACAAATAAAAACACAAACTAGCACACTTTTACAAAATGCGCATACACTCGCAATCACACACACCACACAAAATCACACAGACCACATACAAGCACACACATCACATACACCACACACACCACTTACACCACACACACCGCATACACCACACACATCACATACGCCACACACACCACATACACCACATACACCACATACACCACATACACCACATACACCACACACACACACCACACACACCACATACACAACATACACCACATACGCCACACACACCACATACATCACATACACCACATTCACTACACACACCACATACACCACACACAATCATTTATAGGCATATTTTACATACTTTAATGTAATAAAAAATAAACTATGTTAACAATTCTTTTCGTTAAGTAATTTTAATGTTTATATTTTTTGTACTTGATAATAAAATCAGCTATGGAAGAGTGAGGTCATTTGATACAAGTGTTAATTTACTTAAAAAGTTATCTCAATCACAGTAAAGAAATGTATACTTTGAAAAGAAATAAACATTAGATTTATTTAATGGGAGTCACCAGGCGTTTATTATTATTGTGTTCTATTTGTTTTGAATAAATATTTTAGTTTTTTTTTTTAAAGCCTAAACAGCTCAAAATTTAATACTAATTAATAAGTACCTATTTAACCACAACAATAGTCATAATACGTTTATTCATAGTAATAGGTGGTAGGTTTGCGCGAGAAAACGATTGACAGATCCATGAAACCAGATAACCACCTAGGCCCTATTTCATAAACGTGACAATTGTAAATTACTATGACAATTCATAATATATTGCTTAATTTAGTTTGTTAAAATTAAATAATTAAAAGTAATCCAAGCAATGTATTAAGAATTGTCATGGTAATTAACAATTGTCACGTTTATGTCAGCGAAAAAAACATGGCCACCCTTTTACTTTTAATAACTCCTAAAATTTAAGATTTTCTGTGCGACAAAAGTAAAAGTAGATATATATCAAAATAAAGTCCAGATGTTTCAAAAATGATGTAGTTGCTTTTAAACAGTTATCATTTGGTTCATTTTTTTTTGCGAACTATCGAAAAATACAACAATTTTTGCTTTAATTCAGCCTAACATGATGTTTCAAAGGATAAAATATATTATTTCAATATATATATTAATTATTTATTTTATTTTTATATCTTTGAAAGAATATATAAAATATAGTGTAATCTGGCTCGCATCAGCTTATATATAAATATAAGCGGATGCGAGAGAAATATATTGCCTCGTGCTCAGACTCACGACTGACCTTCAACTTTGTCTCCAAGAATTGTATATCTATCTATATATATATATAAATGAATCCCTATTTCCCTTCGTCACGGCATCACGCGTGAACGGCTGGACTGATTTTGCTAATTATTGTTTAATTGTGTTTATTATTGTCAGGAGAAGGTTCTTTTAAAGAAAAAAATATAAAAAACGAGAGGAAAATTTAAGAATACTTAACCACCAAATTAAATTATTAACCTTATTGCTTTTGACAATTTAAACTTTTTAAATGTAACCTTATGGCGTTTGACATAAAATTGACAGAATGCGTCAAAGATGATGTAAAAAAAATATCGATTAACAATTTTCGCTTAGTTTGACACAATTAAGATTATCATATGGGATACGTTTACGATACGATAATAGTGTTGTTAATCTATAGTTTGTTTGGTTGAACGCGCTTATCTCAGAAACTACTGGTTCAAATTAACAAAAAAAATTCGTGTTGGATAGCCCATTTATCGAGGAACTGCGACCTACGACTACAACCAATAGAAGCTAAGCATCAATGAACACTGTTTTCTTATACGTATACATTTTTTTAAAGATGAAAGAATTGTATACCTATAAGAAAATCCTGATAAGTAATTTATTAAAAGAAAAAAGGAAATAAAACAAGTGGTTCATAATATTTTCCAAAAGAACATACAAAAAATAAGCTTTATGCTTAAGTTTATTGCACGATTGTTGGTACCAATTTTCTACACCTTTGATGCCAGTTACCTGCCAAGGCCAGGATGATTCAAACATTGCGCAGAAAAACTTTCACCTTTTATACTGTGACGTAGGTTTACGGGCTCTTAGACTATTATAATGAACACCTTTTTGTTATTTATAAATAAAGTCTGTCTAGTAAAATTCGCGGTAGCAGGTACTGTGCTAATACTTTGTATTTATAATTTATAAAGAAATGGATATAAAACGAAATGTAAATATACAAATAATTGTAAATATCTGGGTTGTTTCTTTTTCTTAATACGAGAAAACTTTTTAATGCTTTCCTTATATTTACTTTTAAAACTTATGTATTTTTATATGCAGCCGTAGTATTTCTTATAAAATGAAATAAATAAATGCATTATATTATATAATGCGATCTCGCAAAGTATTCGTAAAGTATTAAATAGTTCAGCTCTTTACCGCGACATAGTCCTGTTTTAACGACATTTTTATTAAGATCCAGTTTAGAACTTCTTAATACAAAATATTACAACATACACATAAACTGCTCTCCTATTCTGTCTATGAATGTCTGAAAACAAACCCGCCTCTTCAAATTATCACTATTAGTTTTTACAGCTGGAAACATAATAAACGGTGTCCAGTAAAGTACAAGATTTAGTTTAGCACACGTAATATTAATAATACAATAATAATTATTAAGATCTCTGATTAAAAAAAAAAGTAATTATCGTTATTAACTTTTGTTATTTCTTTGGGTTTTGTTATTTGTTTGGGGGTCCAAAATCAGAATTTCCATTAGGACGAAAAGTATCCATAGCTATCTAACACAGCTAGTGCTATATATAGGTAATTTTTCGAGAAATCCTTGATTGTTTCTGGTCACTCCTTTAATTATTTTTGCCAATAGTTTATATTATTAATAATATTAAACAAGTTAATTTTATTAAGTATATTGTTGTTTAGACCCCTGCTAGATAGAAAACATACAAACTGTAAAAGGCTTACATTATATTAAGGTACAAAGATCATTTACCTAGATATTAGATTAAATACATAATGCGTATGCGCATTGGTCTTTGCGCGCATAATGCAAGAATTTCAATTCAGTGCTCTTTTATTCCTGCTTTTTACATTTACATTATTACTTAAACTTTGTACATTTTAAGCTCCAATACATTACCCAATGTATGTCATACAACCTGAACCTGAACAAAACATCGCGACGAGCTAGCCACTTGTTCGGTGTAGACTCATACATCGGCTACGACGAGGTGGGATTAAAACCCCTCCGCTGGGTACCCTAGGGCCGTCTCGGCGGTCTCGGGCGCCGTAAGGCACCCGTGATGATATGTATGTAATCCTAAGGCATCCATTACACGGTAGATTTTGCTACAGTAAATGCTATGACTGTCGGTTAAATGTAATGTAATACAGCGATTAATGAAAATATGAATATTTTGATTTTTACATCCAATTATGCAACCATCAGTCATTACTGTTAAAATTAAATGACGTTTGCAGGTGCGTGTAATTGACGCTCGATATTCGATAATTTTATTTTTCGTATTTTACCATACAGACGTATTAATCGGCGGAGAGGGATTTAAAAATATAATGTATGAGCCTTAAAAATACTTATAAATAAAATATGTAATTAGGTAAATGAAGTCATTATATTTAGAGATTAGACTATATAAATTACTGGCTGGTAAAAACTTGCAGCTAGATAAAGTTTCTACTTTAAACTCTGTAGACTTACAACAAGTAACAATAATCGATAATTATCTTTTTTAAATACTACCCTTTCACTTTTGTTATTTGTAAAAGGAAAGTAATGAAAGCCCATACAGCCAAATCAAATTTATTAATAATAAATCGTCTTAATAATTGGTCAATATAAATTATCTAAGCGCATATGTTAGAATAATTAATTAAGTAACATATAGAGCTCATATTCAATATTCCCCCGACATAGTGACCTAGTTTCTAAATGTGTCTAAGGGCACTCTTCTCCTATTGCATCCTTTACTGTGCAGCAAGGTAACACCTTCGTAAATTTCTATTACGTACTAGTTTACTCTGTTTCTCTATTTAATTTTATGTGCGTTCTGACCTTCCAATCCTATCTATACAAGACATTTAAACTTTAAAATGCCTTTTTATTTACTTGTGAGGTGTAAGCTTATGTAATGGCTGTACTTAATTATTTCGTATAACTATTGCAATTTTAGCTGTTAAATTCATTTAAGTGTAATCTTCGCGTATATTTAAAATATCGCTTTTTCTGACTGTCAAAACTAATAAGTCTATAAAGGTGAAATTTGCAACATAGCTAAGAAAAGCTATAATGTAAGCATTTATTTGGGAATATTTTAACTTAAAGGGGAAGGTGAGGGGATTTCGTATTAATTTATTTGAAGTTAGAAACTTAAAAATATATGTACAGCTATCGATACTACGGTTGTAATACGTTTTTTTTTAATTATAATAAGTCACACGCACACAAAGTTGCGAGCGTTATCTAGTATACTATTTACAAAGTTTGTTAACACTAAGATAAATAAGTAAAGCAAAACGCGATAGCCATGCCAATGAGGCGAAAGAAAGGTATATATTGTATACAGCACTGGCTGTGTTGCGACGATAAATCGCTGTAAGGAACCATAGTTTAGACTTTGAAAGGTATCAATAAAAAAGTAAATTTTAAAATTTTCGAGTTGTTATAAATCTGGATTACAAAAGATAATTAATCTCGTACTTCATCCCCACATTTCATATCACCGTTCGCGTACAAATATACTACCGCCTCGCTTGATCACCAATTACATGCAAATGAGTCAATTGTTTAATAGAGTGTATATGACAGGATAAGTGTGTCAGAAGTATGATAGAGCATGTCAACGTACAAAATTATTTCGCATTCCCGTCAGCACTAAAGCGCTGGTACACACTTATATAGTGCGGTACTTCAATCTGATTTCCCATTAAACATGTTTTTCATTTTCCCATTCCCTGATTAAATATTTATCACTTTTTTATTTTTATTTTATTATTTTTGTCTTAAGTATTAATTTAAAACTTATTATTTAAGTTAACCTATTTATATTCATTATTATATTTTATGTTTAGGAGAACTGATCCCTGTAATATAACGTTACCTAGCAAAGGAATCAGGCATCTAATGTATGATATGAAACGATGAAAACTTCAACAAATTGTAACACTATAATAATTAAACATTTAAAAATATATTTAACTATATTTATTTATTATTTAGTACTTGTTTTATTTAAGTACCATTGCCTTTAAAAGTATTGAACCGTACTACAGGAAATTAAATTGAATTTGTGGTGTACTGTATTTTATTAATAGGAATTTCCTGTATGCAGTAGACCTCGATGCAAAAGTTCTAGACAGTGCCTTCAGTGTTACTTCACAAGTAACTCAATAAAGGAGAAAGCTCTTTGGAAAAAGCTTTCATATAGAACAGACCTGAACAAAAATAAAATATTGTCACCTTCCTTTCTGTTTACAGTATAATGTTAGTAGATTTTTATTTAAATCTAGATCATAGATTAGGTGAGAAGAAAGTCTCTATAACATTTCTAGGCCAAACGACCGGTTTTGTTACTTTATCACCGCTCAAACAAATGCAAAAACCGTAAAATGATCATGTTTCGATTTTAGTCGGTAGGTTCGTTATACAAGCTCTGCGTAAGTACATTAACTTATTTTTATTAGAGCACGGTATGTGACCTTGTATTTACCTGATGGTACTGTTCATTTTCTTGCGTACTTGGCTGATGACACTATCATGTATCTATGTAGATAGAACAGAAGTAGAAATAATTAATAACTTTATTTTTAAAAACGCTGAGACGGCGACGGATTGGCAGGCCATTCTTTATTAGGGTTTTTATTTGGGAGCAAAGAGTTTACAATTTCGATAGGACGACCGGCCGGTTTCGTTATTTCGCTCATGCAAATGATTTTGTAAATGTTTTTGTAAATTTCTATAATTAAAATGGAATTAATAAATAATTACTTATATCGTTACTACCGCACTAATATATATATAATAAATAAATAAATGCCATCACGGGTGCCTATTTGGCTCCCGAGAACCGTTTAAACGGCCTCAGGGTACCAAGCGGAGGGATTAACCCGTCCTCATTTCGCCGATGGTATTCGGAGGCAACACCTAACAAGTGGCGATCTTGTTGCGGTGTTTATGATTTTTTTTTTATGGGAGCTCAGCATGTGAACTCACATCTACTTGATGGAAAGCAGTATAAAGGTCCAAGAACAAATGCAACCAGCAATTACGATCTACGTAACCTATGATGAAATAGCGTTGTATAAAGCGGTCACCCATCCCAGGCCGGCCTTGTTGTCATCTGTTTAACCTTGTTATCAATTGCACAGTGACTTAACCACTAGGCTGGGACCGCAAATATATATATACAGATACAAAACCCATATAGTGGCCTACTCATGTTTCGGTTTAAGTGAGTGGGTTCACCGTTTATCAGGAGACTATTGCAAAACAGCAAGTTACTAAAGTGGACTCGTAATGCAAATTCGTCTTTCCGCCGCCCATTTAGTAACCGCATCATTAAGCAGGCATAATGACTATGCCTGCTAAACAACAATATATTGATTGAACCCATTCATGAAATGTGAATTATCAATAAGCTTTTTTGTGAGAAATAAATGAATTATTATTATTCATGCATTTTGTAGGTCTGCTTACCAACAGATAGACACAAAGTCACATGCAGTGAATGAAAAAAAAAACTAAAATTATCTACTCCAGATGAAAAGGGTTAGACATAAAATAATGTAGGCCATTTCGCTTGATCTCTACATACTTCCCTAGCTTCCTCCACATCTATCCATGCATCGAGTGCTTATACAGCGCTTCTGAATTTTTTACTCATTGGTACACACCGGGATTCGAACCAGGGACCTAAGTACTTTTAAGTCCAAGGTCTACCAACTCGGCCGCTACGTATATGACAATAAACAATGACATAATACATATTATATTTTATAAATACCCAGACCATACCAAACTGTACTGAAAAACCTTTTATTTATTATTTTTCCACGGGTAGGAATCGAACCCGTCCGGTCTCAACCTTCGGATACAACGTAATAGGCGCAACCGCTAGTCTACGAAAGCTGTCGAGTTATTATACAGCCAGGCTTCTCGATTCGAAGACAGAGTTGCGAGTGATCTAAAGTGCCACACTACAAAATTCTAAATTGAATTGCTGATAATACAAAAATGTTTTTAAACTTTTAATACTTACTAACTTTTATGCAAAGTTAAAGGAAATCAATTAACAATGTGCAATCGCGTGAACGAAATTGATAAACTGTCAAGAGATTCATAAAACTTTAATTTCTTCGACTGCTCTTGAATTTCCAAGTGTGCAGTGGAAAAACTTTAAATTTATAATGTCCATAAAGTACTGTGAACAGAAAAATATAGGTCGGCAAGTTTTAACTTCACTGCCGTATAAATAAATTTATTCGATGAAACATTTTACAAAATTAAATAGGTACCTAAATATTAATATATTATTTATAATTAAATTAACGAGAAAAAAATATTTGGTAGAGTACCTAATACGCTGGCAGCATTGCCACGTTTAATGGCAATGATTATTTTTTGTTTTAAATGTTCATAACATTTGGGGTCTCCACATTCTAGAAATACTCGTTTTCCAAGGTCCCGAATAAATTCGCGGGCCTCAGATCCCAACATCCAGATGTTTCGACCCCAAATGCTACGAAGTGGTAATTTTGTAGAAAATCCCTGTACTTGAGCCGCTTCCGCGACTCAGCCATAGAACCAACCACGGCTGAACCAGGGATCGAAGATGTAACCGAAATATATGATTGCGCATAGGTGTCAACGCAAGTTGCGTTCCAAATCAGTGATTTTTCCTCAGACCATGGAATTGCTATCCGGACGTTTACCATCAGAACTACTAATGTCCGGTGGTTCTAAAATTGGTGGAATTTTAGATGAAATTTATGTTCTTTTGATTATGTCATTAACGACAAACATTTTCAGATTTCAGATCATGTCTTTAGCGACTTTGAGTATTGCTGCTAATAAGTAAAGTCATGGAATCGTTTTGAAAAGATCATACTTGTAGGGTCGGATTAATAGTCGTGAGTTAGCCTGAGCCATTGCTTGGAACTGGCTAAATTGTGTTTTTTTTTCAAAATTGTCAAAATTATATTGATTTATGGTTTAGGAGAGTCATACATTGGTCATAGGTGTGTAGGTCCATTTCTTGATATATGTATGTATATATAAAATGTATTTAATTTATATATATATATATATATAGGCTTATGTGAGCAAAAAGTGTATTTTAAATTGTTATAGCTTTAAATAAATGTCGCTTTTTTTTCATTTCATTAAGAATAGGTAATAAGTGGGTAAATAATTGAATGTAATTGATATTAATTAAATGTATGTTTATAGTTTTTATTAATTAATTTTTAGTGTATGATGTTCAATTTTAATCTACTGTAGGTTAAATATAATTGTTAATTTACTAGTTATTTTATTGTACTTCATATTCACTATTTATGTAAACATGATGCTTTAGGGCTACAAACCAGATTGTAACTGAATGTATTATTGATTATATATAACCTTGTATTGTTTGTTGGTCGTTATGCACATTTTATTAATGAATAAATATCTATTCTCAAATCTTAAACATCAAAAAATAAAAATAAATCTTATTTATATCCTCCTCTTTCAGCGAAACAGTCCAGACGACAGTTGCATATATGTCCCATTTTATATTATTTGGTGTATTTTCCCATGTTTTTGTATTAACTTTATCAACACAAAATTAAAAAAAAAACATGATAAGTGTCTGGAATAATTCACCAACTAACACTACTGGTCGGATTAATAGTCGTTGCTAAGCAATTGCTAATGCTTAGCCCGACTTAGCCGATGCTTCGGGCTGTCAAACTACATATGAAAACACAAAATTTTTACAGTTTCAAGCAATGGCTCAGGCTAAGCACCGACTATTAATCCGACCATACGAGTAATGAAAAAGTTGAAAGAAGAAGACAGAAATAAGATTTTTTTATGTTTTTGAAGAAAATGTTTGTCCTCTTGGATTTTTCCATACCCTTTCTAGTAACCATAGAATTAGCGAAACCCGCCGCGAAATTAAAAACTTGGGAAATGAATATGTTACTAGCATAATTTTATGTAACATATTCATTTCCCAAAGTTTCGGAAAGTTTTCCTTTTCACGCCAACCAGTCTTTCATATCACGTTTTTGTCTTATATTACCTTGTCTTATATCTTTCCGTGATTATTTTTAAGTATGCGTATTAATTGATATATGAGATAATAAAGTATTTACATGAGAAGTAGAACAGCCAGATCAATAAACAAAGGATTGGAAGTAAATCCAATCAGGAAATTTGCCTGTTCTATAACACAATCTATAAATCAATTTTATAAATCGGCACAAGTGTATCAAGTGTAGCATTCTTAAAAAGGTAGTTAGGCCCCTTAACAACACCATGTTCAATAACCAAGTGCGGCCCACGCAGTCTTGGTTGGAAGCGAACTTTTCGGACTTCATCAGAGCTGAAAACTGGCAGTCGTCTAGTCCCGATCATGATTTATGGTCAGTTTTAGAGAGTACGGCTTGTTCTAAACGTCATGATAATTTGGAGTGCCTAAAAAAATACATACGATTGGCAGTGAATTTTCCCATGGAAAGAGTGCGTGCTTCTATTGATAACTGGCCTTAACGACTGTATTGCGGCCATTGGAGACCACTTCGAATAAGCTTTTTATATTTTAAATTGATCTTTTTATATGAAAATTTAAGAATACTTAACCACTATATTAAATTATTAACCTTATCGCTTCTGACAATTTAATCTTTTTTAATGTAACCTTATGGGCGTTTGACAGAATGCGTCAAAGAGGATGTAAAAATAATGAATAGCGCTTATAGCAGATTTATTTCTTACAAAGAGAATTTAACAAATAATAATTCCTTAGTGCACATCACGGTTAGATTAGAGCTGTCACTCCTAATATTAAAAGTTCAACTCAATATGGAGTTTTGGTAAGTTTGAATAGACTAACATCATACACGTTACAAACATAACACGTATTGTATTATATACGTAAGGTATTGAGAGTTTCCGTTGCTTGCACTTCTAAAATAGTTAAAGTTACGAAGACGAAGTTGCGCTGGTCAGCTTAATTATAAAGAATACAAATATTATTTCACAGGCTATTAAATAATTAAGGTCTCTTTGTTTTTTTTTTAATGGAGCACGGCATGTGTTTTTTATCTACCTGGTGTTTATGTTAGTTTACCTACAAAGTCCATGAATGGGGTCGATCAATACATTGTTGTTTATCAATTTTAATCGCTCCCACTATGCCAGCCAAATGATGCGGTTACGAAATGGGCGGCGACATGGACGTATTTGCATTATTTTAATATCCTCGCTGCTTTATCGTCAAATCAGTCGCTCGTAATACATATACGTAACTTACAATATCACGAAAACCCCGTATATTTTACTCCTATAAAAATAAAGTTACATTAATTCCTACTATCCAATACGGGCCATGTAGTATTTATTATATTCAAATAAAACAAAGAACAAATTTTATGATACATACAAGGAAGTATACTGGGTCCAACTCTCTTCCTAGTCTACATCAACGACCTCTGTCGGTTGTCTCTTAAGCAAGGTAAAATTGTGTCTTTTGCAGATGACACAGCATTATGCTTTAGAGCAAAAACATGGACAGAGGTCTTTGATGTGGCACAGGCAGGTTTCGATGTCACTACAACCTGGTTAAGTGAGAATATGTTAACATTAAATGCGAAAAAAACAACCTATTTATCCTTTACAATAAGAAACAATACCCAGCCATCAAATAATATCTATAAAATTACGGCACATAATTGTGATCGTGGTAAAAACTCATGTTCCTGCACCCCACTTATTAGATCAGATTCTACCAAATATTTGGGCATCCATTTAGATCAACATTTAAAATTTAACAAACATATAGAGACATTAACAAAAAGAATTAGAAAACTTATATATATATTTAGAAATTTACGTGAGATATCAGAAGCAAAATTAACACAATCAATATATTATGCTTTATGCCAATCTTTGGTAACCTATGGCATTACTGTGTGGGGTGGTAGTAACTTAACAACTATGCTACCACTGGAAAGAGCTGTTCGAGCGGTCCTAAAGGTTAGTAAAAATCTTCCTATTAGATACCCTACTATTCAACTTTACAAAGAATGTGAAGTTCTCAATGTTCGCCAGATGTTTGAATTAAATATTATTCTCAAGAAGCACACTCAGCTAGTATATGACCCTTCATTGACTGCAAATCGGTCATTTTACCATATCATAAAACTATTAAAACTTCGTTTATACGTAAATTCTTTCCGTTCTTAAGTGTATATTTATATAATAAATTAAATAAAAACATACATATATACACTATGACAAAAATAAAATGCAAAAAGTATTAATCGATCTTTTAAAGAAATATTCATATAGTGACACAGAAGATATGTTAAAAGTAGTAAAATAGAAACTTACCAACCACTAACATATATACACATACATACCCCCATGCACACGCGCTTACAAACATACACACACACATACGCACAAACAGACATACATATGCAGATACATAATAACAATAAATAATATTAAAGTTACTTATATATAATATAATTATTATATATAAAGTGCTCCAATTAATATGCATATACATATCGCACTTATATCTAATTAATGTACCTATTATATATATACATACTAATTTAAGCTAATTATGTATTACTATTGCAACCTTAAAACTAAATTACAGGTTAAGCCTACTTACTAATATAGCTAATAAAATTGTAATAAATATGAAATAAAATCATGGTATATGTATATATGTGTATACATATACCTACATATATGTATGTTATTCTATCATATAATATATCATACGCAAATGTTTTAATTTAATAATATATCTGTCCTTTGTAATACTAGTCAATGTGTAAACAGTATTATTTAGTATTTTTGTAACGTACTGTATAGCTCACAGCATACCTCATTCATTAATTTCATTGTAGCTGGAACAATACTAACCGGTTACTAGCGCCAATCCATCTACTGATAAGCCGTGAATTTGCAACTCTTTTATTATATACCCTCCTGTTGTTAATTAGTTATTTTTTAAAATTTTGTTAATAACTGTGAGATATTTTATTGTATTTTTTTTTTGTTTAGATTATACCTATATTTAATTGGAGTAAGTAGGTACGAGGAAGTGAACCCAGCTCCTGAGATACAAGTGATAAGCTTAGTTTGGGAGCTGGCTGAATATTGTAAAATTGTATTGTAATTTGTATTGTAATAAATAAATAAAAAAAAAAAAAAAAAAAAAAAAAAAAAAACATACATATCATCACGGGCACCTTACGGCGCCCGAGACCGCCTAGACGGCCTCAGTGTACCCAGCAGAGGGGTTTTTATGATACTTCAAGTTAAAAAAAAAAGGCAACGGAGTTACCATAAATGAACTAAAGGAAATTTAGCACCTGGGCTAAGCATGCTAGGATTCCAAGGATTCCGTACGAGCGCCGCCGGATCCATCGCATAGTCTAGAGACATGGAAGTTAACTGAAGCGTTCTTGGACTCAAACGCGAAGCAGTGTTGAATACCTTTCCCATATCTGTACCGGATCCATCGCATAATCTAGAGACATGGAAGTTAACTGAAGCGTTCTTGGACTCAAACGCGAAGCAGTGTTGAAGACCTTTCCCATATCTGCGCCGGATCCATCGCATAGTCTAGAGACAGGGAAGTTAACTGAAGCGTTCTTGGACTCGAACGCGAAACAGTGTTGAAGAACTTTCCCATATCTGCGCCGGATCCATCGCATAGTCTAGAGACAGGGAAGTTAACTGAAGATATCTGCGCCGGATCCATTGTACAGTCTAGAGACAGGGAAGTTAACTGAAGCGTTCTTGTACTCGAACGCGAAGCAGTGTTGAAGACCTTTCCCATATCTGCGCCGGATCTATTGCATAGTCTAGAGACAGGGAAGTTAACTGAAGCGTTCTTGAACTCGAACGCGAAGCAGTGTTGAAGACCTTCCCATATCTGCGCCGGATCCATTGCATAGTCTAAAGACAGGGAAGTTAACTGAAGCGTTCTTGAACTCGAACGCGAAGCAGTGTTGAAGACCTTTCCCATATAAACTCTATCACTTTATTTAGAACTCTCTTTACTCAAACAAACACTATACGATCCAATCAGTGGACCATCTTAAGGGCCCTGAGGCTCTACCATGGGTTTTCGCATTGTAGCAACGTAACGTATTTGAATACGTATACGTGAGCAACAACCAATAGGATCGATTTATTCAATCCTGCTACCAAAAATAAAGCGTCCCTATTGGTTGTTGCTCACTTATACGTAAACAAACGCACTTCCAAAACTACATATTTTTTTATGTTCGCAATTGTACGCAAAAATCATTCTAATGTGGGTAATATTTTTTGGTATTATAATAATAAGAAAGTTCAAATGATCCATTACTAAAAGTTTAATAAATAGTATGACCAACAAAAATATAATTTTAATTCTGTGACAAACAGTAATTCTGTGGCAAACAGTAATTCTGTGACAAACAGTAATTCTGTGACAAACAGTAATTCTGTGACAAACAGTAATTCTGTGACAAACAGTAATTCTGTGACAAACAGTATTATTGGAAGTACAAATACTAATTTTGTATGTAGAACCTTCGATCAACAATACAACATTGTTGATCGAAGTGCGAACGCGTAATTCGCAATTACGAATACAGTGCCCTTAAAAACGCGTTCTATTAAAGTCCCGACGGCCGATCTTAGAAGGCCAAGACAATGCAAAGACTTTGCGGGAATTTCTATTGCACGGACTTCCACTGCATAAAGTTGAGTATTAAAACCGTTGTTAGTAATTTCCCTTATAGTATTTGTTCGACTTGTTCGCGTGGACTTTTGATATGTTTTTTTCTTATAAAACAGTCATTTCTACAAGTATTACTGGATAATTGTATTTTACTAAAATAAAAAGAATAGGAATATTATAAGTTATAAAAGATAAGTATTCTTGCAAGACATTTGTTATCATTATATGGTCAGTCCAATGATGAAGACAAAATTTCTTAGTATGTGGTTTAATGATAACAACTGAACTTTATGATAAAAATATTATTAAATAAATAACTAGATGATTTACCTAAATTACACAACAATCCATTCTAAAATTAACGAAGATAAATTGCAATCAATAATTGTTTAGAAAATAGGTATCTACACGATACAATAAAAGCTCTGGCCTTTTATTTAATAAAATTAAAAAAAAATATTAAAAAAAATTAAAAAAGCGGCCCCAGCCTAGTGGTTAAGTCACTGTGCAACTGATAACAAGGTTAAGCAGATGACAACAAGACCGGCCTGGGATGGGTGACCGCTTTATACAACGAGGCTATTTCATCATAAACACCGCAACAAGCTCGCCACTTGTTAGGTATTGCCTCCGAATACCATCGGCGAAATGAGGATGGGTTAATCCCTCCGCTGGGACCCTGAGGCCGTTTAAACGGTTCTCGGGAGCCAAATTGGCACCCGTGATGGTATTATTATTATTATTATATAACTTTTACTAAAATCTGTAAGTTTACCACATTAGGTTTTTTTTATCTATTTCTACTCTACTTTTAGTTACTCTTATTTTTTAAGATGTTCATCTCCCAAGAGTATTAAAAAAACATAAGTTGGTGGAACAAAGTATTCTTCAATATTATTACTTACCCAGCTTAGTGAAACTTTATTTTCTGAAGGCGCAAAATATCTGAAAAGTTTAAACTTAAAAAGTGAGTTTAGTTATATTTTATTAAAGGAAATTCTATTCCTTCTTTACCTAAAGCATACTGAATATATTTTATTCGAAAATCATAGATACGAAATAGCCAGGTAGCTTACATGTGCTGCATACGCTCGGGGGCATGTCAGTTGTTGATTTTGTGTATTTGTGCATTCAGTTTAGGGTCATAGGAAAGCTGGAGCATAAGACAATGTCGAATCATATTTTAAAATATATATTTAGGTAAATTTACTATAGCTATTTACTGTATTATCGCATATATGTCCGCATATCTATATACAATTTATCTATTTAAATAAATAAATATATATAGTTAAATATATAATATATTTTCGAATTATGTCAAATTGACAGTGGACTTAGCATAACCACATCGATATAGTTTGACAGTCGATGAAATGAAGTTTATGAATGAACATTCATTCATTAAATCGAAATGAATCGATTTTGTCGATATCGAGCCTATAATGCTGTTGTGCTAAGGCCCAGTATTTAATTTATTCTGTATCGATAGTAGAATAGTTTTTAAATATTAATAAAATAATGTAACTTGTTTTTTTTTATTTATTAATTACATCCGTGGATTAAGGATTGTACCTTATTGCTAAATTATTTTTACTTAAAATACCCTGTCAAATGGGATAACTTGGAGGTTTTTTTTACTCAACAACTTTCAACTTTTCGTTAACAACATTATTTCCACGATCCATGCTTAGGAAACTCACCAAATATGGAACGTGTTTTTTTATAATTATTTTTATTATTATGATACGCAGTTCTACCTATAGTTCGGATACACATACAGTAATATATAACTGCATAGTATTTCTATTTGAACGTGAAAATAATATGATTATTGAAAAGTGAAAAGTTGTTGAGTAAAAAATCGCCTCGGGCGTAATTTCTTATTTGTCTGGTTCTTTTCCTAGCATATACCTACATATTAATATATAAGAATAACTTATGCACGAACATGTCATTTTACAGCATACAATTTCATATAAGTAATAATATATACAGGGTGAATTTTTTCCCTTATGCCGCGTAGATAACCAGTATTGAAACAGAAAAATAATTCTTGTTTGATAACCCGGTTATCAAAGAAGATTTTTTTTTTATAACTGGGTTATCTACAAAGAATTTGAATTTCTGTTTGTGAACCGCAAAGACGTCATTTGATAACCAGTACAGCATCTAGGAAGATTTTTTTTTTTTTTCAAAACTGCAATTTTTAAATAAAAATATATTTTATGTATTTTTATGACTTTGATATTAATGACATTGTAATAAATTATTATATTAGTATCAAGAAAGTATGTTTTTATAGAAATTGCGGTTCTGAAAAAATCATGATTATTCTTCCTACATGACTGGTTATCAAAACGTTTAAATAAATTGTATTTTTCATAAACGTCGTCTCTGATAGATTCTCAGATCTATGGTAATTCTTACCGCAAGCGCTAGACCGCTCTCGGATGCAAAATACTGAAACGCATTGAGTCACTGAAAGTTAAAGTGATATATGAAGAACTTTGTGAAGTTATGTTTATATAGTTCCCTCATACTAAAATAGTATGGCGGAATTTAAGTTGGGAATTAATGCTTAATACGGTTGAAATCAACAATTAAAAAAAACTACTTGGCCTTTTCCAATAAAAAAAAAATTACATAAATATGAAATTCTTTCAAAAATGGATTATGTGTCTTCAACACTTTTTTCACACAAATTTATAAGGATAGCACTAGTTTTATTTATTTATATTGGAAACAAAATAAGATGCAGTGATGTCCTTAATTTAAAGCGTTATTTTTACCGACCTTTTTTTTTCAATGATTTTTATAGAATACATTGCCAGTTGTTCCAAGCCTTAAAAACAATACGTGATTCGACACATTTTTTTCCCACGGTAATTATGTATACTCATATAAATATTGTTTAAGTTGGTATCTTCATCAATGTGGGTTTATAAAATATATTTTATAATCTATTTACTTACTATTTACTAACTTTGTATAATTACAGATTATGGTCTATTTAATATATCATTTTAGGTAAGTTTTAATTCCATTTTTTTTTTATCCAATGTGCTATAAAATACATTAACGCTTACTTGGAGTTTACATTACCCAAAATAAAAACGTGAATTTTCTTAATTTCTAATAATAATATAATATAAAACAATTATATCAAACATTTTCAGATATATATTCATTATATAATGAAGTAATTCATCATCGCGTTTAAATCTGATATCGAGGTATAATAAATATTTGTCGTTCTTTTGTTAATGAATAGCTGCCTAACCAAACGCACTGTTAAACTTTTTAAGTTAAGACCTCATTGTTAAACTTTTTTTTTGACTATTCATAAATATCTGTTAAGATTTACATGAAATAAATGATTTTGACTAACTACTTACGAAAAGTCAGCATTGCCATCCAACGTGGCAAGGCTGAGTTTTCTCCAGTGCTAATGGTAACCATTTGACAGAGTGCCGTCAAATGGTTACCTTTAAAGAGTTTTTCATTTAGTTTAATTTAGGTATAGTTTTAATTTTTAATAGTATTATTAACTTTTTGTAAGTTTCTTTAATTAAAATTGATATTTCTACATCCCTAATCTCTGCTACCAGTCTATACGTTTACACTAAAATTGAAGTTTGCTCGTTATGGATAACAACATATCTTGCTATTCTCTGCAGCGACATACCTGCATACTAAAACTGCGACACCGAGATGCGGAGTTTGAAATTTTGGGTCGGTGAAACTTCTAATTATTTCATTCTCCGATTGCAAACTCTGACATTTCTCAGTTGTTGCCTGAGTTGGCATACAATGTTACAGAGTTGATGAAATTTCTAAACTACCTGCTTTACAGCATGTAACATATTAATACCTAGTTTAGGTCCTTAGAAAATGGACAACTTTTATATGGATAGTCAATATTTTTTAATTATTGTATAATATGTTTATATATTCAACCAAATTTATACAAAGAAATAAATAATCCAACAGGTTTCGTCCATTCCATATAGAAACCGTGATATTAATGAAATATATGCAACTAGTCATGTTTTGGTTTTAGTTTGTAGTTTCCCCGAGTTTCAGGAGATCATTGCATCGATTTCTTGTCGATGTGGTCTTCTTTCGTTACGAAACGGAAAGTTGATTAGATGGTAAAGTAGTGAGGATTTTAAAGAAGACCTGTAACACCAATTCGTCTTTGTTGGCGCCCATTTCATCACCGCATAATTCAGCAGGCATAATGGGATGTTAAACAACAATGTATTAATCGACGCTATTCATGGAGTTTGTATGTATGTCTAACATCAGGTACAATGCCGTGCTCCAAAGGAAATACCTACTTTGAACCGGTTCAAACGGATTTGTAGATTAACTGGCCGGATACACTAATCTGGAACGGATGGGATATATGTACTCATATGTTAAATAGCATAATACGTACCAGTTCTATTTTTTTTTCTTAAATTAATTGAAAATAATTTATACGGGGTGTTTTTTTTAACAATGATAATATTTTTTTGATGCCTCCAGTATTACTTTTAGAACCCATTTTTAAAATAAAAAAGGTAAGTAAGTATTGTTTTTTTCAAAAAAAAAAGTCCGAAAAATAAATTATTATATGAACAAACGTCTTTATGCTTAAAATTACTCCTACAAATACATAATAAATCTTCGTATCTAACAAGTAAAACACAATTAGACAAGTGATAGGCTTTAATTCGTGAGTTTAGTATGAAAGTTAACGTGATTTGTAGATCTTTTTTGTTCTATGAGTTATTATTTATTTATTTTTATCATTTATGTTTTTGTATAGGCGACACTAAAAGGAAAAAATATCTGTTTCATTATTATACATTATAAAAAAAAAAAACACCGCGACAAAAAACATCCAGTAGGTAAATATGTAAAGTATACCTTTACATATCTACCTACTATTTCAGTTGGGGATCGAGCTAAAGAAATCAGGGGCTAAGGAAAATCCTATATTGTCACGTTTCAATTAACTAGTCGTACGTAGGTACAGTTTAAAGTAGATTACAGTACCTAAAATAAATTTATGAACTCGGAATTCAATAGGAATTCAAATATCACTAGCGACCATCCCCGGTTCCGCACGGGGGCAGTTTAGGCAATGTAGTTTCGTAGATCTTTACACAATTCCGTAGTACATCGTTTTGTTATATCTCGTAAAATTTAGTCAGCTTTATCAAAACATTGACTTTGTTTTTATAAATATACGAATAGCATGCATGTATAATATAAACGAACCCGAATAAATTATTTGAATAGTAGTGGAAACCATAAGAAACACGACCTAATTTTTTTTTAATGACTATAAATACTAATATGTAACATTTTAATAAGAAGGATGATGATGATTTTTTGCCTATTAAAATATCTACGCTATTGAGCGTCAATTTATGAGCTTATTCGTAAAATAATTTTTGTTTGAGGGGTCACTGGGAAGATATTCACCTTTAAACTTTTATAGGTTGTGTTTATTATTTTATAATTATGGCGTTGAGTATAGGTGTGATGTTATCTTTCCATATAGAGGTCACCTCAAATCAAACTGCATTACGGGCCATTTTGAGAAATCTATTAAGTAGCTAACTATACGGGTGGTGAGATAAATATTGCAATTAATGCATTTATTAATAGCGTCTGGAGTGATCTCCCCTCGTTTAGATTAAATTTACCCAAATAATCCAAGAACAATAATATATTTTAATATTAACTTTGACACTCTGACATACCGTCTCGTTCCGCATACTAACATGGTTAGCATCATGTACCAACACATAAACTAGCGCCAACATTTTCAAATAAACTTGCTACATTTTTAGTATCGCCAATATGAGCTTTCGAAACGACCGACGCACGCTTTTTGATGTTACTTTTTGACAAGCAGCTAATATATTAAATTAAGATTTTAATATATAAAATAAAAGTACTTTAAAATGTATTATTGTTTTAATAAAATAATATAATGATAGTACAACATTAATTTATTAAGTAACCTTAAGTTATACTCAACTTCAAGCTTTCTTTAGTCAAATTATTATTAAATAAATATAATTTTTAATGTAGGTTATATGTGTTTAGGTATTAATTGTAAAAATCTTAGAATAATACAGACAGAAAATTTAACTTCACATAAATATAAAATAGTGAAGGGGAAGAGGACTTTTATGGTTTCGTCAGAAAGGCATGAATAAATATGTTTTACTTTAAGCCAGAATTATCAAATTTCTTGCACTTATAAGTATTTTTCAGCAATGTTAATAATCTTGTAACTCGCTTTTGTTGACTTGGTATGTTGTTTAGAGTACCAGTTTATCTTGTCAAACATCTTCGAAGTAGTCTAGTAAGTATAAACGACACAATCCATCTCAGTTGGAGTAAATAAATAAATAAAAAGTATTTACTTATTTATTACTTTATTTCATTCCAAAAAGTAGATTTCTCTATAGTGATTGAGGTAATTTTTTAAGTAAATTAATACTTGCATCACTTCACACGATTATTTTATTGAGTACTAAAATACAAATATTGAATGAATTAAATAGTTAACATATTAAGTTAACAGATGAGTTTATTGTTTATTACATTAAGTGCATTATGCCTATGAATGTGTATGTGGTGTGTCACACACGCCACACAAAGTCATACTTTTGTGTGGTGTGTGTTTTTGTGGGTGGGAAAGTGTGCTACTTTTTGTATTGTATACCTAAAGATTTGTGGATATGAGTGAATGCATAGTTTTATAGTGTACCTATAATGGTGATTCATGCGTGGATTCATTAAGAAACTTGATGTTTTTTAATCATTATTATAACACATATAATTTGTTGTATGAGCGTTTAGCGTTAGGTGTTTCATTTGAAACCAGTCAACTATATCAGCAAGTCCTTTATCTGCCGCTCTTTGTTCCACGATGCTCCAGTGAATACTGCTTTATCATTGGCATAAGTTAGTACTTGTCCGTTACTCATGTTTATATTGCATAAACTATTTGTATACACTAGGAACAGCGTGGGGCCCAGCATACCTCCCTGAGAAACCCCGAAGGATATGTTTGTATCATTGCATAATATGTTAACCAATTTAACCCCCTATTTCCGTTCATTTATGTAGTCTGCAAATAGGGCTAAAGGTGTACCCCTAATGCTAATTTTCTAAAGTTTGTGGACAAGAATGGGGACAGAGACGCTATCAAATGCCTTTATTGATCTATAAAAACGGTCATGCACTTCTTTCCATGATCTAGTTGGTGAACAATTTGTGAGGTATATTTTAATACTGCATCTTCTGTTCATTTTTCATGACTAAAGCCATATTGAGAGTCTGATAATATTTTCAATTTATCTAAGAAGTTTATTAGTTTTTTAATAGGTATTTTAGAAATTTAGGGTAAGAATAAGATTTGCCTAAACCCATCAGTGATCTACATAGGAGTAATGATTTATTGGTTCAATATTGGGGGGGGGGACTCCTTTGTCAAATCATAGTTAGTAGCAAGATGGAATATAACCGGAACTATGGCTAGATTGAAAAAGGCGGTGTATGGTGAGTGCGACCCACCTAATAATCTCCTAGACTGGTGGGTGGCGATCCATAATTTGGGAAATACTGGGATAGAACATCAGCAGAGAAGCATCAGCGTTGCCTCCATTGGAAACGAGAAGCCTTTATATGGCGGTTTTTCAGATTTCTAGTTGTTCAGGAACGAAGCAAGCAACCTTGTGGGCATGGGGGGCACAAGTAAATCTAGGAGTACCTATGTATGGTCGGATTACTTAACACGAGACCTTCATCATATCAAGAAACACCCAACTGTAGCGCTCGTTTCGCCTGCTTGCTTGGCATGTTTTTCAGCCCAAATCATCTGATGAGTAGTGCTATGGCACTTGCGAAAACCGAATTGCTCAGATTAGAGTTCAGAGGAGTATCTACCGGATACCAAGGCATAAGTAAATGATCAATTTGTAAAGGTTTTAAAAGATGAAGTCTCTGAATTCGGTGCACATGTATGTGAAGATTATACATAGAGACAAGCATTGTTCGATGTAAGGAACTTGGTGTGAGGAACAATAAATAAATAATATGTATAGTCCCTTTACCCACATGAAACGTTTGTGTTTTAACATAACGCCTTTATTTTAAAAGTCCACTTAGGGCTATGTCATCCACCTAAATGTGTTTGCGGCAGAGATGCGGATGAGTACGGTATTAATGGGCTTTCTTGCCGCTTGTGCGCCGGTAGTATTTTACATCACAATCAAATTAATTTCCTAATTAGTAAATCTTTAACAACAGCAAGCTTTTCAAACGTTTTAGAACCCCCTGGTGTCATACGTGACGACGGCCGGCGCCCAGATGGTGTGACACTTATGCCGTGGAAACGACGACGTGTTCTGATTTGGGACGCAACGTTTATACAATAGCGCCATCACACGTGCAAGCCTTTTATTCATCAGCAGGGACAGCCGCAGTACAGGCAGAAAACCTAAAGCGGGTGCGTCAAGTACGCCAGTGTTTTAAGCGCCTTTGAATTTCTAGGTTTTGCAGTGGAAAGTTTTAGCGTATGGTCACCCGGTGCCAAAGATTTTAGAGAATATAAATGTAAAATTCTTGAAGCATAAATTAAAAATGCATAAATGTAAAAGCTTGATTTCTCTTTACACTAATCTGTGCACCCTATTTTACAATTTTTACTCTCCTAAAGGTTAGCTGGTAGATATTGCCTAAGGCATTAAGCTCGCCTTTGTACAAACCTTTTAGTGTAATAAAGAATTTTAAATAAATAAATAAAGCAAAAGACCGGAAGACTGCGCGCGAGCCACCTTGCTTCAAAAGGTAAGCGCCGGCCCGTTGTCGTAACACTACTACTCTCTGCCGGTCTAGAAGAGTACTATCGCCTATAATTTAAATTTAAGTAAAGATTAGGTGTACTTATGTAATGTTTTCATGTGGTTAAATTTTTTATAAAATAAAATTACCTTTAAAAAAACATTAAAGTATGTATATATATGTTAAATTTAATCCTGATCATTTTCATAATACTATTTAAAATAAATCTATACTAATATTATAAAGCTGAAGAGTTTGTTTGTTTGTTTGTTTGTTTGTTTGTTTGTTTGAACGCGCTAATCTCCGAAACTACTGGTTCGAATTGAATAATTCTTTTTGTGTTGGATAGTCCAGTTATCTAGGAAGGCTATAGGCTATATAACATCACGCTACGACCAATAGGAGCAAAGATATAGTGGTAAATGTGTAAAAAACGGGAGAAATTATTTCATCTTTGAAGCCTTCCGTTGCGTGCGCCGTGAAAACGGTTCAAGATACACAAAAAATATGTATTAAAGAATAATCTAAATATATATAACTCAAAGGTGACTGACTGACATAGTGATCTATCAACGCACAGCCCAAACCACTAGACGGATCGGGTTGAAATTTGGCATGCAGGTAGATGTTATGACGTAGGCATCCGCTAAGAAAGGATTTTGATAAATTCTACCCCCAAGGGGATAAAATAGGGGATGAAAGTTTATATGATAAAAAAATAACTATTCCACGCGGACGAAGTCGCGAGCACAGCTAGTTACTTAATAAATACTTGGACCGCTCGACTTATTTTGTAAAATGTTATTTTAGCTTGTAATATTCAGTAGCCCGGCCAATAAGATTATATCTAAATAATACCTCATTGACCTGGCTTTGAATTTAAACAGAAGAACGTTAAAATTTAAATTTAATGTATTTTATAAAACAATATTAAAATACAATAGATAATTATGCTATATACCGTTTTTGAAAGCCTTTGGTTCACTATCATAAAATTTATAAAATAGCTAATATTATGATAATTATATTTAAGCAAAGATTTCATACTAGCTGCCTGCTTAACTAGCCCAATTGTTTCACTACTAGTAGTTTTTAAGTAATCAAACATTTATCTTTTTTTAATATAAATTATTATGGTAATTTTTTATAAAGAAGTGTCAATATTTAGTTATTATCTACCTACTCAGTATAAATAAACAAAAAAAACTTACGATACGAGGGCCGCGTTGCACTATATATTCGTTGGTTTAAATCAAAAATGTATATATAACGAACTCTTCAGCTTTTAGTAGTATTTATTAGCTGATAAATAATATAACAATACATTTTAACATAAAAAATCATATTATTTATTTATCCCATTCGCTGTGGAAACAACTGGAGCTTAGGGTTCCGAGACAAAAAAGAAATGGAAAAGGGTTATGTGCTCTTCTAAATGAGAGTTGTAAAGATTCTCGGTCAGGGTACTTTTTCAAACAAAATATTTCCCTAGCAGTCCAAAGGGGAAGTGCGGCGAGTGTGATGGGTACCTTCGTGCCGGGACGGGGTTTGGACTTAGTGGACTAAATTTCATTTTTTTAATTTTAATTTTAAATTTATATAGACTTTTTCAGGAATATGTTTTTGTTTACAAGTTGATTCCTATTTATTGTCATCTTTTTGGCTACTTAAATGTTACATAAAAAATAAAATTGTTTTGTTAAAAAAATGGAATAGGATTGCAGAGTATACTCTCTGCTTATGGATCGTAGCGTTATTAAATACATAGGTTATGTATTTTTTTTTATTGATCTGGATTTCTCTGATGCGCCGATTCAAATAAACGAATTCTTCAGCTTTTAGTAGTATTTATTACCTGATAAATACTTTAACAATAAATGTTAACTTAAACAATTTAATTGTTTTGATAAAAAAATGGGTTAGGTATAAATAGGATTTCTTTTAAAACTATTAACAGACTCCAGCTATAAATTCAATATTTTTAATTATAAACTTAATTTACTGCAAGTTAAAAATATCAATGCTTTATCTGAAATTTAGTGTGACAAACAAAAAGGCAAGCGATCAATAAAAGCAGCCGACGTCGTACTAAATAACGAATGATTACATATTTAAAATGACTCTGATTACTTCATTTATTGCCTTCCTAGTAATTGAAATTGCAATATGCCCTGAAATCTTTGAATTTTTAAATTTTAGTATTTGTACTTCAGCTTTGATGCACTCTAAAAATTAACGAAATTAAAAATTTATGCCTTTCTATTTGATAACAAAGTTTCGATTTTGTTTAAAGAATACCTTCATAGCGCTTTATATTGTTTTAGTTGGGGTCAAATGATTGAATCTATTGATTATTATTGGTAGATAAAACCTAAGGCATTAAGCTCGCCTATGTATAAATGTTTTAGTGGAGTAAAGAATTCAAATAAATAAATTAATTAAAGAATATCTCGACTATAGCGTATTATAAGCTTAATAGTAAAATATTTATTGTTTATTTATGTTTTTGTCATACATTATTTTTATTATTCCTACGTAGTTAATGTTTCTGCCATTGGGTCTGTATCCAAAATGTTTTCTATTATATTTTGTTTTGTAAAATTTCATATTTAAGCCGATGGTCTAACCATCCAATCTTTAAATAAGAAAAATAAATTGAATACATTACGTGGTGGCCGAGTTGGTTAGACCTTAGACTTAAAACACTTAGTACCTGGCTTAAAACCCGGTGTACCAATGAGTTTTTAATCTAAATATTTTTGTAAATTTGTTTAACAACACCACTATAGTGCCTCGGAGAGCACGTTAAGCTGCCGGTCCCAGTTTCACTATACTAACTTGTAAAACTGTATATAGATGGGTTATTGAGTCTATCCAAATTTCGCGACGAGCTAGCCACTTGTTCGGTGTAGACTCATACCATCGGCTACGACAAAGTGGGATTTAAAACCCCTCCGCTGGGTACTCTGAGGCCGTCTAGGCGTATCGGGCGCTAAAGGGCACCCGTGATGATATATTTATATAAATAAATAAAAAACATAAATTATGGTTTTGTTCCCATTAAAAGCAATAGCACATAATATTTATTGAAGTTAGCACAAGAACTGTTAAAATGCATACTATAAGATTTCAGAGTAAGGAGACTACTACTTCGTCAAAAAATGGTAGGTATTCACTCGGAATATTGCTTAATATTATTATACAAAACAAAGTTATCTACTATAACATTCAGTTTTCATTCAAATCTAGTTTATATTGTTGCGGTGCTTGTTCCTACATGAATATATGGAAGTGAATGCTGGGTATGGTAGAAGAAGCATGAAAGTTGGATTCATCATCATCATCATGCCAGCCTTTCGCGCATCCACTGCTGGACCTAGGCCTCCCCCAAGGATCGCCACAACGACCGGTTCTGCGATGCCTGTATCCATCTTGTGGGGGGGCTGCCTCTGTTGCGTCCTCCAGCACGCGGTCGCCACTCGAGAACCTTGATGCCCCAACGGCCGTCCGTTCTGCGAGCTATGTGGCCTGCCCACTGCCACTTAAGTTTGGCAATTCTGGAGGCTATGTCGGTTACTTTGGTCCTTTTGCGGATCTCATCGTTTCGAATACGATCCCGCAAGGAAACGCCGAGCATAGCGCGCTCCATCGCCCAAAGTTGGATTAATGCTGTAGAAATGCGGTCTTTAACGAGTGAATGTGGTAATACTTGCGGGTAGAGTGAAGAATACAGTTGTGAGTGAGATGTGTGATTTAAATGAATATGTAATGATAAGGATAGAGAAAGGAATGTTACGATGGTTTGGGCACATTCAGAGGATAAATGAAAAGAGATTGACGAAGGAGATTTAAAAATCAGAGGTAAATAAAAGGATAAAGCGGGGACGATCCAGAAAAATGTTCCGTGACCAAATCGGGGTCATCCTCAAAAAAGGGATTCGCAGTGCCCATAATAGTAGAGATTATATATTATATATGAAGAGAGTTGTGGATGTGAAGGAAGCGAGAGAGTTATATCAATCAAGATCGTCGTGGCGCTCCCTTGTCTCTGCCTATCCCCGTGGGAAAATGGCATGACTATTTTAGTTAGTTTAGTTTATATGACAATTAAAGTATTAACTCTAAAATAATTAAAAACAAAATTAAAATTAAAAATACTTACCTATAAATTAAAATATTCTTCCAAATCACTGTCTGTTAGTGGCATGGTACCCAATACGCTGGCAGCATTTCCTCTTTGAATTATTATACTCAATTTTTGTATGAAATAGCTGCCAGCTTTATTGTTTCCCGAAACATCGACGAGCCTGGGGGCAATTTCCTTATAAAAGGCTTTTGCCTCAGACCCCCACGGACCCATCGTCTCTACAGCAAACGCCGAAAATATATAATCTTTAATAATTGATTGATATTTTCGACGCTTGCTTAGTTGCGCCTGTTCCGCCGCAGCCCCTGCTTTCACTGAGGTACCTTGGAGATGGGAGGGAGCCAATGTATCACAACAAGTAAAATCCCATACAAGAGACTGTCCCAAACTCCAAGGTACCAAAGTCATCCCGTCTGGTCGCTTGCCATCGTCACGACTTAAGCCGTTGGGTTCCAAAATAGACGGAATCGAGACCATGGCAAGCGTCCTACGGATAAGGTCATTACAGGCACTGTGACGGAAAAATCGGCCAGCACTTTTAGAACACGAGAGTCCGTGGTGACCCAACTCGCCGACATCTTTACCACACAGACAGCGATGAGGTTCGCACACCTTTAATCCCAAGCGTAGGCAAACGGATGTTCTTAGTGTACTGTTATCCAATAACGTACCCAAATTTTTTGAAGGAAGCGCATTAAGCCATTGACTGGCCTCATACTCTGACACCGCAAGAATACGTGCGCGGTCATCAATTGTTGGGGATGAATCCACCAATTTTTGATGAACACGCTTAACCATTGGTAAATCCCACGACCTCTGTATTGTTGGAGTATTAGGAAGATCCTCCTCCGGACATACCACTTTCCAAGCTTCTTTGGCCTCTGCCAAGCACACAGCCTCGACGTCCCCAATGGACGGGCTAAGTATTCTACCAATAAGGTCTTGAGTGCTATGGACAGAGGACAAGTATGCGGGTAGGGCTACGTCAGATAATTTTCTAATACCTAAGCCTCCAAATTTTATTGGTAAAGTAGCCTGAATAAATGCCTGTGAATTTATTTTGGAATTTAGTATTATTTCTAGTTTTTGTTTTAATGAACTATCAATAGTTTCGAGAATAGGTTGGAATTTCCAAACAGGGCTGGATCTTAAAATATATGTAAATTTTGGTAAGAATAAACAATATTTAAAAATGTACATGGCTATATGACTTTTTATTTCATAAATTCGATTTGATATTAAATTAAATGTATTTAATTTAGAATTCAGAAAATGAGGTATACTATCATCAAATATAGGAGCGCCTAATAAATTTAACGATTCTTTATTAATAATTTTTAAGTTCGGTGCCAAAATATTAAATTTTTGAATTATATAATTTCGTTCATCTAGATTGTAAACTTCAGGAATGTATAATTCACATTTACCAAAATTTAATTGAAGACCAATAGATGAAAATTTTAAAATCATTTCTTCCAAATCATTGTACACTATATCTATTTCATCACCTAATGTGCCATCATCTAAATACCAAACATTTAGTTTAGATTTTAGTTTATTTAAAATGGAATGAATCGCTATACTGAAAATAGCTGGTCCGAGAGGATCACCCTGTTGACAACCAACAGCGGAAGATATTTCATGTTTTTTGTACATTAATTTAGTAGATGAACTGTAGCATTGATATACATAGGAATAAACTTCTGGTGTATGATTTAGAATTTCATTTAAAAATGTACAACGATCTATTGTATTGAAAGCGTTTTTTATGTTGTTATAATTGTTATTTTAATAAGTAATATATAAATTGTTTATATGTATAACTTTTGCTGAATAGGAATGAATGGACAAACAATAAAGTATCCCGAGTCGTCATAATTTCTATTGTTTTAATTATTAATATGTATTTTGTCGTATCTGACCTTTTAACATGATTAAAACTTTTGTTTTATATGTATACCTATATACTTATAACTTCATTTTTGGTGTTTTATATAATATCATTTTTGTACTAATACCAGTTTCGGTTCGAAATTATTACACCCTCAAAAACAAATATTCAAAAAAGTAGTTTTAAGCTTTATATTTTTTGTATCTGGTTTAATTTTAAACTTTACCTAAGAGACTCGAGAGATGCGCTTGGTCAGACGGTCTTTATAAATTCAAATTAGTTTAAATTAAAACATAAACTGGCAGGCCTTTAATTGGCTCTGGTGTTTAAGCGTGAAAAGGTAACAGACAAACAGACAAAATTACTTTTGTATTTATAATATTAGTATGGATGTAAAGACCACAACTACTCGTCAAAAGTGCAGTGATGAAGAAGATAACTTACAATTTTCTACGATAATTTGCACACGCAACTGAAAACATATGTGATTTTTTAAGGCAATGGATCTCAAATATGTTGAACGTACCACTGCTAAATGTAACACTAATCTGATAAAACACTTTAGATTGGACATCGAACAAGGGTCCCCTCGGGCACACAGAGCGGCGACGCGGCGCGCGGGTACAATGATCACTACGATTGTTCACTAATATTCCATCGTAGTAAATGTAAAATGTTTTAGAACTAAGTACCTACCTAACATACATAACTTTATCTATATTTGTAAAAGATTACTGGCTCCCTCAACACGGGAATACTAGCGTGGGGGCCAGGGTTTCTTCAGAATTACTGTATTGTAAAAATGTTTTGATCAATAAAGAATTATTATTAATATTACATACCATACATTCAACAACTATTATGTTTTGGAGCACGGCATGTGACTTTGTATCTATCTGGTAGTAAGGGTAGTAAGCAAACCTACAAAACCCATGAATGGGGTTGATCAACACATTGTTGTTTAACAGCATTGGTCGTTCGCACTATGACGGCTTAATGATGCGGTTACGAAAAGGGCGGCGGCAACGACGAATTTGCATTAGGAAAAAATATCAAACATATAGTAGTTTTATTTATCGAGATCTGTAAATTTATTTTTCACCATTTTTTCCGGTACTCGCCTTAACTTAACGTTTTCCAGTTTTACTGATTTTTAAATTAAGTTTTAAACATGAAAATGATACCTTTTAAATAGGAAACAATTTATATGTCATAGAAGAATAAAAAATTGGTATTTGTGTGGGACTTAAAACGTAATTAATACTACTTCGCTCGATTAAAAAAAACTTTTAAGGTGGTTTCAATCTTAGACCACTACGTCAAAATTATAATATTCCAATTAAAAATTCTTTTACTACAAAGATGTGGGATTATATTTTATTATGATGGCTCCAAATATTTTAAAGCCGAAACAACAGTGAACTATTGAGCCGCAGCAGCTTAATTGATTTTCGATTTTGAACCTTATTTCTTAGCACTAATCCGGGCCGTAAAACCTGCCGTTAACATAGAGAAATCTAAGGAAGTATGTAGAGATTGTTTAGCATTTAGTTAGAAATTCCTCTGTTGGTGTACTTTGCGGAATAGAAATTCTAGAGTATTGCAATCGTCTTGCCAGACGCTAGACATGTTGGTGAGTTATTTGTTTTGTTTAAGAACTACCAGTTATTTAACAACATTGATCACACCCACTATTCCTGCCAAATTATACAGTTGCGAAATGGGTGGCGACAAAGACTAATATGCATTGAGTCTCACTATTTTATCGACAAATCAATTGCTAGTTTCGTAACAGCATCCTGAAAAGAGACCACCTCGATAAGAAATCGACGCAGTAGGTTCCATTTAAAAACCGGTGAAACCACAGACTAAAGTCGAAACATGACTAGCCTCCTGCCTACTTTTGTACTTCGTACAGTACTTAAAGAATAAATAATTATATCTTGCTTTTTTTTATCCTAACACCTTAAGTATTTTTACTAATGGCAATATTGATTTATTAAAAATTGAAAATCAAGAACAAAATCAAGTGTCATCTTTCATTTTTCTAAAAATGGCGTCGGAAGGATCACGGATGGAGCGACGTGCGCGCCGGGGTAAGTTAATCGATTATCATCGTAATTCATTTGCATATTTTTTTACATAATTGTACCTTTTCTACTTCTTAGAATATTATTATTGATCAAGGAATTTATTTTTTTTGGTTTCGGTTGATATTAACGGAGATATCAACTTATTTTTTTCAATGTACTTTTCAATGTACAAAAGTAGATACCCGATATTGAACTTATTTAACTATATTTGTGCTTTGTGATGTACATAAACATTTTTTCAGTAATTGGTTCTTGTTCAGTCCTGTCAGATTGTCAATTCATAGAAGCTCTTAATGAAACACTTAATGACTCCGAAATAGACTTTTCCGGAGACGATTCAGATGAAGATCCAGCTTGTATTCCCACTCTTCATAGGCTTGGTTAACTTCATCGTCACGCTCCTCATTATCAGTAACGAGTTTGGTGCCTAACTCTAACTTATATTGCCGTAGCTGCATAATAACGGAACTAATATATCTTCGTTGTCATCAGAACTGCTATCTGACTGACCACGGTCAGTTTGTTGCATTAGTTCTTAATGCAGCAAACTGACCGTGGTCATTCAGGTAGTCAGATAGCAGTTCCGATGACAACGAAGATGTATTAGTACCTTCCCCAGCCTTATCTGATAATTCAGAAACAGTTATCAAACTACAGAAGGGAACTAAAAAGAAAAATATTATGCAGCTACGGCAATATAAGTTAGAGTTAGGCACCAAACTCGTTACTGATAATGAGGAGCAAAGTGACGATAAAGTTGACCAAGCCTATGAAGAGTTGGAACCGAAACACAAGAAGAGGAAGGTTCTTGTAAAACCCATTCCCACCGTAGAATGTGGCCAACAAAAGGCTTCTCATCTACCTGAGTATAGCACCTCAAAACAACATCGCTGAAGAAAAAGGGGTTGCAACTAAAGAACCACTGTTGCAAAAAGTGTGAAATTTATTTGTGTTTTGTTACAACTAGAAATTATTTACAGAATTCATTAAAATGATTCTTAGAATCATTTAAAATTCTTTAGCTACAGATCCCATTTATTTTTATCTCATTGTTGTGTTGTTTTACGTACTTATTAATAATAATTTAAACCCATTTAAAAAATAATTGGCTAGGGTAGTAAGGTATTTTTTTCATAATTTTAAGATGTTTTTATAATTCTTCGTAGTTTATATATTAGTAAATAGTTATAGCTACCTTTTTTGGTAATATGCTTATTTCTTTATTCTCGTTATTTTTTTTAAAGTTAGTAATATGTTCCTATTTTGGTAATTGTGTGATTATAAAACAAAAGCTTTTGTTTTAGTAATTTATTTTGATAGTATTAAAAGATCTTAATAAAAAATATGAAAAATACATGTCCAAATATTATTTATTTCCTAAAATATTTATGATTCTCTTTTGTAATATGTTCATTTTATGTTTATGTACTATATAAAGAACAACTTAATATAGCACTATTGTACTTTCAGTAGTACATTAAGAAAATCGAATTTTCTGGGTTATTTTTTTTTTTACTATTCTTCTTGTATTATTTAAGTCATTACGAAAGCTTTTTAAAAGTTTTGAAACTGTACTGTAAAAAAAGGTTGCCCAGTAGGCAGGAGGCTAGATCACTTCACGATTTTTTTCATCTGCATGGTGGTACAAGACCAAACGTATTAATTCAAAATAGAATAACACCAATCGAATTGATTCTTCAGATACAAGCACTAAACGGGTAGACAAAGGAAGAGGCGTTACATTGTAACGGCCTTATTCAAAAACACTTATGGAGTCCGTGAAGAGAACACTTTAGCTAAACTAGGTTTTGTCTCTTTTACGCATATTTATTTTTGTTGCTAAATTAAGTGCACAACCAACCATAACTAAAGTCTTAAAAAACTGTATGATGAAATCAATATATTACACGAATTATTTGAATCGAAATTAAAGATAAAGAACTGACAAACAAGAATAATAAAGAGGAAGAAGGAGTTTGAGACA
The DNA here is from genome assembly GCA_947458855.1 of Monopis laevigella. NCBI lineage: Eukaryota > Metazoa > Arthropoda > Insecta > Lepidoptera > Tineidae > Monopis > Monopis laevigella. The sequence goes on from OX381576.1 coordinate 18,808,853, forward strand.
AAGATATATAAGGAACGAATGAAAATATAAGTCCTATTTCGTATAAAGATGACGTTAGTCGAGAAAACGAGGAATTACTTAATACTTAATACACATAATAAAAATCACGGTAAAATAATATTCAAATCTCTGTTAAAGTATTAGTTAACTTTTGTGCAATTCGTCCTAAATGTAGTTAGGTAACTGTGACCAGAACCTTTTAGTATACTGCTATGATGTCAGTATTTATATAAAGGACTTTATACTAAAGCTTTAAGGTTTAATTTCACCAAAAATGTATGTCTGTACAGTTATAATTTGATGTTGTCAAAACCACTTATGTCCAGAGCGACGAGCCCTCGCATCGAATTTAAACAATATTGATTTTTGAATCAAAGGGTTCTGAATGTGGGGTGGAACCATACTCAAATAAAGCACTTAGTACGTACATTATAAAGTTTAAAATAGTTTGAATTGCTTTAGTAAAAATATAAAACAAGTATAATAGGGTATGTCTGGATTATAGCTCTGTATTTCTGTTACACTGATTGATATATGACGAAAAACATTCAAATAATAATGTAGGTGGGTATTTTTAATTAATAAGGACGGAATGCGACTTTCTTAAGCAGATCTAGAAAGACTATGAATGCGCCCATATACTACCCCTGTTGATGCTATAGAAACTCGTATTTCTTATATGTAAGAAAATCCATTTAGATTGTGTTACTGATTTTATTGACGCTTGTACATATTCATCAAAAATATGTGAAGTTAGTAAAATATTAAGAAAGTTTGATGTTAATTATAATTTATAAAACGAATATACGTATTAACAAAATATAGTTATTTAAAAAACTTATGCGCTTCTACGGCCGGCTCTCGCAAAATCGTAGATAGACAGAAGCCATCTCAAGAGTAATTAGTGTTGTACCTATTTGTAAAATCTTTTTACAAAAAAAAAACTTATCTCCTATTGTTGTGAGTGCTACACTTTAAGAGATAATACAATTTAAATATTCCTGAAGGAAATTAATGTGTAGGGTGACCATTTAATATGGTGATTTAAAAAAACAGATTCGAAATTAGTTTATGAAATAAGAACCACCATTTTGAAATTCAGAATACCAACAGACATTGAACATAAAATATACGTTCATTACCCGTGGTATTACCTGTAGTAATATAATAATAAGAGATTGACGAAAGAGATATTTAAATCAGAAGTGAATGAAAGGATATGACGGGGAAGACCCAGAAGAATGTTCTATGACTCCAAAAAGCTGGGATCTGCAGTGCCCATAACCGTAGATCTTGTATGAAGAGAGTTGTGGATGTGAAGGAAGCGAGTGAGTTATGCCGGGATCATTGTAGGTGGCGCTCTCTTGGTTCTGCGTATCTCCGTGGTAATAAGGCGTGACATTTTTAGTTAGTTAGTAACATTAGGTAATTATAACGTATGATTCGTGGTCTTACTGATTTGACCCACTAGCTAGTAGATAACACCATAAACCACAGAGTTATAGAAAACATTAAACACACGACACGTGATCACTTCTGATCCCAATGATTGGGACACTCGTCACAAATAATTCGTGGTTTCACTTATTTTATTTTTAGTTTCGACTATTCCAATTATGATTTTGTTCTTTAGTATAAAAAAATGGTTTTGTTTTAATAAACCAATTAAAATAATTAAATTGTGAAACGGGCGGTTGGATAGACGATAGACTTTAGAATAATAATAATAATATGTAGGACAAATTACACATATTGCTCTGGTCACAAACTAAGCTCTAGGGTTGTACTATGTGTACCAGAAGTAACGATACAATACATATTATATTTTATAAACAGCCAGACCATGACAAACTGTACAGAAAAAACCTACTAATATTTTTTTGCCGTGGGTAGGAATCGAACCCACGACCTCCGGATACAACGCAAAAGGCGCAACCACTAGTCCACGGAGGCTGTCTTGCAGTGCAAATTTATCTTTGTCGGCACCCATTTAATAGCATCAATATAACCTATTTTTTAAATATGTTATTATTTTTATAGTTTTTAATATAACGATTTTTAATATAATTGAGATACTTATGCCCGATTTCACCAACGATCCCTAAATCTAAAGGAGGGGCTAAATAAGAATTTTGACATATTTGCTATGAAACAACTGTCATTAATTGTCCCTTAACTTAGTTAGGAGACAATTAATGACAGTTGTTTTAATTAATGATTTCACCAACTCTAAGAGTTGGGCCCTTAGAGTTGGTGAAATCGGGCATTACTAGACTAGACTTACGAGTAGATTTTGCCTGTTCTTGAACTAAAATTCTATATCTCTATAAGATTTATATATCGAAAGTCAAACATTAAAATTATATACCGTTAATATCTACATATTGGATGACAAATGTCAAAACATTATTTTGCATATTAAGTACTCAAGAACAATACATAAACCTTCAAAAGCACGCCAAAAAGTTAGTTACGTTAGTGTGCGTAATATTCCGACTGTGTAAAATTTTGTGATGGGCATTAAATAAGATGAGATGGTAGGTAATATCGATAAAACTAAATGTAATCAAAGGGATGATTTAAAAATAGTTGAAAACGAATAGTTGTTTTTTTGTTTTCTCATTCTAGAACACAATGCTTTATCGCGATGCTCTCACTCGCACACTCTGTTTGACTTTGCAGTCAGCAAGATATAGGTCAAACCATAGTATGTTCTAGATCACCCATTTTTTAAACAAAAAATAGATATCCTGATTAGATCTACGTGCCGAGTACCAAATATAAAATTATTATAATATAAATTAGTAGTAGCATGTGTCTATTATATTCCTACTTTTTTTTTTGGCAATGTGTTATATTTTTCCTAATAACAAAGTTTATTTTTCAGAAACAGCAAGGAGGTGCATATCAAAGACTTCTGAGCATTGAGTGAGAAACCTGGACTGTTAGACAGAAAGGAGACACCCGATCAAAATCTTCTGAGCAATGAGTGCGGAAGTTGGACTGTGAGGCCCACAACGATATAATTTAAAACAGCAAAATGACGCCCGATCAAAGTTTTTTGAGCATTGAGTGAGAAACCTAGACTGTAAGGCCCACATCGATATAATTTAAAACAGCAAGGAGACGCTTTATCAAAGTCATTTGAGTATTAAGTGAGAAACCTGGACTGTGAGGCCCACATTGATATAATTTAAAACAGCAATGAGACGCTCGATAAAAGTATTTTGAGCATTGAGTGAGAAACCTAGACTGTAAACCCACATCGATATAATTTAAAAGAGCAAAGAGACGCCCGATCAAAGTCTTCTGAGCATTGAGTGAGAAACCTGGACTGTTAGGCCCACATTGATATAATTTGAAACAGCAAGGAGACGCCCGATCAAAGCCTTATGAGCATTGAGTGAGAAACCTAGACTGTAGGGCCTACATCGATATAATTTTAAACACCAAGGAGACGCCCGGTCAAAGTCTTCTGAGCATTGAGTGAGAAACCTAGACTATAAGGCCCACATCGATATAATTTGAAACAGCAAGGAGACGTCGATCAAAGACTTCTGAGCATTGAGTGAGAAACGTGGACTGTTGGACAGCAAGGAGTCACCCGATCAAAATCTTCGCAGCATTGAGTGCGAAACCTTGACTGTGAGGCCCACATCAATATAATTTAAAACAGCAAGGAGACGCCCGATCAAAGTTTTTTAAGCATTGAGTGAGAAACCTAGACTGTAAGGCCCACATCGATATAATTTAAAACAGCAAGGAGACGCTTGATCAAAGTCTTCTGAGCATTGAGTGAGAAACCTGAACTGTGAGGCCCACATCGATATAATTTAAAACAGCAAGGAGATGCCCGATCAAAATTTTTTTGAACATTGAGTGAGAAACCTAGACTGTAAGGCCCACATCGATATAATTTGAAACAGCAAGGAGACGCTTAATCAAAGTCTGCTGAGCATTGAGTGAGAAACCAGGACTGTGAGGCCCACATCGATATAATTTAAAACAGTAAGGAGACGCCCCATCAAACTTTTTTGAGCATTGAGTGAGAAACTTAGACTGTAAGGCCCACATCGATATAATTTGAAACAGCTAGGAGTCACCCGATCATAGTCTTCAGAGCATTGAGCGAGAAACCTGGACTATGAGGCCCATATCGATATAATTTGAAACAGCAAGGAGAAGCCCGATTAAAGTCTTCCGAGCATTGAGTGAGAAACCTGGAGTGTGAGGCCCACATCGATATAATTAAAAACAGCAAGGAGACGCCCGATCGTAGTCTTCAGAGCATTGAGCGAGAAACCTGGACTGTGAGACCCACATCGATATAATTTGAAACAGCAAGGAGACGCCTGATTAAAGTCTTATGAGCATTGAGTGAGAAACCTAGACTGTAAGGCTCACATCGATATAATTTTAAACAGCAAGGAGACGCCCGATCAATGTCTTCTGAGCATTGAGTGAGAAACTAGAGTTTATGAATGAAAAAAAAAATTATGTATCATTTTGTCGGGTTACCTATGATCCTGTGACTATTCATTTATACGTAAAATCTAACTGTGTTTAGAGTAATAATTAACTCAAAACGCATGATACCTAAATAAATAAATATATTGATAAAAGTAGATTTATATGAATATAGGTACGTATTAATAAATAAAATCTACATACACACATACATACATATCATCACGGGTGCCTTACGGCGCTCGAGACCGCCTAGACGGCCTCAGGGTACCCAGCGGAGGGGTTTTAACCCCACCTCGTCGTAGCCGATGGTGTGAGTCTACACCGAACAAGTGGCTAGCTCGTAGCAATGTTTTAAATAGACTGAATAACCCATTTATAAACAGTTTCACCAGTTGGTAAGTGAAACCGGGACCGACAGCTTAACTTGCTCTCCGAGGCACTATAGTGGTGTTGTCAAACAAATGTACATAATTTTTTTAATTAAAAACTCATTGGTACACAACGATATTCGAACCAGGGACCTAAACAATGTTGCTAGTTCGGTTTCACAAAATGGTACGGTAGGGTTTTAAAAAAGTACGGCTTTTCATAAGCTACGGTTTTCAGATTCAAAAAAATGGTAGTAATGGTGCGAAATTTTAATGGTCTTTTACCAGTTTTTAAACAAACCAAGTACTTCCACGGAGTTTTGGAAAAATCTTCAAATAGTGCGGTCAGAGCTGAGATACGATTAAAGTACGGACGAGTGAAAAATAGTACGGAAACCCGTACTTTTTAGTACGGACTGGCAATGCTGGACCTAAGTGTTGTTAAGTCCAAGATCTAACCAACTCGGTAAAATCTACATATTTAAGCAATAACACTAAAAGAAGAGACGAAACGAAGATGGTAGAAAGCAATAGTATAGTTTTGTTAATTAATTAATCCCGTCTAGTCTGTTCCTTATATGAATAGAGTTGAGGTCTAGCGGCAAAGGCGACCCCAGACTTCCAGTCAAAGCTTAATTGAAATATACGAAGCTGTGTTTTACTGACTCTCTATTCACATTTGCTTATGAGCCAGTATATGGTTACTATACAATTTTATTGTAGATTTATATACCATGCACCGTTATAGACTGGTTATTATCACCGTTGTCTTATAAATATGTATACAGGTTGATTTATGCATCCAAAACGGGCTTACATTGTTATGCTCTTAAGTGATATTACGATAGAGAAAATAATACAATAAAATATTGATATTTATTTATTATATAAATTATGATAATATGATATTTATATATGCCTTAGACCCACTGCAGCTTCGCAGAAATATGGCGTCTTTCAGCGTATTTAATAGTTTATATATGATAGTGCTGTAAATAGCTTATTTATTTTAAACCCCTTCTCTTTTGTACTAAACATTTTGGTAAATTCTGCGGTACTAAGATCTTTTCATATTATGGTGTCCTTAAAGAGATTATGCATCTGGATTTTCTTTAAAGATACTCGTATATCAGCTAAGATAATTAATCATAACATTGGTGTTAAAAACCTTCCTCTTGGACTTCACATACCGCTTACCATCGGGTGAGTGCAGTGTTACATTTGGTGATCTAATAAAAACAATAAAATTAAATTAACGCATTTTTTACTGGAAGTAGTAGGTAAGTTTATTTTAATTAATTTGAGTGTAGTGGATCTTGCAGTTAACGCTCTACGAATATCCATAATTTAAATCTATATAACAATTTAAATTGGTCGTGCAATCATATATACCCCATTTGCAAATGGAGTAAGGATTAATGGCTTTACCTACAAGTATTTATTATTTAAAATCTGTTATTGATATCCATAAAAAGCATTAATTATGTAAGCATATGTTATGTAAATATGCTATTTATACGTGGTGGCCGAATTGGTTAGACATTGGAGTTAAAAATACTTAGGTCCCTGGTTGGAATCCCGGTGTGTACCAATGAGTTTTTAATTAAAATATGTATGTACAGTTGTTTGACAACACCACTATAGTGCCTCGGCGAGCACGTTAAGCTGTCGGCCCCGGTTTAACTATACCAACTTGTGAAACTGTTTATAGATGGGTTATTGAGTCTATTTAAAACATCGCGACGAGCTAGCCACTTATTCGGAGTAGACTCATACCATCGGCTACGACGAGGTGGGATTAAAACCCCTCCGCTGGGAACTCTGAGGCCGTCTAGGTGGTCTTAGGCGCCGTAAGGCACCCGTGAAGATATGTATGACTTATTGGTACACACCGGGATTCGAACCAAGGACCTAAGGGTTTTTAAGTCAAAACTCGGCCATCCGTGATGATATATATACATATATAATCGTAAGCAGTCTCTCTTATAAAATACATTATTATTCAATACTAATAAACAACGACATATAACTAAACATTGACTTTATTTCATGCTAACACTTGTTCATAAAGTCACCTGCGAGCTTTGGGACGCGCTTCTCTGCATTGTTTCGGAGTATATGGTTGCATTTCCTCATACGAATTCCGTAAACAGTCTAAAATAGGAGCCGGTAGCGGACTGTTGCTTCACTTGCTGAAAACATTTAAAATATTACTTGTGGAAATTAAGTGACTATTAATTTAATAAATAGACTTGTATAAGTACTAAAATGGAACTTAAAGTTACTTAATAATATTTAGTTGTTATAAAACTTTTTTTTTGTAAAATGTGCTTTAGTGTTAGCAATTTATTTAGAGAAAAATGCTGTTGTGAATGCGATACACTATGCCAGTTTTCGATGTAAGTATTAATACTGATAAAAGTTATTTTTTCTAGTAAATTAGCTTGTACTATTAATAATAAATCCAATTGGGCGCAATACATAACTTGTAATTTCTGATTGTATTAATTCTTGGACCTTCATACTGCTTTCCTGTGTATTTGTGAGATTACAAACCACGCTCTTATAAAAAAATCGTTTCATCTGCGTATGTATGTAATATGATTTCGGAATAAGTTAGGAGGAATAAAATCATATAACTCCATGGGCACACTCTACGAAATGTAACCTGTCGGGATCGACTAGCAAGTTGTGCTGGCCGGTCAAACCTTGCAACCAACGTCTTGTCACCAATAAGCCGCATGGCACGGTGTCCTTAATCCAGAGTATCCAGTTAGTATTTCCTTATAGAGCATTAACTCATAGTCAGTGTTTATTATATACTATCTAGTACTTGCAACTTTGTGTACGTGTTATTAATTATCTACAAAAACACCTCGCCATAACCGTTGCTGGGCACGCTTTACTCGACGCGGCACGTGGCTCTATGAGGTCTAACTAAATTTTAAATAATCATATCTTTTGATTTTGATGGTTATTTTGATAAAATAAACGCTAAATATTAAGGCTTGCGTTAACTAGGCTCGCAGAACCGCGTATCGCCGAAAAGAGTTTTATCGTTATCATAGACTTTATACGAGAGTGTGTCGTTTAAAAGAATGGAAACGCGTCGAAGCGCGTAAAAGCTCGGTCGACAATTCTACAATGCGTTCATTTCAACAATAGTGAATGTTTTTATTTTTATTTATTATGATTAATATAATGTTATTTTTAATAGATATTTTATAGAATTACTTTATATTTAAAAAAATATGCCCGAATTTCGTAAAGCAAATGTTAATAGAGTAGGTAATACTACCAATAATGAAAACAGTTCTGATAACTTTGTCGAATTTAAATTCGACGAAATACGATAGTCTTCAGTAATATGATAAGTTTGAAATAAACGTATTTATTAATATATTAAAGCATGTTATTATTATTATTTTTATAAAGGACAAATTACACATATTGGTCACAAATTAAACTCTAGGCTTGTACTATGGGTACCAGAAGCAACGATATAATACATATTATTATTATATTCTATAAACACCCAGACCATGACAAACTGTACAGAATTATTTTACTACGTACTAATATTTTTTGCCATGGGTGGAAATCGAACCACTAGTCTACAGAGGCTGTCAATATTAAAATTGATTTATCGATCACCGGCGCCTTAAACCCATTACATAATTATTCCAACAATTCATTCATTCAATGCCAAAATTCTGCTGTAATGGACGCACCCGGAAGATTGAATACGATTCGACGAGGCGTGTTTCCATTCTGCCATTAATGGACGCAAGCCTTTACTCCTATTAAAGCCTCTTATCTTTTAGTAATTCAATTTTGAATCCAATTGGTGGCTTTTACGTAATGCTCGAAAACAAACAAACTAACAATTAGTCTATTACTTATTTATAGATCTATTAATTATTTCTCGCGTCTTCCAGTAGGTCCTTTTTTGAAAAAGTAAAAACACGGAACGCCTACGATTTTATTTTCTATATAGATTTAAATTTAACCCTCAAAAAATCCCTACCCTCAAAAAATCCCTACCCTCAAAAAAACTTTATTGAGCGTTTTAGTTTAAAATGTGTTTTATCTGTTTTCTCTCGAACATGATTTTTGTTCATAAGAGATTCGCTTTTTTCTTACCAAGTATTTTACTTAAATAAAATAAAGTGGTACAAAATATAAACCGAAAGTACGAAATCTCGAAAATATTAATGTCAATTTATTCGTGACAGAACAAACTGGGATAGCGATACTGCAGTGTTTTTTTTATAAGAGTTCTCTATTTTTTGCTGACTCTTTTGAAAGTTTTTGCTGCCCTGCCTGCGAAACTACGAGTGAAGCATAGGCCAACGTGTTAGGTCAACGAAAGGGTGTCGGAGAAAGTCTTCTGGCGGAGCATTGGCGGAACCTTACTGCTTTGACATAATCTATCGGATCATGATAACCTATCGTAAATCAAGTTATGTTAGTGTTAAGCTTATTAAACTACATACTGTAGTTTAGTATGTATTCAGTTATTAGATAGCCAGCACATTGATAATCGCGAACTCCGCGTTTTGCATACAAAATGAGCTTTCGCACTTCCAGTAATACTCGATTGCTGTTTGTCGCAGAATTTAAATAATATTTTTGTCGGTCATTATATGTGTTACTCGTTCTGTATTGGGTTTTTTTTTCTAAAAAAAAAGCTTTTTTAATATTATAATACAAAAATATTTATTACCACAACAGAAAGATTTATGCGTACAAAGGAAAAAAAAATTAAACTTCAAAGTTAGTATTTTTTTGGAGTTCTGATTTACAATTAGTATTTTTATAGTATACGAAACTATAATGTTATGTTAAAAAAACTAAATTATTTCAGTGTGTAATAAATACAACCTTATTTAATTATTTTGGTTAGTTTTTCTTTTCTAAGCTAATAATAAAAGCTTTATAAGAAAAATAAAGACCCATAATAATAAATGTTAGCAAAAAAAAAGTTTAAAATTATGAATTTTCTTTTACCTCTTCGGCTGGCACGAACCTGAATCATATAATGGAGAGTGTCAATCTCAAAGGTTTAACCTTAAGAATTAAGAATTATGAAATAAGGACCTTTTATTGGCTTATCTTCATCAAAACTAAAGCCAGAAATAGAAGAAGAAATGAATATTATTATAGATACTTTTACATCTCTTATTAATAATGTTTATAAAAGTCTCAGGTTACACTGAGAAAAATGTTAAGCTATTTGGAATCGTCATTACCTTCAAATCCGTTGTGAGACTGCTAAAAATACCAGTCTCTGGCATGAGGCGTATATCGCATTACTAGTCGAAATTCGAATATAGCCTTACCGGTAACTAGAGCTTGCATTCGAATATTCAAATATTCGAATAATTTTATGGAACGAATATAAATTTTCCAATATTCAAATATGCGAACAATTTCCTAAACCTTAGAAGCATCACCGACGGATTTCATGTTTGTTTAAGAAATTAAAGTGTTCAATCGTGCCTATCTGATAAAAAAAAATGAAACTGCCTAATATTTTTCACAAATAATTGAATTAATTATTTATAACAGACATATTGGACAATTTATTGCCTCTGGTGGCTCTAGGCACTCTAATCAATCAAATCAAATCAAAATTATTTATTAACAATAAGGTCTAGAGTGCGTTTGAGTAGGCTGCTATATATATAATCATTATAGATTATTTTTCATTGGCTTGATATATAAATTAACCTATTAAAGTAGAATGTTTTACATTCTACTTTAATATCAATTTGGTATCAAAAAATTACCCAGCCGAACGCACGCTACATTACCATCTAGTGTAAGACTATCACCGATTATCATTTGCTATACAAGGGTGCCACCGAAGCGACCAACCTCACTAACCATATCCTTAGCCTTAAATATTATTTTGTATTATATATTATTATTATTATATTGGTTCTAGATATATTTGAATAACCTATTTGTGAAAGGGCGAGGGTAGGTCCATGTCATCACCACAATAGATTATTAGATAGAATAGGCCTACACTCATTTTCATCCAGTCACCCGGGAATGACCTTAGTGGCAATTTTAGTTTAATTATTTATTAGTAAGTTAGTTTTACTTAGTATAGTTACTTTTAATGCAAGTTTTATCTCTACCTTCACGTGGTGCCGCCTGCTATTGGCCTGGTTCCCTCAGAAACTGGCGTAACTGAATAAGATAAGGCGAGACTATTGAGGAGTTAAGTGGGATATGTCCCAAGGAAACAGGACACAATATAAAAATATATAAAAATCCTTTTGGTCCGGATTTCAATGTAATAATAGTAGTCCCTAACAACTCCTGCAGCACCTGAAAGCGCACAGGAACCGCCAAAGGCGGTAGTCCGGGTGTTCGCTGCACCACAAGGAGCGCGAACGCCAGCATGTGTTGGATGAAGACAACAGCATTATCGCCCTGATTCAAGAACCGTGGATTAAAGGTTATATAAATAAATAAATAAATAAAAATATTATGTGCGGACCAACTGAAAAACAAAAGAGGTAAACTCTTATATAAAAACACTGTAACAAAGCCGAGGACGTGTATACGTTCCCCAAAATTTACATGTAACACTACTAACACAGTTCTGCTCTAGGGACCTAACTGCTGTTAGGGCCTCAAACAGTTGTTGGGTCAACCATATTATAGTATTCGTTTCGGTTTATATGTCGGGAGACCGGGACCCACCGCCGAAAGAATTGGCCCATCTAGTAGTGCACTGCACCGCACAAGAATGGCAAACTATAGTATTAACAGATGCAAACGCACATCACTCGTTATAGGGAAGCGCGACATCAAACAAGGGAGGTGAGGAACTCGTTGAATATCTTTTACCACTAATCTTGTAACACGAATAAATTTTGTGTTACATCCTATATGCCTATCTACACAATTAATTTTGAACCTTCCCGCTAATCTCTTATCAGGAATTTACTACTGCCATCTGTTGTCAATTATTTGTACTACATTGTACAGAATAGTCACCTGGTATCATTTTAACTCATATTTTTATATAACTTACTATTTCTACTTATAAATATTTAAACAATATAATAAAAATTGCTTTAATATATTTATAATATTCTATTTATGTCAATTGAAATGAACGCTTACTTGAGTTTATAATTTTTAATAATAGCAACCCTGAGACACTAGTCAATTTTGAATTCTTCGTTGAAAACATTTTTTACAGATACCAACAAGTTTGGTTTATTGTGTTTTGTCTAAATGGTGGGTAGAATTAACACCTAGATGAAAGCAATAAAAGGTCGCTTCTCGACCATATAAAGGGTTTTACAGTCATGGAGCGAGCAAAAGAAACATGTTCATTGTTAGTGCATCGCGGCCATGGTGCCAACACATTCTTGAGTTATAAAGTGCCTCCGGATATAGACTTCTAGATCCTCTCATGTAAGTAATCATGTGCATACACACCACATTCAATTCTACCACATTTGTGTAAAGCATAGGCTGATTATTGCTCGTTTCTTGCACAGACTCTGCTGTAACATTCTGCTGTGCAATCCACCTGCTGTCACAAACACACATGCATCTACACTGCGTTCTGCCACTATCACTCATCTACTGCGCTATTGAGTTTCTCTTCTACTGCCTGGTCACACCCTGGTGCTGACGTGCCTGGAGTTCAAGCCTGCTTGGAGTACTAGAGGGACACTGCTGCAAGCTCCTGGCCATAGCTGAGGTTGTCTCATTCTTAATCTTAAATTTCTAAATGATAACTACCTAATATACAAGTAAATTCATCATGTGTTCTGTGTTCAAGGGTACACCTACTAAACTATCTACTGCTTGATTTTTGTACTTTGCAAGCCTCTGCTACTTATTATACTACTCTAGTAAAGTGCATGGCGCCCATCTACTTACCTCTTGAACATAGACAAACCTAATAGTAACTTATTTTCTGTACAAATTAACTTAGGGTCTTGGAGACCATAGCTGTGAGAATGTCTGGGTGATAATCAAAAGGCTTCACCCACACCCTGGTTCATACTTATAAACTAATAGTAATCTGTACAATTTGTGAAACTCAGTGTTTAATATTTTCTAGTGTAACTTTATTCAACTTAACTCTTAGCATAGTGCCATTCACAACTGCAGGTGAAAGCACTGTAAAGTATTGTATTCAAACCCTTAGAATAAAGCTTTAGAGCTGTGAATCTGTGACAGCACAGGAGTGTCAACTCATCACACATTGTTAATTGTTACCTCTTAAGTCCTTTTTTTATTAACTAATCTAACTGTTCTATTGTTCACCTGTTTAGGCTTGTATATTTTTTTAATATATATCTGTTTCCTTCATTTTCACAAAATCTGAGTGCATAATTTCACTTCCTCTTAGGCTGCCTTTATATAGTGACTTTGGCCTTCTTCTCAGCTTAATATATATCCAATTTAATAAAACTACAGAATCTCTTATCATTATTTATTGATATATTGCTTTTAACGCTGAGAATAAGGCTGAAACACCAACTACCAAAAACCTATGTTATAATCTCTCTATACTCAACAGGGGTTCAGAGTCAACATTTTTCACAAGCAGATGTCAACCAGTGACACCTTAGCTTCCCCAGAGGTGGCGGCTTAATAATAAAATGGCATATTTCGAGGGAAGCCTCGCTTGCAGATCATAGGCGAATATGCTTCACACGTAACATGATACTACCAGAACAAATATCCAAAAGGAGTCCAAGGAAGACAAATAAGGACCTGTACAGGAATTCCTTGGTAGCTAATACAATTATTACAGACCCGAAGGATATGATAAACACGACTGATATCATTGATCACAATGTGAATACACTAGTAGAGAACATAACAAAAAGCTATCACGAGTCATGTCCCCTGATGCAACACTGCCGCCAAACAAGAGAGGAAATCTCTGGTGGAGACCAGCGCTGGACCGACATAAACACAAAACAAGGAAGCTTTTTAACCGCACGTTGAATACAAGGGAGGTGGACGACTGGGAAAAGTACAAAACAGACCACTTCATAAAACGCGTTAAACATCTAAAAATCGAGTCATGGAAACGTTTCTGTGAAAATATAGAAACAAGTCATGAAGAAAACGGAGTCAGAAAAATTATGACCACCAACCAAAACTGTATAGGATAATTGTAAAAATTCGATAACACTTTTACAAACACAGACAAGGAAACCAGTGAGGTACTTCAACAAACAAACTTCCCAGACTGTCACCTAACTGTTAACAAAGACTAGGAAATTAGTACCGAACTATCACCAACGGACGAGGACTGTATAGTTTCGAGAACAGTCATCACAGGAGCAAGGGTAGAATGGGGAAAGCTTTTCCCCCTGTGACGACGTATTCCCAGCTCTCCTTCAGTGGGGCCTCATTACCATACTGTCTACACTAACAGAAATATTTACTGCGTGTCTAGCCTACATATACGTTTCAAAACAACCTTCTGTCTTCCTATCAAAACCTGAAAAGAGTAACTACAAAAAGAGTAAAGCCAAATCCTTCAAATTCATATGCCTGACTCCCTTCTTCCTGAAAACAATAGAAAGGCTATGCGATAAAAATTTTAGAGACACGATCCTGACTCAAATGCCACTGCATGCCTGGCAGGCATGCAAACATAACAGGAAAATCAACTGATTAAAACAATTTTATCTAACAAGGAATTGACGTTAGGAACCTTTATTGATATAGAGGGGGCCTTCGACAGCTTCCTTTTACAGCATATCATTGGCTCTAACCAGATACAAAGTAGAGCCGACTATCATAGGATGGATAGAGAATATGCTAAAACAACGAGCGGTATAGCTCACCATTGACAGTACGACCAGAGGAATAGCCGCAAAGTTTGTCCGGGGGGGGGGGGGGGGGGATGAATAGTTTAATTAGGACTCTTAATAACCAAAGATACTACACGGTGGGTTACGGGTTACGCAGTTGACCTAGTAATCATAGAAACCGGAGCATTTGAGAACATACTATGTGAAATAATGCAGAAAGCTTTATGAATCATAGAAAATTGTTGTACAACAAGTAGATTAAATGTAACTCTAGCTACATATGTCAAGTATCTGGGAATCAAACACTAGATAGCAAATTAAACTGGGGTAAGCACCTGAAAAAGAAACCGAAGCCTGCACCACAATGTGGCAATACAGAAGACTTCTAGGAAATACATGGGGTCTAAAACCCAAGATCACCATATGGTTATATACTATAGTAATAAGACCTACAATCACTTAAGGAGTATGGTGGCCTAGAACCACCCTTGGTGACAGCTAACCTGCAAATTCTCCAAAGACTTGTCTGTATATAAACTACAGGATGTATGAAAATTACATCGAGAGAAGCCATCGAAACTTTACTTAACTTAACATAAGACTAAAGGCCTCTGGTCAGTGGAAACCAGATCTACGAGCCAGGCACACTCAGTCACTGAACGAACCCATTGAAATGCAAACACTCATAAAAGCTGCCCACGCGTTCATATACTTGAGAAACAATACCAAATCAGCACCCAGGAAGAGCCAGCTGATAAATCCGGCCTACATGAGGTCAGAGAGGAAAACTAAGCACAGGATAGGAGCAGGGGTTTTCTTTTTTGACCTGAACATTAACATCTTTGTGGCACGCGTCACATATGCATTTATTGTTGAAACAGAGTGCAAAGTCATTATAGAAGCAACCGCGGGAGTGCGTGGGAAAGATATAACAACAGGAC
Organism: Monopis laevigella; assembly: GCA_947458855.1. Taxonomy (NCBI): domain Eukaryota; kingdom Metazoa; phylum Arthropoda; class Insecta; order Lepidoptera; family Tineidae; genus Monopis; species Monopis laevigella. The sequence continues at coordinate 18,824,447 of OX381576.1, forward strand.
ATTCGTATTCAATCAGATAGCGCAGCCATATTACTAGCATTGAAAAACAGACAGGTAAACTCAAGTCTTATTAAACAATGTGACTGGGGACAATAGCAACCAAAAATAGGGTCATCCTCCAGTGGATTAAAGGACACAGCAACTCGCTTGTAACGACGCGGCTGACAAACTAGCAAAAGAATGTCAGCTACTATTCCGATGGGAGCCTTATGTTTCTTTTAACCAGCTGGGAAGTTGGTTGCGAGATAACATCCACAACCATCACTGTAAGTATTGGGCCAATTTACAGAACTGCAGGCAGACGAGAGAGGTGGTTACCAAACCTGGCCTGCGTCTAGCTCGAAGCCTTGTCCTTATTTCATAATACCTAAGTCTTTTGAATACTGCATGTGTTGATACCTAAAAGGTTGACAATACATCATATGATTCAGGTTCGTCAATATACGCTGTATAAAACAAAACATAATTTCAAACTTCTTTCCTTCTTTTGTGCCCAGCATTTATTACTTTACCGTACTTTCATTTTGTTATATAGCTTTTATAATTTTGGCGCTTATTTTATAAATATATAGTGATTTATAAACTACTCTAAAATTACCTTATTTGTACTATCATACTTATTGTATAAAAAGAAGTATTTACTAGTAGGTATTACGTAAACTAAGATTCTTTAAGATACTTAAACTATTGGGATTCTTTAATAATTTACTAACACGTAAAATATTAAATATGTGGAGAATCTCTGGAGTACAACGACGGCACGCTTGTCACTTCAGTCGCGAAATAATATGCAAATATTTTTGTGAAGATTAAAAAAATATACCTAAACATTTAAAGCAGTAAATAATAAATAATTGTCATACTGGCCTGAAGAGTTGGTAAGTTTAAGGTCTATTTTAATTTACATGTTTTTTTTGCATTTTCAAAAATAAAAATAAACTAAGTACCTAAGTAATTAATGTCGCCTATGATACTCGTAAATTAGACTAATGCCCGATTTCACCAACGATCCCAAACTTTAAAGGAGCCCCTAAATAAGAATTTTGACATATTTTCTATGAAACAACTGTCATTAATTGTCCCTTAACTTAGTTATTTCACCAACTCTAAGGGTTCCCTTAGAGTTGGTGAAATCGGGCATAAATCAAATTTTTATAAGATAATTATGGCAAACCTAATACCTAGCACTTTGCACTTTATATAGATACGCAAGTACAATCTAATATACAGCAGTGGCAGTTTATGTGTACCATAGAACGTACCTAGTAATGTTTAAAATTCAACCGTGAACCGTGTATAGCAATTCTGTCTTGGGACCTGTAGTCCAATTATGCCCACGTTTGTTAGATCTAATTTAGAACTTATAAAGTTAAACTTAATATTTTGCGATCACGACCTCTTCTGTTTGACGACCAAATACAAGTCAAAGTTTAGTTTTGCCTTTTGTATTAAAACCGAAATTATGACCGTTTTGTTCGAATGGGTATTTGTCAAATAAAACTAAACAACTGCCAAAATTACAGACGAATTAAAGTTACTCTTATACTAACTTTTACAAGTAAAATTCTTCTTTAAAATTGATTTTGCGAAATTTTCTAAGTTTTATTATTACAATTATAGTAAAACCGTCAAGTGACCCAATCATGGTTCGGTTTTAGTCTGTGAGTTCTACGATTTTTCAGATACTACTGCATTGATATTCTCGTCGAGGTAGTAGTCTTGGTAGGTATGGTGGTTACAAAAAGGCGATTTATTTGACGATAAAACAGCGACTCGTAATGCAAATAAGTACGTCTTTGTCGCCGCCCAATTCGTATTTGCATAATTTATTGCATAATTTTTCGTATTTGAATAAGTAGATATCTATACTAAGAAGTTCTAATTTAGAGCTAGTTTAAAGCTTATCGAAATATGAACCTAATTAGAACTAATAACAAAGTGGTAATAATCGGACTGCTGGTCCCTGGACAACTAGGGTGGCTACATACATGTTACGTATTTAGCGAATATGTGTATATTTACCTTATAACAAGTATACCTACATAGTATATAAAGGAACAGTATAGTAAAGAAACAGCATGTTTTTCGGCAGTGTCCTTAAAATATTGACCTACGGACACATGGTAGATAAACAAGCACTAGGGCTGCATCTGACTGTGTTTCTGAAGCTAGGTATTTGATAAGGCTATATTAAATTGTCATGGCACTATATAATTAGCACACTCGCGACTGTTGTGTACCGAAGTATACCGAGATTCCCAATACAAAGATTTGGATAAGTATTTTAGTATATATTTGTATTTGCATAAGTATTTATAAGTGTAGAATAATATATATATCTTCACGGGTGCCTTACGACGCCAGAGACCGCCTAGACGGCCCCAGGGTACCCAGCGGGGGGGTTTTAATCCCACCTCGTCGTAGCCGAGGGTATGAGTCTACACCGAACAAGTTTTAATTAAAAACTCATTAGTACAATAAGATCTACTTATATAAGCTTTTTTGTAAATTTCTTTTCTGAATAATAAAGACTTTTGAAATCAATCAATCAATCAATACAAACTCATGATATTCATAATATTAATATTGTACAACTAGAATAATTTATTTATTAAAACTAAAATTTGTATATTTACAATGTTAACAATTATAAATTAAAAATTTCTTGTAGATCCTCCGTAGCTGCGCATGTGCCCAAAATACATAGAGCATTGCCCCTCTGAATTTCCAGCGATATTCGTTGGAAAAAATAGGATGTTGCTCGATGGTCCCCAAATGACTTCCAAATTTCATTGCATCTGGTGACCACGGTCCCAAGGTTTCCACCGAAAACGCTAGAAATTCGTAAGAGGAGCTATGTTTCTTGTATTTATCAATTTTTTTATTTTGGGCAAGCAAAGCTGCAACACCGGAGGATCTTGAAGTGACGTGGGAATAACTTGGTGCAAGGGTGTCCACACAGGTGGCGTCCCAGATTAGAGCTCGACCTCTATACCATGGGACTATAGTCACACCGTCCGGTCTCTTGCCATCGTCAAGGTCCAAACCTACAGGTTCAAGAGTGCTGGGTATACCAGCAGAAGAAAGAGATCGTTTAATAACATTATTTATGTTATTGTGTCTGGATATACGGCCAGCACTCAGCCTGCAAGATAAACCATGGTGACCGGATGGTGTGACCGCGGTTCCACAAATACAGTAATGAGGTTGGCAAATTGGGGCGCCTATCCTGAGGGACACCGCTATTCTAACGGTTTGCCTGTCTAGTAAAGTTGCCAAAGAAGGCGATGGAAGTGCTTCAAGCCAAGCGCCTGATTCTTTACATATCAATACAAACTAGTAATATTAAAATAACTAATTAGTATGGAGTCAAATTTTATTTTCATTTGTAACACATTCCATATAACAAGGGATTTTCTTTGTGTATACTTGTATTTAGTTATTTTGCATATATCACTCACAGATATATCACATCATCACGGGTGCTTTACGGCGCCCGAGACCGCCTAGACGGCCCCAGGGTACAACAAGTGGCTAGCTCGTCGCGATGTTTTGAATAAACTTAATAACTCATCTATAAACATTTTCACAAGTTGGTATAGTGAAACCGGGACCGACAGCTTAACATGCTCTCCGAGGCACTATAATTTTGTCAAACAAAAGCACATTTTTTGTTAAATTAAAAACTCATTGGTAAATACCGGTATTCGAACCAGGGCCCTAGTGTTTTTAAGTCCAAGGTCTAACCAACTCAGCCACCACGTATAACTATTTTACCGTTAACTTATAAAATATTGTTAGAATACAGTCTGCCCGTCCTCCATAAATAATATTCACATATTTCAACTTAATTAAATTGCTAAAAGCGGCGAACATTATAAACTCGTAAAACATTTCAGTGATCAAAGTCAATATAAAACACGTTTTGAAAATAGTTTTAAATGACTATGAAACTTTACTATGTTACAACGAAAATTAAGCCCGCAAACATTTTAGTTGTAACGTTTTGCGTTAAATATTAAAGTTTTATAGAGATTAAACAGTAGGTACAGTAAAATATAATATACCGGTCAATATCATGTTCCTACCTGTGAGTATAAACAATTTCACAAGTTGGTATAGTGAAACTAGGATCGACAGATACGTGGTCTTCAAGGTAGTATAGTTGTCCGTGTATAAAGGAGGTCGATCGTTATGGGGCCCATGGGCTCTCATGTTTTAAAAGTGCTGGCAGGTACTCTCGCCACGGCTCCCTCAACGATACAATAAAAAGATCTCTTGCCACCATCGAGGTTCCAGCTATTTTAGAACCTACTGGTATTGGTCGCGATGATGGCAAGAGACCCGATGGTATGACGTTGATCCCATGGGAGCGGGGCCGGGCCCTTGTGTGGGATGCCGCGTGTGTCGACACGCTAGCCCCCTCTCCCCTAAGTGGTACACTGAATAAAGCGGGGGCCGCTGCGAAGAGTGCAGAGGCCTTCAAACGGCGCAAATATGGATCTATAATGAAAGATCACATATTTGTACCATTTGCAGTAGAGACTATATGCCCATGGGGCCAAAGCGCTAAAAAAAATCTTAAGGATATAACACCTCGTCTCATAGCGTCCTCTGGTGACAAGAGGGCTGGCTCATTCCTCGCTCAAAGAATTAGCATTGGGATCCAGCGGGGAAATGCAGCCAGTGTTCTTGTCACTATTCCACGCGGACTTGTTCTATATAATTAGTACTAGGTAATTAAATTAAAAAAAAAAGTTATATTATATTTCTGAATAAATGTAAAGAAATATATAGTTGTTGTCAAATGTACATAATGATCACCGAGGTTTAAACAAGGGGACCAGTAATGACAACCATGTGAAAGTCCAGATACCCCCGCAATTTAATTTTCCTCTCTGCCAAATATTATAACCCCTATCAAAGAGCCGAAAGATAATTTGGATGGCAAAGCGAGACACTTGGACGCGTTACTTAATTAATTAATGCTATACCTGATGCGAAATACGAGTACCTATGTGTAAGAATAAAACACAACCTTTTTCATTATATGTTGCAAGTATATTCAGCATTCTATGAATGGAGTTAATCAAAACATTGTTGTTTAATAGCATTTAATTTTGTCGCTCCCACTATGCTGGATAATACGATATGGGCAGCGACCAAGACTATTTATTGGAGTCTACTTTAAATATCCTCGCTGCTTATCGCCAACCGTTTCGTAACATCCCAAAAAAGTGAACGAACCACCTCGAGCAAAAATCGATGCAATGATCTGCTGTAAAACCGGTGAATTCATAAACTAAAACTGAAACATGACTAGGTCACTTAACAGTTTTAGCATCTGTAACGGAATCGGTCTGTCGGCTGAATAAAATTATAGAGCCATTCTTTCTCCATAGATTCATTTTAATTATTAAAATAATTAATTCTATGATACCTATGCTTTTAAAATACCTAAATGATCTAAAGGATTTTTTGGCTATTTTTTTGGATTACACTAACTTTTATGAGTAATGGATCAATAAAATGTTGATCTATTAATTAAATTTCTAATTAAAAACACTGCATTCATAATCGCGAAGTCTGCGTTCTCCATATAAAATGAGGTTTCGCACTTCCAGTATACTACTGTTTGTCGTAGTATCAAAATAATATTTTTGTCGGACATTTTTTAATGAGAAAAAAAAACTTTTTAATACTTTCTATAATACAAAAATATGTATTACCCACAACAAAAAGATTTCTAACATATAATTAATAATTGAACTTCGAAAGCCAAGTTGTCAAAAAATTGGGGCGCCTGTATGGAGGAAACTATGGAAAAAAGTATGTAGAGATCGTGCGAAGTGGCGTACATTTCTCATATATAGATGTGATGGAGAGTATATAAGTATAAATGAATTGTCATTATGAGTATTTATGAGGAGGAGTAGTATAAAATCATATGAGTATTAAAAAATACAAATACAGATAATCCTGTGTGCTTACTTATTCCCATTCAGTCACAGGTATTGGTAACAGAATTATTAAACACACACATTTTGAATTCGAGAGAATTTCATATTCAGGTAAAAATAACGAATATATTTTTTTACAATTATAGGCATGTAAAATAATAAAAGCAAACATATAGAATAACGAAGATTATAATATATTATATATATTAAAACGACTCCGTAGACTAGTGGATGCACATTTGGCGTTATATCCGGAGGTCGTGGGTTCAATACGATTATCTTTACAGTTTGGTGTGGTCTGGGTTTTTATTATAATAATTATTGTTGTATCTGGTGCTCATAGTACAAGCTTAGAGCTTAGTTTATAGAGCAATAAGTATGAATTGTCCTACATATTATTATTATATACGTGGTGGCCGACTTGGTTAGACCTTGGACTTAAAAACACTTAGGTTCCTGGTTCGAATCCCGGTGTGTACCAATGAGTTTTAATTTGAAAATTTATGTACATTTGTTTGACAACACCACTATAGTGCCCCGGAAAGAACGTTAAGCTGTCGGTCCCGGTTTCACTATACCAACTTGTGAAACTGTTTATAGATGGGATATTGAGTCTATTCAAAACATCGCGACGAGCTAGCCACTTGTTCGGTGTAGACTCATACCATCGGCTACGACGAGGTGGAATTAAAACCCCCCCGCTGGGTACCCTGGGGCCGTCTAGGCGGTCTCGGGCGCCATAGGCACCCGTGATGATATGTATGTGTATATTATTATAATAATAAATAACAATTTTGCCCCTAACATCAAGTAAAAAATCACTTCTACTGCGTTACCGTTATGATTCACAATATAAACAAAAATGGCGATATAATATGCTTTACCAACATTATGGCTTAAAGTTTATTTTAATTTAATGTAAATGAAATAATACAGGTATTTTCATAAAATTTTCTCCTGAGTTAATAGTAACGCCAGAGAATGTAACAAAAAATCCGTATGTAGATTTGCTCTTACATTCTACAGCTGGACTATTACAAAAATATACTTAGTAACACATATCTTGTTGGACCCATAAACTCACTGGACGGCGAAGAAGCGGCTGCAACCCGCTTAATAATCTCCGTTTTGCATGCCAAGGAGGCTGTAACTCGAGAGCCTCCACATATCGGCCCAAATATTGCCTAGCAGCCTAAAACTCTCCCACACCCCCTGCGACCTAAGCTACTACTTAAACGGCGTATCCAGAAGCGCTGGTCAACTTTCTTGACCCAGCAACAAAACGGAAGCTCAACCGAGTCAGGAAGACCTCGTGGAGATCGTCGCCTTTCGGGGAGATCGTGAAGTGTTACATGGAATCCATTAATGATGACGATAGCTAAGGATCCCTGTATTGTCTCAACAGGAGACCAGCCGTAGCCATCCATAGCAGCTCGGGACCGGGGAAACCACCACTATGCCCCTAAGACAGCAGATATACTTGACAGGTATCTGGAAAGGCAATTCAAACCTTCCCCGTCTTGGACCATGATTTTAACGTATATACAGAGGTACGGAAATATTATTCGAATAAAGCCCTATACTTTTTTTTTCGGCTGAGGTGGAACGTGTTGCGCTCCACCTTGGGTCCCCTGGTCCAGATGGGATCACCAATTCACAGCAATGCAGCTCTTCCGCAGAACAACAGCCGCATTTGCCCGATTCGGCAATGGAATAGTTCGTACAGACAATTTTCCCAGCCCATGGAATCAGGAAAAAGTTATCATTCTTTGCCCAGCATACTTTGCCTAGCAAAAACAAAGTATGCCTTGCAGCTACCGCTCTATCGCTCTGCTTCCGCACTCTGTTAGAGAGACTGATTCTCCGATACTAAATGCCTATATCGTACTACGTATAGTACGGTTTCCGTGAGGGAAACAGCACTACACTCCAGCTTACCCGGGTTAGTATCACACGGCGAGTGAGATGAACAGGGGCAGAATGATCACTGATGGAGTTTTCACAATATCGAGAAGGCCTACGACTGTTTTTGGCCTACCGGCCTCCTCTTATTCGCTTGTGTAAAGCAGAGGCCAGCCCACCTATGGTCACGCGTGTGCAAGCATTCTTCCTGACTGACTGCAACTTCTACGTAGCCGTGGAGGAAAAAGCCTCCACGAAGTATTCCATTGGGGCCGGAGTTCCTCAGGAGAGCTACCTCTTGCCTGTACTTTACACTCTATCTACACTAACGATATTTCTACACTCTTGGACTCTCTCCTCCCGGTAGAGAAGAATATAACTCTTACGCGGTTTGAGGATGATGACTTCTACCCATCCAGAAGTTTCAAAGTCGCCGCCGCGTAAATGCAACGGATGCTGAATATTCACTCTTCCTAGCTCGACAAGTGCCGGCTGTCCATCAACGTAGGCAAACTACATATTCCACAGTACAAATAATAATGTTGGTATATATGTAGACCTTCATACTTTCTCGGATCACCTATGCAGCCCCAGCTTAGCATCATCGCTTGTCGGTTACGAACAAGACCCAGCATCAGCAGATTTTTTTTTCGCACGCGTCCGGCGTTCCATGGTTTGTGCTCAAAATTCACGATCGCTTGCTCGACACAGCCGACAATACACCCCACGACCATCTTCATAGTATCGCGCCGCTCCACTCACAGTCCCAGCAGGAAATACCATTGCCGAGAGAAATTCTCGGCAGCGGTTCAAATCCCATCCTATGCGCGTTGAACCCGCCAGCAAAGCGCCACCTACCACCCTCTCTCCCAAATATTTATCCAAAAACAGGTAATGACCGGGAAAAAAGACGTTGCCTACTTTCTCAGGCGTTACCATTTTTTTCCCTTGCGTTAGTCGGTCAGAATGTCACTTGGTTATTTCTAAGTCTGAAGGAGATTATTTTACAAACTTCTTTACTTTATTGTTAATATCTATTTAATTCACTGTATCAAAGTTTATTACATCGTAATGTTTATGGTGTTGGACGCTGATTGTTATTTTTAAAGACGTATTTCGAAGTTAAGTGTAAAAATGTGTTCAAAGTGATGCAGTAGAAATTCAATTCTATGTATATCACTTTTATTTCAAGTTTTAAAAAGTATGCCTGCCTATGTAAAAGACTGCGTCTAGGCTCTAATAAATGAATATTTTCTAATTTGCATAAAATTGTCATTTCAATTATCGTATTAACGTTTTTAAAATAGTAACGTAGGAGATAGATAAAGTTACCCTCACTCACTATTTTCCATAAAACCCGATTAATATTCCAGACATCGCAGACCTACTAATATAGGATAATGTGATAATTATACCAACTATATAAAATTTTTAATAAATTTCATATATGCTGATATAAAATAATATTAACTTTATTTGTGTATTTTTTTCTGCACAAAGAAGTGGCTAAAAAGTTATCTGTAAAGGCAAGCACACATCCAGTTATTAAAATACTTCAAAGTAAGTTTTTTCAGACCTTTCTCTCTCCATGTCTAAGGCAAAACCCTAATTAGAAAATTATTTTTCGATACATTTTATATTTTAAAATGATGCCTTTGTAAGTCTTTTATAATTTTTTTTCCTAAACGCCTTAAGTTTTAAGTCTAAAATAAATACATCCCGCAAGAAAATACAGTTTATAATCCACTATTAAACCAAATTTTACCCAAATAAATTATTAATAATGTAATAGACAAAATTAGTTTTGTTACTTATGACATTTTAATAGAGTGACGATTTTCAACCTTCCGGAGCAGTTCCTAGAGCTATAATAAATAATTACATGAGCCCGTAGATTAGAGGCCTTAGAGAAAATTCAGGCGAGGCGACGTGGCGTGTCGCCTTCAATCAAAACTGTATAGACTTTGACTGGTGACAGCGTAACTCACGCCTACTGTCCCTGTCAAAAACCATACGTTTTGGACTGAGACGACGCGACATGTCGCCTCGCTAGCATTTTCTCTCAGGCCCCAGTCTTACCTAGTGTACCGATGCGTACGTACGTGTTACTTGTGCTTCCGGGACTATTAAAGATTTACGTAATTAATTTGACAATGTATATATACTATATATCACAGACAGCTGATATAGATTTTAAATGAAAACATAAGACATAATTATTTTGGAAATAAATTAATATGTTTAGAGTGCTCGAATCTGGAACAAGAAAAACCGGAGTCGCCTTGATCACACTATCGTTTGTTTTTTTATCGGTTACCAAGGAGGGCCTAGAACCAATATGTAGCGGGCACCGGTCACAACGAAAAGTATTGACATGGTGGTACTGGTTTTATTGGTTTTTCGGTGAGCTGATCACGAATTTGAGATCCATTTTTAAATCCAAATTGGCGGACTTGTATAAAAAATAAAAAATCGTAAATAGAACTCGTTATATAGGTTTTTGGGTGAGCCGATCACGAATATGAGGTCTATTTTGAAATCCAAAATGACGGAGTTGACTTTATAAAACACCTCAAGATGCGACTCGTTATACTGGGTGTTTTTTTAACCATGATAATATTTTTTTGATGCCACCAGTATCACTTTTAGAACCCATTTTTTGAAATAAAAAAGGTAGGTAAGTATTTTTTTCTTCAATAAAAGGATCGAAAAATTAATTATTAAATGCTTAAAATTACTCCCACATATATACATACATATCATCACGGGTGCCTTAAGGCGCCCGAGAGCGCCTAGACGGCTCCAGGGTACACAGCGGAGGGGTTTTTAATCCCACCTCGTCGTAGCCGATGGTATGAGTCTACACCAAACAAGTGGCTAGCTCGTCGCGATGTTTTGAATAGACTCAATAACCCATCTATAAACAGTTTCACAGGTTCGTATAGTGAAACCGGGACCGACAGCTGAACTTGCTCTCCGAGGCACTATAGTGGTGTTGTAAAACAAATGTACAAAACCCTCTGACGTCTCTGTTTTGTTATTCTAATAACATTAGAAAAAACGATTATCATGACCCACAAAGTATCGAGTCCGCTGCCAGCTCAGCTTTTAAAGTTTTGTTTACATTATCTAATATTACTAAAAATACAATTAATAAGGTTCAAATTATATGTTATGCAGTGATTATGGATTCGATATTTTTACCTATGGAATACAATATATCGATGCGTATCGTGTGGTCATGTATCGATATAAAATATCGCATCGCTTTGTATCGATACATGGTAATATCAATACACATCTTTACATGTGCCATGTGGAGAAGCAACTATCAGGCTGACATTGAAAAAGGATGGATGTATGGACATGGTAACCATTTTTCATATTATTATGTATACTTTACTGAAGACTCACTACACGTTTTCGGAACTGGCCGCTAAACAATATTTAAAAATATACTTAATTGAATCAGGCCTTATTTTGCGGAAGTATACATGTTATAAATGTAAGTAAAATTATAATATTACTTTGCAATTATTCCGCTTATGATGTTGGTGTACTAATTATGTGTTACATGTAACTACACGAAGAAATATCACAAAAAAAATTACACCTCTCAACGAGGCATCTCCAGCAAGACTACGTGTCTTAAGTTCGCTCGCACGCCAATCGTTATGACGTAATTTTCTAAGACTTTTTGGAGCCATTGTTAAGAAGCCAAGCTTGATCTACGTCAGAATGACGCCATAACGATTGCCGTGCGAGCGAACTTAAGACGCGTAATCACCCTGCAGGATGAAATATTTTACTATGTTATATTAATTGGTTTGAATAAATATTTGATTCATTTGTTGGTAATTTTACTATCATTTTTAATATTTGAAAATGGAACTCTTTGTTATTCATCTATGGAACAGTGAACAATTTTATGTGCACAAATAAAAATCGTTCAAAATTTATAAAATATATAAAAACATTTGTCAAAGCTAAATAAGAAAAAAAGTAAAATTAATTGCTTTATTCATCATACTACAATTACATAAACTCTAACCGAGAATATTTTAGGAAACTATTTTTTTTTTTATTATAACCATCAAATCATCACCACAGGTGCCTTACATAGCTTCCCATCGGAGGGGTATTAATCCCGCCTATGAGTCTACCTACACAGACTAAGACATCAGAGAATTTTTACCCATTCATAGTAAAATGTTCTTATTTATTCCGCAAAATTATAGTGCGCCCTTTGTACGTACATAGACGCCAATTTTAAATAAATAAAGAGAATGGATCTTGCTTGAGCGTAAAACTAGGTTCGTGATTCAAGTATAATTTTCTAGGATTTTAAGTGTAATTTGTGAGCTTAGAAGAGCCTTGCTCAGCTTTATACCTCTTTTCGCAATGAACTACCATGCAAGGCGACTATTTATTATAGCTGATTTTTATAATTTCAGAAGCACTTTCGTGTTAATCTCAGTAGGAAATTTTCCTGTGCTTAAAAAAATATTATGAGAAACTTTTTTATATTTTTAACCATTCATAGTAATTAGTTCTTATTCATTCCGGAACAGTATAGTGCGCTTATGTTGCTCAATGTATATTTATAAATATAATGGAAATAGTGTTTTATTTATTATACACAAAGTAGTAATATAGAAAAATGTATCTTTCTTTCTTTCTTTCTATTCTGTTATATAATAATAAATTAGTAATCAATTTGTATATTTAAAAATAAAACAATATTTCAGTAATAAACAATTAATTTTACATACCAACATCAGATCTGTTTTAAAACTAATAATAAAATTAATAGTGTGGACGAATTGCTGAGCTAATTGTAACTCTAATTTAAATGCGTACAGTCCATTTTAGTCGTATTGATGTTCCGAGCATGCTGCCATGTAATCCAATAATAATCCGCTTTATCAATTAATAAGCAATTATTTTATACTGAACTAGCTTTTGTTTACCCTTCTTCGCCTGCCATATCACTGGGTTAACATTCCACTTCCATTTTTTTGGAATAACAACATGCTAATTTTCAAGTTTATATCTTTTCATAGATCTGGCGTTCCATAGATAAAGTACGATCTGGAAACCCACCTATCAATTTATGTTTAATCTGTAGTACCTTGCCTTGTCAAGATCTCTTTTCACCCTCATGAGATTCAAATTTTGATAAATCCCTTTGTTATCTTCGGCACATAAGGAAGCTATTCGTGGAGACCGAGTATATGCGTTGTGGCCGAGTTGGTTAGACCTTGGACTTAAAAACTCTTAGGTCCCTGGTTCGAATCACGGTGTGTACCAAGTTTTTAATAAGAAAAAATATGTACATTTGTTTGACAACACTACTATAGTGCCTCGGAGAGCACGTTAAGCTGTCGGTCCCGGTTTCACTATACCAACTTGTGAAACTGTTTATAGATGGGTTATAGAGTCTATTCAAAACATCGCGACGAGCTAGCTACTAGCTCGGTGTAGATTCATACCATCGGTTATGACGAGGTGTAATTAAAACCCCTCCGCTGGGTACCCTGGGGCGTCTAGACGGTCTCGGGCGCCGTAAGGCACCCGTGATGATATATATTCTCGTATATATATATATATATATATGTGTATATAAGGAAGAAACCCATATTTCAAAGTTTCTAACTGGTATCCATCCTTGCCATCACGTAGTGCACCTGGCTGAGTAACTGATAAGTCGGCGACCGATCGATGGCAGTATACCTACATCTCTAAAGTTTACGAAATGTGTAATGGATATAATAGGTAGGAGAAGTATCATCTAGCGAAGGTGTCCTAGAATTGCTATTCCAAACTCACCAGTCCAACATAGTGAATATGGAAAATCTATAAAGTAACATATAATGTGTAAAACTGATTACCTATTCTCGAACAATAAACGATCTGTGTTTGTACACTTACGACTACTACAAGCACAAAAATAATGTAGGGATACACAGACTTAGTGGGCGATTTGTGCGAAATGATACAGATGCGCCGGAGACAATTGTTTACACCCCTGTCATTTAGACAGTAGCTTCCTTTTATGTTGTAGGGACCCACAACACAAAGAAGGGATTTTCGAAATTCGAGTACTTTTAAATGAGGAAAAATTAATTGTCAGAAAAGCTTCTAAGATAATTTTTTACTTGTAGGTTTTCAATTTATAGGTATCTTAAAATTTTACTCCTAATGGATTTACGTCTCCATCTGTTTGTCATCTGCAGAGAAATACGGGGGTTACCAACAACTCCGATACCGTAAGTTCTCGTTCGAGTTGAGATAAAAAAAGACGTCATTTCATACAAATGATATTTCCAAAATTCATAATATTATAATATTTGTTTTTGTAATTAATAAGGTAATCAAACTAGTTATGCAATGATCAATTCAAACAACGATGTTTTATTTTTCGTTGTACCATAAATATCTCACGGGATCGGAGTCGGCTGATTCACATTTTTATATGAAAAATATTTATAGTCAAGTCTAAAAGAAATATCAAACTTAAAAATAAAAATATCGTTATTTTGCTAAGCATAACATTTATGTTTATACGTAGAGAGACAATATTCTTAGCTATCCAAAGATTCTTATATAATACACATGTACCAAGTATATACAAAGTGTTTATGGCCACGCTGTGTATAGGATTATATTAATAATTTATATATGGTTTTATTATTATTTGAGGTGTTTTAGTTAAAACAGTGTCAATAATTAGGGGGCAATATAACTTTAAAAATATTTTTATAACGTATACTTTTCAAACGCTGTCAAAACTAAACGCAAAGTTTTGATAGAACGGTATGATATTACTGCTTGGCGTGCCAAGTATATTGAAAGATTGAGGAAAAATAAAGTAGTAGTCGAGAAACCAGTAGTGTTTTTAGATGTGTGTAATAGTGAATTTGAATAATCAAATGAATGGAATAGTGATTGTGGGTTAAGAGTTTAATGACAATGATCATAATAATTGTAATAAAATATAAATAAATTTTATCAGGTTGTTTATCTGTTTTATTGGTTATTATAATCGATTTAAAATTTTATTCAATAAAATATACAAAAAAATAATATAAAAGTAACTAACAACTAACTAAATAAAATATTTCATTAAGATCTTCCGATGCTGGGCACGTGTTCAAAATACTCAACGCATTGCCCCTCTGAATTTCCAGCGATATTCGTTGGAAGAAATAAGACCTAGCGCGATGGTCTCCAGATGCATTAATTAATAATTTACCAAGTTGTTGACCAAACTTTAATGCATCTGGGGACCATGGTCCTAAAGTTTCCACCGAAAACGCCAGAAATTCAAAAGAGGAGCAATGCGTTTTGTATTTTTGAATCTTTTTGTTTTGGGCCAAAAGCACCGCAGCATGGATACCAAAATTAGCCAGTATGTTTATACTAAATATTTTTATTTTTACAGTGGTAATTTTTTGTAAAAATAAAATTTACTCAACATTTTTTTACAAAATAATATGTAGAAAATGTAACATAATAAAATTAACATTACTCATTATTTAACTGGTAGAAAATGCTTAAGGCATTAATAATATAAGTTCGCTTATATAAATATTTTCTGCACTAAAAAAATTTAAATAGTTTATTTTTATTTAAAATTCATTTTTAATAACTACTACACTTTAAATTTATTTTTAGTACTCCAGACTTTAAGGAACTTGTCACAGATGCAAAGACTTTGACAAAATTCTTAGTAAAGTTTTAATTAAAATGTCTTCTCTACACACCTTCACCGGGTACCGTGTAGGCATTTATAATTCGAAGGGGTAAATTATTATATCCTTCATTTCTGTACAATATTTTTTTATAAAGATTATTATGTCGATTTCTTTTCATATATAGCTGTAACTACCCAACAAGTGCGAAATTGAAACGTATTCCAATAATGTTTATTATGTTCTTAAAAATATTTAATTATTCGGTAATGGAAAATTGAACCTACCACCTCTGGTTATAACACCAAAGGCCACTAGAGTACGGAGGCGGTTATGATAATTTTATAAAAAATAGTCATAATTTACTTCTAGGACTAACCCTTGTATTCTAAGTGGTATTTTCCATCCCACTTTATCTTTCTTGATTTGATATTTAGTGGGAAGAGACAGCCGTTTCTCGAGTGAAAGTGGAGTGGAAAATACGACTTTAAGAAATGCGCGGGCTAGACTCATTAGCACCCTATCAATCATACTTTTAGGAGTTTTAAAAATCTGTATATACTTTTAAAGGCTTCACACACCCTTCATCTAGTACCTAAGTAAGGAAATAATAAAAACAAAAATATTATAAAGAAAAAAGATTTGATTGTTTGTTTGGTAAAGACAAAAACTACTCAACCTGTTTTATAATTATTTCCTATAAGTATATGTTTATTATCCGATATAAAAAAAAAAAGAGGTGGTTGAAACCGCGGGGTACGACTAGTCATAAATATAGACGATTGTTGTAAAAAATCAAATGGGTAGCGCCAATGGATGTTTTTTTTTTAATTGGAGCATGACATGAGACTTTGTTGACCTGGTGGTGAGCAGACCTACAAAGTCCATGAATGGGGTTAATTAATTAATACAATATTGATCGCTCCCACTATGTCGGCTAAATAATGCGATTACCAAATGGGGGCCGACAATGACGAATTGCATTAGGAGTATTTTTTAATATACTCGCTGCCTTATCGTCAATTTAACGACCCATTTCGTAACCGCATCCTGAAAGGAGACTACTAATCGGCAAGAAATCGATGCAGTAGTCTCCTGAAAACCTGTGAACCCACAGACTAAAATCGAAACACGACAATATCACTTGATGGTTTTTGCATTTGTATGGGCGGTGGTAACGAGACCGGTCGGTCGGCCTAACGAAGTTATAGACCTTCCTCCCACCTAAAAAAAATGTTATTACTAGAGCTGTATCAAAAATAAAACAATATAAATGGTTGGAAATAGCATAAGAAGTTATAGAGATCTGCCACCAAAAAAAAATTATAAATATCAAATTAAAGCAAATGAAAGATAAAATATTCAACTTGACTATTTATCTTAATTTAAACAAATCTAAGCCGTATTACTGTCACTAGTGTCATTGTCTCCCTGACTTCTAATTCTTGAATAGCCAATCTCTTTTGCAATCAGTGTCCACATTTCACAGTATTTACGTGACTTTCGTACAAATAAAGAAATAAATAAGGATGTATTTTTATATCCTCTTTGGTTAGAGAAATAAAGTAGGTATTGTTTATTAAATTACTACACACAATACATGTGTACCAATAACCTATATGGTCTTATTATGTTATTTGCCAATATGAACGAATTTAATAAATAATTATTAATTTATTAAGTGGTGGCCGAGATGATGATAGACCTTAGACTTTAAAACATTACAGTTTTAAGGGATCATACCCAGTTGCGTAACAATAATTATTTAATTAAAAAAATATGTTAAAGAGGTTAAACTGTCGGTCCAAGTTTCACTACACCAGCTTGTGAAACTGTTTATAGATGGGTTATTTGGTATATCGAAATATCGCGACGAGCTACTTGTTCGGTGTAGACTCATACCATTGGCTACGATTAGGTGGGATTAAAACTCCCCCGCTGAGTACCCTGAGGCCGTCTAGTCTGTCTCGGGAGCCTTGAGACATCCGTGATGATATTTATATATTTATTATTTATAATGTTAAAGTTGTTCGTTTAATAGTAGAAAATTAGTATAATATAGAACATGTTTGTTCTTTTCCTATAAAAATATATAAAAAAATGTGTAACATGTGTCTTTAAAGTTTAATAATAATTATCTATACATATACACATGTCATGTTTTGTCGTCAGTTTAAGTGTATGTTTACAATCATTCAGTTGGTTTAACACGTGTTGATAACGTGTTCGGTGATATTTTATTTGTGTAGTTAAATGTAACATATAATATTATGCTACAAGTACATTAATGTCATAAGTGCAACATATTGCAAAATACATATAATATTACAATAATTTATTAATGGACTTAGCGAAATAACATCTAATTTAAAAAAAAAAGCTATGTGCTCTTCTAAATGAGATCACTGGAGATTCCCGGTCCGGATATTTCTTTAAACAAAGGATATCACTGGCAGTACAAAGAGGTAATGCTGCCAGTGTTATGGGAACCTTCGGGCCGGGACAGAGTCATAGTGGATATTTAATTTTTTTTTATTATGTAGTAATTAATGGGTTAATTTTATATACCTAAACATATACTTCACCGTAATTTAATTTTTGTTTACAAATTAAACAATAAAATATAATATTTATATTTTTTGAATAGACAGCTTTAGTTTTCCCATTTATCACGAAATATTCAAATTCAGTGTTATTTATTATTTTATTACGTTGTTATTAATTTAAAAATAAAGATATTAAAAGCGAAACTATTACGCCATCTTTCCCTAAATGGTGGAATTACAATACTACGCAATCTTTTCCTACAATCTCCGCGAGATGGCGGGCATACGGACCATTAATGTATGAATACAATAGGGTCCTGCTGTATGTAAGATATTTTGTATAGTAGAAAACATAAATATCCGTGTACCTCGCTCGCACTTATTTAAATCTGCAAATGGAAAAGAGATAAATAGTTTATTTTATAAATATTTATTTCTTTTAATATTCGATTGCCAAACAACTCCGTAGACTAGTGGTTGCGCCTTTGGCGTTGTATTCGGAGGTCGTGGGTTCGATTCCCAACCATGGCAAAAAAATAGTTGAACGTTTGTCTGTACAGTTTGTCATGGTCTGGGTGTTTATAAAATATAATATGTATTTTATCGTTGTTTCCGGTACACATAGTACAATCCTAGAGTTTAGTTTGTGACCAGAGCAATATGTGTAAATTGCCCTACATAATATTTAAAAAAAACATGTTATTTGCTGCCATATAGGTACATTTCTCAGTTCTTGAGCATTAAGTAATTGGTTATAATAATTAGGTATGGCAATTCTATACCACAGACGCGGAAAGGAAACAATTTCGTACCTACATTTTGTACGGTCACCGACTATTTTCTGTTATTATCTGACCCGCGCAACTTCGTCTGCACAAGCAACGGAAGCTCTCAAAAGGAACAAACTAATCCCGTTTTCCCAACATTTTTTATTGATGCTCATATTGGTCATAGCGTGATGTTATATAGCCTTCCTAGATAAATGGGCTATCCAACACTAAAAGAATTTTCAAAATCGGTTTAGTATATCCAGAGATTACCCCCAACAACCTCACCAACTTTACCTCTTTATTATATTAAGTATAGATTAAACAATGAAATCGGTCACAAATTGGCATGCGAGCAAGTTGGCAGCATATTTATATATAAAGCCTATCACCGCGTCCACCCTTTGAAACTTCTATAACTTTTAGGTACCGAGCCTAGTTCTTCTAAAAACTATGTCCCATTAGTCCCTATAATTGAGTAGTAGACCCCATAGTTATTCGAAGTAGGGCCTCTATTTCGTAGCTTACTACGATGTCGTAACGCTTTGCCTCTCACGGTTGCTACGTAACGGAAAGAGATGAGAAGATCGTAAAGTCTTAATCACCAGGAATATTTTGTTCAAATTCAAACCTTATTATATGGGATATAAGTGTGAATTCAAATAAACTAAAATGTATATTATGTTATGATAACTCACATAAATATATCATATAATATAAACCATAACTTACTTGATATTTCAGTAACTTTCACTTATAACTTCTTTAAAGTTTAACCTTTGTTTGAACGTATTTAGTTAGTTTTTAGGTTAAAAACTAAACTTACATATTGAAACAGCTAAGTATATCTACTAATTTTAATACACAGACACTCTCCATAACTGCACACACTTATCACTTATAACTTCTTAACACACAACACTTAAATATCCACTGTTTAAATGTACAGCATTATTCTAAACAACATCGCGACACTGTGTTATTTAGACGCGGGATTATTTTGCGCATGCGTTAAACAGATGTGCCGTCTACAGAGAACAAACAGGTTAGAAATGCGTAGTTGGTACAGAGCTACGATATATACTACGATTGAACAATCTTAGTCATTGGTAGCTTTATGTAGAATGCTGCATAAGTTCAATGTACGAAGGTAAAACATATTTTTTTTAGAACAGGCGACTTGTAAACTATATAATAATAAAAATGTTTAAATTTTGAAAATGGAACTCTGTCAATATTATTGAGTATATATTTCATTCAATTGGTTTACGATTTGGCGGCAATTGAAAATTGTCTGTGTCACATCAGCATGAATTTAACGCGAGAAAATTTTCGTGCAATAATTTTTATGGCTTTAGATGTTGACAAGAAAGTTATGAAAAAAGATTTCGATTGGCCTTTTACGATGATGCCATTCTAGTGCCCCTACTCAAAACTGGTTTAATGAGTTTAAACGTGGTGGCACTAAGCTCACCGATAATCTACGTGAGGGTCGGCCTTCTGAGGAGATGACTGAAGATAACGTAAATGTTGTGCGGCATATGATAGAGACTGACAAAAGAGTGACCAATTAGCAGATTCAGACAAGCTTAGGCATCGGTATGAGTCAAGTACACAAAATTCTCCCGAAGATTTAGCGGTCAGGTCTTTGTGCCCGGTGGATACCTCATAATTTGACCGAGACCCAAAAACTTTGTCGTGAAATGCCTCAAAGATTTAACGGGGGTGACTCAAACGCTGTGTTCGATATACTTACGGTGACGAAAGCTGGATCCTAAAACTAAAAGAGAGTTTGCTGGGTGTTTCCTTCCGAGGAGTTGCCAACTAAAGTAAAGAGAGGTCGAAGTGTGGGAAAAAATGTGGTAGTCTCGTTCTTGGGAAGGACAGGTCTACGATAATTATTTTAGAGGATTAAAAAACAGTTAATGTAGAGTGGTACACTAACAATTGTTTGTTACTTGTCTTTAAAAAGTTTGGAAGAAACGACCTCGCAGTAGGATCCTCCTTCGAAACGACAACGCCTAGTCGCACACCGCCAGGCGAACTATCGACTATTTGGCGACGACGTCTGACATGGAATTACTGGCTCACCCGCCGTATAGCCTCGACCTAACTTGCGATTTTTATTTATTCTCGAAAATAAAAGAAAAACTTCGAGGAAAACGTTTTATGGGCATTTGGAAATAGTGGGCCAAGTGTTTTTTTCAGTGGGTCCATCGGATGCAGCTTGATGTTAATAGACTCTATTTTGAAAAGTTTATCTTTTAATAACTATCTAGTTTGCTCAGTTTTTAATTTTCTAAGAACTTTAAGTATGACCCTTGTAGCGATAGTTTTAAGCGCGTCCTTACTCGATACGCAATGTACTAGTGTCTTAAAATTCCATGTGCACTTCCTAGTCGATAATAATGCATTCAGTCAATGTAGTCATTCAACTGGAATTGGATCCACGTATGTATTGAAGGCTTGGAAATATGAATAATATGGAATTGATATAACACACCCTACAAAGTATAACTTACAAATATTCATCAGTATCGCTCGCGCTCACTCAAATCTACATATGGAAAAAATAAGCAATATAATTTATTAAATTAATTATTCGACGAAATGTCAAACATACACAGTTCCCAAATTCTGTTTTAATTTCTTGAGCATTGATTGCTAAAAAATATTTTTGTTCGTAATTTTAGTTATACCTACATATTATAATTATATACGATTACCTACTTTAAAATTTTGGGGCTATTAAGTTCTGATTTTATTTCTTATAAATTAGGAAATAATTTTAGTCACATTGAGGTTCTGCTTAGGTTAGTGTTTGGATTTTATTAGGCTAAGAAAATTAGTTGT
This sequence comes from Monopis laevigella, assembly GCA_947458855.1. Lineage (NCBI taxonomy): Eukaryota > Metazoa > Arthropoda > Insecta > Lepidoptera > Tineidae > Monopis > Monopis laevigella. Next base: position 18,846,169 of record OX381576.1, read on the forward strand.
TCTTGCACATATTTATTGTGAACCACAGATTATCAAGTCTCAAGATTATTAAACATAATTTCAATGCATCACAATGTTTTAGTCGGCCTCAAGGGCTTATTAGATGGGAGGAAGGCCTGTATTACCTACTTTGATAGACCGACCTACCGGTCCACTACTCTACAGATGTAAAAAGTGACCTAGCCATGTTTCGGTTTTCAGAAGACTACTGAATTAATATCTTTTTGTTCAAACTTAAAAAAATGTAGTGTTTTCCAATAGGATATCTAAGCAATTTAGCCACCACGTATATATGTATGTAATGATAACATACTATATCCGATTTAGTATAAAATTGCGGGACGTTTTTCTCGACACAGCCTCATAAATGATTTGACTGCCATCAAAATATGCCATCAGTGTTGGAACCTTGCGGTTTGTCACGCGATGACGGCAAGGGACCTGACGGATTAAGTTTAGTCCCTTGGAAGTTAAGTCGCTGCTTAGTATGGGATGCAATATGCGTCGACTCCTTGGCAGCTTCACATCTTCAAAGGACTTTGATTGGGGCTGGTAACGCCGCCACCGATGCGGAACGACTCAAACGGCGTAAATATTCTAATATAGTAAATAACTATATATGTGTGCCGTTTGGGGTCGAAACAATGGGACCGTGGGGCCCAGAAGCATGTAAATTGTTGAAAGCGATTTCTCAAAAATTGGTTGACGCCAAAGGAGACGTTCTCTGTGGGAATATTTTCGAGGATTCTTTTTTTTTCTTTAATTTATTTATATTATTTGATATTTAAGATTATGTTGTGTTTTTATCCATGTATAAGGATAGTTCACTAGGTATCTATTTAGTAGTTTAAGTTTATATAAATAAAATAAAATCATCCAAACCATTTAAAATTAAAAAAAATATTACTTCCCTAAAACTTTATTTGAAACAAAGTTGCTTAATGATCTCGATAAAATTTTACAATTCATGCATTAAAACTGTCGTGTAACGTTTTAACTTTGCGTTCAAATGATAATAGTCTTTATATAGTTTTGCACAGGTTCTATAATTGTATAAGCTTTAATATTATTTTATACCATCCTTTAACATTTATGATTTTAAACCTTATTACAATGTAACTATTATAAAAACAATAAACCGACAAATAAATAAGATTTTAAAATATATTAAGGATTTTTTTGTAAAATATCTATTTTTATTTTATTGAAGCACAGGCATGTGACTTTATATCTACCTGTTGGTGAGCAGAGTTTCATTACGAGTTTAAGTGTTTTAATATCCTAGCTTATTATCAATTCAACAGTCAACCGTACCCTGAAAGGAGACAACTATCTTCGACAAGAAATCGATGCAGTAATCTGCGGAAAACCGGTGAAATCACAGACTAAAACCGAAACATGACTAGGTCATTTGACGGTTTTTGCATTTGTTTGGGCGGTGGAAACGAGTCCGGTCGGTTGGTCTAATGATATATAGAGTCTTTCCTGCTAAATGTATCAGGAATATTAAATTATGAGACTATGCCAAGGAGATTGCCTCCATTGGTTTGATAAATATCCTTTATTTTTATACTTTGTTCAATTTCACAAGTGCTGCCTTTCATTTAATTTCCTTCGAAACAACAGAACAATACATGGAGATTTAATAGAAACATTTAAAATACTCGCGGGTAAGTATGATTGTCCACATTTACAGGAAATGTTGAATGACATGAAACTGAATGAACATTCTGCACTTCAAACGCAGGCTATAACTTTCTATGCAACAGAGTAGTGAATGCATGGAATCGCTACTAAAAAATGTAGTGCAATCTTCCACTGTTAAAACTTTCAAAAAATTACTGTACTAATGTTTAACCACTGGTGAACTAACCAGTGATAAAACAAAACTATAGTTTTATCAACATTACCTACACTAGTCCTTGATATATTTAGGCATATCAGCAATTAATCAGCAAATTCTCCGCGTCCGTAGACTAGTCGTTGGCGTTGTATCCGGAGGTCGTGGGTTAGATTCCCATCCATGGCAAAAAAAAAATAGTACGTTTTGTCTGTACAGTTTCTCATGGTCTGGGTGTAAATAATAAAATGTATTATGTATTATATCATTGTTTCTGGTACGCATAGTACAAAGCTAGAGCTTAGTTTGTGACCAGAGCAATATATGTAATTATGCTCACCTATTATATTATACTATTATTATATATTTATACTTAATATCGTTCAGTTCCATGTTGATCTCTTTAAGGTGTCCTCAAAAAGTTCAGTCTGCTAAAGAAATGTTTAATGTTAGCCTGAACGCTTTCCATGCTAGACAGTGTTCTCAGCCTGTCCTGGAAGAATGGCTAGTCTGAACGCTTTCCATGCTAGACATGCGTCACGGAATTTCCAGAGCCAGAATGGCAAGCTAGAGCTGTATATTTTTTATCTCCTCCGAGATCGTTGGATAGTCAATAAGTAGGTTGATGCAGGTTTCAGCTTACAACTAGAACAACACCATGAAGACTTGTGGTCTCCCAATTTTCTGTACCCAGCTTCGGTTTTACACTAAATTAAAATAAAATAAATATCATCACGGGTGCCTTACGGCCCTCGAGACCACCTAGACGGCCTCAGGGTTCCCAGCGGAGGGGTTTTTAATCCACTTCTTCTAGCCGATGGTATGAGTCTATACCGCACAAATGGCTAGCTAGTCGCGATGTTTTGGTAGACTCAATAACCCACCTATTAGCAGTTTCACAAGTTGGTATAGTGAAACTGGGACGGACAGCTTAATGTGCTCTCTGAGGCTCTAGAAGTAAAATAGATTCCGAGAAGAACTGCACTGGATTGTATTATTTAGCGACTTACATTAATTCATACAAGTGAACATCGTAAAAATAATGGGCACTAAACATTTGTATAGAGTAATATAAACTCTTTGCCCGCAGTGCCGTAGCAACCACAATGGCAGACGCTGGTAGTTTGACACTCAAAAATACGCTCTAATGTAACTGCTTAATGCGCAATTTATATTGGCGATATTAGTGAGCATTATTAGTTATCCAAAAACTATGGACTATAAAAGTAGGCAGTGATTATACGGTGGTCACAGACTAAACTTGTAGAATAAAGGATTTTTTATTGTAACACGGCCAGCGACTTTGCAACTTTTTTCTGTATTTTTTTTTAGGAGCACGGCATGTGACTTTCTATCTGCCTGGTGGTGAGCAGACCTACAAAGTCCATTAATGGGGTCAATTAATAATTATTCTTAAACAATATTGATCTCTCCCACTATGCCGGCTAAAGATGCGATTACGAAACGGGCGGCGACAAAGAAGAATTGCACTACCAGTATATTTTAATATACTATTTCAACCGACCCTTTCGTAACCTCGACAAGAAATCGATGCAGTAATCTCCTTAAAAGCGGTAAACCCACAGACTGAAACCGAAACATGACTAGGTCGCTTGACGGTTTTAGCATCTGTATGGGCGGTGGTAACGAAAGCAGTCGGTCGGCCTAGCGACCGTTATGGTATGGTAAGCAGACCTACAAAGTCCATGAATGAGGTCGATGAACATATTCTTATTAACAACCTCAGCCATGGTCCTTACTCTAATACCTATATATTTCTATATTGTGTCAGTTTATTAAATATATTTTTTATAACTATATAATAATAATAGATATAATAGGTAATAATAATATGTTGGATATTTTTCACACATATTGCCCTGGTCACAAAGCTTGTACTATGTGTACCAGAAACAATGATATTAATGCATATTATATTTAATAAATACCTACACCTAGACAAACTGTACAGCAAAAGGTACTAATATTTTTTGCCATAGGTGGGAATCGAACCCACGACCTTCGGATACAACGCCACTAGGCTGTCGATAACTAAGTAAATTATTAAATTAACAAAAAAGTTCCCAATTGGATTATAACATCATAACGTATACTGATTTTTTAAAAGTTATAAACTAAACTAGGATGACTAAACTTATTTTAGGTGGGAGGAAAGTCTCTATCCGTCATGTGTCTGTTTTAGTCTAAGGGTTCACCGGTTTTCAGAAGATATATATTATTATAATATACTCGTAATGCAATTCTCCTTTGTCGCCGCTAATTTCGTAATCGCATTATTTAGTGGGTGCGATCAATTTAGTTTCAGAACAATTATTGATTGACCGCAATCATGGACTTTATAGGTCTACTCACCACCAGGTAGATACAAAGTCATATACCGTGCTCCAATAAAAAAAAAGAAAAAAAAAAGTTATTGCTTCTAAGAAATCGTTACAATAGTCTAATAGCACCGACTGTGGATCTAGCCCTGAGCCTAAATAAATTATAGTGTAATATATATTTTTTTTAGGTATATTTTGTAATCTTGTTGCTTGTAAGATTAATAAAGTTTTTCTTTCTTTCTTTCTTTCTTTCTTTCTTTCTTTCTTTCTTTCTTTATACTTTGATAATTCTATACATGATGGTTGCATCTGGTAAGAGTACAATTCAAGCCTAGATAAGAGTTTCAGAGTATACTTTTAACACTGATCCATTGTCTTCCTGTATTTCTGTATTCATCACGATTTGCATGATGTAATTCTCGACCCAATTACATGAATATCACATTGATTTCCAAATTCAAATCAATGAGATCATATTCTCTATTTAGAGAAGTATTAAAATATCAAGAAAATTTATCTGCTTGCGTAGTTTAGCTATGGATGATACGTGTGAAACTTTGTAAGTAGGTACATATAAAATACAGTTATAGACAAATTTATAGGAATGCTAAAAAAATTTTTACTACGTTTAAGAAATATCATCATGCCAGCCTTTCGCGCGTCCACTGCTGGACATAGGCCTCCCTCCCCCGAGGATCGCCACAACGACCGGTTCTGCGCTTCCTGTATCCATCGGCTTCCCGCGACCTTTTTCAGGTCGTCACTTACAGTGTACTGGTCTTTCATACTAAATAATGTGTAAATAAAAAAAGTTGACTTAAATCATGACTTTTTATTAATATTTGTTTTATTTTTTTCCTTGAAGCTTATATATATATATATATATTTGAAACAAAAATATTTATTGTCAACTTTTATTATTATTTTGCTTTGAATTAAGGTGAAAACTTCAAACAAAACACTTCACTACCTCAAAATTTCTGACTTTGTGGAGTCACGTTGACTTTTGTATTTATACCAACAGACATTGCATTGGTCAAAATTGGTTCCAACACAACGTTATTCCAAAAAAAAAATTTGGAATACATGTTTATTGACCGCCTCCGTAGACTAGTGAGGTCGTGCATTCTATTCCCGCTCTTGGATAAGACAATATTAGTACTTTTTTCTGCACAGTTTGTTATGGTCTGGGTTTTTATACTATATAATATGTATTAAATGATTGTTTCTGGTACACATAGTACAAGCCTAAAGCTTAGTTTGTGACCAGGCCAATATGAGTAAATACTCCTAAATTTTTTTTTTTTCAAGTTATTGCTGCTCTATATATTAGGTAATCTCATTACAAAAAGGTATCGCACACAACATCCGTTCCACTAGACTGGGTATGCTATCTTGTTTTGGCTCGATAACTACGTCACTACGTCACTACGTCATCTAGGCTATTGGTTTAGGTTTCGTATTTATAAACCTCATGACCGGAGAGCGTAGATATATGTAGAAAATAGGTACTAACTTTCAGATTCTTTCCAATCCAGTGTATATATAAATATACTTTATTTAAATATATATACAAAAAGTATCCATAGCTATTCAACACGGAAACACATCTAGTGCCATGGGTACTTTCTCAAGAAATCCTTGATTCTTCTTGGTCACTACTTTAATTATTTTTGCCAATAGTTATTATTAGGTAGTTATTTTAGTTTCTAGCAGAGCGAGGGACAATGGTTTAACTATTCATGGATTCTCCGTGCGGGTGCCGGACCCATCGCGTGATTGGAAGTTCCTAGACTCGAGACCGCGATGTAGGTTTAATGGCCTTTAAACTCTCACCTGCACTTATTCACTATCCTCTGTACTCAACCAAATACTATATGATCATGTTAGTGATATCTTGGAAACACGTTCTATAAAAGTTCCGACGGCCGATCTTGGAAGACCAAGATCCTTCAATATACGATGCAAAAACTTTGCTAGAATTCCTCTTGCACCGACTTCCACTCCATAAAGTTGAGTTTTAAAACCTGCACCTGTGCACCAACAAGTATATGTCTGGTAGTCTCTATGGCAATACTGTATAATGTGCATGTCTTATCTGTTGAATTCACCCATCTTACCAGATTACTCTGGTCAGGTAGGGACATTTGAAAGGCATTAAGATAGAACTTAATAAGTGCCGGAGACCAATCGTACATGAGTATGTGCCATTTCAGTGCTGGAGGAATACAAACATCCCCCATAGTAAGCCAATCATTCTGCACTTCCAGGGTCATCGCGTGAACTCTGTAGACATACTCTTCGCCGTTTTTAAGGAAAGGTTTAATAACACCTTTATCACATTCCTTTTTCTGCCAACTAAACCCCCTTCTGCTAATCCGTACACCGCTCATAAAAGATTTATGGAACTGAAGTCTTGCCTCTATCGCAGAGGCCAATGAGTCTATTGAGATAGATGCAATCAGATTATTCCGAGAGTTACTCAGGATTTGTTGCTTGGTTACACGTAGATGTTTGCACAACTCAGATGGCTTTTTAAAATTCAACCCAAATTGCTGCTGTCTCCTGAACAGCGTAGAGGAGTCAGCGCCCTGTGCTAATTCAAGCCAAGACTTAAGTTTACTTATGACAGTTGTTTTTGATTTTACTAATTGGCTGTTGATCTACCTCATTGATGTCATTAATAAAGCATTCCACATCTATCTAAGGATGGATAAAGGCTTGGCTTCTTCTACTGGAGCTACTTTCTGACCTGCTATGAATAGTTTTGGGTCGTATGATGTAAACTTAGTATTTCGTCTGCTCAGACACAGACAGAAGTATTTTGATGATTTATATTGAAGAGGATCTATATACCCACCTTTATTTGTAATGACAAATCTTAAGTTCCTATAATAATTAGCAATTGTATCCATAATTACTGTTGGCAAGTTATGTCATTTTAGTGTAATGTGCAGCAATTTATGCTGGACTGATTTAAAATCATTTTCCAAATCAATCCAGCAACAGTCAATTGACGCTCGGGAGCACAAATATTCCGTAAGGTGTTGTATTCTGGGCAATCAGAAATTCCCAGTAAAAAACTTTTCTGGTGCTAGTATAAAATGTACTTATTTGTGATCATAAACCTCGACATTCTTGCTTGAAGTATAGTAAATAAGATTTTGGACCTAGTGTTTGTTATCGCAATAGGTCTTGTATCTTTTTAAGTTACACCAATATTTTCTGAGTGGAGTGAAGTTAACAGAAGTGGAATAGAGTCTGTGGAATTAAGTAAAATAAAATGTAGTGTGAGAAATTAAGTAAATTGAAGTGAGTAACACTTCAATTGAATTTAAAAAAGGGAAGTTAAGTAAAATAAAATAAACCAAGCTGAAGTGAAATATAGTGAAGTCAGTTAACATTCTTCGGAAACGGGGTGAAGTAAATCAAAGGAAATGAAGTAGAATGGAGTCAGTGGGGTGAAGTAAATTGTAGTAAAGGGTAACTAAGTAACATGAAGTGAAGTGTAGTGTGTAAAGTTAAGTGGTGTTTAAAGTAAGTGAGTAAATTAATGTGTAGGTGGGTTATGGATATTGAAGTAGACTGGAGTATAGGGAAGTAAGGCAAAGTTAATTGTTCTTGAGTGGAGTACAGTAGACAGAAGTGAAGTACAATGAAGTCAGTGGATAGAAGTAAAGTAAAGGGAAAGGATTTCGTTTCTCTGTACTTCTCTGTACTTCCCGTAAGTATATTATTTTTTTATTGGAGCACGGCATGTGACTTTATATCTACCTGATGGTAAACATACCTACAAATACCATGAATGGGGTCGATCAATGCATTGTTATTTAACAATATTGATCGTTACCACTATGGCGGCTAAATGATGCGGTTACGATATGGAGGCCGACAACACTTATTTTCATTATGAGTTTATTTTAATATCCTCGCTGCTTTATTGTCAAACCAGTCGCCAGTTTCGTAACCTCACCAATAAAGGAGACTATCACCTCGAAAATAAATTAATACAGTAGTCCCCCGTATACCGGTGAACCCACAGACTAAAACCGAAACATGACTAGGTCACTTGACGGTTTTTACATCTGTATGGATGGTGGTAACGAGTCCGGTCGGTCAACCTAGCAGAGTTATAGAGGTCTTCCTCCCACCTAAAAACAAAACTCTACTTAACTATCCTTACCTTTTTCGCACTTTTTCTACTCCACTTTACTCTAAGGTTGTTGACGTGTACGATTGAAACAAGGAAAATTAAGTTAATTGTAGGTATTGAATGTAATGGAGTTAAGTAGAGTTGAGCAAAGTGCGAAGACTGAGACTACCTACAGTTTAAATGTACTTTACTTCCCTTATTATACTTTACTTCACTTCAGATCACTTCACTTCAGATCACTTAACTTCACTACATTTCACTTTAATTTTGCTTACTTCATTGTCGTTATTTCAGTTGGCTCTACTCTGTAATCCACTTCACTTCACCCCAATCCACTTTAATTCACTACCAATTCAATTTAGTACACTTTATTTCGCTTCATTTCACTTCATTCTTACAACAATTTAGTCCTAATAATACTAAGTTACATAATATGTAATTGAACTACATATTAAATATTAAATTACATATTATGTAATTGAACTAGTAGGACATATTATGTAATTGAACTAGTAGGTAGTACTTAATAATTAATATGCAACCAGTAACTAGAGGGTGGAAAATCCCACTAGGCGGCGGTTGGATTTTTCGTTACCTTAAATTATTTTTTTATTCGTGTTTGTCTTGTTCCTTTTCACCAAATATCAAATCAAGCAGGAATGAAAGAGACAAACGATACTTAAGTTATCCTATCACATCTTATTTAGATCCATAAATACAGGCATCATTTATTCTTTAACAGAAACAAACCATTGCAAAACTCTCACATAGTTTTTTTTTAATTTTATTAGTGTGCGGTATGTGACTGGCGTCCACACTAAAAAGTCCATGAATGGGGTCGATCAATACACTGTTGTTTAATAATATTAATCCCTTCCACCATACCGGTTAAATGATAAGGTTACGAAACGGGCGGCGACAAAGACGTATTTGGATTACGAGTCTAATTACGAGGATTATAAATTTTAATATTTTTACTGCTTTATCGTCAAATCAAACGCCCGTTTCGTTACCGCACCATGAAAGTGGACTATCACCTTGACAAAAAATCGATGCAGTCTCCAGAAAACCGGTGAACCCACAGACTATCACTTGAAGGTTTTTGCATCTTTAATGGCAGCGGTGGATAGTAAAAGTGTAAATATAAATTGTTAGTGAATTCAGTATATTATAATTATTTTTAATGAACCATTAAATACATTTTAAATACGATTTATAATAAAACTTTTATTAGTAAACTAAAATATTTCGTGGCGTTTTAAGTGTCGTTAAGTTTTCAGATCTTTGCCTATAGCAGTAGTGTACATAATTCAGTGCTGCGCACGGTCGGACTGTCGTCATGTCACTGCAGTCAAAGAATACCTACGACAGTTACGACATCGCGTTAATTTTCATACTTATTTTTGCTCGCTTAATGATGTATAAATGCAATTCCCAGGAATGATATTGTATTTTAATGCAATGAATTTTTAAAACTATTTGGCTTTCTATGCGGTGGTATAACCGAAGTAGGTTATAGAAAACTTGGCGAACTTAAGTCTTTGTGGTATTGTTCGGGATGCAAGATCGGACCGGCATTTCTTTGACTGTGTCGCCTACTCCTCTATCTACCTAATGAGCGTATTTTGAAAAAGTTCATCAATATACAGCATCTTTTTTTTTTATATGTTGGACAATTTACACAAATTGCTATGGTCACAAACTAAGCTCTAGGCTTGTACTATGTGTACCAGAAACAATGATATAATTCATATTATATTTTATAAACAAACACCCAAACTATATATGACAAACTGTACAGAAAAACGTACTAATATTTATTTGCCATGGTACGGTAAAGTACATTAATAAAATCGATCAATACATTGTTGTTTAACAAATATTTATGATGCGGTTACAAATGTGGCGACAAAGACGAGAATTTACATTACGAGTCTATTCTAATATCCTCGCTGGTTTATGGTCAAATTAATCCATAACTGTCGTAGTGAAAATTTGTAACGCTGCTAAAGTCCTGGGTACCCACCTATTTTAAAATGATAAAAAATTGACAATGACGTTAATAAAATAGTATCAAGAGAATCTACATCACTCTGTTTCGTATTACTATTTTTAAATATAGGAAGATATGGAGTTATTAAACACATAGCTCTGATCATAAAATAAACTCTAGGCTGGTACTATGTGTAACAGAAACAATGATATTACAGCATATTACGTTTTATAAACACTCAAACCATGACAAACTGTACAGAAAAATGTATTTTTTGCCATGGATGGCAATCGAAACTACGACCTCTGGATACAACCCTAATAATGGTATCATCTAATTTTAAGAACGTTAAAACTATCAAAATTCTTTATTTTCTTACGCATCACTAGTTTTAGATATTATGAGGTATATTACAAAGCTAGGTTAGAAAATATACAAAGCCGATTTCTAAGCTTTATTTCCTACAGAACTGAGTAAAGGAATCTTTCGTATGAGCATAAATGCGAAAACATCAAATGCCGTCGCTATTCATGCGAAGAGATTTAACGTGCCTCTTAAATATTGTAAAATAAATTTAAAGACTACATTATGTGTAACTTGTCATTATTTTATTTAGTTGTCCCGATTAAGATTAATTTGTAGTAAACCCTTTTTCTCTATAATTATGTACGTGGTGGCCGATTACCTTTATAAAAAAACATAGGTACCTATCCTCTTTATTAAAAATATGTTTTTTTTACTTCACGTCATTTAAGTTTTTTTATTCTATTTAGCCCGATTAGTTTGACTCCAAAAAAAAGTTAAGTACAGTACTGGGAACGTTTTTGTGCCACCCGCCACTACTAGCCAGAACTGGGAATTGTTTTCCCATTTATCGTTAGTAGGAACGGAGCCGGTAGTGACAACTGGGAATAACCTGGTAAAAACTACTACTACATATATTATGTTGCAATTATTATATCATACCGATTCTGAGATTTTTTATTTATCAACTTACCCCATATCCGTTGTTTTTTAATCTGTCTTACAGAACCCCAAGTGCGCTAACAGTATTTGCACCTCATCGCTTTTATACTGAATCAAACTTTTATTAAAGTACATATGTAAGTATATTACGGGTGCCTTGTGGCGCCCGAAGCTGCCTAGCTAGACCGCCTCTCACCCAGCGATGGGCTTTCATTACAACCTCATCGTAACCAATAGTATTTTCATACTACTCCAAACTCAAAAGTTCATAGCTGTGTATACCCTAAAACCCATTTAGAAACTTATTCACAATCTGGTATAGTGAAATTGGGACCGACAGCTTAAGGACACTTCGTTCGTAATCTCTAAGTCTGCGTTCTCCATAAATGAGCTTTCACACTTCCAGTATTTCGATTTTTGTATTGTCGATTACTGTTTGTCGCAGAATTAAAATAATATAATTGTCGGTCGTTGTACATATTATTTAATTTAATATTAAAATTTAAAATTAAAAAAAAACTTCGTAATATTTAATTATTATTTACTTAATATTATATTTACTTAATATTTATATTTACTTAACTTAATATATTTACTTAATATTTATAGGCTGCATGGACTAGATTTCTTTGCCTTTAATTGAACAAAAAATCTGACGTACGTTGTATGGTTCATTCTTGAAACTAATAATAATAAATGGAAACGCCATAGTGCCTTAAAGATATACTGATATAATAAAGGTGAAGAGTTTGTTTGTTTGGTTGAACGCGCTAATCTCAGAAACTACTGGTTTGAATTGAAAAAAATCTTTTAGTGTGAAATAGCCCATTAATTGAGGATGGCTATATAACATCATGCTACAACCAATAGGAGCAAAGCTAGAATGAAAAATGTTGCAAAAACAGGTAAAAATTATTCCTTTTGAGAGCTTCCGTTTTACGCTCGCAAACGGTTAAAGTTATATACCTATATATATATCGTCCCACGCCGAGTCTGTTTTTCTGTATGTTCGCGAAGATCTCGAAAACTTCTGAACGGATTATCATGCGATTTCCATCTATAATTTGCTAAATGAAAGGTTTCGTATAAATTAGACGATTTTTATTGAATGTGTCGGAAAAAACCAAACCGTGTGGAAGCTTTCATCGAAAACGGTGCCTTCTCCATTTAACATATAACAAGATAATTTATAGCGAAATTGTTTCTCTTTTATAGGTCAATAAAAAAGTCAACATAGGTATATTTTTTGTATTGTAATTAATATATAATAAAAAAAATATCACGGCAGTCGAGACCGCCTAGACGGCCTCAGGGTACCCAGCGGAGGGGTTTATTATACCACCTCGTCGTAGCCAATGGTATGAGTTTACACCGAATAAGCGGCTAGCTCGTCCCGATGTTTGGATCGACTCAGTAACCTACCTATAAACAGTTTCAATAGTTGGTATTGTGAAACTAGGACCGACAGCTTAACGTGCTCTCTGTAGCACTATAGTGGTGTTATTAAACGAATGTACTTTTTTTTTAATTAAAAACTCATTCTTACACAACGGGGTTTGAACCAGGGACCTAAGTATTTTTAAGTCTTAGTTCTAACCATCTCGGCCACATATTAATTAATTAAGTGCGGAAAAATATTCGCAAACACGAACGTCAAAAATATACCTAAGTATTGTTTTCAGTGATAATATATTTTTTTTTTGGATAAAAAGAACTTTGTATCACTGAAAACAACATTTACACGCTTTTAGATGGTTAAGATCGCGAATCCTTTTCGTGGTTTCTTAATAAAACATTTTTTTAAGTACTAATAAAATAATATTAGCTTTGAGCCTCGAACACGCCATCTAGTATAAATTGCTGGTATCAATTAGAATATTAAGGGTAGTTCGGCACAAACAAGTTTACAATGCGCTTCCCCTTCGTGCATAATATGGCAGACTACCGATAGAGGGAGCCTTTTTTATACACAATAGTTTTTAAAGTCAGTCATAAAATTTTAATTGTCTCTTACATGAAAATATTTTTATTATACACGTTTTTTTTTCAATAAAAGTGAAGTGTAAATATGTGTATATGAAGACACTAAAAGCTAAAAAAATATCATACAAAAATTATCTACTTGAAGCTCGTTCCAAAAAAGGTGTAGGAATAGGTTTAGGTTTAAACAACTTTCTTTCTATAAGAACAAAATCATTATTTACTTAAATGTTTTTTTTACATAAATTGACAACAGCAGGTACAATAAAAACACAAAGTAAATAAAGTTAAGATACAAAAACACTTTATACTCTGTTTTATGAGTATAAAAATTAAATCAAGAAATAATAAAATAATATAAATTAACATATTATTTATTTAATTTAAAATTATTCACAAAATATTAACAACATAAAAACTAAAACTACTTAATAAATGATTAAAAACTAAATTATTTACAAATTAAAATCCTAAAAAATTAATACCGTCCGATGGGCGTACATATTATTATTATAGGTACACTTTCTTGGGAAACAGGAATGATACCAAGTAAGTTCGTTGCGGTGTACGGAAAGTTGGGAAACCTATATTTTGCAAATACTTGGGCCAAATTTCACCTAATGCTCGAATTTATTATTCATGAAAATCGAGCATTAGGTGAAATTTGGCCCAAAGGGATAGTTGATCCAAAAAAGTTGATAAGAATTTATATTGTTTAATAATGTTAAATTTAATAATGTATATATTAGGGGTAAAGCTAGTAGATTAAGTAAACCTAGGTTTACCCGGGTTTACTTAACCCAAGTATTCTGGGTAATGTCCAAATTTTAATTGAAATAAGTTTTAATTCGGGATTTACACATACTCATCTAGGTATACCCAGGGGCGTATTTAGGTTCAGTCTTTAATATTATACATTTAAAAGTTAGTTTTTTACTCGATCTCGCGAAAAGGGCATGACTTAGGCGATTTTTAGTTCAACGTAGTGTAAAAACTAGTGCGTATCATATAGTAAATCATAAGTATATAGTAAATCGATGAGTTCGGTAAAAAAATCGCGTTTAATTTTTTAATTTTTACAAAGATTTTTGATACCGACCGAGGCCGCCCCTAAAATTGGCCGCCGTGGTGAGTAATGTTAGAATATATAGAAAATATATAAAAGTTACAAAATAATAACTTAATCCTAAGCATACCACAAGTACTTAGTTATTAGTTGTATCCGGAGGTCGTGGGTTCGAATCCCACCCATGGCAAAACAAAAAATAGTAGGTACGTTTTTTTCTGTACAGTTTGTCATGGTCTGGGTGTTTATAAAATATAATATGTATTATATCGTTCCATTTGGTACACATAGTACAAGCCTAGAGCTTAGTTTGTGACCAAAGCAATATGTGTAAATTGTCTTACATATTATTATTATTATTTAAGTAAGAAAAAGCGGCCCCAGTCTAGTGGTTAAGTCACTGCGCAACTGATAACAAGGTTAAGCAGATGACAACAAGGCCGGCCTGGGATGGGTGACCGCTTTATACAACGAGGCTATTTCATCATAAACACCGCAACAAGCTCGCCACTTGTTAGGTGTTGCCTCCGAATACCATCGGCGAAATGAGGACGGACCAATCCCTCCGCTGGGTACCCTGAGGCCGTTTAAACGTTTTATTTATTTATTTATTTAAGTAATGTAATGATTATTTAACTTTTTAAGATAATGATTTTTAAACAAAAAGCATTAGAAAATTAAAATATATAATGAATATTATATTTACATTATTAGTAATTTATTTAAGTTATATTTTCAAACCTATTATCATAAAAAATACTATATTTATTGCTGTATGAATTATATCTGACAAAAAAAAATGTAAGTAGGTATTGTTAATATCCTTTTTTATTGTTTGTTTTTATTTCATTCTAATTATTTTAAGATTACCCAGCCAGCATTGGGTATACCAAGGTGAGTATCGTAAATACCGAATTAATATTTATTTAATTTATTATTCCGACATTACCCAAAGTCCTATATAAACTAGCATTACCTGTGTTATACTCGTATATATTATGTAACATAGAGATAGCATAAAAGTCGGTTATATTTGATGAAGTTAGAAGTCCTAGTTTTTATTTAAAATTATTAACTTCCATAAAGTCATAGTTTTTATTAATTTCCCACCAGGAGTAAACGGTACATTTTAATACATTCAAATTTAACTCATTACACTGGCACTATTCGTCTAGACGAAGAATATCAGTCTATAAATTAATAGTATCTGATTCTTTAATTATTGGCATTATAATCTTCATGTCATCGGCATATAGCAAGACCTTAGAATCGCCTAAAGTTGATTCAATATCTTGAAAAAATATTACAAATAAAAAGGGAACAAGTATACCTGAGGTACTCCAGGGAGAACATGAGTCCATATGACATTTACCCACCAAGTGCTATCCTGAGAACGGCGTCCACGTAGGATCAAAACCATCAATAAAGGCTGCCATAAATACCAGCATTTTTATTAAAGAAAGAAGAATACTGTGATCAAAACAACGGCTGTCCACGTGAGAACAAAACCCCAATAAAGGCTTCCATATATCCCAGATTTTTGTTATTTTAGAAAGAAGGATACTGTGATCAA
Organism: Monopis laevigella; assembly: GCA_947458855.1. Classification (NCBI taxonomy): domain Eukaryota; kingdom Metazoa; phylum Arthropoda; class Insecta; order Lepidoptera; family Tineidae; genus Monopis; species Monopis laevigella. The sequence goes on from OX381576.1 coordinate 18,862,082, forward strand.
TACAACGGCTGTCCATGTAAGAACAAAACCATTAATAAAAGATTTCATAAATACCAGCATTTATTTTTATTTTAGAAAGAAGTCTACTGGTATAAGTATCGCACGTGACACAGTTTAGCACAGCATATTTTTGAGGTCCAAAAAAAAAAAAAGTTAGTGTTCGTTGATCTGAGTCTGCCTGTCTGCATCAAATATTTCCAAAATAACTAGACCTATTCAATTGAAATTTGGAGTGGTTATACCTATATCTTGTTTATTCCCATATACTTGTTTATACTTTTACATTCTTGTTTATTACCACAGGGTATAAGCTAAAAATATTGATATGCTCAGATTTAAAAGGCTCTAAGTGTCTTTAAGAAATTAATAACCCTTAGAACCTTTATCCGGTATAAATATATTTGCTTACCTTAAAACTATTTTTCTTATATGTTTTTATAGTTTGAATTATTATTTGTAGGTAATCAAAAATATTCGACAAAATATTACAGTTTCCTGAGACCTGGCACAACAATTACTGCAGATGTGAAAAATTACAAATGATGGCTGAAGTTGGCTGTCAAAAATACCGAGACTTGTCAATTGCTTCAATTTATTTCTTCTTCACGATCATACATTATAACCGTACATTGAAACCGTACAAAGGAACACCAACTGGCAAACATACTATAGTGACCTAAAGGTACAACTAGGAAACAATAGTAAAAAGTAAGCTTAATTCCATTATAGATTTACGGTCTTATTCATGAAAACTTACGACGCCTTTATTGATGCTTTATAATAGCTCAATAGCAAAACACCTCAAAAATTGAAGCTAAAAAAACGCGTCCCGAGCGGCGCGCAGACGGGCACGGTTTTTACCTTCATGCCTCAAAACGTTATTCATAAACGCAAAATAAACCTCTAATAGTGATAAACGTCAAATAACAGCTCCATAACTTTATTGAAGGCAGGAGCCCACTTTAAACCTATTTTAACCTCACTTTTTATACATATTTTATTTTTTGGTTTAAAATTTTATTAAATGACTTCTATTACTACATAAAATTATATTACAAATAAAAATAATAATGCCCAGTCAGCGATCAACCAATTCTCAAAATTTTACAACTCGAATGGACTTAAACCAAATTAGGTTGGGCGCACACTGACAGAAATTTCTAACAAAAAAATACTAACATTTAATCTTGTTTCACCTCGGTAATTTGTCCAAAAAGACAAAGTTGTGCCGCTTCAAACTACGAAAATTGAATGGCGGTGCGGCCACATGTCTTTTTTATTTATTTATTGGAGCACGGCATGTGATTTTGTATCTAACTGATGGTAAGCAGGCCTACAAAATCCATGAATGGATTAATAAATACATTGTCGATTAACAATATTGATCGCTCCCACTATGCCGGCTAAATTATGCGGTTACGAAATGTCAAAAATCAAAAAGAAAGAAAAAAAAATCTAATAAGTTTACATTACGAGTCTATTTTAATATCCTCGCTGCTTTATCGTAAATTCAGTCGCCCATTTCGTAAACGCACCATGAAAGAATACCACCACCTCCACAATAAATCTATGCAGTAGTCCCCAGTACCCTCCAACCGGTGAACCCACATACTAAAACCGAAACATGACTAGGTCACTTGACGGTTTTTGCTGTATGTGAAACAAGTATTGCAACTTACCAGTTACACATTATCATACAGAGATGCAATCATAACAAATCACATAGTTACAGATATAGAGAGATGCAACATACGCGATACACACAAAAAATACTGAATCGATTATTTAAATTCTACTATTAGAAATATACATTTTCAGCGAATAACACGGGCTGTATCCTATTTTCGATACAAATTATTTTAAATTAAATGACGGCTGAAACCACGGGGCACAGTTAGTGTGACTGAATTTTCTATCAGTGTGCGCCCAACCTTATTATAATTATTTCATTAGAGGTGTCAAAAACGTTTTTTTTTACTTTTATGGTCTTGGTTTTCCGCGATTCTGCCAACTTTCTTGACAATCAATTATTTTTTTCTATCAAAACATCACTAATTTTGCTACTAAACGTCAAATAGTTATAGGAGCTTTATTGGAGGTTTATGAATAACAAAAAAGTTATCGAGCCAATAGCCTTATTGAACGTTTTAACTATTGAGCTCTATAAGAGTGTTTTAAGGATTTTTTATGAATAAGACCGTTAGAGTTTGAAGCGGAGAGGATTGGGAGAGCAATCAACAAGGTATGGACTAATTATTGTCCGGAACAAAAAAAAAATGGCTAATAAGGTACCATGGTGATAAAGGTACCAGATCTAGGAAAACTACGCAAGCCTTTCAATATCGCTAAAGCAAGAAATGTCTTTAGTGAGTATGCACGTTCATTAACCTATATATGCCCAGAGCTATATTGATATGTATAAGTACAAAATCTAAAAAATGTAACAGTAAAAATAAATTTCACCCAGAGTGGTTTTTCAGTTGATTTTTACAGTGGGTCAAAAACGACCCCCTGGGCAAAAAGGATACATAAAGGCAATAAAAAAAGTTTATGTAAACCAATAATAACTATATTAATTTTGTACAATAAAGAATTTTAAATAAAATAAAATAAAGTGTAAAACGTCGAAACATTTTTCGTTCAATTGCATTACAATATTGTACATTGCATTTTATGCACTTTCTACGGTTGAATTTTTACATAAAGCATATTATCTTCGTCTGATTTAACCTGAGAGAGACAATGTTCTTAGTTATCCATGGATTCTCCGCGCGGGTGTCGATTCCATGGTGTGGATGGGAGGCAGGGGAATGAACTGCAGCGTTTCCGGACTTGAGACCACGAAGTAGGGTTAAAGGCCGTTACCCTCTCCCCGTCATTGTGTTTTCTCTACCCAACCAAATACTATATGATCCTGATAGCTCCATATTCAAAACACTTTCAATTAAAGTTTAACGGCCGATCTTGGAAGGCCAAGATCCTCCAAAAGACGATGCAAAGACTTAGAATTCCTCTTGCACCGACTTTCACTGCATAGGGTTTTTAAACCGTTTCTAGTAATTTCATTCGTAAGAAGAAAATTAATTGTATTTCGTAATTTTTTTTTTTTTTGAAGTCACTGGTGACCGGAATGCTGGCACTTTCCTTGCACAAAGAATATCGCTTACGATACAGCGAGGAAATGCAGCCAGTGTTTTGGGAACCATGCCACAGGGCACACAATTGGATTTTTAGTAGGTTTATATTATAGGGTTTTTATTGTTTTTTTTTTTCTTTTTATTATCTCTTTTTATTATTTTTATATATATCTCCATTGGTTATATTTTGTTATTTTTATATAAGTATAAGAAATTTTATTTTTTGTGGAGTAAATAAATGCTTTAAAATTTCGTAAGATCAAAGTTGTTGGTGTGGTCCTTAGGAATGTTTGTTTTCCAAGGAACGGTGAGTTTTACTTAAGTATTAAAAGAAAACTTTCTACTGGGATACAAGCACCGAGAGTATACCTCAAGGATATCTGAGCTATAGGCTGAAACTGCTAGTTCGTCTGGAATTTTGCGTAGTTTGAGTGTATCCAAAGTAGTTTACAGATCATATTTACACATATAAACATAAATCAATGAAATAAATATACATCACAAAAGTTAATTTATTTTATAAAATTTAAAATTAATATTTGTTATTAATAATTACTTACATTATTGTGTGCGCGGCCGATAAATCTTGTAGCTTAAAATTTCTTACAATTTGCAGTGACTTTTTAATTACTGTGATTTATTTTAAACTAGTAAATAAATACTACATGCCAAAGTATATATTTCTAACTATTTCAAGCCAACCTTTATTTTGCATTGTGTTACCTGTTTACAAGTTATGCCATATTTTTAGAGACCCTTGCCCATGGGACGTTTTCGACCCTGTAGGCATATATGGGAATATAGTATAATAAAGCAGTGCGGAAAGCAAAGAAGCAGACATGGAAAACACATTGCGAGTCTATTGAATCGGTACCACCGTCATGAGAATAACGAAAGTAATGGTTGCTACAAAAGCAATCCACTTATGATGGTAAAGAATGAAAATGGCAAGTTAACGGTACATTAGAAATAATGTTCAAAACACACTTTCCAGGATCTATCATTACTGACAACAAGGTTGCCAACTTAAACAGTGTCAGTAAACAGGCAGTACATATTATCACTAAACAAGACTGGGAAACTGCGGGAAAAAAATAGTAGAGAACATAAAATCAAATGGGCCCTGAGTAAGATCCAATATTATAAATCTCCGGGTCCTGATGATTACTACAAAGGAAGCTGCCAATACTATATAATATAAAGCATATATTGCATTCGGATATACACCGAAGTAGGTAGTAAAGGTTTGTTAAGGTAGTATTTATAGCAAAACGTGGTAAAGATAACTATGAAGAAACAAAGTCATTCAGGCTAATAAGTCTATCATCTTTCTTATTGAAAGTACTAGAAAAAATATTAGATAGACACATTAGGGAGGGCCCACTAACAAGGATACTTTATCACAGACTTCAATGTGCCTATCAGCAGGGAAAGTCCACTGAAACAGCACTTCATCGTCGATAAAAATCTGAAATGGCACTGGAGAATTAAAAAATATGTGTATTTTTTTTTTTTTTTTTTATTTATTGTTCAACAAAACTTATAACTAATTTACAATATTTATGTTACACACCAACGGAAACCTTTAAGGTTTATGTGTTGTGCGTGAGTCGCAAACTTTTTTAATTTAAGTCATTTATTCAAAATATAATACAAAAATACAATATATATAATTTTAAATTATACGTTTGTACCTTATTAAATATTTTTGTTGTTAGGTCTTGTATGCTTGAGGAAGAACCTTTTAAACTTTGGTCTGTATTTACTTTCATTTTTATAAATATTCTGCATTTCGCTAGGCAATTCATTCAGGAACTTTGGTATCGAGTAATTTAGCAATCGCGTTCCATAGAAATTGTTCGCTTTGGGTAGTATATATCTGTTGTTATTTACTAAATGCCTAAGGTTATTTGGTCGTGAGTATTCTACCAATTGGATATTTTCATTTTCATTATATTCAGTAAGAATTAAGTATTTTATTTTATCAAAAACGTTTATTACTTTACAATATTGAAATAGACCTTCATCATTATTTTTAAATTTTCTATTAATGTGATTTGGCACAATTTATAGATGTGCCAAATCACATTAATAGAAAGGGAACAATTTATAGGGCATATGATCGCACAACCTTTTTAAGGGATCGATAGTGTCTCCAAAAGACACGGCATGTAACCAACCATTTGTAGATGGATACAAAATACGCTAAGGGTACAGAATTGTTGTATCAAAACTACTCGGAGGATAACTACAACCAAAAGATGCCCACAGGGTGGAACGCTTTCTCCTTTACTTTGTAGCCTTAATTGTAGACTTAATTGTAACTAAACTGAATGTTGGCCCATATAAAACAATAGTATACGCCTAGTTATAGCAGTAACCGGTAAATTGTGGGTACAACAATTAGTGTAGCACAGAGGGCACTGGGAACTATTGAAGAATGATGTAATTTACAATAGGTATATATCAGTATACCCGAGCAAAACATCAGCATAGCTGTTTACAAGAGAGAAAGGTCTTATAGGATTAAATTATTTAACACAGTTCAGATCTCAACTACAGTGGTCAACAAAGGTAAAATATCTTGGAGTCATTCTGGATAAAAACCTTACATGGAAACTACCTGTTTACAGAGTTTTTTCTATTTGTCGATCGGCATATGGCACAACATGGGAACTAAAGCTTACAGTGATGAGGTGGTTATACGATACCATAGTGACACCAATACTGACGTGGAAGTATTGTATGGTGGCCACGAACTAAGCTGTAAAAAGGAGCTTGCGAAGTTTGCTTGCAACAAAGATTGGCTTGTATTATCTGTATCAGGCGCCTTTAGAACAACAACATTTGTTATTTTAATTTAAAAACCTTTACACGTGTTAATAGAAATAGAGGCTAGGAAATAACTCTTTCGTCACGGCAAACTGTTCACACACGTATGGTATTAATAAAAATCTCGACAGGATTTTAGAAAAGTGCGCTGACAATATTTCTACTATTCGAATATTCAAAATGAATTCATTAATAAACCACAAATAAATATCTCTACACTATGGGAGTTAGAGAAGATCCCAGATGCAGATTTTTTTCTAATGAGCCCGAGTGCATACAGCACCTACTATGCTATTGCGACGCAAGGGCCATGCAGAGAATGAAATACCTAGGACAGGCTTACCCAGAACCAGGAAGTTCTGTCCTAGGTATTTCATTCTCTGCATGACCCTTGGGTCTCAAAAATAAGTTTAAGGAGCCCCTCAAACTGAATGATGTCCTCAAATATGTCAACAATATATTTGAGGATGGGACAAATGTGCGTGGTGAAAAGGAATGGGGAACACACAAAAGATCCCACAGGGTCGAAGTGTTTTGACTGATGTTCAGCCCCAAAACATTAAGATAAGATAAGACAAGCAATCCAATAATCCATTTTTTAAATGACCATCAATCGCATTAACATAGTTATATGGATCGACATCTTTAAGGGCGTAAACACTAGTTGCAAAGTCGGTCCCTCCGGAGACACCCCGGAGAAAAAGGTACCAGCAAGTAAAAGAGACCCTTTTTTACAAAAATCGATGCAGTAGTCTCCGGTGAATCCACAGACTAAAACAGAAACATGACTAGGTCGGTTTTTGCATCTGTATGGGCTATAAGTTATAGAGGCTTTCCTCCCGCCTAAAAAATCAATGTGTATACTCCGATGCTATTATGAGTCGAGAAAGTAATATATTTTTTTTAGTGGAGCACGGCATGTGACTTTGTATATATCTGATGTTCAGCAGATCTACAAAGTCAATAAATCGATCAATACATTGTTGTTAACAATATTGATGGCTCCAATCCCACTATGCTGGCTAAATGATGCGGTTATCAAAATTGCTGTTATTAATTTCAAGCATAACTCATATGCCACCTCTATGTAAGCCTCTAAAATAGACTTTTATCTGCTTAACTTTTTTTAACTTTATATTAGAAGAACTCAAAAATCTTGATATTTCCTTTATTATTACACACTTAAAGGATACCCTCATTATATTACGACATATTGGTACATTGCTTGACCGTAACACTCTCCGTATTTCAATATGTCTTAGACTGGGGGCACCCTGCAATCTTCCACATCGCTATCAGTGTGGTCGACCAACTCGGCCACCACGGTTTGTCATGTTGCCGCAGTTACTGAAAGGTTTAAGCGGCACGCCAATCTAAAAATAATCATCCATCGAGCTCTTGCCACTATTCCGGTACCATCTATTTTAGAATCCAATGGTTTGTCCCGGAATGATGGCAAGAGACCCGATGGAATGACTTTAGTGCCCTGGAAAGGTTGGAGATGCCTAGTGTGGGACCCACGTGTGCCGATACATTTGCACCCTCACACCTTTCCGGGACTTCACAAAAGGTTGGCTCTGCCGCTGTCTCTGCAGGAAGCCTCAAACGGCGCAAATACTCAAATCTCACTGGAGAGTATGTATTTGTGCTGTTTGGAGTAGAGACCATGGGATCGTGAAGGCCGGGAGCCCATGAAATATTTAGGGATTTATTGAAACGTTTGGTCGAAACATCAGGTGACCAATGGGCTGGCTCGTTTCTCGGCCAACGTATATGTTTAGCTATACAGCGAGGTAACGCAGCCAGTCTTTTGGGCACCGTTCCATCTGACAGTGATTTGGAAGAAATTTACATGTTATTATTAAATTTTCTTGAGTAGGTTATTTTTATTGTTATTAGGGTTTTTTTTATTATTTCTTATTATTAGGTACTTTGTTTATTTTATTGTTATTGATAATTATTATATTAACTATTATGTTGTAAATGATACGGTTACAAAATGGGCGACATGGATGTATTTGCATTACGATTTTAATATCCTCGTTGCTATTGCAAATCAATTACCCGTCTCATAACCGAACCATGAAAGGAAACCCCCTCCACAATGTTGTAGAGTGTCGTTATAAATTTATACGAGTATGTATAAATGATCTGATCTTGTCTGACTGACTTACCTACTCATCATCGCTCAGCTGATTTGGATACTAGCCACCTTATTATTTAAGGGGCTTTTTCAAAATCTATATTACAACATAATGCAACGTGCTACAAATTCGTTACTTAAAATCTTGTTTGGAAATAAAATAATAAGCGAATCACAACTTTAAAATAAAAAAAAAGGGAGCGGAACAACAAGTTTGAAATTTTGTTTCTATCTACTTAAAATAAAATAAAATTTAAAGTCAATGTTACAAAAAGATAACAAAATTGTACCTAAGTATTATTAATAATGTATCTCGATGTAATGGATCCTCTGTCTTATTTTAGATGAAGGAACATTGTGATTGTATTCAACAGGCACTAGGCAGCTATTCAGTCTGGACGGACAGGTTTTACTCCCAAACCAATATTGCACTACTACATAGTGCTAGGCAGGACTTATGGTCTAAGAGATCTTCGCGAGGAACCTGCACAGTTCCCAGGGAGTATTTCTTATTGGAGCACGGCATGTTATTTGTATCCATCTGGTGGTGATCAGACAGACTTACAAGTCTATGATTGTTCTTAAACAACATTAATCGCTCCTAATATGCCGGCTAAATGATGCGATTACGAAATCGGCAGCGATAAAGACGAATTGCATTATGAGTATATTTTAATATACTCTTTTTTTTATTATACCAGTATATAGTGGTTTTATCATTTTATTTATATTTTTTTATTCTCTTCATTTTATTTTATATCTCCTTCGCTTTCAACTTTTGTAATCTGTTTATGTAATTATATATTGTGTAAACTGTAACTGTGATCATTGTTTCCTTTTTCTCCTGTTAGAGTCCCGGCCGAGTGGTCTCTTGGGCTCGAGCCCCAGGCAAAAGACCACGTTTCAACTTTAAAAAGTATCAAGGGTTGTTTTTCGTTCAGCATCAATAGCTTCCACTATTCTGGCTAATAGATACGACACATATGCGGCGACAAAGATGATTTTTATTATAAGTCTTTTTTTTTATTTATCCCGTGCATTTTAACCCACGGAACGCACTTTGTGTCTACCTAATTTTAAATAGACCTACAATATCCAAGAATGAAATCGATTAATGCATTGTTGTTTAACAGCATTAATCGCTCCCACTTTGCCGGCTAATTATTTCGGTTACGAAACACCAATTTGATATTACAAGTCTACTTTATTACCCACGCTGTGCTCAATTTTCGCATACACCAAAAAGAGGAGCTCAATATTTAGTTTTATCTAACTCCTACTAAGAATTATCGTCAACATTTCTAAGTTGAAATATTATTCGATTTTCACATTACATTTACCTACTACCAACAAACCTCCGCTATGACAGTAGACTAATAGATGTTTTTTTTGGCGTTGTAACGGTGGTCGTGAGTTCGATTCCCACCCATGGAAAAAAATATTAGTACGCTTTTCTATACCGTTTTTTATGGTCTGGGTGTTTATTAAATATAATATGTATTGTATCGTTGTTTCTGGTATAGTAACCACAAATTGCCCCAGCCTAGTGATTGGATAACTCTTTGCGCAACTGATAACAAGGTTAAGTAGATGACAACAAGACCGGAACTGGGATGGATTTGCTTTATAAAACGAGGCTAAACCATCATAAACACCGCAACAAGCTCGCCACTTGTTAGGTGCTGCTTCCGAATACAATCCGAAATGAGGGTGGGTTATCCATCCGCTACGCTGAGTGATGCTTTTTAAACGGTTCTCGAGGGCCAAAAGAAAAAGGCACCGTGATGTGTATTATTATTATATAGTACAAGCCTAGAGCTTAGTCTGTGGCTAGAGCAATATGTGTGATAATATCAAAAAACCTAAATCAATAAACATTAAAAATTACCTACTTCCACGTAATATTTTAATGTTTTTTGGTAAAACTGAAGTCTATAAACAGAATAAATAAAAAATGTTTACGCCAAGGTTTTTTATAAAAATATGGCACCCTTCCTTATCGACGCTACCGGGGCGGCCCAAGAGCTTGCGTGTATTTTAGACAAAAAATATATATCAATACAAAAAGGTAGCGCCGGCGCCGTAAGCGTCTTGGGTCGGACAAACTTGAGGATTATTTTATTTTATTTGTGATTCACTTTATTTCACTTTCTCTATAATTCTACCGGGGCATACCCTAAGACGGCCTTAATAGCGCCTATTAAAAATAAGTTAAACAAAATAAAAAATAATGCTACAAGCACCATTTGGCTACGACGCGTAGAAAATTTCGTAGCAAGTGCCTACTAAGAACAACGGCAGCATCTGTAGACAAAGAAACACAGCGATGATGGTCGTAGTTCCGGCAAGTAAAGGGCAACAACATAGCTTGACACCCTACTGCCACGCCCTCAATTATAAGCCAATCCCTGCCCATGATTGTTCACTGAACTTTTACCCTTCTAATTAATACACTTCAGTTTAAGATTAACATTATTCTTACTTGTTAGTTAAGTTGAAATTTTCTTAAATATCTACTATATACACGAGTACTTCGATATCGAGTATTAAAATATTAATGCGTTTGTTATATATTTTTTAAAGATAAATTTTCATTAATATAAAAAAAAACCAAATGAAATAATATTTAAATTAATAAATAATAGATTAGCCTACAAGACAAAAAATTTAAAATGACACACTAAGTCTCGACCCCGTACCGGCACGAAGGTTTGGCACAGCATCATTACATATTTGATATTGTTTGTTTATAGAAATATCTGAACAAATATATTTTGTCGAAATACCTTCTTTTTTTTTAAGCCTGAATATGGTCGGTATCTTCCTCCCTTGTATGGTTCGAATCAGATAACCACCTAGTCTTATACAAGTTGGTTATATAACGTGCATTCGGTTGTATAGTATTTTTATCATATAATAAAAAAAAAAAATCTTATGCGTGATTAATAACTATATCAATTACATAGAATTGACATAGTTTTTAAATGTTAAACCTAATCGGTAAAATATAGTGTTGAAGAAGATCGCTATGGTCTTATATACGAGCATCATTTTAGTAGGGTAGAATTTATTGCTTATATTTATAAATCAATGTTTTCATCGACCGTTTATGACCTTATTAAATAAATACTTTATTTTTGCCATTACTTTTATTTAATTCTGTAACATATATATTTAGCTAAGAGTATGGAATGGTGGTATGTACCTATTATGATAGTGAAAAGAGATAAATAAAGCTGAATTATACTATGCATAAATAACCTCATTGCTTTATTATCAAATATAGCTTTAATATAATCACATCCTGAATGCAAACCAACAAGAAATCGGTGCAGTATTTTACTACCAATTCTGAAATATGTATAAATAGATCACTTGAAACATATTCACGTTTAAAGAGGTCATAACTGATAATTGGGTAAATATTACCCTAGGAAAGACACCAAGAAAGATTACTAATTACCCAGTTAATGAAATATGAAAAAACTATCGATTAAGAGCATCCAAATTCACTTGCTTTTATGAAGAGAATTATTACAACAGCCGACAATAAATATAATAATATGCAGGACGTTTCACACATATTTCCCTGGTCACAAACAAGGTTCTAGGCATGTACTAAGCATAACAGACAATCAAATAACGATACTAATTTCTATTATATTCTGTGACTATAAGCTGTTTAGTAAAACATACTAATATCGTTTTTCCTTGAGTGGGAATTGAATCCACGATCTCCGTATGCAACGCCAAATGCGTAACCACTAGACCATAAAGGCGGCTGTTATATATTTACTAAAACAAAGCAGTAATGCGTGTGTTGAAGACAGCTTAAGCTTGCTGATTGTTGGGCCTTGGTTTACCTATCCAGCAGCGGCAAATATAAACTGTGTCAAAGAATAAAAATTCGGAAAGAAAGGCTTTTGTTTGTAATCAAATGTATCCTATTCTTTTTTATTGATTTATTTAGTAGACATTAAAGTATATTTTAAAACATTTATTATCATTTAAATGCTAAATAAGTAATATTGTGTGCATTATCTTTAATTTTTTTCACGCATTCAGTTACATAAACCATTTTAAAATAAAAAGGTAGGTTTTATTATTATAATTAATGTCCGAAAAATAAATTATTCTTTTACAAAATAAAATATTATCGTAATGTGAGAATAAAACGCCTTCAAGCTTTTTAGGTGGCAAAGTCTATCTAAAACATGAGATTAGCGTAACAAAGTGATCATGGGCGTCACTAAAAGGTAAAAATAGGAATTTCACTATTATCATAATGAAAGACAATATAAAATTTTACACATTTTATCACAAATATACTTATGGGCAAGATAAATTTAAAAACGACGGGTCTAAAAATCAGGAGTGCAGCAATCCTACATTTGCCTATTGTGTATACCAATTACAGCCAAAATTCATTTGTCTGGAGGGCGTGTCATTACTTTAACAATAGTTGTCTTGATTTGGATCTTTTTTGTAGCAAACCTTCTTTTGCGCGACGATACATGACCAGACTATTCTGCGATAGGCATCCTATATAGTGAATATCATTCAATATTGTTGTTGTAGCTTACTTAGTTATTTTAATTTTGTATAACTGTTTTGATTCAATAATTTTATTATTGAAAAACTGTGTTAACTTTTAAGTGGCCATTTATTTAAATATTTCATAATTATGTAATTTTTTCTAGCCGTAAGTTTTCCTATAATAAAATAAAAATAAATATTTATAAGTAGGTATTACGAAGTCCTACAAATTAAATACCTATAGGCACTTTAAATGCACAATTAAGTACTTAAAAAAAAAAGAAATACCGATTGTAAATAATAAACAAATAAAAAATTAAACCAAAAAGAAGTTAATCGAAAATTGTGTTAAAAAAGTTGATTTAGACAGTCGCATTTCAAATCCCCCACGAGTGTTGTTTAGGGCTGTTGCACGACAAAGGCGGTTTTGTTGTCGCATCTTCGGCGGGCGCGCATGTCGGTGATCCCTCTGCTCCGCCCCCAGGCGTGGCCAGCGCACGCCGCCGCGTAGCCTTCCGCCCGCGTCTTTCCGATCCCTGTCCCTCGACTGCCACCGACTCTCTCCATCTCCACGGAGCCTCGCCGGACGCGGCACCTCACTATTATCCCGGTTTCCTGTCGGTGAACGCTCGCTCCGGCTCCTCCGATATATCGATTTGTTTATTTTTTTCCCGCTCGACGACAAATAGCTCGGACGTGACCGCTCTTCCGAGAGTCGTCAGCAGCAGGAATCGGTTTCCGGGTCCCGCGATCGGTCAGCGGTGAACGGGACGTCCTCGCGTGACGGCACACCTGGCCTGGCTTGGTGAAAACTGACCCCGAACAATGAAAGTGAAATGTGAAAATAATTTATACAAACATTTTTCATCGGTATCTATAAACTTTCTTTTTCTGTCAAAACAGACTGTGACCTTATTCTACTGAACGGTGAGCTTATTTAATTTATTTTTTATTAAGAATTAAAATTATAATCTGTTTTGTATCATTTAAAAAAAATTATCAACTGCAGACTTTATTCATCATTAAACAGAATTTACCTTATTTGTTTTGATCAAAAAAATTGCTGGGTTATCATAATGTTATATTTTATGTTATTTTTATAAATAAGCTTCCAATAAAAAAACAAATTATTAAAATTGTAAAAATAAACCACAAAAGAAATTATTAATGCAAGTTTAAACTAATTAGAGTTGTTTTTTTTCACATATTACTTTCGTAATTTCCAAATCCAGAAAAAACTAATTTTCCGAGTTATCAGATGAGTACGGGCGGCCTAGGTTCTCATGATGCGATATTTCGTTCTAAGGTCGGATATCCCGTTAACTCCCTTAGGTGTTTAATTTTCAAAAATATTGTCTAAGACAAGAAACTTCTGTTATAAATTGTGTCCGATGTCATCAGTCAGTTTTAATATTAACATTAAAATAATAATATAAATTTCTATAGTTTTTAAACAACACATTAAAAGTGAGAATGAAGTAAAAATGAGGAAGCTTTATTTAATCGCCTCGTAAACTTAAACGTCATTAATTAAATTGTAATTAATTAACGAGTAGCTATTATATAAATATTTTGTTTTTACCTTTTTAATGCTACAATGATAGTTTTAGATGGATATTAATTATTATTTAGTGTTCCTTATAACAAAAAAAAATCCTGGCTGAGAATATTAGCTTTGATTCAATTATGTCATATTAAAAAATAACGGTCTTAAGTTTTTGTTTTAAAAAAAAAATACTACTGTTCAATTAATTCACAGTTTATAAAACACAATAGAGGGAGGGATGCACCATATATTGTATTTATTGATATATATATTGCCCGTTACTGTTATGAGTTTAAACGCGAAAGAATTCATCATTATTCTATTAATAATGATCCTAGATAGAGTCATTCTACGAAAAAAATATAAAAAAAGCGCTAACGGATTGATGCGATGAGATGTGTTGCTAAATATGTGATTATTTCGATAGGTAATGTGCATTGCATTCGACTAACACCGATTGGGTATGAATAAGCTTTCTTTACTTTGGGCCCAAAAAGCTCTAAAGGGCGTAGAGTTATTGTAAGAAATTAACTTTTTTTTTGTTATGCACGTTTATTATTATTAAATTAAAAAATAGTTTATTCATGCAAGTAGAATTTCAAAGTTACAATTATCTTTGAGCTTCTCCTTTTAAGTTTTAGAAAAACCTGTCTTAGGATAAAGCACACTGATTCAATTATTGATAGAACATGGCTTATGATGATCATTATAAATCTAAAACAAAACAGCAGTTAATATACTGTATACATCACCACTACATATTAAATAATATCTTCCGACAGTAATATCGGTTGCTGTATTTTCTAAAGCAGTAAATGGGTGGTAATGATCGAATATCGACCATGTACAAAGAAAATCTCGAAAAACGAGAGGAAATCTCCAAGTTCTTCTCTTGCACCACGATAATGCTCTGGCGTCTAATTAATCCTTAAGTCAGAGAGATAGTATGGCTACTATCCAAGACACTATCTTTTAATTACTTCAGAAATTCTCCATATTCACCAGACCAGTCCCTAATTTATGTCCCGGTCCCTGAAATTACTCTGATCTTGAATAATATGAACAGTCTAATACTACTTAATTGACTGACGACACCGCTGACAGTTTATAACAGCAGTTTATTTTATAGATATATATAAATATAAGAAAAATTTTAAAAAAAATTAACACCTAAGAGAGTTTAAGGGATATCCGACCTTAGAACGAAATAACGCACTTTTTTTTAAATTCTTTATTGCACTAAGAAGGTTTGTACAAAGGCGAGCTTAATGCCTTAGGCATTATCTACCAGCTAACCTTTAGGAGAGTGAAAATTGTAATATAGGGTGCACAGATTAGTATAAAGAGAAATTAAAATACATAAACTGCATAGATACAATCATATAAAATACATAAATAATATAGCAAAAATAACATAAATATATGTTAAAACCTAACCTAAATTATGATAGTGAGAAACGAGTAATTTCTTAAAAATGGCGAGAGACGGAGACTGTCTGATGTTTAGGGGGAGCAAGTTTCACTGGCTATGTGAGCCTAGGCCCGCCTAATCTAATAATATTTGTTGGGGAATAAAAAAAATATACATTATGCAATGGTATATATATTTTTTTATTATTGTCTTATTTGTTTGCGCATCTCGTAAAAGCCACTAATCTTTCAATATCGAATTACTGAAAGATAAAAAGCGTTTTAAAGTTTTATTTGATAAAAATCTATCCACAAAATATTATGCTTCATATTAGCATATACAGTAGTACATACTCGTACCTTCAATATAAAATCAAAATATAGGATATAGTTATCTACCATGTAAATAGTTAGTCAGTTTTGATTTTGCAAAATAGTTCAATAGGGATTATAAATAAATACATAACTCTCTACCTATCACTTAATACAGGTGTGATAACTATAATACTAAATATAAAAAATACTCATATAAAAAAATATAAATATCTACTAAAATATTTTTCTCAGTTGATATAGTAATAAATATAAAAAGTAGGTAATTAATTAATTGGAATAGGAGATTTCTTTATTTTATTCTTAATTTTTTGATACTCATTAAATAATTTGCTCAGTAAATACGTGGTGTGATATATAGTTTATACGTGGTGGCCGAGTTGTTTAGACCTCAGCCTTAAAAATACTACAGTTTTTAGGTCCAGGTTCAAACCCTGGTTTCAGTATACCAATTTGTAAAAATATTTACATGGGCTTATTATCTATCCAAATATCGCAACGAGCTAGCTATTTGTAGACTCATTTATTTTTATTTTTTTATTACACAAAATTGTACATAGCTGAGCTTAATATCTTAGGCATTTTCTATCAGCTAACCTTTGAGATAGTGAAATATGCTTAGGATGCACAACTTTGCCTACTAGGTGGGATTAAAACCTCTCTGCTGGATACCCTGGGGCCGTCTAGAAGATATTTTTTATTTATTTGCTCTAGAGGAAATATAATATCTTAAAACGTTTTTTATTATGCTAGTGATAACGGAAATTTCAATACCAACAAAGTTTAGATTTATTATCCAAACTACAGATTTCGATCTTATATCATGATTGAAACAACATAGATAAAGTTATTTATCATCCACTTGAGTTATATGTATTGCCTTGAAGGGGATGTAACAATAATAATTAATGCATGCTTGATTTATGTAAACATTATTCGTGGCAGTAGGTACAGCATAGCTGACGGGGCTGCCTGGTAAGACCTGGATTTATGGCACTATGGTAATACAACGGCTAATATAGCTACTTGCAGCGAATACATTTGCGTGTGTTATGGGAACATGAAAATCGTTTGTGTTGTTTGTAAATACCGAAGGTCTTGTAGGTTAGCTTTTTTCACTCCGGATGAAAAATGCGGGGTGTTTTATATATATTTTTTATACCTCTTTATATTTGTTAGCCTGTGGTATCGTAGTCTAAAAATACGTGGATTAATTTATCCAACCCTATCCAACAAACAAAAATACACAAAAAAAAACAAATTGCAATACATTTTGCAATTGCAAAATGTATTGCAATTTGTCCACGTAAGGAAAAAAAAAGTAACACGTATCGTTAGGTGGTGACTATCTGCCCAGATGAATAACTTCTCCTATAGATATCTACTGGTCCAATTTATTTTAAAATGCGATATGTATTTCTTTTGTTTAAGGTGAAACAGAATTGATCACCTATTTATTACCGGATATGGGCATCAATTCTAAAATCCCATTTATAAAGGAAGTTATCTTTGTCCAAATATTTTATTTTTTGAAAGAATGAATATTTATTTACATAATTTAAAATTTGTTAATTATTATATGTACACAGTTTCATCTGAATCTACATGAGGTGTGCAAAGTCATTATTTAATGCAGTTCAATAAAATTAGTAAAGTCATAGGTTATAAAAAAAATATGTCAGTAATTAATTAATTCACTATAAATAGTTTCTGAAGTACTATGTTACATTCATCAAAATATCCATTTAAGCTACTTCTACATACATACATATCATCACGGGTGCCTTACGGCGCCCGAGACCGCCTAGACGACCCAGCGGAGGGGTTTTAATCCCACCTCGTCGTAGCCGATGGTATGAATCTACACCAAACAAGTGGCTAGTTCGTCGCGATGTTTTTGAATAGACTCAATAACCCATCCATAAACTAATTCTACTTATGAATTTACGCGGATTTTTTCCTGGATAATTCATGCCTTAAAATAGCAATCACCCTAGGATTGGGGTGCAGAACATGCCAACCCACGCGTCCATATGTGGTTCTCCGGTCAAAAGTGACGGCCATTACGGATTTAGTTATAACCAGAGTGCTGGTAGCTTTCCCTATTACCATGATCTAAATGATACCAAAGAGGGCGATATCAGTAGTTAATTTTCCATAATATATTCTTAAATGCTTAGGTTCAGATGGAAAGAGACCAGATGGGTTGACTGTTCTTCTTCTATGGCGGAGAGATGGTAGTTTAATATGAGACATGACATGTGAAAACATATATTATTATGCTTCTTACCATATTTAAAAGGCTTCATTAACATAGCCGGATGCAGTTAATTTTCCATAATATATTCTTAAATGCTTAGGTTCAGATGGAAAGAGACCAGATGGGTTGACTGTTCTTCTTCTATGGCGGAGAGATCGTAGTTTAATATGGGATATGACATGTGAAGACATATATTATTATGCTTCTTTCCATATTAAAAAGGCTTCATTAACAAAGCCGGATGCTTTGTTAAATCTGCTGCTAAGTCCAAAAACTTTAAATATTCATTTTTGGATCAAAACTATTACGTATAAAGTTCAGGAGCCTTATTCTACTAATTTAATTAGATATTAACTGCATATCAAAATTAAAATTTGACATATTTCCCATACAAAATGTGTAAAATTTTGCCTTTGTTATGCAGTTGATATTTAATTAATTTAGTAGAATAAGGCACCAGGAGTTTTCGGTTTATAGACAGAAAGATATATAATATAGCTTTTTGTGTGTTTTTCAGGAGACTTCTGCATAGATTTCTTGTCGTGGTAGTAGTCTTCTTTTAGTGTGTGGATGAAATGGTTGGTCGGATTGACGATAAGGTAACGAAGATATACTCGTAATTCAATCGTCGCCGGCCATTTCGTAATCGCATAATTTAGCCGGCATAGTGGGATCAATTGGCAATAATTATTGATCGACCCCATTCACTTTATAGGTCTGCTCACCACTAGGTAGATAAAAAGTCACATGCCGCGCTCTTATAAAAAATATATAATAAAATATTTCTTGGCATGTGTAACCAAATGCATACTTTTTTGACTCTTTATGTAAAGCCCGTAACCGCCTCCATAATCTAGTGATTGCGCTTTTGGCGTTGTATTTGGAGGTCGTGGGTTTAATTGTTACTCATGGCAATATAATATTAGTATATTTTTATATACAGATTGGCATGGTTTGGGTGTTTATAAAATATAATATATATTAGTGTCGTTGCTACTTGTACACATAGTAAGACCTGAAGCTTAGTTGGTGACCATGTTGAAAAATATCCTATATATTATTATTATTATAGCTTTTAATTCAAATAAATATATTACATTATAAAAAAATATTAAATAAATATATAACATTGAATTTGAAGTAAAGTAAATATACATTGATATATTATTATTTTTGATTTTTGAGCGCAACTTATAAAACAAATCTGTTAATACTTTTGATGTGAATAAATAAATAATAAAAAAAAAAAAATTAATTACTTTATATGAATATTTGACTCTACAATAAAATTACAAATTTCCATAAAAACTTTCATCTCCTATTTAACTCCTTAGGGACTTAATGCTCAAAACTAGTTTCTTAGTAGAATAGTTAGATTAGGTTCTTTGTAACACTACAAGAACTATTGTAAAAAAAATCGTTCTTAAGTGTTATAAATAATGTACATTTTGGCGTATAAATATTGAATATACATTATAACCCATATAATGAATATGAAGGCCTCACACTCATTCCTTGGTCGGAAGGAAAATCACTGTAATGGGACGCCACTTACCTATGCGCCATCATACATTTCTGCCACGTCGAAAATCCCTGGTTCAGCGGCAAGCATGGCTGAGCGGCTGAAGTACAGGGAATTAACAAAATTATCATTTCGTACAATTTGGGGTCGAAACTTCTGGAACCTTGGGAACCGAGGCTCGCGGATTTATCCGAGACCTCGGAAAACGAGTTTCCTTGAAATGTCGAGATCCCAAATGCCTATTTAAAACAAAAAATGCTACGTAATGCTAGCGTATTACGTACCCTACCAAGTGGCGCCACATACAGTGTTTTTTTCATTAATTTAAATTTAGTTTGGTTTTATTTTTCTATATTTATTTATTTTATATTTTGTAATATTTTATATATTTATTTATACTTTAACCTATATAATACATTTCTTAACAAAATTATAAATAGATGGGAATTAAATAAATATAAATATATCATAAATATATATATTTGTAGATTTATCTACAACCCCGCTATAATTAAATCAGATTATTTTTTCACCCTTTTATTGAACAGTATTTTTGAAAAACATAAAAGTTGTTCTACAGGGAGATTCATGGCGCTTGGTAACGAGATATGTCACCGTAACTTTTATAAAAAGCGCCTACGACTGACGTTATCTGGCCGGGTGTCAGTGCCATACAAAGTTACACAGTCAACATCAAAAGTTGTTAAAATACATAGCTTTACAAAACTCGTTTACATTATTAGAAAGTTTATTTATTAAACAAAAATTGTACAGTTTCATAAAAAATATATAAACTTTTAATGTTTATTTTTTTATTTTTTATTTATTTATTAATAAAAATAATACATTAAAAGAAAGTTTATTTATTAAACAAAAATTTTACAGTTTCAAACTTGAACTTTTAATGGATTTTTATTTTATTTTTAAATTTATTTATTAATAAAAAAAATGCATTAAATTATATATTCAAATCTAATTGTCAGGTAATTTTTGTATGCAAATAAACCAAAAACTAATGGCTTTAGATGAAACCAGGTATTGAATGATAATGATTTAATGGCATAGTGCCTAAAATATATATTATATAAATAGTCTACACCAACTAAGACATGTGTTAATAGTTCTATAAAAAGTCTTGTATTAATTATTTATTCTATGAAAAGTTACAGCTTTTATTATATTAATAATGAGCATAAATTTATAAAGACTACGACCTAAGACCTGCACAAAATAGCTGCGGTAGTTTATGAATGCAAAGAGCAGAATAGATGAACAGTAAAATTTAACGCTTCTTGGAAGAAACCAAGAGTTAACTTTACTGCAGCAACTTAATAATGGAGATAATTAAGTCTTAAAATACCATTTCATTAACTCATCACTTTGTATTAGCTTACCTCATTATATTAGACTGCCTCTGTTCGTTGTCTAGTAGTTTCGCTGATGATGTTGTATTCGTAGGACGTGCATTTGATACCTTCATTACATATATTGGTACATGTATTAAGTAGTATATATCTATATGTATGACTAGTATCTCATACGTACTCTCTTTCGCCCGAGATCTTGTGAAGTACGGACGTGTTTTTGTGTTCGTAAAATAAATATTAACTATTTACTGTAAAATACACCTTAGTTTAAGTGTGATAAAGTTTAATCTCAGTTAACACAATTATTCGATAGTTACATCGTTTCAATTTCTTATATACCCGCCACGCGAAATCGATCGGTGGCGCTGCGCTAGCTTTCCGAGCTACCCTGCCTTTGCGCCCGCGCATTTTTTATTTTTATGCATTATTATTATTATTTTATTTTTTTTCTTCAAGAAAATAAAAAATATATATATTTGCAATGAATAAGTCGGTGTCGGAAACAGACGTTGCATTTTTAAGCGCAACAGACAAAACGCCAAACTCTCTTACCAATCTTAGCAAAAGGAGAAGAAAGGATAATGACAGCTCAGATTTAACTACTTTTAAGGACGAAATGAAAGATATGATCTCTAGTCTGTTCTTACGCCAAGAACAAGAATTAAAGAAGATCATCGTTTCTCAAAAGGAAATACAACAAACAAACTTTAATATTGAGAAATCAATCGCTTTTCTATCTGCGCAAAATGAAGACTTAAAAAAGAAAATTTCTCAGCTCGAAGGGCAACACAAGGAAGACAGTAAACAAATTTCTTTGTTAGAATATAAAATAGAAGAATTGCAAAGAGACAAGCGCAAATCCTGCTTTGAAATAATTAATGCGCCAAAAAAAGAAAATGAAAAAATAAATGATCTTATTGACATGGTCACCTGCCTCTCAAAGAAGGTTGGCGGTGATATTTTGAAGACTGACATAAAAGATATATACAGAGTGCGCAGCAAGAAGGATGGGAGTCTGAATACAAAAATAGTGGTCGAAACCGCGTCAACAATTCAGAAAACTGAATTCCTAAGGACATGCAAACATTTCAATATAAAACAGAAAAACAAACTATATGCCAAACATCTGGGATTTCATACCTCAGAGGATACCCCCATATTTATTACCGACCACCTGACCCCCAAAGGATCACGGTTATACTTCCTAGCACGCGAACTTGTTAAAGCGAAGGTCTATAAATTTTCTTGGACAAATTTTGGAAAAGTATATCTGCGAAAGGACGAGGACTCTCCTATCATATTGATAAAAAATGAAGACCAGGTGCAGCGCCTTTTCCAGGATAAGTGACTGTTTTTGGAACCACAAATTGTTACTTATTACCTATATAATGTTTACTTATTAATCACTATACTTTTAATAATACCTACTATGTTGCATGTTTCTATTAAACATTATTACTTGGTAAATACACAACTTCAATACACACTCAATCTTAACACAACTTTACAAAAAAACAAATTTATTCACCTAACATTCTATATTTATTACACACTCTTAGTTTACAATCTGGTAGTCTCACTTAAGGAAAACAGAATAGCTTATTTGTTTTTTAATAATAACACTTACCCTTACTTTAATACAATAAACTTCCACTCTCATAAAATATACATAAAACATTTTCACAGTCAGTACTGGTTTTTATTTTATTTAATATTATTTATAATAAAATTACTTTTTACTGCATCAATATTAAATTCTTTATTAACATGTTCTACCATACAAACAATCAAGGACTTTGTAAATATTGAGAAAATGAAGTATAGTATCTATCATTATGATTTTGTTGCGTTGTATATGCTTTACTATATATGTTTTATATACTGTACTATATTAAGTTATATCTCAGTCTTGTGTCTGAAACAACAATTATATATTTTATTATTATACATTTTACTTCTACACATATTGTTCTTACTAATATACCTACAAATTAAAGATTTTCAGTTTGATGTGTTCAACTATAATTATGAAATATATAGATGCGTTCTATATTCTATTGTTTGTATTAAAGAATATATAATGTATTTAAATTTGGTATCATATAAATTAGATAATGAATAATATCTTTAATATAAATAATGAATTGGATAATGTCAATGTGGCAAGTGCAGTTCGGTCTCCTGTTGAACAATGCGGCAAAATGATTAAAACCAAAAACAACCTAAATATAATATCCCAAAATATGAGAAGTATATATCGGAACATTAATGACTTTGAAATTATGACTGACGCCTTGAATATTAACCTTGATATTATTTTATTTACTGAATGTCGTCTCTCGAACTTAAAAAGCATTCCTAATATTTTAAACTATCACAAATTTAATACCAAAAATCATATGAATCAAAATGATGGGGTAGTGCTGTATATAAATAACAAACTAAGTAACTACTTGGTAAAGGAAGAATCTCTAACAAATGCCTCCTGTCTATCAATTCAACTTGACTCCAACTTACTCATTTTGGGTATCTATAGATCTCCTTCAAATAGGATAGCGGATGAATTTGTTGTTTCATTGGACATGTTACTAATGTCATATAAATATATAAATAATATAATTATCATGGGCGATATTAATATACACATACAAAATAATAATACTGACAATAATTGCCACAACTATTTAAATATGTTGGCTATGCATGGGCTACTCCCTGGTCATACACTTCCTACCAGAGAACTTAATTGTCTGGATCACGTCATGATCAAGTCTAAATTTAAATCTATTGTATTTGTCTTGGACTCCTCTGTCACTGATCACGCCGCAGTACTATTAAATATTAATAAATCTTTTAGTAAATGCCCTGCTCCTAAATACAACACCAAACTTAATATACCAAATGCAATATCTCAACTATCTAAAATAGACCTATCCTATTTATTATTACTAACAGACCCTAACGAGATAACAAATGTATTAATACATCAAATCACAAAATCTATTGAGGAAAATACAAGTAAAGTGTATCTTCCCAATAACAAACGTAACTCTAAACCCTGGATCACACCCGGACTTTTAAAATGTATGCGGAACCGGAATCGCTTACACTGCAAATCAAAAAAACATCCAGATGATACTATCCTCCGTATCACCTATTTAAGATACAGAAACTTTTGCAACAATCTTCTTAAAAAAATCAAACATAACTATGAACGCTCCCAATTACAAAGTTCGTCTAATAATCCTAAATCTTTATGGAGAACAATTAAATCTATCTCGAATATATCCAAATCAAATAATTCATCCTCACACTTACTAAATTTACAATCCTCCCCTGCTGAGTCGGTAAACTACATTAATAATTACTTTTCTAAAATTGGTAAATCTTTAGCCGAAAAAAATAAAAGAAAAACTACTGCTAACTCTCAAACGTACAAACCGGATCATATTCCTAATTTTACGCAGTCGTTTGCTCTTTTCCCCACAGACACTGCAGAAATTAAATTAATTATAAATAGTCTAGACAACTCACAATCTACTGGATGGGATGGAATTCCAACCTCATTTCTGAAACAGGCAAGCGACTTAATTTTACCAACTCTTACACATCTATTCAATCTTTGCTTTTCTACTGGAACTTTCCCTAATGCATTTAAGCGTGCTATTGTTGTGCCTGTACACAAGGGTGGAAACAGAGACGATATCAATAACTATAGACCTATCTCACTTCTACCAGTGCTATCAAAAATTATAGAAAAAATAATTAATATTAGGCTAAAAAACTATCTTACCGTTAACGGTATTCTACATGATCATCAATTTGGGTTTAGGAATGGATACTCAACAGAAGATGCCATTTTGCTATTGACTAAAGAAGTTATTTCTAAATTAGAAGAAAGAAATAAATGTGTAGGTGTCTTTTTAGACCTAACCAAAGCGTTTGATACAGTCTCTGTCCCCACCCTTTTGAACAAACTCGAATGGTATGGCGTTCGTGGGAAACCGCTGCAGCTGCTCAGTGATTATCTTCATAACAGATCTCAAAGCGTAAAAATTGATAATATCATTAGTTGTCCTACAAATATCACTTATGGCGTCCCACAAGGTAGTGTTCTCGGACCTACCTTGTTCCTCTTATTTATAAACGACTTATGTTATCTTGCTTTAAATAACTGTGAGATCATATGTTATGCTGATGACACTGTCCTGATTTTTCATGGCCCAACTTGGGACGAAGTGCGATTGAATGCCGAAAGGGGTCTTATTTCGATAAATAATTGGCTCAATCAAAATCTATTAACTTTAAACCTAACTAAAACTAAAGCGCTAAACTTCTCAATTCGTAAACCTGGTCTTCCTGGAGATGACTTTGGAATTGTATACCATACTTGTGACTACTTATCTAATAATAACACATGTAGCTGTAGTCATATTGAGATAACCACATCTATAAAATATCTTGGCGTTATGATTGATCAACATTTAAATTGGATTCCTCACATAAACTTTATTACAGAAAGAATTAGGAAATTTATCTGGGTGTTTAAAAATCTTAGGCATGTTACCACACCCAGTTTAATCAAATCAATCTACCTATCATTATGCAACTCTGTGATATCTTACTGCATATCAACTTGGGGTGGAGCAGCAAAAACTCATTTAATAGCGGCAGAAAGAGCTCAGCGATCTCTTCTAAAGGTGATGTTCTTCAAACGTTTTAGACATTGCACTTTTGATTTATACAACTCGTCCAAATTACTTACTGTTAGACAGACTTACATCCTCTTCTCTACTCTAAAAAGACATAAGACTATAGCTTTTGACGCAACTATTATCAATCCAAGAAAAACGGCCTCCTACTCAGTGATAAAATTGTGGAAAACTAGAACTATTTTCAGTACTAGTCAATTTTACTACCGATCTGCTTATATATACAATAAACTTAACGACATATTAAATATTTATCCCCTACCTTTGCGTAAATGTAAAAAGATTATAAGCGACTGGTTGTTGACATTAGACTACAGTGCAACTGAATCTTTACTTACCGCTTGATGCAAGCTAGGTGTTATATTTGCAAACATAATCCCACCCACTGACCCACATACACACATCCACACACACACACACACACACTCACACACACACACATAATCACATTACACACACACATAATCACACACATTCATAAACACACTTATCACAAACCTCATACCCACCACATACACGCACCCACTCATTACTAACTACTTTCTTATTATTACAATTTTTATTAAGATGTTTACTTATATCTTTTCATACTTAGTAATTACTTTAAAATCATTAAACTTGTATTGATTATTTTGTATAAAGAGCGAGGTACCTGTCAATCAGGTTTTTCTAACCTATGACAGGGCCTTTTTACTAAATATGATGTATTAATTGTATTGTTTAATGACAAATAAATATATATATTTTTTTTTTTTTTAGTATACGATAAGGGAAATTAGTGCGTATATTAAAACAGCATCAATGATTAAAAAACCCACTGGGTATGCTAAGACCGTATAGACTATAGACAGACTCACGCGCATTTACGCTTCGGGGTGATGAATAAAACTAATATAGTCGTTTCTCAACTGGGACTTTATACAATAAATATATTATTATATAAGGAAAATTAACACATTTGCGTTTTTTTTTTGCTATGGGTGGGAATCGAACCCACGACCTCCGGATACAACGCCAAAGGCGGAACCGCTAGTCTATTGAGGCGGTCATCACAGTTTCATATATTTTATTTTGTGGCCAGGGCAATATTAGTGTGCCACATATTTTATATATGTAGATCTAATATAATTTTTAATAAACCATTCTGTATGCGAGTTTTAAAAACTATGTGTTAAATTGGCTTATAACGTCGACTGTACAAAAGCGTAAAGCGGTATGTTTGTATTCAAATCCATGTAGAAATTCATGTATTTTCATTTGTTTTGTTTCCGCTATGCATATTTGCAACGGGTATCGGTGCCAAACCATTGCATATTATTTCAATGTTTCTGGCGCACTTGCGGACATATAAATACTAATTTAGGTGTAATTTCAACATTGTTAACAAAATTGAAATAGCTTTTATTTTTCATAATATCCCGGTTGTGGTGTCTTATTTAGTGCATTAAGTTGAAAAGTTATTATTATTGTTTGTTTACAATTTTAACAGATTATGCTTTACTTTAATCCATTTATTACTTAATGTCTTTTTAACTTTTAATTCTTAGATTTACATTTCTAGTAATTTTAAATGAGTTGCCTATTAAGGATAAATTATATTTGGAATTATAGTTTTTTACAGGTGCGTCCCATTTTTAAATTTCGACCTTTTTAAAACTTATTGAATGAGACATTTCTCATAAATCGCGTAAATCAATTTTATTGAAAAAATATCATTAAATTGTATTGAAAAAATCTCCCCAATAGTCATTTTTAAAAACAAATACTACCACTGTTGTGTTTATGCAAACGAATAGACTCAAAAACTACTGGACCGATTTAAAAAAAAACTATTAAAATGCTACATTATCACTGAGTAAATTAGGCTATATATTATTTTCAAAAATATTAGGCATCCATACGAAAACTTCAAAATTGTAACCCAAGGTGTAAAAAAAATACCTATACATTTCTTTGATGATAGAACAAAGTACTACAGATTTAGAGAACACATTAATACTCGTATGTACAAAAAAGTTCTTGGTACCATATGTCCAACTATTATAGTTAAACAACTTCTTTATTTATGAAAAGTTAATAGGAATCCTAGTTAGGAATCCTAGTAGATACTAGACCTTATTAGTACCTTGGTATTAATCCTTATCCAAATAAATCTTATTATGATAATTGAGGCTGTTTCAATACCTATATAATACTTTTATAATACTTATTTGAATTATAGATACTTATTTTAATTTCAATGTTTGAGTGAATACCTACAAACCATTTTTTTATTAAATCGATTCAATAACTTCTGAGAAATAAGAAACCCTATTGGATAGTGTCAACAAGATCTACAATCATAAAGTAGACTAGTAGTTCTCGAGATATTTGAAATGGACAAACAGTTTTACAGAATACGAAGTTCCACTATAAGGGTTCGTTTAAAGGTACAGATTTATTAGGTGAGAGGAAGGTCTCTATAACTTCGTTAGGCCGACCGATCGTTACGACCGCCCACACAGATGCAAAAACCGTCAAGTGACCGAGTCATGTTTCGGTTTTAGTCTGTGGGTTCACCGGTTTTTAGAAGATTACTGCATCGATTTCTTGTCGAGGTGGTTGTCTCCTTTCAGGGTGCGATTACGAAATGGGTGGTTGAAATGACGATAAGGCAGCGAGTATATTAAAATATACTCATAATGCAATTCGTCTTTGTCGCCGCCCATTTCGTTATTGTTTAAGAACAATTATTGATTGACCCCATTCATGAACTTTGTAGATCTGCTCACCACCAGGTAGATACAAAGTCACATGCTGTGCCCCAATAAAAAAATAAAAGATGTTTTAGTTAGGGACTTAAAGAAGAAAAAAAAGGAGCGCGATATCGGCGACGCGACGACGGGAAAACGTGAAATTTAACGCCAGTGATACCGCGGGGTATAGCTAATAATAATAATAAATACCCACACGGGTGCCTATTTGGCTCCCGAGAACCGTTTAAACGGCCTCAGGGTACCCAGCGGAGGTATTAACCCATCCTCATTTTACAGCTAGTAGTTTATAAATGTACAAGTATGAATAGTGTATTATAAATGATGATATTAACTAGTTGTTACAGATGTATTCAAGAGACAATTACACGGCAAATTACTAAATTGTTATTGCCATTCTATTCAACCACTTTGTTCCTTATTACCTAACAATGGGGTCTAGTTTAACTTGTATTAATTAAATAATTGTTATAAAAAATATATTCATATAATTATTAAACTGTTATCTATTTTAAAAAGGAGTAACAATTTAGGCAGTATATTTGTTTTTGGTTTCTATTTATTTTATTTTTTGTGTATCTTCTTCGTCCCATCTCAGGCCTAAATAATTCAAATTTCATTTTTTTGCTATTTTAGTAGCCTTGAAGTCTGAATATATTTTATAAACTTAAAAAAAGGAGGTAGGTTAGGTTAGCTAGGTAGCTAGTTGTTTACTATTAGTTAGACCCATTGAAATTTAGTCAGGATCTGATAATGGAATTGAAAGATACAAATTAAAAACTTTTCATGAAACAGCAGAACGTAATAGAAATTAGTTTATGTGTCTAGCAAATTAATATCGGTTTTGATTTTTTTTCCATATATTTTATATCATATGATAACTACTTCCAGGGCTACATCCTCTTTCCTCCTCAGAAACTAAATTCACAAGTGTTTAAATTTGTTTTATAATTTAATATCATATAAATTAAATTAGCAGACTTTATACTAGAGTACACGTGCATGTTACATATATAGCCCAGTGTGTACAATATTGTTGTATAATTTGCGAATGCGTCTCGCAGCGCGATAATCCTTAAGGTATTTCTCGATTAAGAAACATCATTCTTGTTAGTAGTGTGAAAACCGACATAGGGTATCAAGCGCTTGTACGGTCCATTTATAAAGTTTATTAGTGACTATTATTTCACAGCAAATTCTCTAACAAAAACTCTCAATTAATTAATAATCAAATAGTATTAATTTAGTGAACGTTATAATTTCTTTTGAATTAAAATAAATCAAATTGTGAATGATTTTTCTATATAGGAATAAGGTTGATTAATATTATTTATTGTGTAATGATCATGTATTTTTTTTTATAAAATTATATTTGTGGATGTTAAGAGATACTAGGCGGCGCGAGCACGTATGTGTAATATTTTTGACGCGTGAACTCTAGTGTTAATGCTGGGCGGCATTAACTACCAGTTAGACCTTAAGGACCACTGAGCAGTAAGTTATATAAGTGGGAGTATTATTTTGGCGTGGTATCCGGAGGTCGTGAGTTTGATTCCCAACCATGGCAAAAAAATTGTACATATTTCTATACAGTTTGTCATGGTCTGGAAGTTTATAAAATATAAAATGTATTAGAATCGTTGTTTCTGGCACACATAGTACAAGCCTAGAGCTTAGTTTGTGACCAATATGTGTGCAATGTCCTTTATATTATTATTATCTGTTTCGATATTTGAGAATCGGTTTAAAAGCTTTCATTTACAAATAACATTTTAGAAACTTTTATGTTGTTTGTTTTTTGTGGCACTTTGAATTTCTGGCCTTTGCAGTGGAAACTTTATAGGCCCTTGGTCACCTGATGCTCTAGCATTTTCTAATCTGTTGGAAAAATTATTAATAGAAAAATCAGGTGACCGACGTGCTAGAGCCTACTTTTTCCAACGCATAGGACTAGAAATTCGAAGAGGCAATGCGGCTGCAGTTCTCGGCACCTGCACGGCTTCAGAGGAATTAATGAAAATATACTCAATAATTTAATTATTTTATTTTTAGTTCTAAAATGATTGATTATATAATTATTAAATAAATAATGTAGAGTTACTGAGATAATAATTTCTTTAGATCTATCTCTTTTCCCCTTTTTTTTCGACAATAATAATCGTTCGACGCTAATATCTACTACTTTATTTCGTATTTTAACTCATCTTAACCGGTTTATCGATATCTCAACCGATATATCGGTTTCGGTCTGGACTACTTGATATTATACATTGAAAGAATTCCATTTCAATTAAAAACCTTAAAAGTGAAAAAACATTATTTGATGTAAAAATCAGTCATTTTTATCTATTTATAAAACTTTATTGCATAATACAAAGGCATATAGTTAATATATAAATAAGAGTTAATGCTTTTGGGCATTATCAGACAGTCAAACCTTCGGTACATTAGAACATTAAGTTTAGGTACGTGTACAATAAAAAAAAATAGTTTTAAGTTTTAGTTAATATAATAATTTATATCTGTGTAAATAAAAACATATATACTTATATGCTTTACAAATACATGTTGTATATACATACTAAATATACTACATACCATATAATATACATAAACAGTATAATGACTACTTCGACAGTTGTTGGGATTTATTTTAAAAGTGCTCCTGAACCATTTACTTAAAAATAAATATATTTGGATCATTTCTTATAAAAAGAGGCAGAATATAGATAGAGGCTTAATAATTATTAAATTTCTTATATATATATTATTGGAGCACAGCGTGTGACGTGACGAATTTGGATTACGAGTCTATATCCTCGCTGCTCAAAATCGTCAAATCAACCGCAGACGCACTCTGAAAGGATACTACCACCTCGGCAAGCTATCCATGCAATAGTCTCCTGAAAACCAGTGAACCCACAGACTAAAACCGAAACATGACAAGGTCACTAGTTGTGGTATCATAATAAATTTGTTTGACAACACTATTATAGTGCCTCGGAAAGACGTTAAGCTGTCTTTCCCAGTTTTACTATACCAACTAACTTGTAAAACTGTTTATAGATAATTCTACCCTGAGGCCGTTTAAACGGTTCTCGGGAGCCAAATAGGCACCCGTGATGGTATTTATTTTTATTTACTATCTAAATACTGCGATGATCCAGCTACTTGTTCGGTGTAGACTATGAATACCAATCGTCTATCAGTTAAGATTAGTTAAGAATAAAGCTCAACCGATGGGTACCCTGCGGTTAACTAGGCCATCCGAATCATGACACATAAATAAATCTATTATTTGGCCTTTAAATTTAGTATCAACAATATATTTAACACAAATCAATCTATCTGAGTTGGTCCAGAATGCATTCCCGGTTACAGCCAAGGTCTAGCGATGACCGCATACTATTTTATATCGGACATCCTCTTATTAAAATTAATAGGTTTATTCTATATGAAAATTAAGTAGTGACCGGGCTTACCAATTAGTAGATCCTGTCACCTCGTCCAATAGGTGTGCGGTTCTAAATAATTTACTTAAATTAAATTACACCGGGTAGGCAATGCAATTTATTTTTTGGGCAAATAGCCCAAAAAATAAATTTGAACCTTCCTTGAATCAGAATTAGGGGGACATGGGGTGCATTGATACATGGGGCACATATATACAGTGAATATACACGAAAACAAAACACGTTAGAAGAGCTGTTTGCCACACATAGGAAGGTAATCATATCCCTACACTTACACTAGCGCGGAGCAAAACGCTTGGCACGTGTAAACCTGTTTCTGACGTTCGCAACAAAATAAGTACACATAATTTATCAAAAAGTTAAGAAATAAGTAATTAATAAATAAATACCATAAAAATCAATAAAACTTGTTTAATTTGTAGAATATTTCTATGAATCAAAGTGCCCCAGTAATACATGTGTGGCTCTAATATTTTTTATGATTAAATTGGTTAATTTGACTTTGAAAAGTTAGTTAAATATATATTGAATAGATTATAATAATTAAATTGGATGTTACTATTAATAGGTCGTCTTTGATTGGGTCTAAGTAAAAATGGTACCAATGTGCCCCAACTCCCCCTATAGTGGCCTGTTTTACTAAAAACTTTTCTTAATTAAACTGACCCGCAACTTCGTGAGCGTGTTACTTAAAATTAAACTGTACCTATTATTGTTAAGGTAAAGTAAACATACTAACCATGGCTATCATGCCTGGCTGTCCATTGTATCACTGCCATAATAGGATATATAGGATTGCTTCTCGTGTAAATTATAATGAATTTAAAATGCCAATTGTGGATATAATTTTGGGTTTTAGTAAATACAATATAATATATATATATATATATATATTAAAAAAATATATATGAAAATAGAAATATTTTAGGTCAGTTTAAATTTTAATTGATTAAAAATGTTATATTTTATTTATTTAAATACTTTATTGCACCAAAAAGAGTACAAAGGCGGACTTATGCCGCTAGGAATTCTTTTCCAGTCAATCTTTGATAAATAAACAGTTAGTAAGTAGATAGGTAGGCGCAATAAAAAATAACTAAAATGAAACTAGATCGTTGTTGCACGGGACTTCGTATGCGTGTTATTTATTATAAACAAAAAGAAATGCCACGACCATCACCGACGATGCCTTACTCAATGGCGGCCGTGGCGCTATGAGGTTCAAAATTTTCAAATAGAATATCTTTTGATTCTGAAGGTCGATTTTGATAAAATAAACGCTAAATGTTACTCAGTTACTTAAACAGATTTTTTTTTACCTTCCATTACGTATTTCTCGCATCTTAAACCGTTGTTGTTTTAGAACTTTTAGTTTCTTTTTTTTATTTTCAAACCAACCCACTAGACATTGGCAAAATTACGCGAAATTCGTAGAGGCCATTAAATAAAATAAAAATAAAAAATGACCACGCACACCACTGGCACACGATTCTTTGAGGGTAGCCCGAACACTGTAGACGCGTGTTTATGTTATATTTTTCAAATTTAATTTTATTGAATATTATTGTGCAAAAGTGTACTAATTTTGTAGAATAAGCATTCGTATAGTAATATTAAGTGTGAGAAGTGTAACATTTACGCAGTGATCTTGGTGTTTGTGTTATCTCAAATAATCCCACAATCTTCAGTAAAATGGCGGTACCTATTTTACTGTAGATTATTTTTCCTTCTTCACTTGATATTGGCAAGACTATACCGTATGCTTACATACGGTCATGTCGCCATTCCTTTTTCTACCCTAGTCCTTTCCTAATTCCTTTCCATCCTATTATCCCTCTTTCACTAATAATAAAAAAATATTTTCATACTACCCACTTGACATTGGCAAAATTTCGTTTAATGCGAAGACGCCATTAATGAAAATAATAATAATAACCACTGGCACACACACTACGAGCACCAAAAATAGTACAAAACATAATACCACATACAAGAAGCAGGCAAAAGTTAGGAACATAATATATTATACAAATAATATACATTATTCTAGGCAATGTAGAGTACTGAACAAACTTCACCAAATTCTCATTGTATAGAAGTTGGTACGTTGGTACTACTGTTTGAAGCAGCCTAGTATACAATTTAACTTCCGGCCTTCACTACACTTACAAACTCAATATACTATATACATACATAAAAATGTAATATAATTTTTATATTTTGTTATCAGTTTATGTATCACTATATTAATTTTATGTTAAACTATTTTATATTATTTATAATGAACTATAATATATTAACACCTCGATGAACTCGCCACTTGTTCGGTGTAGATTCAAAATTACCATAGGCGGCGACGATGTGGGAACAAACCTTGAGGCCGTCTGTGATTATACCTATAAGCCCTATAATTATTAGATTTTTCTCGGTCTATAATAGAAATATTTTAACGAGCTCGTTTGGCCCCAGTTTTCTATAATCATTTTGTTTATGTATAAAATAAATCTAAACCTTAACAAAATTAGGTGACAGGGATTAATGTAATGCGATATCACGAAAGTTTTCCACAAATAATGTGGCTTTTAGCTGATTTTTATTATAAATTAATTCGATCACAGTTCTATAAACTGGGAGATATTAACTTAATTAATAAAATATTATATCACAAACGTGTAATATGTGTTTAATAGTTTAAGCTTGTGTACCGCATTGTTATATCTAGACGACATGCTTTCCTGTTCCAAATGTAAGTTCTTCTTATGTTCTTAGAAATAAAAGCCATTACAGCTTTTTCGGTGAGCTTAAAATTTCAGAAGTCGCACCGTTAATATTTTTACTAAATTCCAAAAAAAAATGTACTCTTTAAATCTTACATGTAATCATCATCTACAAATACTGCCCGGGTGCGATTTTTGAATGTCACCGATATGTTTCATATCACCAATGAGAAAAATAACATCGATGACTAGGAAATCACGATTTATCAAAAGTCATATGTGTCAAATAATTTCTCATTTACAAAAGATACTTGCGATTCGTTACACGAAGAAAATATTGTTTGTCATTCTTGTATCTCATAATAATTGACATTCTGGGCTAAAACATAAAAATTCAATGGTGGAACGGAACTTAACATACATTATTTGTGTGATTATTCTGTCATCGGTGACTTTATATACGAGTGGTAGGAGGCACTTGTATTGATATCATAGGTAATGATAGGTATGATATTTTAGTCACCCGATGAGGTTCAAAAATACTAGCTTTGGAAATCGATGGCTTTTTTGACATTTCAGTAATATTTAGTCATCCGCATATTCAAAAATCGCACCCCTGGTCACAAACTAAGCTGAGCTTGTACTATATGTACCTACCAGCAATAATGATACTAAAACAATTTATATTTTAAGACAAACTGCACTGAAAAACTGAACTACTATTATTATGCCATGAGTGGGGAATCGAACCCATAAAACCAGGAAACAGCGCCAAAGGCGACCACGGTCAAATAGTTCTAAACCACAATGTTTTCTTTAGATCCAGTTAAATCTCACATTTTTCTTTACTTGTGCGTGACTTGTTTCGACAGGAATATTTCATAGTACCTATAGGTGTGATGTTACCTACCCGTTTTAGACGTTATCATGTACTACTATTACTAGTACCAACCAAACAAACTACATCACGAGCGTGCAATGTCTTTATGAAATCTATTAGATGATACCTATGCACGAGAAGCTAATTATAAGTATTTAATTGCCCAAAATGTCACTAAACATATATTTTCGATAGTGCATTATAATTGATATGCAAATTAATTTCATGTTTGGGTCATCATAAATAACACAAATAAAACTATGTATTTTATTAAAAATGTATCGCAAAAATTTCAATGATCAAAAATGGTTAACAAAACACATGCGCTAATAGAATTTTCACGTCACGACAATTTTTTACCAATCGTGTGTCTTGTTACGTAGTTTTAATTGAAGAATGAATTGATCAAAGTTCTAGATACTGTGCTGAATTATTTACTGTTGTCACGCGGTCTAAGGAAATGCGATATATAATTTGAGAAGACAATCTGCTTCGGGTAAAATTCGGACGCAGGTATTGTAAACAGATAATAGTAAAATTTTAAAATTTACTGGGAACATCCGTTTAATATTACTCACTGATACATTACCTTTCTAGGTAAAAGATTTTTTATAGGTAATCTTATAATCGTAAGTATGTTTTGAATTTATCGATTTCAAACAAAACCTCATAAAATGTACCTTAACACGTCACAATTTACATCCCTGTAACCCTACCCATTACTCTATACGCTGCAGTTTATTCCCCTGCCTTCCAATCACGCGATGGACCCGGCACCCGCACGGTGAAGTCATGGATAGCTAAGAACATTGTCTCATATATATAACTAATTTGATCGGGGAGACTTTTTGTTCAGTATGGTTTGCTTCCATCTTTATGCTTTACTATTTCGATCTGTCTACCTTACTATTTAGTTCGGGGTCTCTATAGTAACTTTAGAAGTTTAGTAGCATTAACTGATACTCATACGATTTCATGGCCAATTGCCTCCGTGATAAGTAACCGCCGTTTCTCGTTTATTTCAGATCCAAACGATTTTCGGGAACATTGATTTTAGATACAAAAACACCGCTTGCTATTTAGCTATTTAGCATACCGTCACCGAGGTATAGATTAAGAAAGTTAGCCATTATTAATGCTAACTTTCTTATCCTACTTTTACATTATCATGGGAATCATTCGGTATCCGAAATTATTTCGCTGATATTCTAATTATATACTGGTATTTTATAGCCTCGATAGGCACATGTATTTTCTAAATACA
Organism: Monopis laevigella; assembly: GCA_947458855.1. NCBI lineage: Eukaryota > Metazoa > Arthropoda > Insecta > Lepidoptera > Tineidae > Monopis > Monopis laevigella. The sequence continues at coordinate 18,898,967 of OX381576.1, forward strand.
GCTGTAAAATATATTTTTTTAGGTGAAAGGAAGGCCTCTATATCTTGTAGGTCGACCGATCGGACTTGTTACCACCGCTCATACAGATGCAAAAACCGTCAAGGTCATGTTTCGGTTTTTGGTCACCGGAGACTACTGCTTCGATTTCTCGTCGAAGACCCCTTAGTCTCCTTCCATAAACCGTTTTAAAACTTCTTTCCCATTTTTTTTTGTAAAAGCACAGTTTGTGAACTTTGTAGTTCTGCTTAACATTAAGAAGACCTACAAAGTTCATGAATGGGGTCGATCAATAAATTGTTGCTTAACAATATTGATCGCTCTCACTATGCTAGGTAAATAAATTGGGCGGCAACAAGGACGAATTTGCATTAAGAGTCTATTTTAATAATATCCTCGCTGCTTTATCGTTAAATCAATCACCTGTTTCATAACCACACCCTGAAAGGAGACTATTACAAGAAAAGGATGTAGTGGTCTCTTTGAAACCGTTGAACCCAACAATTAAAACCGAAACATTACTGGTCATTTGACGGTTTTTGCATCTATATGTAAAAGAGACGAGACCGGTCCCACTTAAAAAAAAATATAATATACTTTGAACCGATTTATTGTAAACTAAATGGCAGATGAAATCGTGGCGCACATCTAGCATAAATACAGCGATCACTTAAAACCCGAGATTTGAACGCATATATCACTTTACATTGGTCATTTATCGCCAATTGTCTAATAAGCATGAAATGGGTACTTGTTCAAATGGTAGGTATAGTAGTTCATTTCGTATTTGCTGGGCAGATAACGATTTTGTCGCATATAATAAGGTAATGTGCCCACTTCCTGTGGTTAAAGTGGCGAGCGCCGCTTAGCGAGTCGAAGTGCCTTGCGCGGACTATCCGATCATATAAACTGCCAAGGTTAAATATTACTTTTATTGCAGTTTTTTTTTTTTAATATTAATTCCGACGAAAAGGAGTAGAGTAGAGAGTTTTGTATATATTCTCAAATTTGATTACTTACATTCGCAATTTATTATGATTATTATTAGATCCTGTAAGTATTTTCCAGGGCGCAATGATCTCACTCAAGCTTTGCCGCTTTCTGCAGGTGTTCTTCTACACTATATTAATAGAAACTAAACTGCATTAATTTTATATTCAAGGTAATTATTTCAACAACAATAATTGAATTTACTATTATTTAGGTCATGGTTCAAACCCGGTATGTAAGAGTTTTATAAATTAGAGAAAATATTTTTTGACTAGTGCCTCGAAAAGCACGTTAAGCTTTTAGTCTTAGTTTTTACTGCCGACTTGTGAAACTGTTTATAGATGTGAGCATCGGTTAAGAGAAAATATATAACAATAAAACCTAATTTCTGGGTACACTGAGGCCGTTTAGATGATCCCAGATGGGTGTCATCTGGGTTCATCTAGTCGGCCTCACGGCAACGCTACATATAATTTTAAATATTGAAGAGATATTATCTATAATATAATAATATTATATGTAAACATGTTTACACAATGTTCCTTGGTCACATACTAAAATATACAAATATACTTACTGTGTACCAGAAACAACGATACTAATACATACGATATTATATTTTATAAACACCCAGACCATGACAAACTATACAGAAAATCGTACTAATATTGCTTTGCCTTTAGTGGGAATAGAACCCACAACCTCCAGATACAATGCCAAAGGCAAAACCACTTGACCACAGAGGCATTTAAAAATAATCTATCAAGGCAAAACCTTGTAGGTTATAAAGAAATTAAAAAAAAATTACATAATTTATTTCTAAACATTTAGCTGAATCATTTAAATATTAAAATATGGCAGGTTACAGCGTAAAATAATACTTAAATTAAATTATCATAATATTAAGAGCATCCATGTTCGTGGTCAAATCGAGCAGTAAACACAAATTGGTTACACGACACATTTCCTTTGCGCCGGATATAATCAATTTGGACGCAGAACAGTGCGACGCGCGCGCATAGGAAACAGCACTGTTATTTGAATAACCATTCAAACGGACGGTAGTTGTCAAAAATATTTAAAGTATTTCCTTAAAATTTGCATAAAATAAAAAAAATCAGAAAGTGGGTTTAGTGTCAGTGTATGGTATCACGGAATGTGATACCATTTATTTAGTAATCACGGCGGAAGATAATGGTAAAATTTTGCGGATTAAACGAAAACGTACGTCAGATAATATGAGGTGAGATCTGATTTTAAAATAACTTGACAGATATAGCATGTTGATATCGTGAAAGGCCTTAGTTTTACCTCTTTATTATATACAGTATTCTACACGGAAGAAATAGCAAGCTTTAGCGAGGTTTATACATAGTTTATAAACTCCGACTACATAACATATTTTCTGAGGCGAGCAGGGGCGAATCCAGGAGGTTTGTTATCGTTTTGGGCCTTTGGGACTTTGGGCAAGAATTTTGTCAGAACTATTACTGAAAATATCCTAAATTGTAACATTGATCGACCGTAGCAGGTCATACTCATCTATAACCATATAAAAGCTTTAAAAATAGTAAATTAAATTTTCGGTAAATTTCAATGGTTTTTGGGAGATATGGGGGAATAAGAAGGTGCAGTTATATTAAACTTAGGTTACTGGACATGGAATCAGGAATTGACCTGCAACATTTAGGTGGGAGGAAGGTCTCTATAAATTCTCTAGGCATTCATTACCGACGCCCATACAGATGCAAAAACGGTCAAGTAACCCAGTCATGTTTTGGTTTTATCTGTGGGTTTACCAGCGGCCATATTCTGTTTCTTTTAACGTAATCGTTAAATTGTCAAAATAACGATTTCCGCTATTAGCGCGCTCTCCTCCAAATCAGACTAGTTTTTTAACCTTCGCTGATTGGAGGAGAGCGCGCTAATAACGGAATTCGTTATTTTGACAATCTAACGCTCACGTTATAAGAAACAGAATGTGGCCGCAGTTTTTAAGAGAGTACTGCATAGATTTCTTGTTAAGGCGAAAGTCTCCTTTCAAGATAAGATTGCAAAACGAGCGGTTTATTTGTCGATAAAGCAGTGGAATATTTAAATAGACTCGTAATGCAAATTCGTCTTTTTCGCCTCTCATTTCATAACAGCATCATTTATCCGACATAGTAGCAATCAATGCTGTTAAACGACAATATATTGATCGATTCCAATCATGGACTTTGTAAGCTTGCTTACCATCAGGTAAATACAAAATTACGTGCCGTGCTCTAATAAAAGGAGATATATGGAAAACGCGATAGCTGGCCACTTGTTCAGTACAGACTCAGAAAACCCTATGCTACGACGAGGTAAGGGAATAGTAGCCCCCCGCTGGGTACTCTAAGGTCGTCCGAGCGATTTTGTTAGGCCGTAAGGACCTGTGACGTTAGAGTTTTAGAGTCTAGGTACGTTAGAGTATTTATTTCAATCTCCAGAACTACAGGATTTTTCAGTTCTTCTAAAATATAAAATTATCTAACAAACAAAATCATTAAACAATAAAAAGACGTGTTTATATGTGTAACGCTCTTCACGTGTTGGCGGCACAATAAACGAAAGAGATGAACGTATGCTAAACCCTACGTATTAGTACAGGAGGTATATATTCTGTCATGCGTTTTGAAAAACTTACGGTGTATTGTAAACCCTCCACAGTTTATCTGTCGTAGCTTCATGACGGAGATTTGCAAAATCCTGTAAAGTTAAATAAATAAAATACTGAATACTAGGTAAACATTTATGTTTATTAATTTTACCAATAATAAAAAAAAAATAACCATTTATATTAATGTTTAGTCGAATCACGCGCGAAAACAATATAGTAATAATTGTTTTTCGCGCGCGGTCATTTAGTAAAGTTGGAATAGAATTTTTAATTATTTCTAACTGCTCTAATATATTTAAATGCAAACCTTTCTTTTGATTGGAATGTAGAATTTCGAATTTATTCCAATCAAAGGAAAGGTTTGCATTTAAATATATTAGAGCAGTTAGAAATAATTAAAAATTCTATTCCAACTTTACTAAATGACCAAATTAACATTTCCAGCTCTCCAATTCTAAATTTATTTAAACCCACACCCATGAACCATATCAACCAGTCCTGAAGATGCCTCGTTAAGAGGCGAAACACGTGTCGAAGACTACAGTGTTCGTTAGTTGGTGATATTTCTTTGTGTTGTTACATGTAAGATATCATTTAATACACCAACATTATAAGCGGAAGAAACTGCATAATCATTTCCAATTTTAATCATTATAAAATGGACTTCCGCAAAATAACGCCTGATTCAATTAAATATTAAAAAAATAAAGTCGTTAGGTCACTGGTAGTTTTTTTTTTCATTTGTATGGATGGTGGTACGACACTGGTCAATAATTGTTGGTACATAACAGTGTTTACACGGGCGACTACCAAATTATTTACAATTTACTGGGTATCTATTCTCTCGAGATTTCGTCAGTTTTCTCGCCAATATATTTTACAATTAATTCATTTTAATTTTTCAGGCTCGACTACCAAAACCTGAAAAGCGCAAACGCGCTTTGCGCTACTTTAAGGGCCGCCATGTACGAGAGCAGCTGTTCATACGCTGGAGCTTTAGAACTTAAAAGGAGTGCTCTAAAAGAAGAACCTTGGCCTTCAACAGAATGGCCCCACTATCGCTTACACCAGTCAACCTTCGAGCAACTAAAGCAGAGCGTGGAGAAGGCCAAGGCGGCACTTCAGGACCGATCAGGGTTGCTGGGCTCGGCAACCGCGTTCGGGGACTTTTATGGTGCACCTTTGGCTCAGGACACAACCAGTGCAGCTCTAGGCTTTGGACGAAGCTCGGCTCGCACTGATGAATCAATGCTCAGTCCCATTGAAAAGTGCAAACTGGGTAAGTTATTATTTAATTAGAATAATGTCATTTGAAACAAAATTCAAATAAAAGGTTTGTATATATATGTATTAGATAAAGGTTAAATAGATGAAGGCAAAATAATCATTGCTGTTTATGGGTAATCATATTAAGTTATTTGCTTAGAGTACTTACAGTCGCGGCGCAGAAATAATTTCGTACGTTGACCCCTCACAATTTATTTTTGTCTTTCGCACATAAACATATTTGCAGTTAGATAGTACGAAATTTATATTCTTGTATATTTTTTTTGGAATTGAGCGGTTGGTTTAGTGATAAGCATTGATCTAGTTATTTAACTGCGTTATGTTGCCGATGTTGTAATATCCCAATACTGTTAATTAATTTGGTAGGTTAGCTTATACGAAGGTATGATATCAAAAATAGACAGGTCATCTTTGTTTAACTATTGCCTCAATGTTTCTTACTTAAAGCCAGTTATTTTAGTAGAGTATCATAATTCTAAAACCTACTACTGTAAAATTTATAACATTTGTTTAATAGTATCTTACTGCTAAAAGTCTGGTTAAACTACTAGCAAGTAACTTGATGCAAGTCTGAGTATAACACATATCACAACTTCAACAATATAGATAACAAGTTTACAGCAAAACTACAAAGTTATACAGCTTAGTATTCTAAAGTTATATATGCTGTAAAACTATACTTTGATAACCGAGACGTATTCATGATTATATCGTCAACGACATTCCCACCCACACGAGTCACTTGTACGCCGAGAAGTTTGTTATTCAATATACATCTTACTATGTATGACCATAAAACGGTAAATAGCTCGAACCCTTTCGGATTAAGTTGTCGGAGGCTGCGTGCGGTAGGTATACGACCGGAAGTCAAGGTGCGGGGTGCACCTTCTAGTCCGCCAGATAACAATCGTTCAAGGGAGCGAAATAGGGGCGTGCGAGATATTTTCCCCGGTTTCCATGGCGACAATGCCGCCCAAGCTCCGCCTCTCTTCGCTAGATCATCTACCACCGTATCTCGGCTCAGAGGCTATAATAAATGGCTGCATTACTAGTTCTGACGTGAAAATAAAATTTTATTATCTCCACCCAGTTCATTATTTTCGAAACTTAGCCGGGGGTTCGCGGGTGCGCTGCGATGCGCCCTGATATTTTAACGAGGTGGGACGGCGGCGATAGGATTTTATTGAAGTACTTTTTAAAATTACTTTTGTTGTGAAACCGACCATACTTTTTGAGAAAAACAATTAAGTAACTACACACAGCGGGTGACTTATAAAAATCTTTAACAAGTAAAAATATTGCTCCGCTTTTGACAATATCTCAATTTAAAGAAATGTAACTTTGACTTTTGAGTAAGATATTACTGAATTACTTCTTCTTGACCAACTTACTTTGAATCATTGTTTAGAAATCCCGTTGCATGGACAAACTTGAGGAAAATTTTAATTTGTACTCAAATATATATATATATATATATCCCGTTCGAATTTGGGCCTATCTATTGCTGAATTGTTGAGCATTTGTATTATAAAAAATATAGTTACTTCGATTTTTTTTTTTAATACCCGTTGCGTATGTCAATATCAATACAATTAATTTTCCATGCGTATAATAAAGTCATAGCTATATCTGCCGTTTTATTTCATAGTGTTGATTATATATTTATCTTTATTAGCGGAAAAGTTAATCTTTAAAATTTATATTTAAAAAATAATAATAACTAGTTTATTTAGCATTGAGAAGCTAGTGGTAGAAGTTAATATATTGAATTATATAGTATTTTAGTAATTAAAAATATACTGAAATTTTCAGGAAGTAAAAAAAAACATCATTTCGTTTTTTTTTTCAATTCGGCCAACCCTTCTTTTTCTTTTTTGTGTAAATGCATTCGAAGAATCGTAATAAAAATACGTTTTTTCAAGTACTGGCCCGAAGCGAGTTGGAATTTCGGAGACAATAGATCTCGTTTCACCCGTCTAGCACCGCACTCCAAAATAAAAGATTTTCTTTTTGTCATTATAATAAAATTTTGAATAATATACTCGTATAGAGGCTATTGTTACGTTTTTGGACGTTTTTATTTATTTATTTATTTATTTAACACTTTATTTATTACAAAAGGGCGGACTTAATGCCTCTAGGCATTGTCTACCAGTCAACCACCAGGTAATTTAGGAATAATCAGGTAGTTGTCAAAAATGAGAGTTTACAACAAGTTATTATTATTAGAGAGATAACAAGCAGTTTATATATAAAATCCAACATACACACAATATATACATACATATATTACATACCTTCCCACAACAAATAGCAAAATGATTATGACACACAGACACATAGACAAACAATTAACACAACTTATGGATATATTATTAACTTATTATTTTATTAAAGTTTTAAATTAAATACTTTTGATTTATATTTAAATATTATTTTATATTTTTATGATATTTTTTATTTGTTAGGTTAATAGGTTGTTCTTAGGTGGAAGGCCTCTACTCTTTATAACATCGCTAGGCCGACGGACCGATCTCGTTACCACCCATTCAAGCAAAAACCGTCAAGTGACCTAGTATCGGTTTTAGGTTCACCGGTTTCAGGTGACTACTGTATCGACTTCTTGTCCATATGACAGAATCTTTTTAGGGTGCAGTTACGAAACGGGCAGTTGATCTGACTAAGAAGCAGCGAGAATATTAAAGTACACTTTTTATGCAAATTCGTTTTTATCGCCATTCTAACTGCAATTGAATGTTATGATGTTAAACAACGATGTATTGATCGACCCCATTAGACTTGGTAGAGAAATTTGTGTTTTATCTACCAGGGCCCTATTTCATAAACGTGACAATTGTAATTTACCATGACAATTTATAACACATTGCTTGGTTTAGTTGAAATTATTTACTTATAACTATCTAAACCAAGCAATGTATTATGAACTGTCATGGTAAATTACAATTGTCACATTTATGAAATAGGGCCCTGGTGGCAGATATAGTTCATAAAAGAAAAATATAATATAATATTAGTATTTTTTTCTGTACAGTTTGTCATGCTATAGGTGTTTATAAAATATATTAATATGGGTAAAATGTTTCTGGTACACACATTACAAACCTAAAAACTTAGTTTTTGACCAGGGGTGCAATTTTTGAATATCATACATACATACATATCATCACGGGTGCTTTACGGCGCCCAAGACCGCCTAGACGGTCCCAGGGTACCCAGCGGAGGGGTCTTAATCCCATCTCGTCGTAGCCGATTGAATATCGGCGGATGACTAAATATCACTGAAATGTCAAAAAAGCCATCGAATGAGAAATTATTTGACACATATATGACTTTCAAAAATAGGACTTTTGATAATTCGTGATTTCCTAGTCAACTGTGATATTTTTCTCACTGGTGATATCAAACTCATAGGTGACCATTGAAAATGTCATTATTTGTGTTGATTATTACTGTCATCGGGGACTTTATTTACGAGTGGTAGGAAGGCACTCGTATCGATAGCATACGTATGATATTTTAGTCACCCAAAGAGATTTGGAAATCGATGGCTTTTTTGACATTTAGTCATCCGTTGATATAAAAATCGCACCCCTGGCCAATATTTGTCTATCGTCCTTCATATTATTATAATTAATTAAAACAGGGCGACCAATACATGATATTTAACTACTAGCTTTCTGTAAAAAAATTAAAACAGCTAGATAAATTAAAACTATGATAGAAATTGATTTTTCGCAAACAGTAACAAATCGAAACCAAGGCAACTTACGTCACTAAATCAAATAAATATATGTATAATTTACAACTTGTTTCACAACACATTCCTATGATCTACCGTATAAACGGTTTCTTATTCCCATATAAAAATTATAACTCCAATCCACGACGATTTATTTTAAATTAATAAATTTTCGACTATTAATTTATGTAAATATTTGGATAGCTAAATAAAATTCTATAAGCATTCCTAAAAATTATAATATTTTTGTGTTTTCCATTTATTCATTTTCAGAGCTCAAAACAACAATGAAAGCTGTGAAAATAAGTGAAGCAATTTTCTCAGCGCTATATTTGCATAATTTTCGAATCAGGACAAAAATTCACGAATAGCTGTTCTAAAGTCTCGGTCATTAAGAGAAACATATTAAAATTTATAAACCGGGGAGGGTTAAGTTAAAGAGTTGTTAACACGAAAATGATGGGCACACGCCCCGTGCGCCCCCTGGCGGCCGTCCGCGGCAGTTTACCATCGCTATCGGCCGGTATATCACCCTGTATGTGCTCCAATTGTCATCAATTATGTAGCTGTACTTTAGATCGTATCGCGATAAAATATATTTCAATAAATCATATTTACAACTGGCTGATATGCTATATTGATTTTTTTAATGTGTATTGCGTAACCGAAAGGGCTAGGGAGGATTGTTGTTTTGTAATTTATATTCATTAGCATACTATACTTGGCTGAGGTAAGCGTATAAGCGTCGCGTGTAGTATTACAAACAGATTTTTTATCAACATAAATCACAGTAGCGAGGTTAATTGAAAATTTTAATAGATATTAATACTATAAGCTATTTTATTAATATGAAATTCATAGATAATGCTCGCCCTAACCAACCATATTCTTAAGTTGACTTAAATTACCTTTATTTTAGGTCATATATAGGCATGTAAGGAATTATACTTCTTTTTTTTTGTATATTAGTATTTTTTTTAGTTCCTATTCATGTAATTTAACTTGATTATATTTTTGAATCCATTAAATTGTCTAACCGTTGTTTACATAGGTATACGGTATGATGTATGCTTATCTGAGTGTAATATATACTCTCTATATTTTACCCACTTTGCTAAAAACTAAAACAACCAAATCATTCAGTCGGACATTGGTGTGGAATGCGACCTGTGTGGACACATTGGCTGCGTTCCACATCTGTATACTTCACTGAGGGCCAGAGCGGCTTCTGAAAGTGCTCAAACCCTCAAACACCGCAAATATAGTATATTGATAGACAATTATATATTTGTGGCATTTGCAGTAGAGACTTTGGGCCAGTGGTCATGGGATACAAAATTATTTGTAAATAATATTGCTAAAAGACTGGTCCTCGCCTCGGGTGACGGGTGTTGGGCACAATGTAGGCATTATTTTTCTTTTATAAATTGTGTACATAATTTTTATTTATAGGTTTATTTAATATTAGTTTTATTTATTTGTTTAAACTTTAATAAAACTATTACAAACCAAACCATTTAAGGATTTTCTTATAGGCTTTACTCAAACACAAAATATGTTACAAAATTAAACACTAAAAATATTTAACACCACTTTAGCACATTGGGTAGCTTATTAAGCAGACAGTCCCAGTTTCACGTATGCCATCTTTTAGAACTGTCATATAAAAGAGTGCGATAAGCTCGCCACTTTTCATTGTTTTAGGCGAAATTAATACCAATGGCGACGAGAAGGGGGAATAAAAATGACTGGAGCCTCTAGGCAGGGTCGGGTATCGTAAAACACTCGTGATGATACATTTATATTCCTACATACATAAAAACTTCACAAATAAATATAATATTATCTATCCGGAAGCCTAGAAGTCCAAGGTATTCTTTATCAAATGAATAGGTCCAGAGGAGCAATGCAGCAATTCTTCTCGCCACTCTGGACGTGACAACCACAGATTTTTTTATCTATAACTAAGTTGATCCTCGCAACTTGGTCTGCGTAACTTTAATCGTTTACGCAGCGCACGATACGAAAGCTCTTAATAAATTTTCCCCGTTTTTGCAAGATTTTTCATTTATATTCCGCCCCTATTGGTCGTAGTTTCCTCGATAAATGAACTTTTCAATACAAAAATATTGTTATTAATCTAATCATACATACATATACATATCATCACGGGTACCTTACGGCGCCCGAGACCGCCTGGACGGCCCTAGGGTACCCAGCGGAGGGGTTTTTAATCCCACCTCGTCGTAGTCGATGGTAATTCTAATCAGTAAATAATTCTGAGATTAGCGCGTTTAACCAAACAAACTCTTCAGCTTTATAATATTAGTATAGATATTTTTTTTTAGATTAATTTAAATGTTATATAAATCAAACATTAATAAAAAAGAAATGTTATGAAAAATACTAGTACCTAACCTACTTAGAACAAATAAAATAACCCCCTAAAGTTACTTATAATTAAATAAAAAATACATAAAAAGTTATAACAAGCTTAAATGAAATAAACATTATCTTTAAAAAGAATAAGTTATAAGTTAAGACAAAAAATATCAGTTCCGACACTTAGTTCATTTAAGACTGCACCTAACACGTTAAGCGCCCTCGCTGCAGTGAGTCATCAGAAAGCCGTAGCACCCTGCTGCGAGCAGCTTACTGCTACTATTAGCAGTCATAAATATTAATGGTTTCCCCTCCTTAAAAGAACATTTACTAAAGATGATACCAGCAATATAAATAACTTTGCCAAAGGTGCAAATATTATCTTTGTTTAGATTTTTTAATATTAAAAAGATTTTATATAAATACTTTTTATTAAAATGTCGATTAAAATATTAGGATCCAAGCGGAAGCTTTTAATTTGTTTTCTGTTTTACTTCTAAATTAAGTTATATTTGTTTCAATAAAAAAAGTAAAAAAACACTATATTTACGTTTAACGGTAATCGATTAATCTTCATTCACTATATCACTAACATAACAAATTAAAACAAAAAATACAATCAGACGTGCTGATTGCAGTTCCCCAGAATTACAGTCTTGATCTCCAACAGTATCTCAGAACTGCATAGCAATGCTAAAGCCAATAATTAAAGGATTTTATTATAAGTACAAAGGATTTAAGTGGCTCAAATTATCAAGGGTTTACTATAAAATAAACGTCCCCATGGAGTATGGGAAATTAAACCCTTAACACAACGACACAAACAAATAATTATTACACAATCAATATCTGCTCACCCAAAAATAAATATAAATCAGCACAACAATGTAGCGTCTATATCACATTAAAATCAGTGACATCACTTTTATAGTGAGGGTTGCGCGCGCGCGTGGCAAACGACTAAACACGAGTGCCATGTTTGTTATGCTTGCCATTTCATGATTTCATGGGAATCTGGCACGGGACAATGACTACTTAATTGTCCGATAGGAATACCAGTAATGATGAATCCTTGCCCGTTACCCCTCGACCCATCTCGATTTCTCCCTAGACTGATTTATACAATCTCCGTGACCGTAGAAAAAATTCACCCCACATTTCAATGAATAAATGGCGAGAACCATATTGTCTGTCCCGCGGAGCGGTATCATCAGATACATTTGTTTTGTAGCGTGGGAGAATTATTATTTTTTTGATAATTATTTAAATATCTGTAAATAATAATTTTTAAAAGGATACAGTTTATTTTTAAATATCAATTACCTACAAAAAAATATTAAATAACTTTTTTCTTTCACATGCCTCATAATATATATTTAAACGGTAGAAAGTATTTCTTTGCTTCTGTTATTTTATTATTACATACTATGTGTGTAAGTTTAGGTTATTTTGTGTTATTTTCTAGGTACCGAGAAATTGACCAGTAGTTTAGGCAAAAGCTACGCTACGCCTTCATTGACTGATAGTCTACGTGCCTCCAAATGCGCAGGTTAGTGAATAAAAAAATAATATAATATGTAGGGGATTTCACACTTATTTCCCTTGCCTCGTCAAGCTAAGCTCTAAGCTTGTACATAATATCAGTAGTAAAATAAATAAATTTTATGTACCATCAGTGGTGAGTTTTTATTTCCACCTAGTCGTAGCCGATAGAATTCTGAATCTACACCGAATAGAGAGCTTGCTAGCGGTGCATTTTTGGTTAACCTATCTTAAATACTTTTAAGTATACTTAAAACAGTTTCACTGGTGTTGAATGAACTATAACGGTGTTATCAAACAAATATACATGTTTTTTTTAATTTAAAACTCATTGCTACAACGAGGATCTAAAAAACTGAGTGCCTTTATTAAAGCCTAACCAAATCGATCATATATCATATAATGGATACCACGTTATATACGAGGTGGACGAGTTGGTTTTTATAATAAATTGAAATAACAATTAAATATTTTTAGTTTATTTAATTAAAAATATTTCTTTGTTACAAAATAATTAAGATATTTATTCAATTTAACAAAACATTAACAAAAAGAAATCTGAAAAACTTAAAATAAATAATTTAAAATGATTATGGGCTGATTTTTCAATCGTTAGATAAAATTATTCTACAGTTAACTTGTATGAAGAACTATCAAATTTATTTATTCTTCAAACAAGTTATCCGTGGAATATCTTTATCTGATTGAAAAATCAGCCCTAAACCAGTATTAAAATGTTAAAATTCTAAACTCCTTCTTATAAATATTAACTATAAAAAAAATATTGTTTACAATAATTGAATAAGGATGTATGTACCTACGAAAGATGTTTGCATTAGGATTCGTGTTTACTAAAGGTAAGGAAACAAAATGGATTTGTTTGCTTCGCCGACCTGTCAAGATCCATTAACCGCGTACACGCAGCGTGTTTTATCGAGCACTTACGCTACGAAAATAAAGATCACTCCGCTAAATTATTTTTACTCGTCCTGATGTAGTACAGTCAACGTCAAGGTAAAGTATAAGTTTTTAAAGTAAAACGACCCTTAATACAAAGGCATAGAGTACATGGGGGTATACCATTAATTTGCCGTTCACTGTACCTTTATAATATTTTAAAGGTATGATAACTTTACGTGTATTTGTATTTACAAATTCAATACTATCTATAGTTACTAGCGACTATAGTAGAAACTTTTGGCAAAAACTTCTGTTAGAGCCTACAGAAATGGTATCGCTTAAGTTTTTGCTCATAGTATTATCTGATATATCCTTTATTGCATTAGAAATACGAACACAGCAAACGAACATAGCAAATTACGGTGCAATTCGTTAAAGTTTTATTTTATAATTATCTTTCTATAAAGGATTTTTCAAAACGGTGAAAATGCATATTCGTAAATGGTTATAGGTACTTTGATATGTTTTAAATATAGGGGCTGTGCAGTGCAGTATTATAGTACAATTTTTATCAATGATTCTTTTAACCTTTTATGAAATGGCGGTACCCATTTTATTGTTGGTTATATTTCTTTTCTTTCTTTGGCATTGGCACGACTATACCGTATGCTTACATACGCTCATGTCGCCATTCCTTTTTTCTACTCTAGTCCTCGTTCCTTTTCATCCTTTATCTGACGTTTAATTTACATTCGTTCACTTTATAAACCTACATATTTTATTTATTTTAAATTCTTTATTACACAAAATTGTACATAGGCGAGCTTAATGCCTTAGTCATTTTCTACCAGCTAACCTTTTAGGGGGTGAAATATGCTTAGGGTACTAAAAACCTACCCACTTATTATTGGTTAAATTATGCGTAAAGCGAAGGCCATTTCATTAAAATAAATAGAAGAAGGTAATGATTTGTATGACCAAAGCTAGTAGAGAATTAGTATTATTTGTATGATGTCATCCCCTTCGCTTGAGTTATCTCACCCTGAAACTATTCACTACGGTTCTCCCAACTGATTAATAGCATGCAACTCTCTTGGGGAAACACACCCTGTATATCATTTAACTTTCAGGTTTTAGGGTAGAATAGTATGCTGGAATCTTTTTTTAAATATATATATAAGATAATATTATATTGTATGAATATTGGTTTATACACTTGAAGGTATTTAGAAAAATAATCATTTTTATAAGTTTTTTTTTATCTACTATAAATTTTATTATAGAAAAAATATATAAGTCAGCTGTCGCGTCCAGGGTGCTGGAAACCCTTACTCTATTGCTTAAAAGCACTATATACTTAAAAGTGATCACGTGTTCAAACGGTATGTACCAATGAGTTTTTAAATAAATATTTGTTTGACAGTATCACTATAGAGCTTTAGAGATAAAGTTAAGTATACTGTCCTAGTTACACAATACCAACTTGTGAAACTCATTGAAAGTCTATACAAAACACCGCGATGAGCTTTTGCCTCTTATTAGGTATAAACTTACAGTATCGGCTATGACAAAATAGTAATAAACCTAGGATGTTACCCTAAATCGCGAAAAACTCATGAAAAATAAATGTTACATCTATTGAAAGCTACAATATAAGCGAGTAACATGAGGCTGTGTTATATTTTTGTTCCGATTTGTTCCATACAAAAATAATTATGTACTATTCTATACTCCGACATATAACGAGTTAACGAGTAATAAAACAAATTAAAGACAATATTCTAAGTCAAAACGTTGTGCATAATATCTAGACATAGACGATAACAGAAACCCACAAAAGCAAAAACTAGATTGTGCCAAGTCACGCGAAGCATCAAAGAACAGTATAAAACGATTATATCGCTCTATCGAGACTTCAAGGGAGAAAATGGCCAATTATATATTGCTAAGCGTTTGTAGTAACACTGCTCTCAGTGTGCCCAGTGGTCCGATAGCAACTCTCAACTGACACTGAAGTTGTTCTTTGATCACGATTGTAATTTTCTACTAAACGTTACAAATTATGTGCTTTAGTGATATTTTATTATTAACTAACAATTTAACATGGAAACTAAAATTTGTATATTTACAATGTTAAAAATTATAAATTAAAAATTTCTTGTAGATCCTCCGTAGCTGCGCATGTGCCCAAAATACATAGAGCATTGCCCCTCTGAATTTCCAGCGATATTCGTTGGAAAAAATAGGATCTTGCTCGATGGTCCCCAGATGCATCAATTAAAAGTTTTCCAAGATTACTTCCAAATTTTAATGCATCTGGTGACCACGGTCCCAAGGTTTCCACCGAAAACGCTAGAAATTCGTAATGTGCTTTAGTTGTTTATTAAAGATGATAAAATCGGTAATTTAGCAATTTAATAAGCTTTCTTTAGTTATTCCATTGGTGCGTGTACCTTCAAGATTGGTAATTATGAAAAATATAATACTGAACTTACTAAAGAACTTAGTGGTTTTATATTTTCTCTCAGCTTTCTGGCAAGGTTTTTAATTTATATGTAATGACATTTTTCAATTACACTAGAAGGTATTAATGGAAACAAAGTACCTTGTGATACAAACATACTATTTTCCTGAAATCTAATAGATTATCTTATCATTGAAAATAGATTCCTTGAGGGTAGCCCAAAGACTGTAGTCATAGTGTTTCTGATATATTTTTTTATAGGAAAGTTTATAGGTTATTATTCTGCAAAAATGTACCAATTTAGTAGAATAAGCATTCCGTTGTGATCATAAGTATGAGAAGTGTAATCTTTTTTTTTGCCATGGGTGAGAATCGAACCTACGACCTCTGGATACAAATCCAAAGGCGCAACCACTAGTTTACGGAGGCGGTCGAATGCCATCACAGACTTTGTGGAGTCTAGATTACTAGAGATATATCGGTATAAATGATCTCCCTATTAGATGGCAGTAATGTGATACAGGATAATAATGTATACTGTGACTAAATAAATATATATTTTCTTGGAAATAAACGTTTGGCACAATTTCTATAAAAAAATAATGCGGACCACTCTGTGTTTGAGCTAGCCTTTCTCCAATTATTTTGTATGTTATATGTTTAATATATTTATAAAATAAATTAAGTTAACACCAATAAGGGCGGAGTTTTCTTCATATAAAGTTATTCGACAGTTAACTTGTATGAATAACTGTCAAATTTATCCAGTTATCTGTTGAATAACTTTGTCTATTTAAAAATCGCTAGTTAAATAAAATTAACTGAGTTTATTTTATTTAACTTAGTGTTATCGTCTAATTCTGTCTGAAATGTCAGTCTTTTTCATTCTATTTATTCCGTCGTCAAGGTAGATTATCTTTTTTTTTATATAGTTCTATTAGCAAGGAATGCCGCAACACCACATATAATCTAAAACAAAAACCATCAAAAATACGAATTGTGTTACATTATTTGTTACATTATTATAAATAAAATCAAATAATAGCTATATTATATTTGTTATAAAGATGACACGTGGCACTAGGTCGCTACCCGTTATAACCATTAATTAAGTGCATGGATTGAGTGCTCTCAATTTTACCACTCTTCAGTTTGCGACCGCTTTTGAGGGTCCTAGTACCATGCGTGGCTAAAGCAAACGCGTGACGTGAAACGTTCTCGGCAATTACTACTCGGATAAAGCTATTGATCATTTTCTTTTCCCATGCTGATTTTTGATGTTTTTTTTTTGGTTGTAATAAAATTTTATATTTTAAAATTATATATTATTAATATATAAAATTTTATAGGACAGGAATTGATAAACTTTCAAAATTTTAATTGATAAACATTTTGAAAGTTTATCAATTCCTGTCCTATAAAATTTTGTTACAACCAAAAAAAAATATTAAAAATCTTCATTGGAAAAGAAAATTATAATAAAATAAACAAATAAATAATAAAATCAATTAATTGCATTTGCATCTATTTATGTATTATATGTAGTTGTATATTTGCGTATTTTTCTATAACTGTATGTAGTTAATGTATATTTTTTTTACATTATTCTCTTATCTCTCTGCACAATCTTCACTTCCCAAATATTCAAATATGTTTGTGCAATAACGAATTTAAAATAATTAAATGTAAATCTTTTATTTTTATTGGAGCACGACATGTGACTTTGTATCTACCTGGTGGTGAGCAGACCTACAAAGTCCATGAATGGGGTCGATCAATAATTGTTCTTAAATAAAATTGATTGCTCCCACTATGCCGGCTAAATGATGCGATTACGAAATGTGTGGCGACAAATTGCATTACGAATTTATTTTAATATACCGTATCCTGAAAACCTATGATCCACAGACTAAAACCGAAACATGACTGGGTCACTTGACGGTTTTTGCATCTGTATGGGCGGTGGTAACGAAACCGGTCGTTTATAGAAACTTTACTCCCACCTAAAAAATCATCTAAAAAGGAGTCTGTAAGAAAATAAATAGGCCCAAATTAAATTTAACCAGTACTATTCAGTTAAAAATTAACCAAGCCTTCGTACAAACAAAAGTGTGGCAATTATTGTGATATACATACATCGGAAGGAACACTACGACAAGTAACTCCGTTCATTAAACAGTCAATCATTCTGTCAGTGAATTCCGGGAGAATTTCGACTGACAGCGCGACTGATCGACCTAAATCGCGGGGTGGAGACCGATTTGCTAACGTCATTGCAGGACCAATTAGTGACGGTTGGCCTTTGTTGACAAAAAACGGCAAAGTGCGTTTGGTTGTCGCGTGAGTAGGGTCCCGTGTAACTTTGCTGCTTCAAATTAATATTCCTAGTTATTATTTTTAATGGCCAATGGTATTATTAATCGTTAGGGTGTAAAAAAATGTATCTATAAATATATCTTACTTGTAAACCGTAAATATTCGCGACTTACCGCCGATTCGACCAAAAGTTATAGCCAACTTACACCAAGATTAGTAATGTCAAATCACATACAAATAATTACTCTGAGTATTAATAATTTAATCTACGAATAATTAGTATTTGTATTGAATTTGGCATTAATATCCCCAGCATAAGTTATGCTCTCTTTTGGTCAAATCGGCCCTTACTAAAATAGCTTCAACTAGATGGATTAAAAAAGTGAAATGAAGTAAAGTGCACTTCACTTCATTTCACTCCTTAAATTATTTTTAAAAAATACAAAAAACTTGGTAAGTAGCTACACAAAAGGTTACACGAAATAGTAAATGGAAGTGAAGTGTAGTGAGTAAAGTAAAGAGTAGATAGAGAATTAAGTGTAGTGTTTTTGGTAGTTTGTGTTTTTTTTGGTAGAGTAAAGTGAAGGGCATAATTCAGTTTATGAAAATAAACTAAAATAGACTTTAATAAAGGGCAAAAAAAAATAAGTAAATTTTAAAAATGTAGTAATGGAATAAATGAAATCCATACACTGGAAGTGAATTGAAATAGATTGGGGTGGACTGGAATGTAGTGGAAAACATACAAGGAGTGGAGTGAAGTAATGTAAACAGAAGTGAAATAAACCTGCTGAAGTGAAATGAAGTAAACATATACGAAGTAAATTGTAGTGAAGTGAAGTTTAGAGAGTTAAAGATTATCTTTCAATCTACTTCACGTTATTCACTATACTTCGCTTTAATTCACTTCACCTAGTTTTCCTTTACTATACCCTGCTTCACTTCACTCCACCGAGACCATTTCGCTTTACTTCTGTTTACTCCACTCTAGATTACTTCACTTCACTCTACTTCATTTTCTTTATCTCAGTTCACTTCACTTCACCCCACATAAAACACTTCACATTTCTCTACTCGATTCTACACTTTAAAAATCCACTTCTTAGTATTTACTTGATATAGTTCACTTCAATTCACTTACTTTTTTATTTTAGTTTAATTTAACAACTATTTTGTCCAACTGGTTAAAATTGCAGTCCATTGAACTAATGGGAAAAAAAGTCCCAGTAGTTCAACGGTTGAGCTGAGTAGTTGTACTACTGGGAATATGTCCTCAAATAAAGGTTCGACCACGTTTGTTTAACCCTTGTTTTTAATTTAAGGTACTAGTTTGGTATGGATAACTTTATTAAAATTATCTATATTTCAAATATTTCAAATATACTCTTTATGGCTTTGAGAAATAGAGCCGTACAATATTAAAGGAGCCTAACTATTCCCTTTTTTATTATCAATATAACGACCTGCGGCCACATTCTGTTTCTTATAACGTGACCTTTACGTTGTCCTTTTGTTCGACCACGTTTGTTTAACCCTTGTTTTTAATTTAAGGTACTAGTTTGGTATGGATAACTTTATTAAAATTATCTATATTTCAAATATTTCAAATATACTCTTTATGGCTTTGAGAAATAGAGCCGTACAATATTAAAGGAGCCTAACTATTCCCTTTTTTATTATCAATATAACGACCTGCGGCGACATTCTGTTTCTTATAACGTGACCTTTACGTTGTCAAAAAGTGAATTCCGTTATATACAATCTATACTAATATTATAATCTATACTAATATTATAAAGCTGAAGAGTTTGTTTGTTTGTTTGTTTGTTTGAACGCGCTAATCTCAGGAACTACTGATTCGAATTGAAAAAATATTTTCGTGTTGGATAATCCATTTATCGAGAAAGGATATAGGCTATATAACATCACGCTACGACTAATAGGAGCGGAGTAACAAAGAAAAATGTTGCAAAAACGGGGAAAAATTATTCCTTTTAAGAGCGTACGCTGCGTAAACGGTTAAATTTAAACGCGCAGACAAAGTTGCGCGGGTCAGCTAGTAATATATAATACAATAAATATATAATCAGAATATAGCAGCTGGAAAAAAAGCGGCTCCAGGTCACTGCGCAACTGATAACAAGGTTAAGCAGATGAAAACAAGGCCGGCCTGGGATGGGTGACCGCTTTATACAACGAGGCTATTTCATCATAAACACCGCAACAAGCTCGCCACTTGTTAGGTGTTGCCTCCGAATACCATCGGCGAAATGAGGACAGGTTAATCCCTCCGCTGGGTACCCTGAGGCCGTTTAAACGGTTTTCGGGAGCCAAATAGGCACCCGTGATGGTATTTTTATATATAGCCCCTTGGGAAGATAATTCCTATGACGTGCGTAAACTATGGTATGTAGACCATATGTAGCTATCTTAAGATAATTTTTTTAAAAAACTTGGTACATAACTAAAATCTATATTTCTCCACTCCACAAAAATAAAAATAAAACACCATAAATATTATTGAGTTTCCTAAATATCTTAAAATATATATTTTAAAATAAAACAGTTAAAATAAAAAAAACAATTTGCATATATATATTACGAAACTTAAATTACTAACTACGAATTTGGAAATAAAATAATCCTTGTAATCCAACCCCTAGCAAAGTTTATTGCCCAAAACAGAGTTAACAAAATAAATGGCTTAAATTTCTACACCCATAATGAATACAGACGAGGCTTGAGTATAAATCATTGTTAGGTTCCATTTTCAAAGCTTCGAGCTGTATCGTATAAAAGAGGAGGCAAGGGCCACGCGTCGTCTGCCGGAAGTAGAGAAAGTCCGCGCGTGCAGCCCGTCAGCCATGATGCCATTCCAAATTCAAATGTTCAATGGAACGTATGGAGGCGCACTTAAAACATTTTTATTGTAACTACCCTCGGAGCTACTGGTTATTGTATAAGATACTCGTTTATATCTTGGAGCGTGTACTTGAGCATAAATTGTCAACTGCTGAACAATTAATTACTTATTAAAATATTCTAAATTAGTATTTTAATTAATTTAATTCTGTGAAGAAACTCCGCAAAGAAAGCCGAGACATCGCACATGTTAATTAATTATTACGTTGCAACCACATTCTGTTTCTATTAAACGTAACGTTAGATTGTCAAAATAACGAAATCCTTTAAGTACATTTGTCACGACACGGAATGCACAAAAATTTAAGCCACCTATAATACAAGGGTACATGACTTTTTTAGTATTCGTTGATGTAGACTGTTCAATGTCATTTTTAATGGATTCCGTTATTTTGGCAAGTTAACGTTTCCTTTGTAAGAAACCAAGGCCATATAGTATTTCATTATTTTGACAACCTAACGTTTCAAGAAATATGAAAGCTGCTGCCATATTCTGTTTCTTATATTAGAAACGTTAGGTTGTCAAAATAACGAAATCCTATAAATATGACATTTAACAATCAGCACTAACGAACACTAAAAGATCATGTATTATAGGTACATTTGGCTTGTTAGCATTCCGTGTCGTCATGACCATTGTACCATTGTGTGTCTGCAAATCTGTTTCTTATAACGAAATTGACAAAATAACAAAAACCTAAAAAGTGACATTAAACAATCAGCAATAACGAATACAATAAACTTCAGGCACTCTATTTGCTCTAATACGTTTTAGCAGTGCCCATTATAGATATAAAAAAACTTTATTTTTTACAATTTGACGTTACCTTTATAAGAAATATAATATGGCAACTTGGCGTTTTGTTATAGTTGTGGCGATAACCGATAAGGTTGTGGGTCTACGTACTAGGGCAACAAGAAAGGTACTTATTTTTGTTAGTATTATAACTATAGAACAAATGGCTGATATACTAACCATTTATTTTAGTGTTTTTTGCAATTCAGTGTTTATTCGGAATGTTATGTAAGTTATGTTTAATGGAATATTTAAGTTTTTGCCATTTTCATTATCAAATCTTGACATTTAAAAAAAAACGTCAATAATAAATTGTAAACACATTATGGGGTCTTGAACAGAGTTTTATTTTTATATATATTAAAATAATCAATATTTATGTTTGAGTAGAAATTAAAATTTATTGTTACAATGGCTAATAAAGAATATTATAAATTCTGGTTACAAACAAAGGCAATTTTAGAAAATACTATTCAAGATGATGTGAATTTACAAGAAATAGCTAACAAAAATATTGGAATAAAACTACAAAATGTTGCTGTGCAGACTGTTGCTAGAGTATATTGTAAGTACTGCGAGTTATTTAATAAATTATGTGAATGTTACGACCAAATGACACAAGTACAAAGACGACCATATATTCGAAGTTTAATAGATGCAATAACCTGTAGAATTATAGAATTAAAAAATACTTTAGAAGAAGTAGAATCATTTCAATATACTTATCCTGAAAATGCACTGCAACAAATGCTTATGGTCCCAGAAGACATTAAGATTATTTGCCCATATTATTGTTCTTTCGAAATAAGGCAACAAGAAAATCAATATATAGTAAACGAAATCTTAAAAGGAAATCGTCTTGGTGATCCCTCGCCTAGTCCTTCCGAAAATGAACTTAGAACAGCTGATGAAGAAGAAACGAATGAAGAATCCAAAAAAAATGAGTCAAAGCAAAAAAAACTTTCCAGCGGAGACGACTTCACACCCAATGAACCAGTGATTTTATTATCGCCAGAGGAACTTGAAATACTTCAAATTAAAGAAGAATTTAAAAAACATATATCAAATATTCAAAGAATGGAACGATCGCGTGTGGTGATTAAAGAAATAACACAAAAACATAATAAAGATGCTAATGTGTATTTGGAACTAGCTGGATTAAAATCTGCTCCACCAAAAGAAGATATTAAGATGAAAGCAACTTTACTAATACAATCAGTTTGTCGGCAATATATGGAACTTAAAAGAAAAAAACTCAGAGATAAACAAGTTAAAGAAATACTTGGCATGTCAGTACCATCATACCATCCACCTTCTTCTACATTAAATAATGAAATAATAAAAAAAATTCGCCGTGGATTTAGACAAAACTATTATGATAATTGGCTAAAAGACAATATTAATGAAAAATCTCGAATTATGCTACTTCGTCAAGGTGATATTTTAGAAGACATATCTGCTGAAGTTAAGCAATGGTTTAAAGAGTGGTACAAATCTGTTCGCCTTTTTGATGAATATCCTTGGCCGGAAGAAGGTGGGTCTATTCTAATTGTCCGTGGAGAGACATTTACTATCGAAGAATATAAAAACTGGCGTGAAGAGGAAAATAAAAGACTTAAAGCAGCTTCCGCTAGTCCAAAAAGTAAGGATCAAATAAAACAAGAAAAACTGGCAGCCAAACTAGAAAAAAAAAGATTAGAAGCTGAAGCACAGGAACGAGAAAATAAAAGAATCCAAGATTACAAAAGATTACGGCTTAATCCTGATAACGATCCTGGAGTATATGTCAATAAAGGTGTTTGTATAGAACCAATTGAAGAAGCCTGGAAACAGTATGAATGTCAATGGAAGTCTCTTGATACTAGGAACCCGCAATTAGATGTAGTTAAAGGTTATATTAGGTCAATTTTGACAGAAGCAGCTTATGAGGATGTACAGATTTCTTTACGTCTTATAGCCGATGAAATGATGAGAGCTGAATTATTATTATTGAAGAATGCATTGAAAAAGGATTGTTTAAACGCAGGTATTTTAAAGCCCCCTCAAAGCCAAAAGAGAAAAAGACCTAAAAGAAATAAATCACCAAAACCCGATACCTTAACACCTGCTAATATATTTCAACAATTAGTAGATGCAGGTATTGTAATAAACTATCCTCGTATCTCCTTGAACGACTACTGGGGTGATAAAAGCTACGCCACAGCTGACATGAGAGCAATACCATGGACCCCGAAGTTCCCTTCTCCATGTATTGGCGATGTTCAAGAACAGATACGTATTCGTATTATACTAAGTCTTTGCGCAGACTGTAATAACGCTAACAAATCTCACATCATAGTGGGTCCGAAATCCTATGGTAAAAAGACATTAATATACGCAATAGCTACTGAAACCAATTCAATTCTTATAGACTTATCTCCTTTAAATATTTACAATAAATATCCGGGACCAAAAAATTTTAAATTACTATTACAATTAGTTAACAGAATAAGTTGTATTATGCAGCCAACTATTATAATGATTGAAAACGTGGAACGAACTTTTTATAAGAAAGTTCCTAAGGAAGAAAGGACATTCGATCCCACACGTTTGCAAAAAGACTTGTTTAAAGTTGTAATCAATGCGATAACTCCAAAAGATAAAATAATCGTCATCGGAACTTCGGCAGAACCATGGCTAGCTAAAGCAAGTCAACTAAAAAAGGCATTCTCTTCGGTGATTTTAATTCCGAGAACAGATTATGGAAGTATTTCTTATGTATTATCAAAACTATTAATGAAATACCATGGTGTTGATAGAAATTTTGATTTACAATCTCTTGCACAAGTCCTAAGAGGTTATGATATAGATAGCATTAGAAGAGGTATAAATAAAGCATTAACAGCTGAGAGACAAGCGTCAGTATGGCACACACCTTTAAAACCTCAAGAAATACTATCAGCTGTGCAATCTTTAGATGTTTCTACTTATGTTTCTGAACAGGATTACGATATCTACAGAACTTGGTACACTTCATTCTCTCCTTGGGGAGAAAAATATGAATTTATTAAATTTATGCTTAATTCTCAAATGGGATATAAATTAAAAAATGATAAGAAGAATAAAAAAGCTTAATTTATGTTTTATGTTTTTATTTAGCAAATTGACATCATGTAAGTGTGG
This sequence comes from Monopis laevigella, assembly GCA_947458855.1. Classification (NCBI taxonomy): domain Eukaryota; kingdom Metazoa; phylum Arthropoda; class Insecta; order Lepidoptera; family Tineidae; genus Monopis; species Monopis laevigella. Next base: position 18,924,129 of record OX381576.1, read on the forward strand.
TGGCCGAGTTGGTTAGACCCTGGACTTAAAAACACTTAGGTCCCTGGTTCGAATCCCGGTATGTACCAATAAGTTTTTAATTAAAAAAATTATGTACATTTGTTTGACAACACCACTATAGTGCCTCGGAGAGCACGTTAAGCTGTCGGTCCCGGTTTCACTATACCAACTTGTGAAACAATTTATAGATGGGTTATTGAGTCTATTCAAAACATCGCGACGAGCTAGCCACTTGTTCGGTGTACACTCATATCATCGGCTACGACGTGGTGGGATTAAAACCCCTCCGCTGGGTACCCTGGGGCCGTCTAGGCGGTCTCGGGCGCCGTAAGGCACACCCGTGATGATATATATATGCATCATGTAAAATCATGAAGGTAAAAACCGTGACCGTCGTTTTTTTAGCTTCATGTGTAAAATACAGTTAAAAATTTTCAATAGCGCCTCTATCGCTCCAAAATGTATAGTGAACTATTACAATCAGCGCAGTAGGCCTTTCTTATGTAGTTACTACGAAAATACCGAGATGGCGCTATTTCTGCACTTAACTCACCCCTCATAGCCCTCTGTAGTGTAAAGTAACACTAATAGAGGGCGCAAGGGATTTTGTTTTTCAAAGTAGTAAATTTATAAAAATGCAGGATATTTTTATTAGAAATTATATCTGCTACAAAATATTATAAACTAAATATTATTATATTTTTCTGTGTTTAGTACAATAATATATACAAAGTAACTTAAAAATAATAAAATATTATACGTATCATAATACTTTAACTAAAAGTCTCCTAAGTCTTAAATGATAGTTCTAAGGTGTCTTAACCGATTATTTTCTGAACACCAAATAAGTGGTCAGCTTGTCGCGGTGTTTAGATAGACTCAATTACCAATCTGTAAAACAGTTTTGTATAATAAGTTGGTAAAGTAAAACTGGCTCTCCGAGGGATGTTGTCGGAAAAATATACATAACTGTTTTTATTAAAAACTTTGCTACATACCGGGGTTTGAAACTGTAGTGTATGAAATCAGATTTCTGCTATGAAAAAAAATCTTAGTTTTGAAAACCTTTATATTTCTAGTCTTTTCTTTATAAACGTAATGGCCGAGTTGGTTAGACCTTGGTCTTAAAACACCACTGGTTCGATTCCCGGTGTGTACCAATGAATTTTTAATTAAAAAATTTAGTTACAAACTCTTATAATTGCCAGTTTAGCTATGATCATCACGGGCGCCGTAAGGTACTCGTGATGATACGTAGTATTTCTACTGCAGCAAATATCATAGCTAAACAGGCAATTAAAAGAGTTTCTAGCTAAACAAACTATTTAAAAGCGATTTTTTTTTATATAGATTTAACAACCAAAAATATAATAAATTCGACAGTTGTTAAACGCAATTAGGAGGAAAATACATTTTTTTTAATGACAAATACCTACCGCCCATGAATATACTTAATAATACCATTATTATATTTAATAGCATTAAATCAATATTAACAAGTGTTACATTAAAAATAAATTCGTAGTTTAATCGTTATTATCAAAATAATTGATGATCATAAAGAAGAAGGGATTAACGTTGTCTTAAAAAAAAATTACTTAAGCTAATGTTTGTGCTTACATTATAAAATCCAATAAAGAAACATATAATGTTAAATAATTTTTAGAAAAATATTAATGATTTACTCAAAAACTGCCAATGAAACTTAGCACAAAGAAATTACTTATTTTTTTATATAGCTATATGCCCCGCGGTTCACCCTCAATTAATTTTAAAGAAAATCCTATTTTAATCACTGGTAATAGACATTTTTATTGGTGAATTATTTTTTAAATAGATACAGTAGTTGTTGAGTTTATCCGGAACAAACAAACAATGAAATCTTGTCACTTTATAATAAGACTTAAATATAATATAGAAAAAAAAAATCTGTACATTGATCTGATTAAAAAAAAATGCAGAATGGACTTAGGGTCCTAGGGCTATATAATGATAAACTATTATTTTCAGAATTCATGTCTGCCTGTCTGTTTGTTTGTCGGGGCATCACTTAAAAACTACTGTATGGTTAGGTATGCGGTCCTTTTTGTTGAATAACTCTTAACTCAGTGGGTAAAATAGAGTTCAGATATATAGAGGATTTGTGTTTTAAGAGTTTCTTAGGAAAAGTTTTTAAATACACCCGATAGAAATAAGCATTCTATGTAGTAAAGTAGAATATATTTAAATGACTTTATTTGACGTTTTTGGCAACTCTATAGAATTTCGTAGTTAAGTAAGTACTTACTAAACCCAGCGGAGGGATTTTCGCCTATGGTATTCGTAGGCAACACCTAACACGTGGCTAGCTTGTTGCGGTATTTATGATGGTATAGCCTCGTTGTATAAAGCGGTCACCCATCCCAGGTTCAGCCTTGTTGTCATATGCTTAACCTTGTTATCAGTTACGCAGTGACTTAACCAATAGGCTGGGGCCGCTTTTTTATACTGAGTTCATTAACGGAGGGATTTCCAATTGTACCGATTTTAAAATTAAGTTTTAGCCGTGAAAATTATACCTTTAAAATAGTGAACAAAATATATGTCATAGAATACTATTTTATTGGTATTTATGTGGGACTCAAAATGTAATTAATATTACTTCGCTCAATCGAAAAAAAATCCAAAGACAGTGCTTTTTCAATATTTGTTTTTAATTTATATAAATCTTAGCCCACTACGTCAAAATAACAATAAGCTAAATAAAAATACATACTTAACGTATCGGTATTTTATATATTTTTTCGTTTAAAGGTAAGTACTAAACATTTTTAACTATCTACTTTATAATATGTATCTTACATTAAAAAATTAGGCTAAATAATAAATTTCTTCCATATCGCTATCATTATGGACGGTTCCCAAAAGACTGGCTGCGTTACCCCGTTGTATAGCGATACTTATGCGCTGTCCAAGGAACGAGCCAGCCCTTTGGTCACCAGATGTATCGACCAGCCGTTTGGAAATATATTTAAAAATACAATGAGCCCCTGATCCCCACGGCCCCATGGTTTCAACCCCAAACGGTTCAAATACGTAGTCTCTACTGAGGACTGCGTATTTGCGCCGTTTGAGATTTTCTAATGTAGAAGCGGCGGCGCCAGCCTTTTGAGAAGTCCCTGGCAGGTGTGTCGGCGCGAAAGTATCGGCACATGTTGCATCCCATACGAGGCACCGACCACCCGTCCAGGGAACTAACGTCATACCATCCGGTCTCTTGCCTTCGTCCCTAGCCAAACCTACTGGTTCTAAAACGGCAGGGATAGAGGCGCTAGCAAGAGCCCGACGTATAATTTGATTAAGGTTAGCATGTCGGGATTGTCTTCCGCCGCTTCTACAGCATGAAAGGCCGTGGTGACCAAGTTGGTCGACCATCATTCCACATTGACAGCGATGTGGAAGAAAACAAAGAGCACCCAGCCGCAGACACACTGCCAAACGTAAAGTGTTTTGATCCAGTAATGTACCTATTTTTGATGATGGTAAAGCCTGCAACCAAAGCCCAGATTCCCATTGGGCGACAGCTAAGAGCCGAGCACGCTCTGCAGATGTAGAAGCTGATGATAGCAACTCAGTTTGCACCATTTTGCAGAATGGCTCGTCCCATGATTTTTGAGACTTTTCTATAGAAGGTGGATCTATGGAGTATTGTTCACACCATGCTATTCTAGCTTCAGCTAAGTGTGAAATCTCGAAATCGATAAGCGATGGAGCTAGTAATTTACCAACGAGATCTTTCACACTATAGCCGGAAGAGAGAAAAGCAGGTAAAGATACACTACTAATTTTGCGAATACCCAAACCTTCAAAACGAATTGGCAAGGAGGCTTGGGTAAACATTTGTTCGTCAAGATTTATATTTAATAATTTTGATAAAAAACTGAGAATTATGTTGTCAATATTTTCCAAAATGCTTTTATATTTCCAGATTTGCGAACAGCGTAAAAAATAAATAAATTTGGGAACGAAAAGACAATGCCTAATAATGAAAAAAGCCATATGGGTGTTAATTTGGAATATTCGGTCGGATACTGAATTAAAATGTTGAATATTTTCCTGAATAAAGTTGGGTATAGCTTCATCAAAAACTGGAGACCCTAAGAGGCGAAGAGAATCTTTTTTAATAATTTTGATGCCGGGTGCTAATCTATTAAACTCATTAAATAAATCTTGCGATTGTGTGCATTCAAAATTTGGAAAATATAGTTCACATTTCAAAAAATTTAATTTCAAACCAATATCTGCAAATTTATACTGCATACTTAACTAAAAATATGTGGTATTATATTTTATTATAGGTAATGGCTCCAAATATCTTTAATCAAAATTATAGTGAAATATTAAACAGCAGCGGCCTACTTTATTAACAATCCTGGCCCTTATTTCTTAGCACTAATTTAGTTCGAAAAACCTGCCGTTAATATCAAAATAATTTTATTGAAACTTTATGACATAAAATTATAGTGTTAATTAATACCTATAAAATAGCCAATAAGAAACAATTGAGTTAATAAAGTAGACCTCAAAACAATACAATTAATCAAACAATCTATCCTTCCTAATAAAGCGGATGGAGAAAGTTAACCCAGGATAGCTTTCGGAACAAACGGCAAGTGTCGACTGTCCGCCGCTTTACCTATCCGGGGGTCTGTCTCCGCCCGCCGCCGCGCGCTTCCGAAGCGGGCGCCGCAAGAGGGCGCTTCCGATGAAACCGGCACAACTACCACAATAGACCCCTTTATACACCTTGGTAAAACCTTGCTAATCCAATCTTAGATAATATGATTAGCGTAACATCATTGGTTTGTTCTTGTTGTTTTGCGAAGAAGTTTATTTTCGTTGTTGTTTTATTAAATAATAAGTTTATGCAAGTCGTAAAATATTTTTTTCAGATTACTCTTTTTTTTTTAAATAGATAATTTTGTGGATACATTTTTGGGCCTAAGAATCACATTAATACTCATTATGATAATATCTGATATTTGTTCTTAAAAAAAGGCGCCGTAAAATTGAAGATTTATTTACCCACGCTTATGTAATTTAAATTAGTATTTTTCACTGCCCGATAGGTCGCTGATATGGGAACGATCAGAACACTTTGTCAACCAACCCTGTTGAACATTTTTGGTCGTTGAAAATGATCAAAACTATTGTAAAAATACAAAGTATTAGTCGTAAGTGGGAAAGATAAACGCTGCTATCAGATAACCCTTTGTTTGTTCAAAATGGAAACATTTACAAGACCATGAACTGCTCACCTTAAATAAAACTAAATTTATTAGACTACCCACCGAACTATTTTTTTTAATTAAAATTCTTTGAATTTCTTGGTAATTATCACCAATTACGGATAGCCGTTTAAACTTGTCTATATCCCGACGATTAAAGGAAGACAATTTCCGATTAAATGTAAATTGCTGCCAATCCTTTTTTTAATGGTTTCTAGTTATAAATTAAAAGCAATCAATTTGTTTCTTTTTAGCAAAATTGGATTTAGTTTATATCCCTCGATTATTTTTAACCTGGAATATTTAATGTAGATGTTGCAATAACCATTTACGCCTTACAAGTAACTTTAAAATTATAACAGAAATATTACAGCTACCAATAATGCAGTTATAAAATGAGAGACATTTTTTTATTATCTACAGGTCTTAGTAGGTGGACAAAAGTTTATTGAAATCTTTCAAAAATAATTTATATTTTCTCATATATACTTGCTTTTTTTATTCGGCCTAAATACTCTTGCAGGGCAAACAAAAAGTTGTTCCATACACATTTGGTGCAGAGGAATGTTTAAAACAGATGTTTTTTTTTTTACTTATTATACTTTGTTTGAGCACGGCGTGTGACTATCTATCCGTCTACAAAACTACAATGAATGACCAATACAATATTGCTTCATTATATTGGTCGTTCCAAAAATGTCAATGATGTGGTTACGAAACTGACAGCAATGACTGACCAATTTGCATTAAAATTCTTTACTTATCAATATCCACATTGATTCATCATTAAATTAACTACCAATTATGTAACTTCACTCTCAAAAGTTATTACCACTACTTCGACCAATCGAAGCCACATACTGATAATGAAACACGACTCTAGGTCTTTGAGTTTAATGTTTTTATTCTACCTAAGACAAATTTCGTCTAATTAATTATTATATAAATTAATGGGTCGTGGATTCAATTCCCGCCCATGGCATAAGTATTAGTATCATTATTTTTGGTACACATTATCAAGCCTACAGCTTAGTTTGTGACCAGGGCAATCAATATGTGCAAATTATCCTATAATTTATTATTTTATATATAATATATAGAGTGAATTTGAAACGATGTACTTTGGGTTAATATGATGAGGTTCTGTTGATAATAATAATTCATTTATTTCTTACAAAAAAACTTATTGATAATTCACAACATCATTTGAAACAAAGTTTGTGAGACTGGAGCCTGAATTAGGCACAAAGCCTGTGTGTCTCAGGCCTCCGGGATCCCAACCTTATTAACAATTTATACTCATTATCAGACAAAACAATTTATTACCTATTACAAACAATTACAAATAATTATGAGTACAGATGTGTACTAACATTGTAGTTGACATACATATCATTAAAATAAATAAAAGACAAAATAAAAAAAATAAAAATTGCCATGGTTGTGTGTGCTTAATTGTGGTAGAATGTGAGTAGCAATGTTTGTGTATGACAAAAAATGTACGAAATTCGTGTGATCAAATCGAACAACTTTTCCCATAGAACCATGTGTCGCAAATGAAATTTTATTTTGGATTCAGCATACAAATTGGTCATTTAACATTACTAGTCTGTATGGAGAATTGGTCGTTTTATGTAATGTTGACAAATAGAAAGAAAAGAAATATTAAAGCTACCAATAATGCAGTTATAAAATGAGAGACATTTTTTTATTATCTACAAGTCTTAGTAGGTGGACAAAAGTTTATTGAAATCTTTCAAAAATAATTTATATTTTCTCATATATACTTGCTTTTTTTATTCGGCCTAAATACTCATGCAGGGCAAACAAAAAGTTGTTCCATACACATTTGGTGCAGAGGAATGTTTAAAACAGATTTTTTTTTTTTACTTATTATACTTTGTTTGAGCACGGCGTGTGACTATCTATCCGTCTACAAAACTACAATGAATGACCAATACAATATTGCTTCATTGTAGTGGTCGTTCCCAATATGTCAATGATGCGGTTACGAAACTGACAGCAATGACTGACCAATTTGCATTAAAATTCTTTACTTATCAATATCCACATTGATAAGTAATATGTGTGGACACTCTGGCTCCCTCGTATACCTCAGGGTCTTCAAAATCGGCCGGATTTGCCGCTGAAGCCTATGCCATAAAAAAAATTAACAAATACACTCAAATTTCAAACTCCTATTTTTTTGTCCCATTCATTGTCGAGACAATGGGTACTTGGTCTAAGTCCGCAAAATCCTTGTTGTCCTATGACCTATATTGTCTTTAGGTAAAAAGACAAATAGGATATTTTAATGTTGTTATAACGTCACATACTCGTAGCTATGAAAGGTATGTTATTCTTACTGTTTATAAAAACTCATTACTTAATTGACCTGCGATTGGCAGTCGCGGACTAAAACTAGTACTTAAGAATAATAAAATGTAATTACATAATATATATATTCTTTGCTTTTCATCTTCCAGTGAAGATTACGATAATTCGGTATAGGACGATGTATTTCTCTGTCATTTGCATAATTACGAGTATTAACAGTTAAATCGTTTGTACAAATTTGCTTGCAAGAGAATCGGTAATATATGTATATGTTCACGAGTGACAGAGATAAGTACCTACTGTTGGGTCAATGAACTTTATTTTTCCTTTACCGCGTCCACACTTAATTTACTTATCTATAATAAATCTATACTTAATATATTAAAGAGGTAAAGTTTGTAGGTTTGTGAGGTTGTAGGGGGTAATCGATTTGAACCGATTTTGTGTTAGAAAATTTTCTTTAGTGTTAGATAGCCTATTTAAGGATGAAGGCCATAGGCTATATAGCATCACGCTACGACCAATAGGAGCGGAGTAAGTTTTTTTTTTTTTTGCAAAAACGGAAAAAATATTCCTTTTGAAATCATACGCTGCGTAAACGGTCAAAGTTACGCAGACGAAATTACGTGGATCTAGTGAATTATAAAAACGTACACAAAATCTTCCTTTTCTTTTTAAACTTTCTACTTAACAGAACAAAAAGGCTTCACAGTAGAAATATATTCTATTTAAAAGCCGGATTAGAGTCAACATAATTCTAAGTTGAAACAAATGGCCTCTCTTCTCTCGAACCCGGGTAAACTAATCAAAGTAGTCTCATAGTAAAGTTTTTCAATGGGCCCCGTCCGTAGAAAGGCCCCGTCCTTTTGTGTAGAAGACAACTACGAGTTGGCTAGGTAACTAGCTCCAAAGTTCAGGAACAAAGTTGGGCGGTGGCTTCTGTCCTGAACCTGTATCTCTGCTGACGATCGTCTATTCTTGATACTTTTTTATATTAATATCCTTAAAATTTACTATTTAAGTTTTATAACTCTATTATAATGTTCTGTACTGTATGCTTGGGCAGTACTAGTTATTATCGCGTTATTTGAGCACTTGCCACTAATCAAAATTGCATTGTTTAGGCCAATAAAGGCATCTTATTGGTTTTAGAAGTCGTTCTACCTGTTCACACACCAGTAGCTCTACTATAAGTTTTTGCAAACAGTTTCTACTATACTGTAGTCGCTAATAACTATAGATAAGGATCGCTTTACTTTTCATATAAACCTTCCATATTGGTAGATTCTTATCTATAGTTACTAGCGACTATAGTTAAAACTGTTTGGAAAAACTTGTGGTAGAGCTACAGGAGTGTGATATGTGGTGCGAAAGAACATTCGTTTTTTAAAGACAATGACAGTGACTTTCTACGTATTGCAATGAGCAATACGTAGAAAGTAATATTAAATAATTTAAAGTAGAGGTGAGTGTTATATTTGTAAATAACGTTACAGTATTTGCACAGAATAAATAATAATGCAATGAGGTAATGTATGCAGACCTGCATACATAATAGCTAAAATTAATCAATAAATTGTTGTTTAACAGCATTGATCGCAACCACTATGCCGGAAAAATGATTACGAAATGGCGACAGCAAAGACGAATTTGTATTACAAGTCTTCTTTAATATACTCGATGCAGCAAGATCCTAAAAACCGGTAAACCCACAGGGTAAAACCTAACGTAGCTATGTTGAAGGAGTTAGGAAACGTTGAGGTTTTATCCTTGCAATGAAAAACTGTTAACGCGTAGTCTATCTAACTTTGATTTATAACACATATCCTTAGGTATTATTTTTTTAATGTACCCGCTAGAGTGTAAATCATACTTCGGCGGGTACAGTAAAAAAACTTCGTTTCATTGAACAGGCTAAATGAGCTAAGCTATGAAAACGAAGCGATATACCATTGGATATATTTTACACACTTCCTTCGCTGCGCTTTCTCACACAATCTTTGTAGGAGGAAATGTAACCAAAATCCTATTATGTAGTCAGATAAATAAATTATTCACTAATTGTAAAATAAAATTTAAAAAAATGGACTTAACTCAATACTCAGTGAAATCTCTTTCTACTTAAACCAAGAAAGAATTACCTATAGACAAGCAATACTCAAGTATGCTTGTCTATAGGTAAGTAGTAAGTGTAAGATCGATTCATCCGCACTCTAGATAGCTTTCCTTTGTTGCGATAAAGTGTTATTGTTTACATGACCACCGTTTATATGCGTAACTACTCTTGACGGCTAGTGGTTGCGACGTTGGCGTTGGATCCTGGAATCGTGAGTTCGGTTCCCACTCATTAAAAAATAATATTAGAAAGTACGTTTTTTTTTGTACAAATTTCCAAACACCTAGATGATGATTATAAAATATAATATGTTTTAGTACCATTGTGTCTGGTACAAATAATATAAGCCTTAAACTAAAAAAATATATCAAAAATTGGGCAAATAATTTAAATAAATTAAAGCTTTGTGCGAACTGTTTAAGACTTATTAGAGTACCCTACTCACGTAATCATTTTTTACATATATTTATATGAAACAAGCATATATAGTCTATTAACAATAGATATACGTTACAAATGTAATATCTTGACCTGAAATTTATTTTTACTAGTTAAAAAAATATTAAGCTCAAAATTCTCAAAAGGAATCATTTACAGTATTTAAGCAGGGTCGCTACGTTTTGGTAGTTAATTTAAGTTTCAACTTCGCTCATTGTTGGAGTACATTTTATGTAAATTAAATCAAAATGACTATGTAGAAGTTTGTTAAAGCAGTGGATTTTAACTTTGGTATGTAACTATAATATGTAAAACTTTGCTGGGATGTAGAATATACTATGCAATGTTATTTATACACTAATGCTATACCTATAGCATTAGTGAATAAATAAAGTGGTTATACAGGGTGAATTTGAAAGGATGTACTTTGGGCTAATATGAGGTTCTGCTGATTAAATCGAACAACTTTTCAACTTTTTGGGTCCCATACAAATTGGTAATTTTAACATTACTAGTTTGTATGGAGAAGGCATTTTTTTTTCAGTTGCGACACACGGTTCCATGGGAAAAGTTGTTCGTATTGATCAGTAGAACCTCATATTAGCCCAAAGTACATCCTTTCAAAGTCACCATGTATATTACAACTTTTACTTTGATTAAGCATTGTTATTATAGCTTAAAGGTAGTCGATTGATTGACTGACTATATTTGTTTGGATAATAATTACCTACGTTACTTTTGTAATTTTCTATGCATTTAAAGAATATTTTGAAATTAACTACTTGTTCTACCCCAATAAAAAAAAATGTTTAACACTTGTCGTTATTAAATTGTATTATTTTACAGCATGTAAAATTTTCTATAAATAAATAAATAATAATAATATGTAGGACAATTTCCCCACATTGCCCTGGTCACAAACTAAGCTCTAGACTTGTACTATGTGTACCAGAAGCAACGATATAATACATTTCATATTCTATTTTATAAACCTTGACAAACTGTAAAAAGCGTAGTAATATTTTGTTGCCATGGGTGGGAATCGAACCCACGACCTCCGGATACAACGTCTAGACGCAACCACTAGTCTACGGAGGCTGTCTAAAAACTAGTGTTTAAATAAAACTTTCTTGAATACGGATTATCTGTGTATAACAATTCTTTCTCACAAATCTGTATTAGGAAATAGCTAGGATTTTTGGCTAGTTTTGCGCGATGTTTTGAATAGACGCAATAATCCGCTCATAAACAGTTTCACAAGTTGGTATAGTGAAACCGGGAGCGACAGCTTAACGAGCTCTCCGAGGCACTATAGTGGTGTTGTCAGATAAATATTATTTTTTTAAAGACATTGGTACACACCGGGATTCGAACCAGTGTTTTTAAGTCTATTGAGTTTTTATAATATACTATATATTTTTATAATTTAATGTCTTAAAATATTCATAAAACATTTAAAAAATAAGAATACTATCGATTACGATGAGGTAAAAATAACTGTCGTGGGTATCCAACGACGAGTTGTAATTCCTAGCCCTACCTCGTCGTATCCGATGATATTCTGTGCTTACACCAAACAAATGGTCACCGAACGACAAAAATGGAAAAAATATTAACAACCTATTTTAATTAAAAAATTCCATCCAACATTTAAAAGTAATATTTATTGAGTTGTGTATACGGAATCAAACTAATTTACGAACGAATGCCCCCTTCCCTCGGCATTCTCCCCTTGACTCCAGGCAGCCTCTAAGCTCATTTCCTGTGCACCGCCTGGCTGTATTAATTTTAAATTAAGAACGGATAGAACGACGCCGCGTACGTACTGTGCTTTAGTACGATAAATAAACTCTATGTTGTTTCATACTATATATACATGGTGACTTTGAAAGGATGTACTTTGGGCTAATATGAGGTTCTACTGATCAATACGAACAACTTTTCCCATGAACCATGTGCCGCAAATGAAAAAAAATATTGCCTTCCTCATACAAACTAGTAATGTTAAAATTACCAATTTGTAAGCCAATTTTTTTGTTCATTTGCGACACATGGTTCCATGGGAAAAGTTGTTCAATTTGATCAGCAGAACCTCATATTAGCCCAAAGTACATCCTTTCAAATTGATGAGTATGAGTGAAAATATTTTTATTCAGAAAAAAAGTGGAATATTATAAAATAAAAAAGATTGTAAAGTTTATAGGAGCATACTAAAATAATAATATAATATGTAGGACAATTCGCATATATTGCACTGAAACATATTCTGTTTCTTGTCTAAACAACGAATTTCTATAAAATTGGCAATAAACAATCATTAATAACGAACACTAAAAGAAGTTATGTACTCTATTCCCTTATAATAAAGGTGCTTTTGTCTTGAAAATTGTACATAATTGCAGATTTCGTTATTTTTGGCAATCTAACGTTACGTTTAAAAGAAACAAATTAAGGGTATGCTGGTCACAAACTAAGTTCTAAGCTTGTACCATACTAGTTGACACACGCAACTTCGTCTGCGTAACTTTAACCGTTTACGCAGCGCACGCAAAGGAAGCTCACAAAAGGAACAAATTTTCTCAGTTTTCCCAACATTTTTCAATAATGCTTCGTTCCGCAGCATGATGTTATATAGCCTATAGCCTTCCTCGATAAATGGGATGTCCAACACTAAAATAATTTGTTAAAATCGGTCTTTAGTTCCAGAGATTACCTCCGACAACCTTACAAACTTAGTATAGATGTATGTACTAAAAACAATTATACTAATACATATTTTATTTTATAAATACCAGACCAAGGCAAACAGTACATAAAAACCTACTAATATTGTTTTGACATAAATGGGAATTGAACCCACGTCCTCCGGATACAACGGCGTAACCACATTTATTAATAATTTATTATGTTATAGTGATAACGGTGGTATTGCTTTTCGCATATAGCTTTACCCGCCAAATAAATATTGTTGCGCTATCAAATATATCAAATATAAATATATCGTAAGCATTTTTTTATATCTAAATTAAAATTATAATTCTATTTACTTAATTATCTTGATACCAGGATCTTTATGAGATATTCACTGCGTGTTATTTGTATATACTTATATACTTCTCGTACATGTAACTCATATATAATTGTCATAACTCTTCTCAAAAATATACGCCGATTTTAGGACTTGATTGCTTTATATGATCTATCAGTCCTAGGTTTTCCACAGATATGTTCCTCATTTTATTAAACAAACATATTCAGTTTCGAATGGAAATCAGATATTAAGTTATAAATTAAAAATAACTAGCATGGGGGTGTAAAGTATTGAAGGTAGGTGCAGGTTTCTAAAACTAACCGATTGAAAATCCAACCCAAACTAATAGTCCGATTGATTTTGTTTTAAGCAAAATATATATAACTAGCAACCCGCTCCTTCGCACGGATTACTACTAATTATATGTATTACAGTACTATGTATTATACATATAAGTCTTCCGGAAGAAATTACCTAAATAATGCTGTAACCCGCATCTAAATCCGTTGCGTAGTTTAGAAGTTCTAAGCGTACATGCAACCATACATGCAGACGCGGGGAGCGACTTTGTTATATACTATGGGCCTTACTACAACAGCATCGATAGGCTCGATAAATCGACAAAATCGATACATATCGATTTTATGAATGAATGTTCATTCATAAACTTCATTTTATCGACTGGCAAACTATCGATGTGGTTCTGCTAAGCCCCTATATATAGATATAGATACCTAACCTATTAATATATACTATAGCATATAACCTGGCCAGAGAACGTGGCTATTATTTAAAAATAGAATCATGATAATTAAATAATTGGTTCTCTTGTTATAAGTACATAAATGGGCAGACATAGAGCAATGTTTCACTGTCGGTCATTTTATATGTATTAGAATAATTTTGTTTACAATTTATAAAAAAACTTATTAGTATAAATATTAATTTATTGTTTGTGATATACGTTAACATGTTTTAGTATATTATTAATACTTATTAATGTTTTTCGTAGCATTTGCTACGACGTAGTCTTTTACAATTCTGTTAAGAATTAAATTTCAAATACATTAGATTCAGTGAAATTTGTATAAATAAGTTATATAGCTTCGCATTATACCCAAATATTTTTTTCTCAAATCTATATTTCAGCTTGCTCGAGTCATATCAAGGTATAATCCTACTAGTAGGAGTAGGAGTTTAATTTAGTTTAAAATTATGAATTATAATTGTGAGATGTAATATAATATAAAGTGTTTTTATTTCATTATAATTTAAAGTAGTTTTTAAATATTGCATTGATTCTAAAACACACTGAAATAAAATAAATATTCTCTCTAATTGGAAAAGTTCCCCTAAAATATAGTTTATTTTTAGACAATAGAAATACTATTACTTTTACTAATAGATTTTTTTTATTTACAAATATATTATATGGGCCATATTATATTGATTGTTACATATTTTTTTATGGCTATTTCATTTTGCATTACCGATAAACTATCCTTGTCCTATTTAAATCTGTACCATTATCTATATCATAAAGAGAAAAAAATTGTATTTTTTACTAATAGAATGCTAAATTATCATACATTGTCATCAAAAATTTATTTTATTTTAAACAGAGGGTGAAACCGCGGAGCTTAGCTAGTCTAAAAATAAATCCATAGAGAGCCGTTTAATTAAAAAGTTATCTTATCGAAAATAAAATATAGCCTACGTTACTCGTTGATAATAGAGTTTAGTTTAGCTAGTTTTTTTAGTTTAATCTGAAACAAACAAACTATTTAAATCTTTTCTTTTTATAATCATGATGACATTAAAACACTTAATAATAGCTTTTTATATCAAATTTTATCGGGATTCTCTTCGCAACATACAAATATTAGGGTTAAAATTAGATAGACACCCTCAAATGTAAATAATATAATGTTCCGCCGCCTATAGGAGACAGCTAGAACCAGCTACACTGGTTCCGGAAGTGCCGTCATGGCAACACCGCATAGCCATCGATTATGGCACGCACACTAACTGAGCACTTATTGTATTACAATACACTTCTATTGTATATTTCTTCGATTTTCGATTATTATTTTTATATATTTAAAGAATATACGTGATGGCCGAGTTGGTTAGACCTTGGACTTAAAAATACTTAGGTACCTGGTTCGAATCCCGGTGTGTACCAATGAGTTTTTAATTTAAAGAGTTAAGTACATTTGTTTGACAACACCACTATAGTGCCTCGGAGAGCACGTTAAGCTCGATCCCGGTTTCACTATACCAACATGTGAAACTGTTTATTGGAGGGTTATTGAGTCTATTCAAACATCGCGACGAGCTAGCCACTTATTCGGTGTAGACTCATACCATCGGCTACGGCGAGGTGGTATTAAAAACCCCTCCGCTGGGTAACCTGGGGCCATCTAGGCGGTCTCGGGCGCCGTAAGGCACCCGTGATGTTATGTATGTATGTATGTAATCAATTTTTTTACATACTTCTATAAAATAAACTAAGTTTGGCTCCATTAAATCTTATTTATCACAAAAAAAACAATGACCTTTTTATTTTCAACTGAGTTTTATTTATTTCAAAAATATCATTATAGAAGTCTAATACATAAATAAACCAAATGTGGTGTTTAAAGGCATGTTATTAGTATTAAATTTAAATTGTACCTGCACGGAATGTAAAACTGATCGATTCCTGAAAAGCAAAATACTACTTTCACATAACATAATGGGATACGTTTAGGGACGTTACATTCTGTAATTATCGATACATTTTTAACAGGCCATTTAGGCATTATTTAAACATTAAAAGCTTGATAACTTTTTATCAGAAACATAATAGAGCGAATATTTAAAAAACGCACACTTTAATTACCTGACAGCCTCCGTAGACTAGTGGTTGCGTCTTTGGCATTGTATCCGGAGGTCGTGGGTTCGATTCCCACCCATGGCAAAAAATATTAGTACGTTTTTTCTGTACAGTTTGTCATGGTCTGGGTGTTTATACAATATAATATGTATTATATCGTTGCTTATGGTACACATAGTACAAGCCTAGAGCTTAGATTGTAACCAGAGCAATATGTGTAATTTGTCCTACATATTATTATTATTAAAAAAGGATCTGTGGCCAATTTACTTTCTTTAATTGAAATTTTAGCATTACATTAAACAATCCGCAACACCGAGAATTAAAAAAAGACGTGCGTGTTATCCTCTTGCAGGTAATAAATAGAGGTTTGGCTTAATTAAACATTTTTGGCATATCGTGGCCATCCCACAATTGGAATAGGTACAAAAATTAAGGGTAAATTAATAATAATCAAGACGACTTAGTAAAATTTCTGTAAGGGGATTGGCGTAGCTAATTATACGTTTTGGGGGTTGGATATTATTTTTTTTACGACTTGCGAAATATTTAACAAATATTCCAAGAGATTAATTACCCCAACCCCTTGCGAAACTATTATTTAGTACCCTTGATTTTTCTCAGTATACTTAAAATAAATTACCAAATTTTTTTTTTCATCCTCATACTGCTAAGTTTTTACATTAATTCGGGTATATAAATTCGGTTTAGTTCTGCAGCCCAATTATGCCCACGTTTATTAGATCCAATTTAGAACTTATAAAGTTAAACTCGATATTATGCGATCACGACCTCGTCTGTTTGACGACCACTTACAAAAAAATCAAGTAAAAGTTTAGCTTTGCTTTTTGTATGAAAACCTACATTTTCACCGTTTTAGTTCGAATGGGTATTTGTCAAATAAAACTAAACAACTGCCAAAATTACAGATGTATTAAAGTTACTCTTGTACTAACTTTTACAAGAAAAATTCTTCTCTAAAATTTATTTTGCGAAATTTTCTAAGTTTAATTATTACAATTAAGTTAAAACCGTCAAGTAACACTATCATGTTTCGGTCTGTCGGTTCTAACGCTTTTTCAGATGATACTACTGCATTGATATTCTCGTCGAGGTAGTAGTCTTCTTTCATGGGGCGGTTACGAAACGGGCTATTGATTTGACGATAAAACAGCGACGATATTAAGACTCGTAATGCAAATAAGTATAGTCTTTTTCGCCGCTCATTTCGTATTTGCATAAATTAGCCGGCATAGTGGGAGCGATCAATATTGTTGTTTATCAACATTGATCCCACTAAGCCGGCCAAATAGTGCATTTACGAGACTGCGGCGACTTTTTATTTTATCTATACTAAGAAGTTATAATTTAGAACTAGTTTAAAGCTTGACGAAATATGAACCTAATTAAAACTAATAACAAAGTGGTCATAATTGAACTGCAGGTCTAATTAAGGATGTCATTATTTTGACAAACTAAATTTACCTTTAAATCAATCAGAATGTGGCAGCTGGTCACTGTCAGTCGTAATGGATTTGGAGGACGCTTTAGATTATCTGATTATTTTTACTCGGGCTATAGTACATTGTTCACCGAGGGGAGAAAGTCACCGATTACTAACGAGGGCGAAGTTTGAGGCCCGACGCGAAGCGGAGGGCCTTAATTCGCTCGAGTTAGGAATCGCACTTTCTCGCCGAGTGATACATAGTGCTTTATACTACACCTACGAGGAAAATAAAAAATAAAATCTCTATTAATTAAAGTTTATATTAAAATTATTACAGTTGTTAAAACTTAATAAATCAAAAATGCAAAGAAAGTAAACAGCCAATAAACCAATACTTTTATTTTATTTTGATTAAAATTTCGAACTTGTAAAAAAAAAACTAGGCTGTATGGCTTTGAACCCTTGCCTTTCCTAATTTGGATGAATTGAAGAAAAAAAATTAAAAAAAAACTAACACGTTAACAATGAATTTTCATATACTTTTTCCTCCCGCTTAAGCACGTTAACAATGGATTTTCATACACTTTTTCCTCCCGCATATTTGTACGACTACAAAGACGTACTTTCTGACCTATTCTTACGCAAGTAAGAACCTACTTTTCGAGCAGGTGTAGTATATAGTACATTGTTCACCGAGGGGAGAAAGTCACCGATTACTAACGAGGGCGAAGTTTGAGGCCCGACGCGAAGCGGAGGGCTTTAATTCGCTCGAGTTAGGAATCGCACTTTCTCGCCGAGTGATACATAGTGCTTTATACTACACCTACGAGGAAAATAAAAAATAAAATCTCTATTAATTAAAGTTTATATTAAAATTATTACAGTTGTTAAAACTTAATAAATCAAAAATGCAAAGAAAGTAAACAGCCAATAAACCAATACTTTTATTTTATTTTATTTTGATTAAAATTTCGAACTTGTAAAAAAAAACTAGGCTGTATGGCTTTGAACCCTTGCCTTTCCTAATTTGGAAGAATTGAAGAAAAAAAATAATAAAAAAACTAGCACGTTAACAATGAATTTTGATATACATTTTCCTCCCGCTTAAGCACGTTAACAATGGATTTTCATACACTTTTTCCTCCCGCATATTTGTACGACTACAAAGACGTACTTTCTGACCTATTCTTACGCAAGTAAGAACCTACTTTCCGAGCAGGTGTAGTATAAAATATATTTTTTAGGAACTCCTCCAATAGATCTTAAGCTTACCATAAGGCTTACGAAATGCACATCATACATTTTTTTTTCAAATTATACATTTTTAAATTTTAGAGAATTAGTGTGGTAACATGTAAACGGCTTAAAGCCATATACACATACAACCAGCTGATCCTCCAGTACAGATCTTGAGTATATAAACATGGATATTCGGTTTTGCCATCAATGGTAATGTAATCTGCATATTGTTTCCGAAAGACGGATTCGCCGTATGTCTACAGAAGAATCTTATGTGATTTATCGTAGTTTTTTGTTAAGTACTTGTTGCAGTAATATTTCCTGTAAATATACTTTTTTGGTATTAAATATTTAACGTAAAAAATAATATTTACATGTCAAAGTAACAAATTGTAACTTCAAGCCTAATGAAAAATTTAAAGATGATGTTGGCTTGAAAGGTTTAAATAAATATGGGGTTATTAGAAAACAAAATAAAATATCTAATATCACACCCTTATTAAGGAATTAAACCCACTACCTTCGGATATAACGCAACGGAGATATTTGCTATCATATGTAAAAAAATATGATAGTAATGTATACGTGGTGGCCTAGTTGGTTAGATCTTGGACTTAAAAACACTTAGGTCCCTGGTTCGAATCCCGGTGTGTACCAATGAGTTTTTAATTAAAAAAATTATGTACATTTGTTTGACAACACCACTATAGTGCCTCGGAGAGCACGTTAAGCTGTCGGTCCCGGTTTCACTATACCCACTTGTGAAACTGTTTATGGGTTATTGAGTCTATTCAAAACATCGCAACGAGCTAGCCACTTGTTCGGTGTAGACTCATACCATCGGCTACGACGAGGTGGGATTAAAACCCCTCCGCTGGGTACCCTGGGGCCGTCTAGGCGGTCTCGGGCGCCGTAAGGCACCCGTGATGATACATCAAATGTAAAAAAAAACAATATGTAAAAAAAATATCATCGATAAATAAAAGTATGCCCTTCACTATTGAGTATACATTCGCACACACACTACTGCGCTGTTTACGCACCCTCTTATACTGCTATCATATAGCTGTAGTGGCGGCAATTTTCGCTTCTCCATTTCGCTTTTTGAAATTGTCACTTTCGATGCTTTACGATTAGCCTTTTGAAAATAGCTCACTTGATTTTTTATTCTTTTAACTTTATCGTTCAAATGGTTTACGGCATTGGATACAAATAATTTAAGCCAAACTTGATTTAACTTTTTTATTTTAAGGGTTTTTTTATTACTTCAGCTTAGTATTTTTAATATAATTATATAGGTTCAAATAGTATTAAGTAATTTTTAATAAATTGGCGAGGAATGTCAATTGCATATTGGTATAAAGAAAGTTCTGCGGCAAGTATTAATCGTTGAACGTTAATTTTTGTGTATAGTAATGTCTTAAGCCGGCATAATATGTGCAATCAACGGTTAGATCGTAATTGTTGGTTGCATTTGTTCTTGGACCTGCTTTCTATCAGGTGGTAACATCCACCATCCGTTGGTCACATGCCGAGCTCTCATAAAAAAATATAAAAAAGTCGGACAATGTAAATAATATTTTCTTTGGTAGATTTTATTTTTATAATTTTATTGTAGAACACTCCTAGTGTTCTTTTTTAATATTAATTAGGTTATCTGTACTTTAATTTATTTAACTAATTACTATCCCTATTATACAATAGTTATTAAATCTATCTACCTAAAATGTTGCTGCCTAAAGTGTTGCTGTTTTATATAGAAATAGTTTTGCAAAAACCATCAAATGACCTAGTCACGTATCAGTATTAGTCTGTGGGTTCACCTATTTTCAGGAGACTACGGCATCGATTTCTTATCGATAACAACTAATTTAGACACGTTAAAGAAAATCCGACTTTGTTGCCGCCCATTTCGTAATCGCAGCAAAGAATAGATGAAATTCATTCATTAATTTTGTAGGTCAATAGCTCTACCACAAGTTTTTGCAAAGAGCTTCTACTATAGTCGCTAGTAACTATAGATACGGATCAACCAATAGATTCGCTTTATTTTTCAAATAAACCTCTCTTAATGGTTGATTGTTATTTGTAGTTACTGTACTATAGTAAAAATTGTTGGCAAACACTTGTGGTAAAGCTACTGTTTATTATTGTATATGGTTTGTTATTAGTGGTTAACCGGTCTGAAGATACATCTGATACTCGAAAATATACCATTAAAATAATAGTTAACTGTCTCAGTGTATTCCAACCTAACATTGGTAAAGTTATACAGTATTTATGTAATCTAGGAATTTAATAGGAAATTGCTTCTAGACTATTAATTTCTGAATCTAATTGCTGGCAACGAAGTTTGCATTTCCAAATTGAAATATTAAATATATTGCTAGCTTAGATTTTAGTATTTAGTATCTAATGAAAATATATTTATTTTATATAAAAAAATATAGTCCTATTACGCTAGGTAACATATCGCTAAAAACATTATCAATCCATATTATAGCCACAAACTAAGCTCTAGGCTCGTACTTTTTTAGGTGGGAGGAAGGTCTCTATAACTTCGTTAGGCCGACCGACCGGTCTCGTTACCACCACCCATACAGATGCAAAAACCGTCAAGTGACCTAGTCATGTTTCGGTTTTAGTCTGTGGGTTCACCGGTTTTCTGGAGACTACTGCATCGATTTCTTGTCGAGGTGGTAGTCTCCTTTCAGGGTGCGGTTACGAAATGGGTGGTTGAATTGACGATAAGGCAGCGAGTATATACTCGTAATGCAATTCGTCATTGTCGCCCCCCATTTCGTAATCGCATCATTTAGCCGGCATAGTGGGAGCGATTAATATTGTTTAAGAACAATTATTGATTGACCCCATTCATGGACTTTGTAGGTCTGCTCACCACCAGGTAGATACAAAGTCACATGTCGTGCTCCAATAAAAAAAAAACTAAAAAAAAAAAAAAACTATGCGTACCAGAAAACTTTAAACAATACATATATATATACCTTGTCTTGCCATAAATATTGTAACAAAGAAAAAAAAAGTTTTTCTATTGCAAATAACATTTATTACTTTTACAGTGTGTTGGTTTAATACATAAATATAAAACAATTTAAAATATAAAAAGCTTATTCAGAGTGGTCTCCATTGGCTGCAATATAGTCCTTTAAACGTTATGGCTAGTTATGAATAGAAGCACTCACTCTTTCCATGGGAAAATTCTTCACTGTCAATCGTATGGATTGTTTAAGGGACTCCAAATTATCATGGCGTTAAGAGCAAGCCGTACTATCTAAAACTGACCATAAATCATAGTCCAGCAGATTAAGATCGGGGCATGACGACGGCCAGTCTTTAGCTCTGATGAAGTCCGAAGCGTTCGCTTCCAACCAAAAGTGCGTGGACCGAGATTTTTGACCCGGCGCCGAGTCTTGCTGGAAGGACCATACTTGGTTATTGAACATGGTGTTGTTAAGGGGCTTAACTACCTTCTCATGAATGGTATATCTTGATACACTTGTGCCGATGTTTTGATACCTTAATCACAAAAATATGGCTCAGACACTCCTTCATAGCTAACACTCACTGAAGTCGGATAATGCCCACGTTACACTCTGTCGACTAATTGGGAAGCTTCCTTAGAGCTTTGAGCATAAATACGATCGTTTTGTTTGTTAAAATGTTGCTAAATTGTAAAAAAATCTCATCCGTAAACATTTTTTTCTGTTACCTCCCATTGCGTACCATTGCTTTAGTGCTTGTTTCGATGTTACCACCCTATTCTTTTGTAAGAAATGCCCAGTGCGTCTCTTATAGGCTGCAAGTCCTAAGTCATCTTTTAAAATACGCGACATGGTTCTAGGTGCTATCTTCATCTCCCAAGATAAAATCTTTTGCTTTCGGACAGGATTTCTTCGAATTCTTTCCCATACTGCTTTGACTACCTTTTTCGTACAAACACTACGTGGACGGCCAGATCTTTTTCTGTTACAAACAGAGGAGGTCTCGTTGTATCTATTAATAGCCCGGTACATAAACATTTGACTATAATACCAAGTGTATAAGTTCATGTTCATGTTCATGGCGGGCTCGTTTTCCACAATTAGCCAAGAGATTAGGCCTTTTTGGGTGAGTCGGCTGACTATTCTAGCCAGCCCAGCTCCTTCCAGAAGGCGACAAGAAGTCCGGGTCTTCCACAGGCCTCAAGAAGCGACCTCGGTGTTCCGAGGATTTTCGCCCGTTGTAAGCTTTACAACGGTGCGATGAAGCAGCATATGGGTGGGTGTTTCATCAGCCTTCATGCAACCTCTACATAGAGGACTGTTGGTGATACCTAAAATTGTAAAGTGCCTGTTTAATGGAAAGTGTCCGGTAAGTATACCCACCACCATACGAAGGTTACCTCTGTTGAGATTGAGCGGGTTCCGAGCTAGGCGTGGGCTAGTTTTGGTGACCGCCTCTCTGGCCTTCCTGCAGTTTTGTAAGTTAGCCCAATACTTACAGTGTTGAAGGTGTTGTCGCGTAACCAACTTTTCAACTGATTAAAAGAAAACGGTACATACGGTTTGGGTCCTACCGGTGTTGTAGCCGAACCTCTTTTCGCCAGTTTGTCAGCCGCGTCGTTACCGAAGGTCCGTTGCTATGTCCCTTTATCCACTGGAGAGAGACCCTGTTACCAACCGATATAGTCTCCAGTTCGTAGTGGCATTGTTTTAACAGACTTGAGTTTATCTGTTTGTTTTTCAATGCTAGTAGTACGGCTGCGCTGTCTAATAGTATGCTTATACTATATTCTTTTATCTTTCTTGAGCGTATTGCCGCTCTTGCTTCTATTATGGCTATACACTCTGCTTGGAAGATGGAAGCATGTGTGCCAAGAGCTGTTGAAATTCTAATGTTCAGGTCGAGACACTCCTGCGCCTGTTCCGTGTTCGGTTTTTTAACCGTCCGTGTAAATTCTGACGTCATGTAAGCCAGATTGATCAGTCGGTTTTTCTTGCAGTAGTTTCTCACAAATATGTGCACGCGAGGACATCTATCGTTCACTGCATTAATGAGTGGTTGGTTGTATCTCAAGGTCGTTTAATGACTGAGTGTACCTCGCTCGGTTGTCTATATTCCATTGTCCAGAGGCTCTGAGTCTTATGGTAGCGACAGCAGCTTCGTATTGTATGTATAGATGTAAAGGTGTCAGGTTTAGTAAGGTTTCGATAGCTGCTGTCGGTGTAATCTTCATACATCCTATTGTGGCTTCCTGACGAGCCAGTCTTTGAAGACTCTGTAGGTTAGCTGTAACCGTGGTTTGAGTGTTTTTTTTTACTTTGACTTGACATGGTAATCTTGGGTTTTTTCCTAGACGTCTTCTGCATTGCCACATTGTGACGCAGGCTGTCTTCAGTTTGTTCTCAAGATGCTTAATACAGTTCAATTTACTGTCTAGCGTTATGCCTAGATACTTGACATCTGTAGCTTAAGTAAGTTCTGTCTTAAATAATGTTGGTAGTTTCATGTTCCTTAATTTTCTTTTATTGGTGAAGAGGACCAGTTCGGTTTTGTTACGATTAACATTATAGCCATTTGTTGTGCACCAGTTTTCAATAATTCTTAATGCGATCTGCATCGAGTCACGTAGTATGTTCTCGAATGCTCCGCTTATGAGGATCACTAGGTCATCCGCGTAGCCCACCGTGAAGTACTCTTTATCGTTCAATACTCTTATGATTCCATCTACAACTAAGTTCCACAGAAGGGGGGACAGAACCCCTCCCTGCGGACAACCCTTTACTGCTATGCCTCTGGTCGTACTGTCCACGGTGAGCTGCACAGCGGGTTGTATCAGCATATTCTCTATCCATTCTATAATGGTCGGCTCCATTTTATATTTGGTTAGGGCCGTAGATATGCTAGCAAAAGACGTTTTATTAAAGGCCCCTTCGATGTCAATGAAGGTTCCTCACGTCGATTGTTTATTAGTTTTTAATTAGATTCAATATTACTTACTACATGGTGTAATGCTGCCTCCATTGATTTTCCTGGTGTGTATGCATGCTGATAAGGATGCAATAATTCTTTAACTAAGATCGTGTCTCTTAGGTGTTTGTCACATAGCCTTTCCATTGTTTTAAGCAGAAAGGAGGTAAGGCTGATTGGTCTGAAGGATTTAGCTTGTGTGTAGTCACTTTTTCCCGGTTTTGGTAGAAAGACTACTTTCACTTCTCTCCACTGAAGGAGTGCTGGGAAAATGCCACCTATACCTGCTGATTTAAAGGGCGAAAAACTCTCTATAGCCCATTCAACCTTTGTTGTTGTGATGACTGATTTCGCGATTTTCCAGTCCTCATCCGTTGGTGGCAGAGCGGTACTTACTTCCCAGTCTCTATCGTCAGTCAGTTGAGAAGTGAGTTTGCAAGAGTAGCTCACTGATTTCTTTATCTGTGTTTGTAAAAGTGTTGTCGGATATTTTTAGTGATCCTATACAATATAATGGTTGTCATAATTTTCCTGAGTCTTTTAGCTACATGGCTTCTTTCTATATTCTCGCAGAAACGTAACTATGATTCCGTTTTTCAATGTTTGACATGCTTTTTGAAGTGGGCTTGAGCATTTTTATATTTTCTTCAATCCTCTTCTTCTCTTGTATTAATCGCGCGATTGAAAAGCTTTCTTGCTTTGTGTTGAAGTCGGTTTAGCTCCGGGCCCTACCAAAGATTTCCTCTCTTGTTTGGCGGTGGTGGTAGCGTCAGGGGGTACCTATGGTAGCTTTTTGTAATATTGTCCATAAGTATTTCCACGTTATGTTCTATATTAGTAGTTATGTTTGTCATATCCTCCAGGTTTGTACTAGTTATACTGTTTTCCAAAGATTTCCGGTATAGTATTTTGTTGGTCTTCCTTGGATTTCTTTTGGATATTGGTTCCGGAAGTGCCATGTTGTGTGTGAAGTATATTCGCCTGTGATCTGCAAGCGAGACTTCCCTCGAAACATGCCAATTTGTGATTAAGTCGCTTACCTCTGGTGAAGCTAAGGTGACGTCTGTCACTGTTTGACTTCTGCTTATGATAAATGTTGGTTCTGGACCCCTGTTGAGTATAGAGAGGTTAGTGGTGAAAAAGTATTCAACGAGTTCCTCACCTCTCTTGTTCGATGTCGCGCTTCCCCATAATGGGTGATGTGTGTTTGCACCTGTTGATATTATAGTTTGCCATGCTTGTGCGATGCAGTACGCATTAGCGTACTGCACCTATTAAAGTCGGGCATTTTTTCGGTGGTGGATCCCGGTCTCCCGGAATATAAACCGAAATGAATTCTATAGTATGGTTGACCCAACTACTGTTTGAGGCCCTAACAGCAGTTAGGTCTCTAGAACAGAATTGTGTTAGTAGTGTTATGTGAATTTTGGGGAACATATATCCACGTCTTCGGCTTTGTTACAGTGTTTCATATAAGAGCTTACCTCCTATGTTTCTCAGTCCGCATATAATGTCATCTCTAATCCAGGGTTTTTGAATCAGAGCGATAATGCTGTTGTCTTCATCCAACACATGCCTAAGTGCTGTTGTCGCTAGCTGCTTGTGCTGGAGATTGGTTTGTAAGATATTTATATGCTCCCTACATTCCGCGCTACCCTCTGCGACAGTCGGTTTTGGCTATCATACTAGCGTTCGCGCTCCTTGCAGTGCAGCGAACAGCCGCACTACCGCCTTTGCCGGTTCCTGTGCGCTTTCAGGTACTGCAGGAGTTGTTAGGGACAGATATTGTGTCCTATGTCCTCGGAATATGTTTCACTCAACCCCTCAGGACTCCTTCATCCAGTAGACGGCCAGACGGTTTGGCCGGCACCGACGGGTAGTGTACCATAATGTTTCATATAACTTTGATGAGGCCGTGAAGACCGACCACTTTGTCTTCACAGCTGATTGTGTAGGATATGAGGACACTTCAGAAGTAAGGAAGGAAAGACCAAAGATCTCGCCTTATCTCACTCAGTTACACCAGTTTCTGAGGGAACTTAGTGTAGGTCTATTTTATCAATCTATTGTGGTGATGAACCTATTGATTGGACCTACCCCCGCCCTGTATAACAAGTGTGTGGAGAGTTTTAAAAATTGCATTTGGCTCCATATCTACTTTTTGTAATGCAATCACAGCGATTCGGTTCTCTTTATCACCCCACTCCATTTTAATATCGCAAAATATTGTACAATGTAATGGCGCCAAAATCAGAAAGCTCAATGAACTATCGTATAAAAATAACAGATTCCAAATTCAAATGTAATTTTTTTATTTTTTTATTGTAGCAATATTTATGGTCAGACTATATGTCATCACGGGTGCCTTACGGTGCCCGAGAACACCTAGACAACCTCAGGGTACCCAGCGAAGGGGATTTTAATCCTACCTTGTCGTAGCTCTATATCCAGCTCGTCGCGATGTTTTAATTTACTCAATAATCCATCATAAACCGTTTTACAAGTTGGTATAATAAAACTGGGACCGACAGCTTAACATGATCTCTGAGGCGATCTATATAATAATGGTGTTGTTAAACAGATGTACATACATTTTTAAATTAAACTCATTGGTACACCACCGGGGTTTTGAACCAGAGACTAAGTGTTTTTAAGTCTAAGGTATAACCAATTTGGCCACCACGTATATAAACAAACAATACATATTATATTTTATAAACACCCAGAAAAAACGTACTGATGTTGTTGTGCCACGAGTGGGAATCGAACCGAGTCCATGAAGGCAGTCATATTGTCTACGATCATATACATACGAGTACATATTTAACCACTATTCAATACCTAATTATTTAGTTTCAAAGAAGTAACCTAGCGGGTGGTACCGACAACTTAAAAGATAATCTATCCCCGAAGGTTTCAACATAATAGTAAGATCAGAGAAAGCAAAGTGTTACGCTCTGTCGCTAACCGGCCGCCCTAGCGGCCTCAGCCGCCCTAACCCGCGTCGGTCGACCGCGACGACCCTCGCAAACCGAAATAAATCAAAATTAATGTTATCCAACACCACAGTCTTTATCTTCGTGGAAAAGAACATTTAAGTTTTACCATGATAAGAAATGTTTTCAATTTTATTGTGCACTCTAAATTATTACCTTACTCTCTAACAATACTTACTAGAATTCTTTTAAAATTATGATATTTTACGAGTAAATTATACAGTCCATTTATTTTAGCCGTTTAGAATATTATGTGTGTATTACTTTACAAAAAGGTGAACACGGTAAAAAAGCCGCACCACCTAACGAACAATATGTCTAAATTCGACCAATTTATATGGACAATTATCAGGAATACAAAAGCTCGGTCTGTGAAGCAATTTGTATTTTTAAAAATGGTACAATAGAAACAGAACAATGTCCTGAAACGAGCGAAAAAGTGACGGTGAAAATGGACGAATTAAAATAAAAACAATATGCGGCCGTGACAAACGAGTGGCTGCCGGCATCATGCTACGACAAGAGACTCAATTCTTTTACGTATTTAATTGATTGTTTTGTTCATTTTATAAAATGGAACTCGGTCAACTTTCAATAAAAAAGCGTGGCAACTTTTTCTTTGTTATAATGTCAATTTTGAGAAAGAAAGTTTCAGCCGGAGACGTCCGTGTAAATACTACAATGGCAGAAATTCTTAAGTCAGTATTGAATATCTTGAGTGTCGCGGATTCGTGTGACCGCCTGGGTGCCGCTAACAGGCCGTCGCGGGCCACAAAGCCTCCTGATTACCGTCGCCGCCGTCGGAGGTTTTCGTCATTATTTCCCGCCCGCCCTGGCTGTTTATTTTTCTCCTCCAGATAAAGATTAGCTTGGAGTCGGATCGCGATTGGCGGGTAAGGGAGAGGTCGGCGACTATTGGGTCTCCGGATCGCGAGGGCGTCGTATTCAAGCCCCTCCCGGCGCCGGGGTGCTAGTCGCCAGAGTCGCGAGCGAGGGCGCAGAGAGAGCGTCGCAGAGAGTATGCCCCTGCACACACGGCTGTGACCCCGGGACGCACCATGCTCGACATTAAAAGCTCAGCCGACTACCTGAGTCGGACCGGCACCTTTACCAACTTCTCAATGCTGTTTGCTGGTGAATATCAATTAATTAGAAGGTTCATTTGTACAAACATTGTGCAGTGATGTGAGAGTGACGCGTGAAATTCGATCGATACATTTTGTTACAATGTAATTAAGATATTGTTGCTGTTTATTGAAGAAACTTATTTGGGAAGAGGACTATGACCCAATAGATCTTCTAATGGGTTTGATTGCTTTTTTTTTATTTTTATTGTACAATAAATGGTCTGATTACCCATATATGTCATATGCCTGTATGTCTGTCTTTAGATAATTTAATAAATATTATATTTACCTACCTGGTGGCCCTTTTCCCGATTTTTTTTATATATTATATATAGTGAATATTTATTATTAGCGTTATCTAATGAGAATTATTATCTAATTAGAATATAATAAACCGGATATATTTTAATAATTTTATAGTTTTTAGTTATAAAAAATTGATTTTAATTTCTTTAAAGTACCAAACTTTTAGATATATACTAAATCGTAACATAGATATCGTCCAGATATTTTTTATTTAATTACCCTTTCTAATTAAATTAGAGCAACTTAATAGTTAATTGATTAATTTAAGTACCACCTAATAATCTACACGGAACACTCTACTCGGTCGGTATAACCCCGACGGGAAGGACAGTTTTTATATTTTTACGTCTTTATTGTTTGTAAAATAAGTCATACTTATAATAAAATTATAGTCCTCTTATTTATATTAATAATGCCAATTGTAATTCAGATTATACGTCTACAATACAAATTATCATTCTACAATATCATTGGATAGAAAGTTTTAATGTTTAACCCCCGACACAAAAACAGTAATTATAAGTTTGACGCCTTTATTAATATCTGTATTGTCGTAGCTCCAAAACTGATAAACTATTTTAATTTCATTTTCAACATAGGTGCAAGGTTGTTCGACTTCTATATCCAGTTTTAGCATAATACATTTGTTATGCCGTTTGTTATACCAATCTTGTATTCTATGGGCCTTAGCACAACAGCATCGATAGGCTCGATAAATCGATAAAATCGATACATATTGATTTTATGAATTAATGTTCATTCATAAACTTAATTTTATCGACTGTCAAACTATATCGATGTGGTTATGCTAAGCCCCTATGTATGTATTCTAATTTTTAATAAGATTTATTTACATAATTTTTAACTAGGCTAATTACAAATTTAGAAAATCGACCAAACACTGATGGCGGTACCCAATACGCTGGCAGCATTTCCTCTCTGTGTTAATATACGGAATTTTTGAGCGAAAAAGCTGCCAGCTCTATTGTCCCAGAGATGTCGATGCGCTTTGGGATTATTATTTAACCACCAAAATTAGCTGATAACAAGAGAACATAAGATAATAAGTTTTTCTTATCATAGGTCTAACACCTATCTATCGAATTTAGTGCGGTTTCCGCCTGACCCTATCTTAAAATTAATTTTAAATATAGCAATACCTAATAGATTAACGATCAATTAACTTAATTATGAAATATTTCTGAAACCAAAGGCATTTAGTCGTAGTTAAAAAAAAACAAATGCATTTTATTTCGCCGGCGGTTAAATAATTAACAATGAATTATAAGTTCATTTTCAATTGAACTAACTTATATGTATGAACTAACTTATATGTATGGTTAGCATATACCTAGTTGGTAGTAGATACTTGTATGGTAGTAATTTAGGTTAGGATATACCTACCATATGTATAGATTTTTTACATTGTTCTTAAGTGTGTTTTAATACCATTTTATTATTCCATTTAAACATGATTTAGGTAGATATTACAGAATTATTATAATTAAATATCTAGAGCTTTATTCTACTAAATGAATGGGATATTAAATGTATATCAACTAACTGACTTGTATGGTTGTCATTAATGTTAGGATATATCTAACTACATTTAATTTAATTTAATATCATCACGGATGCCTATTTGGCTCCCGAGAACCGTTTAAACGGCCTCAGGGTACCCAGCGGAGGGATTAACCCGTCCTCATTTCGCCGATGGTTTTCGGAGGCAACACCTAACAAGTGGCGAGCTTGTTGCGGTGTTTATGATGAAATAGCCTCGTTGTATAAAGCGGTCACTCATCCGAGGCCGGCCTTGTTGTCATCTGCTTAACCTTGTTATCAGTTGCGCAGTGACTTAACCACTAGGCTGGGGCCGCTTTTTTCTAATTACATGTTTAGATTTTTTATATAATAATAATAATATGAATGACTTTACACCCTTATTTGCCTGGTCACAAACTAAGCTCTAGGCTTGAATTATGAGTACCAGAAACAACGATATAATACATATTATATTTTATAAACACCGTGACCATTACAAGCTATACAGAAAAACCTTCAATTTTTTTTTTGCCTAGGATGGGAATCGAACCCATGACATTCGGAATTTGAATTGCTCATAAGTGTGTATTAATACTATTTTGTTATTTATTAACATATGATTATAGGTATTACAGAGTTATTATAATTAAATATATAGGGCTTTATTCTACTAAATTAACTGGATATCAACTGTATATCAAAGGTAAAATTTTACACATTTTGTATGGGAAATATGCCTTTGTTATGGAAATAAACGTAGTTCAATGATTCTTTCACGATAAATACAATTAGATAATACAGAGAGCTGCCAGATTTGTTGTTTAGGAAGATAACAACAAGTACAATTAAGAAGGTTTTTTAAATTAATTCCAAAGTACATTATTTATTACCTATATAGTTTTTTTTAATAGGTAGCTGTTCCGGCGGAACTGACACAGATTTTTATATAGGCCTATCTATCTATACGTTCAAAGACTGAATGCTACTTTTATAATTTAAGTCTTAAATACTTAAATAATCTAGAATCTATATACATTTTCCTATAATAATAATATTTTAAAATATTTTTATCTAAAAAGAGCTTATCTTGACTGACTACCTGATTTACTTAAACTGTTCATCCAGCTAAAACATTTTTTAAACTACTGATGCTAGGAATATGATTTAATAATTTAAACAGTAGCTCCTTTTTGCATTATATACCTAATAAATAAATCGGATCCTAAGTGTTGAAATGAGTTAAATTATCCGGTCGGTACTACAGAGTTGAAATATGGTATACGAATTTTTCTTTGGAAATAAATGAATAGATGTTTCACACGGGTGGACGATACTTTGTATACTGTTCTTATAAAACTATTGGACACGTTAAACTTTTTTTTTATTGGATAAGGCAAGGTCTTACGGAAAAGTAATCGATAGGTGTTTAGAATTATGATAGGCGATGCAATAGAAGTATTTACCTACATGGGCATTACCTAATATGGGCATTAAAGCCAAATAAATATTTGATGTTATAAAATATTCTTTTACAAACACTTATTGCGAATGATATTATTTTCCCTGAAAAATATAATTTTAAATAAGTTTTAAATAAGCTACAAAAACAGCATATCTATCTATACCTTCACGAGTGCGATCCTATTAAAGGATAGACAAGAATTATCGGTCCTTCAAAAATACTAATAATATATAAAAAAAATGTGTAATAGATATTAAATTTTATTCTAGTTTATTTTAAAACGAAAAATAATATTTGTTATTGCTTTTAATTAACTAATTATTATTAAGGTAAGGTTTCATCAGCGATTCAGAAATTCAAACATACAAACCTATATAAAAATATTACAAATGGCCCATAATAGAATTTCACAAATATTACAATAAAATTAGAACATAGCTCATACCGGTTAGAAGATGTAGTGCATATGACTTACTGTGTGTGCGTGTGTGGTGTTTGTAGCATAGACTATTGCGTCAGCCGCCTAAAATGTAATAATATCGAAAATATTTTATTCAGTTTTATGTCATTAAAAAAAATGCACAAATATGCTTTATAGAACATATCTTACTATCTGGTGTATTTTTTTTTAATCCTAAAAGGCTCTCAAAACACAAACACCTATATATCTGAAATTCCTATATGTGTATAAAATAGCCTATTTTACAGGCCCATAAATTTTTAAGAGATGCCTCAACAAATAGACAAACAGATATACACGAATTCTAAAAACAATAGTTCCGTTGTCTTTTTATTAGAGTCCATTCCGCCATTTTTTTATCCGATTAATGTACAGATTTGGTTATTTAAAATTTTATTATATGTACGAGTACGAGTATATGTAGATTACGAATAATAAATCAATTTTAGCTCAAGCTATTATTAGATTATGTTTGTAACGGATATACGTGCTTGTGTACAGGTACTTTGTCAATTAATCTAGCGATTATTAAAACAATGAGGTTAATATTTATATAAAGGAGAAAATGTATCTAATCTTTAAAATAGTATGTATAAGTAGGATATCCTAATTTTGATGTTGACAAGTGTTTTATTAGACTCTTTCACACATTACTATACTCAATAACTACGATACTTGAGTCTAAAATATGTTTACTATTTCATGTCTCAAGGTCCGGGGTCATATTATGATAAACAAGTCAGATTATAGAATATTAAAACCAACTGAAAATGAAAAAAATACCCCATTTATCGACTTCTTGTACAAAATAAATAATAAAATCCTGCTCCGTCGGATTTTTTGTGGGCGACCGACATTTCGGGTACTGGTACCGGAACTTACCGTCCGCAGGCGAATTCCTATAACCTACTGGTACATTCGTTGTTTCAATATAAAAATAACAGCTTAAGTTACGGATTTTAACTTGTTGCAATAGGAATATTTAACCATAGATTTTAGTTTTCAGCTATTAAAAGTATGCGGATACACTACAGCGACATTCGGGTAGGATAATAGACTTCAAAAGTATCATAATAAGAGAAGGGCCTAAGTGTTATCAATATTATCACCAATTCTATCTTTTAAAAAACATCAACTAAAATAAAATCCTAAGTAACTGGCTAAATAATAAATACTTAAATTGGGGCAATTTCTGTTTGAACATGTTAATAATTACGACTCTATACATTGATCTCATTGGATTAGAACTACTGTTAGGTATAGCAGTTGCAAATGGACTTATGACATCAACTCAGTTATGTTACGGCTAGGCTTGACCCATTTTAATGTAATAATATGTTATTACCTAGTCTACTCTATTAAATATCTAATTTACAATACCTATTTGAAAACGTGCATGTTTTAATAATTTCTTCCTATGCAAATAGTGATGTACTAAAAATTTACTATATGTACTAAACATTAGTACTTTGTCACGTTTACTTTTGAAAAGTTTATATAGGGCAAGTAATTTAATTCAATCAACAAAATAATATTACATTACGGACCATATTTTTTTACTAAATAGCCCAATGTACCATAAATAAAAATAGATAACGTAAAACCCTGTCTTGTCGTGCATGACATATCCTATTTACGTCAGTTGTTGTGAAATCGTCTTGTTTAACTTAAGTATACATGGTTTTATAATCTTGAATATGAACTACTTTCACTATGTAACCAACTCAAACAAAAATTAAATAAAAACAGTTGAATCTCAAATTCTGGTCTAATATACTGAATAAAATATTAAAACCCTGATTTCTTCCGCTCAGACTGAGTTGTTCCCTCAGTGAAAGTTACCCATATTCATAGAACACCCGGTAAAATATTGTTTATAGACGTTTTGTTACATCCGGTATAAGAAAATTTTAACTGTATTCATTTAGGACTACTGTGTAGGTACAAATTTGCGGTGCGACGGCGCATTACTTGAAACAATGAATGAATTTACGATAGAAAGACAAATACTTTAGTATTCATGTTACTGTTAAGTTATACGACGTTTCTGCAGCAGATATTTTGATTGTCGACGTCGGAAATTTGCGGTGCGACAGCGCATTACTTGAAGCTTTAATGTGATATGTATTTACGATGCGTTGCCACAATGAACGAATTTACGATAGAAAGACAAATACTTTAGTATTCATGTTACTGTTAAGTTATACGACGTTTCTGCAGCAGATATTTTGATTGTCGACGTCGGATAAAAACGTTGAGTTACATCGTCGTTCATGCAATGCGTTGTCGCATAGTTATGTTACGGAATGTTGTTACGTTTATTTAAAAAAAAAATCTATTCTATAATGAAAAGAGGTGGGCAGAATATAAGAATAACCTCCCTAAATGTTGCGTTAAATATGTGTATATTTTCTTAGGCATAAGATTCATTTAGCACTTAAGTTTTTACGACGTATCTGCAGCAGATATTTTGATTGGCGACGTCGGATAAAAACGTTGCGATACATTGTCGCAAGGCAGAGTTATGTACGGGCTGTTTATATAACTGTTTTAACAATTTTCCTGCTCTATAATAAATTTTGGTTGATGAGTTGGGCGGCATACAAGCATGAACTTTTCACCTTTCTGAATGTTGCGTTAAATATTTGTGTATTTTCTTAGGCATATTATTTATTTAGCACTTATATAAATAACGATGTTGTTTCATTTTTTTCAGATGCATCTTATAAAAGTTCGTGGTCTGCTCATGCCTCGTCACAGGGTTCTCAAGGTAAGTGATCTAAGTACCATCACGACTGCCTGCAGACGGCAGGGTACCCAGCGGTAGGGCTTAATTTCCACCTCGTCATAACCGATGGTATTCGGAGTATACACCGAACAAGTGGCCAGAACTTCGCAGTGTTTGGATATTCTCAACAATCCATCTATAAACAATTTCACAAGTTGGTATAGTGAAACTGGTATTTGGAAAGCTTTTTAAACGGGAAAAAGTGAAAGTTTAAAATAAAACTGCTTTTTGTATTAATGCTTTATATTAAATATTTTAATGCAGTCTTGTGACTTTTATACCTAACTTAGCTACAACAGACTACTTTTTTGTATCTGGTTTATTTTAACACAAATCCCTGTAGGGCGTGCAGATAGCTACGTCAAAAGTGATATTATTCATACCTTATGTCCTTTTGAGGGTCTTAAACTATCTCCATACCAGATTTCATCTAAATCGATTCAGCGGTTTAAGCGTGAAACGGTAATAGATATAGGATAAGAAACGGAGACAGAAAGACATTTTTTTTGGAGCACGACATGTGATTTTGTATCAATCTGATGGTAAGCAGATCTACAAAGTCTTTGAATAGGGTCGATATGTCTGATTGTTGATGCTGTTACAAAATGGGCGGCAACAAAGACGTATTTGCATTACGAGTCTATTTCATCCATGCTGCTTTATCATCAAATTAATCCTTCGTTTCGCAACCGCATCATGAAAGGAGACTACCACCCCAACAGGAAATCGATGCAGTAGTCTCCGGGAAACCGATGAACACATAGACTAAAACCGAAATAAATATAAGAGTAGGTTACTTGACGGTTATTTCATCTGGTGGTAACGAGTTCGTTCGGTCGGCCTAGCGAAGTTATAGAGGCCTTAAAATTCTCTCTCATATTAAAATTGGATATTATAAAGTACAGAAAAGAAATATCGAGTGTTTAAATTATTGTTCTGTAAGATTCCAAACTTCAACTGACACTGAAGTATCATCATCATCAGCTTATATGCACGTAGATATTTGTTACGTGCTTTGCGTTTATCTACTACTTTTTATTTATTTAAAAACTTTATTGCACAAATTTAGTACAAAGGCGGACTTAATGCCGCTAGGCTTTCTCTACCAGTCAAACCTTTGGGACAAATTAAGCAGTATGTAGGTAAAATAGGTGCAGTAATACATTTAAGAAATAGAGTATACAAATATTATACATACACACTAATGCTGACTACATATACATACATACCATAAATTATATTAATAATACACATACATAATAATAAAATAGCAAATATTACAGCTACTTAGTATGTAACCAGCTTTCAGGCAAACATTTTGATCTATAGGTGTAAATGTAGGTGCCAAAAATGTTAAATTGTTTTTTCAAAATTGTTGCCCCAAGTACATGATCATAAAGGCGGTTACTAATATTATAATTTTATTTTGTACATCTGCTTACCAAAACAGAATGTCATAGGTAAAAAAATACTATTATTTTGTCATTCAAACAGCTTTTTCCCCAGGAAAAAGGTTCACCTTAAAAAATAGTAAAGATATTATTATGTCGGCACTCGATCAATAAGTCACACCCAAAAAATATTGTTATTTATTAAACAATGAGAACGCTTAACGCACACTAGCTTCTAGCTCCGCAAGCGAGCGTAAAACGCACGACTCGCACGCGTTTGGTAGCCGGCAACAATACCGCCTTAATTCGTTGATTGACAGTTACAATATTGAGTAAGTAATGCAATATTTTGATGATTATCATATAGCAAAAGAGCGGAGCGAGGGTGCTACGTATTATCGCTTCGCACGCTTCGCCCGGCACGGCCTGTTATTGTAAAATTTAGTCTTTACTCAATTATTTTAGTAAATTCAAGCGTTAACATTTTATTATTAAATTGTCAGTAATGTTCTAACATTAAATTTGTATGTTAGGTGGTATAGATTTATTTATATTTATTTTAATGTAATTTGGTAGCAAAATATATTGATTGTCCAGCTCTTGCTCAGAAACCTTGGATCACCGGGGGGGTATAGGAAAAGAGGGGTATAATATTATTGTTTTTTTTTTATTGTTATTAATTATGTATGATGAGTCAATCCAGATGGGTCAAACAATCCATTCGGTGGATATTTCTGTAATTACGTTAAGAGCGTTCCTTCCAATTTTATCGCTTTTCGATGGTTTAAGGGTTTTTTAATCTCTATCTAATCTAATCTAAATAAATAAAAAATGTGTTACTTTTAGTTTGATTATTATTTTTGTTATGGAATGCTATAATATATCTAAGATACTGTTTACCTTCCTAGATAAAACAAATAAACATTTTTAGTTCCAAAACCACAGCCTCCTACTAGTTCTGGTTACGCGTTGCGATTGTAACTGGGAGTCTTGGGTTCAATTCCCGTTTATTCCATAATAATATTAGTCTATTTTTCTATACAGTTGTGGTTGTTTATTTACTAAAACATTTCAAAAATAATATGTTCAGACTATATGACCACCTAGACGGCCCCAGGGTACCCAGCCGAGGGGTTTTAATCCCACCTCGTCGTAGCCATCGTAGATGGTATGAGTCTACACCGAACAAGTGGCTAGCTCGTCGCGATGTTTTGAATAGACTTAATATCCCATCTATAAACAGTTTCACAAGTTAGTATAGTGAAACCGGGACCGACAGCTTAACGTGCTCTCCGAGGCACTATAGTGGTGTCAAACAAATGTACCAATAATTTTTTTAATTAAAAACTTATTGGTACACACCGGGATTCGAACCATATAAAAAATATTATTAAACAAAACTGAATATAAAACAATAAATAATATTCACTTAGCACTATTAGTTCCGAATGAAACCGTGACCAGGATCTAATGCATTCAAACAATAGTTTAAATGTTACAAACCATTTTCACTAGTCCCCGCGGACTTGCTACCCTATTCCTACCCTACGCTAAACTCACCCTTAGCCTTTATAATGAACCCATAATTGGCTAACCTACGGCATTATTCAACATAACTCAAATTCATTAGCCGGGATTTTGTAGGTGTTACAAACTACATTTATTATTTCTACTGATTTGCTTGTGGTTTGTTTTCTTTTTATTGTGTAAATTATTTTTTGCACAAAAGCTTAATACTATTGTACCTACATAGAAGGGCTTAATAAATACACT
The DNA here is from genome assembly GCA_947458855.1 of Monopis laevigella. Taxonomy (NCBI): domain Eukaryota; kingdom Metazoa; phylum Arthropoda; class Insecta; order Lepidoptera; family Tineidae; genus Monopis; species Monopis laevigella. Next base: position 18,962,697 of record OX381576.1, read on the forward strand.
TGGTGTTTTTTTTTTCATAGTGGTAATTTTTTTATTGTTCTATGATGAAAATAATGAAGCACGTATTTTATTTTCCTTTTAGTGTCGCGCATGCAAAAACAATAAGATAAAATGACTTAAAGTACAAAATAGGTCTATAAATAAATCACTTTATATTTTATACTAAACTTACGTCTAAAATTACTACTTAATGATTTTCTTGATACGAAAACTAAATAATATGTATGTGTTTGATAAATTTTAATTATTTAGATGAATGCCTTAATAATTTATTTTTCGGGTATTATTTTTTAAGAAAATAATACTTTGCCAATATTTATTTATATTATTTTATTTTTTATTTTTTGCCATATATGTGTATTATTTTTTAAGAAAATAATACTTATCTTTTAATTTTTTTATCTTAGTCTTTAAGTAATACATGAAAAAAATTGCTAAATTCACATACAAAAATAATACATAGTTATAAATCGATTCAGTAGTTTTTAAGTAACACATATAAACAAAAAAAAACGACAGAAAGGCATGACTTCTAAAAAATATTATATAGATTATTTAGTAATGCTATTTTTTTTATCAAATAAATGTACAGTTTTTTTTTTAAATATTATTATAGATTATTTAGTAATGCCAATTTTTTTTTATCAAATAGATTTACAGTTTTTTTTTTTATATTATTATATTTAGAGATAGCAACACAATTTCTAGTATACACACCTAAATACAGAAACATACAGAATATGACGTCGAAGAATATACCTACATACTTAATTGCCGCCACCGTTGTTAGTGCCGCCGTTGGTTGTGTTCGGAGGTCGTGGGTTCTATTCCCCGTCTTGCCAAAACATTGTGTGTTTTGATACAGTTGTCGCAGTCTGGGTGTTTATTAAATATAATATGTATTATTATCGTTGTGTCTTTCTCCTTTTCTTCTCTTACCTTTGTATAGAAGTATAATAACTCTTATTGATATTTCACGCATATTATAGACAAACTAATCTCTATACATGCCGAACACTACGATACTAATAAATTATAAAAACTCAAAACAAAGCAAACTATACAGTAAAATGTACTATTCATATGGAGAGGATCCTCTGAACAAGGTATTCCTTGCTCAGAGGATCTCCAGTAGCAATTTTTATTTTTATTCCTAAATCGTGGATAAATTTACTAGCGTCCTCGGACCATGGACCCATCGTCTCAACCGAAAATGCCAAAAAACAGGTATGGGTTCAGGAGCACGCAGAACCCATACTTGTTACATTTAATATTGACTGCTTGCTCAGCCGTAGCACCGACTCGCTTTGAACAACAAGTGACGTGACTTTGACAAAGCGTATTCGAACAAGTTAAATGATGCAACTTGCGTCCCATACTAAAACACGTCCACATTTATATAGTATAACGCTATCCGTCAGGTCTTTTACTGTCTGATTAGTATACCTAATGGTTCAAGAACGGACGGAATATGTGCTTTTGCTAATGATTGACAGATAATGTTGTTGATATTTTGATGTTTCGAAAACGACCAGCGCTATTTTGGCAAGACAAGCCATGATGGCCTTGAGAATCTACTGTATTCCCACAAACACAAATATGGGACCCATAAATATCGCAAAGCAGCTGCTAGACGAATAGAACTAGCGTCCAGCTTAATTAGTTTTATTTATACTATTTAGTTTGAGTGATAACATTGTTCCGCCTCTCGCCCGTCCGAATTATTTCTAAATGCAGATATTTCCGACGGCATGCAGTACGCAAACATTTTCCTCTGACCAGGACTTATGGGTCAAAAGTGTGTTACCAATATTGTACTAGAAGATATATTTACTATTTATTTAATTTAAAATATTAAACTAAGTTAACCGTGAACATTAATTCATAGTTTAAATTTTAAGTTATTAAATTTTTTATCTATTTCATTTGTGATTTATAAACCAAATTATACTAGTATTTTAAAAAATATAGAGAAATCTGTATAGGCTTACTTGTATACGGGGTGAATTTGAATGGGTGTACTTTGGGCTAATATGAGGTTCTGCTGATCAAATCGAACAACTTTTGGAACCATGTGTCGCAAATGAAAAGAAAATTTGGCTTTCCCATACAAATTGTCATTTTAACAATACTAGTTTGTATGGAGAAGTCATTTTATTTTTTCGTTTGCGACACATGGTTCCATGGGAAAAGTTGTTTGATTTGATCAGCAGAACCTCATATTAGCCCAAAGTACATCCTTTCAAAGTCACCATGTATACTAATACATATTAAGTATATTTAAAAAACATTCACATACACATAATGTTACTCTTTGAATATCTTATGTAATATTCATAAATAATTTGCAGTAGAATAAACCCCTACAACATTTTAGTATTGATTTTATATAATATACACCGTAAATTTCTCAGCTCGACCCTGGCTTTGTGATTTTCCAAACTTACCTATACCTAAGTATATCACGTCTTATATAATAGAGGCAGTGGAAATCAGAGAATGGAAAGCGGCGGCGAAAATTAGCCCAAAGTGGCTTTATGTAGGGGGGCTCTCTGTTGCTGTTAAACGAATACCTTAGTCCCTTTGAGGGAGAGAGATAGCAGCATAATGGCTTGGTGGAAGCAATGGGAGGGAAGTAAGCGCCCTTTACAGCTATAGATGTAGCTATGGCTATATATAAAAGGGTGTATAGATAACATAATTTTGGGTCTGAAGATATACTACGCGTATATCTCATTTTTTACAAACATATACTAGAATAGACATACTGAATGGGTTATGTTGGGTAACACTCTTGTTTCGTATTTGTATGTACAAATTGTAAGCAGTTCTAAACATATAAACTCAGGGACCAAATGTACCTATACCAAAAAAGCCACACATTTAAAATGGATTCTTTACATACGTGTGTGCCAAATTATCTAGATAGTAGACTTAAAAAGACGCATACAATGCCCGGTGTGTACCGATATGTAATATATTTAATATTTTAAATAAATGTACTACTTTAACGCGACTATTAGTATCCCCGATAAGCACGTTAAGCTGTCGGGCCTGTTTCACTATACCAATTTGTTATATATAAGACTATATAAATAGACTTACAAATTGGTATAGTGTATATAAAGAGAAACGTGTTAGGTGTATACCTCTTTAGCACGCTCCGTTAAGGTTCCGCGATAATTCAAAAAAAATACTTAAAGCTGGTTTTATAGTTTACTTGCTGGTACTCCCGTGGCATGATATTTTTAACAAAAAAACAACTATTTTTAATATTAATATATTTTCAATATCTATAATGTACAGACATCAGCTGGTTACAATTTTATTATTTGTATAGATTTTATACATATAATCACGGGTGCCTTACGGCGCCCGAGACCGCATAGACGGCCCCAGGGCACCCAGCGGAGGGGTTTTAATCCCACCTAGTCGTAGCCGATGGTATGAATCTACTTCGAACAAGTGGCTAGCTCGTCGTGTAGTTTTGAATAGGCACAAAATAACCCATCTATAAACAGTTTCATAATTTGGTATAGTGAAACCGGGACCGACAACTTAACGTGCTCTCCGAGGCACTATAGTGGTGTTGTCAAACAAATGTACATAATTTATTTAATTAAAAACTCATTGGTACACACCGGGATTCGAACCAGGGACAGTGTTTTTAAGTCCAAGGTCTAACCAACTCGGCCACCACGTATAGATTTTATATCACATAAATTAGAGTTTTCTATATATTTTTTTAAATCTAAAATAAACTTTAAATACAAGTTAATACAGGGCATTATTATTTCAAGGCGAGGATAAAATTTAATATAAATCGTAGTATGCAATTTTTCGAAATCTTGACGCTTGTTTAGTCAAAGCTCGACGACGCTTTTATTACGGTACAATTCACACAAACTCGGAGTGTCATTTGCTATGATAGCCTTAAGCAGTGCTTTGTGCCCCTTGTAACACCAAATTCCGTAAAACATAGATGTCACGTATAAAGTCAGAATTTGGATGCGGTATTAATTTATAATAAAAGCACACATAGCTTTCCCGCAAATGCGATATTATAAATAAATGCAATTCTGTAAAATATATTTCTTAAGTTTTTTATTTATACTTGTAAGTATAAAAAATAACTTTGTTGGGCAAAAATATTGTTTAAATTGCATTCTATGCTTTTTCTAATATATTTTTTTAGCTTTCCTTTGTGGCAATTTAAATAAGCATATTTGTACATATTATTTTGGTTTTTTATTTCTTTCAGTGAATTATTTCTAATGAGAAAAAAAATCGCGGTTGGAATTTTAAGAAACAGAAATATTGCGCATCTAGTTATTGCTCTCGAAGAGATTTGTCCCGTATAAAGCCATTGTTACAATCATATTTATGCACATTGGTTATTGATTTAGTTATTTTATGTTTGTACTTTAAAACATATATTTTTTTATAGCAACTTCAATAATAATTCCGCCCTATTTACTATATTCATTACATTGAGCCGATAAAAAACCACATCCAATATTTTTACTCAATATTTTCGTAGATCCATGTAAAAGTTTTCATTACCGCTCAGAGCGTTTTCACGGTTCACAAGTTGCGATAATATTTGTCGTCGCCACGGACTCTCACAAATAGTTTTGACGCTTTTCCTTTATCTCTTGCTTTGATCTCTTCTTTAATGAGAGATTCAATTTGAGGTCGTGTTGATGACACCCCTTTGTACCGCAATCGTACAAAATGAGATTAACTATGACAACGCCTTTTCACGTATGAGTATAATTGTTTTTAAAACATTGATGTGGGTTTATTGAAGGGTGTGTACACTATAAGTATAATAAAAATGTGCTGTTTACGCAGAAGCATACATCCTTACAACTAATCTATACTAATATTATAAGGCTTCAAAGTTTGTTTGTTTGGTTGAACGCGCTAATCTCAGGAACTACTGGTTCGAACTTTAAAAAATATTTTAGTGTTGCCAGCCCATTTATCGATATATCTATAGGCTACATAACATCACGCTACGACCAATAGATGCGGAGTAATAATGAAAAATGTTGCCAAAACGGGAAAAATGTAGTCTTTTTGAGAGCGTACGTTGCGTATGCATGCCAGTAAAATGAGGAAAATTTTAGAAGTAGCTTGCATACCAAAATATTGAAGTGCTAAGTTAAACTTAATTCAATTCTCATTTAAACCGGGTTTGGTCTCATAGAAGTTTTTGATCAGTATTAGAAACAGGATCGGTTGACATAAAAAAAAATGTGTAAAGTTTTCAAACATACAAAAAGTGTGGGAAAAGGTGACTAACTTTTTCAGTACCTACTCCAACCTGGGTTAGTCCCGTAGAAGGTTTTGATCAGTATTTAGAAACATACTGTAAACTATACTGTATATTTATATATACCATTGAGTTTATAATTTAATAAATATATACATTAGTTTGATAGTGCCTCAGAGAGCTAGTTAAGCTGTCAGTCCCAGTTTCACTATACCAACTTGTGAACCTATTTATAGATGGGTTATTGAGTCTATCCAAATACTACGACAAGTGGTCAGCAGTTCCGGTTAAGACTAAGAATACCGTCAGTTACGACGATGTGAGAAAAAAAACCCCACCGCCGGGTGGAGTCAAGGCCGTCTAGGCGCTCTCAGGTGCCGCTAGGCACCCGTGATGGTATATATATAAATATTACCTGAATATAGAAAAATAATATTAGAAATGAATGGGTTATAAGAAAAAAAAACAAGATTTTGGGGTTTTATGAGAGCGCTGCATGTGACCTCACTACCCGAGGGATGCCATCTTTTTATATTTTGTATCTATATTTTGGTTTTGCAGTAAATTATTATTCTATTTTATTATTTCAAGCTATGGTAAGCTGCCTACAAAGTCCACTAGTGAGGTCGAACAATGCGTTTACAAAATTGGCGATCTAAATCGACATCGCATTACGGGTATACTTTAAAATTTTCTCGGTGCTTTATTCTCAAAATAGCTCATTTAGTAACCGCACCGAGAAGAAGAATTTAACCACCTTGACTTCAAATTGATGCGGTTCCTGGAAATTAGACATCTTTCGTATATTTTGTTCAATCTAATCAAGGTTAATAATATGGTTATATGTGACTTAGGAAGGTTGTACGTTGCGCTGAATAAGGCTCTCTGATCAAATTTTCCCATGGAAACATGTACCAGTATCAGGATTTTTATTTCCACTATAGGTAGGTACGGTCCAACTGTGTCACATATGAAAAGAAAATGGCAGCTCTATACAAACTAGTAATATATAAACAAATAATATGTAAGACAATTTACACATATTGCTCTGGTCACAAACTAAGCCCATACATACATAGTAGAAGCCTGGGCTATTTTTTTACCATGGGTGGGAATCGAACTCACGGCCCCTAGATACAACGCCAAAGGCCTACGGTCTAGTCTACGGAGGCGATCAAAAATGTTAAAATAATCAATTTGTATGGAGAAGCCATTTTTTTTTCGTGACACCTTGTTTCACGGCTGATATCTGGCTCATTAATAAAATCGATTAACTTTTTCATGAAACACAACATTCGAAAGCCACCAACTTAAATAAGGTGAATAAACTACTTAAAATTAATAACCTCACAACTATAAGCTAAAAAAGATAACAAAACTCTGACTTCTATCTCTTGACTATAATAAGTGTGAGGCGACCTACAATAATAATATACAATATCATAATTACTAATTTGAAACTATACTAATATATATATAGGTACCACGATCAAATTCAATTAATAGGTAACTTGCATTAAATACATACTAATCACACACATTTCCTAAACCATTATATAAATACTAGTTACTCCAATTTTCTTAATTTAACTATGTTTTATATTTAACTCTGATTCATTTAACAATAAATAATAATCATATTACCATCACGCGCACTCTAGCCACCATCTGCGACATGGGCTTGCCTAGTGCAGTGGTTGGCGCGGCTTTCGTGTTCAGCCTACTACCTACCTAAAGAACTACTTTTCTTTTTCCCCTCAAATATTGTAAGGCTGTTTTTATTGAACTTTAATAAATGATTTATTATCATTAGGTATATAGGTTGAAGAAAACCTCCAACCAGGTGGAACATCCAATATTAAAACGTTTTGAAAAGCTATTAAATAAACTGCACAGAGTTTTGTTTTTAGTCATACCATATCTACTATGGATAGTTGATAATAGTATCGGATTTCCGATGATTGATGCATCCGATTAGCGGGGAGATGGGTTGCTACATGTATAGCTATACATGTAGCAACTATATTGATCTGTTGTTTAAGCTATAGTAAAATTATATTTAATAATAAAATGTAGGATAAATCTGAAAATTATATGAAGTTTAATTACTAACATAAATAAATATGGTCTTAGTACAAAAAAAAAGAGATATATTTTTGTCCTTAAAATATTTCTTTATTTCCTACATACATACATATCATCACGGGCCGCCTAGACGGCCCCAGGGTAACCAGTGGAGGGGTTTTAACACCGAACAAGTGGCTAGCTTGTCGCGATGTTTTGAACAGATTCAATAACCTAGATGGGTTATTGAATCTGTTTTATACAGTTTCACAAATTGGTATAGTGTTGTCAAACAAATGTACATTTTTTATTTTATTAAAAACTCATGGGACACACCGAGATTCGAACCAAGGACCTAAGTGTTTTTACGTCCAAGTCCTAACCAACTCGGCCACCACGTTTTTATTTCCGATTCTAAAAAATATTCAAATGTTTAACTGGTAAAGAATTTCTATCGGCAATGTCCAATTGACATCTTTAACTGCACTTTTATACGTTTTTGGTGATACTACATAACGTTGACATTTTCGATGCTGTTGAATAGGTCTTGTTCAGTTATTCGATACTCGTACGGTCATAGTGGCGGAATTGTAGAAATATCTGAACACCGCAATGTATCCCCATTCACTTGACATCGCTTTTAAAAGCCTTTTCATAGTAAAGAGAAGCGACATAAAATGCTGAAGTTTATTTTTTCAGGATAGACATAAAAACTACTATACCTATTTTTTAAATTCTTTCATCAATAGAAATCTCAGCGATTAATATGGGGTATTTTATTTTCTATCCATTTCATTTTAAATTAAAATGCGGATGAACTGCAGAGCAATCCTAGTTTATCTAGAATACTTTATGACCTTTTTGTTGCCTTTATTAATATTATTAAAAAAAAAACAATCTTTATTCATAATTAATACATACATACATATCTTCACGGGTGCCTTACGGCGCCCGAGACCGCCTAGACGGCCCCAGGGTACCCAGCGGAGGGGTTTTAATCCCACCTCGTCGTAGCCGATGGTATGAGTCTACACCGAACAAGTGGCTAGCTCGTCGCCATGTTGTTTACAATTTATAATTTACTTACCGGATTTCATACTAGAAACTATAAAAACCTGTGCTATGGATATTCGGTTTACAACTTTTTTATTAATTACATATTACAAACTAAGTTTGGTAGCGTGGTAATATAAAGAAGTAAGAGTTTTTGTCTAAATCATATCAGAAAGAAATAAAAAATAATCAAAAGCACAAACTAAATCTATTGACAAAAAAAACGGAATTCGACGCAATGATACCCAACCTAAAAATATTAAACAACTCCTAAATGCGAAACAAAACAATTGTTCTCCTTAAGCAGATTGGACCCCATCCCCAAAATCAAACAGCGAAAAAGATGAAATCAAAAATATCCCAGAATCAAAAAGATATTCAACAATGTTGCTTTAACACTAACAACGCGTGAAATCTGATTGTGAACATCAAAGGACAATGAGATTCTCTAAATTATATTCCTTATTAAAATTTCGACTTTACTTGCTACAGTATAAGTCTTATTTTCCGTCGTACTAAAGGTAGTTAGCTGACTATGTAGGGGATGGCGTAGATTGTGCTCTTCCTAAAGTATAAAATGGCCAATATTCCAAGTCGTATATACGATGCATTTGTTTGAAATTGCAACACTTGGTGCTACTGAAGATTTTAATTACAAACTCTTTACCTTGCGGCTTTGTAGCTACATTAACTATGTGCTGGAGTTAAAGAATTCTAGCTCCTTTTATAGCAGCACAGTAAGTGACTCTAAGTGTTTAAATTCGTATTAACGATAAAACATACTAGATTTTTTCTTTTTCTTTTATGTTCTGAATTAGTTATCTCTAAATATTTTGCAGATTTATTAGGTGGGAGGAAGGCCAATCTAACTTTGCTAGGCCAACCGGCCGCCCATACAGATGCAAAAACCGTCAAGTGACCTAGTCATATTTTGATTTTAGTCTTTGTTTACCAGTTTTCCGGAGACTACTGCATCGATTTCTTGTCGAGGGGGTAGTCTTGACGACAAAGCAGCGAGTATAGTATATTAGGCTCGTAATGCAAATACCTCCATGTCGCCGCCCTTTCGTAACTGCATCATTTAACCGGTATAGTGGGGGCGATCAATATTGTTAAACAACAATGTATTGATCGATCTAACTCATGGACTTCGTAGGCCTTCTTAACTTTTTTTTTTTTTAATATATTTGTTGGGTTTAAGGTATTCTCATAATCGGAGATCTAGATTTCTGTAATGCTTTATGTGCCCTCTTAAGTTGTCGATAAAGCATCAAATTCGTTTGTATTGCCGCGGGTATTTAACCGGCATAGTGGGAGCGATCAATATTGTTAAACAACAATGCATTGATGGAACCCAATAATGAATTTGGTGGGTCTCCTTACCATAAACTAGATACAAAGTCAAATGCCGTCCTCCAGTATATGTTTTTTGTTTCAGGCTATGGCAGCAATTCACTCACGGCTATGTCAAAGTCCACATTGGATGCTCATTCACATCTTCGCCAACCAGGTTTGTTACTACATGGTTATTCCACTACCACAGTTATTGTAAAACACTGTTAAAATATGTTAATATAACTGTCTTAAATTATATTTACATGACTCTACTATCGTATTTATTTAAAATTCTTTATCGCACAAAATTGTAGATAGGCGAGCTTAATGCCATAGGCATTTTCTACGAGCTAACCTTTGAGAAAAAACGCTTAGGGTGCAGAACTTTTTTAAAAAAATAAAGAAATATATATAATGTTATCAATAATGCATAACAATACTTAAATACAGAATATAATATAATAAACGTAATACATAAACATACATACCATACGAAACAAACTTGCCACGAGGATCTGGTTTAAGCATTCAGATAGTGAGCTGTGAGCAAGCGTTTAAACACTGCTATGGAAGGGGCTGATCTTAAAGCCAGAGAAAGCAACTTCCACTGGCGAGCAGCAGACACCGTAAACGCGAATCTGAATATTTGGTAGAGACATGTAACGGGATTTTTAAAAGGTTATTGACAGAATCGCAATTTATTATGATGATTATAAAAATGCCGAAAACATTTCTCACTTTGTATGAAACGCCTTACGTATACAGTAAATAGTATATAGCGCACTATGGGCCCTAGGCCTTTTCTGATATCAGCGACAATGTTTATTATTTTAATCGTTGAATTATTGTGATAATTATTATAAATGTGTATCCACTGAGGAAAGAAGGATTTGGAGACGAATATCCATAATAAACAATTACGTATTTCTTCTACAAGATTTAATATACATACTCGTATATATAATAAGGCCTGGTTCGCGGTCTCAAGTCCGGGAACACTGCAGGTCACTCCCCTGTTTCTCCACTACTTGATGAACCCGCCAACCGTACAGAGAATCTATGGATATTGTCTCTCTCTCTCTCTCAATAATAATACTATATTTTGGCTGAATCTACTGAAGCTAGGCATATGACATGACCGCCTCCGTAGGCAAGTGGTTACGCCTTTGGCGTTGTATCAGGAGGTAGTGGAATCGATTCCCACCCATGGCAAGAAAATGCTAAATAATATATAGTATATTTTTCTGTACAATTTTGTCATGGTCTGGGTGTTTATAAAATATAATATGTATTATATCGTTGTTTCTGGTACATATAGTACAAGCCTAGAGCTTAGTTTGGGACCAGAAGAGTTTGTGACAATATGTTTAAATTGTATTTTTTTTATTATTTGAATTGTAAACTACGAAGGGTTTTTTAAATATTATATTCTTAACGGGGTGAAATGGGGGGTTGGTAGTTGGCATTTAGATATTAATAAAAATTATAAAAGTTGATATTTGTTAAATAGAGAAGACTTATTTGCGCGAATAGAGAATTTGGTATTACTCTACCGCAAATCTTTTGTATGAATCTACCAGCAATTGCTAAGCAATTCTCCAAAACTACATTAAGTTTTGGAGAATTGCTTTATAGCAATATCGGACAGCCTCCGTTGCATGGTCATGTTTTGGTTTTAATCTATGGGTTTACCAGTTTTCAGGAGATTACTGCATCGTTTTCTTCTCGAGATAGTAGTGTTCTTTCAGGTTGCGGTTAAGAAATGGGCAGTTAAAACAACGCAAGGATGTTAAAGTAAACTTGTAATGAAAATTCGTCTTTGTGGCCGCCCATTTCGGAAATGAAATGAAAAATCAAATATATACACTATAGAATATTAAAAAAAGAAAAACAAAACAATGAAAAAAAAAACAACAGATTACCAAAAACACCGCATCTATTAGACTGTATTGTGGGAGCAATCAATGCTGTCAAACAACAGTGAAACTATGCATAGATTTTGTAGTACTGCTTATCATCCCGTAAAATCAAAGACATGTACAAAGTAAATAAAAATTCTTCTCTACAAACTACTCAGTTCACTTTCGACCGCCTTGTAAATTCGTTGTGGATAAAATTATTTTGAATTTTGTGTGACCCTCTTGGCACATAGTAAAACTAGCAAACTTTAATCCCAAATTACTTTATATTTATACCTATAAATTTATGAACTATCCAGTCAAAGTTCTATAATTGACTTCACTGAACAAACTCACCCATCATCGAAATTCTAAAATACTTCTTCTCTTACAAGAAAAACAAACTTCAAATTTTAAGATTTTAGTTATTAATAATGATTTTACAGCCATACTAGGAAGACAGGTGGGTTTCTTTATTCATTTATTGCGCCATTATTATTGGAAGACGACCTACAGATTAGTGATTTTAGTATTAAATACTTTGTTTATAATTATGCAAAAAGATATTTGTTGATCAAAAAACATAAATTTAAATACCAAATTAAAGACGATGTCTATTACTTTTTACCCATAGAATGATTATCTATCAAATAAAATAAAACAAAAACAGTTCAACCCCCTAAGTCGAAAACGCAAAATTTGGGAAAGGTTTGTACACAAAAGTGCTCCCTTGGGTACGTTCGCCAAACAGTCTCTGTTTGTTGTCTACGGTCAGTTACACACGGCACATAAAAGCTTATTTATGTTCTAGCTTCATTGTGTTCAAACATATTCTTTTTCGACCTCGAACACCCGAACGCGATTTAGAAGCGCCTAAGAACTGAGATCGCATAGCTATACTATACAATACGTACGATGTTTATATGTAGGTAGGTAGGTATAGTATATATTGAGTTTGCTTGATACACAGAGTAGTTATATAAATTATTATTATTTTTAAAATATTGCAATATACGTGGTGGCCGAATTAGTTAGATCTCAGACTTAAAAATACAACAGTTTTAGGTCCCTGGTTCAAACATTGGTGTGTACCAATGATTTTTTTTTTAAACTATACATTTGTTTGACAATACCATTGTAGTGCCTCGGAGAGCACGTTTAGCTGTCGGCACTTGTCATTAAACTAACTTGTGAAACTGTTTATACATAGGTTGTTGAGTCTGTCTACATATTACAATGAGCTAGCCACTTGGTGTAGACATGCCATCGGTTACGATTAGTTGGAATTAAACCTCTCTGCTGGGTACTCAGAGGCCGCTTAGGCGGTCTCGGGCACTGAAAGGCAGGCACCCGTGATGATATTTATTTTAATAATAAAAACCGCGGTGGTGCAATTTAATCACAAAGTTCTGTACGCTGTGGGCCTTAGCATCGATAGGCTCGATAAATCGACAAAATCCATATCGATTTCGTGAATGAATGTTCATTCATAAACTTCATTTTATCGACTGTCAAACTATATCGATATGGTTATGCTAAGCCTCTGTGTGTTTGTTTTATTTAAATATTTTACCGTGACAGTAACTTATGAAATCGTTACTCTACTAACATGGGCATCATGAGGATTATATAATAAATAAAACATCCTACACTGGAATTATTAATTTGCTTTTTGATGCGAAACGCGGTCCTAGGAGTGGTTAATTTCTGATTATAAAAAGCTAACAGTTTTTGTTTTTTGTAGAAGTATTGTTTATTTCTTATTAGAATTTATTTATATTAAATTTTTAAAGATAAAAATGCAATGAAAAAATTCCTGGTGGCGGGACTCGAACCCACGAACCTCGCTATCGCGGCAAGGCGCTCAACCGCTGAGCCAACCAGGTTCCAGTCAGCCCTCACGAATTTTGTCATTGCTTGTTATCTACTTATACACAGACGCCCTCTATTAGCTTTCTTCTAATAACTCTTATACGAGTGAAGTCAGAAGTCCTAGTTTCTAATACTAGATGGCAGAGGAGTCTGTTTTTTGTTTTTACTTTTTTCAGTATTTTATATTTATGCATTTTTTATATACATTCACTCGTATAAGAGTTATTAGAAGAAAGCTAATAGAGGGCGTCTGTGTATAAGTAGATAACAAGCAATGACAAAATTCGTGAGGGCTGACTGGAACCTGGTTGGCTCAGCGGTTGAGCGCCTTGCCGCGATAGCGAGGTTCGTGGGTTCGAGTCCCGCCACCAGGAATTTTTTCATTGCATTTTTATCTTTAAAAATTTAATATAAGATTATCCTATAAAGGAATTTATAAAAAATGCATAAATATAGAATTTATTTAATAACTTTCTAAATTAAAATTATAATTATGTAATCAAATTAGTATTTTAATATATTTAACACAATTCTGAAGTACGCGATACACGAGGTCTTTTTGTCTGTAATCGCGCTATTCTCAAAATGTAATGAACGAAAATTACTATAATTTTTACTAAAGTTGTAAACCTTCCCTAGCAAATACCGTTATTTACCAGGGTTTAACTTAAATTAGCTAAATTGCAGCATATTTTGTCCATCAAGTCAGAAAAACAGATATTTAACTGCGTATGCTAACTGAAAATTATTATTAATGAATAAAAATATACTTTGTTAAGATTGTATTAAGGTAACATATTTCTTTTTTCCGTATGCTGTAAGAAATTGGATTAAATCCGGCAAGCATTCTCAAGAGAACATTTTCATTAAGTATCAAAGCTTAACGATCATTGCACTAACTAGACCCCACTTTACTAAGACGTGATTCTTTTTCTTATCGGGATTTGGTAGCTTATTTTTGGCAAGAGAAATCCTTTCTTTTCTCAATATACTTGAATGAGATTTTTTTCTCAAAATGTTTATTAGTTAAGTAGGTTTGTAATTATATTTTAAAGACATTCTAATTATAAATTATTTAACGTCAAACTAAGATCGCTTCTATATGAATTATTGTTATGATGTAAGTTTCTCTTATTTTCATCTTTTGTAATTATTGGAAAAAGTTATTCTTTTACCGTCTTTATAAAAAAAAAAGTTTCTTTTTATTTTATGCGGTTACATTTTATTTCTTATAATTTTCTTTACCTTTTTAATAGAGCTGTCCGTATACTTTTGTATCTCAAAAACCTGCTCTTAAAAAATCGACTCTTTTTTAAATAACTTTAACACCACACATATCTTTTATTCATTGCGGTGACGACTCATTATGGAGGCGTCAGAAGTAGAACAGATTCTCGATTACAGTGACGCACCGTTTGGCATCCCCGTACGTGCATTGTATTTGCACTCGTGGCGCACGCGTGCGATCGTCGCACGACTGACGTTTCAATCGAGATCGACATTACGATTGCTCCCAAGCGTATCACTGAACGTATAGTAATAATTGACGTCTGTATCAATTACTAGCAAGGATTTAATGGCTTTTATTGTAACTTATACAGCGTTATGTTGCTGATTATGAAAACAAAGGATTCTTGGAATTCTTTGTGGTAAAATATGTGGTGCTAAATTTAATATAAATTCTTAGTATATTTTTTTTTTTTAAGTATTGACTTGGATGATGGTTAGTACGGCGCAACTGTGCAGAAATTAGCAGACTACCATTTTGACCCATTTCGGTCCATTGGGATAAGAAAATAAAATATTATTTAATTTACCTTTAACTCTATTTCTTGTGATGATGATATCACTTTATTAAGCAAAAATGAAGCAATAACAGCTTTTTTTTTTTTATTTTATATGTATAGATCGCTTCTATACCAACAATAAACAACGAAAAGCTAATTCCTTTTCAATTTGTATATCGGTCGAATTGATTATATAATAGTGGTGGCGTCACTACTATGCAAGCAAACGTTCTTCAATACAAACAAGGGGTGTATGAAATCAAAGCGGCTATGTTTTGGTAAGCAGCTCGTGCGTGATCTACCTACGTCAATGTGTTTTTACACGTACTACAATGTCTTTGGGAAGTTCACGGCAGCCCTTGCTACTGATTGTACAAAAGTTTTATGTTTGCGCATAGGCCTTTATAGGATTGTGTGTGATTTCTTAAGTAATCTTTATATAGTATATGACTTTCTTATATGATTGTTATATGACTTATATCTATAGTTTATTATTAAAATTGATTTCTTGGTACATTCATTGGTACTGAAAATATATTAATTTAATATAGTCAAAATAAGGGAAACTAAATTAGGTGAAATAAAATATGTCTGTTACAAACCGCTAGAGTGAGAAACAAAAAAAAACATGCTCTGAATTCTATAATTAAGTATTATTCCAATAACATACAAAATATAATGAATTATACAAAAATGTCCATTTGTACAAATTAATACATAACCTATGAAAAATATATAATTTATTCCATATTGAAGTAGGTAACAGAAAATAACGATAAAAAAAGTACAAATTAATACATAACCTATGAAAAATATATAATTTATTCCATATTGAAGTAGGTAACAGAAAATAACGATAAAAAAAGGAGGTACCTAAGTTTGGGTTTTTTTTCTATCGAGGAAACTTTATGCTCAAATATATGCCATTTTTGTCATATTTTGTGCTTTCTAGATTTTGAGTTATATTTTTATTTATGCCTCTAGGTAGTTTTTCTTTTTTGCTAGGTACTTGTTTATTTTTAGGTAATATTTGTTTATATTTAGGTTTTTTTTTTGTTATTTTAGGTTTATAGTTTATATTTATTTAATTGTTATTACGTTTTAATAAACATATTAGAATTGACATAGACTAATCTACTAATATTTTATACTGTAAAATAAAAGATATACATTTCTTTATGATTATAACAATAATTATCAAATGTCTTCCATTGATTTTATGTAGATTTTATGCCTCTTAGTAGATTTTATTAATTAAAATAAAGACACTTTTAGATGCCTAAGAAAATTGATTGACATTGATTGTCAAGATTATCATTTCATGTTTATATAAATTATATATATATATCATCACGGGTGCCTTACGGCGCCCAAAACCACCTAGACGGCCTCAGGGTACCCAGCGGAGGGGGTTTTAATCCCACCTCGTCGTAGCCGATGGTATTAGTCTACACTGAAGTGGCTAGCTCGTCGCGATGTTTGGATCGACTCAATAACTACCTATAAACAGTTTCAGAAGTTGGTATTGTGAAACTAGGACCGACAGCTTAACGTGCTCTTCAAGGCACAATAGTGGTGTTATTAAACAAATATGCATATTTTTTAAGATCAAAAACTCATTGACACCAGGGTTCGAACCAGGGACCTAAGTGTTTTTAAGTCTAATGTCTAACCAACTCGGCCACCACTTATATTACTATAAAATTAGACTTTTTTTTTTTTTCTATTTTAAAGACCTAAAAAAATTGAAAGGATTAAATTATCGGCCATTACTTACTTATTAAGTATATCATTATTATTATATTTTTATGAAAATTAAGAAGATACATTTTTATAAGTAGGTACATAACAAAACATATTTTGGTAGAACTTTATTGAATCTGTGACCAAAGCACGGATTCAGGCGCAATCAAAGAGCTAATGGGGAGGGGAGTTGCTCAAAATTGCACTAACGACTCAGACTGGGGGAATGGCCCCAGGAATAATGCAGAGAAATCGATTAATTATCCTTTTATTATTATTTTATAGCCTTAGCTCCTAGTAATGAAACTTTACGATTGTACAATTGACTAATATCATAATGACTGTAGTAATGATGGAAGTTTATTTGATTGAAGCACAGCATGTGACTTTGTATCTATTGATGGTAACCAGATTTGTTTTACAGCATTGGTCGCTCCCGGCGCTCCGGCTATTTTATTTAATAGAGCACGGCATGTGACTCCGTTTTACCTGATGTTAAGCAGACCTACAAAGTCCATAAATGGGGTCGATCAATAAATTGTTATTTAACAATATTGATCGTCTTGCTATGCCGGCTAAATAATGCGTATGAACATGGACGTATTTGCATTACGATTCTATTTTAATATGCTCGCTGCTTTATTGTCAATTCAATCGCCCGTTTCGTAATCGTACCATGAAAGAAGACTACCCCCTCGACAAGGAATCGATGCAGTAGTCTCCGGAAAGCGGTGAACTCACAGACTAAAACCGAAACATGACGGTTTTGGTGTTGTTTTGTATGTAATGATTCCAGTCGGTGGACCTAGCGAAATTATAGAGGTCTTCCTCAGTGATAAAGACATTTTTTTTAAACAATTATCTTTGCGACCGCTTCGCAATTCCTTGTTTCTTTTTTCAATTATACGTATGACTAGTCAGTCCAAAGTGTACACCTGAAACTATTCCAAAAAGTATCTATTATCAGTTTGCTTACAAATAGGTTAGTCGCTTGCACAGAATTAAATAATCGTCTAGCTATAAGGAAAAGTAATGTGGTACAATACAAAAGTATAAAATTCTTCCTGCTTCGTGGCAGTAGTTTAGGTATTTTTGAAATAAATGTTATTTTAAACTCAATGGACAACACCATCAAGGAGCCTCGTTTAGTAAAACTGTTTATTATTCAAATATTATTGCTATATACATATCGCGACGAGGTAGCCACTCATTTGTTCTAGTCTCAAAATACTTGACAAAATGGCTAAGACGACGTAGAAATAACCCTCTCTGCTGGGTACCCTGAGGCATTCGTGATGGTACTACGTAAATTTTAGGGTATTAACTTAATTTTTTAAGGTCAATTAAGAAATACCTATCCCATGTAAAGGATGTCCACAGAAAAGGTACTTTTTTTTGTTAGACTTGTTTTGTTTCCTGTCTGGTAACTGTCATGTTGACATTCTTGGAGAGGTACATATTTGAGAAACGAAAACACACTACAAATATCGGGAATATTATACTGAAACAGAAGAGTTCGGCTCGGCCGCCCAGGTTAGAGATTCCAATGGGACTCTATGGCTACTTTAAAAGCAGAGTCCAACAGAACTCAAACGATCCCGGAACTAAAGGGAAATCGTTTGAAATATTTATTTATTCATTTTGAAATGTTGTGGATTTTTTTTAGCAAAAGGATGACCTTATGCCGACAGCCTCGAGGAGTAAGATATAATTTTCCATATTTAGTCGGCATCTATCTTCTTTAAGTGTTCATTAAATTTTATTTTTATTTTCACAATTCACACGTTTTATTGAGATATCATAATCTAATCTCTTCGTTGGACACCCTATCCCAAATTATACAAACGACATATACCTTGTGGCCCTGCACGATCAGTCTATGCGTATGTATGTACACACGACGCCATCGATGGTGTCATAATTAGAACACGCCGCGTCGACCGTCACACGTAGAAGGGCCCGTGATTTAGCCTTTTGTGCGTCACGCATTAACTCCTTCACTTCGCTCCCGGCAATATCCCATATTTTCCTCACCCTTCCAATCAAAATTTAACCCTACCGACAAGTAATAAAATCGCTAGTCGAATCTTTTCGGACATTTATCATTTCCCTAGCCATTTTCTGCTCAAACCCAAAGCCGTAAAATACATTTTAGCTTCATGGTCACATTAACTACCAATTTTGTGGTGAACGACACGAAACCAAAAAGGAACTTAAAAACGATAGGCATAAAATGCATATTATCGTGCTACAATAGTCTACTTACAACACGGGAGTAAAAGATTAGTGTTGGTAATGGTGGCGTAATTACGGTAGAAAAGGCTTACAAAGTGAGCTTCACTTTGCCGCCGGGTACACTTAAGGCTACAATAGTCATCAATGACCTTGGTAAGGCTATTAAAATGTTTAGACTGAATATGAATAAAACAATTTGGACACCCAAATATTTATTTTTGATAAATGATCGAAGATATTTCTGTCATTAGCAGTAGAGAGTTTAGGCCCATATGTCTTAAAGAAATATTTAAAGACATAACACCTCGTCTCATCGCCTCTCCTGGTGATAGGAGAACTGGCCATTCCTTGCGGAAAGATTTGGCATTGCAATGCAGCGGGAAAATACAGCCAGGATGATTTTCACTATTTCACGCGGTTAAGACATAATACATACGTGGTTAATACATTTGATATCTATTATAATTTTAATATAAATTAAAATTACTTAAATTGCTGTAATATATGTACATTATTTATCTAAGATATTATGTACTTTGTTTTCTTTAATTATATTTATTTATAAAACTCAAACGTGTCTTAGGCAGCCATAAACTGGCTAGATAGGCTCTGGGTACCTGGGTACAGTTTCACAACTTAATATAGTGAAACTGGCATCACATGCTTACCAAGAAACGGCTTAACACTTAACCACGGAGGGGAACTTTATATTATAATGTGTAAGTACCACGTGTGAGTGATAATGTAATGACCCATTGTAACTATATATTGTATGTATATCAATAATTATATTGGGTATTTCTTTAATAACTTCTAATTGGGCATTAATTCATAATTTTGCTACGTGTATCAAAAACAACTTTCATATACGAATTTCATATAGTGTTCAACTTGTGTTCATATAGTGTTCAGTTTGAACTATAGGACTACTTCTGATTGAAAAAGAACTGATTTACCATAATTATACTCTCGTATTTGTACCTACTATACTAAATTGTATGAAACTGCTGTTTATTTTATAATAATTTTGTATTAAAAAAATGTCTATAAGGTTTTTTTTAAACCTAAAATATTATAAATCAAATAATATTTACATAAGTTCTAAAATATTATTTATTGTGAAATCGTAAAAAAAGTTATTAAATGAAGATTTTATCAGCCCCTTAATGCAAAAAGTACATTTACCAATAGGTAGCTTATCAAACCGCCGCGACAAGTGTATAAATATTTGCAAATTATTTTGAGGGAGGTGACACGTCTCGCCTTCGTAAAAGTATCCGCAAAATAAAATATCAATCGAAAACTTTTGCGAAATATCTTGTGAATATTTATTATTTCAATATTTACTTTCGGGGATCTGTCGAATTTACACACTGTCAGAAAAAGTGTCCCATTTTCTTGTTGAAGGGCTAACGAATTTCATAAGGACGAGATTCAGTGTTTGCTGAGGGAATGCACTGTTGACTAAGTCGGTCGAGCGCCCCTATGTCAACAGAGGTCTGCTTCTCTGCGGGAGGTCAGACTGTTGACTGAGAAGCTTCGACATTGACTCATTGCCTTCTACAAAATGACATAACGTCTTCAACTAATTTGCTTTTAAGGGTTGATCAAATGATCTTGATTTTGTGGGTAGGTATATAACCAGGTGTTGTAAAGAAATAGTATAAATTATATAACTGTGCAGTTAAATTGTGGAAATTATGATTTTGGTAACTATAGAAGTTTCAATAATACAAACTTTATTATTTGATTCATGGAAATACGAAATAAACTCAAAAGTTTTTTTTTTAATAATTTTTACCTCTCAACCTGCAAAGCTTTGACGTATATTTACTTAACAGCTTATAATAATGTTGTTTAAAATCCAATATATTATATAGCTTGATTTTTACTAGCATATACATTTCTAAAAAGTCGGAGTGGTAGATATTCCATGGTGGATCAGCATAAATAATACTATATTTTTATTAAGAGCTAGATTTACGGACAAACAATCAAAAGAAATGCAAGATTTGGACCTAGTAGATATATCAATCGACTGATATTTTTAAGGTTTGATAAAAAAAATTGTATAACTATAATTTTTAGATCACGAGTTTAAATGCCGATGTGCACCAAGTTTTTAATGTTAAAAATAATATATTTGTTTGAAAATATCTCTAGTGTAACACAGTAGTCGGAGAGCACATTAATTTATCGGTCCCAATAGCTTAATTTTTTTTTAAATAAGGCTTGAACTATATAATATTAAAAATAATCTATAACTTTTTTCAAGAATTGGGTTATAAAAATATAAAAGAAAATATTCATGCGATCGATAGTTCTAAAGATTAGCGCTTTTAAACAAACTCTTCCGTTTATAATATTAGTATACTTGTACATAAATTTTTTTTTTTAAACAAAATAATATGTATATATTTTTTTTAATTTATTAAGGCTTTGCTTTCATTCAAAATTCATAAGCCATACAATCATATTTTTACACAAACATTTTAAATAAACTAACTAAGGAATTTAAACAAAAATCTGAAAAAAAAGGAAAATTAAACAATAAAATAATAATACATGAACAATAAAATTACAATTTATGTAACCTAATATCTAACTAAAAAAAACACTTAGGAAACCTAACACCTACATAAAAAAAAAATTATACAAATTTCAGAAAACATTTTTTTTTTTTTTATGAAATTAAATTACTTCATAAGAAAAACAAATTCATATATAATAAGTAGAGAGATAAAATATTTTACAAATAATATAAAACAGAAGCACACATTCACCCTGCATGGATCCGCGCGCCGTCGGGCGTCCGTCCTACCAATTTTCACAGCAAATGGAAAACGTAATGACTTTTGACAATTCTATTTGCGGAGTTCGCCTGTCATAACTCAATTTTGATCTCTCTCTCTTAGCAGGTACATCGGTTTCTGCAATTTCATCTCTAAAAATATGTTATTACCTCCTAATCTTCCCTCGACTGGTTTGAGAAACTCAATTAAGTACACAGTCGATTTCCAAATGCTTCGGTTTTTATAAATTGACTGAGTATTATTTTATTACTCAATAATTTTGGTTTGTTTTTTCAACTTCAGAAGTAAAATGCTGCATTTTTTTAACTACTAAACCATGACTAAATGTATACTTATAATTGTGTTTTTTATTGAATTTAGTTTTATTGAAAAACTATAGTCCCATCCCAAAAATAACAATTTTGAATATCTTAATTCAAATATTGTTTTATTTATTAAAACGAATTTTATAAAAACCTAACAAGGATAAAATTCCCGAATAACACATATAAAAATAACTCTAAGTTTTTTTTTTTCAATTAGTTTACCTATCAAATTTGAAAAAAATAGGATAAAATATTTGATTAATTGAATTACTTTACGAATTGGACAAGTTATAAAATCTATTAATAGGTATAAGTTGCATTTATCAAAATGTTAGACTCAGTTACAATTAAATTACTGTAACTTTACTTTACTTCCATTTATTTATATAAACATGATTTTTGAATTCTAGCAATTAAGGATCAAGATTTTAAAAATACCTATACTATTCCTGTATTAGGGCTGATAGTTAAAATATCCCTTAAATTTAAGGCAGCCTTGAATTAGTGAAGGTATTAGCGTTAAAGAACTTACGGTGAAAGAAGCGCCTAGATACGGAATATCAATGATTAAATCGTGTATGGCGTAAATTTCTTTTTAATTTTGACTTATATTAAATTTTTAAAGATAAAAATGCAATGAAAAAATTCCCGGTGGCGGGACTGAAACCCACGAACCTCGCTATCGCGGCAAGGCGCTCAACCGCTGAGCCAACCAGGTTCCAGTCAGCCCTCATGAATTTTGTCATTGCTTGTTATCTACTTATACACAGACGCCCTCTATTAGCTTTCTTCTAATAACTCTTATACGAGTGAAGTTAGAAGTCCTAGTTTCTAATACTAGATGGCAGAGGAGTCTGTTTTTTTGTTTTTACTTTTTTAAATTTTTAAAGATAAAAATGCAATGAAAAAATTCCCGGTGGCTCAGCGGTTGAGCGCCTTGCCGCGATAGCGACGTTCGTGGGTTCCAGTCCCGCCACCGGGAATTTTTTCATTGCATTTTTATCTTTAAAAAATAAATATAAGATTATCCTATAAAGGAATTTATAAAAATGCATAAATTTTTAATTTTGACATAACGTGGCTTCATATTGAAGGCCCAGTTTATACTATATTTGGAAATCTTCAATCAAATAATAAATCTATTCCAAAATAAACTCCCTTAAGACACAGAGAGCCTTTTCCTAACTGAAAAAGGACTATTCAAATTTAGAAATTCAGAATCTCCAGTCAAATATAAAATTAAATACGATTGTCATGTTTCAAATAGCAGAGAGCATCCCCTTTCAGAACGACTTATAAATATAATGATTCCACGCCTTGGTCCGCATACAAATGCCAATCACAATGTGATAATAAAGTGTGGAAATCGACAGGACATGAAGAGAGACATCATTAATCATTATCATTTTGATTACATCGCAGAGGTCGCGCCTCCCTTCATCGTTCTACTCAAAGGGGCTAGTTAGCTTACCCTCGATTTAACAATTTATTGAGCAAAAATTCTCGCACTCCTTTTATGAATGATATAATCGCTCTAAACGATGACGTTCATAAAAAAACATGAATATGAAAATGATAAAAAACTTGGTTTAAAATTTGTTTTAAAATTATTTGCAGGAAGTGTTAGCAGTTATTACTTTTTTATTCTGAATGGAAAGGTGAAAATTTCTCTGTGAATTGTAAGTTATTGCAGTCAGACATTGCGTGTTCTCAGACAACGTTATTATGAAATGAAATTGTAATGCTAATTTAATTTCAACGTCGAAAGAAAACAAAAATTTTAAAAGTTTTTTGAATAAAAATTCATTTTATTTATAAAAAAATATACGTTTATAAAAAGAACCCCAGTCTGTCAAGTGTAAAAGACTAACTATTCATAATTACTTGATTTTATTAACAAAAGGCCGCACTGAAGGGAGCTCTTATTGTTTCTGCACAGGGCCAGTGAATTATTGCTACATTTGCATGTATATCGTCACCCTTTACGAATTATACAAGTTTATAACACTTGAAAAATATGTGGGGTGCAATCATTATATATGTCTTTTGTTTGAGTTTTTTTTGTAAATTATTATTTAAAGAGAATTCAAATACAATTTTAATTAACACGTAAAATTTTAGTTTAAGTTAAGTTTTATAAAAAAAAAACAATCTTTAAGGCAATGAACAGCAAACCCCGTGGTCAAAATAGCGCTTGGACATCGAATAAATTGGTTTTAAATTTGGACCGATAGTACATACTAACAGCCGAATAGTACTCTACCTATTTTCGGTATTCGACCCAAAGACAATAACATAGCGCCACTTGATATATATTCGACTTTATGAGCATCTTGACCGGCGTTTACAGCGTATACTGAATATGTATTCGGCGTAAGCGCAAATTAGACCGCCCTGTAAGAATCTAATAGCGATCTTAGAGCAATACCATTGATATTGTTGATAACCATTAAACAATATATTCGTCTACTAGTAAACTATTAAAACTATATTTATATTTCTTCAAGTAAGAACAGCAGTTAAACTAAAAGCAACCTGTGATAATATTGTCAAAAGCCTAACTGTAATCCGAATATCAGTCCTATTGATCCTGTTGTGCCAAAGGTCTAAAGCCTATAGAATTTATCTATTTATAGTTCTGACATCCAGACAGTTGAATCTAGGTTACAGCACAGAATAGTTAACATGAATAGCGTGGAAAAGACAATAGATAATAAACAAAACCCAACTTAATGAAAACATATTATGAATGACAATATCATTTGACATGAATGAAGAAAATTCTGTCAAACAAAACAATGAGTGATAATGACAATGTTCATTGGTGTCCGTTACTTTGGGTGATAGAAACATTAGTTTCTATTAACTCTAGCCTATAACTTCTAATTGTTCTCAGGTATTCTTTATTAGAAATAACATCGACATTTGCTTATACATCGATTTCGTTGCAGGCAAATTGCTACCCCATTTAGTGTCTATTTATTAGTATATTTATGCTTATAACATATTTTTGTTTGAGACATGCACGATTTATATGCTCGTATATGCACCTTATAATTTTTAACTTTAGGTTTTGTTATATTTATTTAATAATAAATACTTTTATTGATATACGATTTTGCGTTACAATATTAATTCTTACACAAAATATTTATATAAAGTAACCTTTGTTTTAAGATAATCTTATTTAAAAAAAAACATCACGGGTGCCTTTTTGGCTCCCGACAACCGTTTAAACGGCCTTTGGGTTCCCAGCGTAGTGATTAACCCATCCTCATTTCGCCGTTGATATTCGGAGGCAACACCTAACAAGTGGCGAGCTTATTGCGGTGTTTATGATGGTGTAGCCTCATTGTATAAAGCAGTGACTTCACCACTTGGCTGGGGCCGCTTTTTTTTTTTTGGTGTACATTTATCATGAATATAATAGTGCCTCGGAGAGCACGTTAAGCTGTCGGTCCCGGTTTCACTAAACCAACTTTTTATATAACGGTTTATAGATGGGTTATTGAGTCTATTCAAAACATCGCGACGAGCTATCCATTTGTTCAGTGTAGACTCATAACATCGCCTACGTCGAGATGGGATTAAAAACCCCTCCGCTGGGTACCCTGGGCCATCTAGGCGGTCTCGGGCGCCGTAAGGTACCCATGATGATATAATATAATATCTCTATATAATGAATATAAATTATTACTATTATAATACAATTCACAAAATCAACTCGTGTTAATAGTTTAAAGCATTTGTCGGTCTAAAATTGTATGACTTTTGGTAGCTGCATTTAAAGTTAAAATTGTAGGTAATTATGGGATTTGAAACTAACTAATGATTAACAATTGAACATGCATTTATATTTTAGCTACATTAACCACAAACTGCCTGCCTACAAAAGCGTCCACTTAGTTTTCCTAAAATTCAACTTCATACCAGTATATGCAATTTTCATTTAAAACATAATTGTAGATCAAATTTGTAAAAGCCATTAGTTAATACCACCTTGTTATAATCCAAATTATTTATTAAATGTAAATTTTCACAGATTTATTAAAAGTGTATTAATTAAGCCTTAAATATTTATTCTAAATAATCTATGTTACATTATTATAAAAAGAAAAAACTTGACTTTTGTTTGTGTCAATAAACTAAAAAAAAAATACCGATTTTCAAATTTCTTTCACCACTAGAAATCCTTATTTTTAGCGCGTAAAATAGACTGTATTCTGGGGCGGATCCAGGATTTTATTTTAGGGGAAGGTCCTCGTCAATATTCTTTATCAGAACTATTACAGATGTCCTAAATTGTAATATTTCAAAAATGCTTCTTGCTTTTAAATATATTTCGATCATTCTGCATTCTGCCCCATGGGTCGTAGTGCCCGCCATACAAAAAAAAAGTGAGATTTTTTTTTATAATTAATCAATGCTCAAGAAGTGAATATGGAATTAAAAACCATTTAAATATATTTTTTTACCCTCTTAACTATTTTTTTTTAATCAGTTTTCGATGTTTAAGAGGGCATTGCTATTACTAAAATGTTATATCTAGTTTCCTTAGTAACACGCCGACAACAACTCGCTATCGGTCGAAAAAAAATGAGATGGAGTGCATAGATTGCATCACAAGTGGCTTTAATGAACCTGGTCGGCACCACCTTGCAACGTGGTGTCGAAATTTGCATAGATAGGCCTCAGAATGTTCCACGCAACTGACGACTGCCTCGTGTCTATGCATAAATACTTTGTTTAAAAACTATGAAAACAATGTATTTCAGTACTTTGTAAATTTACACCATGGAAATAATTATTAAATGGTAGGGCCCTCTCAATAAATAATACGAAATTAGCCGCCCGCCATACAAAAAAATGTGTGAAAAAAATATATAATCAACAATTCTTAAGAAGTGAAAAGAGAATATGGTCATGTTTGACATTTCGTTCAAAAGGCGATTTGAGGCCTTAGGCAATTTATATACTATACTATATTTTATTATTTAAAGGCATAATATTTTTACTCATTTTAAAACCTCCTCTAAATGTATCGATGAGATTAATTACGTTCATCAGAAGCATCTCAGAGAAAAAAAGTATAGACACTATAGAGAAGATTTCGGAGGATAAAGATGATGTTTATTTTTAAACAATTCAATGTATCGCTTAGTAGACTAATTAAAAAATAGACAACGGAGTCGGTAAATGTGGGGTATATAAACTTGTGTCTTTGAGTTGCTTTATTATTAATCTAACCGCCCGTTTCGTAATAGCAAAAATAGACAACGGAGTCGGTAAACGTGGGGTATATAAACTTGTGTCTTTGAGTTGCTTTATTATTAATCTAACCGCCCGTTTCGTAATAGCAAAAATAGACAACGGAGTCGGTAAACGTGGGGTATATAAACTAGTGTCTTTGAGTTGCTTTATTATTAATCTAACCGCCCGTTTCGTAATAGCAAAAATAGACAACGGAGTCGGTAAACGTGGGGTATATAAACTTGTGTCTTTGAGTTGCTTTATTATTAATCTAACCGCCCGTTTCGTAATAGCAAAAATAAACAACGGAGTCGGTAAACGTGGGGTATATAAACTTGTGTCTTTGAGTTGCTTTATTATTAATCTAACCGCCCGTTTCGTAATAGCAAAAATAGACAACGGAGTCGGTAAACGTGGGGTATATAAACTTGTGTCTTTGAGTTGCTTTATTATTAATCTAACCGCCCGTTTCGTAATAGCAAAAATAAACAACGGAGTCGGTAAACGTGGGGTATATAAACTTGTGTCTTTGAGTTGCTTTATTATTAACCTAACCGCCCGTTTCGTAATAGCAAAAATAGACAACGGAGTCGGTAAACGTGGGGTATATAAACTTGTGTCTTTGAGTTGCTTTATTATTAATCTAACCGCCCGTTTCGTAATAGCAAAAATAGACAACGGAGTCGGTAAACGTGGGGTATATAAACTTGTGTCTTTGAGTTGCTTTATTATTAATCTAACCGCCCGTTTCGTAATAGCAAAAATAAACAACGGAGTCGGTAAACGTGGGGTATATAAACTTGTGTCTTTGAGTTGCTTTATTATTAATCTAACCGCCCGTTTCGTAATAGCAAAAATAGACAACGGAGTCGGTAAACGTGGGGTATATAAACATGTGTCTTTGAGTTGCTTTATTATTAATCTAACCGCCCATTTCGTAATAGCACTCTGAAAATAGACTACCATCTACTATACTATAAAGTGACTAGAACACTTTTTGTTTTTACATGTACAGGAGCAATGAAATTAATAGAAAAGAAGCCTTCTAAAAATGTTTGTAAGGCATACGAGTACATCATATATTCGTATCTTTCTCGGCCGCGCTCATTTAAATATACAAATGGAAAACAGCTACTTACTAGTTTCATATAGTTTTCCGACGAACTATCAAAATCGTTCCTGTCAGTTATTATCATTAGCGTGGAAGTGTATACGTGTAAGTGCCCTAAGGCCATTCCAAACATAAGAACATAAGATGGCCGTCCGCCATAGAAACCTAACACAAAAAGTTATGGAACATAATTGACGTTTCGTTCATAATTTAAAATATCTAAAAGCAATTCTCTTCCGTTCAACTATTCCGTTCGTAGATTTGATTAAACGTGAACGAGACAGTTTTAATTTCTAGTTTACAAACTTTACTCTATAATAATGTCTCTATTTTTGTATTAGGTTAGTGTGGTCGCCATCTTCTATTCTCATTTTTAGACAATCGATTTTTTCCCTTTCCTATTATTAATCATTCGAAGAGAGAGGGCGGTAATGAAGTGTACGACTTGTTAATTTATATTGCAATCAAAAGAGGCATAATACTTGATTAGGTGTTTTCTTTATTGTAACATTAGTAGATAGTTACTTTTTTAATTTGTTATTTCAGATAGATTAAAATGTAATTTGCTTTTTCAGATCCATATCAAATGTTCGGGCCGACAAGCAGCCGTCTAGCCAACTCAGGTAAATTAATTTCGTTCTTTTACAGCGTTATTATATAAGATAATGTCATAAATTAATAGTCATAAACCTGTGCCTATAGGCACAGGTTTATGACTGACAAACAGTCGTTTAAATATTTTCTGCCTCAAGGTTTAATGAATGCGAAAGGCAAATGGTTTCTTAAAATCACTTTGCGGATATTTTTTTTTATTGGAGCACGGTATGTGACTTTGTATCTACCTGGTGGTGAGCAGACTCACAAAGTCCATGAATGGGGGCAATCAATATTTTTTCTTAAACAACATTGATCGCTCCCACTATGCCGGCTAAATGGGCGGCGATAAAAACGAATTGCATTACGAGTATATTTTAATATAATTAAAGATTTTTTTATGATTGTCTTAAAATCAAATGGCCTTATTTCATGTTAATAGATTAATTAATGATACCGTATTTTAAATATTCTAGGGACTCGCTGTGACATATCAACTTTGATAAATGTAAAACAAAAGAGTATATTTTACGTGACCATGCGTCCCGTATTAAACGGGACTGTCCCTTTTTTTGCTACTCCGTCCTATGGCCTTATTCCGAGTTTGCAACCGCTAATCACGACAAGACGTTGCGCAAAATAAGTATTAATAAATATAAGTTTTATCCTGTTAATTATAGAGTTGAAATTCCAATTCTCCACACATGTTCGAACTTGCGAAGAATTCGTGTATTTCAAGATGGCGGCATTATTATAGCCAACCTAATACATACTATATATCCATTGGATTAGAACTTATATTTCCATATTTATAGTTTACGCAACGTCTTGTCGTGATTAGCAGTTACAAAGTCGGTATAAGGCCCCTGGTGTCCCCGAAGACTTCGGGACGCCGAAGTGTCCCGTTTTCAGTTTTATAAGGGTCAACAATAATAAAAACTCAAATTCTCTCTATTATAAGAAAATATAGGCCTTTTTTAAATGTATTGGGGTAATCTATAAAATTATTGAGTCTTCTTTGTAGACACCTAAAAAAAACATAGCTTCTGATTTCTGTTCTCAAAGTCATGTTGATAACGAAAGTGAACGATAAACCTTTTCAAAAATTTAATTCTTATTCAAAAAAATCACCATAATTGAGTATTAAATAAATATGCTCATAAAAAATGCTCTTACTAATTTGGGATTTTTTCAATATATTTTCACAAATAAATGATTTTTTTCACAAATAAATGATTTTTTTCACAAATAAATGATTTTTTTCATTTTTGTGACTCATTACTTAATTTCCTGCCTGCATACTGCCTGATAAATTGATATTTGTTATGCGATAGTTTAGTGACGTCTTTGTCAGAGGATCTACAACGCTGCTACAGTGTGGTGTCGAACGGCGAAATTTTATAAGACGAAAAGGACATATTTAGATAAAAAGATTGTAATGACTTTGAAAAAAATTTGAACGTAATTGATTAAACTAATTACCCATGATGAATAACAAAAGCTGTGTGCTTAATAGAATCATGATAAGTCCATTTTTTAAATTATAATATAAATTGTAGTATGAAATTTATATTTAAATTTATATACGTGGTGGCCGAGTTAGTTAGACCTTGGACTTAAAAACACTTAGGTCCTTGGTTCGAATCCCGGTATGTACCAATGAGTTTTTAATTAAAAAAAATATGTACATTTGTTTGACAACACCACTATAGTGCCTCGAAGAGCACGTTAAGCTGTCGGTCCCGGTTTCACTATACCAACTTGTGAAACTATTTATAGAGATGGGTTATTGAGTCTATTTAAAACAACAAGCTAGCCACTTGTTCGATGTAGATGAGTCTACACCGAACAAGTCAACCATCGGCTACGATGAGGTGGGATTAAAACCCGCTGGGTACCCTGGGACCGTCTAGGCGGTCTCGGGCGCCTTAAGGCACCCGTGATGATATATATATAAATTTATATTTTATTTATATATTTAATTGAATCATGCATTATTTACAAAATAATTTCCAATTGTAATCATTTCATTTATAATTAAAAAAAAACGGAAAGTTTAGAATAATCAACTTAAATAATAATTACTTTTTGGGGTCTTGAAAATACATCTTACAAGACCCCTTCCTCTAAAAATAGTTCCACGCATGATATAAATACCTACCTACTTAAATCGACCATAATGCGTTTCATATCGTTTTTAGGTATTAGGTAAAAATGCGAAAGTGTTTTATAGGGTGACCCTTGAGAAATTAGGGTGGTCGCGACTCACGCGGGTTCCACACGCGAGATCCTCGATAAGATAGCCTTTCTTCATGGGGTTAAATGAAGCAGGTTTAAGGGGTCAGTGTAATGTCTTTTGAGCTGAAACTGTTTTATCGTAGTTCTTTGTCTATCCGTATACAGGTAGCTTTAAGGTTTTTATTTACATTCGTTATAGATTATTGTATTAGGAGCAGCGTTGTCAGACGTACAGCAATTTTATGGCCAGTACGTTACGCTAAAAGTACGGTAATTTTTGAAAAATAATCAAAATGGTAATTTTCCGTAATATACAAATTTCGAAATTAATGCAAAATTAGAAGTATTTTTGCTCATCAACTTTAAACTTGGTAGGGAAAGTTAGGTTTGCAGTCTTGATGTATTTTTTTGCACCCCAAATGAAAATATTGAAAGAATTTAAAATTATACGAAAAATTGAACTAAGTATGTACCTACTATTTGTACGGTAATAGTACGGTTATTTTGGTTTAAGGTAATTCCGAAAAACCTGTCTGGCAATACTAATTAGGAGAACCATTAATTGAATATTACGTTAGGTTAGGTTAGCCTAATAGTTAACACAGATTCCAACCAGGCCGGGTCTACTGATCATAGAATACTAGTATATTAGGTGGGACGAAGGTATCTGTGAACTTCGCTAGGCCGACTAACCGGACTCGTTACCACCCATACAGATGCAGAAACCGTCAAGTGACCTAGTCATGTTCATGTCATGGTTTTAGTCGGCGGTGCGGATTCACCGGTTTTTCGAAGACTACTACATCAAATTTTTTGTCGAGCTGGTAGCCTCCTTTAATGGTGTAGTTACGAAACGGGCGATTGATTTGACGATAAAGCAGCCAGGATATCATAATGAACTCGTTATGCAAATACGCGTTTATCGCCGCCCATTTCGTAACCGCAGTATTTAGCCGGCATAGTGGAAGCGATCAATATTGTTAAACAATATATATATTGTATGATGTATTGATCGACGCCGTTCATGCACTTTGTAGGTATGCTTACCATCAGGTAGATATTGTGCTCCAATAAAAATAAAAAAGTATCCGGCTGGATCTTCAGCACTTGATACTTACCCTAGCACAGTATGAAAAGAAATGACTCGTGCTAGGGTCGCCCAACGTCAGTTTAGCACTAACGTTTAAAGATTTAGATTTATTTAGTTTTCTAAAATTGCTTATGTTTGAAGTTTACTAAAATTATGAAAAATTTTTGACAACACCACCTTAGAGAGTACAATTATGCTCTTGAGTCTAACCAAACACCTCGACGAAACTGGCCACTTGTTTGGTATAGACTCAGAATACCATAAGTTTCAATGGGGTAGGAACAAAACCGCACTGCCGTCTATGGTGCGTATGGCATCCGTGATGGTACTTAAATAAAAGCTTGTTTGATACTAGAAAATAGTACCATAACATCATGATTTGTAAAGTATTGTTCTGATAAACAAACCCTCAACATTAGCCACCAAGAAGCAAATAAAATCGTTTACAGCCGTTGTAGAGCACTTTAACACACGCAATCACAAAACAGCTTATAAATAGTCGTTTTATACAGTAGTAAGCGTAACTTACGCCTATTATCTGTCTGAAATCAGCCCTTTTTGTAAATCAATATGCTAATAGGCAAGTAGTTGTCGACTCAACACATTCCCGTGACTTGTTACCGGATTCAATATGATTTACTTAATGTAAACATGATATTACTTGAAGAATTTAATTACCTGAAAACTTTGAGGCCTTCCCATATTTAATTCTAAAGATATATTGCTTATTAATTGGATAAAAAACATTCAAAATTAATAAATTATTAAAAAAAATGAAATCATTTTAAGATCATATTTCAAATTAAAACTATTATATACGTGGTGGCCGAGACCTTAGACTTAAAAACACTTAGCTCCCTGGTTCAAACCCCGGTGTGTACCAATCAGTTTTTAATCAAAAAAAAAATGTACATTTGTACACACTATAATACCTCGGAGAGCACGTTAATCTGTCAGTCTCAGTTTCACTATACCAACTTGTGAAACGGTTTATAGATGGGTTATTGAGTCTATCCAAAAAAATATCGCGACGCCTAGCCACTTGTTCGGTGTAGACTCATACCATAGGTTACGACAAGGTGGGATTAAAAACCCCTCCGCTGGGTACCCTGAGGCCGTCTAGGCAGAATCGGGCGCCGTATGGTATACTTTTTCTTATTCTGTATACTGCTGAGCTGCTATAAATAAATCCTCTGATAAACTGACCACGAAAATAAAATACTACATGCCATTAAAATTCTTTAAATAGAAACCTGCACTCGTATATTAATAAATGATATTTTCAACGCTTAAAATCGGAAAAGCAATTAATTTTGGCAAAATAGTTCAATTTGAATATTATAATTGCATTCCTGCAATCATATTCCATCCGTCACATCGCCATGTTGGTATTACTAGCGCTCAATACAGGAAGCTATCTTCGTCACTGCAAAGTTCACTGAATTCAATAAATGCCAGATCTATATATTTTAGAACACATATAGGTTCTATCGTATATTTATGCTAAACGGAAAATTAGGATATAGTGGGGTAGATTCTATGCATTCTACATACATTCATCATATCATCACGAATGCCTTACGGCGCCCGAGAAGGCCTAGACGGCCTCAGGGTACCCAACGGAGGGTTTTTAATCCCACCTCGTCGTTTCACTATACCAACTTGTGAAACTGTTTATATATGGGTTATTGAGTATATTCAAAATAACGCGACGAGCTAGCCACTTGTTCGATGTAGACTCATACCGTCGGCTGCGACGAGGTGGGATTAAAACCCCTCCGCTGGGTACCCTGGGGCCGTCTAGGCGGTCTCGGGCGCCGTAAGTGTGATATGTATGTATTTTTCTATAAATATAACATGCATTTGTATACTGAAGAATATTTCCAACTAATAGTGAAAACCTTATGAAAATCCATTGCGGATTATATATGATTATTAGGTATATAGTATAGACTTTAGAAGATCTTCAGACGCACGCGCGAAGAGCGACTTATGTGATACTCCGCAATATAGACGCAAAAACCATCGAATAACCTAGTCATGTTTCAGGTTTGTTTGTGGGTTTTCAACTCGCATCGATTTGTTTGTTATCGAGATGGTAGTCTCCTTTCATGGTACGGTTACGAAACGAACTGTATTGATTAATCCCATTCATGGACTTTATAGATCTGCTAAAAATGCACATGCCTTGCTCCATCAAAAAAATATAAATACCTACTATGTACCCAGAAAAACATAGACATATAATTAATATAAAGAAAATTTAACTTTGTTTCCCAGCAATTTAATAATATAAATAAATCTTGACCCCAGTATTATTAAGGGTGTACAAATACACGAAATCAACGCACGCAGTAGGGGTAAAGTTGTCAATAAATGCCGATTTACCGCTTTCATTCCAGCGTTAATCTTGCCTTCAGGTGTGGTTCCGACACTGTCAGCAGTAGTTGCAGTTGTTTTTTTTTTATTGACTTAAAGAATAATATTAATTATGTGTAGGTACTTACCCATTTCGTTGAATACTAAAGTTGGAATTCATTGTGTGTATTTTCTTTAAGAGTTATTGAACCTTTATAAAAAAGGCTAGAATCTATCAAAAGTTATTCTAGCTCGACTATTTATCGACTGTATAGACTTCTTACTATATGACGTGTTAAAAAAATCACACTTATGTAAATCACAAACCTAATATGTATCACAAAATGCTGAATCAATGCTTTTCTCGCAGTGAATAAATATACTGATTTTGAACATTAGTTTAGCTATTACAAAAATGATCTTACCTTAAAATTTTGTATTGTATTTTTGTAATTTTAAAATAATTTTTACTATAGTCGATAGTTCCTATTGGTTGATCCCTATCTATAGTTAGTAGAAAGTGTTTGTAAAAACTTGTGATGTTTAAATATTATTCGAATCAATTTAGTATTAATCTAGGCATGATTGGACCGCCTCTATGGTCTAGTCTAGTATATTTTTTTTTAAATGCGACCCTTTCACATGTTAAAAAAATGTAGCGAAATACTAGAAAATGATTTCATTATTAACTTAACATCAGAAAAATTGAAGCACGTTCATCATAGAAAGAATCATAGAAAAATACTGAAATTATATTGTTTATTGTAGTGTACAACATAGAAATATTTGCCTTTTTCTTTTACCTACGACCCCCTGAATATGGCTATGCGACACCCCTAGTACATGTACATTGTACACCCACAGTTTGAAAAACACTGGTCTAGTCTATAGTAATATGCGTTACTAGTCCATGTTACGCCTTTGGCGTTGTATCGAACGTCGAGGCGGAAGTCGTGGGTTCGATTCCCACTCATGGCAAAACAATATTATTATATTATTCAGTAGGTATACATTGCAATGGTCTGTGTATTTTATAAAATACAATATGAATTAATATATTTATTTATGGTACATATAGTACAAGCCTAGAGCTTAGTTTGTGACTAAGGCAATATGCGTGAAGTACATATAATATAATGATATATTTTTTTAGAATAATATTTTAAACTACAGTTATACTTATCGAAAAAAATGTACTGAATGAAATTTTTAGCACGCAGCAACAGATAAGCTGCAAGAATTACTGTTTGTCGTCGTTGTTGGAATAGCACCTTTAGCGTTACCTGTGTAGGTTAGGTAGTGTCAATAATAATTAAGAGCACGTGTCAGTCGAAGGGCGCGTTACGGTTACACTAATTACTAAGTTAGAGCCAACTTTCCCACGCGCCACGCCCTGCTCGTGACTACAATAATGTGTCACCAACCGCTTTTGTTTTCCATTGTTCTTTTAAAGGTTACAAAGTCAAAAATAAAGTAAATATTTTTTAAGTGAAGGATGCCTGAAATTATATTTTTACATCTTTATAAATTCCTTATCAGGATAATTTAATATATATATATATATATTTTTATTAAAGGGCATCAAAAAAAGTTCTGGTAGGTGGGACTCGAAGCCAGAAACCTTGCTTTCGCGTCAAGGAACTCAAATAAAGCACTGAGCCAACCAGGTTAATTAAAAAGCTATAAGGAATTTAATAAAAAATAAGTAAAAATATAAAATATTGAAAAATGTTCAAAAAACAGACATTCTGTCATCTATTATTATAAACTAGGACTTCTAACTTTACTCTAAAATATAGTCATTACAAGTAAAGCACATAGGCGTCTATGTATAAGTAGATAACAAGCGTAATGACATATTTCGTGAGGGGTGACTGCATGGCTCAGTAGTTGAGTTCCTTGCCGCGAAATCAAGGTTTGTGGTTTCGAGTCACACCTACCAGGAATTTGTTTGATTGCATTTTATCTTTAAAAAATTAAACATAGATTTATACTAATTTAGCGTTAGCAATCCTTGTTAGTGTTCGCTTACTAGGTCTACAGTTCTTGGGCTTTATTTTACGAAATCATTGCATATAAAAATCATTATCAATAGCTTACCTAAAATTGTTTGGCCCTGTGTATTATGTTTGGATTATGTATTATTATTTTGTTTTATTTCATTGTTTCTTGCTTAGCATCATGCCTTATTATGTTGAGATATGTAATTAAATGTACCTAGGTTAAGTTGATTGCATTTAATAAACATTCATTCATTAGGTTAGCATGTTTTGATACGTAGGTATTTGAATAGTATTTTTTTACAATTTATACAATTTCACGGGATGGCATTGGGACCTATGCCTTCCAAGTTCTAAGGAACAATTAGGTCTCTGTAGGCTAGACTGCCACTGTAGACTAGTGGTTGTGTGTACCTTTGGCTTTTAATCCGGAGGTCGATTCCCACCCATGTCAAAAATACTAGTACATTATTCTCTACAGTTATAATATAAATAAATAATAAATAAATAAATAAATTTATTCAGTAACCAAAATATTTTTCAACACAATTAAACTGTAAGCTGGGCTGCTCCTTTTAAGTTATAGTAACCTGTATTAGGAGCAACCCGCCTCTTCAGTTGAAACTACACTTGTAGACTTTCAAAAATTACATTAGTTATAAGTACATCTAAAAACAAGTTAAAAGGTGTGGTGTGATCTGAGCGTGTGAGTGTAATGTTGACGTTGTATGTGTGTCTGGTCTGTGCGTGTGTCTAGGCGTGTGGATGCGTATGTGTGCATGTGTTTGGTCTGTGTTTTTTGTGTGAGATTGAGAAATGTTTGTGTTGTAAATAGTGAGATACTATATTTAATAGGTTTTACTAATACAATTTCCTAGGAAAAGAACTATTGGTTATTGCAGTAACCATTGGTTATAGAAGAACCTATAGGTTAAGTTTGACAATATAATTTTATTCCCAAAAATCAACCCATAGTTTCCTCTATTTCATTATAGTTTTGTGATTTTAGCCAGGTGGTAAGAATTCCTTTACATTCGAATAACTTCATAGGATATATATTTAATATTTTATTTTATTTATTATATATATACGCAGATTTATATAAAAATTGGTTGGAAGCAAATTGGGTTCTTACTGTTTTTATATTTATTACCATTTTATTACGTTTTTTAAGTTTATTTGGGTGTATAGTTTGATGTTTATGGATTTTTAAAATGCATTGGAGAATATATAATTTTCTAACAGATAACACGTCGGCATCGTTATATAGTTGGGTAGTGTTATATCTTTTCCTTTTCTTTAACATTATTTTTAACATTAGTCTATGGGCTCGTTCTATTCCTATAAATTTGGTTTTGAATGTACCTCCCCATATAACGATGCAGTACAATAATACTGATTGGAATAGTGTTTTATAAATATAAGTTAAAGTAAACGTAATTTTTTGAAAAGCCAAATGAGATTCCTAGCTTTACTCACCACTGATTCCATTTGAGGGTACCAAGAGAGATTTTTATCGATTTTAACACCTAAATAATTTATGGAATTAACTTTTTTAATCGAAGAGCATGTGTAAGGGTACAGTTTGTCATGGTCTGGGTGTTTATAAAATATAATATGTATTATATCGTTGTTTTTAGTACAAATAGTACAAGCTTGTAGTAAATAAAGCGGCCCTATTGGTTGTTGCTCACGAATACGTATACAAATACGTTACGTTGCTACAATGCACAAACCCATGGTAGAGCCTCAGGGCAGTATGTGTGTAATATAAAGTCCTGCATATTATTATGGCATGTTTTTTTTTTTAACTTTATATGTAATAGGTTAGTTAAGTTAGCAGGCAATCATTGTATTCATCAAAATTATTAAAAAGTAATTTAGTTTTATATGCCCACCAAGGCTCTTAGTCGGCCCGTTAACCCCTCGCTAACGAACGATTCACGTTTGACCACGCGACTCCCAATTATTCGTAATTTCCACTAATGCTATGTTGTAATTTAATTTTATTGACATACATCATTTTTGTTTTTGTTCTTTTGACGTGTTAAAAATTACCATAGCATAGGGCTGTTCCAAAACAGGAAAAAGAGACGGAGATCTAAATTGCGTATATTCCATCTCTTTGTTTCCCCGAGAGATAGCACGGGTAAAGACAGACCTTTTTGAAAGTTAGTAGGCAACATACCTTAAGACAGAATCAAAATCTAATCATGTTTCGATAAACCCACACACTGCACTGGTTTACACCAGTATGAATTTATTGTTTGCCTTACGGGGCGCTAGGCCACCTAGACGGCCTCAAGGTACCCAACGGCAGGGTTTTATTGCCACCTCGCCCTAAATGATAATATTCTAAGTCCACACATAACAAGTGCTTAGTTTGTCGCGATCTATAAACAGTTTAGAAGTCGGTGTAGTGATACTGGGACCGATATCTTAACGTCCTCTTTGAGGCACTATAGTGGTTTTGTCAAACAATTGTAGCTGCATTTATGTTACAAATACGATAAAACTTAAAAATTATATGATTTGTAAGTAAATTCAGCTTTGATATATTTAGGTAATTTAAGGTTATTATTAATTCTAATATCATTAAATTATTGTATTTATACAATAATACTTATTAATAATAATATTTAATATAAAATATACTTCTTATCAAAAAGTAGCATCGGTCGTTTCAGAAGCTCATACTGATGATTCCAAAAAAACTAGTATGGTTTAAATGAAACAGTTGGTGGCGCTAATTTGTGATGTTAGCGCGTGAAGCTAGCAGCGTTATTAAATAGAACGCATGTGTATATAGGTTTTTTTTTTTATGAATAACTCATACCGGAGACCTAAAAACTGTAGTATTTTTAATTCTGAGTTTTAAACAACTTGGTCATCACATTATTATCTATGCATTTCCTATCATACATTCCTGTTCATACTAAGTATATTTATATAAATATATACTCGTAGGTAATACATAATAAATATATAAACAAACGCATTAGCAAACCCATAATCATTAAATCGAACAATATTTCGTAGATCAGCGTCCACTTAATCGCACACCATTAAGCCGATGATCCATGGCGACCAACAATGGAATGTAGTGAGGCAAGATGCGCCAATCGCCATAAACATTGTGACATGAACGCGGAGAATCGTAGGATAAATCACTGGAATCGCACGCCCGTGTAGAACCCGCTGGCGTACGTACATCTTTATAGTACGAGCTGCAAAAAAATATCGATTTTTTTTTAATAGAAATTAAATACCTTTCGTCAGTCTTTTGCTACTTTAAATAGGTGTCGATAAATCTTCGAAAAATAGTTTTTAAAGGAAAAATTTACAACAAAAATCATCACTCAAAACCTACTGCCAAAGAGAGACTTTTTTGGCTGATAATTATAATAAATTACGTATGCAAATGCATTTAAATAATGTCATGCAAGCCATCTTAATTATTTTACCTCTAATTTTAGTTGTTAGGCGTTTGTATTGCTTTTGATAAAATAAGCAAATTGAATAAATTAATTTAGTGTTCCTAGAAGTGCTGTTTTTATTCAAAACTGTCGATTTACCTATAATTCACAGTAGTCGAATGATGCGATTTCGAAACCGGCAGAGAAAGACAAGTTTGTATTAGGCGTATAATAGCGATATTATATGGTCATCCTCACTGCTTTAGGTACCATCAAATAAATCATCCATTGCGTAACCTAAGTAGAGACTGAATAAACAAATCTAAGTAGTAGTCTCCTAAAAACCAGGGAACCAATAAACAGAACGAAACACTTAATGTTGTTTACGTGTTTATTTTCTTTAAAAAAATGTAAGTATTTTTTTTTTGCTATCTGTATGTATATCTATATGTACGTATGGTTGGTTCCACACGGGCGCGTGTTTTTGCAGATCATTCGTGCGAATCTGGGGTACAACCACCCAATATCTCGTAGTTTCGCAACCCCAACATTTTGTATTTGATTCTTTTCCACGCTTATACTAAAGGTAGTTTTACTTACAGCTCAAGCTAGTTTTACTATCATGCTTAAAGTTTAAGATTTATAAATTTTCAAAAATTTATTCATTTTTTTTACTTTCAAAAATTTGTTACGTCATTGATAACGTGACAATGTCAACTTTCTACTGAATCAAAAACTTATTTTAATTACAGATTAATTTTATCATTCTTTTAATAACCGGACTTGTGCTACGTGTAGGCGTAGCATTGGCGTATAATATAATATTTTTCTTATGGCTTCATATGGTATATTTCATCAAAATCCACCTACAGAAAATATTATAATTTTAATAGATTTCCTCATTACGCCTCGTACCCCGTAGAGTTTAGCGCGAAATTAATAGCTAAAAGTGCAGGCAACACCTATTTTAAAATAATAATAATTTAATATAAAATAACGATATTTAAAAACGTTTCAACATTACGTTTTCATCGCACGTAGCATTTTCTAATATTTTCTATTCACCTAAGTGAAACAAAATTAACATAAAAGCAGTACGTAAATTTTATGGCGCTGAAATAATGGTATTTTAATAATGTCGCCGTCGGCTTCGGGCCCTCTACTTTAGGGTGGAATAACCTATGGTTACAATTTCAAACCAAAAAATTTTTTTTATGGATATTTTCATCACGAATATGAATTAAAAAGTGCAATAAAACAAGTGTTGGCATGGCAATAGTAGGCCGATTATTTATTATTTATTGAAGCACGACATTATTATATTAATATTGTCATTGTATTTCTTTGAATGAATAAGATAATTAAGAATGAATAAGCAAAAAAAGAAAAAAAGGTCGTTATGATCTATCAGTGATAATTTAGTAGAATATGGGCACAATTTAGGATACTATCAATAAAATTTATATTTAACAAAAGTATTATTTTTTGTTTATACCATAAACTAGAATCTTGCTCGGCAATCGATACTAGGTCTGTGGGATTTTCGGACATTGACCAATTGATAAACTTATGTGCGCGACCGACAGAGATAATTTTTGTCTATTTATTATACAAAATTGTACATAGGCGGCCTTAAAGCCTTAGATATGTTTAAGCTTTGAAAGGATTTAGGGTAACAAGCAGAATAATTGACCTATTCCCCTGCCCGTATATATAATGGTGACAAGATAGCATGATTTTGATAACATCGTTTAGTGTTATTTTTAATTATTAAAGATCAATTCAGTGCAGTAATTGGATGAAATGGTTTGACTGTTCGAGGGAAAGCTAATAGGCTATTTTACACACAAATTCTAACTCAAAACTATTTTATGTGATGGAAGTATACTCGTACCTATATAAAATAAATAATTATTGACGCATTATTTTCTTCACCAATTGAAATATTATAATGGGCCTTGACATCAAATAAAAATATTAAAGGATTATCAAAATTGCAATGTTTTAGTACATAACAACAACATTATTACATAAAACAGTATTTTTTTTTATAATATGTACTTAGGACGTAACACTCATTAGCCTGGGCCTATTTCATCAAAGTAACAATTGTTATTTACCATGACAATTTATAATACATCTTGGTTTTGTTTCTTCTAAGTAAATAATTCCAATTAAACTATTGCTTAGTTTAATTGGAATTATTTACTTAGAAGAAACAAAACCAAGATGTATTATAAATTGTTATGGTAAATTACAATTGTCACCAACTAAGCTCTAGGCTTGTACTATGTTTACCAAAAACAACGATACTAATACTTATTATATTTTATAAACACCTAGTCCATGACAAACTTTAAGGCGGTCAATTATTGAATTTTGTAAAAAGTATCACGGTTATCTCCTGAAAACCAGTTTAATCAATATTAATTAAACAGCTGAAAACCTAGAGAATCTCAATAGATTCTCTAGGTTTTCAGCTCTTTAAATAATTCACATTTAATAATAAAAACATACTACAAATTTACAGGATCCGGCCAAATACAATTATGGCAATTTCTCTTGGAGCTCCTAAGCGACTCAAGTAACGCTGGCTGCATCACCTGGGAAGGTACCAATGGAGAATTCAAACTAACTGACCCTGATGAGGTGGCCAGGCGATGGGGTGAACGCAAGTCAAAGCCTAACATGAACTATGATAAGCTCAGCCGGGCGCTAAGGTTAGTAAGCAATAGCGTTATTGGTTTGTTTGTCTGCTATGCTATGCGAAATACTTAAAATATATTTATTTAAATTGCGATTGTTACATTTTTAAGCGAAGTTCTTGCATTCATTTTATGTTAAATTTCTTTAGGAAGCAAATTTTAGAACCTGTTTTGAATTAGTTAATTGATTTTTTTAAATATACTGAAATAATTATTTGTAGAAATTTCAAAGCTTTATTATAAAAGGTTTTTCTAGTCCCCTTGCTAAAGTTTAACAAATATGCATTGAGCTAAAGTATTATCCTTTTGCCAGTTGGAAGTAATGGAATTAAAATATATTATAGTTAGGCAGTTTTCTATAAATTCTTCACCAATCCAGGCCCTCTTCGTCCATCCTAAATAAACTAGTCACAGTCAAGTTAAATAAATTCAATCCAAAACAGGTTTTAAAATTTTCCTCTATAAAAGTATCAAAAATATAAAATAATACACGATATAAACTTTTGTATACAGATATTACTACGACAAGAACATAATGACCAAAGTTCATGGAAAACGGTATGCGTACAAGTTCGACTTTCAA
The DNA here is from genome assembly GCA_947458855.1 of Monopis laevigella. Classification (NCBI taxonomy): domain Eukaryota; kingdom Metazoa; phylum Arthropoda; class Insecta; order Lepidoptera; family Tineidae; genus Monopis; species Monopis laevigella. Next base: position 19,006,425 of record OX381576.1, read on the forward strand.
GGGCTGGCTGCTGCCACTCAGCCTGCTGCCAGCGACCCAGCATACAAATACCAAAGCGACCTGTTCATGAGCTCGTACCATCACAGCGCGAAGCTCTCGTCATTTATGTCTCCTCATGCGGCGATGCCCACGTCTACAGGTAAACATTATTGATAGTTTGATTGATTGCTGTGCTTTAGCGAATTTGCTCTGGTTTAAGTAGGTTTGAACGATAAACTAGATATTTAAAAAATGGATAAAAAATAAAATATACACGACGAAAAAAGTTAACGTCGTCGAAATTAAGTAGGTATGTACATTTGACCAATATTAATAGAACTCATTACAAACAAATCAACACGCTTAAATTCTACACAAAAAAAAAACTGTAAAAATAAAAGAAATCCTAAACGATGTTCTGATTTCTTTCATTTTCCTAAATTTATTTTTCATATATTTTATTTTTGTTACCATTCTTGTGAAAATGAGGATTGTTATATTTTTTTTCTATGTGTTGTGGATTTTTGTTAAACTATAGTGTTCTTAAGTCTAATGTTTAACTAACTCGGCTACTACGTACCTATAAAGTTAAATAATTATATTTTAAGGTTTTGAATTATACCTTTTTATTAGTCGGTTGCCAAATTTATAAACCTACACATTGTAATTAAACGAAACTTAAAATCATTAATTTATATATTAGTCATAACAACTCCATTTATTACGGCATAACTGTTATAACAACAACAAATAAAGGCATATAATAGTATGCACCCTCAACAGTAAAGTGTGCATAGATGTAGAGTTAGCAAAGCTAATCTGCATTTCGCGTAGCTATACTGGCGTTTTAGTGGCTTAGACAAATATTGTCACAGTGCTCGAAACAGCTTGTCGCGTCAACGCCACGCCTGCTTCGTACGTGCGTCCACTTGACTTAATGGAATGTTATTAGCTATACTTATTTAAATTTATAGACCTCAAAGTAAACTTCTAATATGAGGAAATAGTTCGTTCAGAAAAAATATTTCTTTTCGCGATTTGTAGGTAATTTATTATAAATCATATACATAAATAAGTAGGTAAATGTGTTGGTACGTGTTTTTATTGCGTTTATTTATTTGTCTTGATATTTTTGTCTATTGAAACTTTTTCCTTAGGAACCCTTTGTCTTTAGGCTTGAAAAAACGATTCATATTTTCAAGTGAATATTTTTTTAAAAATCGTATGTATATATGTAGGTAGGTACAGTATTACTTACAGTCAAGAACTAAGAGCGTTAGAGTCGGTCATTTAGCATTATGAAACAAGTGCATGTAAGATAGACACCACACAACGCAAAAAAAATCAAGAAAGTATAAGTTTAAAAAAAACAACGCACACTTTGGACACTTCTGTGTAAGTTTTTTTTTTACTGTTACTACCGGGTCCATCATTCCCCCAATGTGGTTGCTTTCTATTTCTAGAATGTCAAAATATACTTAGTCTTATGTGATTAATGGAAATTTAACTCAGTAGTAGAGTAAATTAGCGATAAAAGAAACATTAAATTAACAAAATTTTCAATACGCAATCAACTAAGTAGGTAATATATGAAATAATGTTATACGCTATAAGTTAACTTTTTAAATATTTCTTATTAGGTAAAATATATAAATTGAATTAAGCTATAAAATTTTATTGCCAAACATTTTTAATTCTAAAATCTGAAAATGACTGTTTACGTATAAATTAATGGCCTTATTCATAAAAACTTAATAAGTCCTTTAATAACACTTCAGTTTTTTTTTTCTCTTTCACGCATATTTATTTTTGTTGCTAAAAAGGAGACACAACACATTTTAACTAAGTTTTCTTCAAGGACTCAATAAGTTTTTATGAATAAAGCCTTTAATGTGAACACATCCTTATTATTGTCACGTAACCCGGGTCTCTCACAGATTGGAATATAGGGGAATGTATTGTATAACAACTTCGCATATTATACTCGCGTATGTCGTCCTACTCATGTGGATTTGCATATACGTGCGAATGTGAGGGACCCGCATAACAGTAGGTATGCCCACAGCGAATATTAAGCCTCTACCACACAGGTGCGTTAATATGGTTGATAATTTAAAAAATTCTTTATGCTATTTCATTATTGTCCTATTTAGTGTACTAAATACACCTTTGATACATAGCACGCCTTTGAGCGTACTAAAAGCTGATATTAGAATAACGTATGCGTTTTTTTATTATCGATCAATACAACGTACCGGCGGTGTTGCAGAGGCTTTACCATGGGTCGCGCATTGTAGTAGCGTAACGTATACGTGAGCAACAACCAATAGGATCGTTTTATTCAATCCTGTTACCAAAAATAAAGCAGCCCTATAGGTTGTTGCTCGCGTATACGTAAACGTTGCTACAATGCGCAAACCCATGGTAGAGCCTCGGAGTTGAAGAGACCTTATGCGAATATTACAAAATGACTTGTATAGCTAAATGTAATCCTAATGTAATTCTTTTGTTCTAGCGTCAATATTCCCGTCAGCGTCATGGAGTAACTGGGGAGGGGGTGGCAGTAACCTTTACTCCCCCCACTCCATGGCTCCCCCCCACGTGACGTCTCATCTGGGGTCCTACCCCCATTACGCATGACCTGCCTTCTAAGCAGACCAATCCACAAAAACGACCGAAGCCACGATTTTTATGTTAAAACGACTCTATCTACTTGTAATGAAGTCATTTGAAAGTGCCACTCACACTTTGAGATATGTAAATATTTTTACTCAACAAATGAGTTTTATTAATATTAATTAACTAATATACCTAACTTTAATTTTTGTCATAATCTTTTAGTAAAAAAAAACTGTAATTGTTTGGATTTAGCCCAATTTATGGTTACCATCAACACTAGTCTTATATAATTGTTTTAATCTTTGTAAATAAATTATTCATAATTAAGTAGAACTATTTATTTAGGATTTTTAAACCAAATTTTAATATTAGTACGATGTTGGGCTATGGACTTTTCTTTTTATAGCAATAAGCTGAATTATTATCTAACATTTTATATCAAAAACCAAAATTAAAATTTTGTCAATTACCTAAAATAAATTATTACTTAATTGAAGTTACAACTTATCTTTAAAATAAAATACATACAATTAATATTATTAAGTAATAAACTATTATAAATATTACTAAGGAAAATATTATATGAACAAGTCCTAGTGCAAGTTTTTTTAACGTTTACTATCCAGATAACTATAGGTACTACTGCGTTAACTTTTTTACCAATCAGTATGTGACTGTCTTTGAAAATAAAGCGATTCTATTCTATTGTTGTAGAGTTAACGCGATAGTAAAGTTAAAATTCATACTAAGGCCACAGGATACAGCTTATTGTTGTCGAATTAAAAGATAGCCGAAGCTAGATTATTAAATGTCTAAATCATGATATAAATTTAATATCGGTATTGTAAAAGATATATAATAATAATACCTTAATGAAATCTAGTTAAATAAAATAGTTTTCATAAAGATTTTTTTTATTAATTATTTTTTGAAATTTATATAAGTTATGCAACGCCGATGTTAAATTTATTAAATGGTGATATTATACCTACTCAGTATTAATTCTATTATCTTATTAAATGTAATGATTGTTGTTATTTAAATATTCGTCAAATTAATTTAAGTTTGTTCAAGATGTTTAATATTTATATTGTTTGATCAGTGTCATCATTATACTTAGATGTACACTGATGGACAAAACATCTTTTTCAGTTTGATCTCCCAAGCTTTAATAACTGCGACAGTCCATCATGTCCCAGACTGTTTGTCATGTCTTTTAGATCTTAGTTTTAGTTTTACTCATCTGCATATTTTTATTATTATTTTATATTGGAACGCGAAATATCACCAAGTGTCTACCTGATGGTAAACATACCTAAACAGTCCATGAATGGGGCCGATTAATAGTTTGTTCTTTAACAGCATTGGTCGCTATGTCGGCTAAATGATGCGTATACGCAATGGGCGGCGACAAAAAGACAAATTTGCATAAGAGTCTACTTTAATAGTCTCACTGATTTCTCGTCAAATTAACTGCTCGTTTCGTAACCGCAAAGGAGACTACCACCTCGACAAAATCGATGCAGCAGGCTCATATACCGGTGAAGAGAATAATGTACGAATAATAAAAACTAAACCCCGCTTAGTTATTAATATATATGAATAGGTATGTTCAGTTTCTTAAAACGTAAACGTTATCTTGTGAAAATAACTAAATTATTTACAATTACAGTAAACAGCAACAACGAAAATGAACAAGTCATGCACTGTTTTCCCTTATGTTAATATGTATAGTTTGATTTAATATTTTGTACCTAATGAGTTAGTTTGTACATAAAGGATTTCTTTATTTGACAATGTAAGAATCTTTGAAAGAAACAGCGGTAAAATTTTTGCTATCTCATTAACGTAACGTGAGTTAGAACACCGATAGAATTTATTTTTGAAAATATGATAAATAAACCTTTCCTAGTGGTAAAAGCTAACGTTTCTAACTTATAGCGCTAATACGATTGCAAAAACTAATGGTTGATTCTATGAATATGACCGGTGGGTAAGATAATATTGAACAAGCTATTAAAATCATCGCCAAATCACGATGAGATTTAATGAATACGAGAGAATATAAAAATCGCCAAATAAAATGCACTGTTAAAATAAACTTTTATAATGTTATGTGATCATACTGTTTTACTTCTCAGCAAAAGGTACCTACTTTATCGTTAGGCTGTTTTGGGCAATACATTTATACAATATTTCATTTATACTTATCTATTATTACACTGGTATTTATAAGTAATACAATGTAAAAACTACCTACTAATAAATTCAACTTTTTGTAGATTGGATTAAAATTTTATCCCGAATTAATTATCCAAATTGTAAATAGAAAAGTAAGTACAGTAAGTACTTACGTTTATTTATTTTATTTCAATGTGCAATCAATTTCTAGTTTATTAATTAAGTATATTTATTATGTAGTTATACCTATTAAAAAAATCTGTGGTAGGTAAGTTTATTGAATCTGTAAATTATTTATATGTTTATATATTATTTTCAATGATATCAAATTAAATTATTTATGACATAGATAGTATATTACTAAAGTGCGGCAAACGGGGAGAGTAGAATTTCGTACACTGACTCTATATATCTCTCTTACTCGCACGAAAGTATATGAGCAAGTCGGCAATAAATTAGTAAGCGAGCGACCGAGATAAGTAGTTCATTGTACAAAATTATTCCTTCTCCGTGTTCGTACTATAACCTATATCAAATATTTCTACACGTAATTATTGTGATATGATTTGGTTAAATTTATGGATTTATAAAATATTATTTCTCTTAATAAGTTTATTCAATGCATGTGTCAATAAATATAGTCGTAGTGTAATGCTGGGTCCACACCTTGGCACAAATTATTTATAAGTGATGCCTATGTAAACTGGATAGTAAAATGTTTAATTGGGTACTGTGGATGTAAGGTTTGTTATTATTCATATATAAAGTAAATTAAACACTAAAAAAGTCAAACAGTAAGTGTTTATACTTTAAATTTTACTTTCCACTGTACTGTACCTTAAATAATGAACGCGAACATTATTATGGCAATCTAATAGTAAGAGCTACATTGCACGTAAACGAAAGTTTGTGCCATGTGGACCTAGCTTAACGATGTATAGATGTTATTGTATTTGAAAATAAATAAAAGTATTCAAATGTGTTGTTTTTTTTTTCTATTGAGCTTATTACCATCAAACTATAATTAATACCTAAATAAATAACTACTTTGAGCATGATGTGTCTGTTGAGCAGCAATATGACTACTACTGGTGGGTGTGTCTTCTAAGGACATTCATCAATAAATAAACATCTCCATACTATGGGACTAAAAGACGATCCCACATGTAGATTATCATTAACATATTATGTGTATAATGAGCCAGAGTCGATGTATGAAGAACCTACTGGTGGGAGTCTTCTAAGGACATTCATCAAAAAATAAACATCTCGATACTATGGGACTAAAAGACAATCCCACATGTAGATTATCATTAAAATATTATGTGTAAATGAGCCAGAGTCGATGTATGAAGAACCTACTGGTGGGAGTCTTCTAAGGACATTCATCAAAAAATAAACATCTCGATACTATGGGACTAAAAGACAATCCCACATGTAGATTATCATTAAAATATTATGTGTAAATGAGCCAGAGTCGATGTATGAAGAGCCTACTGGTGGGAGTCTTCTAAGGACATTCATCAATAAATAAACATCTCCATACTATGGGACTAAAAGACGATCCCACATGTAGATTATCATTAAAATATTATGTGTAAATGAGCCAGAGTCGATGTATGAAGAACCTACTGGTGGGAGTCTTCTAAGGACATTCATCAATAAATAAACATCTCCATACTATGGGACTAAAAGACAATCCCACATGTAGATTATCATTAAAATATTATGTGTAAATGAGCCAGAGTCGATGTATGAAGAACCTACTGGTGGGAGTCTTCTAAGGACATTCATCAAAAAATAAACATCTCGATACTATGGGACTAAAAGACAATCCCACATGTAGATTATCATTAAAATATTATGTGTAAATGAGCCAGAGTCGATGTATGAAGAGCCTACTGGTGGGAGTCTTCTAAGGACATTCATCAATAAATAAACATCTCCATACTATGGGACTAAAAGACGATCCCACATGTAGATTATCATTAACATATTATGTGTATAATGAGCCAGAGTCGATGTATGAAGAACCTACTGGTGGGAGTCTTCTAAGGACATTCATCAAAAAATAAACATCTCGATACTATGGGACTAAAAGACAATCCCACATGTAGATTATCATTAAAATATTATGTGTAAATGAGCCAGAGTCGATGTATGAAGAGCCTACTGGTGGGAGTCTTCTAAGGACATTCATCAATAAATAAACATCTCCATACTATGGGACTAAAAGACGATCCCACATGTAGATTATCATTAAAATATTATGTGTAAATGAGCCAGAGTCGATGTATGAAGAACCTACTGGTGGGAGTCTTCTAAGGACATTCATCAATAAATAAACATCTCCATACTATGGGACTAAAAGACGATCCCACATGTAGATTATCATTAAAATATTATGTGTAAATGAGCCAGAGTCGATGTATGAAGAGCCTACTGGTGGGAGTCTTCTAAGGACATTCATCAATAAATAAACATCTCCATACTATGGGACTAAAAGACGATTCCACATGTAGATTATCATTAAAATATTATGTGTAAATGAGCCAGAGTCGATGTATGAAGAGCCTACGTGGAAGTCTTCTCAAGACATTCAACAATAAATAATATATTGGAAATAAATTTTTAAAAAAAACACTGTCAGTCAAGTTGACATCAACCGTAAATTTAAAATAATATGGACGCATAAATATATTTAGGATATTTTCAATTCGTTCAATTTCAATCTATGGAGAGATTGTTATCAACGACTTAACCTTGTAATGATGTTAAATAGTTTGATTACAATAAGAATACTGAATACAATAAGAGATGTCTCAAACAAAATTTGAATGAAAAAGTGTTATATTATTTTTTTAAAGATAAAAATGCAATGAAAAAAATCCCGGTGGCGGGACTCGAACCCACGAACCTCGCTATCGCGGCATCAAAATTCGTGAGGGCTGACTGGAACCTGGTTGGCTCAGCGGTTGAGCGCCTTGCCGCGATAGCGAGGTTCGTGGGTTCGAGTCCCTCCACCAGGAATTTTTTCATTGCATTTTTATCTTTAAAAAAATAATATAAGATTATCCTATAAAGGAATTTATAAAAAAAATGCATAAATATAAAATACTGAAAAAAGTAAAAACGAAAAACAGACTCCTCTGCCGTCTAGTATTAGAAACTAGGACTTCTAACTTCACTCGTATAAGAGTTATTAGAAGAAAGCTAATAGAGGGCGTCTGTGTATAAGTAGATAACAAGCAATGATAAAATTCGTGAGGGCTGACTGGAACCTGGTTGGCTCAGCGGCTGAGCGCCTTGCTGCGATAGCGAGGTTCGTGGGTTCGACTCCCGCCACCAGGAATTTTTTCATTACATTTTTATCTTTAAAAAAATAATAAATGAAAAAGTGTAAAACTTTTTGTGTTACAAATCCTGTTTAAAAGGTTACATATATAGCCTCCTGTATAAAAATAAATAATTTAATAGTCGATACATAACCTCCCTCGCTATATAGTTTCTTAAAATCCAAATATCCTGTATGTAGATATATACGGGATATTCGAATTTTAAGAAACTCTTAGAAAAAGTTTTGAGATATAACATATAGGTGAAAATGTACTATGAAACAAAGCTTTTCATTTTGCTTCATAATAAAACATGCATTAAAAAATTTACGATTTTTATTGGGGGTTTCAAGTTGCAGTTCTAAAATAATCGTTTTTTTTAAATAGTTTATTAAAGATTTCCTGCTAATGATATACGAAGAGAAGTATGGACTCGTTTTGTAGAGAATGAATAATACATGAAACTGCCTCTATAAGCATTGTAAATAAAAAAATATAGACACAAACATACATTTTAAATATTAATTTCTTGAAAACCAGTTTTTAAAAAAGTTTTTAAGATAAATTATAAAATAAGGACAGTTTTTTTTATTTCGTCGGAAGTTCATCAGTTTTAGGGATAATGTTTTTGGAGATACCTTAAACTCCTTTTAATATAACAATATTATACAATGTTTAATATAAATTAATATATTGCTATATAATATAGCAAAATAAATAATATTCATCAATGATGGTTATTTTTGCGTTTTTGTTCGGTAATGTTGGCTCACGGTACCCATTATCGCTCTTTGTGTTTGAGTAAACTCCTACTTCTTACACATACAATTTTCATTTAACGGGAGCTAGAATATACCAAATTTGTCTACATAAATATATGAATGTTTTTTAAATAAATACCTTTCAGTTTCCTAATTCGTCCCAAATTGTTTTATTTTCTATTTAGACCTCTTTTCACCCGAGCCTATAAGTAACTAAGACTTATACCATTTTGGATGAATGTGGGCTAACAATATTTATAACTATTCCAAATTTTAATTCAGTTGCGCGATTAGTTCTCGAGATATTTGACGGTAAGATGTAGATTGATAGACAGACAGGATAATTGATAAACATACATATCGACATGCAAACACCTGAGTCATATCCATATATTTATGAAAAGAATAACGGAAACAAAAATAAACTATGTAAATGAAAAATCATAGTTTGGCCAATTAAATTGGTACGCCCTTACAACGTTACATCGTTAAGTATTAGTTCAAATTTTTACCGCTAGTGACGCTAGTTGTCACTTTATTGACACAAGTCTCGTTGTGATTTTGCATGGAAGGGCCTTGATATTTATATTTAGGTACGAGTATGTATGGACGGACGTGAACCTTATTTTTTATATTTTTTTGGTATTACTTTTTGTATAGGATTTATATGGCGACGGGCTGTTTATTAATGATTAATTTATTTGTCAGAATATGGGTAGGTGCACGTTGTTGTATGAGTTGTTAGGCTAATCCTTGGATATATTCCACTACAAGACAATGGGGAGCAAAATATTTTTGTAGAAAACATGTAAATTTGATATAATGTAAAACCTACACAATAACAATAATATTTTAAGTATAGATATATTAATATATCTATACTTAACAGCACAGAGTTTTAGCAAACGGTAGCAAGAATTATATAGAAACATACCAAAAAAAAATATTAAGTGCCTTTGTGCCTATATGGAATGCACGCCACAAATATGTTATACGGTTACAAAATAATTAAAAAAAATGTTAAACTAGCGGACTAGCGGTGTCTTATCGCTCACGCGTCAAAACTAGTTCGCCCTCTCTTATTTCACCGACGCGTATGGCGTCTTCGCGTCAGTTATTAGGTTGTTTGAAAAATAATTGAATTATATTATATAATCTAAATATCTTTGCATACTCACATCCACATGTGGGTATGAGATTTGAGTCTTTACGACGCGCGTTATGCATTTTTTTATAATATCATTGCACTATAAGAACATCTGCCTTTATGCAGCAAGATATATTACAAATAGTCCTATCTTCTAAAAAATATTTTACTGAATAGTATAATTTATAAAGTATTATATATTTTTTAAGATTTTAAAAACAATCCTAATAGTAAACTAAATGATTTGGGCGGCCGATGGACTTGTATCCAGTGCTATGTTAAATTAAATTTTAAAAAAAAAATGATTTGGGTATATGATCAATCTATACCCGAACAGTTTAATTTTTAGAAAATTTAGTCCTCAGTAGCTCTAGTTTAATTTTTTTAAATGTTTACTTTCGCGTTAACTATACTACTGCGTTAACATTTTGACCAATAAACCGCTCGCATTTTTAGTTCTCAAAATTTCCACTTGGAGCGCTGAACTATTTCCCATATAAATTTTAGTTAACTCAAACTCAAAGTAATAGTTCAAACCTCACACTAGGGGTACAGGGGAGCACATACATATTATTCATACTATATAGTTATACCTATATATTTTTCATCTGTGAGTTTTTTTAAACCGACAAAAATATAGGCAGCGAGTACATAGACATTCTACCTCAAAATCTTAAAATTACTATTTTTTCAGGATTTTTCTAATATATCAAAAATGGGTTAAATATCCCTGGTTCGAATCCCGGTGTGTACCAATGAGTTTTTAATTTAAAATATTATGTACATTTGTTTGACAACACCCTTGTGACACTGTTTATAGATGAGTTATTGAGTCTATTCAAAACATTGCGACGAGCCACTTGTTCGGTGTAGACTCATACCATCGGAATATTTTTAGAAACTAGAAAAGCTTTATTAACATGTTTTTATTATTCAGAAAAAAAAGTTTAATAATGAAAAAAATATAGAATATCTTGTACGGTTTAGTATTGATAACTAAGCATAGTTTTTAAAATATTCATCATATTTAAGATTTGAGAAGCATTGAACTCATGGCTAACATTAGGAACTGGCAATAAAATATCAAAATCATTCGATAACATTAATATATTTTCGATACATATAACAAATCAGCTGGTGTTGCATTATAATTACAATATATCAAACTAATGCTCAGTTTCGAAAATTTGTCACCAATTATGTGGTTTGTTACGTAATTTTAACTATATAATTATTTAAAAAATGTTCTAGAATCTGAGGGTAATTGTCTAATATATATGACTAGCTGACCCGCGCAACTTTGTCTGCGCGTTTAAATTTAACCGTTTACGCAGCGTACGCTCTTAAAAGGAATAATTTTTCCCCGTTTTTGCAACATTTTTCTTTGTTACTCCGCTCCTATTAGTCGTAGCGTGATGTTATATAGCCTATAGCCTTTCTCGATAAATGGATTATCCAACACGAAAATATTTTTTCAATTCGAATCAGTAGTTCCTGAGATTAGCGCGTTCAAACAAATAAACAAACAAACAAACTCTTCAGCTTTATAATATTAGTAGTAGATAAGGGCCCCAATTATCTTTAATTTACATAGATCGAATCATAATGGCTATATTTTTCTATGGGCAATTAAATTGGTTAGCAGAATACGAAATGTGTTTAGTATGATTTGATTGACCTAAAGTAAATTTTAAGAATTGGGGCCCTGGTATACGTTGAGATTTGTTTGGTCTTCTACTGACATCAGGTAAATTTATCAAAACACGGAAATTGTCTTGATGATCAGGCACTGGGTCTTCATCTAAAGATTTACTCTAAAGCTGGTGTGATCCTTGTTCCGTTTCATTGGATGAACGATTGTGTGGCTAAACTTCCCATCGCCCACATGCAAACTGAAAATAACAGTTTTAAAATAAACATTATTATTAATTAATACTATATAGAATATAAGATGTAAGTCTAAAAAATATTGGTACACACCGGGATTTCTATAAACTGGTACAAATCCTGGTGTGTACCAATGTTTTATTAATTTAAAAAAAACACATTTGTTTGCCAACACCACTATAGTGAGTCTTAGAGCATGTTAAACTGTCTACCCTAGTTTTACTATACTAATTTCTAAAACTGTTTATAGATTGGTCATTGAATCTATCCTAAACACCATGACAGACTGACCACTAGTTTGGTGTTAACTCAGAATACTAAAAGTTACACCTAGGTAAAAAAAAAACTCGACCTTGAGACTGTCTAGAATCTTGACTCTAGCTAGGTGGTCTCAGTCACCCGTGTAGTGCCCTATGATGGCACAAATTTATAATTATATTTTGTTTACTAAAAGGTTATTATAATAATATATGGTAACAAAATTATATTTCCATGTAAAAATTACATAGCATGCTATGGATGCTAATATTTTTTTATAGGAATAAGAAATTGTTACCATTCTGCAAAAAACTATTTTAAAGAAACTAATCATAACAGTATTAAAAATATACTAAACTAGTACTAATATTGGTATGCATATACGGATAAAAAATAGTTTTAAGTAAAAACAATATCCTCTTGGACAAGACAAGTATTGTTTCGTATATGATCGAAATAATATACTCTTGAATCAAATCAAATAAACTTGTATAATAAAAAATGTTGAATTAAGTGAAATAGTGTTGTAGTAATGAGGTTGATTCCCACTACTTCAAAGCAGAAAAATTTTAGTAAATATTTTTTTCTGTAGTTGACATGGTCTGGTATTCATAAAATATAATTAGGTATATTAAATAGTAAATATGTGTTACAATTGTGGGCATATAAATACTTGTAATATACAACTTGGCTGTTGGTCAAGATTATGTTTTTTTTTATGTTCGTAATTGTACGCAAAAATCTTTCTGTTGTGGGTAATATTTTTTTTGTATTATGATATTAAAAAAGTTTTATTCTGATTTCGAAAAAAAACTTATGTTAACAACAAAAACTATATGTCCGTCATTGTATTAATAAATACAATGACGGACAAAAATATTATTTTAATTCTGCGACAAACAGTAGGTAATCAAGTATTATTGGAAGTGCGAATGCCAATTTTGTATGGAGAACGCGAATTTCGTGATTACAAATGCAGTGCCCTTAAGTAGACAATTAAACTGACCTGATAAGAAACCCATTCTGCTTTTCTTCTCAGCAAATGGTTATTAAAAAAACATTCCCAAGTTAGTATTTTTGAAGTTCTAGCTGCTGGTCGATTCATTGTAGTAAACAGAATCACAATGTGATAGTGTAAATGTAACAGTAAGTCCACCAGGAGTCTCCCCCCAGCAGTTGAAGAACTTCACTTGCATTCTGAAAAGCAATATTTGTAAAGTTTAGTAAAATTCTGTGTTATAAAAAGCAGCTTATAAAAAGCAGCCCCAGCCTTGTGGTCAAGTCACTGCGCAACTGATAACAAGGTTAAGCAGATGACAACAAGTCCGGCCTGGGATGGATGACCGCTTTATAAAACGAGGCTATTTCATCATAAGCACCGCAATAAGCTCGCCACTTGTTAGGTGTTGCCTCCGAATACCATCGGCGAAATGAGGACGGGTTAATCCCTCCGCTGGGTACCCTGAGGCCGTTTACACGGTTCTCGGGAGCCAATTAAGCACCCGTGATGGTATTTATTTATTACTCATATATATGACTTCTTATGAGAATCCTAATATAAATATGAAATAATATGATAAATATGAAAGTACTCTATCTGTCACTATTTACGTTTAAACCGATTGAGATCAAATTTGGTAAGGAGATAGTTAAGAGCCTGGGAAGGACATAGGATATATGACTTTAGTATATACAATAGCTTCAAATGATGCAGATATACAGGTTGTTTGTGTTTTAAGAGGTTTTAGAAAAGTTTGTACACCAAATAAATAAATGTTTTATGAAATAAAGTTGGGTGCTTATATTAAAATGGCATTAAACTGCATTAAATGCTTTTAAATTTATGGTTACTTTTTGACCAATTTATTTTGTTTAAAAGTTGACATCTTATGTCATCATATTGCCTAATTAAATGGTCAGGTAGCAAAACATACTAAAACTAATATTACTGAAGTACCTATATATTCTTTTTGGTTTCTCAAAAATAGCAGTAAGAAATGAAAAAATGGAGAATAGAAGATACAGAAAAGTTTTCTTACAGAAATAATTTATAATTTCAGTAATCACTTGGATTGAAATTTGATTATTAAAGCAATACAAAAAAAAACTAGTAGTATTATGTTTCTGATTGAGAATCAATGGAAAAAAGTTTTGATACTAAAAAGTGGTCTCCATTGCATACAGGACTTAGTTAATATTTATGTGTAAATTTATTTCTAGATACCCTGTGCTGTTTTTAATAAAATAAGGTGGTTTTGTTACATAATATATATGTCCTCGTAATGCCCTAGATGTTAATAGCAAAGCTGTGGCTAAAACTCTAGAGATTATTATTAGTAGACTAAACCAATATAATAAAGAGAGAAGATATGTATTTTTGTTTGTAACAAATAGGCTCAAAAACTACTGAACCGAAATTAAAAGTTATTTCACTAATAGAACACCTGCTTATTACTGAGTAACATAAGCTGTTTTATTTTCAAAAATATTAGGGATCCGAATATGAAAACTTCGAAAATGTAACCCAAGGTGTATGTAAAGTTAATAGAAATGAAATGAAAAATCTTATTGGAGATTGCTTCAGTACCTATAGATTATTTTTTGAATTATTCAAATTGGACATTCCATTCAAAAGATATCATGAATTAATAAACTCGCGAAGAGTTTAAGTTGTTATTTATTTTCGTAAAAAATATTTACGTTCTAGTACCTAATTCTACAATTTATCGACTTAGGCTGGGGCACAACATCTCTCCAATCTATCTTAACAAAATTAAAGTTTGTGAAAGCGCTCTATATGATTGTGCCTGTGAGTTGGAAACTCTAGAACATATATTTTTTAACTGTCCAAAACACACTTGTACATTGTATGACATTCTCCCATCTTATGTACCCATCCCAACAAACTTAAATACTCTACTGACATTGGCTAGCTTTTCTGGCCTATGTGCCTTAGCTAAATACATAAATAAGTTTAAATTAAAACTATAAGAGTTCTATTATTAATAAATGCTACCCAAGGGCCTCCGGTGACAGTCGGAGATGCCAATCACAAATATATTAAAAAAATATTGCTGTTTGCCCCACCATTTGTTTGGAAAGAGTGAGGTACAATAGATTCATTGGTTCTCAAAATTTGGTTGACATCTCTGACTTTACATTTTATATTTTTTTATATAACAGGATATTAAGTAGTATTTTAAACTCTGTATATATGTTTGCACTAAATTCCTAAATGTTTCTTTTTCAGACGACTGTGTCGTTTTTGTTTGTTAACTTTTGGCCCTTGTCACATCTAATTTGTGCCGTACCCCCATTTAATTGTACCATATTACCAATTTTATGTATTGTTTTTATACTAATACAGTTTTTTAAAAATAGAAGGCTCTAATGTAGCTTGTCATAATAACTATTTTATCTCCTTAGTGATAGTGCCTTTTTCATAACTGGACACTGGCAAAATTCGCAAAAAGCGAGAGGCCATACAAACAAGAAAATGAATTAGTCATATAACTTTAATAAAATTGATTCAATAGCTTCTGATAAATAAGAAACTATAATATAGAATATAATGATTAGGAAATATGTGGTGTAATAGAATATATAACAGAAAGATATTACTTACACTAATTGATAAAATGTATTATTTTTTAAGAACTTTGTCTGGCAACACTGTTGACTGTAGGAACCTTGTTGTAAGCACAAGCATAATTGTATGAAAAAGGCTATTAAAAGCAAATTTATTTTTGCAGTCTTACATATTTTTTTATAGCAGCAATGTAAGTGCAAGCACTACTTCTGGTAGTGCATGGTTTATATGTAGCACATGGTTCCCAGCATGATTATCTATTGCGCAGGATTTTGGCATAATCAGTGACAATGACAGTCCATTCTGAAATGCATCAAAATTATGGTTAAATAAAATAAATATCATCACAAATAAATTAATGCCTTACAGAGCCCAAGATGGCCTAGAGGTTCTCAGCGTACCCAGCGGAGGGGTTTTCAATACAATAAAGGATACACAAATTAATCTTTTAGTAGTTGGATCCATTAGTAGTAGCTTTCCTTTGACATCGAGTTTGATGTTCACATTTTTTTAGATTAATTCAAAGATTAATTTGTTTATCTTTTATTGGAGTTTTTAAAGTATGAAGCCCTTATACTTTAAAAACTCTCCAATAAACTATACTATTCTTGATTGAATGCGAAATTTTGCCAGTGTCTTGTGGCCAGAAGAATAAAATTATTTTACTATTAGTAAAATGAGGGATAACAGGATGGAAACGACAAGGGTAGAAAAAGCATGCAAGTCAAATGGCAGCATGACCGTATGTAAGCATACGGTATAATCTTGCCAATATTATTACAAGATAATAAAAATCTATTTAATAGAGCCCAGCAAGAAGTTACATTTGACAAAAAAACCCTTTATTTATGCTATAAAGATTTTCAGTGAAAAGAGTGGAAGACTTTCGCTGACCAAAGAACAAATCTATAAATACTTTAGTGAGGCTTATGCAATGCCACAAAGAGAGGTAGCATACCCAGATCCGCCTTCAACACAACCTCATAATCCTGCAGTAGATTTTGAGTGCAATCCACCAAGCATTGAAGAGACAATCGATTTTAAAGGAAGAACACCATCATTAGATCTTGTTGTGGAATGCTTATTAATGACATCAACAAGATCAGCATCCAATTAGTAATGTCAAGAAAGCTTGGATTTATGACAGCTACCTAACATCTTGTCTAATTTGGCCTTTTCTTGTATACAACTTCAACAAAACTCTTCTGGTAAATCTGGATGCAACTGTCATAAGAAAACTTTAGCCTTGGCTTGGATTAGCACAGGGCGCTGACTCCTCCACGCTATTCAGGGGACAGCATCAATTTGGGATGAATTTTAAAAAGCCATCTGAGTTGTACAAACGTTTATGTGTAACCAAACAACAAATCCTAAGTAACTCTCGGGATAATCTTATTGCATCTCTCCCAAAAGACTCATATGCCTCTGAGACTCCATAAATCATTTATGAGCAGTGCACAGATCAGCAGAAGGGGGTTAGGTTGGAAGAAAAAAGAATGTGATAAATATGTTATTAAATCTTTCCTTAGGGACGATGAAGAGCATGGCTACAGAGTTCACGCGATGACCCTAGAAGTACTGAATGAATGGTTTACTATAGGGGAAGTTTGTATTCCTCCAGCCCTGAAATGGCGCACACTCATGTACAATTGGTCTCCGGCACTTATTAAGTTCTATCTCAATGCCTTTCAAATGTCCCTACCTGACCAGAGTAATCTTGTGAGTGCGGTGTTACTGTAAGGACTGTCAGACATATACTTGCTGGTTGCAAGACTGAAAAAGGCTATTATTCGCACCGACATGATAAAGTTCTAGAAATTATTCTTGAAACAATACTGAGACTTACAGTCTCAGTATTGCTAGAACCAGAAAAAGATTATCAACAAATGAAAGACTATCTACTTTTATAAAGGAGACTTAGAACAACTCAAGAAAACTCAAAGTAAACCTTTCTCAATCCTGGACACAGCACAAGACTGGAAAATATTCATGAATACATTCAAAACACATTACAAAATTCCAGACGAACTAGCAGTTTCAGCCCATAGACCAGACATATCGGTGTACTCTCGGTACTTGAAGAAATTAATACTTATACAACTCACCGTTCCATGGGAAACATACATTCCTAACGACCACAACATCAAGTCGAACAAATATTTTAATCTCACAAACGAAATTACTAGAAACAGATTTAAAACTCAACTTTATGCAGTGGAAGTTGGCGCAAGAGGAATTTCAGCAAAGTCTTTGCATCGTCTATTGAAGGATCTTGGCCTTCCAAGATCAGCCGTCAGAACTTTTATAAAGAGTGTTTCCAAGATGGTGCTAACAGGATCATATAGTATTTGGTTGAATAGAGAGGGTAGTGAACAAGTGCAGGTGAGAGTTCAAAAGGCGTTTAAACCTACTCGCAGTCTCAAGTCCGGGAACAATTCATTCCCCTGCCTTCCAACCAAGCGATGGACCCGGCACCCACATGGTGAAGCCATGGATAGCTAAGAACATTCTCTCTCTAAAGGAGAAAAAAGAATCTACAGTAAAATGGGTACCGCCATTTTACTGAAGATTGTGGGATTATTTGAGATAGCACAAACACCAAGATCACTGCGTAAATGCTACACTTCTCACACTTAATAATACTATACATATGCATATTCTACAAAATTAGTACACTTTTGCCCAATAATATTCAATAAAATGAATTATGTTAACTAGCAGAAACACGCATCTATAGTATTCGGGCTACCCTCAAAGAATCCCTCTCCAATAAAGGATAAACAAATTAACATTTTAGTAGATGGGCTTCATTAGTAGCAGCTTTCCCTTGACATCAAGTTTGATGTTCAAATTTTTTTTCTAATACTTCCTTCCAGTTCATATAAATATATATCCTCACCAAATTTCAAGGTGCAAAACCCGGGTAAAATATGGATTTTCAAATGTTAATAGCTCTTTAATATCCCCCTATTTAAAATTAAAACATTCGTATAACCTGTAAATTATGTTTATATATCGACATTTATAACTGTTTTATATAAAATTAAAAGTACTTTACTACTTCATTTCCATTTATTTCTGTTGTGTACACTATTATTTGTTCAGTGGTGTACACCGTCCGCCGCTGCTATTTGCTGCTATTCTCACGCTGCTGCTATTCTCACCGAAAAACGCATCTGTGTGCTGTCCGTGTGACGTCTTTACATGGCTCACGCACACATACATAAGTTTATAATGTTGCCAATAATAATAAATAATCTTGATTTTTTTCCTGCTATAATTGAGTGCAATCATTCGAATGAATACGAATAATTCGAGCACATCCCTTGAATCACGTGGTCTATATTTTTTTTTTGTTTGTTTTGAAAAATATGTAAATTAGATAATAGTCCCTAAAATATTAGGTTCCCAAGTTTTGCACTCTTATTGTGCATTATTTCTTGCTTAAATTGTTTTTCATGTTTTAAAATATTCCTATCTCGGAGCCTAACATATCTTATAGATGAAATATTCCTCAGGAACTTTGACGAAACTACCTATTTACTTTTTGTTACATGAATTCTTTTTCATAGGCTTTTTGTTTAATTTCGTGGCTTCTTACTGATATATATGAGGAACGGCTGGTTTTTTTTTGTGAAAGTCATATCTGGTGATTGATAAATAAAAAAGTTACACTAACTTTTTTATTTATAATTAAATATAGTCTGTTTGTTGTCCTCAGACTAAAAAAAGGAGGAAGGCACAAATTTAATTACAGGTCAAATAGTGATACTCAAAAAATACCGCCAAAAACAACTGATTCATCTTAATCTTACCAGATTACGGGGAAAGCAACAGATAAGACATGAACATTATGTGGTGTTGGCGTAGGCACTGCCAGACATGTACTTGTAGGGTGCAAGACTGCTCCAAAAAGGTTATTATTCAAACTGATATGACAAAGTTCTAGAAATTAAAGATTAACTACTTTTGTAAGGACAGGACAACTCAAAGTTAACCTTTCTCAATCCTAGACAAGCATTAGACAGGAAAATACTTATCATACCAGAAGTAACAGTTTCAGCCTATAGACCAGACATACTAGTATACTCTTGGTTAAGTAATACTTGTAGAACTCACCATTCGTGGAAAACAACCATTCCTAAGGGACCACACTATCAAGTCAAATACTTGGATCTCACGAATGAAATTTCTGGTTTTAAAACTACCAGTGAAAGTCAGTATAAGAGGAATTTTAGCAGTCTGCATCATCTACTTAAAGATCTTTCCCTTCCAAGATCGGTCATCTTCTATGGTACATATTTCCAAGAAAGCAAATACTGATACATACAGATACAAAAATCGTCAAGTGACCTAGTCATGTTTCAGTTTTGGTCAGTGCGTTTAACAGTTCTCAAGTGACTACGGCATTAATTTCTTGATGAGGTAATAGTCTTTTCCATCAGGCAAGATTGAAATCAAACACACAACTCTGTTTAGAATAAAAGTTCTGATAGGATCTTATAGTATTTGGTTGGGTATAAAAATATAAATTCAGTATGGCCTTTACCCTGCTTCACAGTCTTAAGTACCGGGGAGCACTGCTGTTTAATCGAACTTGGATCATGCTCCTGTGCAGTGAATTCATGGATAGCTAAGAAAATTGTCTCTCTGAAAGGTTTGATTGTTCAATTAAATTTCACCATACACCATGTTATGTTATAAAGCCTGTTGCTAATATTAATTTTTATTCTGCTGTTCATCATCATTATTTTTTAAAGATAAATATAATTTATTTGCTTAAATATGGTTACATAAAAATGGACAAAATTTATACAAAAATGTTCAGCATAGTTTACCACTATTTACACAGTACTTATACAGTTTTACCATAACATTAACTAATTAATTATTAATTAATTTATTATGTTAATTTATTATATAACTAAACAATTGTAATATTAAAACTTATTGCACAATAAATTCACTAGGCATACTTTACCAGTCAAACTTTGTCATTAAGTAACCTACTAAGTAGCTTTTGGTCATGTATCCGGAGGTTGTGGGTTCGATTACCACACATGGCAAAAATATTAGTATGTATTTTTAAATTACAGTTTGTCATGGTCTGGGTCCGAGCTGGTACGGTGGCCGCGTTGCTCTATGGTCTGGGTATATTAAATATAATTTGTATTATTATTTATGGTACACATAGGACAAGCCTAGAGCTTAGTTTGTGACCAGAGCAATAGGTGTAAATTGTCCTACTATATAAAAAAAATATACAAATTTAACATTCCTATATCAAAATAACAATAATATTACAATTATACACATATAAATAATAATATTAGTTACAAAGAAAAAGTCATGACTAGTAAAGGGGTACTAGAGGATTCTGCTAACTTGGACTTATGAACAGACTGAAAAGTTGTTGTCGGTAATCACCTAATATGTTACTGGCTATCCTAATGATTGGTTTGATTTGGTTCTCGATTTGCTCCTATGTCGACAATGTCACAACACAAACACATTGCATGGCTTCACACAATTTGTTAGGTGCTAACTATGAAAGTTTTAAATGGAAAAAAGATGTATAGGTTTACAATATATATTATTATGAAATTGTATTGGGGTACATTCCAGTCACCAGTCTGGAATAGAGTATGTTTATTCCACTTCACAATAGGCCTGGAACTACATAGTGATTCCATGGTTTTTTTATGAACTTCTTCCTGTCAATATAACATTAAAGAAATAAAAATTATTTAAAATAATTGTATGTTTTATTTATTTGCCTGTTTTTTATTGTTTACCACTGTCCACTATGGTAGCTAAAGATGTGATAAACAAGGTTTATTTTTATTGAAACTCAAGCCACTTTAATGACCATTAATTAATATTCTTGGCCATTCATGATCAATAAAGTACATGAATTACTACTTCATATATAATAATATGTTACTGTGCGGGCTCAAGGGTGCAGTTTACTATATTTATTCTACAGAAGAGGGCCATTTGGGCAATATATAACATGAAAGCTCTTGATTCTCATCGAGAAATCTTTCCTATGATTGATGTACTAACACTACCATCTCAATATATTTATGAGAATTTATTGTACGTTAGAAAAAACTTAAATATGGCTAAAACATAAAACTTAAAATTTTAATATATTAAATTAATTTAATATATTATATAGGCCTTTAAACCTACTTCGCGGTCTCAAGTCCGGGAACGCTGAAGTTCATTCCCCTGCCTTTCAACCACGCGATGGACCCGGCACCCGCACGGTGAATCCATGGTTTGCTAAGAACATTGTCTCTCTAGTAAAAATGGCGATAGACATAATTTAAACTTAAGAAATATAGATAAAATTGATATACCAAAGTTTTGACTGCAAAAAACTAATAAATGTTTCGTCATTAACAGTATAAGGTTATTTAATAAATTACCTACCTAAAAGCTTTATAGATCTGAGTGAAATAATGTTTAAGAATTGTATAAATCAATAAGGCTTACTATAGTGTAAAAGACTATTTTAACGATAAAGACGTTTGGAACTGTCCTGATATGCAATTGAGGTCTCACAACTAGCAAACAAATTGCTTATGTAGAATGTACCCTAGTTTAGTAGGTATGTAAT
This sequence comes from Monopis laevigella, assembly GCA_947458855.1. Classification (NCBI taxonomy): domain Eukaryota; kingdom Metazoa; phylum Arthropoda; class Insecta; order Lepidoptera; family Tineidae; genus Monopis; species Monopis laevigella. The sequence goes on from OX381576.1 coordinate 19,028,806, forward strand.
GTCTGATATTGTAATAATTTAATATTACATAATTTATTTTCATTACATTATGTAAATTTTGTCTTTGAATAAGGTAATCATTGATGATTACCTACTTATTTATACTTAATTTATACCAATAGTATATTGTGTAGTTCTGTACATTGGTACAGTAACAAATAATCTGCCATAAGGTGTTCTATGCATGCTGATCAGTGGGGTGCATTTTGAGTATGCTACTATATATATCCTATATAGAATAAGTCAATCAATAGCTGTGCTCCTCTTTTAGTTTGTGTGAAGCACCAGAGTTTTTTACTTGCTGGTTTCTTTTTCTCCGGGGTGTCTCTGAGTGGATCGACTTTACAGTTAGTATTTTTGCCCTTAAAAATACCGATCCTTATACCTTTACTTATATGTGATTGGTTACTTACCTTTTATTTACAATAAATATTTAAGGCGTGGATATGATCAGTGAAGTTGGTCGCCTTGGGTCGCTCTCTTGTATGGCAGATAATGATTGAAAGGTCAATGGAATCAGCTAACCACCTAGTCTTACACTAGTTGGTTATGTAGTGTGTGTTCGGTTCGGTAGTAATTTTCATATTAAGATTTCCATTCCATCGTGTTTAAGTTCTAAATCTGATATCGAGGTATAATAAATATTTGTCGTTCTTTTGTTAATGAATAGCTGCCTAACCAAACGCACTCTAAGACCTCATTGTTAAACTTTTTTTTTTGACTATTCATAAATATCTAAAAATTTACATGAAATAAATAATTTTGACTTTGAGTTATAAAATGAAGAGACAAGACAATGTTTTTAGCTATACATGGATTTCCCGTGAAGGTGCCGGGTCCATCATGTGTGGTTGGAAAGCAGGGGAATGAACTGCAGCTTTCCTGGACTTGAGACCATGACGTAGGGTTAAAGGCTTTTAAATTACTACTTGCACTGTATTCACTACTCAACCAAATACAATATGATCCTGTAAGCGCAACCTTGGAAACATGATCAATAAAAGTTCTGACAGCTGATCTTGGAAGGCCTATAGACAACTGCAAATTTGTCTGGAATTTTGTAATGAATTTTAGTTTGCTTGAAGATGCCAATAATACTTGTACTGCTTTATTTAATTTAACCTACCTAAATTTAGAAGACTCAGAGTAACTAGCATCATTAAATATAATCCTGCAGTGAAAAATAATATTTTGGAGATACAACAACAGTATTAACATTCCTATATCAAAATAACAATAATATTACAATTATACACATATAAATAATAATATTAGTTACAAAGAAAAAGTCATGACTAGTAAAGGGGTACTAGAGGATTCTGCTAACTTGGACTTATGAACAGACTGAAAAGTTGTTGTCGGTAATCACCTAATATGTTACTGGCTATCCTAATGATTGGTTTGATTTGGTTCTCGATTTGCTCCTATGTCGACAATGTCACAACACAAACACATTGCATGGCTTCACACAATTTGTTAGGTGCTAACTATGAAAGTTTTAAATGGAAAAAAGATGTATAGGTTTACAATATATATTATTATGAAATTGTATTGGGGTACATTCCAGTCACCAGTCTGGAATAGAGTATGTTTATTCCACTTCACAATAGGCCTGGAACTACATAGTGATTCCATGGTTTTTTTATGAACTTCTTCCTGTCAATATAACATTAAAGAAATAAAAATTATTTAAAATAATTGTATGTTTTATTTATTTGCCTGTTTTTTATTGTTTACCACTGTCCACTATGGTAGCTAAAGATGTGATAAACAAGGTTTATTTTTATTGAAACTCAAGCCACTTTAATGACCATTAATTAATATTCTTGGCCATTCATGATCAATAAAGTACATGAATTACTACTTCATATATAATAATATGTTACTGTGCGGGCTCAAGGGTGCAGTTTACTATATTTATTCTACAGAAGAGGGCCATTTGGGCAATATATAACATGAAAGCTCTTGATTCTCATCGAGAAATCTTTCCTATGATTGATGTACTAACACTACCATCTCAATATATTTATGAGAATTTATTGTACGTTAGAAAAAACTTAAATATGGCTAAAACATAAAACTTAAAATTTTAATATATTAAATTAATTTAATATATTATATAGGCCTTTAAACCTACTTCGCGGTCTCAAGTCCGGGAACGCTGAAGTTCATTCCCCTGCCTTTCAACCACGCGATGGACCCGGCACCCGCACGGTGAATCCATGGTTTGCTAAGAACATTGTCTCTCTAGTAAAAATGGCGATAGACATAATTTAAACTTAAGAAATATAGATAAAATTGATATACCAAAGTTTTGACTGCAAAAAACTAATAAATATTTCGTCATTAACAGTATAAGGTTATTTAATAAATTACCTACCTAAAAGCTTTATAGATCTGAGTGAAATAATGTTTAAGAATTGTATAAATCAATAAGGCTTACTATAGTGTAAAAGACTATTTTAACGATAAAGACGTTTGGAACTGTCCTGATATGCAATTGAGGTCTCACAACTAGCAAACAAATTGCTTATGTAGAATGTACCCTAGTTTAGTAGGTATGTAATGTCTGATATTGTAATAATTTAATATTACATAATTTATTTTCATTACATTATGTAAATTTTGTCTTTGAATAAGGTAATCATTGATGATTACCTACTTATTTATACTTAATTTATACCAATAGTATATTGTGTAGTTCTGTACATTGGTACAGTAACAAATAATCTGCCATAAGGTGTTCTATGCATGCTGATCAGTGGGGTGCATTTTGAGTATGCTACTATATATATCCTATATAGAATAAGTCAATCAATAGCTGTGCTCCTCTTTTAGTTTGTGTGAAGCACCAGAGTTTTTTACTTGCTGGTTTCTTTTTCTCCGGGGTGTCTCTGAGTGGATCGACTTTACAGTTAGTATTTTTGCCCTTAAAAATACCGATCCTTATACCTTTACTTATATGTGATTGGTTACTTACCTTTTATTTACAATAAATATTTAAGGCGTGGATATGATCAGTGAAGTTGGTCGCCTTGGGTCGCTCTCTTGTATGGCAGATAATGATTGAAAGGTCAATGGAATCAGCTAACCACCTAGTCTTACACTAGTTGGTTATGTAGTGTGTGTTCGGTTCGGTAGTAATTTTCATATTAAGATTTCCATTCCATCGTGTTTAAGTTCTAAATCTGATATCGAGGTATAATAAATATTTGTCGTTCTTTTGTTAATGAATAGCTGCCTAACCAAACGCACTCTAAGACCTCATTGTTAAACTTTTTTTTTTGACTATTCATAAATATCTAAAAATTTACATGAAATAAATAATTTTGACTTTGAGTTATAAAATGAAGAGACAAGACAATGTTTTTAGCTATACATGGATTTCCCGTGAAGGTGCCGGGTCCATCATGTGTGGTTGGAAAGCAGGGGAATGAACTGCAGCTTTCCTGGACTTGAGACCATGACGTAGGGTTAAAGGCTTTTAAATTACTACTTGCACTGTATTCACTACTCAACCAAATACAATATGATCCTGTAAGCGCAACCTTGGAAACATGATCAATAAAAGTTCTGACAGCTGATCTTGGAAGGCCTATAGACAACTGCAAATTTGTCTGGAATTTTGTAATGAATTTTAGTTTGCTTGAAGATGCCAATAATACTTGTACTGCTTTATTTAATTTAACCTACCTAAATTTAGAAGACTCAGAGTAACTAGCATCATTAAATATAATCCTGCAGTGAAAAATAATATTTTGGAGATACAACAACAGTATCCAGCGCTCATTTGAATACGTTACCTTGTAGGCATACACCTATTCATTTAAAGCAACTCTTGGCGGTTGTGGTGATTCAAACCAGATGTTACTGAATTTACTCAAATTATTTTTGAACACCGAACCTACTATGTTAAAAATTAACCTCGGGCTTGCTCAAACAATGCCAACATTTTGAGAGGGACTCCTTGTCTATAGTTTGGCCTGCCTGGCCTGACGTCATAAACCTAGATATTTTATGATTCATTACATTTGGCATGCTAGAAGTTCAGCCTTCTACACGTACACATTACTTCCACTCAATGAGAACTTTTCCTAAAGGGCCTAGTGATCGCAGATAGTCTAATTAATATATCATGATCAGCGTTGCAGTTCCAGTCACTGGTGGTATATATAGGTCCTACACTACTCCGTATTCTAGTTCTGCCAGTCATGTCTCGCTAATCTCTACTCCAGTTTCCCTCAAAATATCAAAAATCTGAATAAAAAGGGTCTACAAAAGTTTTACAAAATCAATGTTTGTTTACATTTTGTTTGTTTTATAAGTGTCAAAACCGGTATGTTGTGGCTATTTTCACCGAATTTCTCGATGAAAAATTACATTATTGTTGCCATAAGCAAAACTTTAATAATTATTTTAATTCTAAGTCAAGAATATTTGACGAAATAAAATTAAGAAAACATGTTTATATATTATTCTAAACATAGCAAATTATATATATTTAAAACATACTGTCCCTATAAGAAACATTTTTATTTTTTCAACTGGTGTATAATTTTTTCGTATGGTATCTTCTTCGGTGAAAATAGCCATCGCCCTATTCTCACGGAAAAACGCATCTGTGTGCTGTCCGTGTGACGTCTTTACATGGCTCACGCACCCATGCATAAATTTATAGTGTTGCCAATAATAATAAAATCTTGATTTTTTCCCTGCTATAATTGAGTGCAATCATTCGAATGAATACGAATAATTTGAGACATCCCTTGAATCACGTGGTCTATCTTTTTTTTTTGTTTGTTTTGTTTGATAAAAATGCAAATTAGATATTATTCCTTAAAATATTATTAGGTCCCCAAGTTTTGTACTTTTATTGTGCATTCTTTTGCTTAAATTGTTTTTTACGTTATAAAATATCCCTATCTCGGAGCCTAACATTATCTATCAAAAGAAATATTCCTCAGGGTGCTTTTGTTGAAGCTACCTATTTACTTTTTGTTTCATGAATTCTTTTTTATAGGTTTTTTGTTTAATTTTGTGGTTTCTTTCAGACAGTTTTAGCTAATAGACCAGACATACTAGTATACTCTCGACTAAGTAATACTTGTAGAACTCACCATTCATGGAATACAATCATTCCTAAGGGACCACACAATCAAATACTTTGATCTCTTGAAAGAAATTACCGGTTTAATGGTTTTAAAATTACGGTAAGGTAAAGGGTTTTAAAATTACCGGTGAAAGTCAGTTTAAGAGAAATTCTAGCAGTCGGCATCATCTGCTAAAAGATCTTGGCCTTCCAAGCAAATACTGATACATACAGATACAAAAACTGTCAAGTGACATAGTCATGTTTCGGTTTTGGTCAGTGAGTTGGTTCTCAAGTGACTACTGCATTAATTTCTTGACGAGGCGTTAGTCTTCCATCAGGATAGTTTGAGGTCAAATACACAACTCTGTTTAGAATAAAAAAAAATCTGATAGGATCACATAGTATTTATTAATTTATTATACAAACAATTGTAATATTAAAACTTATTGCACAATAGATTTGAAGTCGCTAGGTAAGTCAGTAAGTAACCTACTAAGTAGTTGCGCTTTTGGCAATGTGTCCCGAAGTTGTGGGTTTGATTCCCACACATGGCAAAAAAGGATTAGTATGTATTTTCTGTACAGTTTGTCATGGGCTGGTACAGTGGCTGCATTGCTCTATGGTCTGGGTATATTAAATATACTTTGTATTATATTGTTGTTTTAGATACACATAGTACAAGCCTAGAGCTTAGTTTGTGACCAGAGCAATAAGTGTAAAATGACCTACTATATAAAAAAAATACAAATATAACATTCCTATATCAAAATAACAATAATATTAGAACTATACACACATAAATCATAATATTAGTTACAAAATCATGACTAGTAAAGGGTATTTATTGAGAGGATTCTGCTAACTTGGACTTATGAACACACTGAAAGGTTGTTAACACCTAATATGTTACTGGCTATCCTATTGATTGGTTTAATTTGGTTCTCGGTTTTCTTCTACATATATATTTATTTGGAAAATATTCATGGATACATTTAAAATACATTACAAGATTCCAGACGAACTAGCAGTTTCAGCCTATAGACCAGACATACTGGTGTACTCTCGTTGCTTGAAGAAAGTAATACTTATAGAACTCACCGTTCCGTGGGAAACAAACATACCTAAGGACCACAACATCAAGTCGAACAAATATTTTGATCTCACAAACGAAATTACTAGAAACGGATTTAAAACTCAACTTTATGCAGTGGAAGTTGGTGCAAGAGGAATTCCAGCGAAGTCTTTGCACCGTCTATTGAAGGGTCTTGGCCTTCCGAGAACAGCCGTTGGAACTTTTATGGAGCGTGTTTCCAGGATGGCGCTAACAGGATCATATAATATTTAGTTGAGTAGAGAGGGTAGTGAACACAGTGCAGGTGAGAGTTCAAAAGGCCTTTAAACCTACTTCGCGGTCTCAAGTCCGGGAACGCTGCAGTTCATTCCCCTGCCTTTCAACCACGTGATGGACCCGGCACCCGCACGGTGAATCCATGGTTTGCTAAGAACATTGTCTCACAACGTCAACGTCACAACACAAACTTAGGCTCACACATCGCTTCACACAATTTGTTAGGTACTAACTTTTAAATGGAAAAAAAGGTTTACAATATAGTATATTATTATGAAATTGTATTGGAGTCTGGAATCAAAATACTCTTTCTATTTCACAATAGGCCTGGAACTACATAGTAATTCCATGGTTTTCTAAAAACTTCTCTAACTTTATGTCAATATAACATTAAAGTAATAACAATAATTGTATGTTTTATTTATTTGCCTGTTTTTTGTTGTTTACCACCATTTACCACTATGGTAAAAATAAACCTTATTCACATCTTTTTGTGAACAAGGTTTATTTTTATTGAAACACAAGCAACTTTATTGACTATTAATTAATATTCTTGACCATTCATGATCAATAAAGTGCAGGAATTACTACTTCATATATAATAAATAATATACATTATTACTGTGCGGGCTCAAGGGTGCAGTTACAAAATGAAGAAGAATTCTTAGTTATCTGTGGATTAACTGTGCGCATGCCGGGTTCATTGCATGGTTGGAAGGCAAGGAAATGATCTGCAGCATTAAATTATGTTATATTCCTAAGTAGGCATCGAGTGAATATTAGTTAATGCTTTATTGCATTTGCATTATATGCATACTTCTACATATTTATATTGAAATAAAAAATGACTTAATCGTAGATGTGAGACTATTAGTGGAGAGTTCTCCAAAGTTGTAACCTAACGCGATGAGAACATTAACTTTAAACTTGCACTAGGGCTACTGAAATCTTACATTTTGTAGATGAAATAACTGCACAATATTTTAATGACCCTTACTGATAAAATTTCATGTTGAAGATAAATCTTGTATTCTCCGTGCGGGTGCCGGGTCCATTGAGCGTGGTTGCAAGGCAGGTGAGTGACTGCAGCATTCCTGGACCATGAAGTAGGGTTAAAGGCTTTTAAATTACTCCCTGCACTGGATTCACTACCCTCACTACTCAACCAAACTGACAGCCTCCGTAGACTAGTGGTTGCGCCTTTGGTGTTGTCTCCGGGGGTCGTGGGTTCGATTCCACCAGTGGCAAAAAAATATTAGTACGTTTTTCTGTACAGTTTGTTATGGTCTGGGTGTTTATAAAATATAATATGTATTATATCATTGCTTCTGGTACACATAGTACAAGCCTAGAGCTTAGTTTGTGATTAGAGCAATATGTGTAATTCGTCCATATTATTATTATAAATAGCATATGATCATGTTGGCTCCACCTTGGAAACATGATCAATAAAAGTTCTGACGGCTGATCTTGGTAGGCCAGGATCCTGCAAAGACTTTGCTGGAATTCCTCCTGCACCAACTTCCACTGCATAAAGGTTTTAAAACTATTTCTAGTAATTTAATTTGTAAGATCAAAGTATTTGTTTGACTTGATGGTGTGGTCCTTGAATGGTGAGTTCTATATGTATTACTCTGCTTCAAGCACGGAGAGTATACCAGTATGTCTTGTCTACAGGCTGGAACTGCTAATTTGTCTGGAATTTTGTAATGAATTTTGGTTTGCTTGAATATGTTAATAATACTTAAAATATATCATTAATTAGATACCTACCTGTTTTATTTAATATAACCTACCTAAATAACATAATTTTTTAAATAAAAAGAAGACTCGTAACTAGCACAACTAAATATAATCCTGCAGTGAATAATAATATTTTGGAGATACAACATCAGTTTCCAGCCCTCATATGAATAAGTTACCTTGTAGCCATAAACCTATTCATTTAAGTGCTAGAAAAGCAACTCTTGTGATTCAAACCAGATGTTACTGAATTTGCTCAAATGATTCCTGAACATCGAACCTACTATCTTCAAAATTGATCTCCGGCTTGCTCAAACAAAGCCAACATTTTGAGAGGGACTAGGTACTTGTCTATAGTTTGGCCTGCCTGGGCTGATGAACCTAGGTATTTTATGATTCATTACATTTAGATTGCTAGAAGTTCAGCCTTCTACACGTACACATTACTTCCACTCAATGAGAACTTTTCCTAGAGGGCCTAGTGATCACAGATAGTCAAAATAATATATCAGCGTTGCAGTTCCAGTCACTGGTGGTATAGTTAGGTCCTACATTACTGCGTATTCTACTTCTGCCAGTCATATCTCGCTAATCTTTACTCCAGTTTCTCTCAAAACATACAAAAATCAATGTTTTCAAATTTTTACAAAATAAATGTTTGTTTACATCATGTTTGTTTTACTAGTGTCAAATCGGTAAAATTCAATTCAATTCAATTTTTATTTTGGCCTTCTGTCACTTTAGCGACAATATTGCCACAGACAAAATTTATGAAAACTCATGTAACTCAAAACTAGCGAGAAGTGTAGCGACATTCCACGCTTTAATGGACTTATATTGATGAAAGCCCATGAACATGGTCAAACAAACAAAACAAAAGCATCCAAATTGACGACAAAATAAAATTTAAATACATGAAACAAGTACTTGGATTAATATAAAAATTTGTAACTACCTAAATAATAAACTTATAGATATATACCTATATATTCCTATATGATTAAAAAATAAATAAACTATAGGTACCAACTAACAAAGGACTATATTCTAATGTTATGATAACTAAGATATTTACAAATAAGAAATATAATATTGTAATCAAATAAATAAAGTAAATGACTCATTTTGGATGGAAGTGGAATTTGATAAGATGAAAGAAGAGAATATAACGAAAATCTATAATTTTTACAACTAAAAAACAAATGATCAATATCACCTATACCTTCACCACATTCACACATGCTGGAATTTTGAACTTTAATTCTGAATAAATGCGACGGAAGACAGCAATGACCTATTCGTAACCGTGATAAGGAAGAAGTAGAAGATTTGGTAAAAACTTTATATTTGGCAAACCAAGGTCTAAAAGTTACATTAGGTTGTAGAGAAAATAAATATGAACCTTTAGATTTAGATGAAATTGACCAATAATTGTTCCATGATTTTTCTAAATATACTTTTGAAAGGGCAACTAAATCAGATGAATAATTTTTAAAATGAAGTAAACTCCCATGGGCCACAGCTTGTTTAGCTAAATAGTCCGCCTTTTCATTACCTAATATACCGCAGTGACTAGGTATATAAACTATAAATACTATAAGATGATTAAGATGACAATGATATAATAATTCTTTTATTTCAAATATGATTTCACACTGAACAAATAAGCGGTAAAACATCGCTATTTCCACGGACTTTCTCGATGAAAAATTACATTATTATTGCCATACGCAAAACTTTAATAATTATTTTAATCTTAAGTCAACAATATTTACCAAAACAAAATTAAGAAAACATCTTTATATATTATTATTAACATAGTAAATTATATATATTTAAAACATACTGTCCCTATACGAAATACATTTGTTTTTTCACCTGGTGTATACACCGTCTGTTTTGACACGTTCACCGTCGCGCATTTTGCGTAAAGTACGGGTATTGAAATGTAAGTTCTATCCTGTTAATTATAAAGTTGAAATTCCAATGCTCCATACATATTCAAACTTGCGAAGAATTCGTGTATTTCAAGATGGCTGCATTATAATAGCCAACCTAATACATACTATATATCCATTGAAATAGAGCTTATATTTCCATATTTATAGTTTGCGCAACGTCTTGTCGTGATTAGCGGTTGCAAACTCGGAATAAGTATTAGGTTGTAAGTATTATATATGTATTAGGTTGGCTATTATAAAACCGCCAGCTTGAAATACACGAATTCTTCGCAAGTTTGAACATGTATGGAGCATTGGAATTTCAACTTTATAATTAACAGGATAGAACTTACATTTCAATACCCGTACTTTACGCAAAATACGCGACGGTGAACGTGTCAAAACTCGGAATAAAGCCCCTGTTCTGGGGCCCTACCGGGAAGCCACATGAAATACCGATCGCCACGTCGATCGATCGAAAGCGAAAATAAAATGTATGTGATTTGACATTTCTCGGCGATCGAGTTCTATCCATAGACAATATTTCCTATACAATTTTATCCATCGACGAGTCGATCGGTTTTTCGATGTGGCTTCCTGGGGCCTGACCAAAGAACACGATCGCCAATCGAATCGCCTCATCGATCGATAAAAATGTATAGGAATTTTACTCTATGGATAGAGCCCGATCGCCGAGAAACGTCAAATCCCATACATTTGGCTTTCGATCGGTATTTCGATTCGATTATCGATCGGCTCTTTGGTAAGGCCCCTGGTAAGGCCCCAGGGGCCTTACCAAAGAGCCAATCGATAATCGAATCGAAATACCCATCGAAAGCCAAATGTATGGGATTTGACGTTTCTCGGCTCTTTGGTAAGGCCCCTGGTAAGGCCCCAGGGGCCTTACCAAAGAGCCAATCGATAATCGAATCGAAATACCCATCGAAAGCCAAATGTATGGGATTTGACGTTTCTCGGCGATCAGGCTCTACCCATAGAGGAAAATTCCTATACATTTTTAACGATCGATGAGGCGATTCGATTGGCGATTGTGTTCTTTGGTCAGGCCCCTGTTCAATCAATTTTTGTTTGTTCTTCGTAAGAAGAACGGGTAAAGGAACAAAGCCCATACAGCCCTGTTTTATTCTATATATTCATTTTAAATTCTTTTCACTGTAGTAAATGACATAAAGTTTTTAGGCATAAATTTTTCTTCAACTTTAAATTTTAATTTGTACATATCTAATATAAGTGACAGAGCCACTAGAGCTTTTAATATACTTTTAATAACAATGATTAACAAAATTTCTTGGGGTGCAGACTAAACTATTATTGTTATAATAAATATTTACAGGTCTTTTAATTTTACTTTTTGAAAAAATTACAACTTTGCTTTTCTCTGTGCTGATTGATAATTTTAATTGCTTAAAATATTGTTCCATTTTATTTACAGAATAGTTAATATTAGTTTCAGATTCTATATTATTTTCATTAGAACAATAGATAACCAAATCGTCAGCAAATTGTAAATTGCTTACTTTAGAGCCTAATATACTATTAAGTTTTCTTATATAAATTATATATGATAAAGGGCTTAAAATGCTGCCTTGACAACATCCCTTGAATGATAATTGTGGACCACGTAACTTGGAATCATATTTAACATACACTTCCCTTCCATTATAGAAATTATAAATCCAGTTTATAATTTTTGCAGGTAATCCAATGGAATTCAACTCAGAGCATAACTCAAAATGATCAATATTATTAAAAGCTCCTATGATGTCTAAAAAAACACAAATAGTATCCTGATGTTTAGAGAAGGATTCAGAAATATCCAAATGTAAACGTAAAAAACTGTCTGTTGCTGATTTTCCTCTACGAAAACCGTATTGATTATTGGGTAATAAATTGTTATTTTCTACATAATATTCTAACTTGTGTTTTATTAACTGCTCAAATACTTTACCAATACAAGAGGATAAAACTATAGGTCTATAGGAGTCTGCAGAGTTTTGGGGTTTATTTGGTTTTAAAATAGGTATGATATCACGTCTAGATTTAATGGCTGCTGTAAGTTCCTGGAAGGTGAAAGGAGTAATTGTGAAATTATTGTTATCATTCAGGTTATTTGCTGTTAACATTGGATTACTATTGTTACTGTTATCAATATTAGATGTATATTTTTGTAAAAAATTATTAATCCATATATTGTCATAACTCTTGGTAGGTAGGTAGGTTTTACTAAATTTTCTCATGTAGTTCCAAATAGTACTTAAAGATGTAGACCTTTTAAAGAATCGCAGAGCTGTTGCCAACTCTTTTTTCTTTCAAATTTTAATAGATTTTTTTTTACGTGCCTGGAGGCGTTTAAATTAATATAGTTCTCATTTGAAGTGTTTTCCTTAATCATTATTGATAAGCTTTTTTAGAGACTTCTACTGCTTCGGTGCAAGCATTGTTCCACCATGGAATTGTTAGTTTGGATAGGTATTTAAATTGATTCTTTTTGTGATTTTTAGTGGGAATGGAATCTGTTATGGCAGTAATTAGGATATCATAAAAAATATTATAAGAGTGCATAGGGCTATGATATGTGAAATTAGTCAATCTATAATTCATTAAAGATGAATATGTTTTCCAATTAATTAATTTTAAATTAAACTGCAACTGACTATTTATTGTACTTGCAGGTGTATAGGTTGTATTATCTGATTTAATTGTGGTTATTGTAGGTAGGTGATAACTACCTAGTGGATCGTTGAAAACAGTCCAGTTACAAGATAATGATATGGTTGAAGATGCAAAAGTTAAGTCAATGGCATTTGGTTTACAAATATTAGATCCTACTGTGGTGTGCTGTCCATCATTAAGTAAAGTTAGGTTGCTATTTTCAATAATTTCTAGAATGTCTCTTCCGCGAGTATCAGTTTTATTACAACCCCAACCCCATCGCTGTGTGTTGTAATTTGTTGATATTTTATATTATTTCTAATAATAATAGCTACACCGTTGTGCTTGTTACCTGAATCTAGACGAACTATTTTATAGCCTGAAATTAAAATTTTAATTTCAGGCCTTACAATAATATTAGATAATGGAGTAGTACTAATAAATTTCCATCTATTCTCCTGTATTTTCTACCGCTTAACTGGACAGACACCAGATATGGCTATATGATTCCCTTTACAATGGAAACAAATAGCATCCATAGGGTTTACTGTACATTCTCTATAGTTATGGTTCTCCATACATATAGAGCATCTCTGATTGTTTTTGCAAAAAGATGCTGTATGATTATATATAAGACATTTGAAACATTGTTTCACTGGGGGAATGAATTTAGTTACAGGAGAAACCCAAGAATTTAGTTCTACAGATTCAGGCAAGGCTGTCGCTGCAAATGTAATAGATATGGCTTGAGTGGGTTCCATAATGAAATTATTCTCGGTTCTTACTTTCTTCATAAATCTCCTTAATGCTTTTTTTTTTGAAGAAGTGAGATTACGATAAAGTTTGTCTTTACTGTATTCTATTGGCACATTGGTAATAACTCCTATTTGTTCAGAGATTGAGGCTGGGATAGAAGATTTCAATGAATGCAATTTAAAAAATTCTGTATTTGACAAGAGAGCATTTGCCATTGAGGGTTTATCAAATATTATACCAAATTTATATTTATTAATTCTTTTGAATTGTTTTATGCCTTTTATATTTCTTTTAAATATGTTAGATATGTACATCAGGTCCCTGTTGCCTATTGGGTTATTTTCATCGGTACTGGAAACAAATACTATAAATTCAGGTTCAGTGGAATTTTCAGGATAAGATCTGGTGTAATTCTTCAAATAAAATGGCGTATACTTATCTTTGAGATCGTCTGCTTCAGGAGTTCCATCAATATGAGAACATGAAGATGTGTCGAAGCAGCAACTGATTGAAATATTGTCTTTTTCAACATTATCACCTAGTTTATTACGTTTTCTAGATTTAAGTCTCTTTTTCTTTGGTTTATTCATTTTAATAATTACAAATTACCTGTAAAATAAGCTAAATGTGTTATTTTATAAAAAATGTTTGAAATTAGGCGCCTTAGCAATCTCAAGGTTCCCGCGCTTTTTTCTAAATTTTTTTTAATTTTTTTTTCCACAGCTAAGTTCCAGGCAAAGTTCTTTCGACCATAAAGCCTTATCTGATGTGATTTCTTAATAAAATGTAAAGGCCGAAGCCAAGTGTTTCTTCGTCGTTCACTTCGGTATTTATAAGGCTATAGCCATTTCTTACTTCATTGTTCATTTCAGTAATATTAGGTAATTAAGGCCATAGCCAAGTCTTCCTTAGTCAGTCCATAAAATATCAGTCTCGTCAAGTTAATCGTAAATGCCGTTATCCTCCTTCTATTAACATACATACATATCATCACGGGTGCCTTACGGTGCCCAAGACCGTCTAGACGGCCCCAGGGTACTCAGCGGAGGGGTTTTAATCCCACCTCGTCGTAGCCGATGGTATGAGACTACACCGAACAAGTGGCTAGCTCGTCGCGATGTTATTAAATAGTAATAACCCATCTATAAACAGTTTCACAAGTTGGTATAGCAAAACAGGGACCGACAGCTTAACATGCTCTCCGAGGCACTATAGTGGTGTTGTCAAACAAATGTACATACATTTTTATTAATTAAAAACACATTGGTACACACCGGGATTCGAACCAGGGACCTAAGTGTTTTTAAGTCCAAGGTCTAACCAACTCGGCCACCACGTATATTATATTATATACTTCAATAAAATATCCGCTTTCGCCATTTCTTCAAAATATGTACAGTAATCCGCATGTTCTTCTTCTTTATTAATTATTTACACAATATGTCACATTCTCAGTTATTTACTTAGTTAATATTTAAATATGATGCACCATGCATCATATTTTATTTACAGTTGTTGTAATAAATTCATAGATGGGAATATATATTGAGAAGTTATTTAAAAGTTCATCAATGGCGCGCGAAATTAGTTTAAGGTTTCTTGTAAACAGTCAGTAATTTGTCTATAAAAATCAGGCGTTGTATATTGCATGCAGCGGTCACATTCCGTTTCTCAAAACGTGATCGTTAGATTGTCAAAATAACGAATTCCGCTATTAGCGCGCTCTCCTCCAAGCCGAGTAGTTTTTTAACCTTCGCTGATTGGAGGAGAGAGCGCTAATAACGAAATTCGTTATTTTGACAATCTAATGCTCACGTTATTATTAACAGAATGTGGCCGCTGAGCATTCAAAGAATATATGGTCTAGGGTGTGAAAATCGTAGTTATTACAGTTAGGGCATATTGGAGATTCTATTATTTTCATTCTATAAAGGTGATTGTTAAAAAGGCAATGTCCAAGTATTAAACGTGATAGAATTGTGTAGAATTTCCTGTTTTTATATTGCCACTCTCTAGTATTGTTCTTGCCAAGAAATCTGCGCTTTCATTACCGGCTACTCCGATATGGGAAGGTGTCCACATCAGTGGGCCCTACCGGGAAACCACATGAAATACCGATCGCCACGTCGATCGATCGAAAGCGAGTGTAAAATGTATGTGATTTGACGTTTCTCGGCGATCGAGTTCTACCCATAGACATTATTTCCTATATAATTTTATCCATCGACGCGTCGATCGGTTTGTCGATATGGCTTCCCGGTAACGCCCAGTGTTACTGAAGCGTTTAATGATATTAATTCTGTATATAATGTCCTAATTTTATGTATATCGTTAGTTTAAACTTCAAATTTATGGCTTTGAAGAGCTTTCAATACGTTCATACTGTCAGTCAGAATTAACCAGTTATGTTCTTCGTGGATGTGATCTTTAATATAATTTAGCGCATAAAATATTGCTAATGCTTCAGCTGAAAAAATGCTAAATTCATTTGTTAGCCTGAATCCGTGACCTATTTTCTTTTTTTTCTATGTAATAAGCCATCGCCACACCGGAAATACTTTTCGAGCCATTTATGTATATACATTGATAATCGATATTGTTGTCGTATTGCTTCATAAATTTCTTTTTTAAATTTTATTTTCGTATATATAAATATGTCTATACAACAAAATTTGCTTTTATAGCATTCTGTATAACAAGTCCAGTCCAGGTATTTACAGTTTTATTTATTAAATATTTATTATGAAATGCTAACATGTACGAAAAGTTATGAAAAAATAATGGTCTTGAGGAAATGGGATGCATAGCAAATGTTGCATGCATTGATTTTAATTTAACTATTAGTGGATGATTGTGTATACGGATTCATGTGTTGAAAACACATGAATCCGTATTCAAAGTGTCTCCTAACTAACAATAATAAAATTTTTGGATCTGTTTTATAAAGGGATTTAATAATATTAAACGCTTTATAAGCTTTTCCTATTAGGCAGTCAACATATTTTTTCCATAAAAGATTGTATGTAAATATGATGCCAAGGAATCTAACTTCGGCTGATATTGGGATCGGGAGATTATTATAAAATATTTTTGTGTGGATTACTTTTTTATTGAAAACTACTGCTTTTGATTTATCTGTGTTAATCTCTAAATTTAAATAGTTTGTTTAATTTAATTAATGAAGCATTAATAATATTAGTAAAGTTATCTACATCACTACCATAGATAAGTACATCATCTGCAAATTGTAAGTTTACAACACTAGATCCTAAAATGTCATTTAACCTATTTACGTACAAAATATACAATAATGGACTGGAATACTGAGTCCATTATTGTATATTTTGTATAGTTAGAAGACTTCACTCGTATAAGAATTATTAGAAGAAAGCTAATAGAGGGCGTCTGTGTATAAGAAGATAACAAGCAATGACAAAATTCGTGAGGGCTGACTGGAACCTGGTTGGCTAATCGGTTGAGCGCCTTGCCTTAGCGGCACCAGGATTTTTTTCATTGCATTTTTATCTTTAAAAAAATTATATAAGATTATCCTCTAAAGGAATTTATAAAAATGCATTAATTTATACTTATAAATTCAAATAAAGGCATAGCCTAGTCTTAAGTATTTTTTATCAATAGTCACTATCACTATATTTTCGCGAAGAAGAAACCAACTTCTTCTTCTTTTAACTGTATGGCCTTCTACGCTTTACGCATAATTTTGCCAATGACTTGTGGGTAGATTTATAAAGTTATGAATATGTACGGTAAAAGTGGGATAATAGGATGGAAAGGAATAGAGAAAAGACTAGGTTAGAATTAGGAATGGCCACATGACCGTATGCAAGCATACGGTATAGTGATGCCAGTGTCAAGTGAAGGAGGAAGAAATAATCAACAGTAAAATGGGTACCGCCATTTTACTGAAGATAAAGGGATTCGTTGAGATAGCACAAAAACCAAGATCACTGCGTAAATACTACACTTCTCACACTCAATATTACTATACGAATGCTTATTCTACAAAATTAGTACACTTTTGCACAATAATATTCAATAAAATTAAATTTGATAACTGTAATAGACACACGCGTCTACAGTCTTCGGGCTACCCTCAAAGAATCTTATCAATAGTAATTCCGGTATTAAGGCATAGCCAAGTTATTAGTCTTCTTCTTCTTTTAATTAAATGGCCTTCTACGCTTTACATATATTTGTGCCAATGTAAAGCGGGTAGATTCAGGGTAAAAGAATGTAAATTAAAAGTGGGATAAGAGCATGGAAAGGAATTGGGAAAGGACTAGGGTAGAAATATTGTTGTTTTTTTTCCCTTCTTCACTTGACATTGGCAGGACAATACCGTATGTTTGCATACGGTCATATCGCCATTCCTTTCTCTACCCAGCTGCATTATCCCAGAAAAGCAAGCTGTACGAGTGTAAGCTATGAAAATAGCTAAAATATACCATCCTGGCAGTCTCCACATTTGTTAGCTGGCGTATTCTTTTGGCCGCATATGCAGCAGAGCTAAGTCTTTTACCTAATTTTGCAATGTGTAGTCCCCATTGTAACTTTGAGTCTTAAGTGATACCTAAGAATGACGTTGTGTCTGTGAACTCTAAAGCTTCATTGTTAAGTATAAGTCCTGGATACGTTTGCTTCAAGTTGGGTAAACGAAAATGTATACATTTTTTTTATTTTTTTTATTTAGCAGCAGATTGTTAACAGTAAACCATTTTAACAAATCTAAACTAAATGGATACTAAACTAATAGGAATGAGAAAAAATTGATGATATTTAAGTCATCAATTTTTTCTCATTCCTATTAGTTTTAAAAATTAGGGAGGTATCATCTGCAAACAAAACAATGTCATTTTTGTTGACAGTATAGGGAAGATTGTTTATATAAACTAGGAATAGAAACGGTCCAAGAATAGAGCCCTGCGGAACTCCCATCAAAACAGGTGCCCCGATAGATATAACATTATTAATAACCACTTTCTGTATTCGATTGTTTAACTATGACTTTATTAGGTCAAGAGCTTTGTCCTTCATACCATAATGTTCGAGTTTATGTTGCATCGATCTTCTTAATTATTTAATGTATTGTATTTAATACATAGAAAAAAAATATTTAAAAAGTATTATAAAGAAGATACGTTTCAGAGAAATGACATTTACATTGAATTGGAATAATTTTTACACAAGATATTTGAACTGAAAAAGTAAAAAAATATATATTTACAATTCCTTAATTATTATTTCAATTTGAATTTCTCTCTTAAATAAAATGGAAAAACGACCATTCATAGTCATGTCAGTAAGGTTTCTTGCAATGGTGTTTCTGCGCATTTTCATGGCTACCCTAGATTCCTGTGAACATCTGCTCGTATTAAGCGACTGACACTGAAGCGTAAAACTGGTCATAGCGTGAAACTCAGATCAGTAAAGTATAGGATATATGGCATGAAAGCAATTTACTTACGAAACCGCTGTCGCCAATTAGCTCACATTGAATTTTTTTTCTAAGTAAGATTCGCACTCACACTTTAAAAATGCAATCGTTCATTGGAAAGAATTAGAAGCAAACAAAATTATACTTCGTATAATGTAACGAATGATTATGATTTTTACGCCTAATACATAGGGATGAATTTACTTTGGTTGCAGTCACTTCTGTTATATAGGTGTATAAACAGGGGGCTAATTAGCGATCTGCCCTCACGATAGTAATTGCTATGGTCAACTTCACGATTGTAATTTTTTTCGCCATCAAAATCGGTATTATGGATCATTATTATCATCGATGGTGAGCTTATGGTGAACTAAAGAACGAAAATAACTGCGTTTTGGATTTTCCAATTTATAGCAACAAATAGCACTAATAAAATATAATTTTAAACAATAAACCGCTTCTATTTTTTAATAATTAGGTCGTAAATTAGTTATTTTAATATTATAAACATTTAGCATACTGCAAATTTCATTAATATTATCATAAAGAATGTTCCTGATTAAAAATATTTTGCACTATAGAAACGCATCACAAATCGTTTGATTGCACAGATTATTAATTAATCTGTGCAATCAATGTGATTCAGATATGTAAACAAAAAAGTAGTTGTATTTTAATTTTAATTAATCATTAACAAATAGTGATATAGCTGTTTGTTGCGTAAAAAGTAAGTAAATTGGGTTTATCAAGCCAAAGACGGCGGCGATGCAAGTAAAAAGTACATTAACTTTTAGAATGGTATTCTATTAATAAATTCATTATTAATAACACATCTCCATGATAGTGCTCTTTAAAATGAATATTATAGAATTTCCAAAGAGTATGTGACGCTATAGGAACACGTTGTATAAAATAAATACGGTTTTCTAGGTTGGGACTTGTAACCTAAGTTTAGGTTATATGTGGCCTTGTGGAGTAGTAACATCCCAATACCTTGTGGTTATATATATTGTTAAATACAGCACTAACTATTTATCCCTCAGATAGTGTTAAGCAATTTATTTGTGGGGTCTGAAAGTGGTTTAACATTAAAAGCAGGCTGTTACTAACTTAGTAACTATATATTTTTTCAGATTGCCATTGAATTGTACTGACCCACCTCAATGGTCTGGACTGTGGCCATGGAAGAGAATAGATTGGTAGTAAAGCATGAAACAAAGTAAAACAATAACAATAAGTGAAACCGGGATGTTTGGAGGTGGAATGCAAAATTACAGAGGCATTTCACTCCGACTTGTTGTGACTTCGCATAATAAAGTATTAGATGCCAAGCATTAAAGCCAGTGTCATTTTTATTTTGTCTCATTTACAGCTTATTTTACAAAATGGGAAGTAATTACTTTTATAAAAAAGATTTACCAACAGAAACCTTCCCATACAAACATAGTATAGTTTACATCCAATAATAAGAAAACTTTTTCCTTATCTATTTCACTATCTTCACTAATATTATAAAAAGTTAAGATTTGTATTTTTGTTTGTAATAAATAAACTCAAAAACTACTGGAACAATTTTTAAGAATATTTCACTACTAGGAAGCTACATTATCAGGGAGTAACTGGACACCATTTTATCTAGTTTATTTATATGTATAAGGGCCGATTTTTCAATCGTCAGACAATTTTTTTCAATAGATAATTTGTATGGAGAAATAATAAATTTGACAGTTTTTCATACAAGTTAACTGTCGAAAAACTTTATCTGTTGATATACGTGTCATGATACTAATGATATACACAATACTTAAATCAAAACTAAACTATGTAATGTATAGAAGGGTGGTGTTTCAGTATCTATTCGGGGATTCTTGAACTAATGAAACAAAATATTACCACATTTACACAAAAGATATTTTTTTAACTACCTATCTATTTTAAAATTGAATTCTAACTGAAAACTTAATTTTTACGGTGATTTTAGCAACTTCCTTGAAAACCTCAAATAAAAAACTTGGTATGTGGCATGCCACTATCCATCTCATTAAAACAAATACCATAAAATGAGGTTTGCCAACCCTTTAGGATTCCTTGCGTTTTCAAGAAAAGCAGAATCTTTTATAGATTTGTCTGTAAATTGCTTGAAATAGAAGTAGGCCTTATGGTCTTCACGTTTCTGGAGATTAATATCCAAATTATTGGTTCCAAACTCGGTATCTACTTAGTTTAACATTAGGTGTATAATTTTTTTCGGTATGTGATAATAGGGTAGTAGGCCTCTATATAAGGCCAACTTTTTGTATGGACTTTTGACAAAAGAATATAAAATATGATGATTCTTTGAGGGTAGCCCGAATACTGTAGGCGCGTGTTTATATTATATTTTTCAAATTTAATTTTATTGAATATTATTGTGCAAAAGTGTACTAATTTTGTAGAATAAGCATTCGTATAGTAATATTAAGTGTGAGAAGTGTAGCATTTACGCAGTGATCTCGGTGTATGTGTTATCTCAAATAATCCCACAATCTTCAGTAAAATGGCGGTACCCATTTTACTGTAGATTTTTCCTTCTTCTTCACTCGACATTGGCAGGACTATACCGTATGTTTGCATACGGTCATGTCGCCATTCCTTTCTCCACCCTAGTCCTTTCCCAATTCCTTTCCATCCTATTATCCCTCTTTTACTGAAAATTAAAAAGTTTTTTTTAAATCTACCCACTCGACACTGGCAAAATTACGCTCACACGTAGAGGCCATTAATTTAAGTTAATAATAATAATAATAAAATATGATACTTACTTCTTTGTTTCTAGAATTTTCTTTGAAAGATAATATTAAGTTAAAATAATAGCTTAATTAATTTATACAAATTAAATTAATATTACCTAATAATGAACAAATAATTGGACAAAGATTTTAGTAGTTACAACCATGGTACTGACTGCCTGTAAATATAACAAGAGATATCACATAATTTTTTCAGGCTTTTATTTTTATATAATGTTGTCTGACGATATTAGTGACCCATTAGGATACAAAAATGGGCCCTCAGTCAGAAGCTATTGTACAAAAAGTTTATATATTTTATTCTTATGAATAACGCCCACAAAAAATATAACGGCAATAGCAATAGCTTATAGAAGTCATTCATTGGGCAATAGTATGGTTTAGCGGAATGATGACATGTGACACGATTTAAAACTCGATGTGAATCAGTATTACACAAATAAATTTTATTAAATTATGTTTTTAAGAAATATTTAACACCTACCGGTATCAATGCACAGGCAGGACCAAACAATTTTAGGTAAGCAACCAAACTAGGCCAACTGGCGTTGTCCTGTATCTCGGTGATCGGTTTCCTTCCCTCTTACATTTACTTAATATTTAATAATATAACTTAATTTGTAAATATGAATGTATATATGTATGAATGAATGTATGGTTATGTGAGTGTGTATGTATGAATGAATGTACGTATGTGACTGGCGTACCTATAGATTGAGTTAGTGTTAAATGGTATGACTTAGTTTTGCTAAAAAAAACACATTTTAAAATTACACTGATTACTATATTTCAATAGACATACACATTATACAGGGTGACTGTGAAAGGATGTACTTTGGGCCAATTGGCGGGTTCTGCTGATCAAATCGAACAACCCCTCCCATGGAACCATGTGTAGCAAATGAAAAAAATCAAATGACCAATTTGTATGGGGAATCCAAATTTTTTTTTCATTGTCTGTGGGTTCACCGATTTTCCTGAGAGTATTGCATTGATTTCTTGTCGAAGTGGCGGTCTCCTTTCATGCTCGGTCACTGCTGCTGTGAGCAAGGCTAAGGCCGCCCGCTCGATGCTCCGCCCGGTCTCAAATCTAAATTACCACTCGGTGTCGGTCTACAAGACTTTCATTCGTCCCAAATTCAGTTATGCGGCCCCAGCGTGGCACCAACTTCTGTCGGCTATGAACAAAGCCCGGCTCCAGCGCCAGCAGAACATCTCTCTGCGTATGGGGACTGCCATGCCCCCAAAACTTACTTAAAATTTTGTAATTATTACATAGTTAAGTTTAATTAACTAGGAGTTAATCCTGGATCCGCCCCTGGGGGCTAATTAGCGATGTGCCCTGACGATAGCAATTACTACCGTGAATGCGATTTTACTTGTAAAACGCTGAATCCGAATTATGAATGCTCCCTTATTTATGAACGCGATAAGAACGAACTAAACTCCAAAATTCCTCATACATTGGGCAAAAATCGGTATCATGAAACGGTTTTGGCAGGTCAAATGATAGAGTTTCGCCATGGAAACTGTCAAATGATGTTAATAACTCAAGAGTCAACTTGATGGTGTCGGACACGGTCCGAATCACGCCAAACTTGCGTTCATTGTGTCCCGTCTCATTTAACTAGACGAAAACGAACGAGACAAAACATAATGAAAGCGCGTAAAGTAAATCGGACCGCGGGAATATTTTCTTGTAATTTTAGGTTATTTTGTCGAAATAGGTTTTAACTTTTTTGAAAATTTTATGTTTTTTGTTCTATAGGATCTGTGATTGTTAATTATTTTTCATTTAAGTGATTAGTAAAGTAATTTAGACAACTAAAAATAATATTTTTGTAAATGGTTATAAAATTCATGACTATCTAATCATCGGCTTTCTAAAGAATGTTATGCACTATGTGTTCGGAATAAATATAAAATTAATGCAGTAATAAGTACTACTAATAGTAGCGGCCGAGAACTTTTGCGTTTTGTGGCCCAGGAGCGCCATAAAATGTTCAAAATAGAGGCAAGAAGGGTATCTACCCTACTATCCTCAGATCAAACGGATGTGATGTATCTTCAATATGAAAAGTTAGATCACAGTCTTGGGGTGATGTTGGGTAAGTTTCTGAAAAGCAGCTAAAGGACCATGGGTCATTTTGTATGGAAAGGAGCTAAGGTAGACAATAAGTGTACTTTACTTTATAACAAATCAATTTTTCAGATTTAATTAAACATTTTATATAACTTAAATATTATATGTCTGAGTTTATGAATTATTTTGTTTTAGGTACATGTTTGTGCTCCGTGTTCATGGCAGTTTGGTGCAGGACAAAACATTCAAGAATATTACTACATTGTAGCACTGAGTTTGGAACAATAAAAAGAATTGAAATATTTCTTGAAGCCATGTCTGCGGATTATTTTGGAACACATGGTGCAATTCTATAGTCTAGTTAAAGCCAGGAAGATAAATATTAACTATGAATAACCTCCCCCAAGGATTGCCACAACATTATATACATTACATTATATAGTCAATGATAAAGTATTGCTATAGCTGAGAAAATGGTTCATAACATGTAGCTCTAAATATATACATACATACCATCACCCCTATATCCCTGTTAAGGGTAATGCCGAGAGTAATGTTCGCCACTTCACACTGTCTTTACATACTTCCCTAGCTTCCTCCACATCAATGCACCAATTCATAGAGGCACGTCTGTGTTTTAGACTTCTTGTTTGTCCTTTTTTAAGGACTTCTCGAATTTGATCTGTAAAGACGTGCCTTGGTCTGCTACTTAATCCACTATCATTCTGTATTTTTACTTTATATATTTGTTTTGTCTTTCGTTCATCATCCATACTCTCAATGTTGCAGAACCACCTTAACATACTTCTTTAAATCTTCGACACTACATCATCATCTGTTCCACTTCTTTTTCTTAGTAGGACCTACACTATTTTTAGCTCTAAATAAGCTGAAAACTATGGCTGGCCAAATACATTTGAGCATAGGTTAATTTTATTAATTGCTTGTATATTCATTAAGATGTCAATTAATATAATATTGACTTTGTTTTTCTTTTATGTTTTATTCTGTAATATGGTGATGTTTTCAAGTGCATCAAGTTTAAATCTGATACTACAAGGAATAGGAAAAAATACATAAGAGTCATATCAGCATTTTATTGACATTCTATAATTAATACCTTACTATTATTTTCTTGCTCATTCCCACTATTTGTTCTATATTCCTTGTCCAATAAGTGATTTGTAGGTATTTTTGTAACTGTGAAGTTACATATGCAAGACTGTGAGTTGACAGCCTTATTGTATTATAGTACTTCATAAAAAAAAGGGAATTCATGTTTTGTTAAGGATTTTTGTCCTAATAATTTTTATTTACAGTTTCTGGTTATTTATTTAATACACTTGATATAGTATGCACATTCAGATCCCACCCCTATATATGTATATACCATAATAATAGCACATTCTTTGGGAGAACAAAACTTGTGTGTAAATCATTAAAGGGTATGAAAAAGAAAAAAAAAACTATATATATCATCAATGGTGAAATAATACTGCACCCCAAGCATATTTCACTCTCTCAAAGTTAGAAAATGCCTAAGGCATTAGGCTGTCCAAAGTACAATTTTGTGCAATAAAGAATTTTCAATAAAATTAAATGGTGTTATTTTTTTTATCCCGGCTAAGTAATTTTAATTCTTATATGCCATTAGATTTGACCCTATATGGTTTCAGATTTGGTCATATATACCCGCTTGAAAAATTCACTCCATACATATTTTAAATCCATGAATAGGGATGACCAATACAATGTTCTTTGTTAACAGTTTTGGTCGTTTCTATTATGCCAACAAAATTATCTTGCTTTGAAACGGGGTTTAAATAAAGTTGAATTTGCATAAATATTTTTGAATATTGCTTATTTATCATTAAGTCCACCGCGAGTTTCGTAACCACACGCTGAGACTAGAATACTACTGCAGTTTTATGGCAAATTCATAAAAGCTATTGAGTCCTTGAAGAATACTTTAATTAAAATAGGTTTTGCATCTTACGTACATTCATTTTGTTGCAAAAAAAATTACAAAACCTATGTATAACTGAAGTGTTTTATTTTTTCTTTGACTTTGTATCTAACTGCTGGTAGGCAGATCTACAAAGGTTATGAATGTGCTCGATTAATACATTGTTAACAATATTCATCGCTCCCACTATGCCGGCTAAACAGGGGCTGATCCAGGATTAACTTCTAGTTAACTAACTTCGCTCTAGAGCGAGCCTTTTCACAAGCTTTTGTAATAACTATTAACTATGTAATAATTACAAAATAGAAGGTTTTAAGTAAGTTTAATGGCAGTCCCCATACGCAGAGAGATGTTCTGCTGGCGCTGGAGCCGGGCTTTGTTTGTGGCCGACAGAAGTTGGGGCCGCATAACTGAATTTGTGACGAATGAAAGTCTTGTAGACCGACACCGAGTGGTAATTTAGACTTGAGACCGGACCATCGAGCGGGCGGCTTTGGCCTTGCTCACAGCAGCAGTGACCGAGCATAAAAGGAGACCACCACTTCGACAAGAAATCAATGCAATACTCTCAGGAAAATCGGTGAACCCACAGTCAATGCAAAAAAATGTTGGATTCCCCATACATTTTTTTTTCACTTGCGACACATGGTTCATGGAAGGCGTTGTTCGATTTGATCAGCAGAACCTCAATTAGCCTAAAGTACAACCTTTCACAGTCACCCTGTATGAGTAATCAGTGTAATTTTAAAATGTGTTTTTTTTTAGCAAAACTAAGTCATACCATTTAACACTAATTCAATCTATAGGTACACCAGTCACATACGTACATTCATTCATACACAGTCACATAACTATAAATTAATTCATACATATGTATATACATTCATATTTACATAAATTAAGTTATTAAATATGAAGTAAATGTAAGATGGAAGGAAACCGATCATAGAGATACAGGACAACGCCAGTTGGCCTAGATTGGTTGCTTACCTAAAATTGTTTGGTCCTGTGCATTGATTATTATTTTGTTTTATTTCATTATTTCTTGCTTGGCATTATCATGCCTTATTGTGTTGATATATGTAATTAAATGTACCTCGGCTAAGTTAATTGCGTTTAATAAACATTCAAACGAATCCGGTCGGACAATAAGATTTTATGAATACCGGTGTTAGGTATTTCTTAAAAACTTCTATAAGTGATTGCTATTGCCGTTATATTTTTTGTGGGCGTTATTCATAAGAATAAAATATACAAACTTTTTGTACAATAGCTTCTGACTTAGGGCCCATTTTTGTATCCTAACGTGTTACTAATGTCGTCAAACAACATTATTTGCATTATTTAAAAGGTAAAAAAAAACGCCTGAAAATATCTCTTGTTATATGTATATTTACAGGCAGTCAGTACCATGGTTGTAACTACTAAAATCTTTGTCCAATTATTTGTTTATATACCAAAAAATGTAGGTAACGCTGAATACACCTAATGTTAAACTAAGTAGATACCAAGTTTGGATACCAACAATTTGGATATTAATCACCAGAAACGACAAGACCATAAGGTTTACTTCTATTCCAAGCAATTTACAGACAAATCCATAAAAAGTTCTTCTTTTCTCGAAAACGCAAGGAATCCTAAAGGGTTGGCAAACCTCATTTTATGGTATTTGTTTTAATGAGATGGATAGTGGCATGCCACATACCAAGTTTTTTATTTGAGATTCAATAAAGTTGCTAAAATCACCGTAAAAATTAAGTTTTCAGTTAAAATTCTATTTTAAAATAGGTACTTAGGTAGTTAAAGAAATATCTTTTAGGTAGTAATATTTTGTTTCATTAGTTCAAGAATGCCCGAATGGATACTGAAACACAACCCTCCTATACAATACAAAGTTTAGTTTTGATTTAAATATTGTGTATATCATTAGTATCAACAGATACAAGTTCACACAGACAAGTTCGACAGTTAACTTGTATGAAGAACTGTCAAAATTATTCTTTCTATATACAAATTATACGTATAGTATATACGTGGTGGCCGAGTTGGTTAGACCTTGGGCTTAAAAACACTTAGGTCCCTGGTTCGAATCCCGGTGTGAACCAATGAGTTTTTAATTAAAAAAAATATGTACATTTGTTTGACAACACCACTATAGTGCCTCGGAGAGCACGTTAAGCTGTCGGTCCCGGTTTCACTATACCAACTTGTGAAACTGTTTGGTCTGTCTGGTTGTTGAGTCTATTCAAAACATCGCGACGAGCTAGCCACTTGTTTGGTGTAGACTCATACCATCGGCTACGACGAGGTGGGATTAAAACCCCTCTGCTGGGTACCGTGGGGCCGTCTAGGCGGCCTCGGGCGCCGTATGGCACCTGTGATGATATGTATGTATACAAGTTATCTATTGTATATCTATATATAAACTAGCTAAAATAAAATGCTGTCCAGTTACTCCCTGATAATGTAGTTTTCTAGTAGTGAATGATTCTTAAAAATTGGTAGTTTTTGAGTTTATTTATTACAAACAATTTTTTTTCTTTTTATAATAGTATTTAGTGTAGTGAAAAAAACTACAAACTTACTTTAAAAAAAATTGAGTAATAGGCTTTAAAAAGGCTATAGGACATTAATCTAACATTTTTAGAATTTCTCTCTGCTTGTGCACTAATCACTTAATACTACTAAAAAAAGCTTACAATAGGTACATCATTTTTATGCTTTTTATTGGTGAGTAGCTATTAGCGCGGGGGGTTAAATAAGGCATGTATGTATTGATATACCTACAATTACCTTAGATATACAGGGCATTGGTGATTTAAGTCTCTAGGGTTTTAAAATACACCAATTACAAATCAGGGTTCTATATAGCAAAGTTGGGTAATTGTGTATGTTAAAATTCACCTCCATAGACATAGTTGTGGGCATCGGCTTATCTGTTATCCTGTTCCCCGGCTTAAGTCTTTAAACGGTGTACCTCTTATGACGAATTACCCCATGAACTTGCTTACCCAATTCAATGAAAAAGGAAACCCCTATGTTTAACAGATTAGCCTGTAAGACTTACTCAATAGCCAGCAAACTATGGTGCAATTCTTTTTGAAGAGAGAGGGAGAAAAAAAATAAGTTGATGGTTATTGCAGTTGATTAACATTGAACATTTCACTGACAAAGAAATATATTTAAGCTAAAATGACTCTTATTATATTATTCAATAATATCAGTATCGTTTAAAACCCTTAAAAACATGAAGGGGTTTCCCCTTCATTAAGTTACACTTTCAAAGGCATTTGATTACCTCATTTGGTAAAGTTTGATAGGGGCAATGCTTATTTTGATTTTAATAGGTTAGCGCATTATAATTAACTTTTGAAGTGCAATGGGGTTTGGTAAGAAAACCCCTGAAAGCGATATAATAATAAATACCATCACTGGTATTGTTTTGGCTCCCGAGAGTCCTTAAACAGCCTCAGCAAGTTACCCAGCAGAGGGATTAACCCATCCTCATTTAGCAGATGGTATTCAGAGGCAACACCTAAAAAATGGTGAGCTTGTTACCCATCCTTGTTATCAGTTGCACAGTTACTTAAACATTAGTATATCTTTCTTTAGCTTATACTTAGTTTATATAAATTCTAAGCTCACCACTTGTTTGGTATATTCTATAGAATTATAAGGAGGTATATGAATATACCTCCTTATAATTCTGAAGAATCTCTAAATACTATAAGAGACAAAGGAGGAACAAAACTCCTTAAGGAAAAAGTTTTCCTATTATTGAATGTAAACTATACTATGTTTGTATGGGAAGGTGTCTGTTGGTGTGCTCCTTAATATTCAAAATCTTTTGTATAAAAGTAATTACTGCCCAAATAAATGTTGTAAAATAAGCTGTAAATGAGACAAAATAAAAATGACACTGGCTTCTTTAATGTTTGGCGTCTAATACTTTATTATGGAAAGTCACTACAAGTTGGTGTGAAATGCCTCTGTAATTTTGAATTACACTTCCAAACATCCCGGGATGGAAACATCTCACTTATTTTTATTGTTTTACTTTGTTTCATGCTTTACTGCCAATCTATTCTCTTCCATGGCCATAGTCCAGACCATTGAGGTGAGTCAATACAATTGGCCTTATGGCAACCTGAAAAAATATATACTAAGTTAGTAACAGCCTGCTTTTAATGTTAAACCACTTTCAGACCCCACAAATAAATTACTTAACACTATGTGAGGGATAAATACTTGCTGTATTTAACAATACATATAACCACAAGGCATTGGGATGTTACTACTCCACAAGGCCACATATAACCTAAACTTAGGTTACAAGTCCCAACCTAGAAAACCGTATTTATTTTATACAACGTGTTCCTATAGCGTCACACACTCTTTGGAAATTCTATAATATTCATTTTAATGAGCACTATCATGGAGATGTGTTATTAATAATTAATTTATTAATAGAATACCATTCTAAAAGTTAATGTACTTTTTACTTGCATCGCCGCCGTCTTTGGCTTGATAAACCCAATTTACTTATTAATTTATACTTATGTTTATTTCTTTTTACGTAACAAACAGCTATATCACTATTTGTTAATGATTAATTAAAATTAAAATACAACTACTTTTTTGTTTACATATCTGAATCACACAGATTAATTAATAATCTGTGCAATCAAACGATTCGTGATGCGTTTCTATAGTGCAAAATATTTTTAATCAGGAACATTCTTTATTATAATATTAAAGAAATTTGCAGTATGCTAAATGTTTATAAAATTAAAATAACTAATTTAAGACCTAATTATTAAAAAATAGAAGCGGTTTATTGTTTTAAATTATATTTTATTAGTGCTATTTGTTGCTATAAATTGGAAAATCCCAAACGCAATTGTTTTCGTTCTTTAGTTCACCATACGCTCACCATCGATGATAATAATGATCCATAATACCGATTTTGATGGCCATAGAAATTACAATCGTGTACAAGTTGACCATAGTAGTGGTGGGTCGTTACGTGATTTCATTGTAACGTAACGGCTACGTTTCTTTTTGTTAATCACCCGTTATGTAACTATTTACAAATAAATAATTGTTTTAAATATTTTTTTTACTTAGCCCGTGTACCAATGATTTTTTAATATAAAAACTTATTCACTAGAATAGCAGTCAGAAAACTTATCTACATTGTACAATTATTTCTTCTGTGACTTATCTAACAAATTTTCTTTATTTAAAATTTTCTATCTATTTTAATTTTTTAATGGCGACATGATTCTATTCTATCTAAATAACTTAACAACCACAGAACACCAGTTCCATCCCCGCTTCTGCACTTCATTTTTTTTATTTCATATTTTTATTATGTTTTTTACATGTGTTTTTATTTTAATAAATTTTTAACTTTAACATCCAAAAGACAAATAAAGTTTTATTTACCACAAACTACTTATATTCTGCATTATTTAATTTATTAGCGCCATCTCTCTGTAGTAGTTGTTATAAATTGGTTTACTTAGTTCATTATATCACCGCTTTGCGCTATGTCGCTGCTCGCCGACATTCTACAACTTGTGATTGAAACGGACGGAACAAATGTACCTATCTATATGGATATCACTGTTGAAACGGTTGTAACTTGTAACGATGGAAACTCTTGTAACGCGGTGGTTATTGTTACTTCACGTGATTGTGATATTTAGTGATTTTTGTTATAGTAGTTTTTTCGTGATTGGTTGCACATTCGTTCTAAGGTTTTTTGACGTTGTGTTTTATTTTGAGTTATTGTTGCTATCCTCGTTTTAGTTTCTTTTTCTTGAATCGGTTTTTAAAATATCGTCGTTGCACTCCGACGAGGTGGTTAATGATGTTCACGCTATTGCGGTGATTGGTTGCGCTACGTTCCGTGACGCATTCTTTCTAGGTTTTTTGTTGTTGTATTTAAAAATTATCTTGTTTTAGTTTTTAATTTGTTTTTTTTAAATAAAAGTATTAAATTTTTGTTTTGATAATAACTCTTATATCCACATGGCTTATATTTTGTTTTTGGACTCGTAGTTATGGTATTGGTGTAATCTGACGAAATGTCATGTCAAAACATTTTTTTATTATAACTTATTAACCCCTGGCCCAAATTGTTTGTACTTAAACGATAGGTATCGATGATATCTAGCCAATGAAAGTAATTTCAGCTTTGTTAAAGGATTTTCAACCTTATTGACAATTGCATTTTTTTGATAGAATTCGATGGTATGCCATCTAATAAGTCGAATGAAATAAAAAAAAAGGTACTCGATAAATGTCATTAAAGTCGAAAATGTTTTTTCAATTTATCTCGTCAACCGTCGGTCGTAAGCCTATCGTGTTTGTACTCAAATAATAGTACAAACACGATAGGCTTACGACCTCAAAAATCAATATTGTCTTTTTTTCTTAATTACGTTTTTTTAATTAAATAGTTATTACAAATATAATAACCGTTATTAGTTATTTAAGAAATATCGACTTTATTGTAACTATCTACGTTACGTAACGCTCACCTCTAGACCATAGCAATTACTACTTATTTGTTCAGTGGCAATTACTATCGTGAGGGCACATCGCTAATTAGCCCCCAGGCATAGTGGGAGCGATGAATATTGTTAACAATGTATTAATCGAGCACATTCATGGCCTTTGTAGGTCTGCCTACCAACAGTTAGATACAAACATCACAGAAAAATAAAACACTTTAGTTATAGATAGGTTTTGTAATTTTTTTGCAACAAAATGAATGTGCGTAAGATGCTAAACCTATTTTAATTAAAGTATTCAAGGACTCAATAGCTTTTATGAATTTGCCATAAAACTGCAGTAGTATTCTAGTCTCAGCGTGTGGTTACGAAACTCGCGGTGGACTTAATGATAAATAAGCAATTATTCACGAATATTAATACTAATGAAAATTCAACTTTATCTAAACCCCGTTTCAAAGCTAAATAATTTTGCTGGCATAACAGAAAGGAACAAAACTGTTAACTAAGAAAATTGTATTAGTTATCCCTATTCATGAATTTAAAATATGTATGGAGTGATTTTTTCAAGCGGGTTATAAGACAAAATTCGAAACCATAGGGTCAAATCTAATGACATATGAGAATTAAAATTTCCTAGGCGGGATAAAAAAAATAACACTATTTAATTTTATTAAAAATTCTTTATTGCACAAAATTGTACTTAGGCGAAATTAATAATGCCTTAGGCATTTTCTAACCTAACCTTTGAGAGAGTGAAATATGCCTAGGGTGCAAAACTATTCCTATTATTAAATTTTATATTTACTATTATTTTACCATTGATGCTATATATAGATTTTTTTTTCTTTTTCATACCCTTTAATGATTCACACACAAGTGTTGCTCTCCCAAAGAATGTGCTATTATAATGGTATATACATATATAGGGCTGGGATTTAAATGTGCACACTATATCCAGTGTATTAAATAAACAACCTGAAACTATCAATAAAAATTATTAAGACAAAAATCCTCAACAAACATGAAATTCCCTTTTTTTTATGAAGTACCATAATACAATAAGGCTTTCAACTCACAGTCTTGTATATGTAACTTCACAGTTACATAAATACCAGAGAATGAGCAAGAAAATATATAGTAATATTATTAGTATATAATAGTAAGGTATTATAGAATGTCAATAAAATGCTGTTATGACTCTTATGTATTTTTTGCTATTCCTTGTAGTATCAGATTTAAACTTGGGATGCACTTGCACCCTATTACAAAATAAAACATAAAAGAAAAACAAAGACACTATTATATTAATTGACATCTTGATGAATATACAAGCAATTAATAAAATGAACCTATGCTCAATTGTCTTTGGCCAGCCATAGTTATCAGCTTATTTAGAGCTAAAAATAGTGTACAGATAAAAAGAAGTGGAAGAGATGATGATGTAGTGTCGAAGATTTAAAGAGGTATGTTAAGGTGGTTCGGCAACGTTGAGCATATGGATGATGAACGAAAGACAAAACAAATATATAAAGTAAAAATACAGAATGATAGTGGATTAAGTGGCCGACCAAGACGCATATTTACAGATCAAATTCGGGAAGTCATTAAAAAGGGACAAATAAGAAGTCTAAAACACAGACGCGCCTTTATGAATTGGTGCATGGATGTGGTGGAAGCTAGGGAAGTATGTAAAGACAGTGTGAAGTGGTGTACATTACTCTCTGCTTACCCCTACAGGGATATAGGCACGATGGTATGTATGTGTGTATTTAGAGCTACATGTTATGAACCATTTTCTCAGCTATAGGAATGCTTTATCATTGACTATATAATATAATGTTGTGGTGATCCTTGGGGGAGGCCTATGTCCAGCAGTGGACGCATGAAAGGCAGATGATGATGATATAATGTAATATTCATAGGTAATATTTATCTTCCTGGCTTTAACTAGACTATGAGTAGCACCATGTGTGCCAAAATAATCCGCAGATATGACTTCAAGAAATATTTCAATTCTTATTATTGTTCCAAACTCAGTGCTACAATATAGTAATATTCTTGAATGTTTTGTCCTGCACCAAACTGCCATGAACACTGAGCACAAACAAGTACCTAAAACAAAAGAATTAATAAACTCAGACATATAATATTTAAGTTAATATATTTCTCCTACTATTTATTTTAAGTACCTATGCTTTTATGGGACTTTGCTTCAAACATGACATGCATGCACCACCAAATGATTAAACTGCATTCAAATATATAAAATGTTTACTTAAATCTGAAAAAAATATTTGTTATAAAGTAAAGTACACCAAAAGGTAAAAGTACACCTAAAGTAAAGTCTACCTTAGCTCCTTTCCATACAAAACGACCCATGGTCCTTCAGCTACTTTTCAGAAACTTATCCAACATCACCCCAAGACTGTGATCTAACTTTTCATATTGAAGAAACATTACATCCGTTTGATCTAAGATAGTATAGTAGGGTAGATACCCATCTTGCCTCTATTTTGAACATTTTATGGCGCTCCTGGGCCACAACGCAAAAGTTCTCGGCCGCTACTATTAGTAGTACTTATTATTGCATTAATTTCATATTTATTCCGAACACACAGTGCATAACATTCTTTAGAAAGCCGATGATTAGATAGTCAGTCATGAATTTTATAACCATTTACAAAAATATTATTTTTAGTTGTCTAAATTACTTTAGTAATCACTTCAATAAAAAATAATTAACAATCACAGATCCTATAGAACAAAAAACATAAAATTTTCAAAAAAGTTAAAACCTATTTCGACAAAATAACCTAAAATTATTATAGAGGTGAGCGTTACGTAACGTAGATAGTTACAGTAAAGCCGATATTTCTTAAATAACTAATAACGGTTATTATATTTGTAATAACTATTTAATTAAAAAAACGTAATTAAGAAAAAAAAACATAATATTGATTTTTGAGTATTAAAAGGGTTAGATCTCATTATTTCCTTTTATTAGAGTACAAACACGATAGGCTTACGACCGACGGTTGACGAGATAAATTGAAAAAACATTTTCGACCTTAATGACATTAATCGAGTACCTTTTTTTTAAATTTCATTCGACTTATTAGATGGCATACCATCGAATTCTACCAATAAAATGCAATTGTCAATAAGGTCGAAAATCCTTTAACAAAGCTGAAATTACTTTCATTGGCTAGATATCATCGATACCTATCGTTTAAGTACAAACACTTTGGGTCTAGGGCCAGGGGTTAATAAGTTATAATAAAAAAACGTTTTGATATGACATATCGTCAGATTACACCAATATCATAACTATGAGTCCAAAATCAAAATATAAGCCATGTGGATATAAGACTTATTATCAAAACAAAAATTTAATACTTTTATTAAAAAAAAACAAAATAAAAACTAAAACAAGATAATTTTTAAATACAACTACAAAAAACCTAGAAAGAATGCGTCACGAAACGTACCGCAACCAATCACAGCAATAGCGTGAATATCATTAACCACCTCGTCGGAGTGCAACGACGATATTTTAAAAACCGATACAAGAAAAAGAAACTATAACGAGGATAGCAACAATAACTCAAAAAAAAACACAACGGCAAAAAACCTTAGAACGAATGTGCAACCAATCACGAAAAAACTACTATAACAAAAATCACTAAATATCACAATCACGTGAAGTAACAATAACCACCACGTTACAAGAGTTTCCATCGTTACAAGTTACAACCGTTACAAGCGTTTCAAAGTGATATCCATATAGATAGGTACATTTGTTGCGTCCGTTTAAATCACAAGTTGTGGACTGTCGGCGAGCAGCGACATAGCGCAAAGCGGTGATATATTGAACTAAGTAAACCAAATTGGTTTACAACTACTACAGAGAGATGGCGCTAATAAATTAAATAATGCAGAATATAAGTATTTTGTGGTCAATAAAACTTTAGCTGTCTATTGAATGATAAAGATAAAAATTGATTAAAATAAAAACACATGTAAAAATCATAATAAAAATATAAAATTAGTGCAGAAGCGGGGATGGAACTGGCGTTCTGTGGTTGTTAAGTTATTTAGATAGAATAGAATCATGTCGCCATTAAAAAATTAAAATAAATAGAAAATTTGAAATAAAGAAAATTTGTTAAAGAAATAATTGTATAATGTAGATAAGTTTTCTGATTACTTAGTTAAGTTTGCTGTTATAGTGAATAAGTTTTTATATTTAAAAATTATTGGTACACGGGGTAAGTAAGAAAATAATTTAAAGCAATGATTGTTTAGAGATTTATTTGAGAGTAAAGTAGGTACATAAAATTAAAATTATTTTCCAGGCATTTTTTTTTTTTTTTTTTTTTTTTTTTTTTTTTTTTTTTTTTTTTTGCTTATAATTAGATTTTTTAATAATAACTATAAATAGTTACATAACGGGTGATTAACAAAAAGAAACGTAGCCGTTACGTTACAATGAAATCACGTAACGACCCACCTCTACAAGAAAATATTCCCGCGGTCCGATTTACTTTACGCGCTTTCATTATGTTTTGTCTCGTTCGTTTTCGTCTAGTTAAATGAGACGGGACACAATGAACGCAAGTTTGGCGTGATTCGGACCGCGTCCGACCCCATCAAGTTGACTCTCGAGGTATTTGACCTGCCAAAGCCGTTTCATGATACCGATTTTTGCCTAATGTATGAGAAATTTTGGAGTTTAGTTCGTTCTTATCGCATTCATAATTATGGGAGCATTCATGATTCGGATTCAGCGTTTGACAAGTAAAATCGCACTCACGATAGTAATTGCTATCGTGAAGACACATCCGTAATTAACCCCCTGATGTGTAATCACGGTAAATTTTAAACAAAAAGTTTGTAAAAATTAGCGACCTTATTTCGAATGCATACAGTATATATTCGCTTACCAATATTTGACTCAAAACGTTCTTATCCCTTCCTTTACTTTCGGCAAATGGCAAGTAATAGCACGTGTTCAACTTTTAGTGATGTGCTATGCCTTAATGTTAATAGTTACCGATATTTAATTTGTTTGTTATGGAGAAGCTACTTCTTCTGCGAGAAGTTACTTCCTACTTTAGCTGACTGAGTGAAATTTGTATCTCCTCTTTATATATTATATTTAAATATAAATTGACAGCCTCCGTAGACTAGTGGTTGCGCCTTTGGCGTTGTATCCGGAGGTCGTGGGTTCGATTCCCACCCATGGTAAAAATAAAATAGTACGTTTTTTCTGTACAGTTTGTTATGGTCTGGGTGTTTATAAAATATAATATGTATTATATCGTTGCTTCTGGTACACATAGTACAAGCTTAGAGCTTAGTTGGTGACCAAAGCAATATGGTGTAAATTATCCTACGTATTAAAAAAAAATGGGGAATTTTAATTAAATATATATATATATATATTTCTATTTACGTAAATATCTATAGAGCCACTGATCCGATAGGCTTAAAATTTGGAATGATTATAAATTTTATTAAGCAAATGGTTTGTAAAAGGGTATAAGTCAAAATTTACTAATGGGTTTAGGTGACAAAGGGTCTAAATCAATAATAATAATAAAAAAACACTGTTATTTTACAGAACTCAAGGCAACCAATTCCATTTTGCCTCTTTCCAAACATAATAAATGTCTTAAGTGCAGTCGGCCACAGCTCACGGTATTTATTTCCGTCTTTTGTCCCGCTCCCACCAATGTCGTCGAATGAAAATTCTTAGTGTTACAGCGAGAAGGAAAAATCTATAATAGTTACCGGTAGCTGTGGCCGACATCCACGTAAACAAAATTGCGCAAGAATTAAACTCCCCAAGGATTAATTTTTAAATTATTTATTTTTACAT
Source organism: Monopis laevigella (assembly GCA_947458855.1). NCBI lineage: Eukaryota > Metazoa > Arthropoda > Insecta > Lepidoptera > Tineidae > Monopis > Monopis laevigella. Next base: position 19,067,056 of record OX381576.1, read on the forward strand.
TATTTACAGTAATAGTCACTGACTAATAAAATGCAAATATTTATTCAAAAGCTGACGATTTGATTTTGCGTGTTTTGTTATAAAAATCAGTCTAATATTAATGTACTTTTCCATAATATATTTTATGAGAAGAATAAGGTTATTGTTCGTCTATATTGACGGCAATTAAAGCGCCTATACATACATGTTTCACATTTTAACGATTTTACTAAATGTCTGACTATAAATCCAGCAATGTAGGCAATTCCTTGTAAACTGAATTCAGATAAATTTTAAACCAGCACGTCTATTTCTTCATCAAACTGGTGGGCAATTCTCGCGCTTTCGACTTTCATCTCGATTCGAGATTCTTAAACGAAAAATTACTAAATATGCCATTTTTCGTTCAAAAATATCGAACATTAAACGAAATAAATATTAATCAATAAATAATAAATATATAAAATATTATTTATATAAAATAAATTCGTTAAATATTGAACGAAAAATGACATATTTAGTCATTTTTCGTTTAAAAATCTCGAATCGAGATGAATGTCGAAAGCGCGAGAATTGCCCACCCTGCACCCGTAGCACGGTCAAGCCAAGACAAGACATAAAGCCGCGAGCGGATGTCAAACAAAACATTTTTTTTATATCAGCCAATCAGGTGCAACTTTGCAGCGCTCTGATTGGTTGATATTAAAAAATAGTTACTTTTGACATTGGTTCGCGACTTTATATCTTGTCTTGGCTTGGCCGTGCTAGGGGTGCTGGGCTTGTTCGAAAAGTTTCTGTATTTCATAACTTTCATCATAGTCATCAGTGTCCCGTGGTTGAAGCGACAAATTTATGTTTTCGACTGCTGAAGAACATGTTAAAATATAAATTTCTTAGAAGGCTTCTCCCTGTAGTATTTATCCACTGCTCTTTATTTTTTGGATCAGTCTGAAATCTGAAAGTCAAAATATTTATTTCATGTAAACCTTTACGGGTATTTATGCATAGTCAAAAAAAAAAATAGTATAAGGTCTAATGTGCGCTTGGTTAGGCTCATGCATACATAAAATTAAATAGAAACCAAACCGAGCACACGCCACATAACCAACTAGTGTAAGACTAGGTGGCCACCTAACATACTATATCTACGCCCGAAATATCCACTTTAAGTAATAATTTAACAAAAGGATAAGATGATAAAAATAATGATGATCTCATTATTTTTAACATGAAACAGAAATCTAGTCGCAGAAATACGGGTGTTATGTTCAAATATATATTTATGGTTAATGGTTAAGTTTTTTTCGTCATGTGCCAATAAAGGAATCCCAATAATTCTTTCCTTAATGAGGTTAACTAGAGCAGAGCCATGGCATGTCAGCTAGTATTGTATGTCATTGGTAACAATAAATAGCAAACACCTATCTAGAATGATTTAATAATATTTAATTGTAAAAAACTGAATTATTGGTAGTTAGTTCTCTAATGTAATTATATTCATAATTATTATTATTAATAGTATATCGTGATGTTTATAAAAAATATATTCGATAATTACATCAAAAGTACCTAAATACTTTGTTCGAAGCTATATTACAATGTTTAATATTTCTCGCTTATAAAATTATCGACAAAAGATGTGCACAGCACTAAGAATGCCATTTGCAGTTTGAACATGGGAGAAATTAAAATATTAATTTAAAATATTAAATAGCAAGAAATTCAATACTTACCGGTGGTAGGTGATTCCATTATCCTTATAGTTTTTATTTCTACTGTCATAACACAACATTGGGGCATTTTGATAAAAAACTACGAACGCAAGTTGAACGAGACGATTGCAACACGACTAGTTTGGAAACAAAGTGTGTCAAACAAATGCTAGAGTAGGTATGCGGGATTTTCCGCATATCGTGGCGACAGGGACTATACTTTACTGATCTGAGGCGTGAAATAAATATATGACAACGTGCTTAGAGAAAAAGAGATGCAAATATTGTCTTGTAACTTGAAATATTATTTTTTTGTGAAATATTAAACGGCATGCAAAATCACGGAAAATTTAACTGCGTTTTTTGCAATTTTCGTCATGTACCTACCTATACTTTACAAAACTAAACCTGACATTGTAGACAGAACTTATAAATACCTGGCTATAATATAGTAGGTAATTAAATGTCTAACAAAGTACGTAAATACGATAGACATAAATAACTATAACAAAGGTAACATTTGATAGATGAGAAAAGGTGACGAATAATGAAAATTCGCATTCTTATAAACAGACACTCGTTTTGATTTTTTTTTATTGTATAGCCTAATAACAACCTATAGGTAGTATGTTCAATAGATAACATCTATTGAACAAGAATGAGCTTATTATTTTCTTCGCACCGAATACGATACCTAACGTCGTTACCATAACCAATAAGAAGTCCTTTATTCGCCTTGTGGCAACTGTTCATGCGCATGAATACATAAGATACTTCGCTGTCTCGACTAACGTTCGATTTTCCCGTTCACTACAGCCATTTTGCTCTTGCGTGTATGGCATTATTAAACGCTGATTTATACCATTTTCATTTAAATTATCCCTAACTTCTGCATTAACAAATTTACCACCATTGTCCGACAATAGAACTTTGTAATATGTCCAGTACCTATGGTGGCCCAAGTTCGATATTTTAAGATTATTAGTATTAGTGTGCTATTGTTTATTACATAAAGATGTCGGTGGAATTACGGAGTGATTAAAAAAAAATCTTGTCACACTGTCTAGCCATCAAATAAGTTGTGCAAAATTACCCTCTAATCGATAAGTCTTTTTTCTTCTTGCGATTAGGGAGTGCATTATATTTTGGGAAAAAACAAGAACTCCCACAAAGGCATTTTCTAACTGCGTAAAGAAATTTATTGATTTATATATTGTTTGGAGAGAACTGCAAAAAAAAATGTAAGAAAACTCAGGGGCCTAACCAAAGAACACGAGCCTGATCGACGAGAAACGTCAAATCCCATACATTAGGCTTTCGGTGGGTATTTCGATTCGATTATCAATTGGCACTTTGGTAAAGCCCCAGGTCACTTGCAAGAAAAAACCGTTAAAAGAAGAACATTGTTGCGTCATTTGACGATAGAGAACAGCTTCTTGCTAAAAGAGTACGAAAAAGTTGACGCAACAATTTCTAAAGCTTCTATAAGCAACTTTAGCTAACACTTGTGGTGATGTTGATCGTCGCGATGTTTGGATAGTTTCTATAACCCATCTATAAACAGTTTCAAAAGTTGGTATAGGGCACCATAGTGGTGTTGTTAAACAAATGTACACAAATTTTTAGATTAAAAACTCATTGGCAAACACAGGGATTTGAACCAGGGACCTAAGTGTTTTTAAGTCTAAGGTCTTACCAACTCGGTCACCACGTATATATTTTTATTTTATTTTTATTTAAAAAACATTACACAGTACAAAGGCGGACTTAATGCATTCCCTGCCTGTCAAACCTTTAATGTAAAGCCTGGAGCCTTACCAAATAGCCAATCGATAATCGAATCGAAATAGGTACCCATCGAAAGCCAAATGTTTGGGATTTCACGTTACTCGTTGATCACGCTCTACCCATAGAGTAAAATTCCTATACATTTTTATCGATCGATGCAGCGATTCGATTGGCAATCGTGTTCTTTGGTCAGGCCCCAGGTCTTAAAATTGAGAATTTTTCCCCCTTTCTATTAATGACAACTTTCCTTCAATACCCATGTTCCTATAATTCCCACGTAAATTTCCCATAATAAAAATTTTCCTTAATTACTACATTTCCAAAATAATCTAACAATTTAATGCAATCTCACCCACCGAACGTGCCAAAAAACCCAAACATATTTCTTCATTATGTATTTAATTTGGCAGAATTTGGCTTAGTTAATTTGGCTGATAGACTTGTTCCCAAGCCATATTAATAAAAACATCTAAAAAGATATTTATGAAATAAGTTTTGTCTTATCTATGGTTCTTCTATGGCGGAGACAAGAGTACGGAGAGGTGAAGGTCGAGGGGGGATTTCGAAAGCAGTGATGAAAAAAGAAAAATGTATTTTATTTTAACTTTTACAATTAGTTTTAAAAAAAGTAATGAATTGATTACATATAAGTTTTTATTATCTTAATTGTAGTGATTTACGTATATTGACCTCGACTCCAAGGTATGTTGTTTTTTCTGCATAATTTTATTTTCATGAGCAGTGCGAAATCTCAGGCAAGGTACTGAGTTCAGCAGACATGCGCGGAGTGCATTTTGCATCCAACACATCTGGAAGTTATTGAATGTGAGATAAAATTTATTTAATATAAACGTCATCAAATATTATTCAGCTTTCGGTTGATCCTGGCGCGCCTGGTTATCGGGGTTAGTTAGCAGTCAGTACAGGTTTTTAACATGTAATTATTTATATTTAAATTAAATAGGTTAGCAAACCCCACCTACATTTAAAAATGATGCCATAATTATTAATTATTACAAAGTTCTCTACTTACATGTTATAAACATTTCAGTAACAAATAATCTTAAATCAATTTACAGGACATGTCTTTCTTTCAATACTAATTATTTTTAACCAAAAATATGAAGGAAAAGTAAAAGGATTACTTATTCTGTAATAGGTTATGAAGATATTTTAGTACAAACCTTTGTCCTACCTACTTTTATTGTTTATAGTTTTACACCTAAGTTTACTAAATGATACTAAGTGCCTAATTAACTATGGTTTAGTAGACCTATATCAAATCACTAAATGTTACCCAATCAATTCTGTCAATTAAAAAATTAAGGGATGGTTTAAGTCTCGTTCTTCCCGACATAAATTATGCAGAATGGCTTAGGGCTTAGGAGAAGTGTAGGATTGTGTGTGCATAAAAATAGTAGGCTTTGGCGCCAAAAAAATCTTTAAAAAAAAACTTAATATATATAGCACATGTCTGCAGTAAATCCACTTACTAAGTGATCTTTTTCTGTATTGCACATGATAATAATTTTGAATTGGTAAGTTCCCTTAAATATATAACTTATTCATAGATAAAGCTCAGAGTTAATATTTCTTAATCTACAATAATGCTTGCATAGGCCCTGATTCTTCAGATCACAGACTATGGGGATGTATATATAAATACACTGTTGAATAAATAAATACATGAATAACACATTTCTCCTACTTTTCTTTAAAGGTGATTAAAACTGAATCACTAAGAGAATAGAGATAGACTATCAACTAAAAACTGAATCTAATGGGTGCAATCCTTATTGTGTACTAATGCACTACAATGTAGTAATCCCCATGATGTACTAATGCACTATAATCTACCAATCCCTATTATGTACCCTGTGGTGCATTTAATTGATAAGTGATATATAACATTATCCATGTTAAAGAAACTACTAATAGTAGAGATTTTAAATGTACAGCTATTTTATTAAATTTAAGTGTTTTGATTGTCATTTTAAGCCGGCTACAGATATCTATAGTCTTCTGCTGGAAATAAACTTTCCCAAAGGCCCCATCAATCTATATCTGTCATACTGCTAGCTGTGTATACATTGAAACAGTCTTTAGTAAGATAGTTACAGACAGTGGTAAAATTATATTAACTTGCCACCCTCTAATCCTTTTACACCACTGTATTAACAGCTTCCCTAAAGACCATCCAAATATAAACCAGTATTGTTAATTACAATAGGCAACAGGAACTAACAGTGCTTATTTCTCTTTTAATGCTAATATTTATGGTTTGATATTTTAACATTTTATTGTTTTGTGACAAAATCACAACACTGGGTAAAGCAGGATGTTATGAAGTTTGGCTTCTATTTTGTAGATAATAGAGTGATTTCCTAGCTTCTATCTCTATTAACACATGTAGAGGTTTTAGATTTAGTTTAACCTCCATTGTGCCGTTGGTGTTGTTCTAAAGGCGCCTGATATGGACATACATGTCAATCGTTGTAATTTCGCTAGCTCCTTTTTACAGGTGTCAAGCTTAGTTTGTGGCCACCATACAATTCTTCCATACATCAGCATTGGTGCCACTATGGTATCGTATATCCACCTCATCACTGTTGGATTTAATCCCCATGTTCTGCCATATGCCGGTCGACACATAGCAAAGACTCTTATTGCCATTTTAATTGTCATGTTAACATGTAGTCTACATGTGAGATTTTTATATATACCTTTGTTGACCACTGTATTTGAGATCCGAACAGTTTTAAAGATGTTAATCCCGCAAGATCTCTTTTTTTTTTAAACACCAATGTTGTTGTTTTGCTCGGGTTTATTGATAGATGTTGTATGTTACACTATTGTTCAATAGTTCCCAGTGCCTTTTGTGCTACACTAATTGTTGTACCCACAAATTTTCCGTTTACTAGTATAACTAGGTCATCAGCATATCCCATTGAAATTAATTATGTTTTGGGAACCTATCAATACTTTTTTCCATTAATATTTATGCAGCCAATTTTGATAGGTTTCTGACTTTTTTTTAATTACAACTGTTGTCCGCGGATTGACACAGTTTATAAAAATAATTTTGATTAGACCCTAAACTTTATATTTATCTCATCGCTTTAGGAGGTCATTTTCGACATACGAATATACAAATTTGATACATAATACTAAAAACAATAAGATATAGCATAACTATTGTACCCCCAGAAAGGTGATTCTGTAGGAAATAGTCTATAATCACCACACTTGCTGGGAGGCATTAGTGAAATTAAGAATGATTGGGTATGGACTTAAGTCTTCCAAAAACTCATTGGTATCTAACTTCTGGTTTAACCAACTCTGCTACCTGCCATAGTTTACTGTTATATTCCTAATATTAATATGGATTATAAATAGGAAGCACTCGACTAGGTATCAAGTATGTATCTGGGTCAAACTAAGTTAAAAATTAGATATATTCAAAACTTGCTATGACAAATGTTTGCAGTAATTTTGACCTTGACATATAGGCTGATACTAATGCAAAAAACCAATAGCATTTGATAAATAAAAATAAATTATCTTTAATGTAGGCCATATTGGGAGGATGTTCCAGAATTAAAATATTATTACCCATGCAATCTCCTAGGAAAAGAAAGAGGTGCGATATACTTTATTTTTCCTGAGAAATTGCGCTAGCTAATAAAGCCTGTTTTGGAAAGCAACCTGTATGGTGTGTATTCTCAGCGTTAATTATGAAAAACTGAAACTCCTACTTTAGTAAAATTTGCTTGCGTTATGAAAGCATGCGTTATTAACATTTGCTTGCGTTGTTTTTGACAATTTAGGTGTTCATGTTCATGGTGCGCTCGTTTTCCACTATTAGCCAAGAGATTAGGCCTTTTTGCGTGAGTCGGCTGACTATTCTAGCCAGCCCAGCTCCTTCCAGAAGGCGACAAGAAGTCCGGGTCTTCCACAGGCCTCAAGAAGCGACCTCGGTGTTCTGAGGATTTTCGCCTGTTGTACGTTAAGCCACTCCAGTGCAATGAAGCAGCACATGGGTGGGTGTTTCATCAGCCTCCATGTAACCTCTACATAGAGGGCTGTTGGTGATACCTAAAATTGTAAGGTGGCTATTTAATGGAAAGTGTCTGGTAAGCATACCCACCACCATAAGAAGGTTACCTCTGTTGAGATTGAGCAGCTCACCCCCGTATTCTAAGACGTATCCTTAACTCCACTTTACACTCAAGGAACGTCTGTCTCTTTCCACTAAATGTCAACTATAAAAAGCAAGTTGAGACAGACGCTCCTTGAGTGAAGAGTGGAGTTAAGGAAACGTCTTAGAATACGGGGGTCAGAGCTAGGCGTGGGCTAGGTTTGGTGACCGCCTCTCTGGCTTGCCTGCAGTTTTGTAAGTTAGCCCAATACTTACAGTGATGGCTGAAGGTGCTGTCGCGTAGCCAACTTTTCAACTGATTAAAAGAAGACGGTACATACGGTTTGGGTCCTACCGGTGTTGTAGCCGAACCTCTTTTCGCCAGTTCGTCAGCCGCGTCGTTACCGAGGTAGTTGCTGTGTCCCTTATGTGCGCCTGTTCCGTGTTCCTTTTTTGAACCGTCCGTGTAAATTCTGACCTCGTGTAAGGCAGATTGATCAGTCGGTTCTTCTTGCATGTTTATTGAGTAGTTTCTCACAAATATGTGCACGCGAGGACATCTGTCGTTCACTGCATTAATGAGTGGTTGTATCTCAAGGTTTAATGACTGAGTGTACCTCGCTCGGTGGTTTATATTCCATTGTCCAGAGCCTTTACAATTTTATGGTAGCGGCAGCAGCTTCGAATTGTAGATGTAATAGTATAGATTTAAAGGTGTCAGGTTTAGTAAGGTTTCGATAGCTGCTGTCGGTGTAGTCTTCATACATCCTGTTGTGGCTAAACATGCCAGTCTTTGAAGACTCTGTAGGTTAGCTGTAACTGTGGTTTGAGTGGTTACTGCTTACTCCAATTCAATTTACTGTCTAGAGTTATGCATAAATACTTGACATCTGTAGCTAGATTAAGTTCTGTGTTAAATAATGTTGGTAGTTTCATGTTCCTCAATTTTCTTTTATTGGTGAAGAGGACCAGTTCCGTTTTGTTAGGATTAACATTAAGGCTATTTGTTGTGCACCAGTTTTCAATGATTCTTAATGCGATCTGCATCGAGTCACATAGTATGTTCTCGAATGCTCCGCTTATGAGGATCACTAAGTCATCCGCGTAGCCCACCGTGAAGTACCCTTGGTCGTTCAATACTCTTATGAGTCCATCTACAACTAGGTTTCACAGAGGTTCCACAGAAGGGGGGACAGGACCCCTTCCTGCGGGCAACCCTTTGCTGCTATGCCTCTGGTCGTATTGTCCAAGGTGAGCTGCACAGCGTGTTGTTTCAGCATATCCTCTATTCTGAAACATCATCCTATAATGGTCGGCTCCACTTTATATTTGGTTAGGGCCGTAGATATGCTGACAAAAGACGTTTTATCAAAGGCCCCTTCGATATCAATGAAGGTTCCTAACGTCTATTCTTTATTGGTTAAAGTCGATTCAATCTTACTTACTACATGGTGTAGTGCTGACTCTGTTGATGGTTGGTTGTCATAATTTTCCTGACTCTGTTAGATTCATGGCTTGATTCTATATTCTCGCAGAAACGTCGCTATGATTCCGTTTTCCAATGTTTGACATGCTTTTTGAAGTGGGCTTTGGCATTTTTATATTTTGTTCAATCTTCTTCTCTTGTGTTCATCGCGCGGTTGAAAAGCTTTCTTGCTTTGTGTTGAAGTCGGTCTAGCTCCGGGCCCCACCAAAGATTTCCTCTCTTGTTTGGCGGTGGTGGTAGCGTCAGGGGGCAAGACCTTTTGTTATGTTGTCCATAAGTGTTTCTATATTAGTAGTTATGTTTGTCATCCTCCAGATTTGTACTAGTTATAGTGGTTTTCAAAGAGTTCCTGTATAATATTTTGTTGGTCTTCCTTGGATTTCTTTTGGATATTGGTTCCGGACGTGCCATGCTGAGTGTGAAGCATATTCGCCTGTTATCTGCAAGCGAGGCTTCCCTCGAAACATACCAATTTGTTATTAAGTCGCTTACCTCTGGTGAAGCGAAGGTGACGTCTATCACTGTTTGACTTCTGCTTGTGACAAATGTTGGTTCTGAACCCCTGTTGAGTATAGAGAGATTAGTGGTGAAAAGGTGTTCAACGAGTTCCTCACCTCTCTTGTTCGTTGTCGCGCTTCCCCATAATGGGTGAAATGCGTTTGCAACTGTTGAAATTATAGTTTGCAATTGTTGAAATTATAGTTTGCCATCCTTGTGCGGTGCAATACGCTAATAGCTGTGCTGCCAATTCTTTCGGTGGTGGATCCCGGTTTCCCGGCATATAAATCGAAACCAATACTACTATAGTATGGTTGACCCAACTACTGTTTGAGGTCTAACAGCAGTTTGGGGAACGTATATACACGTCCTCGGCTTTGTTACAGTGTTTTCATATAAGAGCTTACCTCCTATGTTTCTCAGTCCGCATATAATGTCACCTCTAATCCACGGTTCTTGAATCAGGGCGATAATGCTGTTGTCTTCATCGTAAGGTTGCCAAAATCTCGCACCCCGCGCAAAGGCGACTGCCTTCTCCGAAGTCCGGCGTTTTCGCTTGTAGCAATCCACCCTTCCATTACTACTACCGTCTGTCCCGTACGCGGCCTCCGTTTCGTCCTCCACTGAAATCCGGACCAAAAGGGGCGTATTGTGTCCTATGTTCTCGGAACATGTTCCACTTCACCCCTCAGGACTCCTTCATCCAGTATACGGCCAAACCATCTGCGGCACCGACGGATGGTGCACCCCCCGGGGTCCCGGGACCCTATCAAGTTTCATATAACTTTAATGAGGCCCTGAAGACCGACCACTTTGTCTTCACAGCTGATTGTGTAGGATATGAGGACACTTCAGAAGTGAGGATGGAAAGGACAAGGATCTCGCTTTATCTTACTCAGTTACGCCAGTTTCTGAGGGAACCACGCCAATAACAGGCGGCACCATGTGAAGTTAAATGTAACTACACTAATTAAAACTAACTTAGTAGCTAAGAAACTATAAAACTAAAATTGCCTCTAAGGCCATTCGCCAGATTCACCCCCGGGTGACTGGATGAAAATGAATGTAGGCCTATTTTATCAATAGTGGTGATGAAATGGACCTACCCCCGCCCAATTATACAATTTAGGTGTTAGATTATAATCTTTTGATTTTGAAATGATATATGATGACTTGGTCTTTACTGCATTTAGTTAATAATATTTATATGGAATTATTACATAAAACAAATTTTATAAAAACTATTTTAAATGCTGAAAATTACTTGGGAGTTATTAGCCGAAGTAATATATCATATCAGAATCAACCTAACTGACCGAGTTAGCAACATAATTTTCGGTACCTGGTTAATACAACAATGTTCTATTTTTGCACAGACTGTATATTATATGTTCTTATTTTAGAGCAATGCTTGCTCTAAAGTCTAAGTTCCCATTACAATAGAATAGTTTGAATCCAAACACAAAGGGATCCATATGAAAGATATCCATATAAAATAACTTAAGATTTGTGTTATAGTGCACTAAGGAAATTTAAAAATGATAATGAGATAGTGGGGTAGATAGTTTTTGATCTAAAGTCTATTTGCCTTTCCCAATAATGTTTTTTTTGGTTCAACAGTTAAAGTATAAAATATAATAACATTTACATTATAAAAATTAATTATCTAATATAAAGGACTATTGAGAATGGCTCTTACAATTGATATACTAATAATTATTTAAACTGTTTGCTTGCGCCTCATAAAAAAACCTTAATGATTTTTAGCTATTAAATCATGACACAATAATAAAATATATTTCTTGTTTATAGACGGAAAATCAGAAATACATTCCTAGGGTCATGATTCAATAGACTTATACACCCTTTTTGCCTTTATTCAGTATTGATTTTAAATGTAATATTTATTTTAGGATGACTATTTATTTTTAGTAAAAATAATATCTTATTAACTATAAACCTAAAATTACCTCTAAGGCCATTAGCCAGATTCATCCAGTCACCGGGATGTTATTATACAAATTATACAATTTAGTATTTAATTATGTGACTTGGTCTTTACTCCATTCAGTTAATAATATTTATATGGAATTATTACATAAAACAAATTTTATAAAAACCATTTTAAATGCTGAAAATTACTTGGAAGTTATTAGCCGAAGTAATATATCATATCTAATCTTACGGGAGAGTATGTATTTGTGCTGTTTGGAGTTGAGACTATGGGGCCATGGGGACCGGGAGCTCATGCAATTTATAAAGAAATTGCTAAGCGTTTGGTCGAAAAATTGGAATTAAAAACAAAACAAAAACTATTTACCTATAACATATATATTTCTTCTAAATCGCTACCAGCAGGAAGGGTGACCAAAGGGCTGGCTCGTTCCTCAGACAATGTTTAAGTTTGGCCATAAAGAGAGGAAACGCAGCCAGCCTTTTGGGCACCCTTCCTGCTGGTAGCGATTTAGAAGAAATATATATGTTATAGGTAAATAGTTTTTGTTTTGTTTTTAATTCCATTTATTGTTAATAGTTAATAAGGTTTATTATTTTCCTTAATATGTTAACTACATAAGATTATTTTATATAAAAAAAAATTAAGTTGATATCCTATTTAAAACTCCCCTCTGTATATGCAAATTATGCATATAATTGGATAATTATTTAATTTGATCACCATTATTGGTCACTTATGACAGGTCTCCATTAATAGCAAGAAGCCCTTTGTTCCTTGTGTCCTTTGTTCTTCCATGTATAAAAGTTATATACATTTTAACTGTAATTTAATTTAATTATTACAATATCAAACCATTGCTTCATTGGTAGATTTTAGAAATCATATACCAGCTGTATATGAATGTGGGAGCTTGTATAGGCAACACCCATACTATAAAAACATATTTTCTTCATTATATTGGTTCTATAGAGTGCAGTTTAGATTAGATTATCACACCATGGACAGTAATTACTTGGAATTGTGTAATTACTAACCCATTTTAGAATCACCTTAATTATTAAAGTTCAATATTGAAATGATCTAAATTCTCTCCTATAGTAGGTACTTATACTACTTCGGACATACCCCAGTTTAAATTTAAATATAGTGTGTATATGTACCATTGAATCAGTATTCCTGGTACAATTAGAATTATAGTTTTTGAAAAACATATTATCCTAAGTTCGAACAGGGGGGAATATTAATATCTTCTTAGCCCTATGGCTAACTTATTGAGATAAAAAGTTTATATTTGAAATATTTATAATTATTTTCAAGTTTCAAAGTTTGTAATAAAAGTTATTTCAAACTGCTTGCAGATTTCAAAATTTTAATCTATTTTTAGGATAAACTATTTCTTTAACCCCCTATGAAAGGAAAAGGGGTGTTATAAGTTTGATCTCATGTCTGTGTAGACTGTTTGCCTGACCCACTTCAGTGAATTTTATTGAAATAGAAAGTTACCTAATAAATAGTTCTAAAAGTATAACCTAATTTTATTCTTACATTAAATATGTATAACTTTAAATATGAGACCAGCTTCATTAGACAAAAAAATCTTCATTGAGATTTGGTAAATGATTAAATTCATGGGAAAACCCTGTTAACTGTGTAACTCATAGTGTTTCTCATCACCAAAACTATAAATGTGTATTTTTTATAAAATCCGGACTAAATATTGTGCCTACTATTTTAACTGCTTAGTTTAACCAATGAATTAAGGATGTATATTTTTTTGCTAGTAGGACAAAATAGTTGTACTTATTAAATAAATTGAAATTAAGTGTAGTGAATTAAAGAGAGTAAAGTAAAGTGAATTGTTGGATAGACAACTGGAGTAAAATGAAGTAAATTAAAGTGAAGTTTAGTAAACTGATTCCCCTGAGACTACTCTGGAGGGGAGTGAAGGTGAACTGAAATAAAGTAAAGTTAAGTAAAGAAAATTGAAGTAAGTGCAGTTGAGTAAAGTTAAGTAAAATGAAGTGCACTATAATTAGTGGATTGGATTGAAGTAGAGTGAGGTGATTGAAATAGAGTGAGGTGATTTAAGTGAACAGCAGTGAAGTTTACTTTTAAATTGTTTTGTTCATTTTAAAAGGTAATTTAGTTTAAATTTATTACCATTACCTAATGGGGCTTCCCATTAATTAAACTGAGCGTGTATTTATTTTGCTAGCGTTACCAAAATACTCAAACGCTTTAAATAACATTAATTTAACCATACTAAACAAAACTAATATACAAAATACTAAAACTAAGTAAAAAAAATATTATACTATTTATGAAAAATGGACTGTTAAAACCGTCTGAGAAGTTCATGAATAATTTGATCTTTTAAGAATAATATTGTAACCATATTAAAGCAAATAAAGTTTATTATTTTCCCTCCACTTTACATTACTTCACTTTCACTTCAAGTAATGGGATGTACCTGTTACTCCACTTCATTTTACTCATTTCAGTCCACTTTAATTTACTACCCTTTACTCTACTCACTAGTCTTCTCTTTGTTTGTTTAGTTTACTTCAGAAAAATAATACTCAGTGGAACTAGTGGAGAAAAAAGTTGATTTGAGTTACTTAGTGTATATTTATCCATAAACTAGCTGATCCGAGCAACTTCGTCTGCGTAACTTTAACCGTTTACTCAGTGTACGCTGAGAGCGTAATAATTTTTCTACGTTTTTGCATAATTTTTTATTGTTACTCCGCTCCTATTGGTCGTAGCGTGATGTTATGTAGCATAGACTTCCTCGATAAATGGGCCACCCAACACTAAAATATGTTTTTAATTCGATGCAGTATAGTTCCCGAGATTAGCGCATTTAACTAAACATACAAACTCTTTAGCTCTATAATATTAGTATAGATACGGACGTAAGAGCACGACACTGGATTAGTACGTAGGTACGTACTAATCCAGTATATATATTTGCTCAAAGCAATACCAAAATTAAATAGGTATTTAATTTTGGTATTGCTTTGAGCAAATATATATTGTACATACATTCATTTTTTCTAAGGCCCCATAGGCCGACGCTCAGACGCCGCACCTAACTACAAATAACATAAAACAAATTATTACTACTTGCGATACGTTACAAATAAAGGAAACATTATAGTGTACATGAATCAACATGATACTATTCATGAACTTCTATTTATGAATGTTTTCAAAGAGTTTTTTTAGTTTTGAGGATAAAAGTTTTTATAATATATTGGCATACACACAATCGTATACTTAAGTATAAAATCAGAGTGTTTTTATACGTATTTCTATATGCCTATTCATGACCTCTCCCTCAAAATCCCAGACAGACTGCTGAGTTCAACAGACATGCGCGTAGTGCACCTGCCGGTTTAGAGATTCAATTAGCCTTATAGATAATGCAATGGAGTAATAAATCACCAGATTAATAAAATTTTGCCCTTTAATAACTGCTGCTTTTGTTATAAACAGTATTTTTCATAAAGTTTTGTAATCAAAAAGTTAATAAAACTGTTTTGTTTTATGAACACGTGAGATTTAGTGACTGATTATCAAAAAGTTGCATTTTTCGTCTACGTCATCTTTTTTATAACGGAATCGATTTACAAGTAAGAGATACTATGTGTTCCTGGTTATTTAAAATTCTGTGATTGTTTTAATAATACACAGATTGTATTTATTAATGTTTTAGTTAGTAATAGTGTATATAACCTCTTCATCATAAAAAATAACTTTAATTTATTTAACAAATAAATAAAAATATGATGTACATTACACATATACATAGCCCTGGTCACAAACTAAGCCCTAGGCTTGTACTATGTGTACCAGAAACAATAAAAACTTTCTTGCGTATAATATAATTTTACTGTTATTCAAGATACCTTAAGGCAATATTACCTACTATTATTAAGAATAATTACTGGCAGTAAAAATCACTAATCATTTGTAGTATAATTCTGATCAAAGACATTTTAAACAACAATTAGGATTTTGGGGATTGGAAATAAAAAGATGGAAGAAAGTTTCTTTCTTCCATCTTTTTATCTTTTATTTACACATACTGCTCTGGTCACAAACTAAGCTCTAGGCTTGTACTATGTGTACCGGAAGCAATTATATAATACATATTATATTTTATAAACACCCAGACCATGACAAACTGTACAGAAAAACGTACTAATACTTTTTTGCCATGGGTGGGAATCGAACCTACGACCACCGGAAACAACGCCAAAGGCGCAACCACTAGTCTACGGAGGCTGTCAAATCGTCGCAATATACCTAATGTAAATGCTTATTATTTTTAGGTTGGCAGGACATTGACGTTGATTACATATGGTCTATATTAATTGGTGAGTAGAGTATTAATTAATCTCCACGTCTCAAAGAAGCTTCATAATAACACACTAGGCACTATAAGTTATAGGTCGTATTCCTCTTAGCACAAGAGATACAGTAGCAAACATGCAACGAATTAATAGTAATTTGTAACCCTATATTTACAACCAAAAATTAATAGCTTTCGTAATACTCAAGATATAAAATTTTTGATGGGTTTGTTTATAAGTAATACATAAAATAATAAAAATATGTAATAGTGGTTTTGAAAATGTAAAGGTAAAAAGTATTTTTTGTGCGGAGGGTTAATTGAGGACGTTAAGTTATCAGTAATAAAAACCCTGTATAATCTATTATTAATTATTTAGACAGTCAATTATCCTTTATAACCCGCCTATAATAATTTAGTAACCGGGTATTGTTTTTTTTTTCTCAGATAATCATGGAAAACAATTCTCCAAAGTTTATTTTTGAAGATAATTCTCAAGATTGTTTGAATGTTGAAGGCGAAAGTGAAGCAAACAATATTATTATAGAAGTTGTAGATTTAGATAGCACAGTAGAAATAAGTAGTGATGACCATATTTATCAAAATGAAGGGGAACTTGCAAATGAAGAGGTCAATGATTCTATACAAGATAATCACATCCTAAATAGTGATGATGATTGTGATTCAAATATAATTGATAAGAATGACGCAGACAGCAACAGTGGTGTTAAGGAAAGCCTTAGTGATATAGAATATGAAGAGGATATAAGTGAAGATAGACCCATTAGTCATGTGAAGGGTAAAAAATGCCTAAAACACGTAATATGCATTGGGGGAAAAAGTGCGGTAAGAGAAATTGAGGATGATGACAATTCTATGAGTATGGCCGAAAATTGCATATACACAAAACAGAGTATTATTATTTCTGAAGAAAACTACGTCTTCAGTGAAGAGGGTAGTAGCAGTATTTTAAAACATGACGACCTTAACGAGGAAAATGATACAGACAATGACGAAGATAATATTCAAAATGACGACGATGAGTCTAAAGAGTATATCTTTGATACAAGTACTGACTTCAATATAGTAATAAATGAAGAGGTAAATAATGAAGATAAAGAAGAAGAAATCGATGAAATTTACACTTTAGACGACAATGTCGCGAGCAATGTTAACATTTCTTTAAAAGATAGTATTTTATTTAAGTCAAATGTAGAATATGAAGAAGAAATAGATGTTGTTAGTGAACCACCGTTATTCGTTCGCGACAATAAAAAGATTTGCGAGCCCTTGGCAAATTGTCATAGTGGAAGAAGGAAATTTCGATATAACACCATAGACGATGAGGACGACGAAGACTCAGAACACGCTGATCACATTTATGGTAAAGGCTGTGGAGTTTGTCATAAAAGTATTAATTCGAGTGGGACTTGCCACGTTTCTTCTATACCAGTTGAACTTGAATATATAGAAGAAGATGAAGTAAAAGATTTAAACAATGAAGAAGAAGCACCTGAAAATGATGAAGATAACGAGGAAGAAAGTGACGTAAATGACGTAGAGAATGATGTTGATAATGATGTTGAGAATGATGTGGAGAATGATATAGATAATGATGAAGACAATGATGAAGAATCTGATAATGAACTTAATCTGGACAACGAGATCGACGACGAACTTGTTATGTCTATGCGAAGGGCAAATAAAGCAGCTGACGAGGAAATTCGTAATATAATGAGTAATAGGAAACGTAGCCTTGTAGACGATATTGTATATAATCGCACTGATCGTGAAGAGATTTTGCCCAAGGTATTAGTTGTTAAAAATGAAGAAGGTGGCCATTATTGCAAGAGTGAGTAATGATTTATTAAGTTCAAACCTCTAATTCAGAGAGATAATAAGTATATTTTATTCAATAAATTAAATTAAAACTACAAAATATAACTACTTAACAAATAATACAAATAATACCTAACAATAAAATAAATGTAAAACCTATAAATTAAAAATTTCATCTAAATTAGTGCCGTGCGGCATAGTGCCCAAGACACTGGCGGCGTTTCCTCTCTGGTATAATTATATTACTTTATTTCTTTAAAATTCAATTTATGAAGTTTTAATTATACTAATATAATAATATATAAAAGTGTTAAATACACAACTTAAAATACGCCTTATTAGTGAAGCAAATTTCTGTGTAAAGGTTTTTATATTGATTTTCAGCTCATTCTAATGAAATATAAATACGATCCTAGTCGTCAGCTAACCTTCATTTGACCCGTGATTAATCATTTAGTATTTTTTTTTTTCAGGAATAGGAACCTATAAACCAACTTATGTTCAAGGTTTGGAATATAGGGAAGAATTCAATGTTAAACCAGGATGCAGTAAAGATGATGATTACACTGATAGTAATACTACGATCAAAAATATGATTCGTTCCAAACCTAGACCTCTTGGTAGGAACCAATTTTCACCAGAAAATGATGTAAGTACTTTGATAAATTTGAGGTAAACATCTCTAGATGCGTCATTCTATTAGTTTTTTTGTGCATTGGAGTCTATAAAGTAATTTTTTGATCATGCTATAAATAACTTCTAATATAGTGTGTTTTTGTGAACTAAAAATTTAAATGGAATTTTATTTACATTTCATAAAAATAAACCATATTGCAATTTCTTAGTAATTGAGTATATGTATATTTATTTCAAAAGATTACCCTTAAAATACTAATAAAATAACATTTAAATATTATAAGTTGTAATAAATATTATTTTTCAGGATTATTCAGACGACAGCGATGACAGCGATTATTCTTATCAGTGCTTGTGTGTGTCACCACACGAGGTAATCTATTTTCTAACAATAGTGTTACATACAAAAAATGTATTATCATTATAGTAGAGTTGCATAGGTCAAATTGGGCTGTACTTGAAAAAAGTACCTTGATATTCCATATCAAGATATTATTCGTGATTATCACATTAAGATCATCGCGGTACTTATACTATTCCTGATAAAAAATTTGGTGCTTTTTCCAAGAACTTTATAATTTGGACCTAAGCAACTCTACTATAATCTATAATATTACATTTTAAATGTTGAAACAGGAAAAAAATAACTAATTTTTATAAAATTATACAGCAAACCCATAGTGATAAATAAATTAATTAATTGTTATAATTTTAGGATGATGATTATTGTGAGGACGACGATGAGGAGTTGGATGAACGCGAGTGGAATAGAATTTGGGTAAGTTTTTTAGAGCCGCTATAATGATCAGATATTCTTAATATGACCAACAATTAAGATCGATCTCGTATTGACTCAAGATCGTGTGTCTCTTTCGGTAATCTCTACCTAACCAAATACTATACGCTTCTGTATAGTATCTTGGAAACGCGTTAAAAGTTCCGACGGCTGATATTTGCTGAAATTCCTTTGCCACTGCATAAAGTTGAGTATTAAAAACGTTTCAGTAATTTTATTTGTGAGATCTGGATGGTGTGGAATATTGTTTTCCTGTCACACAGGAATATTTGTAGAACGGTCAGTTCCTTCTTTAAGCACCAAGAGTATACCTGTATAACTGGTCTATAGTATGAAATTGCTAGTTCGTCCGAAATTCTAATGTATAACTTTTGAAAATTTCAGCGTAAACGTAAATATGATGGGGCATCTACTCCTACTCCACCTCAGTGTAAGAAGTTCTGCCCGGATGGTTCCATCGCAAGCGTACCAGCTGATGGTAGCTTACTCCCTTCTGCTGCTAACATCACCGGACCTCCCAATGTCAACCAATGGCTAAACAAGTAAGTACGAATTTCAGGTTACAAGATAACCGACGTGCTTTACAAATTAACTCAATCATTTACATATATTTTATATTTTTGCTGAGGCATAGTATATTTTTCTCAATAACTTTCCTATTATACCGTAATCATAAAATAATCAGAATCTTTTTACTGTTATGCTTAAATGAACGCTAAATAGGGTATATATATATATATATATATTTTTAACAGGCGAGTTAATCAAATTATTTATGTTTTTTTAATATCAACTTGCTTACATGTTTAATTTTTGTTTATTAATTATTCATAATTTTAAGGTTTTTGGGATGGTCTAAGAATGAGAAGATTCAAGCTATAGACGCACTAATCAACTGTTGTGCTGCTAGTCAAGTGCGTCACATGATGAAGACTATTGAACCTCTTCTGCAGAGGGATTTCATATCTCTGCTTCCCAAAGAATTAGCGCTTACCGTGTTGGGATACCTCAAGCCTAAAGATCTCCTCATTGCCGCTCAAACTTGCCGTTATTGGAGGTATTGTATGATGCCTAATTTAAATTGATTAGGTAAAATAATACTATATATAGACTTCACTAAAGAAACTATTGTATATGTTAATTATAGTTTTAGTAGAGCAAATTATATTATTCTGAAATATCATTCAGACAGTTGCCCAAACATATATTTAATCACTTTATTGGCATTTATACAAGTCACTTGGCTCCGACTTTTGGATTAGGTTTTGGATAGTCATTATAAGTCATTATAAGTCATTTAAAACCCATGGAAGCCATAAATAAAATTTCTAACCGCAAATTGGTCCTAGAAAATTATTTTATCCATCGGAGCCTTGGCAACATGGTTGATTGTAGCAAAAACTAATGCTTACCATTAATTCAGTATTTCTTTGTATTATTGAATTGAAATGTATTTTCCAGGTTCCTTGCCGATGATAATCTTCTCTGGAAAGAACAATGCCGTCGGATTGGTATTATGGCCTTGAAGAAATCCACTCGCTACATTCCTCGATGTGCCAACCCGTGGAAGGCTGCGTACATGAAGCAGTACCTTATAGAAAACAACTGGCTCCACAAGTCTGTCAAGACCCCTCTAGTTTTACGCGGCCATGACGATCATGTCATCACTTGCCTCCAGTTTTATGGTAATCGTATCTTGAGTGGTTCTGATGATACCACTCTAAAAATTTGGTCTGCTGTCACCGGAAAGGTAAGTGCATCAATAATATATGTTGTAACAAAAAGCCTTGTGTTTTCTATTCATCAATATGAAAAACTTGTACTATACTGATATTGCTGTGACATATTCTGTTAAAGCGACATTATTAGGGGGCTGTTCCAAAATATAAATATTATTTCCCGTGCGATCTCTCGCAGAAAAGAAAGAAAAGGAATATACACAAATTACATATCTCCGTCTCTTTATTTTTTTTGAGAGATCGCACGGGTTAATTATTACTCCGTTTTGGAATGCAGCCTAGAACATCTTTCTTATGTAAAGCTGTATTTAAGATTTTTGTTGCACCCAGTACATATTTATTTTTGTAATATTTATTTTTAATAGATTTATATATTGTTGTATGTAAAGTATGTTATAATTTATTATTTTAATGTGTATTTTATTTATTAATAATAATAAATAAATAAAGAACATTTCACTTGTACACACTATGTGTACCAGAAACAATAATACTAGTACATATTATATTTAAAGACCACAAATTAATGTATAATTAAAATGTAATGATTACTAAGAAAAACTCAAGGTTAATCATAAATATTTTTATGCCCAAATTAATAAAATTATTATATGTATTCTTTTTATAAACAAAAATATGTCAACTCTGTTAAAAAGTATATAGGTTACAGGCAACACAAATGTCTAAATTAGCGAAATATTTAACCTATTGCGTAAAATGACATGCCCTACAAACATTAATAAAATCTAGTACAAACAATGAGGTTAACTTGTAAATAATAATAATAAATCATATTAACGGAGTAGGTATATTATTATTTTCAATTAATTCGAACACAGGCAATGACTAATACATATTTTTGTGTGCAACTTTTTAAAAGTGCACATTTCTGCATTCCATTTTATAATATAATTATACAATTTTAATTTCATCATATACCATGTGTATTACGTCATATTTAATTAGGACTATCATGAATGTGAAATCTCTGACTAATTTGTAGCATAGATATTAAAGTTATTTACAAACTAGCGGCCGTAATAGCTTCGTAAATAATAATAATAATATGTATGACATCTTTTACACATATTGCTCAAGTCAGAAACCTTTCTTCACAGTTGGTCTTGGTCTGGGTGTTTAAAATATTATATGTATTAGTATTGTATTTCTGGTACACATAGTACAAACCTAGAGCTTAGTTTATGACCATATGTGTAACATATCATCACGGGTGCCTTACGGCGCCCGAGACCGCCTAGACGGCCCCGGGTACCCAGCGAAAGGGTTTTAATCCCACCTCGTCGTAGCCGATGGTATGAGTTTACACCGAACAAGTGGCTAACTCGTCGCGATGTTTTGAATAGACTCAATAACCCATCTATAAACAGTTTCACAAGTTGGTATAGTGAAACCAGGACCGACAGCTTAACGTGCTCTCCGAGGCACTATAGTGGTGTTGACAAACAAATGTACATAATTTTTTTTAAATTAAAAACTCATTGGTACACACACCGGGATTCGAACTAGGAACCTAAGTGTTTTTAAGTCCACCACGTATATTATGTGTAAATTGTCCTATATATTATTATTATTATATATAGAAACAGACAGACGAAAACAGTGAATTTGCTTTATACTATTTGTCTTATATTTTATTTTAGTGCCTCCGTACATTAGTTGGGCATGCTGGTGGGGTTTGGTCTTCTCAAATGGTGGGCAATATGGTAGTGAGTGGATCGACTGACCGCACCCTCCGTGTCTGGGAGGCCAATACGGGAAAATGTCTCAACATTCTCATCGGACACACTTCCACTGTGCGGTGCCTGCATCTTCACCAGGACAAGTATGTTTTTTTGGTTGTTATAAGCCTAGGTCATTATATTTATTGTTTTTAATATCACTGCTAAAATTCACAGCTTTTAAAAAATGCCTGAAATGCCATATAAACTGTATTTGCTTATTATTATTTAATGACAAGCTTTTGTAAAGTGTTATTTTCTTCTCAGTATAAGGCAATATAACTGGGTTTCAATGCGAAACAATAGAGTGTAACATAGTTAAAGTGAATTTATGATTTTTTAAATCATAAATACCATGTTTGGTTAGTCCACATTCACACTATACAGTTCTTATAAAATTAAATATAATTAAGACCCTCAATCATATTCTCAAATTTTATTTAAAAAAACATATACTGAAATATCGTAATTGGTATTGAAGTGTCAAACAAATTAGAAGAACTTTCAAAAATCATGCTAACCCTATTCCCCGCTTCGTACAGTACGCATACCCTACAACACAGGTATACGTACTATCTCTATCTCTACGCACTAAACCTGAATAAAACAGATAAATTAGTGCAGATTCCCATAGCTGATTTTGCCGCGGCCGCATCTTTAATATACAAAGCTTTTTTTTGTACCATTATGATTTTCATAATAAAATATATGTATTTTAGATGGGAGGAAGGCCTCTATAACATCCCTAGGCCGACCGACCGGACTCGTTACTACCGCCTATACAGATGTAAAAACCATTAAGTCAAGCTTCGGTTTTAGTCTGTGGGTTCACCGATTTTCGGAGACTACTGCATCGATTTCATGACGAGGTGGTAGTCTCCTTTCACGAAACAGGCGATTGATTTGACGATAAAGCAGCGAGGATATTAAGATTAACTCGTAATGCAAATACGTCCATGTCGCTGCCCATTTCGTACGGCATCATTTAGCTGGCATAGTGGGAACGATCAATATTGTTAAACAACAATGTACTGATCGACCCTATTCATGCACTTTGTATATCTGCTTAACATCAGGTAAGTACAAGGTGTACACATGCCGTGTTCCATTTTTTATTTTATTTTTAGAAATGGTCTATTTATAATGCTGACCTTACTGGTTGATTAAATGACACTCATATAATGATTAAACAATTTTTAAATATATTTTGCACCCCCATCGTGTGGTAGAATATGTAGGATCAAGCAAACAACATGTATCCATATTCTGGCAAATAAATGATTAATTATTATTATTACAGAGTGGTATCAGGATCTCGTGACGCCACTCTTCGTATTTGGTCTCTAAAAGATGGCAAATGTCTTCGAGTGCTTATCGGCCATCTTGCCGCCGTTCGCTGTGTTCAATACAATGGCAAGGTTGTTGTGTCTGGAGCCTATGACTTCTATGTTAAGGTGTGGAACCCGGAGACTGGAGAATGTATCCATACCCTCGCAGGACATACCAATAGGGTTTACAGTCTGCAGGTAAGATTTATTTAATTATAAGATTTTCAATAAACTAACATTAAGGGCTCTCCAAAATAAGCTATCGCACTTCCAGTATTTCTCCTAGTCATGTTTCGGTTTTAATCTGTGGGTTTGCCGGTTGTCAAGAGAGTACTGCATCGTATTCTCCTTTCAGGGTGCGGTTACCAAACGGGTAGTTAATTTGACCATAAAGCAGCCCAAAGCTATTAATTAAACTCGTAATGCAAAATCGTCTTTGTCTTTGCTTATTTCGTAACCGCATCATTTAGCCGTCATAGTGGGAGCGATCAATGCTGTTAAACAATGTATTGGCCGACCCCACGCACAAATTTTGTAGGTAGATAAATAGCATGCCGTGCAGCAGTATAAAAAAAAACAACAAATTATTCGCTCCGATAGCGGGTTACATAACCATGTTAATCAACTGGTATAGCGGGAATGAACCATACTATATTGTTGATTTGTAACACTGTATTTGCTGCTTAACAAAGTAATAACTCTTATTGTGTAGGTTTATATTCTTAATCTTCTTAACTTCTAAAACTATAGGGTTCCTTCTTCAAATTGTATTACAATTTGTTTCCAAGATTGGGCTGATAGGATCGTATAGTATTTCGTTAAGTAGAGACGGTACTGTAGCTCTACCACAAGTTTTTGCTAACAGTTTCTACTATAGTTGATAGTAACTATAGATAAGGATCAACCAATAGGATCGCTTTATTATCCAAATAATCCTCTCTTATTGGTTAATTCCTATCTATAGTTACTAGAGACTATAGTAAAATCTGTTTAAAAAACGTTCTGTTGTGGTAGGCTACTGAACACAGTAAAGGGGAGACTTTATATCAGAAAAGCCTTTAAACCTTGCTTTGCGGTGTCAGGTCCGTGAACACTACAGTACAAGTCCCTGACTCCCATCCACGCAATGGACCCGACACTGATATTCCATAGATAAATAACATGTCCGTTTCTATTACATGCATATTCTGGTAACATTTAACCTGTTTCAGTTCGATGGTATTCACATTGTGAGCGGATCTCTAGACACCTCTATTAAGGTTTGGGATGTGGAAACTGGTCAACTAAAGCACACCCTCGTGGGGCACCAGTCCCTTACCTCTGGAATGGAACTGCATTCCAATATCTTGGTATCCGGCAACGCTGATTCTACTGTCAAAGTCTGGGATATTTCCACTGGACATTGTCTACATACTCTTTCCGGTAAGTTTTTGTATATAAAGTACATATTGCCCTGGTCACAATCTAAGCTCTAGGCTTGGACTAATATATAACACCAAGGGTGCCGTTTTAGGCTCCCGAGAACCGTTTAAACGGCCTCAGGGTACCCAGCGGAGGGATTAGCCTGTCCTTATTTTGCCGATGGCATTCGGAGGCAACACCTTCAAGTGGCGAGCTTGCTGCGGTGTTTATGATATTATAGCCTCATTGTATAAAGCGGTTATCCATCCCAGGTCCGACATCTGCTTAACCTTGTTATCAGTTGCGCAGTGACTTAACCACTAGGCTGGGGCCGCTTTTTTGGGGGCTTGGACTAAATGTACAATAAACAACGACATTAATACATATATTTTATAAATAACGTGGCAAACTGTAGAGAATAATTAATTTTATTCTTCTTCTATGGTGGGAAATCGAACTCAGGACCTCCTGATACAACACCAGAGTTGAAACCACCAGTCTACGGAGGCGGTTGACACTTGTTTGGGTATATTAGCGTGTGGTTCTAGTAAGCCTTACATACTGTCGTCATTCCTTTCGGACTAATGCTCTCCTGGTACATTTGTTTAATGGACTGTCCATGGCTTCTTTGATTTAGTCAGATATATAAAATCACGAGTGATCTTCCAGCTCGTTCTCGTCTTTAACCTTTCCCTTAAGACGCTCGATAAATACATCTTTACATCAAAATACGTCTTCGAAGTAGGTGTAATATACCTGTGTGATAAATTTGGCTTGATTTGCAACTCCTGTACTGGATCCGATTGTGCGAATTTCTTCACAATATTACGAGCATACTAAAATATTTTATACTGACAAAGGTAAACTGTTCAGAGTAACATACAGTATAGGAATCTAATTCACGATCTCTGGATAAAAATTATATTTATATACCAAATATAACAACTAATGCTTAAGAATTACAAGATACATTCAACTGTCCGATAAAAAAATATTAACAATAAAATTGAACGTTTCAGGTCCAAGCAAGCACCAATCTGCTGTAACATGTCTTCAATCTACTAATCGTTTTGTGATCACATCTTCCGACGATGGCACCGTAAAGCTATGGGACATGCGCACAGGCGAGTTTATTCGTAATCTAGTAGAACTGAACTCAGGCGGATCAGGGGGCGTAGTATGGAGAATTCGAGCTTCGGCAACTAAACTCATTTGCGCAGTAGGTTCACGAAACGGTACCGAAGAGACAAAGCTTTTGGTCCTCGACTTCGACACGCCAGGGGTGTGTAGGAAATGCGAAGAATAGCATAGGTGTAACCGACGCCTTTTAAGGCGTTATGTGAACCTTTATGCACCATGGAACCATTAAACGGTTCATGCATGATTCTATACAAATGTTCTGAGCTAACTTTATTATATTTAGTTTATGAAAAAATGTCTAGTGATATATAATGAAAACTTTTTTTAAAATACTTTTAGTATTTTAATATAATATAATATTTTTTTAATAAAAATATTTTGGCTAACGATAAACGTATATGACATTCAAAACGTGTATGACATTTTTTCTATATTTTATTAAAACGTATATGACATTTTTTCTATATTTTATTAAAACGTATATGACATTTTTTCTATATATTTTATTAAAACGTATATGACATTATTTTTATATTTTATTAAATTGTATATGACATTTTTTCTATATTTTATATTTATTTAATTTAACATTACTGAAATAAATATCTAATTATGCCAAGTTTATTTAGTTTAATACCTCTCCTAATCAAATATTTTATTATATATTTTAACACTAGAAAGATGGACCTATTTTTTGGTCTTTTGACCCATTTTTGAAGTTTAGCGTTGTATAAGTATATATATTTGTTCATATGTTTTATCCTCTCGTGACTTTTATTGAAATAGCTCAAATATCAGTAATGAGTTTATTATCATTTAGTCATCTTACATTGAATGAACATAGTGTTTACCTACAAAGTTGGCACAGGGTCTTTTGACCCGTGCAGCATTTATTGTAATATAATATCTAATTGCGGGTACATTGTAATATTTATTTTATTTTTATACGGCAGCATGTCATTCGTGTCGACTTATTTCATATCAACTGCTGCTTTCGTGGTGTAAACAGTTGTTTTTATTTTTTTTACAAAATATGACATTTTTTTTTATAAAATATGACATTTTTTTACAAAATATGACATTTTTTTTTATAAAATATGTTTTTTTTTTACAAAATATGACTTTTTTTACAAAATATTTTTTTTAAAAATAAAATATGACATTTTTTTACAAAATATGTTTTTTTATTGCAAAATAATTTTTTTATTTACAAAATATGACCACAATTTTTTTTATTGTTTATTAAATTTAGCACTATTGAAATTAATTATTTACATTTTGACTTTATTTTTTGAAATACTTTCGCTGTATATTTGCAAAATTCATTACTAATATTCGTTAGTTAAATTTTACAATGTTATATTTAACTTCCAACTAAAAACTCTTTTATTACTATTTGTTTTTTTTAATATGATTAAATGATATTATTTATCATTTTAATATAATAAATAAATTAAATATGTATTTTCATTTGACTTAACTTTTATTTTAAATATAAAATGTAAACAATGTTATGTTGAAGTTTATTTGAATATATATATTATTTATTTGTGTAGATGAAAATATTTTGACTTTACTTTAATGGTAATTAAAAAAAATCAATTGTACACCTTAGTGTTTTGTTTAATTATTGTATTATAATTTGTAATTATGACAAAAATAATTAAAGAATATATTATTTGCATATTTGTTAGGTATTTGAGGTTTTTTTATAATTTTTAATTTTATTATAAAAAAAACTTAGCTCAGAACATTTTAGGTTCACAAAAGACTTTTTAAAGTGAAGTAATTATAGTGAACTACAATACATGTGTATGTGTACAAAGTGAAAATGGAAGTGAAGTGAACATGGGTTACATTATTTAACCTCAAAGAATAGGCTTTACTATAAAAAAAATGTTTAAGCAAACTATATTCTAACAGCTGTCTTGTCAATTTCGCCCTAATTTTTTGTGTAAAATAAAAAGCAAGACACTGTTTGTCTTCAATATGGTTTAAATATTTTTATAACATTACTCTATATATATTAAAAGTCTTTATTGTAAAGCAAAATATTTAATCGTAGGTACTTATTATCTATTTATATTACTCTATATACAAGTAATAACTAAAAATGTCTTCGAGGCAAAAAGCCTAATAGTTAATAATCCTTGCCGAATAAAATAGATACTTGTTTCATAGTTTATTATACATATGATATTAAAATATAATCTGTAGTTAGCTTTTAGTAGTATTACTGACAGTACTAAACCCCAACGCTTTATCGTTATTTAATTAAATTTTGTGTTTTTTTTTCTATATACAGGATTCACATTGTGTTTACGAAAAATATTTTTTTATTTATTTAGATGAATTATTTAAGTTTCTACTTTATTTATTACCTAAAATTAGTTTTTATTTTGAGGATATTGAACTGCTATTGGCTTTATAATGCGTCAACGGCACTAGTCGATCTTTGTAATTGCATGGGCATAAAGATTTTTGTATTTTATAGCATAATATCGACTTTAATATAGTGTTCTAATATAAACTTTTATGTGACTTGTATTTTACCCATTAAGGCACTAAATCTGGTTTGGATACGAGTATGGATAAGTAAGGTAACATGATGTAGGATAAGGGAAAATTAAAGCCCTTAGGAAATGAGGAAAAATGCGATAATACATAAAAGAAAGACTGAAGCTTAGGTTTAGTGTATTTAGTGTATTTAATGAAACTTTTGCGATTTATTTTAATGAACTACGTAAAATTATTTCATTAGCTTGTATATTATGCATTGAATATTTTGCTCGTTAAAAAATATTTTTTGTTATTTTTTTAATTACAAGTATTTCTTAAGTTTAGGTATTTTTAACGTAGTCTTTATTACATATCAACGTATTATGTTATTTATTACATACTATTTAAAAACTTTCTATTCTATTAGCATGAAATAGAATGAACTTTTTTCATATTTATGCTAAACTGAGTATTTAGATGTAGGTGATAAAAATATAATCTTACTATGTATTAGTTAGGGATTTAAATAATCATGTTTAACTTTTGAGAATTTTCTCATTTGTATTTAAAAGTATTTTTGACGTCTACAAACAAGCAAAGTATATGTTAATGATACTAATATATAATAATCTACTTATCTTATATTACAAAACAAATTATAATCCACTTACCTTTAATCAATCACAAAATATATAAATAAGAAAGACCTATATATATCTTTCTATATTACCCGCTTTCAATTAGTATTGATATGTATTATAGACTTTAAATTAATATAATATATACTTGCATTTAAACAATAGCAGTAATGTAACTGTAGTCTACTTTAGAATGTCTTATAGTTTATGGTAACCAAATACAAAAAAAAAATATAGGAATATTTGATAAATTTACATTATAATATTATACCAAATTAGGCTATTCATGTCAAGTATAACAGAATGTTATTAAGTTTATTTTCTCTTGATTTTTTTTTTGTTATTTTATCATTACAATAAACGCATAATAAGTTTTTAAATATACAACGTGTTACAAAATACCCCATAAAAATATAATTAATTATCTTAACGGCAAAATCTGACCCTAGAAACGATCCCAGAGCCTCACTTACGCATTATTACACTGACGAGCTTCCCGACGTCCGTTTAGAGGAGATCAAATTGGCCCTCAAACAGTTTTCGAGGGTTATCACTAACCGACTCACTCGAAGACTTGATGACTGCCAGCCTTCAGAATAGGCCGGGTTTCAAGGAGGATACGGCACCATAGACCACATACTTACGGTGAGGCAGATTATACAGAAAACCAAAGAGTAAATCAGCCCCTGTGTGGTGCCTTCGTGGACTATGAGAAGGCCTTTGACTCTTATCAAAACCTGGGCTGTAATGGAGTACCTGCAGCGATGCCAGGTAGATTGGATATAGATCTGCTACTATGACTGTCCGAGTACAAAATGATGAAACAGGGCCTATTCCACTGCATCGTGGAGTGAGACAGGGCAATGTTATATCGCCGAAGCTGTTCACTAATGCAGTCGCTGCAGGATATGCAGGAAATGCATATCCTGTACAGTCTAAACTGTGCCTCTCGACGGGTAGGCCTCGGAATGAATCTGGAAAAGACCAAGGTCAGTTTCAACGACCAGGTCATTCCGAGACCCACCATTTTAGACGGTGTAATTCAGGAATACTAGATGTATTCCTGAACTGGGCCAAATCCTAAACCTCGATGGGAACAACTCTCCGAGAGTGAAGCAGACAGAAGGGTGCAGTTGGGCTGGGCAGCGTTCGGGAAGCTACGCCACGTCCTTACGTCAGCCATACCGACAAAAGTCTTTAATCCTACCAGTGATGACATACGGCGCCGAGCCATGGACACTTACAGTAAGGCTGGTTCACAAACTTAAGGTCGGTCAGCGAGCTATGGAAAGAGCTATGCTAGGAGTTTCTCTGATGGATAAAATCAGGAATGATGATATTAGTAAGAGAACTAAAGTCACCGACATAGCTCTGAAAGTTAGCAAACCGAAGTGGCAGTGGGCCGGTCACATTTGCCGCAGGACCGACAACCGTTGGAGCAGGCGGATACTAGAGTGGAGACCACATCTTGGCGCACGTAACGTAGGACGCCCCGCAGCTAGATGACCTGCAGGAGGGTGGCTGGCAGAGACTGGATGCGAAGAGCGGGGGAGAGGGATCAGTGGCGTGTCTTGGGGGAGGCCTATGTCCAGCAGTGGACTGCGATAGGCTGATGATGAATTATCTAAGCCAAAAATTTTGTCAACCCTAGTAAACTGACATGTCAGGGAACCAAGATTATTTAACAGAAAGCCCTACGTACCTATTTTAACTAATAATTGTCAACTTTAATAGTTTTTCTATTTTTCATTCATAAATGTTTGCTACCTTAATACAATAGGATGTCATTATACTCAAAAACTGGCTTCAAAACATGTCAAGTTGAAAAAAAAATATGTTGGCAATTTCAAATCTTCTAATTGATATCCTACAACTGTTTCGAGTTTTTTTTTTTGCAAAATAACGATGCTCTTTAAGAGGTCAGGACTTTCAAATATGCATAACGATCAATTTTGCCTTTATCACGGGCATGTCATCGGTCCCGTCATTATGCCATGTCTGAACGGTAGCAACTATCTAACGTTTTAACAAACGGAATTTGAAGAGGCGATTGACGACTTTCCTGTGGCTGACTGGGATTACTTTGAGAACCAAAGAAACGTGGTGTTTCATCATGATGGAGCTCCGGCACATTTTGCTTGCAACGTACTAGAACATCTTAACGTTCGCTTTCCGCGAGGATGGATCGGCCGCGGCGGACCGGTGCTATGACCTGCGCGTTTTCCGGACCTCACACCCTTGGACTTTTTTTTGTGGGGTTATGTGAAGGACAGAGTGTATTTCTCCGATCGCCCATTGGTTGCCGAGATGGAACAGCGCGTTAGATCGGTTTTCGCATCAATAACACCGACGATGGTGCGAAATGCCACACGAGCGAGGTTGTGGGCGGAGCACACTTTAAGCCGTTTCTGTAAATTTGACGTTTATTCGGTTAGGTCTTTTAATTTTTTTGTCGTTCCGCGAATTAGGTAGAAATGTGATTCATTCTGCGTAGTTTACTCTTTAATTTTTTTGAAATAGGGGTTTGCACATCAGTGAAAATAATTTTTTTTTTTTTTTTTGGGGTTTGTTATACAGCGTTACTACGGTTCTTAAATATTGTGAACGGACTCGTTATAAGGCCCCATTTAACCTCCTTTCGGCTTTACGGGGTATTTTGTAACACGTTGTATACAGAACTACTACAAAAATGTTCTTTAAACGTTTTAAGAGGTTCCCAATATATTATGTGGTTACAAAATGGTATGGACTAATATAACTACATGGTTTTGTTACTTTTCACCATTATACATACTAGCCTCTAACTTTTTAGAATGTGTTTAAATAACTCTGCGAGATTAAAAATAACTTTTCTGTAGTACATAAATGTGTTTTATGTATTTTTCTTGTCTTATTATTACAATTCTTTAATGTTTAGTTTTAAGAGCCAATTTTATAGAACTATTTATTTTTGTCTTATTTTATGTAAGTATGATATTGATACAACCATTAGAACTTGTTATATTCATTTAGATTTTTTTTTGTTATAAAACAGTTATTGAAGAAATGTTGCTTTTTTATATTGTATACTATTTTTTTGAGTTTTTACTATTCATGTACTAGAATATCCAACTTTAATGTTAGTTTATATAAGAAAGAATTCGGTATGCCAGATTATTACAGTCGTATTATTGCGGCCTATTTTTTTGTCACCAAACATTTAATTAATAATATTTTATGGTCTTTTGTAAAGGCAATATATTAAGTGTTACCAATTAGTATTGATTAACTTGTAATCTTTTACACTATTAATTATGATAGTAGTTGTTTTTTGAAATTTATTATACTTACTTGAAGAATGTAAGCTTTTTTGTTTATTGTCTTGGTCTTTTTCCGAATAAAACGGTTTTTTGTTGAAAAAATGTATTTCATTTTACTTTGCTGATATTTACCTTAATTATTTTATTTATACATATAAAAAAAATATTTATACATTGATGACAATATATCAATAAAATGGATACTTATTATAACTGCTGTTGCGGTTACGAAATGGAAGAAAACAAACGAATTGGAATTACGATTCTAACGTTGTATTATGGTCCAATCAACTGCCCGTTTCGTAACAGCACCCTGAAAGAACCCTACCATCTCTAAGAAACCTGTCCTCCCAATATATAATTAAAGCAGCTAGTAGCTATATAACTTTATCCCGATTTGTTTGCGTGATATTTCAATAACAAAAAACCTAATTACCTTTTTTAATAAGTTCTAACCTATTATTTCTAAGGGAACGAGTTGACTACCTTGGTGCCGAAAATAAAGTACGATAATTTTTAAAGACACTAATTAAATAGATAGATCGACCACTCCCTTAAAAAACATGTTTACGTCGCCCACCTTCCACTAGGTGGCGCTTTTAGTACCTTTGGAATCCAATAGATGTCACTAATATTTTAATTTATAGGACATTATATTCAAATCAACCAGTGCAAAGGCAAAAGTACCTTTTCATCCATGGTATTTACCAAATGTAATGATGAGCTTAAAACTATGTCATTGGCGTGTGCAATAGCAATGTACCTAACGTTCATAATCACTATTGAACCGACATCTTCCCTGAATGATGGTCGCGTTGATCTAAACGGTGTTAGGCAAACTTCCCGTCTTACTGTATTGGAAGTAAGAATACGGAAGTGGTCTAAACCCTAAAATTGCCTATGTCAATGACCACGATTATTTATTTATTGAGCGTCGTTTAGGGGCTGTTCCAAAATTCAAATATACCCGTGCGATCTCTCGGGGATAATATACACAATTTACAAATCTCCCTTTTTTTCTTGTGTTTCTTAGGTGGGAGGAAGGTCTCTATAACTTCTTTAGCCCGACCGACCGGTCTCGTTACAACCGCCCATACAGATCCAAAATACGTCAAGTTACCTAGTTATATTTCTGTTTTAGTCTGTGGGTTCACCGGTTTTCAGAAGACTGCTGCATCGATTTTGTCGAGGTGGAAGTCTACTTTCAGGGCGGGGTTACGAAATGGTTAGTTGGATTGACGATAAGTATATTAAAATACAATACAATACAATACGTAATGCAATTCGTCATTGCCGCCCCCCATTTCGTGATCGCATCATTTAGCCGTCATAGTGGGAGCGATCAATATTGTTTAAGAACTAATTAAAATTATTGATTGACCCCATCCATAGACTTTATAGGTCTGCTTACCACCAGGTAGATACTAGGTCACATGTCGTGCTTCAATAAAATAATTAAAAAAAAACACTCGGCCCTATTTACGCCCCTGGCCATAGTCTATTTTCACTCCTTGAGCATTACCTAATCATTTTTGTTCTCACATTTTGCTTTGGTCTGTATAGCAGTCCGTTATTTTCTGTTTTTATATATAATGAATGCGATTTAGGTCTTAGGGCACTTCCCAAATACCTACTATATATATTTAAACTCCGTTTACGATAGAAGTCCCGAAATAAGTGAAAGTAATAAAATTAAGGGATAAACAAATTGTGCTAAATATACCTACATAGTCAAAATAATTTCATTATTGACATAAATTTTATTTTCTGAAATAAATCGAAATCATCCTAAAATTATTTTTGGGGTGTCTGAAATCTGTAGCCCTAGTGTGAGTTTTTTAACGTTTACTTTCGTGTTAACTATACTACCGCGTTAACATTTTGACGTTTCACACGACCGCATTTCTAGTTCTAAAAATTTCCGCTTGGAGCGCTGAACCATTTCCCATACAAATTTTAGTTAACTCAAACGCAAAGTAATAGTTAGAAAATTCACACTAGGGGTACCGAGGTTACAAACTTACATTCGCGTAGCTGCAGCGCTGTCCAAATACTCTATGGTGAAACGAACTTTACCTAAAAAAAAAAAAAAAAAAAAAAAAAGTGTATATTATTTAAAAAAAAAAAAAAAAACCTAAGTTAACGGTTATTGGCTGCTCTCGCAACGGTAGCTCTCAAAAAGAAGAAATTTTCCCGTATTTCCCTATATTTTTCATCGATGCTCCTATTGGTCACAGCGTAATGTTATATAGCCCATAGTCTTCCTCGATAAATAGCCTATCCAACACTAAATAATTTTCAAAATTGGTTCAATATGTCTAGAGATTACCTATCGTCAGGTTGGCAATACCAATGTTCTAAAATTACGTAAAATGATATTAACCCAGTGGCCACATTCTGTTTCTTATAACGTGATCGTTAGATTGTCAAAATAACGATTTCCGCTATTAGCGCGCTCTCCTCCAATCAGGGTAGTTTTTTAACCTTCGCTTATTGGAGGAGAGAGCGCTAATAACGGAATTCGTTATTTTGACAATCTAACGCTCACGTTATAAGAAACAGAATATAGCCGCAGGTTAGTCAACATAACGTCTAGACGCAAAATGACTTGTAAGGCACTGTATTTTTTTTCTTTAAAAAAATACACATACAACGAGTCTTAGCAAAACAGCCTCGATAAATTGAGAAAATTATGATATTAACCTAATTTATATCGACATTGTCATGCTAATTACAAGTTCATAATATCACGAAGCCGGAGTTTCACCAAAATAAATTCCCTTTAAATGTATCGATTAAAATTAAAAACGTTGTCAAATGTTGTTTATTCTAGTCTTCTATAACTCTGTAAGTCCAGTAGCCCTAGTGTGAGTGTTTTTTAACTATTACTTTGCGTTTGAGTTAAGTAAAATTTGTATGAGGAATAGTTCTGCGCTCCAAGCGGAAGTTTTGAGAACTACAAATGCGAGCGTGTGATTGATCAAAATGTTAACGCAGTAGTAAAGTTAACGTTAAAAAAACTCACACTAGGCCTACAGTGTTGTTTTTAAGGTCGAATGACAGCTGGTACATTCGACGCCAAATCGTTACCATTTCTTTAATGGACATTTTGGCGCAACTCAGCCTAAAGGTATTTAAGTTATTTTCCCTCTCAATATGTATGTACAGTCGGCAACAGCTCACAAACTACCCAATGCCAATTTCTCTCGCTCTGGTGGTTAAATCCAATTCATTTTATTAGAGCGAACAAAAATAGATAAACTAAGCTGTTGCCGACTGTACTTACCTTTAACCTAATTGTGCGGGTTCTTAATTTAGAAATATAAATAAAACACAAATTATTTATTATTTTACATTATTAATCAACGGTACATGGTGACAATAACGAACTAAATCATGTTCTTTTAAATATATAATAGACATGGATACCTATGTTCCATGCACAAGATAAATTGCACATAACTACAAAATTTTTGAATCGTACAAAAACATATTTTAACTTAATTAAATTGCCGAAATTAATATACTGAAATCGAATAACAAAAATAATAATTATATAAGTAGACAAATTATTAAATTACTAAAAATCTGATATTAATATTACATAGAATTACAGATAATTATAACAAATTAATTCAATAGGAACAAATAAAAAAGAAAATAATTAACTTAATTATAACAATGTATTAACGATACCTACTCAAAGAAACTTTGCAATGTTGGGTTATGATCATATAACTGTCTAAGAATTACGAATGATCAATTTGATATGCAATACCAACTACTGTTAAACACCGATCCAATGTTTAGATACGGAACCGAACTTTATCGATAAGAACTAGGTAAAATACTGCCAAAACTCCCGATTGCCATGCATACCGTATATTCCTAGAAGTTTTCATGTAAATATAGTGATAGTAGGCCCTGCATTTTTTAATAATAATATTGCAGTAAAGACCTTATTAATGTAGACACAAACAACTTTGATTAAGTCATATTATTAATTATGTTTTTTTTTCTATTTAAGTATAATATTTTAGCAACGCCTTTATTAATTTAGACACAAACATTTTTGATTAAGTCATATTATTAATTATGTTTTTTTTCTATTATAATATTTTAGCAACGCCTTTTATATTTTAGGCACATATTTTTATGAATATTAATCAATAGATAATTTTTCTACTTTATATAGAAATATTAAATAATTTTTAGGTAAGTAATATATTCAATTTTTATTTATTCGTATTCTTTTCTAACTTTAAAATTTTAATAAAATGTTTTATTTTAATTATATTACTTAATAATTTATATTGATATTTTTATTATATACTTGTGGTTTTCGATAGAAATATTTTGATTTTAGTTTATATAATCTCCACGTGCCAACCTATTATGAAAACTTTTCTATGGATTTTACTGATAAAGCCCGGAGATAATGGCAAGACCTTCCCATAACCTACTAGACAAAATATTTAGGTAAAAGTATTTTTATAGAAAACCCCATTGAAATGGGCATTGAACTATATCTGCCGCCATGTACATTCAACATCAATTTATATTTATTTTTTATTGATTTTGTTATTAGGCTTGAATGTATCTGCGTAAGATATTTTAAATACACCTTTACCTGTACATACAATAGCATGAATAAATAGCTGCCCTTGCTAAATAAACTTCTCATGATACTTGATATCATCATACTTAGCATTTGAGTCGTTTAGACAGGTTGTAATCAGTATGACAGAGTTCTACGATGGGTCAGATATTCATTCGGCCCACTACCTAAAATTCAAAGTAGAAATCTGTAGATTACACCGACTGTACCTAAACTAAATATTTTAATTACAGGTAAATACTAATATACTCATTAATCTACCGGTGGAATAAAGTGCAATTAATATTCTGAATTAAATCGAGTAAGTATTACAAAATACCTAATGTATTTATTTCTAAAAGAAAAATTGTATTAACAGAGTAGTGTCGCATAGATAAGCTTGTGCTCTTTGCTAGTATTGGTTGAGGAAAACGAAACTGCCTCGTCTACTAACGAGGTTCACCAACACTAATCGTATGCAATCCAAATGTAGACATTAATTTTATTTATAATAAATTAATTTACCAATTATAACTACAAAATCCACAGAGACAAACGAAATGAACTGGATAAGAGTTCAGTTCAAAATAATGGCACGTTATAATATTTTAGTTTTGCATTGTATACAAACGTTCTTACTACTTACAGGGTAGTAATTACTAAATAATACATTAATTAATTTTGATGCCGAAATGTCAGCTAATGCTTGCCAGTCAGGGTAACACCACATCGATCAAATATATATAATTTGTATAATTTTTCTATATAATTATATGATTTTCATTTATTATATATTAATTTTGAATTTATTATTCTAAAATTTTACAAATAAGCACTCATCGCCGCGTCTCAGTGTCGACGGGTGCCAATCTTGTAGCCAAATCCGCGGGAATCTATTTTATATCTACATTCTGCCGTCGGATTATGCTCAAGAGAGCTCCAGCCCGTCCCAGCGAGCCGCACCGACGCTAACAAGCTGATCTCTTCGCCTCGTCCTTTGACGTAACACATCCTGGTCAAAAATTTGGAAGGCACTTTCTACTTTTCAAAATTTAAAATTTTACAATAATTTTGAACACATTAGCCTAGACTTATATATTAGAATATACGCGTTTCAACATACCAAAGTTTACGCAATTTCACTTATAATGTATAGGCCATTTTTCTTAGATTAATTACATCCAAAGGGAGAGCCAAAATTTCAACATTAGATTTGAATTTCCTTTAATAATTTGGTCTTTTTTACATACTAATTCCAAACTTTAACCGAAATCGATAATCCAAACTCCAAATTATTAGTGAAGTATCAAGGCCACTTGGAGACTTATTTTACAACATGTTCGTCATCATGTTCGCGCGAAGACCCGTTAGCTCGCGGCCCCCGCCCTGCGACGGGGACGCGCACTGGGGCCCCAGCATCCCTCCTATACCTAATCCTTGCCAACAATTTTAAATGGTATACCCTTGTAGCAAGATTAATCAATACACTACAATTTTTATGCCGAGACTAAAAACAATTACTGTTAGGGAAAGTATCAAAACAAATTTGTACATATTATATCTTACTAAACAGTATCAACATCACACTAACAACACTATAAGGATCACAAAAATATATCTAGCTTAAATCATGTAATACAAGATACGTTTATATTTAAGTAGATCGTTACAAGTGTCATCGATAATACAATGAAGAACAACGCCACAATACTACTCTATGCAATCTGTAAATGCAATATGATCTGATGTCGCCACAGACAGTCTCTGTGGGCTCGCCACCAGTCGTGCCACAACAAAGCCTACGATATCTTAAACATTATGTAGTTCTTTGACATTTACTTCATAGGTAGCTACTGAAATCCTACAAGATATTAAGATTATTAAATTGTATTAATCCAAAGTCGATGTCGATGTTTGATTTCGAATAGTCAAACGTTTTGATCAAGATTATCGTACTATACTCTGGAATAAACATGTCGATTAACGACATGTGAAAAAGATACTGGCACTAATTTAATCTTAATATTACTTTTCAAATTGATTATATTTTTAAATGACTTAACATATATAATATTAACTAGTTTTATATTATATTTTATATTGTATTGAAGTAAAAGTCAACGAAGCTGTTCATCTATATTTGATTAAAACCTTTGGAACAATTACTACTCACTAACGATATAATATATTATATAAAGTTTGGCGGTCACTACTTCTACTCGAGTGTATTCAGCGCACAGTGATTACTTTGGAGACACATAGTATGAGTAACTGCAAGAGTGTAAGGTCTGCTTAAAGCTAACAACACACATTATCAATAGATCTGACATCGATTTGACAACTACAAAGACACATCGAGATTGTATGCGAGACAGCCATCTAAATATAATTAAATATACTAACCACCTAAAGCTTACTATATGATTATCTTATATAAGTATGCATGCTATACGATGCTCATTATAATGAATAGGTATACCGAACAGTCTTTTTGAACTGGCCAAAACGTTTAATTTTGATTCGTACATTCACAAATGATCTAAAATATATGATACATTAGCTTATTTAAACTACGTCTGATATTGATGTCGGAGAGCGATCCGGGCGAGCAAGTCGCGCAGCGGACAGTCACTCGCTCATCCTACCTACCGTTACAATAACTAGCTATATATTTATTAATAACAAAAATAAACACTTAACTCAAAATACTAATACAATAACTGTTTAATATAAAGATATTTTTCAATCTTTTAATCTAAACTAAGAAGCGATGTCCACTAAGCAAAAAAATCGTCTCTAGATAACTAAACGTAATACCTACTCAAAAATAAATATATAAACACAGTTACGCGGCGATCCGGCTCTTTGACTATTCGCCTCGATTTCACCGCGTCATGATCCTGCCCTCTCGCCTTGCACGACGTTTGCACCCGATGCGCTTTTGAAATAGTTTGGAATGTGAAGACTGATTCGGTCGCACTCGAGACTTTCGGAGTGCCTAAAGCGCATCACGGCGATCGACGGCTACAGCTTAGAAGTAACCGATCGGGTTACGGGTGGGCATGAAGTACGGGTAGGCGGGCAGCGGGGGCGTCGGCAACACCTGGTTGTGGACGGCGCCCGCGCCCGCGGCCTCATTTCAGATGTTGTCCGCCCGCGCTTCAGCGTGAGGCAGCTCCATCTTGACGGGAAGCGTTGTCGGCATCTGATCTTTTCCATTCTTGGCGATCATCGCGATCGGAGTTTTCGGCGGCCCCATCTCAGGGGTGTCCGGGACGTCGCGGTCCGGAACGTGGCTGTAACGGCTATCAGGGCGGGGCGATACAAAGGGGCGGAAAGGATCGTTCGGCTTTGGTGGCTCGAGCGCGTGGCCCGGCGGCGGCGGAGAACAGAGAGGCGAGTCGAGTCCGGTGGAGAGCGGCGACGGCATACGCGGTGACTGCATCGAGAGCTGCGGCATGGCGAGATGCCCGGGGTGGTCCTGCGGACGTTGGGCGGCCACCACCATGTTGCACATCTGCCGGCGCAGGCCGTGGGCGACAGCGGCGACCGCAGCAGCAGCCGCGGCGTTGGGAGAGACGCCGCCTTCGCGTCCGTTGCTGCACGCCGCTACTCCTGCGTACGCGGCTTGCACGCCTATGCCGTCCTGTAAACCCATGTTCAATATGTAATGTCGGTCACAGCGCCTACACGCGAGCTCTAGCAATTTTTTTTTAATTCGTCAGCAGTCTTTTGTGAACAACGAAAATTTCCATTTATAAATGTCTATTTGAAATTATCATTGTTAATAATAGGTATGCATAGCAATCACGTGTATGAACACAATGGATTTTTAAGTTTGGT
The DNA here is from genome assembly GCA_947458855.1 of Monopis laevigella. NCBI lineage: Eukaryota > Metazoa > Arthropoda > Insecta > Lepidoptera > Tineidae > Monopis > Monopis laevigella. Next base: position 19,108,465 of record OX381576.1, read on the forward strand.
TTGAGATACTAACCGTGAGAGCGGAGTAGACAGGCATGGCTTCTTCCTTGATGTGAGGTGGGTGCGGAGCGTGCGTATCGCGGAACACAACTGCTCTGATCACACCTCGGATGTGATCGTCTGGCCACACACCTAGGAGGATACGTTGTGGCCTGCCGCGGCCTTTTGGTCTTAAATCTGCAATTAGACCAAAAAATACACCGTGAACAGGTAAGGTCGACATCGTACAAAAAATGGATTTTAATATCACAAGTATAATCCTAAATCCTATTAAACGATAGATATGAAACATAAAATTTAAATTATAAAATAAATAGATAATAAATTTCGCATAAAAACTATGATAATATGATTTTATGTATGTATGATAGGTGCGGCAATAAACTTGATAAAACTGCATATCACCGTTGTTCTAATGAAAAAACTGTATATACTTTTACACAGTGTAAACATGACTATTAAATATATATCCTACAAACAAATACATATCTTATAGTGTACTATCTAGAATATTTTTTCACTTTGTATGATTGATTGCCATATGTAATTTTATAACATTGATAAACTTACTGCCTGTTTAATTGTAAAGAAAAATATTTTGGATAAATATTTCAAATTATTATTTATGTTATATCTATATATGTTACATTTTTGGACTAAATAAATAGGGGCATCGTAATTTAACAGTAAAACTTTTAACAGTATAGAAATTCGTTTTGGTTAGTTTAATACTTTTCAGAACATTTACCTATAATATAGAAAATTAATTAAGTACATTTTATTACTTTACCGAATACTTCAGACAAAAATTATCGAAACATACATAAATCATTTTATACACAGAAACAATCGCGTATTGCATTAAGAACAAAAAAAAAGAAGATATTGGTGTTAAGTTTCTGAAAAAAACTAAATTAACAATGACAAATAATAATCTAATGAATAAGGGTGAATTGCTTCAAGTTAATAAATACTGAATTTTTTTAGCTGGAATGAAAATTAATTCAGGTTAAGCAAATCTATTAGTTAACAAGATGTAATTCACCCTAAAACAACTCGCTTGGCATAAACTAATTTCGCAAATATAGCAAACTTACGTCTTAAGTATTAAAATTAATTAACAGTTTTAACTATGCAATTTTCTACGAATAAAGTTAAATTATTTTCAATAAATAAATTAAAAATATTATTGTTATTATTTAAAAATAGCGGATATAACTGCGACTTAACTTGGAAACATTTAGTCTCTTATTCATAAAAACTTTATTTAGCATTTTAGTTAAATAGGCGTTTTATCTGTTTTCTGTCAAAGATTATTGTCATTGGTAAGAAAGGGACAAAACACTATTTTAATTTAAACGCGAAATAAGATTTTTTTAAGAATAAGGCAAGTAACTTCCCAACGATTCGACAAGTTTCTTGACCGTGCTTTTACTTTGACCGTGTTTCTAGAACGACGGGAATATATAAAAAGACTTCAAGGAAATTCGTGTTATATAACGTTATTTTTTATTCATAACTTATAAGAATTTCATAGATAAAACCGTTAATTTTTACAAAACCGAGAACTTAAAGTATTTTTTTTATTAACTTATTTGTTTCAGATGAAAAAGAAAAAAAAAAAAAAAAATTATTGAAAGTAAACTAGTTCAGTTTTAGGTTCTCCGTTTTGTTTGGTTATATAAAAGTTAAATGTAACTAACCTGCTCCACCATCAGCGCTGGGTCCCAGCATATTATGGACACGATTGGCATACAGCACGAATGTTGGATACGGGATATCATATTTGCGAGCAGCTTGAGAGAGAGACAGTCCTTCTTTCAGGACTGAAAATATAGCTTCAGCCATAGTCTCTGGGCGCCAAGACTTCAGCGGTCCTCTCTCCCTGAAGCGAAGGTTTTGCACCAGGCTCTGATTGGTATTCCAGCACTTTTGCCACATCGATTGAAGTTGGTACTGGTAACTGTCTGCTGAAAGGAGACAAGGAAATTTATATAATATATTCTTAATAATGGACGCTGAATTAGCCTCAAGTTTCTATAATATTGAATTGATTAAAATTACTTTACGGGTCTGTAATGATAGAGTTATACCTATTACAGATGATATTTACATTTTTAAACTTTCTAATTAATTATAATTATATTAGTTATCTATTTAAACATAATTAATTTCAACTTTCTATCTCGACCGTTTTCAAGATATTTTTATGACATATTTTGTTTGGACATATTTTAAGATCGCCATCGATAACTGAGCGATTTAAAAATAATTCTGTTTTCTATAAAAACGAAACAAAAAATGCGTCAAAGTTGCATGCGCTCCATTGAATTTAATTCACCGATTTTCACGATTTACCTTTCATACAAACACTGAATTTACCAAAAACAAAAATACTCGTATATCTAACAACGAAATAGTAAATATTTTAATGTTGTTTTATGCTGATTTTAATATATCCAATAAAATCTTAGCTCCTCCCATCGAAATATAATATATTAGAATATCAATTGAAGCCCAGAGCTATATAGAACTAGCTATTCAATAAAATAAAACCGCGTAGGTACCTATATGTTTATACAACAAATATACACGAATTCTATAAATAAAATATTATGTTCAATAATATTTTCCAGTAGATATAAATATATATTTTTTTACATATAAAACAAAATAGTGTATGGTAGTAACATAGGCTTACTCAGAAATGTGTAGCTTCCTATCGCAGAAATAATTTTTACCTTATCGATTCAATATTATAGTTCCAGAGATACCCCCTACATATAAATTAACAAATAAATTTTACCTTTTTATAGTGTAAATGTGGACCTACCACATTTACACTATAAAAAGGTAAAATTTGTCCTTTGTTCAAAAGAGACAAGATCTTACTACTGTACGAAATTTCAACTGTTTACATTATCTGGTTTTCGAGATATCGGTCTGAACAGATAAAAAGACAATCGGACAAAGTGAGTCTATAAGTTCCGATCTTCTTTATTAGCGTACGATACCCTAAATAGGACATGTTTGCAAAGTCAGCCTCGAAAATAACATGTATTAAAGGGGTAATGGCACGCGTCAAATCGAACAAATCGCACGAACTGTTGATTCGAATGACGGTCGGGTCACCTTCCTATATAATTATCAACACAATAAAGTTCTGATACAAAGATATGTGGGGCTGAAAAATAGGGTGAGTAACGCTCACCTAATAAGCATAGTGAAGTTTTTAGAAATTGTCTGAAAAGGTGCTATAATTTATAGAAAGATTTATATTAAAGTAAGTTATACAAAGAATTATAAATATTAAGACGGTTGAAAGCGTTCATTATATTAGATACTCGTCTATTAGAGTAAGGATCTTTAAGAGTTCTTAAGAATTGGTTACATTTACTACTTCTAATCAAAGGTGGTATGCTTTTTCTTCTTTTTTTTTTCAACTTCATTATATATATTTTTTTGGCATTCTTTAACGATAAAAAAAAAAAATAGTCGAGTGTGATTAAAATCAATTAAATAAATGCACATTATTATTGAAAGTTCTTCGGCAATTAACTCGGCTCAGTGTGTTAAACATGTATAAAATGTACCGTTATTTAGATGAGACTTTTTTGTGTTTAATTAAGTCGTATCAATTTAGTATGAGCGACATAAAAGAAAACAATGCGTGTTTTATACTTTTATCATAAATTAGCCGCAGTTTTACCCGCCGTTTAACTTAAAAGACATCGTATGGCAAATTAAATCTAGTCCAAGTTACTCGCTGATAATGTAGCTTTCTATATGTGAAATAATAAAGAAAAAAGGTTCAGAAGATTTTTAGGTTAATCCGAACAAGCAAACAAACATCTTTCTTCTTTATAATATTAGAATGTAAATCTGTAAATATTTTTTTCCACGGTAAAAAAAAAGTGTATATTCATATATTATACATATGTTGGAAATTTATTTAAAAACCCGTGCAAAATCTAGGTTAAAATTAACGAAGTATATGGTTTTAAAACAGGTTAATAAAATTATAATATAAAGCTACCACAGACCTGCAATAGACGACGTTGACGGATTAAGCCAAGTGTGCGAGTTTTCCAGAAGTTTTGCCTGTAAAGAAAGAGAAAAAAGTTATTAGTTTAAGAAATTAATAAGCTACTCTGAAACCTTATTTTAGATTTTTAGGTAATACCTAATTGTCATACATTAATGCTGAGTATTTTTCACATGATTTAGGCAGAGCTCTATGCGTTAGAAATTAATCCTAAAAGCCTTCAATCCTTAAAGTTTTGGAATATAAATATGATAGTACCGATTCCACAAACACTAACTTGCATTTTTTTTTTCTTATTCCCCCTTCCCCTCTCCGTCACAGAACCTCACGAACAGGTAACAGAATGCATGCGCATTCTGTGGCCGATGTACCAACCCGCACTAAAAGATTTGGTGATTCGTACATCTGTCGCACTATTAAAATGTCGAATTCTCTGCGTGCTTGCGTGATTCCTCCGTCCTATAACCTTGAGTCCTTTAAACGAAGCGTGAATAGGCATCTTAAGCCGGCATAATGGATGAAACCAGCTCTTACAACACAGTTCTAAGAGCTGGTTGTATTCATTCTTGGACCTGCATACTGCTTTCGATCAGGTAGATATGGTCACATGCCGAGCTCCTATAAATACAAATAAAAAGTTGTTTAGGATATTATATACACGCCGCGAAAATTATAATATTATAAATATGTAGGACTTTTTAATATACAATTTCCTGGTCACAAACTAAGCTCTAGGCTTGGACTATGTTTACAAGAAACAACAATACTGTAACATATTATATTTTATAAACATCCAAACTAAATGAATACTAAAAAAAAATATACTAATATTGTTTTTAATAAATAATGAAGTTTGAAAGTTTGCAATTGATTATAATTATTAGATTATAAGATGTTGTTCACTCAAACATTCTAATTTTTATGTTGCATAAAACACGTATTTTTCGGGACAAACATATTCACCGTGGCACTGCCGACGTGCATCTGATATTTCAGTTATTTTTGTATAACAAAATTTGCTAACCAAAGGACCAAAAAAGGTGTCAACCTGTCATCGCTGTATGAAGCAGACGCAAAACATTGCTGTATTTTACACTTTCCAATGTTCAACCACAGCTATGCTTTTGACAGGATTGTTTGCTTTTGTCGATGTTAGCTTGTATGATTGACAATTACTTTTTCATTTAAATTAATAATTTAAAGTCAATCATGTCAAAGTAAGTAATAGTGTATGTTTCATATATACGAGTTGGTTAGACCGTAGAATTAAAAACACTTGGGGTTCAAATATCGACATAAAGCAATTACCTATGGTATAAGACTATGTTTTGTTTAACAACACCACTATAGCAATTCTTAGCGAGCAACGTTAAGCTGCCAGTAGCTTCATTATATTAAATTTGTGAATCTGTTTATGAGTCTATATAAACAGACACCGGTCGAGATTATAACTTTTTTGGTGTAGAATCAAAATGATGAGTTTTTGTTTTTGACGGTTCCAAAATATGCCACTAGATGGCAGCAGGAGGGATATCCACAAAACTTTCAGAAAAGGCCGTTTGTTTCTCTTTGACTTAAACTTTAAACTACATTCTTGTATTGCAAGACGTTTTATATTTATTATCATATTTTGTCACATTTGTATGTATATACCTACTCTTTATTCTTGCTCTCTACAATCTTTAATAGATACCCTGTCAATAATTTTATAAACTACTCGCATGAAGGTATTTATACTATAAATTTTGGGTATATTTTTTAAATTACCACTATGTTTTAACATTTTTATAGAGAGCGATTAAACGCCACCTAATGCGTTAAATAATAACTACTGAAAAACTCTATCGGCTACGACGAGGTGGTGATAAATCCTCTCCGCTAGATACCCTGAGCTACTAGGCGGGATCAAGCACCGTATAAGGGCAATCGTGAAGTTACGTTGTCGACTTAAAAATCCCTGAAAGTTTCTATGTTTAACATATGACTATGAAGTAGCCAGAAGTAGAGTTAGAGATAAGTGGGTGGTCTAGAATACTCAAGGGACCCGGCGTAATCAAAAATAATATAAATAAAAACCTAAAATAATTTTAATTAAGAATAAAAAAAATATATCGAAGTTGATTGAAAAAAGCTCCGGTCCCAAGGGAGTATTCGAGCACAGGGTTTGCCAATCATACAATATTTTTAAATAAAAAAATAAGGAAAAATAAAACGAAATTTAAATTGTTTTCTTTATTGTATATTATTAATAATCTTCGTGCTATTTTTTAAATTAAAATATTGAATATTCTATTTTAATCAAATTTGAAAAGTATATAATACTCCTAAAGTTTTACAAGCGGTATAAAACTATTATTAACTATTCTAGTAACTAGTTTTCTTTATATTATAAAAGGAAATGTTATTATGATTAATTAAGTTACAATAAACTATTTACAGAAGAAGCGTGTGAAGTCAGTATGCAATTAACTTTTATTGCATTTTAAATTGTAGGTAAAAGGGAAAACAGACAAGCGGCCGTTAAATGCACTAATAACGCAAAGCAGTAGTCGCTGGCCAGTACAAATAAAAGTTTTATTAAGTTACGAAGAGAAGCGGAGCGTGCTTTGGAACGCACACGTGTCGAGCACGGTCTAAGAAAGAACTGAAACGCCGCTGTGTATTGTTTGTTTACCCGAATAAAACACTAAAATCCAATCCAATAACAAAGAATTAAAGATCCCGAAATAAAATTTATTGCTCGAGTACGATAAAATAGATTTATGAACGGCAGTAGCACGGCACGGCCACTAGCAGCCAATAATGTTGGCGATGTTATTACCAATAGGAAATGCGGGCGGATTCCGGAGGTGCTATTCATTATTTTATTCTTGTTCTTAGGCTTTGGGATATTATACTTCCGGTTATTGTTACTTATTCCAAATAGCTTTTTTTTGTATAAAATTAAAAATAATATTGCAGAAAATTACGAGAGCTAAATAAACGCAAATATATATAGCTATAAAGAGAGCAGTTTCATTCGCTCGGGCCATTTGGAGAGCCGTTATTACACAGGGAGTATCATTTAGTAGGCGCTTAGGTTATTAATATGAGGGTGGCCAGGGAGGCGTCTGGGGCTCTTATGCAAACTAAATAAAAAATTCATAATATAAATAACATAGGACCCAAGCAAACTTGCTACGGATCAATAACTTAAGTAAATTATAACGTAAAATGTGACACGTCATTATGATGTTTAATAAATTTTAATTTACTGTTTACCTTAAACATCGTTTGAGGTTTAATATTTAATCATTTTATTAAACGGTGAGAAACGCTTTTACAAACTATGACTCACCTATGAATTTAGCACTATAATACTAGTAAAGTAATAGAAAAGTATGGCAGAAGCATATAGCAAAAGTATTAACTATTGTTCGCTATGACCAACTTTAGGTACTATAACTGTCTATGCGTACCAGTATATGTAAAACACACAATGACATATTGACCTTGTCATTACTAAAATTGGTGTGTACCAATGAGTTTTTAATCTAAAAGTTTATGTACATTTGATTACAAACACCACTATAGTGCCCCTGAGAGCATGTTAAGCTGTTGGTCCCATTTTCACTAAACCAACTTGTGAAACTATTTATAGTTTGGTTATTGAGTATATCCAAACACCGCGACGAGCTAGCTACTTGTCAGTGTAGACTCATATCATCGGCTAAGACGAGGTAGGATTAAAAGAAACCCTCCGCTTGGTAGGCCGTCTAGGCGGTCTCGGTCGCCGTAAGAAACCCAGTGATTAAACACCCGGAAACCTAACTCTGAATAGAAAAATCTAGGTACTAATATGGTTTTTCCATAAGTGGGAATCGAATCCACGACCTCCGTTTACAACGCCAACGCGTAACCACTAGACCATGGAGGCGATAATATTGTTACTAAAGCGACAATTGACTACACGACCGCGATTCGGATACAACTTAAGCATGCCAACAAAGGTACTTAGCATAAAAAACTAATATTATATTTTAGATTCCTCCGTTGTATCCGGAGGTCATGAGTTCGCTTCCAACCATGGCAAAAAAATATTAGTGCACTTTTCTGTACAGTTTATCATGGTCTGGCTGTATATAAAATATAATAAGCATTATATCGTTGCTTCTGGTACACATAGTAAGCTTAGAGCTTAGTTTGTGACCAGAGCAATATGTGTCTATTATGTAAATTGTACATATTATTATTATCTATATATAGTTTATTTTAATTGGAGCACGGCATCTACATGATGGTAAGCAGTACAAAATCAATGAATGACCAATACACTATTGTAAAACAGCATTGATGATAGGACTTTTAATTTCACTAATACAGAGTAATTAGACGAATGTACATAGAGAGCGTGTGTGTAAGAATAAGTAAAAAACAATATAAAAATTTCGTGATGGCTGACTTGTATCTGATTGGCTCAGTAGTTGAGTATCTTGCCGCGAAAGCGAGGGTCATGGGTTCTAGTCTTGGCACTCGAACCCATGACATATATGACTGGACCAACGAGAAATTTTTCATTTTTTAAATTTCAATATGAGATTTGAAAAAAAAAAAAAACATTGATATTTGCGTTAATACTTAAAAAATACAAAATAAAATTTATATGACATATAATTTAGGTTAATGAGGCCAATATCGCAAATATTTTTTCAGTTGACTCATAATTAAATTGGTCAGACAATCAAGCAAGGACTCATAATCAATTGATGACAGTGTTTATGAAGTTATAATTATTATAGTGCTTATGATATACATATACATTATATCATAATGTAAGGAAGATATCATTATTTATATGATATCTTCGCGGTCATAATCAAGTACGGTCAGCAACTAAATCTGTTCTGGCTGCTAATCGAATCTTTCTTCTCCATGTAAAATGCGTAATGAATTTCCGCATTGGCGCGCAATTATGTGGAATATGTGCGTAATAAGTGTGGGTTAGGAAAAGTCAGTGAACTACGCAGTGGTAGAATCTAGTGCGCGCAGTGCCAATGGAGAAATGCTGAAATTAAACATAATTTCAGCATTTCTCCACGGAAGAACGACGGACGTTATGTGGTGATTTTATGTCTTCTTTTGATCTTGTTAACTTAAAAAATATATTAAATAAAAAAAGGCCTTGAAAAAAAAATCTTGATTATAATTTTTCATTATAACCAACGAAGTTTTTTTTTTTTAGAATGTTCTAGTATTTGTTTCCCTCACCCTTTTTTTTTATTTATATCCTTATGGATATGTGGGCCAATAAGGTTTTATAACCATTCCAAACTTTAAGTAAAATTGATAAGTAGTTGCAAATAGATAAGTTATTATATATTTTCTGTTAAAGTTGGGATTTTTTTTAGCAAATAAATAGACAATAGCAATTAATTACAAAATTATTCACTCAAAACAAAATAATGTATCTTCTTATGCTATAGGGGTTTTTTATTAACCGAAAACTTAATTAAACTTGATGAACAATTGTTTGTTTTAATTATTATTGTTTGTTAGTAACCCTCATGAAGCTAAAAAAAGCGGCGCGCGGACGGGCACGGTTTTTACCTTCATGGTAACCCTAGTATCTATCTGTATAGAGCTAAATAGTCGTAGAATACGCTAATGTTATACTTGCAGCCAGAGGCGTAGCTACCTAGGGGCTAGGCGGGGCAGTGCCCCGGGGCCCTCAAACTAAGGGGGCCTCCTCGAATGCTTACTAGAAAATCTGGATCTAACTGAATTTTTGAAAATTTCTCCCATTTTTAAAATAAATATGACAGGTTGCACAACCCGACTTTAATCATGGCAACTCAGTTAAGAGAAATCCGAAAGTTATACCTAGGGAATTGCCCTAAATTATTTCTGTGGGTTGGCAGTGTTATCAATTTGATAAAACCTAGCCAGTTTAGATAGCCGTGGGGCCCTATTTTTTGCTTTGCCCCAGAGCCCTTGGTTACCTAGCTACGCCACTGCTTGCAGCATCCCAAACTATTTGTTTTCCATCTAGCCAGGGAATAAGTGAAATGCCGTCAACTCTTTTATCATCATTTCGATTCATACCAGAAAGCTCAAGGCTCATATATAGTTGTTTAATTATAACATAATTTTTCCAAGTATAAATGTCATCAGAGGTCTAGAACTGAAAAGTGATACCTTAAGATCTGGACAGATAGTAGTTGAACTATCTGTTTTTTATTAAGTTCGATGATCTGATAGTGGTGAAGTAGGGCTCGTGGTTTCCATCTACTGAGGGTCCGAATGAGGGTGAAGGATACAGCTAATCACAGACTCTTTAGTAGAAAAGAGAACCGACTCTAAGCATCGGCGTAGCGATAAGCTGATCGAGAGATAAAGGTGGTCTATGATGTCTATGTCAAATTATATTTCAGTTAAAATTTTAGAACAGCCAATGATATTGTAAAAAAATATTTTGGATGCATTAATTTCTAACTCTAAATAAACATTAATAATCATACATGATATACCTACTACGTAATTTGATATCTTATAAAGATCAAAGTCAAAAAAATAAAAAGTATGAAAGTAAGTTGTTATTAAGTTAGGTATATATTATAGTTTTGTATTTAAAATTTCATAAATAACTACCTAGCTTACTACATTTATAAGTAGTTGTGAAATATAAATTGTAACAATTAAATTAATAGGCCAATTAATTCTAAATTAAATCAATACAATAAAGACAATGTTCGAATGTATTAAATATTAAATCTCATATCATCATATTAAGTATGATTACAGCTTGTTAAGTGAACAATCATTTATATGCATTATTTCTAAAGTGAAAAATCGAAGACCTATACGAATTTCGACCTATTAAATTGTTCGGCCATTAACGTCTTCCTTTGATTCTAAATCTGTAATAGTAAAAGTTTTTTTTATAGTCATTGTTGCCGACTATTATTATCTTTGTTGGGATCTGCGTATCTCATTGTGATCAGTAGTAATGAATGAATGGAAAAAATCCGTATATACATGAGGCAGAATAAGGATTCCGCTACCGCTCCGCTTGTCATTGAGTAATACCTATACGAGGTTCTGTCTACTTTACCCATTTCCACATTACTATCTCTTTTGTTTCCCTGTATGATTGTTTAAATGCGCGTCAATGCTGCATTCAATGTTGCTCGTTATTTTCCATGTGTATGTCCGGTTTTAAAGCATTCTGCAAAAGCTTGCGGAAATAATGAAGTTTTTCTTCTTTAATTTTTTTATATTAATTTTTTTTTAGTAAATAGTAGGTATTTGTGATGATTATATTGACAACCGTAAGCGATAAATTTTATCTTTATTTGCAATACATACTTTACAAGTTGCGTGCAAGAAAATCACTTTGTTTTAGGAAAAAAAGCCTTTTCGTGAGTAGAGTAAAGTAAAGACATCGTCTAATTTAATGATGATGTCTTTACTTTGCGACCGTCTCCGGTTACGCCTTTGGCGTTGAATCCAAAGGTTGTGGGTTCGATTCCCACCTATAGTAAAATTATATAAGTACGTTTTCAGTTTATCATGGTCTGGGTTTTAAAATTTAAATTTTCATTGCATTATATCTTCACAAATTTCAATATATTAACTTTTAAGATATACAGAAAGACTCAAGCTTAAGTTTGTATATTAATATAATAAATTAATATGAAAACTCTTAATTGCGCAAGAAAAATGTTTTACTAAAATAAATATTAAAATAAAAGTAATTTATATTAGTTTCAGCAACGTTTAACTACTTTCAAGTCGTTAAAGCAACACAGAACTTATGAATTACAACTGCAAACTTTCGAGCAATTTAATTAAATAAAGTACCTATAGAGTATTTTATTTAAAAAATATGAAAATTTATTCTCTTGTGGCGCTATTAGTAGTCCTACCCTATTGCTGTATGGTTCATTTCGGGTCATACAAACATATGTTTTGTAAACCTGAGTAGGTTACACCTTTAAACCCTTTTTTTATAGGAACACGGCATGTGATAAATATACCAACAAAATCCATGAATGGGGTCGACTAAAGCATCGTTGTTTAATAACATAAAAAATCACACGGACTGCGTTAAAGATGAATTTGCATTACGTGTCTACTTTAATATCTTGGCTGCGTCAAATCAATCAACACTATCGCTAATTTCGTAACCGCACACTAAAAACAAAATACATTTGTTACCACTATAATTCTTCGGAGAGCACGTGAAGCTGTCTGTTCCAGCTTCACTATACCAACTTGCAAAACTGTTAATCTACAGGTGTTAATGAGTCTATCCAAAACGCAAAAAGCTGGCCACTTGTGCGATCTAAGTTAATAAAATCATCGGGTACCACGCGGTGAGTATATAGCACCATCGCTGGGTATCTTGAGGTCGTATAACCTGCCCTCATGGTTAAAAAAAATTGCCTAATACCTATTGTGCCTTCAAATGAACCAACAAAACGAAATGCAAAACAAATTGTCTAAACACAGGAAATGTTTGTTAATAATTTTCATCTAGAATAAGGACCAGACAGTTCTAAAGTCAAACATCAGTCTTGGAGTACTTATGCAAAACGGAATGAATTTATTTGACTTGGCCGTAGTTTGGTACCGTCGACGATGTAAGCAAGACAAACATGTTAATTTTCGCCACCCCCATTTATGCACCGCTCTCTCCCCGGTCCAAATGTACCGACGACGACGAACCCGTTCAATCATTCATTATCAGGTTGACATTATTTTCATTAGTACCTAAAGCGTTTGTGTGCACTGCTTAACGAGGTTGTATTATTTATTGCATTACTAAAAAGTTTGTAGTAATGTCACTTTCTATTCCTATGAGAACTTAAATGTATGATGACATTTTTGGCTGTTCACTGTGTATAGACTAGGACGTGTGTTCATGCTTTCTGTTTATGGAAAAAAAAAAATATGGATTACTAAACTTTTATTAATGGTATATTTTCGAACTAAAAATTATCATATGAACTGAGTGCTCAAAAATAAGGCTGAATTTGAAAATCTATATTCTAAATGATAATTGTTAGGGGTACCTACCTAATAGTACTTAATCAAAAATATAAAGGCAAAATTATTGATGGAAAAAATATAGCAAATTTATTTAAAGTTTTAAATAGGTGAATTCTATATTTTTCCTTCTTTCTACTACAATGATGTCTTTTAAAATAAGCGTGAATCGGTATCTCAAGCCGGCATAGTGGAGATAAAACGTCTTATTATTTTATTTCAACTGATTGTGGTTTTTATTCTTGTATTCTACATACAGCTTACTATCACGTGGGCTTACAGTCACATGCCGTGCTCTAGTAAAATAAAAAATGCAAATTTATTTAAACTAAGATACTTTTAAATATATTATTTAATATTAACATGTTTATACATTATTGTCTTAATGACTAATATTCTAATGTTATTATTATTTTTTATACTTGTACCAGAAGTATGTCCCATAACATATATATTCAACGAGTTTTAGTATAGCACAATTGTTGAAAATATAATTATTAACAAAATCGTAAAAGTACCTGCCTATGTATTAGGTGCATCGTAGGTCTTACAGGCACTCTCCCCGTGTAATGATTCAAATTGAATGTTAACACAATCAGGAGTCGGCTGTAAAGATGGGCCCCGAGAAAATTTCCGCTTGCGCCTGTTTATAATTAATTTAGAACATTAATAACACATGTACAGACGCTGTCTATTGTATTTTGCTTTCATATTACGCGTCGAAAGAGGCGTAACTCCGTGTTTAGTTAAAATCAACCTTCTGTTATTAGTATATTTCTTAGTAACGAACATTCTCCTTATTTGTCTTCAATATTAAATGTTGTTATAAAATTGTTGAATTGTTAAATTGTGCTCCTTATGCGAGTATCGAATTACAACCCTGTTACGATGTTAAATGGAGTCGTCGAACTTTGCCGCAAATGCCAAGCTTTGTCTTTATTTCATAACATAACATAAACATATGAGTATTATTTGTTTTTAAAATTGGGCTGTTTTAATTACACTCTATGTTGACGTTTTGACTAGGTAACTATACTTTTGTGAAAATTTTACCCACTCAATCTATTATTAATATTGTCAAGACCGTTTTAATAGTAATAATAGAAGCTTTATAGCTAGAGCTCGAGGTGTGTCTCTTGATAAGAAGTAACAGTATCGTTACAATCTAACAACGGCGTTATCTATTAAAGTTGCGCTGTGAGATGTCTGAACAATAAAGGTATATATGTTTATATTTCTTGTTCTATTTCCTTTGAACGCGCATGTGGGCCCGAGGAAACGTAAAATAAACAGAACTTTCTCGTAATGTTTAATTAAATTAATCAGCCGGTTGATTAGTCGATGGTTCGTCGACGCGGCGTAAACAAAGGGTATCCCAGCGGCGTCGTCTCTCGCGCCGCTCTTCTTTGATCTTCTCTCTGAGCCGAGACTTACTTTCAGTTGTTATATATTTGTAAAGATTTTCCGACTGCCTCCAGCCGGCACTCGCGCCCACTCGACGTGTGACGGGCTTCGTGTGTCGCGCGCAGTGTCTTAAACTACTTTGCACAAAATTACATCCCGTAAGCTGACTTAAGACTCATTATGCGACTTACTCGTTAAATTCACACACTTGAGACGGTTGTTTCGTTTATAATGTTGTCAAAAATATTTTAGGTTAAATACCGAATCTGTGAAGGGGCTTTTCTGTTGTGGCGTTTCATATACCTGTATCAGAAAATAAATAATTTATTAGGCATAAAACCAAATAAATTACATTGTAGAGATACGACACTGCGCTTAACACTTTTTATAAATATATAGTTTGTATTAGAATTTAAGTATTATTGAAATTATATATTTAATTGCAAAATTCTGAATAAGGGTGACACCATGTACATAATTTGCCTAAAAATTTTCACAGTTTAATTCAGACTCTAGTACTATTGATGAATATAATTATGAAATGGTATCAATAAATTTCAATTATAGTACAGTTGAATAACTTTTCGAATAAACTTAAATTAATTTATATTTATTATATATATGTTAATTAAAATGCTAAGTACCGTGATACTTTTTAGCAAAAGTAATCCAAAAAATAACTACAAATGTGCTCATTGCAGTTGTTGATGCTGAGCTAGTTTTCTTCAGATTTTAGTATTTTTTTATTATTACAAAGTGCTCGGCTCGGCTCGGCTAGCCCCGCATTTATTGTGCCGCCTCACTGTTATATGTTAAACAAAATTTATTATTAGCGGGCATTAACGAGGATGATCTCAACGGCGCCATTGTACCGTCGCCGACGCCCGGCCCCGGCGGCCCATTATCTTAATAATATACAAAAGAGGCAAACTATTATTGTACACATTTGTTCGCATACAAACGTCGGCAATAGAATAATAAATAACAAACAATCAAATCCGATGGTGATAAATTATTGTTATCATTTTTCGCGCTTCCCTTCAGGTTTTCTCCTTGCCGAGAATCGTATTTGCCAATTTATGCTTCGAGACATATCTATGACCTCACTAGGAGCTAGACTTACGTGTACACGTTCCTGTATTATACGTTAAGTTGTGTTGTTCCATATTTATTTATTTGTATATACTCGTACCAATCAGTTTTTAATTAAAAAATATATACATATATATTAAAATGTTTAACAAGAGCCTCGGACTGCACGATAAAAAAAAAAATCGGTCTCAGTTTCACTATAGCAACTTGTTAAACTGTTTATAGATGAATTATTGAGTCTATTCAAACACCATGACGACTTTTTTTAGATTAAAATTATTTTTTTACTCACCTCCGAAATTCTATAGTTGCCAAAAACATAACAATAAATTAAGGTTTTAAATATATAATGAAGGGGTATATGCGGCCATGGTTAACATAATTACTTTGTCTTAGTAATATAATAATAATAATATGTAGGACAATTTACACAAATTGCTCTGGTCACAAACTAAGCTCTAGGCTTTTACTATGTGTACCAGAAATAACGATATAATACATATTATATTTTATAAACACCCAGACCATGACAAACTGTACATAAATATGTACTAATATTTTCATTTGCCATGGGTATAATAGGTATTATTAAAAAAACAATAGCAAATACAGTTTTTTTTTGTTTTAAAATAAACACGCTTACGAAGTAGCGGGCGTCAGCTAGCTATATATCTATAAAAAGAAAATATAAAATCGAAAATATTTTAAAGCAGTTTTATGTCATTAAAATATATCCAACTTTTCTTTATAGAACTTTTATTTGTATCGGGTGTATTTAAAAACTTTTCCTAAGGTACTCTTAAAACACATATATCTGAACCCTCTGTAAGTATATCGAAATATTATATACCCTATTTTACCCACAGAGCAAATAACTATTCAACAAAAAAGACCGCATATAAAATCGGTCCTGTAGTTTTTAAGGACAAAGAAACAAACAGACACGAGTCCATCTCGTTATTTTTTTTATTAGATCAACGTACATTTTTTAAATATTATTTTTTATTATATGTACATATATTCGTTTATATACCAAAACGATATCATAAATTTTACATTCATGTCAAACTTTTTAATATCCTGTTTTGGGAAAACTGAGCACCGTATGTGAATTTTTTTGTTAAATCCACTACACTAATGCGTTGACGATCAATCACTCCCAGGTTATAGAGTACAGCGAATTAAAAGTTGGAATTTAAATTTCCCGTTTCACCAATGATTTAACAGGACAACCTTCGCATATAGGCTTCCATTTACGCCAAACACGACAGAAGTTATTTTTATTAAATTTTTATTTCGTGAAAATAATCGCTGATCTAGTGGTTACGCCGTTGCGTTGGCTTTGTATCTGGAGGTCGTGGGTTCGATTCCTACTCATGGCATAATACCATTAGTTACTTTTTTCTGTACAGTTTGATATTGTATGTTTATAAAATTGAATTGGTTTTAATATAGTTATAATAATAATAATGTAGGACCATTTACACATATTGCTCCGGTCACAAACTAAGCTCTAGGCTTGTACTATGTGTACCATTTTCTTTCTGATTAGTTTGTGACCAGTGGCTACATTCTGTTTTTTACAACGGAAACGTTAGCTTGTCAAAATAACAAATTCAAGATCGATACTAACTAATAGAAAGTCGTATTATAAATTATTAGCGAGTAACCCTTTTAGCTGTCAAGCTTCACCCGCCATTTAATTTAAATGAAATCGGATTTTATATTTTTAGTATACTATAATAGTGTCACAGCTGGTTTTTTAATATTTTAAAGAAGCAAATATATGTAGTGTAATAATATATGGGAAAATATTCAGTATAGGTATATTTCGAGAGAGAAGCACTAAGTCTGAATAGCCGACAAGGCGCGATAGCTAGTTTTACTCTAATCCCAACGGGATTATAGATATTTTAGATAAAACATGTTTTAGCCCCTCAAAAACTAATCGCCGAAAATTTCGCAAAAGGTAGTAGAGCATGGTAGTTACTCATGTAAGTGAAATTTCGATCATTGTTTAACTTTGGCAGTTATGCAAAATTCCGAATGCACCGCGCCGTCTCAAACGACGTATTGTTAGTGCGATATTAACATTATTTATAACTCAGTGCAACGTGCCGGTACTCCCCTCAGTCCTAAACCGCTATAAGGTGCAGGTCAACGTGCTAATCAAAATCGGATCTAATTTCGTAATGCGAATGTCTTTAAAATCAATATTTACATTAGAACATACAAGGCGAACTAATTTATCTACTGAAAGTTATATCATTTCAACTTAATCCGGCAAAGAAGCTTTAACTGAAAACGAAGCGCCAACAACCAATAATTATATGCAGTCCTAACTCATTCCATTTCAGAAACGTATTTCTAATGAAAATACCCGTTATACAACTCCACCAAATAGCATTAGTGGTAAAAGACCGATGCTTACAATTCTCTAGGATATTCCTGAGTTTGAAACAATTCGGCAACTACAGAAAATGAATTGAGCTAGGAGGGGTGGAGTTGGACGAATGGTGCGGCGTGTACTATGATTAAACAATCTTAGTAACTGCAGAACGACGCATAAAGTAATCAAAATGTATGATTAATTTTAGCACATCAAAAGCGCGCTTATTAGTCGATGTAGTTGTACCTTAAAATTGTAAAATGAAATAATATGCATAATCTTTTTAAAGACTTTATTTATAAGGGATAATCAATATCATAAGATTCCATCAGAACTAAAGAAATAAAGGTCTACCACTTATATATATTACTTTTTGAAACTAAAAAAATATTTACCAAAATCGTTAAACGGATGTTAAGCGAAAGTTCTACCAAACACTGAGAAAAACGAGGTTTATTGTAAAACTTCTGGGAATTCTGCTAATAAATAAGGGTAGATTTATTGTTATAAAACAATTGAAATTGAGTTTAACGAAAACGTACGAACGTTGTATATAAAATAAATGATTTATAACTGCAAGGAGTTCGTTCCTTACGTACTTATCTACGTTTGAACGCACCTCATTATGCGAAATACTCAAGTGAGATCAACCACGTGGAAAATTGCCGAGAGAACGGCGAAAATTGTGAAAATATGTATGAAGAGACTTGTACGCGGACACCGGAACTGTGCCCGATAACAATAGAACTGATTTGCGTAAGTAGGCTGATGCAAACAAAGATCAACTAATAATACACGTGCTAATCGCTCTAAACAAGCCACCTACTTCTACAGAGCAATGTGCTAAGTACTGTTTCGGACTATTTTTTTAATATTTCCGGATCGAAAAAAAACCCAATTAATTAGCGTTTTTTAATGAGGGCAGTATTATAAAACTTTATTACCTATATTACTTTAAAAGCATAGAATACATAATAATCCATTCTGATCCTAAACTTTACCATTTTTGTTACTCAATTTCTGATACCGTGCTTTAGGTTATTCTAAGTTAGTAAAAACTTTTCATCTTGATTTTTATATTTTACACCGCGTACGATATCAGGATAATCCTTAATTATTTACGCTTATGTGGGTACGTATACAAACGCAGATTACGCTTGTCTGTATGTGTAAAAACACAGCTTACGCTTGTGTTGTGTAAAACGCAGCTTACGCTTGTGTGTATGTGTAAAACGCAGCTTACGCTTGTGTGTATGTATAAACATGCAGCTCGGCTCATGCCTGAGTAGAGTAACTCATTTTGTGTCGAACATCCGAGATAACCCGTATAGCTAATTAATTTCATAAGATACTTCGACACTATAAGCTTTTTATTTTCTATCCTATTATCTTGTTAACGAACTACCTGCTACGTTCTAAAATATATCAGTAATATTTTAGGTAGAAGGAAGATCTCTACAAGGTCGACCGACCGGTTTTGTTATCACCGCCCATACAGATGCAAAAACCCTTAAGTGACCTAGTCATGTTTCGGTTTAAATGTGTGGTTTTACCGGTTTTCAGGAGACTATTGCATCAATTTCTTGTCGAGGTGGTAGTATTCTTTCAGGATGCGTTAACAAAACCGGAAGTTACTTTGACGATAGAGCATCATTTTTTAAATCGTCTTTCCGATCGTCCATTTTGTAACCGCATCATTTAGTCGGCATAGTGGGAGTGATCAATGCTGTTAAACATAAATATATATGAGTCCTAAAACATCTAAAGATGCAAAGATTTTGCCTTGCCTTTACATTGTAAATATCATAGTAGATGCTATATAAAATAATTTCTTTAGCTTTTTTATTGCTTTTTTACTTAATGATACTTATTACAAGTGTAAACTAAGAACACCATTAGCGACGATGAGGTGAGAATAAAATCCCAGCGCTGGGTATACTAAGGCCGATTACGCGGTTTCGGACGCCGTAAGACACCGGTTGAAATATGCAAATTGAACTCACTGGGTGATATAGCTATAGATTGGAAATAACAATTGGTGCACTAATGGAAAACTACTTTAAATATAAGAGAGTTTTTAATTTTAAAATGTATGTATATTTGTTTGACAACACCGCTATCGTGCCTCGGAGAGCACGTTAAGCTGTCGGTCTCGGTTTCACTATACCAACTTGTGAAACTGTTTATAGATGGGTTGTTGAGTCTATTCAAAACATCGCGACGAGCTAGCCTGTTGTTCGGTGTACACTCATACCATCGGCTAAGACGAGGTGGGATTAAAACCCCTGGGGCCGTCTAGGCGGTCTCGGGCGTTGTATGGCACCCGTGAAGATATGTATGTATTTAGCTAATTTAATTACAAGGAAACCATATTATTTTTGTAGTTACACACATTGTAGTGTCTCGAAAATCTTAGTTTTACTATCAAATTATAAACTTATCACACCTGTGTAATTTGTGTGGTTATAAAATCTATCCATAGATCGCACGAGCTGGTATCTTGATTCAGAATACCATCGCCTACGACGAGATGGAAATAAGACCCCATCTCTGGATACCTTAAGGCCTTCTATGTGGACTCGGACACTATAAGGAGTACTGCTAACTAGCTGACCTGCGCAACTTCTTCTTCATGTGCCTAAATTTAACCGTTTACGTAGCCCACGCAACGTAAGCTCTCAAAAGTAATAAATTTTCCTGTTTTTGCAACATTTTTCATTGATACTATTGGTCGCAGTGCGATGTTATATATAACCTTCCTTGACAAATAGGCTATCTAACATTAAAACAATTTTTCAATTCGAACCAGTAGTTCCTGAGATTAGTGCGTTCAAATAAACAAACAAACAAACTCTTTAGCTTTAAAATATTAGTACAAATTCTGAAAGCAGCTACAAAAAAAAAGAAACGAAAACAAATGAACACAACAAACCTTTCATAATTTAAACCAAAAGTCAACAAGCAATATCATAAACAACAATAAAAGGTGCAAAGTTGAAAATGCAAGGTATGTCATAATACATGTCGACAACGGTCGGCAACAGCAGCTTTGCATAGTGAAACGTTGCCTACTTAATCGTACATCAAAATTTACACGAGACTAGAGTAAAAAACCAACTACTTCCTTAGTGGAAAGATATTCACTGCTGTTTGCATACATTAAGTGTAATACAGGAGACTGGCAATAGACGGCGGCCCGGTCGAGGTACAATCAAACATAATAAAACGTCGTTTCCTACCACTCATAATAACAATATTATTACGACTTATTTTTTTTATTTTCAGTCGGAACTATTAAAGCTGAAATGTTTCATAGATTTTTTTTTTCACATAATGATATCGTTTATCCAGAGGGACTCATTACCCAGTAGTTCAACGGTTGAACTACTTGGACATTTTTTCTCTTAGTTCAACTTTAACACTTTATAACACATTAAAATGAATTTAACTAATACTAGTAAAAAAAAAAATAACGCCCTATTACCTACTAAAAAAAAATACATTTTAATCAAATTGAATATATAATCTCGTTTTGTTTGTTACTTTATTAATATATTTTTTTAGATTCTTACACTATGTTACTTCAGTCACTCGACGTCATAATTATTTGAAAATTTGATTAAATTAGGTACTTTAATAAATATTAATGTCGGTTTGTACGTGCGAGTAATATAATAATATATTTCTAATCCCCAAATTAACTAAAAAATTAATACTAATTATTATAAATTCACGTGACTGTACCCACCTGAAGATATAAAGCAAAGTTTTTGCTACCTATATCGTGTATTACAAATTGTACGACTAAAACGTTTCCCATAATGTGTCTCGACAATGCTGCCATTTGAAAAATGTTTCCTATGTGGGTACATTGAAGCAGATATTTCCGTTACATAGCTTTGTATCGCACGTCGCTGCCTTCGATCAAGTTTCTTTCGCGTAACGTTGCAGGAGGCACGCGACAATAAAAATTTTATGCAAAGCAATAACAATGGAGACTGTTCAAATATTTAACAACCGACAAACATTTATATCCCGATGCCGGACTCGGGGCTACGATGTTACTTTTGTAATAAAGATTGCCGAGAAAACGGTAGCGCCGTAATTCCAGAGGTCTCGATTCGATAACTACAGCAAGGTCAACGTGATCAGAATTTATAGTGACCTAGCGAAACCCACACAGGTCGCTTGTAAACAATTTCAACCCAATAAATGCTACCAAACAATGAATGGTTCGATCACGAAAAAATAATGGACAAGGGAGTCGTGAGGACATGCGCGTTGGTTTCACGAACCGTGGTCGTGTATGAGGCGCTCACGGGGCTTCGGGGACTAACAAGGACTTAATTTTTATTTTATTGGCACGGGTTCGTGAGTCAGTTTAACGTAAAACCCAAAACACATACCTTTTTGTCTTGTCACCGTCATGTATCGGTCTCCATTCTCATGTCAAACGCCATTGTGTCATTTCGTGACAACCTATTAAGAGCTTGCTTTTATATAAAATTAAATTTAATTTCATATTTGGATAAAAGCTTTTAAATTTTAACTCATATTTCATTAAAGTTTTTAACGTATTTTATTGTAACAACACAAATTACACTTCAATTTATTTCACAACCAAAAAGAATGTAATATGTATAGACAGCTTTAAAATTTCAACACAAAGTAGGATGGAGTGTATCACGCTACCGATAACTTTAACTAAGCTTTGTTGAGTGATATATTTAAATTAATCTACTATCGTAATTTAATGTGAAATTAAGATGTAATTTTTCCTATTTTTTTTTGTGTTCACTATTATAACTCTTAATTTATTTTCATTTTTATACTTTCTTTTAGTCCTTTTAATTTATGAATTATACTCTAACCTAATGTCCACATAAATAAAAATACGTACCAACATAAGTGCATTGCGGCGACGAGACCACATAGACGGCCTCAGGGCATCCAGAAAAGAGATCTCGTAGGCTCTTGTATCAATCAAATGTTCTTAAATGTTTGCATTAAAAACTCTTTGGTAAATAATTGTAGTGATGTAGGATATTTTACATACTTTGCCCTGGTCACAAACTAAGCTCTTAGCTTGTATTATATCGTTACCACCCCCATACAGATGCCGAAACCGTCAAGTGACCTAGTCATGTTTCGGTTTTAGTCTGTGGGTTTACCGATTCCGGAGACTACTGCATCGATTTCCTGCCGAAGTGGTAGTCTCCTTTTATTTACGAAATGGGCGATTGAATTGATAATGTCCATGTCGCCGCCCATTTCGTAACCGAATAATTTAACAGTTCAAGTCATGAAGCTAAAAAAACGCGCCCCGCGCGCGGACGGGCACGGTTTTTACCTTCATGGTTCAAGTAATCAATATTGTTAAACAACATTGTATTGATCGATCCCATTCATGGACTTTGTAGGTCTGCTTACCATCAGTTAGATACAAAAAATGTGTACCAGAAACAACGCTGCTAATACTTATTATGTTTTATAAACACCCAGAACAAGGCAAAAAGTATAAAGCAAGGTGAAAGCGCTTAACCACGGGGTAACGGTCAAAACACCTCAGTTACTGTAAGTTATTGGACTCCTGCCTTAATACATCAGTATTATAAACAAAACAATAGCTATATTTTATAAAATATACAATAGTTTATATGATAATTTATACTCCATTGTTATTCATTGATGTTATTATATGTATATTTCGCCATTGTTTTAAATCAGAGCATATTTCATGCATATAATGTTGAGATTTAAATCCAGTAAGTTTAAAATAATATTTCGAAAATATAATTCATATAAAATTATTAAGTCTTACGGATTAATATATGCAGGTAAAAACGTATGTGTTTTTTTTTTATTATCGAAGCACGCCAAGTTACTTTGTATCCACCGGATGGTAAGAAGAGCTACAAAGTCCATGAATGGGGTCGATTAATACATTTTTGGTTAACAGCATTAACGATACCACTATACCGGCTTAATAATGTAGTTATGATATAGGCGGCGGCAAAGAAACACTTGCATTACAAATCTATTTTAATATCCTCTTTGCATTTTACGTAACAGCACCTAATAGAAGATACTACCTAACCTCGACCCTACCTAAATCGATGCAGAAGTCTCCTGAAAGCCGGTAAACCCACAGACTAAAACCGAAACATGACTATGTCACTTGACGCTATATATATGGTTTTTGCATCTGTATGGGCGCTAACTAGACCAGTCGGTCGGCCTAATGAAGTTAAAGAGATCTTCCTCCCACCTAAATCTTAAATTTAAATCTTACTATTATTATTATTTTAAATATCAAGGGGTTATTGTTCAGTCATAGATGTATAACAACTAAGTTATTGAAGTGAGTACGCTCGACCGCCAGGATCCGAGCCGGAGGAGTCGGATCTTATTGTTTCTGATCCACGCATTATTAAAGTCAGATCATTCGTACAAACGTATAATAATAATCGTCGGTTGTTATTTATATTAAAGTCTCGGGGGTCGCGTCTCCTCGCCCCGATACTTAAAGGCGAGGTGAGCTCAAATTGCGTCGATAGTTCCGTTTTTTTTTTAAAGTGGCGAACATAAAACATATTTTACTAATCTGGAGGATATTTGTGATATAACTGTCGTGTCAGAAACGTAAAATAAAAAAAATAATAAAAGTTTGTTCGATAGAAAAGAATCGTGAAAATAGCTCTGAATTTGCTTTTTTCCGAATTTTATCACATTACTATAAATGTTTAACATTATTTATTTATTTATAAAAGTGTACCTAATGTTAAATAATATTATACAATTTTTATGTACTTTTCTTAAAATTAATGTTTAAATGTATTGAGACTTACGACATTTTGTTTCCGTACGACCTTTGATAGTCGACACTGCTTACTATCATCAGGAATCATACTTATAACGCTGAGATAAAACATAGGCAGATAGAAAGCAGCAAATACGTAATTTCACTGTGGAGCATACCTCGCCTTAACGTTTTATAAAGACAAATATAGACTTCGATTCAGACTTTATAATATATATTATTGAACCGTACTTACGACGTGATCGATATTGATTAGGTTTAATATCGAAAGGAAATGAAAATCATTACCTATGTAGAGTTATAAAGTAACCGACATCTCTAATTTATATTTAATATATGTAAAAAGTTTTATAATAAATTTATTTGCACAGTATTTATTGGCATGGCTAACCGCCAACTAAAGCAATTTATTATTAAAATAAAAAGTAACGACAGGTGAAATGAAAGGTTATTTATTATGAAATGTTTTCTATAATGGCACATTGAGTCGGAGTGGCATTCCCGATCGGCGGCCCTCGACCGAAACAGCGCGACAGGAAGCGGCCAAAAAGAAATAAGAAAAGAAAAATACAAATGAGTAATAAATTAATACATATGCACAGCACAGAGGCCCTGTTGTAACACGAGCGCATATTAGCTCACAGAACGGCCGAAGAACATATTGGATTACGCAAACGATAAATAAAGGCACGAAAATAATGTTTTATATGTAAATACAGGGTATTGTTATAGTAACGAGTCTTGCTAAATCACAATATGAAGTTGATTTATATCTCTATGGTCGGTTTGTTTTGCCGCCGTGGGAGGCGAACGCTCTCAGAAACGGCCGTAATAAAAAAACCCGCCCAAATACCTTCCACCGCTGATCGTACGCAGCGGAATACGCGGTTTTGTCAATTATTTATTAATAAACGTATATTCAGTAAAATATTGTATTATTCATAGCTTCGTTGAATAGTGTTTTATTACGGAGAGCTCTATATTCTGTTTCGCAGATTAGGTACACAGCGCGTGGCAATCATTGGGCGGCTAACATTTGCCGACGAGATCGTAGCTATATGCCGGTCCGTAAACAATGGGTCGGCAGAGGAGCCTGATAATCATATTAGTCTACTAATCACTAGCTGTTTCGTTGAGGAAATACCTTAATATCCTGATCGGACCGTCCGGAATGAAAAATATCAGCAAGCGGAATCGTTAACCGAATGTCGTTCAGAGGACATCTACATACGTTGATGGAATATCCGAACTATGCAAATACTAGATAGGTTGAACCCATTTATTTTCTCATTGAAAATAAGATAGGAATCTATGTTACCTATAACTGTAATGTATAACCCATTATCTTATTTTTTTATTATTATAAAAATCCACCAAGAAAAAATTAACATTAGGAACGAGAAAAATAAATGTGTATAGGCAGTAATACATTGTTATTGTAGATACTATTTAAAAAAATAATACAAGCAGTAAAGCAATAAAAAAACAACCTTGATGTCAGGCCGGCCGACAGTGGTACAATTTTAGTTTTCGGTCTAGTATAAACACCATTTTGACATTTTACCAACACTATTTCATTTCACGTTCTTTTTTTACAGATCTAAATTATTTATTGTAGTAAAATATTATAATATTGTTATTTTTAGCGGATGCATGTGTTTCGGCCAAAATGAATCTTAATATGATAACATTTGGAATATTTAACACTTATCTAGTTAAGACAAAATAGATATAATATTAATAAAACAAATAAATCGAGTTTACATCGTGGCAGTGATTCGGAAAATGGTCGGAAAATAATTACAGTCGAGCATCCAGCTCTATCAGAAATTGCTCCGTTTTACCCTTTTATAATTAATCTAAACTTCACAACAAATATTATTCTAATAGTGCGGATATACCTACTTTAACTTAGGTAACTAATAATAAATATGCCAAGTGATTAGATGGTTCGGTTATATTAGGACATATAAATCAATAGGTATTATACACATAATATATACCAATATTACCATAAAAAATTTGAGATAGTTATTTTTTGTATTTTTCTCACGTACTTAATTGGATTAAATATTTAACATTTTTTTAGTACCCATAAAGCGTAAGCGAACTTATTTTACTCTACCATAAATATCCATGTTTACTTACGTTTTTGAAGATTGTATATAAGTTATTGGGACTCTGCGTTTCGGTTGTAGTATAATACAGTAAGCGAGTGCGTGCGCCAAGGGATGGTATGAGAAAAGCACAAAGTGATAAAGCAGCAATAATAGCAAGGGTTAATGGTAGCCCAAGTAAGCGGGGCGGATGGTGCGGCTATCGCACACTTGATGCTATCATAATGATTATTTACATGTGCGGCGCGAGTGGTGCCAGGCGCCGCTGGCCCGGCCCTGCCTCGCCCTAGATATGTTTGACATCTGTCAGTTATTTTAATACAGGTAATTACAAGTTCCCGTTGGATAGCTCGGAAAAGTTGGCGATGGATGAAGCGCTGCGGCTTTCTGTGATTAGTGCACTTCGTCTGCATAGCCTTTAAGTGGAACGAAAATTGCTCATAAAATGTTGCGGTTTTGTCTAGCGTCTGTTTTGAACTCGCCAAAAGGAGAAGCGTGTTGAAAGTGTAGTAATTCGAGTTTAGAGCAGCAATTATGAGAGTGTGGAAAATCTTCGCTAAGTGTGTTAGCGGGGGGGTCACCATTAAGGAACGACCGCAAGCTATTATATGTCGGCGTCTCAGCGCGGAGACAAATCCTTACATGTACAATGTCGCAGGGTACTTTGTTACCCGATCTCAAACGAAGTTACTTTTTTAATATTACTTCTATTAAATGCGTAAGCTAAAAAGCATGTATTGATTCCTAGCATTATTTTGAACCAAATATAATTATGCAGATTTTGGCTACCCCTTCCCAAAAATAATATACGAGTAAAATCTAACCCTAAAATTCTTTGATCATTTCAGGACGCAGGACTCGCCTAAATGAACGAATAACGAGGAAAATTGTCGGCTTTGCTCTTAAATTTTTTGGTAAATACCCTAAAGGATTTTTTTTTCTATTTTCGTGCCCTCGAATTTTGTGGAATTTCAAATTTTTCTGCAATCAATGATCGAAACGGAGGTTGCAAGTGAAGTGCTGCGCAAAAAGGTAGCAATGACAGTGGCGGCAGTAAATGTCGTGTCGGCCGCCCCTGTCACGTTAATATTCATATAGAAAATATTAGGGGGTCGGAGTCCCAGGGAGGCGAGGTGGCGATCGCCGCCGGCCCCTGTCGTTCGTATCCACTAGAACACGCTCGGCCCGCCTTTAATGAACTTTATGTCACAGTTCCCGAATACGAGTACACTTTTCTTTGCCGCACCGTACGTTAGTTTTTGAACAATGCCCATGTGTGAAGTCGATTGGAAGGGGAACACGCGCGCCACTCGTGCTTTTCTTATTGTGTGACGTAGGCATGTTTTTACTAAAAAATAGACGTTCAATTAAATTATAGTTATAAAATTTAGGTGGGAGCAAGGTCTCTATAACTTCGTTAGGCCGACCGAACGGTCTCGTTTCCACTGCCCTTACAGATGAAAAAACCGTCAAGTGACCTAGTCATGTTTCGGTTTTAGGGCGAGGGTGACTATAATCTAGGTAGTTTTAAGTTTACTACGGTCTAAGCAACTATGCCACCACATATATATAAAGCATGCATAGAAATAATACCGTATTTGTGTCACGATAAATACACTCTATAACTTTTTATTAACATATATACTGATCACCAATTGTGTTAAGGGTAGAAAGATAGTAATTTACATTCAAAATTTAAAATTCCTCGAAAAATATTCGAAATCCAAACAAAAGCAAAAACAAATGATCTCCATACAATCTACGCTTCCTAACACTAAAATAGTATCGGGGCCCCTAAATACTCAGGTCCTTTATTGTGGGGCCTTCCGCTGGTCACACCTCGCGTGGGCTGTAATCTCATTAGGGCCCCGTTTGGCTGCAAGTGTAGGCCCCCGACCGCCGTCGACACAGAGCTCGTCAAACGTAAGTTTTGAATTTATTACTACTTCCATTTGGATCAGAATGTTTATTTGACTGAAATATCTTGAGAAACTAAAATATTTATAAAATTCGCCTGCGAAATCCAGTGTACCTTTAAAGAACTTTAAACCTGTTTTATAAAAATAAAAAAACTGCATCTGATATTTGTAACTCCTAGGTTAAATATTAAATATCATCACGGGTTCCTTACTGCGCCTGAAATCGCCTAGAAGACCTCCGGGTACCCAGCGGAAGGGTTTTAATTACACCTCGTCGTAGCCGGTGGTATTTAAAGTCTACCTACACCGAATAAGTGGCTAGCTCGTCGCGATGTTTGGATAGACTCAATAACCCGTCCATAAACAGTTTCACAAGTTGGTATAGTGAAACTGGGTCGACAGCTTAACGTGTTCTCCGAGGCACTATAGTACATATTGCTATATATATTTTGACACAGGGGTTTTGAACCGGGGGAACCTTCAAACTATATTGTTTTCAAGTCTGAGGTCTAACCAACTCGGCCACCAAGTATTTATGTTAAGGGTTGCAGACATTTATTATTAAACTAAAACTGAAACCTTAATTTTGAAAATATATGTTTAACAATACGTTTTAATGCGTTATGTGGTTACGCCGTTGTCGTATTTGAAGGTTGTGGGTTTGATTCCCATTCATGGCAATAAATTCCCATTCATTACAATTTTCTGTTCAGTTTACCATGGTCTTATATTATGTTTTGATTAACTTTGATTACCGACCCATGTCCTAATCAAAATAGTAATCAAATTTAGGCCAAATGGCCTTAATTTTACTTAATTTAACTTTCTAAATATATACTATTTAGAAAGTAAAATTAAGGCAATTTTATAATCCATTTTAATAGAAAGACAGAAATATGCACAAAGTTATTCTATAGGGATTTCTAAGAAAATAGAAATATATTTTCATGTAAGAAACACAGCATGAATTTGACAGTTAATAAATATTACCTATAGTTTGCTATAAATACGACGTTTACTTATTATTTTTCAGGGACGGTTCAGCCTTTGTTATTTTTATGCTTACCTCGATTAATACCAACCTAGGAGGGCAGGTCATAAAGACTTTAATATGTATTTTGTTAAAATGTAGTTATATATTTTATACGTTTTTAGGACCAATAAAACTTGTTTTACTAGAAATATTTTACCTAAATTATCACTCCGTTCTACCCAGTAAGTAGATCTACATTACTACATTAATGGAGTCGATCAATGCAAAGTTTAATAGCCGCTCGCACTATCCAGCTAATTAATGCGGTTACGAAACGAGTGATAACAAAGACAAATTTACATATCAAGTTTGTTTAAAAATCCTCGCTTCTTGATCGTTAATTTAACTACGCGTTTCGCATCGCACCCTGAAAATGGACTGCCATCTCGACAATAAATTGATGCAGTAGTCTCCGAAACCGAAACATGACTAGGTCACTTGACGGTTTTTGCATCTCGATCAGCCTAGTGAATTTATAAAGACCTTCCTTTCACATAAAGATTATAATATAAGGCCAAAGTACAACCTTCTCAAGTCAGCATGTCTAATGAGAATTACCTAATATTACTAGATTGAGGTATTTAATATTATAATGTACGAAACCAACGCATGCCATAAACGATTTATTCCCAATTTGGTATAAGCAAGCCAATGGCATATAGGGAGAAAGGCAGAGAGGTACAGGGTGTTCGTAGCGACCGGGTGTTAGATCGATTCATAACGTTGTTATTATTCACAAAGTAATTAGAAACCGAACTCGGCGTGGCGTTTGAGCTGCATTCGAGAATAACGCCATGTGCGGCCTGATAAAACGAAATGTTAGATTGCATTTGTTAGATGCTACTTTAAATGCATTAATAAGGTTTACAAATTTATAAATAAGAATTGAACATTAAGGATACTGCTTTCGCGATCGCCAAGTTGCGCTGTTCATATAAGATGAGCTTTTGTACTTTTAGTATTTCTCTTTTTGTTTGTCGTAGATTTTTTTTGTTGGTCGTTAATTAATTATTTATTAATCTTTCTATTTATTATTATTATAAAAGTATTATTACCTATAACTAAAGAATTTACACAATAGGCTATTTGACTACATTAAAAATATACTATAAATTGTGCTCATCCTATCAGACAATGACGTAAAAAAACATTATTTACATCTCTTGTAGATTACACGAAATAAAATTGAATATTTTTTACAATTTTATTTATAACAAAAACATCTTTGATTGTTTGATGACTGGTGACGTCACACGCAAGTAAACAAAACAATACACAGATTATAAATCATGTGGATGAAATAGAATAGAGTATAGTACATAGGAGATTATTTAATATGTGCTTGTTTATTTACTTGCGTGTGACGTCACACTTGACATAGACTGCAAAACAGCGTTTTTAGCGCCATTGTGGAATTTCTAACTTTAACTTTAATTTTTATTAATAATAGAGTAGACATATCAATGTAGTGTGATTATTATGTAATAGAGAATCATATAAAACGGGTTTTAAAAAGGAGTCAAATACCCTATTACTAAAATAAAATAGATCAATGGAACTACGACAAACACACGATGCAACATTAGGAGTGCAATTATAAGGGCGTCAACACGACTGTAGCACCCATACAATTTTCTATTTTATTATGGGAAGAAAAACCACTTAGAGTGTGCTTAAAATAAAAAAAAATGTAAATAAATAATAAGAAATACCTTATTATTAATAATTTATATAAAGACACAATTAATATAATGGTCTGTCCAGATCAAAAACTGTTTGAGGAAGAAATAAAAAACGGCCTGAGGGTAACCAGCGGAGGGATTAATCCGTCCTCATTTCGCCGATGTCATTCTAAGGCAATACCTAACAAGTGGCGAGCTTGTTGCGGTGTTTAAGATAGTATAGCCTCGTTGTATAAAGCGGTCACCCATCCCAGGACCGGCGTTGTTGTCATCTGCTTGACCTCGTTATCAGTTGCTAAGTGACTTAACCACTAGGCTGGGGCCGCTTTAATTTTCTCAGTATTTCATGATAAAAAAAATATTATACTTATCTTTAGTTTTTAGTAATTTACTAAACTATGTTTTTATTTTTTTCTTGTATTAGTGCTAGAATAGCAATCATACCTGACCACTTTTTTATTTAGCTAATATGATCGATAAATGTAAACTGTATTATACTAAAAGTGTCGGCCATGAAAGAGAAATGCTATTAAATTTTTAGAACTGGTCAGTTTGAACAATTAATAATTATTGTTATGAAACGTCAGCTGTTATATTACTATGACCTTTTATTGGCATTTTAGGACGTCACTTTATAAATAGACCGATTTATTTACTGTATACTCACCAACAACTCAGCGCAAGCTCGAATACAGAACAAACTACAAATTTATTTATTGTTTGTAAACAGTACATTATATGACAACATAGGGTAGTTATATGAACATACACCCAAAAATGAAAGCCTAAATATATTTTGCATATAATAAGAATAACGTTTAAATTACTATTTAGTATTGACCACATTAATTTTATTGTCAAGCGGTTTAAAGACAATTCTTTTCATTGACTTATATTAAATAAAGGTGGTGAAAAGTTTATTGATAACACCTACGGTTTTGCTCCATATTTAGTCAAAAATGATAAGGTGAGAGCAAAAAAGACGTAATTACAACGGCTGCTTTCTTATTATTGTTTATGCATTTTTATAAATTCCTTTATAGGATACTCTTATGTTAATTTTTTAAAGATAAAAATGCAATGAAAAAAACCTGGTGGGTGGGACTCGAACCCACGAACCTTGCTATCGCGGCAAGGCGCTCAACCGCTGAGCCACGTTAGATTATCCTATAAAGGAATTTATAAAAATGCATAAATATAAAATACTAAAAAACAGACTCCTCTGCCATCTAGTATTAGAAACTAGAACTTCTAATTTCACTCGTATAGAGTTAATAGAAGAAAGCTAATAGAGGGTCAGTGTATAAGTAGATAATAAGCAATGATTATCTGAAACAAATAAAGTGTGTTAGATGTGTTTGTTACTTGGTAAAATATATAAATTGAAGCTATAAAATTTTATTGCCAAATATTTCGCCTCTCTATGGAGCGGCGTCATCAGTGACAGTGACTGAAGGTCTTTGTCATAAATTTTGAAGAAGTAATTTTATGTCTTTTAGCAATGGTAAAGGCAATGCACTATACAGTTTTGTATTTATTTTTTAGAAAAATATCATCACCACCTAGCCCATCATGGAAAACATCATCAGCATGTTATGTCCATTGTTGGTTCGATATTAATAAATTTACAAAACAAGTTAGACAAAACCTAATGCATTACATTCAGACCAGGGCTATAGTATGCACCAAGCTGCCATATAAAAGAGCTTTCCCATGTTTTTAAATCAATAGACCGAATAGTTTTAGGAAAACTCTTTAATACTCTTACTGTGAAACAATTGTTAAAGGTAGTGTTATGTATACGCGCATGGGTGGGCACAGGTAAAATATTATTAATTTGAGAATCTACTGAATGTCTGTGTCCATTCATACGAGTACGAAGGGGTGTCGTAGTTTCTCCCACATAAAAACTGTTACAAAATCTGCACTCCAGCATATATACGCAATGAGAAGTAGTACATTGTGCGAAATTTTGAATTTTGATGACAACAGGGTTGTGATGAGTTTGTATATTGATATCGGAATTTATTATGGGACATGTTTTCCATAGAGAGGCGAAATATTTGGCAATAAAATTTTATAGCTTCAATTTATATATTTTACCAAGTAATAAGCAATGATTAAATTCGTGAAGGGTGGTTGGCTCAGCGGTTGAGCGCCTTGCCGCGATAGCGAGGTTCGTGGGTTCGAGTCCCACCCACCAGATTTTTTTCATTGCATTTTTTCAATAATTCTATTATTTTAAGTGTTCACATTAAGGTACGTCAATTACTTAGTGTGCTTATGAATAAACGATAGGTTTAATATAAAAAAACAACGGTGACTTTTGTGATAATACAATATTATTGCTTAAAGTTATGATTTTACCTTAAAAAAATTAAGTATTAAAGGTTAGTTCATGTTAAGGGTAAAAAATAATATGGTTATACATTTCGGTTCAATATTAACTGCATATCAAACGAACAATTTGACTTTGTATGGGAAATAATACACAATTAATTTAGTAGAATTAGGATCCAGACTAATAATTTGCCAGTAAAAAATAGAGGCACTAAAATAAACAAGAACAAATACCTGTATAAATAATAGTTTTTCATATATAGGTGATTTTTGGTATTTTGTAATCTTATTTTCACCATAATTAATAAAAAAAATTGTTTATATATTTGGCATATTTATAATTATTGATGTTACAAAATAAATAAATCTCACTACTATTAATATAATCAATCGTGTAAACTTTACACAGCGCTTAAGTGTTCATTCATTGATACATCTACCCTAATCCTGGAGGGTAGGAGTCGAACTCCCGATCCTCGCTTTAGCAGCAAGTTATTCAACCGTTCAGCCGTCCAGGTATAAGTTACCCTTCATTAAATTTGTTATTATTTTTTACTACTTGTTATGTATTTGAATGACGTTAAAAGTTGTAAATAAAAAAATAAATTAATAATATCTAATAAATCAGGTTTTCTATCATAAAATAAAACAAAAAAATAGTTGACAGACACCCTATTAAAAAACCGGTCAAAACGTTTTAGCGACAAAAGTTTTGTGATTGAGTTAGCAGGTATGACGTTACACTGCATCGCTTTCAATATTAAACCTGTGAAAAACGTGCTGACAATAACGCTGTACGTCCTGAAAAGAAATTTCACAGTTATCATAAATGGGTTACAGTTATTACAGGTAGGTACAAAACATTTTTTATATTTTTTATAATGAGGATACTTTTATATTGAAATTATTAAGATAAAATTACAATTAAAAAATCTGGGAGGTGGAACTCAAATTTACGACTATCACTTTCGCTTTAAAGTATTTTTGCTTTAATTTAATACTATTATTATATCAGTATATGTACCAGAAATCGCCGATGGTATTTTGAATCTATACCGAATAAGTGGCCGCTTAAATCCTGTCACCTTTGTAAGTTTTTTCTCTTTTTTTAATATTCCATTGTACGTTTTTCCTTGCAACGAAAGAAACCGTAGAAAAAAAACATATAGAAAATAATAGATATAATTTATTATGAACGAATAAGTAATGGTAGGTGCATTTTCTGCATTGTTGTCCACTTTAAAAGCTCTGTGGCTATCGAAGCTCCCTCTCACGGTCTCTTACCATCACTTTGCCGTTATTCCTGTAGCCCCATTATCTTATCAACTCGATTATGCTACCTACAATTTTTAAATTAAACTTCTCCCTACACAGATTTTCATTAAACATTCTCTCGCGAAATATAGAGGAAGTTTTCCTTTGTGTAAAAAACTATTATTAAAACTTCTTTTTGTTTCCAAAATCGTCGTTTAATGTCGTGAAAAACTTAACAAAAGCCTTCATCAGAATATTATAATGTAAGTTTTATAATTATGAGTTGTTTATAGAAATAAATTACTTTTATTATTACAAAAAGTCAGTTTTCTCACTCAGAAACAGAACAATATGGAACTATGGCACAATAACGTGACAATCAATTGTTAGATAGGTGTTGGTGAATCCATTGTGACTACGTTTCAGCAGTAATTCCTGTGAACAGATTAGACAGGAAGATGTGAAGCGGCCACAAAAGCTCAACAGGCTTTGCGCTTCGCTTGCCTATTGCTTCGATGAAGCACGAAATCTCTCGGAAGATATTTTCCGTTTGTGAGCCTTTGTATCAGATCTCCTGAGCGCTGACGCAATCAAGCGCCGGGTCCAGACGAACCTTCAAGCAATTATTCAAAATACATCGGCCGTTATGATATGAGCTTCGTGTGCATTTTGAGATGAAAATCGGCGAGATTGATACCTCGCGTTCGGACGTCAGATTAATATATATGAATTGAGATTTCTCCGATCGAATGGTAATATCATTCTAATAGCAATGCGCATAAAATTGCTTCTCATAGAATATCAATTAGCCATCCCAGTTACATAAATGTGAAGATATTCCGGTAGCGGGCGTCGCGGCAGGAGATCGGTGGGTCCGCGCCGCGCGATGTTGCGGGTCGAGATAGGTAATAAATGATGACTGACAAAATGTTTGATTTAACGTGGGCCGGCATTGTACATTAGTATTCCCTTTGCGCAGTTTGGATCCGCGCCGCACATTATTTGTATACGCTAAGCATGAAATGTTGCCAAGCAAACGTGTACTATTTGCGAGGAGGTTTAGAAAGCGGGCGGGGTGGTGGCGGTCTGTAGGCCGGGGGTGCGAGCGCTTTGTGTGCTCCCTCGACGCTCCCCAGTGCGTACGGATCACAACTACCCGCACCCACTCTGAGGTTTCAATATTCCATAGCGAAATGCATTGAATTGCAACATTTTCGTACAAATAGAAATAAAGGAAACCGCTGACCGAGGAGGTTCAATAAATGGTATATATGAAACTGTAGGACGTTAATGTCTTCATGGTGGCTAAATTGTTTCTACACCTCTATGCGCTCTCTTTTGTACTTTCTTTAAACTTTGTTCGTAAAAATATTTCATGAAAAAATAATCGTTTTTAGTTTTCTTTTTATAGAAGTCCGTGTTAATTCAATATTTATCATATAATTACTAAATATTTTTATAAATTCCACGGTTTTTTTTTATTGGAGTACGGCATGTGACTTTGTATTTACCTGGTGGTGAGCAGCCCTACAAAATCCTTGAATCGGTTCAATCAATAATTGTTCTTAAAGATCATTGATATATACTTGTACTGTATATGCCATGGGTTGGAATCGAATCCACGACCTCCGGATACAACGTCAAAGGCGCAACCTACGTCTAAGAACAGGCTATGATAGCCTCCGTAGACTAGTGGTTGCGCCTTTGGCGTTGTATCCGGAGGGCGTGGGCTCGATTCCCATCCATGGCAAAAAATATTAGTAGGTTTTTTCTGTAAAGTTTGTCATAGCCTGGGTGTTTATAAAATATAATACTTATATCGTTTCTTCTAGTACACATGGTACAAGCCTAGAGCTTAGTTTGTGACCAGAGCAATATATATAATTTGTCCTACATATTATTATTTATTATTGATCTCTCCCACTATGTCGACTAAATGATGCGCATACGAAATGGGCGCGACAAAGAGTAAATTTTAATATACTCGCTGCATTATCGTCAATTCAACTAACGATTTCGTAACCGCCCCTGAAAGGAGAATGCCACCTCGACAAGAAATTGATGGGGATGCATCAATTTCTCAAACCGATAAATCTACAGATTATAACCGAAACATGACTAGGTCCTTGATGGTTTTAACATCTGTATGGGGGATGGTAACGAGGCCGTTGGTCTAAATAGAGCACCTTCCTCCCCACCTAAAAAGTTGGCTTTTCCAATTTGTATAGCCATGCATGATGCCATTGATGACAGTATCCGCCTTAACCACAATGAGATCTCATAGGGCGATGGACGGTTACTAGCTCCTACCACACTCCAATATTTGTCCTTTGCGGTATAGTTGAACTGAAAACCCGACAACCGCAGATGTGGATGTGGAGATTAACTCAGGACGTTTAGAATGTTCTTGAGCTTACTTGTTCTTATACGTCCTTGGCTCACTAAAATACTATGGTTTAAAAAAAAAACTTTGAATGATACTTATATCGAAATTGAAGTAAATATAGATTGGTAAGTACCTATTCATGAAGATTTAATTTGTGTTTTTTTAAAGTTGTTAATTCGATATGTATTTGTTGCATATTTTTTAATTTTTTTATATCTATACATTTATGATCGCTTGATATAGGTTTCTTTAATAGAATCATGACATGTGACTTTGTATCTACCTTATGATCTTATGATAAACAGACATACAAAGTCCATGAATAGGACAGACCAATACATTGTTGCATACTATTATTCCTTACTTCTGCGAATGTAAGAAGTATTTTTTACAATTTTAGCTAATAAATTATTATGAAACGAATAAGTGAAGTGATAAAACCATGAAATGATCTAGTCATGTTTTGATTTTAGTCTGTAGATTTACTGGTTTTCCGGAGACTACTACATTGATTTCTTGTCGAGAATCTTGATTTGATGATTAAACAGCAAGCATATTAAAATAGACTCGTAATGCAAATATGTTAATGTCGCCGCCCATTTCGTAACCGCATAATTTAGCCGGCATAGTGGGAGCGCGATAAATATTTTTAAACTTCAGGTACAAAGATACAAAGTCACAAGCCGTGCTTCATAAAAAAAAAAAAACAAGCAATTCATCTTAGGGGTTTATATTGTGCCTCAATACTAAAGTTTTCTATAAAAAAAAACGACTTTTAAAACTAAACAAAATTTTTCCATATTTTTTAAAACTGTAAGAAATTGATCTAAGATACATAATAT
This sequence comes from Monopis laevigella, assembly GCA_947458855.1. Classification (NCBI taxonomy): domain Eukaryota; kingdom Metazoa; phylum Arthropoda; class Insecta; order Lepidoptera; family Tineidae; genus Monopis; species Monopis laevigella. The sequence continues at coordinate 19,146,815 of OX381576.1, forward strand.
AGTAGGCTATATAGACAATGATGAAATTACGCTCTAATAATGTCTAGATATCAAACAAAAACACATTACATACTGGCATTGTATTCCACATTTGTCTGTTTATGCAATAGAATAGATTACGAAGGAATAGGTATTAAATATTTCTTCATATAGGTTTTAGAGATATCTATAATCTTTACTGAGTGTTAGATAATACCTACATTATATTTATAGAGATCCGTGATTTAGAAGAGTATACTATAGATATATAGGTTAAGGCAAAACATTTTTTAGGTGGGAGGAAGGTCTCTATATTTCGTTAAATCGACCGACTGACCTTGTTTAGTCGACTGGTTTTAGTCTGTGGGTTCATCAGTTTTCAGAAGACTATTGCATCGATATTTTGTCGAGATGGTAGTCTCCTTTCAGGGTGTGGTTACAACGAGCAGTTAATTTAACGATAAATCAGCGAGAGGCTATTAAAGTAGTCGTAATGCAAATTTGTCATTGTCGCCGCTCACTTCGTAACCGCATTATTTAGCCGGCATAGTAGGAGCGATTAATGCTGTCATACAAAATATACTGATCGGCGCTATTCATGGATTGTTAGGTCTGCTTTCCATGAGGTCGATACAAAATTACATACCGTATTCTAGTAAAAGAAACATTTTCAAATAATCATCGCGCCCCTTGATGTTTGCTCTAGTGTACACACCTACTTTTTGTTATTGTGCAGTAACAAAAATTATGTTCTTCATAAACTTAACACCTTTAGAATGATTATAATAGGTCCGTAGTTCGTAATGTTTAATTTTTAATTCCATTTGGAGTAAAATTAAGATATTAGTTTTCGCTGTTTATAAATATATATATATATATATATATATTACTGTTTCCTAAACGTATATTAATATATCGTATTGGCTTTCTCCATTATTGGACTATATAGATTCCTTTACCATCAGGTAGATACAGTGCCACATAGCATGCACTTATAAAAAAAATCTTTGTGGCTCGTGATATAACAATCATAATCCATGAATCGTGTACAACGACCGTTTAGTCAATTTAATTCTGGGTATTTTAGTTCAACGTTGGTTTGGCCTAGGGAATCATTCAGGAACTATTGGATGTTTGATAAATGATAATAATAAATAAATCGAGTTAATGTTGTTGTAATTATTATGTGTTACATGTTTTTGGCAATAAAATGGTTTTTGAGTTATTAATAAAAAGTAAATGAGTCACGACAAAAAACTTAAACTCTGATGTCATGATCTGACTGATTTAAACATCTTAATAATCAATATAATTTATTTGGACAGAATCTACAATTTCTAATTATACATTATACAATTGTTTCTGAATATAGTATTATATTTTTCTAAAATATTTCTCTACTTTTTTAATAAAACATTTTTTATTAAAAATAGTTAAAAAGACGTAAGGAGAAATCTGAACCTAAAAAAAAATCACAAAAGTTAAAGATGTCTATGGAGTAGAAATCAATCTACTCCATAGACTCGTTAATAAATAAATAAATAATACACTTGATGAAACAAAACGATTTCTTTCCGAGCCTCGTTAACAAAGCAAATCTGAAACACTGTAAGCTGTAATTAAACTAGATTTATTTTGCAAAAATAAAATATAGAAAAGTTTTACGATCAAAACAAAAGTGTTAATATTTATAATAAATCGTGCAAGATATATTATTATTGGAGTTTTATTTCTCTAGGGAACAAATTTCACGTCGCCTCGTCGCAGCAATTAATAATTCCCTAACGGTTACTTCGTCTGTTCCTATTATGTAGAAGCTTTACTATCAGAAACTTTTAATTTTTATAGACTTTTTAATGATACGTTGCTCAAGTAGGTAGGAGGGTGGGATTAGGTATATTTTAAAACTTGATATAATAAAATTAAGTCTGTATATATTTTTTATTAACTAGTTCTATATATATATACTATTTTTATGCCTAAAGTATCACTTATGGAATACATTTTTATGTAAAATAACAAATATGTAAACTTTTTTTTTTATGTAGGGCAATTTACACATATTGCTCTGGTCTCAAAATAAGCTTTAGGATTGTATTATGGGATACCAAAAACAACGACAAAATACATATAATATTTTATTAACACCCAGACAATAACAAAATATACAAAAAAACATAATTTTTAATTTAAATTTTTTAATTTTTTTTTTGGCAATTTACACATATTGCTCTGGTCTCAAAATAAGCTTTAGGATTGTATTATGGGATACCAAAAACAACGACAAAATACATATAATATTTTATTAACACCCAGACAATAACAAAATATACAAAAAAACATACAAATATTTTTTTGCCATGGGTAGGAATTGAACCCACGACCACCGGATACAATGCCAAAAGCGCAACCACTAGTCTACGGTATGGATTTATAATGGTATTTTTTGCCACCTGGATATGTATTATATTTAATTTGGTATGTAAAAGTATGGAATTAGGATATATGTTAGAATTGGTAACTACTTCTAGATCTACTCCAGATATATACAATGTCTGAACCTTAACAACTTTGACTATTATTTTTATCATCATCATCATACCAGCCTTTCACGCGTCCACTTCTAGACATAGGCCTCCCCCAAGGATCGCCACCACGACCGGTACTGCGCTGCTAGTAGCCATCGGTTTCCCGCGACCTTTTTCAGGTCGTCGGTCCATCTTGTGGGGGGCCTGCCTCTTCTGCGTCCTCCAGCACGCGGTCGCCTCTCGAGAACCCCAACGGCCGTCCATTACGCGAGCTATGTGGCCTGCCCACTGCCACTTAAGTTTGGCGATTCTGAAGGCTATGTCGGTTACTTTTATCCCTTTGCGGATCTCATCGTTTCGAATATAATCCCGCAAGGAAACGCCGAGCATAGCGCGCACCTTTGTGTGACTGTGAGCTTTTTCATGAGGCCTTTTCATGTAAGCGACCAAAGTCATCACTGGCAACACACACTGTTCGAACGCCTTGGTTTTTAAACTTTATAGCCAGTTTATTATTTTTATAGCCAGCTAAAATACTTATAACTAGAGATCGGAAATACGGGTGCAATTATACCTAAATTTCACCCTTTCCCGAGATAAGAATACCTTACTAAATATATTTTTGTAATTATTAACAAAAAATAGTATATTTCATTACGATTGCGGAAAGCCTGTCATTGCAAAGAGTTCCGACAAATGTCTACCCGAGCCGAGGCGCAGCCGAAGGTGAGGGTTGACAGTCGGAACAAGTTGCAATGACGGTTCCGCACGTGTACTGAACAACTACCTTTAATACAGTTGCGAAAAAATGAAGCAATTTAATAAAATAATAAAAACACAACTAAACTCGCAAAGAAAATTTCTGGAAATTAGCACCAACCGTAAAAGAATATAAGCAGAGATTTTTTTTTGTTTTGTTCACCCATTCTGGGTAGGCAAAGGGAATTATGCCCATACAGCCAAGTCTTCAGTAGATTTTTTTTATTGATATGAAATGAAAATGAAATTTAATGAGATGAAATGAAATGAAACCTAACTCATTGAATCAAATCATTAAATTTGATATTGAAACAAATTAGTAGCTTCTTTTTAGAAATATTTGCATGAATCATAAAAACTTCTATGATTTTTTTTTAGTAAAAACTTCGTGGTTGTATTTTTCTCTTTTTAATAGACATTATTTTGACAGTTGGGAAAGAGAATGCACGAGTTCGAAAAAGGTAAAAAAAAAGCTCGAGTATGTAATAGCCCACATCCCGAACGCTATATGTCCCTGCAATACGCCAATTTTTGAGCAACTGTATTAAAAAAACACTTTTCAATTATTTTAAGTAAAATGCTTAATGTATAATTTAATTATAACTGTTATAATGATTCGGAAAAATATATGGTGTTAAATAGAAATATATTATTACAGTTATAATATATAACGATAACGTAAGTTTTTTCTTTAATTGGTAGGATATGTGGGTTAATAATATAAAATGTACGTTTGTCTCACGGAATTGTCGACTTGAGGAACCCTAATTCTGACTTACTAATTTTACTTTTTATATCTAAATTTACTACCGTTTTTTTTCAGCTTTAAGACTTAAAACCATATTTCTGAAAAACTTTGTCTGCTGGAATATTCTTCGATATACTAACAATTTCAATTGATTGTTTTAATATTACAAAACAATTCATAGAAAAAAAATATTGAAGAACCGTTCCCATAATTTTATTTAGATTTTAGTCACGGTTTAGATGATAGCCGATTGATTCCCAGGCAGGCACAAATAAAATGAATAAAACATGTTGAAATTCAAATAAAATATAGAATACTCCCTTTTAAAACTGAGTATATTTTTATTTCTTTGATGTAGAGATATAGGCCCATTTAATACATAACACTTCCTGAAAATATTGTGCTGAAAAAACTAAGCGAAAAACTTGGGTCAAATATCTAAATCAGTATAAGCAATTTACGAAACGATTTTCAATTATATTACCTAGTTAGGATTTTTTTTTGTCCTACTGTAATATTGAAAATAAATTCAAAATTATTTAGTAATAAACCACAAATCATTTAAATGAATGGTTAATTTAATATAGTGGATTTAGTCGAGGTAGTTAATTTTGCGGAAAATTTATTGGCGAATAACGAAGACTTATGCGGGAATATGGGATTAGTAGGTGCGGCACGATTACTATACAACTCAAATCTATCGCACCACATTATCCTTTTTATTTATACTCGTACAAGCAATTGACGTTTTTATTTAGTCATGTTTTACAATGTAAAATTGAAATAATAGCCTTGTATTCGAATCATAAGATAATACAAACAAAGACCTCGTTTCTGGCGCGACGCTGTGGATACTCGGTATTATAGCAATGTTTAGAGTTTGATTGAATGCATAAGAATGTAAGGGACTAGAGAATATCATAATGGGGACGCGCTCTAGCGAGTAATAAGGAAAGCATTAAGAGGAAAAAGCCTACGCCAGAACAGGACGGATACACCGCGGCGCAATTACCCTGCCGCGAGATTGTTGAATAAATTTACATTCAGTTGATTGAAATAATAATGAAATTGCTACGGCACACTCCGGAGAAACGTACACGATATTTAAATTAATAATAATATCATAACACAAATCGTGCATGTGAGTCGGCCGCCATTTCTATGATAATTATCTACAATTTTCTCAATATTTTTGTTGGGAGATACCAATTACAAGAAGACAAATAAATGTTATTTTTTTTGTTTTATAAATGCATATTTTATATTGTGTAAAGCAAGTGAACATAAACATAGTAACACTGTGATTTAAATCTTGTGAAACTAAGTAGTTGGAGTTTGCAGCATGATTATTATTGTGTTAAATTAGATGTCTCGATGAACAATTGTGAAGTCAAGTTGAAGGGTGAACTGCCGTCATTGACTTCGACCGTGCCTGTATGATAACCGACCGCGATTTTTATTTTATAAAACTATATAACTTTTTGTTTTCGTTCATCAATTTTATTGGCAACATTAAGCTAATTTGCAGTCGAAAGTTTACAAAGATATTATAATGTAGAGTGTGTTAATGTAAAAATAAGAAAAGTCAAAGTTTTTAAAATTGCCTATAGAACGGAGTTCGTTATGGGTGCAAGTTATGGCATTAATTTTGCATAGAATGGTTATGAAAATAGTAGTTTAAAATGATAAAAGGGTTTATTATCATGTGAATAAAAAATATTTTAAGTATTGGGCGGCATGCTTATATTCCTATAAAATATTCAGTATGTTTTGTTATCACTTATATAACGTATAATATTAATAGCGTTTTATATAATACCCACATGTATGGTGGTATAATTTAAAGTAATGGATCAGTCAATAGGGGGAAGTAAAATAATTAATTTTGTTATACTTGTTAATATGAAATGTCAACATTTAAACTAGGTTAGATTATTTATTGTATATATTTTTTTACCGTTTAGTTTAATGAACATATATAAATAAATAAATCTTGAATTCGGTGTAATTATTTAAAATACTACTTATTATATAATTATACTGATATTGTTTAATAAAAGTATATGAATTTATACGTTAACTTATACATATTTTCATGCAAAGGTAAATTTTGACAAAAACAACATTATTTTTATTTTATCTATAGAAATACGCAGTTTTAAAAAAATAAAATATTTACAAAAAAAAAACTAATAGATATATGAACAGTATTTTTAATTGACCACTTTTGTGTTATTATAGATTTAAAACCAAAAAATTAACAAAATATGATTCCTCAATTATAAATTCGAGGTAAATGCCATAATCCCTAATAGTTTTAGGCATTTTGCAAAGCTTTCTGATTTTCTGAAATTTATTTTACTATTCAAAGCTATTTTAAAGCCTTATTCGTTAAATTCCTTTTTTTTTACAAATTACCGTTGTTATTTATATTTTACGTTTAACATTTTATTAAGAAACACTAAAAAGACTACACATAAAGATATGTAAATATCAAAACAATACGTAAATACAATTATATGTCTCGTTCGAGGACTGCGAAATTGGAATGGGAGGGAGGGATCATTGAATGAGTTACAGCGAGGATGTCCTTAGCTGGCCCTGACCTAGGACAAGACGTCGGGTCACGTGACCGAGTTTGCCCGAAGTAACTTGGCGGGAAATCGAGGTCGTTCACCTTCTAATAACACTTAAATAGATGAAAACAACCCTTCTGTAGTTACGTCATAGTTCAACCAATTGTAGGGTTAGATGTTTATAGATAGATTTTATTATATAATATTTTATTTAGTAGTTTTGCAAATTTTATTAGTACTAGATTATCATTAATATCATTAACAAATCGGAAATAAATAGTTGGACAAAATTCTATTAAAAGTAAATAATTTTATACTTAAATTAATTTAACAAAATGATTTAATAATCAAACAATTATCGAAATCAACAAGCTATTTGATTTAAATTCATGCCAATTTATATTAATGATTTAGTTATTTCACTCATTTAGCGCTAATTTATATTTCATCGGTAAATGCAATTTGGACACACGTTCCTGTAGCATTTGTGGTTTCACGCGAAATTCTAACGCTTACAAATTATAATGCCAAATATTAGAAGAGCATATTACACAGGTATATTCAAAAAGGAGAATTTTTAATTGCATGTAATTATCATTGTCTTCCGTCAATAAAAAAATATTAAAAGAATATTCTTATATTAAAATTATAAAGGTAATATTGTTATAAAAAATAATTTTTGACGTTTTTGTTTGGTGGTTGAGTAGTGGGTTCTAGTCCTACCTTTTTTATTCCAACTTGAATAATACAATTTTTATAATTTTCTTAACAAAAAAATAACATATTTTTAGTGTCGCCTTTACTACTATTATAATAAGTAATGGTCTATTCCAAAATATTAATATCCGTAGCTTTTACTTTTATACTAAAAACATTTTAGTCGTTTACTCTATTTAAGTATTTTGTAATAATTTGCATTTATTTTAATCATCTACTTCTAGCTAATTTATAATAGTGATATTTAAAAAAAATATAACTTAATATTTGTGTTGTTTTTATAGTTATTATTATTTACATTGTTATTTTTATTATTGTTAATTTTGTTAACTCTAAACTTATTTATTGATATTACTTCTATTGCACTCGTATTATTATTATTATTTTTAAAAATAATGTTGTGTATAGCTTCAATGTTGTGAACAAGTCATAAAGCCTGATTTCAACAAATGACTGTTAATAAAATTAATATGCCTTATTGGCTTTTCCCTATCAAATTTGTAAAAATAAAATAAAATAACATTCAACACTCAATTCTATCAGTCTTAAAATAAATATAGTGTTTTCCAATAAAGTTGGTAGTTCGAAATGTTTCAGCACCTTCGAATTCAAATTTGGAACATCGTAAGTGTTCAAGGATAACCGGACGCTCAAATATCCATAGTGGTTTACGAGGGGGATAGTTCGCTACGGGCGTTAGGGCTACCATACATGTTTGCTGTTAATGAAATCAGATTTAGGGCAGATGCGATTAAACTTAAATAAATATTATCTTATTCAATATAAATATTCTCAGATTTATATTGGCAAATATTACAAGAACATATTTTTATTATATTTATAATAATATATATAAAGGACCTATATTTGAACCTTTATACCTAAATTGTTCAGCGTAGTACCTTGTCGAGAAAGCGTGGGTTGGAGTTCAACCACATCAGAATTTTATACTTACTCGTATAATTTCAATACAAGAATATCCTCATAAGAAGGAGTTTTATAGTTAATAACAATACTAAAAGAGTGGCCTCAGCCTAGTGGTCAAGTCACTGCGCAACTGATAACAAGGTTAAGCAGATGACAACAAGGCTGGACTTGGGATGGGTGACCGTTTTATACAACGAGGCGTTGTTATTAAACAAAAAAAGACATCACGGGTGGCAATTTTGGCTTCCGAGATCCGTTTAAACGGTCTCAAGGTACCCAGCGGAGGGATTAATCCATCCTCATTTCGCCTCTGTTATTCGAAGGCACCACCTAACAAGTGGCGAGCTTGTTGCGGTGTTTATGATGTTTATCATCATTAATCTCTCCGCTGGGTACCCTGAGACCGTTTAAACGGATTTCGGAAGCCAAAATTGCCACCCGTGATGTCTTTTTTTGTTTAATAACATAGCTGTTACTACTTATACACATATGCGTATAAAACGTAATATGTGTATAAAACAAATTAAACTCTCATACACTTATATTGACTATATACACTTGACTTTCAAACTCCTTAAAGATACTTGCACACAAAGTACACATTGTCTCAAAATTCACAAGTCACGCAATCAGCCAAAACTATTGTACCTAGTTAATAAAAATAATAGTATAAAAGGTATTGATATATAAGTTATATTTGTATTCTGTTTAATTAATTATTGTTATTATTATTATTTTTCATGTTAATAATTAATGATAAATGTCTCTGAATTGGGCGATAATGTCTGAAATACAGTATTCTGTACTAGTTCAGATTATTGAATGAACTATTAGTATTTGTAATAAAAAGGTAAGAAAAAAAAACTAGTATATTGTTAAAGTGAATGACGGCTTTAGTTCAACTTTACGTCCGTGTGATCCTTTTAGAAATGTACCTAAATTAGAGGTCTATCTATATATGCCGAGATTGAATAAGTAAGTTAATTTATAAGTAAAGTGCAGGTCTGGATTGAGTTTCAGTATTGGATTTTTATTTGCATGCTTTTCCCGGCTTTGAAATGTTATTTAGGTTTCTTTTTTAAAGCTCCTAACTTCCTATGTGTACATTTTTTAGGCAAAAGTTAATACGCTTTCGCTTTTATTGTATTCTATTTTTGATTCATTTTTGGATTTGAGACATTAATTGAGTGGACTGGTAAATTATTTTTGGAGCCAGACATAGACAAGGAGCTATTAGTATTATCAAATTGCAGCGTTTTTGTCTATGGGGTAGTTATTATAGTAATTTGTCTTATGTACATCATTACTGAAAATTTAAACAAGATTTGTATGGTTGATGAGATTCCTGCTTTATTATTTACCCTTATGAAATCATTATTGGCTTTTTATATTATGCCATACTTAGAAACGCAATAACTTCGCATTTCTATGTATGGCATCATATAAAAAGATATATACACCAAATAAATAAACAAATAAATCAATTCGTTCATTTAAATTAAGTAGTAAATTGAATTTAAATAGGCGATAAGCCTCCGTGGTCTTGTGGTTGCACCTTTGGCGTTGTATTCGGATAAATAAATGAATGAACGGATTAAATCGAACCCACGACGGGTTCGATTTCATCATTTCATTTGATTTCTCATGGCAAAAAAAGAAATAGGTAGTACGTTTTTCTGTACAGTTTGCGATGGTGTGGGTGTTTATAAATTTGCCCAAATGTAGGATATTTTTTATATACAGGGTGAATTTGAAAGGTTGTACACATTTGTCCTATTTAAATATTTAACGTTTTTTACTAGACTTATAAATCGAAGAAATGATAAAGAAGTGTAAAATTGTACACACCATGTTTTATAGTATAGATATCATAAGTTAAAGACAAAAAAACAAACAACATGGTACTACCTGCGTCCCGCCACTTCGTGTGCGTGTTATTTTTAAAATATTAAAAACTACTGAATAAAATATCAAATATCATCACGGGTGCCTTACGGCGCCCGAGACCGCCTAGACGACCTCAAAGGCGAAACCCAACGATTGGGTTTTTAATCCCATCTCGTCGTAGCCGAAGGTATAAGTCTACATCGAACATGTGGCTAGCCCTATGTGCGATGTTTGGATAGACTCAATAACCCATCTTTATAGAGTTTCACAAGTTAGTATAGTGAAACTGGGACCGACAGTTTTTACGTGCTCTCCAAGGCAGTATAGTGGTATTATTAAACAAATTTATATATTTTTTAACATTAAAAACTCATTAACACCGGGGTTTGAACCAGGGACCTTAGTGTTTTTAAGTCTAAGGTCTAACCAACTCGGCCACACGTATATATTAAAAAAACTACTGGATAATGTTTTATATACCTTAAAGGTATCTATTATGGCTAAAGTAAAGTAAACATGATGACCATGGCTACCAATCTGTGCTGCCCATTGGATCACTGCCATAAAATAAATTTGCCTGCGCTTTATAATGAATTTAAAAAACCCATTTAGGTGCATGAGTTTGGAATATATTAAGTATTTAACTATCAGTCACTGAACTACAATATTTTATTTGATCCCCAGATGGCTATTCAACAAAAAAAAAATTGCATGTAATTCGGTCCAGTAGTTTTTAAGTGATGTTTATAAAAAAAAACATACAGATAGACACGTATTAACAATATTGAATTGTAAAAACCGTTAAATGAGTTTTTAGTCAGTCGATTCACATGTGTTCAGGATACTACTGCATTCATTTCTTTTCGAGGTGGTAGTCTCCTTTCAAGGTGCGTTTACGAAACGGGCAGTTAATTTGACAATAAAGCAGGCTATTAAAGTAGACTAGTAATAAAAATAGGTCTTTGTCGCCGCCTAATTCGTAACTGCATCATTTAGCTGGCATAGTTGGAGCGATCAAACCTGTTAAAAACAATGTAGGTAAGAATATCTTCTTAATAGAATTTTGTTAGTTTCGTAATTTAACTTTAACTGGGTAATTATATTGTTTTTTTTATTAGCCAGTAATTTGAAGATTAATTAACAAAAATCATAAAAAAAAACGTTTAAATTACTAGAAAATAATTCAATAATAATAACTGTCATGCAATTTAATTTGACGCAACGTTAGCTCAGCTAGTACTGTAAGTCTGGGGTTGTTGTAAGCTGTCAATGACGATTTTCCGATGTCGAGCCACTTACAAAGCTCTTCCGCGTCGCGCGCGTCACATCGCCAGAATTCGGTGTGAGAATACCCCTTCACCTCTTCCTCCCATTTCGCAGCCTACACGGGGGCGCCCGCGAGTTCGAAAAAGGCGATGCACTTTCAATTGTTCTTTTTGTGTTAGCTATCGATCGTTTTGGTATAGAAATCGTTTTCATGACTTAATGAAGACTTTTAAAAGTTTGTCAATTTGGCTACGTTTCAATTTTTGAATGTGCCAATATATATAAGTTTTGTTACTTAGCTATTTTGCAGTCTTTAGATTTAGATGTCAACGTACCTGTAACAAAAATAAATTTACATTATTTTATTGTATTATTTTATAATAATAGTCTGGATTTAACAAATTATGTGAATTATAATATACTAGCTGTGCTCGCGACTTCGTCCGGGTGGAATAGTTATTTTTTTATCATATAAACTTTCATCCCCTATTTTATCCCCTTGGGGGTAGAATTTATCAAAATCCTTTCTTAGCGGATGCTTACGTCATAACATCTACCTGTATGCCAAATTTCAGCCCGATCCGTCTAGTGGTTTGGGCTGTGCGTTGATAGATCACTATGTCAGTCGGTCACCTTTGAGTTATATATATTTAGATTATTCTTTAATACATATTTTTTGTGTATCTTGAACCGTTTTCACGGCGCACGCAACGGAAGGCTTCAAAGATGAAATAATTTCTCCCGTTTTTTACACATTTACCACTATATCTTTGCTCCTATTGGTCGTAGCGTGATGTTATATAGCCTATAGCCTTCCTCGATAACTGGACTATCCAACACAAAAAGAATTATTCAATTCGAACCAGTAGTTTCGGAGATTAGCGCGTTCAAACAAACAAACAAACAAACAAACAAACAAACTCTTCAGCTTTATAATATTAGTATAGACTAGCTGACACGCGTAACTTTGTCTGCGTAACTTTAACCGTTTACGCAGCGCACGCAACGGAAGATCTCAAAAATCATTTTTTTCCCGTTTTCGCAAAATTTTTTTTGATGCTTCGCTCTTATTAGCCGTAGTGTGATATTATATAGCCTTCCTCGATAAATGGGCTATCCAACTCTAAAATAATTTTCAAACTTTGTTCAGTAGATCCAGAGATTACCCCCTACAACCTCACAAACTCACGAACTTTATAATATTATTATAGTTAAAATGTATTTCAGGTATTGGTCTTCTTTTCTAAGTACAATCGGTTATCGCTCGTGCAAAGATATTTATCTTAAATTCGTTCAGATAATATCTAATATGTATTTATATCTGTAAATAGTATAATTCTCTTTTAGGGCTATATTTTTTTTGTATTAAGCATGAGATGAATTATGTGTATTATGACTGTGTATGTGTATATGTGTAAATGTGCAATCTGGTATAGATTTGCAATTCTGTGTGTTCACCAATTCTCAGTGGCCTCCTGCGTATATTTATTATTAAGGTGGTGGTGGCAGACACAAAGCTCTCGGCCCCAGTGACACTATAGCAACTTGTGAAGCTGTTTATAAGTCTATACAACTATCTTGCCACTTGCTTAGAGAAACTATATAACACCATCGGCTACGACGAGGTAGGATTAAAACCCTTAAGTTGGGTTACCTAAGGCCGTCTAGGCATTAAAAGGTATTTTTTTTTAGATATTTATAAACATGCATGTTTAGCTTATTGGACCTAAGTATATAGATACTATGAAACAAAAGTGGTGATAGAGGTAAGTAATGTTTTGGAGTGGCTAACTGCTACTTTGCATGAATACTTAATAGAAATTTTCATCACACTTACGTTGCACATGATTCCGCCCACGGGCTTTTGTCTTATTAGTAATATGAGGGCGGCCGAACCTCAAAAAAAAAACGCAATATATTTCGTTGAATTACTAGTCATGAACATCTTTATAAATTTGTTTTCGAAGTTGTTGTTCATTATTTTATGATTTAGTTTATTATTCTAGGAAAAATGTTTGGTGTATATTTAATAAACTATAGTGCCTCGGAGAGCACGTTGAGCTATCGGTCCCGGTTTCACTATACCAACTTGTGAAACTGTTTATAGATGGGTTATTGAGTCTATTCAAAACATCCCGACGAGCATGCTACTTGTTCGGTGTCATACCATCAGCTTCGACGAGGTGGGATTAAAACCCCTCCGCTGGGTACCCTGGGGCCATCTAGGTGGTCTCGGGCGTCGTAAGGCACCCGTGATGATATGTATGTTAATTAACATTTTAATGAACATATTAGTAACATTGGGACCAACAGCTTTACTAATTTGAGTCTTAATTTAGTAAAGCTGTTAATATAACCCTCGGATTATATGGAATATAAAAACTACCTCTGTGATCTAAAGGTTAAACATTTGGTGTTGTTACCGGAGGTCGTGAATTGGATTCTCGTTCATGACATATATTATTATGTAATATGTAAATTTTTCACTTAATATTATTATTGGTCCGGGGTAATTTAAAATATAATATGTAGTAGTAACGTGGTTTCTGATGCACATAGTACAAGCCTAGAGTTTACTAGCAACTATATGTGTCAATTAATACTCGTATGATTAAAAATTAGAGTTAAATAACCTTCTGTAAACAAATATCTAATACATTAAAATAATTAGATAGTTCATTCAAGCGTATTATTACCAACTGAAATGTCTAATAAATTTATGATTATTATGTTTAGAGGTAACTATTGAAGCGTTTAGGTATTACACACAGTAAATATATATACTATATATGTACATAAAACTTTACGCAATAAAAGAACGTGCAAGAGGAATTCCAGTAAAGTATTTCCAATATATTTTTTAAAAGTTCTTGGACTTTTAAGTTGCATCGTCGAAACTTTTATAGAAAGCTTTTCCAATGCTGTACTGAAATAATGTTACAGTATTGGCTTTTTAAAGACCAATACGTTTTTGTGACAAGTCCGTAACGTTTCTTTCACACCCACTAGTCTCCCTTATATGATGGATCGAGTAGCTGGAACCCATGGGGATCAGAGACTGCATTATGTGAGTTTTTTAAATTCAAATTTATATCAAAACAAAAATCTAACTAACGCCTGCGTATTCTAGTGGTTACGTCAATGACGTAGTGTCCGTAGGTCGTGGGTTCCACTCTTACATACAGTATAAAAAAGTTGTTTTTCTACACAATTTAACGCAGTTGAAAAATTGTGTTTTTTAATAAATATTATACAGCAAATAAAATACAAATAATAAAAAGCTTTTAAGTAAAAATTAAATTATAGTTATGAGATTAATTTATTTCAATAATAAAATCACCTTAATGAAGAAATCATGTTGCGGTTTAAATATAAACCGAAAATAATATTTTCGTTAAATTTAAATATCCAAAACGAGTGATGTCCATTTAATTTTGTACCAATATAAAATTCATTAGCATTGGAAGTAACATTGATGCACTTAATAATTCATATATTTAAATCGTTAATGCATATAAAGGAAATTATGCAACTGTTTCAGGGGTCTAGTGAAAATGTTTTTCATTGATTACAAGAAGTGTCGGCTAAGGTATAACTGTATTCGGACATTATAATCGGTCGCGGTCGGTTGGTCACTACATTGTATATAATATTAGCTAAGTAATGCTATTCTTATTATTAGTATAGCTATAGAAACTACTTAAGTGTACTTAGCGGTGTATCGGTGCTAATACGCACGCGATCTTTGTCTTGACCACGTGGTCGTTTTACAAGCTACTGGCACGCCAATCTAAATTGGAGGTGGCCAATGTAACTTAAATAGGTATTTACATATAAAATTTAAAAAAAAAAATGTTTTGCGGCTAGATGCAATGATAACCATGAGGAATGAAGTTTGTGGGAGTTGTAGACAAATTTAAATTACCGGTATCTTTAGCACGCCTTTATTTTATTTTGTCTGCCTCCGTAGACAAGTGGTTGCGCCTTTGGCGTTGTCGTGGGTTGTACCCATGTTAAAAAAAAAAAAGTTTTTTTTTTTGTACAGTTTGTCATGCCAGACCATGACATGTGTTTAATAAAACATAATGAGTATCAATATCGTTGTTTCTGATACTCTTAGATCTTAGTTTGGAACCAAGGCGTCTAATGTCCTTCCCTTTATATTATTATTATACATGGTCACTTTGAAAGGATGTACTTTGGGCTAATATGGGGTTCTACTAATCAATACGAACAACTTTTCCCATGGAACCATGTGCCGCAAATGAAAAAAAATATTGCCTTCTCCATACAAACTAGTAATGTTAAAATAACCAATTTGTATGGGAAAGCCAACATTTTTTTTCATTCGCGACACATGGTTCCATGGGAAAAGTTGTTCGATTTGATCAGCAGAACCTCATATTAGCCCAAAGTACATCCTTTCAAATTCACCCTGTATATACATTTTGTTAACTAGTTATTCATTAACTAATTATTAAAAGAACATAATGTTTATTGTAGTGTAAATATAAATTAAAGTGTTTTTTTTTTATAAAACAATATTTGAGATTTTAGTACATAAGTGAAAAGAGATATTAAATTATAAAACAAAAATATATTTGGTATCAGAAATAAAGGCTTATTATAACAAGCCTTAATAAAATTAGCGTTTTCATATATATAATTTTTATATCATTAATATATTATATTTATAAATTTGCATTTAATATATTATATGAGTCTACACCGAAGAAGTGGCTAGCTCATGGCGATGTTTTAGATAGACTCAATAACCCATCTATAAACAGTTTCACAAGTTGGTAGAGTGAAACTGGGAACGAAAGCTTAACGTGCTCTCCGAGGCACTATAGTGGTGTGGTTAAACAAATGTAAATAGTTTTTTAGATACACACTGCAGAGAAACTCATTGGTACACACCAGGATTTGAACCTGGGACCTAAGTGTTTTCAAGTCTAACCAACTTGCCACCACGTACATAATAAATATTTAAATAAAATAGTTTATAAAACAAGTAAAAAATAATATTTCTCCATAACTTTTTAGGCTTCTTAAATCGTATATCATATCTTAAAGATATATTTACTCTAAGATACAGATCTTACATTTTATATTTTATATATATATATATATGTGTTTACACTAACCTAATATTGTTCAGTATTTATTAACCTAACAATATATTGATTTAATTATATCAAAGTCTTTGTCCTGTGAGTTAGCGTGATTCGGTCGGTTAATTCTTTAAAGAAATTTCCCCATGTTTTCTGTGATTGTTCTACGAACTATTAATTTATTAAACAAAAGTAATTGAGGTAAACAAACTCTGTAGAATGAGACTACGATGCAATAAAAACTTCAATCAGGAAGCCAATATACCTACTTGTGTATATTTTATACAACACTATTAGACCACACAAAGAGTTTTATGCAATAAATTTTTAATAACTATGTAGGTAAGTATTTAATTAATTAAACAATCTATAATGTAACGTAATTAAACTTCACTATATTATGTATAGAGTTATTTTTATGTTATATAATATAAAAAATATTAAAATAAATTGTTTTCTTCTGAGTTCTTTCTGATGAAGATTTTCTTTGCTACAGGTTACAATTCCATCATCTGATTCTGACAAAATTGGAATAGGATCAACTTTGAAATGGCCAAATAGGGTAAAAGTTTGATTTCAGAAATTAATTATTAATAGTTATTATTATTATTTATTAATAAATAACTAAATAAAAAAACCTATAAAACAATCCCTAAAAATGTGAATATTAAAATATAATCAATATGTTAAGGATTTCTTTAATTTTATTATTATAATCTCTAAAAATATGGATATAATAATATAAACATACATACATACATATCATCACGGGTTCTTTACGGCGCCCGAGACCGCCTAGACAGCCCCAGGGTACCCAGCGGAGGGGTTTTAATCCCACCTCGTCGTAGCCGATAGTATGAGTCTACAACGAACAAGTGGCTAGCTCGTCCCGATGTTTTGGATAGACTCAATTACCCATCTATAAACAGTTTCACAAGTTGTTATAGTGAAACCGGGAACGACAGCTTAACGTGCTCTCCGAGGCACTATAGTGGTGTTGTCAAACAAATGTACATATTTTTTTTTATTAAAAACTCATTGGTACACACCGGGATTCAAACCAGGGACCTAAGTGTTTTTAAGCCCAAGGTCTAACCAACTCGGCCACCACGTATATATATCCTAACCACATTATTATGGAATTGTTTTTTGGGTCAGTTTTTTAAAGATACTCGTACCTACTCGTATATTAAAAAGTGATAGATAATTTTGATGTTACGTAATTTTTTATCAAGAAACTAAGAGTAAGTTTTTTCAATAATTATATCACAATATTAGTTAATTCGGTATGTAGGCTTCATACCGTGTAACAATCGACATTTCAGGTAGATAAGCTATCTGCGCAGTTTCCGGAGCTCAGGGCACGATAGAGATGGACATCTCTCCGCGTGTCAGCAGTTTAGTTGGAATATGAATGGCATGTTAATACAGGTAGTTGTTATAATAAATTATTGAACATAATAGTAGTGTCTGCATTTACTTGTTTTATGTTTTTTTTTCTCCATACAACGTTTGTCAAACTTAAGCAAAGAACAATTAATTGTTATATATTTAAGATGGGTAAATATTATATTAGCTCTAAATAAATAAAAAACATTAAAATTATTTTGTTAAAAATAGATTTGCCTGGCCTTGATGGCCTCAGTATGGTATCTAAACACCTCGTCGTGGTGTTTAGATAACGTAGTGGGGCTCATTAACAGTTTTATAAGTTGGTATAGTGAAACTGGGACCGACAGCTTAACAGCTTAACATACATTTTTTTATTAAATACTAATTGGTAAATACATATAACGAGGATCCAAAAAACTGCAGTGTTTTTAAGTATGGATCTAACCAACTCGGCCACCACGTATATAAAAAAATATTTCAAAGTCTTATATGTTTATATACATGATTTGAGTCAGTTATAAATTTATAATTAATATAATTTATTAATTAAATCAACCTTCCAATAAATCCGTCAAGTAACGCAGTCAGTGTGCAACGGTGGAATCAATTATATGTTACAAAGTTGCTTTTCTAACTAGTACCGGTTCTCGCGATATTAATTATAATTAAATTATAAATAGTGAAAAAATAACTCAATAGCTTCGTAAACAATGCAAGAGTGGTAAACGACCTCGTGTTAATATCGTGATATTACGCGAATTAACATTCAATGTGTATTTATATCATTTTATAGTAATTAATAATAAAATTATACCTTTCTTGTCTGTTTTTATTGTATCTATGTATATAAGAATAATTATATAGGTAAGTAACCTTACAATTTCTACAACTTTTTCTCGGCATGGCTTCTCTCTAGGGTAAGATGACAAACTTGTTTTTAAATGACTATAATCAGAGTATTTTTTTTGTTTAAAGTAGGTACTAAATTAGACAAACCTAATTTATTTTTTACCTAATTTAGTACCAGTACTAGTACTTTAAAGTTTTATTTATATTTTTGTACCATCACGGGTGCTCGATATCGCCTAGTCAGTTTTAGGGTTCTTGGTGGATGGGTTCTATTCTTACCTCGGAACAGCCGATAGTCTTCCGAGTATACATTGAATGAGTGGCAAGCTCGTCGCGGTGTTTATATAAACTTTATATAAAAAAAAAATTGTGATAAATTCAAATATATATTACTTAAAGAATTAAATAAATTTAATCAAAAAAAAAAATATACCTGCACCAATAAAATATATAATAAGACTTATACAAAACAAAACACCTACTTAAAAAAAAAAAAACATATATTTACATATCCAACGCGTCCAAACTCTGTCGAGGGCCGAATATTTAAAATATCTGTGATAGTTTTTTTAATATGTAATACCTACATATCACACATATTGTACTGATCATAAATCAAACTCTAAGCTTGTACTATGTCTACCAAAAGCAACGATACTAAAACATATTATATTTTATAAACACGTGACCATAGAAAACTTACTAATATAAACAGAAAAACCTACTAATATTGTTTTGGCATGAATGGGAATTAACTTATAACTAATTAACCCACGGACACCGAGTACAACGCCAAAATCGCAACCACTAGACCAGAAGACGACAAAGATAATTTATTTTTCAGATACTATAATAATGATTTATAAGATTAATTTATTATTTGAGCAGCGGTAGAGCTTTTCCATAATTTCATCTTATCGTCGCAGATAGCATTTCGAGTTTTAATATAAGTAAAAAATATCAAAAGAAGATGCCTTGCCCTAGATACGGCGCCGCATTATGAAAAATGGCAGAACAATGGCATATCAAAAACTGTTTTTTACCAATGTCGTTATATTATATTTTATTTATTAGTTTAAGGGCTGATTTTTCAATCGTGACTTTAAAAAAAAAATAGAATAAAATTAAGTTAAAAGCCTCCATTATAGTCATGTTTGACTATTACAGATAACTTTATGGAGAATAAATAAATTTAACAGTTCTTCATACAAGTTAACTGTAGAATAACTTTATCTAACGATTGAAAAATCAGCTCTAATAGTCAAACATGACTATAATGGAGGCTTTTAATATAATTTTATTCTTTTTTTGTAAAAAGTCACAATTATTGTTATTTTTTTGGATGTTACGGGTGCCTTAAATTACGTGGCTTCATAATTTAAGACACCGCAGGCGTAATAATTTTCATATTCCAATAGTATTTATTAAAGCAATACCTACTAAAGAACTGAAGCCTAATGAATAAGTCGGCACAAACGAGTATTGACTCTATGCCATTAAAAACAAAAATAGACTAATGCTTTAGTTACATACAATACCTATTCTGCGTAGTTTTATGAGCTAATAGCTATACTGGAATAATGTAAAACTATAACTTATTCATACAGCGATGCTCTACTTTAAAATGCATATTTTAAAATATAATAGCTCTCAATTGTCTAGAGCGTGTGAAATATATAACGCGAATATAATAAAAAGTTGATCTTTAAGTTTTTGTATAACATATACGAGTAGGTATGAGGGAACAACTGCACGTTTCACTGGTTACTGTGAGCATTGGTTTTGTTATATTTATTGGATTAATCAATCGAGTATCTAACGGAATACTACTATTTTTCTAATTTAATTTTTTTACGGCAGTTTTCTGGCTGAATTAGTGATAAGAAATAAGGTTCAAAATCGTAAATCTAGTAGGCCGCTGCGGTTTAATATTTCTCTATTATATTCAATTTAAAATATTTGGAGTTATTATAATAAAATATAAACCCACATCTTTTTAGTAAAATATTTGTGTTTTTATTTGGCATATTATTATTTTCACTTTAAAAGGCACTGTCTTTGGATTTTTTTTCGATCGTCCGAAGTAATTTTAATTACGTTTTGTTTCCCACACAAATACCAGTTTTGATCCCACCTCGTCGTAGCCGATGGTGTGAGTCTACACCGAACAAGTGGCTAGCTCGTCGCGATGTTTTGAATAGACTCAATAACCTATCTATAAACAGTATCACAAGTTGGTATAGTGAAACCAGGACCGACAGCTTAACGTGCTCTCCGAGGCACTATAGTGGTTAAACAAACAAATGTACATATTTTTTTTAATTAAAAACTCAATGATAAACACCGGGATTCGAACCAGGGACCTAAGTGTTTTTAAGTCCAAGGTCTAACCAACTAGGCCACCACGTATACGAATCGTCAGATAAAGTTGTTATTTATTTGTGAAACTTAATTGGTAACATTTGTTAAAAAATATATTTTTATAATATCTGTTTGTTTTTCGAATTAATAAAATACATAAATAAATTACATAACTTTAATTAATTTAATTATTCTCTACACCAAATTATCTGGTAAATAAATCTATAACGCATTGATTTGTCTTTATACACCAATTATACCTTTAATTTAGACATATCTGATGTAAAGAATATTTATTATAATAATTAAATAAAAATACTCAGAAGATAAAATAAAATGATATATATTCTGTGTTCAGACAATGGCATGACAAAAATCTTATAATATGGCAAAATTCTTAAAATAACAAGCCGAAATATGTTTAATTTAATTTTATATTGCTTTTATATGGGTAGCTTTTATTTTATTATATTGTACCAATAATCTTTTAATAAAAAAAAAATGTACAATTGTTTGACAACACAACACAACTATAATTAGTACACACTAATAAACAGTTTCACTAATTGTTCTTTCCGATGAGTACTCTAATACCATTTGGGCGGTCTTTGGCGCGCCGTAGGGCACCCGCGATGATATATAAATATATATATATTATGATAATTACATTAAAAGAAAAATGATAATAAAAAATATAACACAAATAAAAGCAATATAATATATAACCCTGCGCTAGGTACCCTAACCCAGATTTTCTAGGCTTATACTATGTGTACCAGAAACCATGATACTACCTAATATATTATATTTTATAAACACCCAGATTATGGCAAGGTGTTTATTAAATCGTACTAAAATTTTGGGAATTGCCATTTGTGAGAATTGTACTCACCACCCATCCAATACAATGCCAATGGCTCCTTTCCAATACAATGCCAATGGCTAAACCAGTTGTCCAGGGTGGTGCTAGGCAGCTTGGTAAAATAGATGGGCATAAATATAATAAAATAACCATAAAAATAAAAATTAAATAACCTTTAATTATAAAATCATAAAAAATGTAAAGCCAAGTTAAAATTAATATTCAAAATTTTCATGTAATTAAATATTAACGAGCCCATAAACGATATTGATTTGTTTCCAATAATATTAGGCAGTAATTTTTAATTAAGTATAATTTTATTAATATGTACTATATAATAATGTATTTTATAAGTAATATCATCATATATGTAAATCACTGCTACCTTGAGGCACCCGAGAGGTACCTACTACGACATTATTGTGAATAATATTATATAACTACATATATATATCTTCACGGGTGCTTTACGGCGCCCGAGACCGCCTAGACGACCCCCGGGTACCCAGCGGAGGGGTTTTAATCCCACCTCGTCGTAGCCAATGGTATGAGTCTACACCGAACAAGTGGCTAGCTCGTCGCGATGTTTTAAATAGACTCAATAACCCATCTATAAACAGTTTCACAAGTTGGTATAGTGAAACCGGGACCGACAGCTTAACGTGCTCTCCGAGGCACTATAGTGGTGTTGTCAAACAAATGTACATACATTTTTAAATGAAAACTCATTGGTACACACCGGGATTCGAACCAGGGACCTAAGTGTTTTTAAGTCTAAGGTCTAACCAACTCGGCCACCACGTATATATATTATATATCTAAGTAGTATATATACAAACTAATAATATATAATACCTTTCCATTAAAAAATATATATAGTTTATTTAGCAAATAATTCAAAGAAATGCTAACCCAAATTCCTAGCGACGAAAAGATAGCTCATATGAGTATATTACCATTTCATGTGTTATTCATACATTACCAAATACTCATGAATACGAAACACAATAATACATCATCAAGACAGTTACGACATCGCAACTGATAATCGTACGTACAATATATATTTCACAAAAATACTTATGGCAATATTATTTCAATTGCCTGAATTAAATTTAATGTACATAATATTCAGGATGCCTAACGGCGACGGATTTACAGATTTGCAGGAAGGCTATTGAAATCCAACTTCCAGTAGATTATTACAATTTTACAGCGTCTACCGACGCCTAGCAAACAGTCATATTACTCCCGCAACCAAATATATATTTATGTATAAATATATGTTTATGTGGACCTATATATTTATATATTTAGATAATATATAAATATCTTTTCAATTTCTGTAACATATAAGAAAAAAATGACCATAAATCTACCGCGCTGGTCAACTCAGCCTCCTGGAAAATGTGCCACGGCCTTACGATGAGATCACGGACCCAGCGGAGGGGTTTTATTTCCACCTCGTCGCAGATGTTGGTATTCTGAGTCTACACCGAAGAAGTGGTGAGCTCTGCGTTGCATTTTTTTTACAGAGATTTATGATAAGTAAAAAAAGTTATTAACACTTATTGTTAATTTTATATACTTTAATATACTTTCTTTTTCCCTAAGCAAATTCTAATTGTTTAGGGATATTATTCAATAAATGTAATGGAATGCGGAATGGCAACTAGTATTATTATATGAAAAAAAAAGTCTAGAGAAACAAAATCATCGGCATCAAAATCTCTTGCAAAATATCTAACCTAAAAATAAAAAGTTTTATTAACATAATACATTAACCTCCTCCATAATAGATAACCACGTAACTTGATGTGGCAGCGAAAACGAATGAAATATACCCTTCAAAATAATCCAATAACTTCATAAAAGTAAAACCAATAATGGGTTCATTATGAGAGAAATTCAGCAGCGGCCGTCAGCGAGTTACACAAATTACAAACCGCGTTGGTTTGCGACCCAAACGTGTCGATGTTTGCCCCCACTCCCTTCTCGTGAACGGTTAATTGCCAAAACAATTAAACCATTTATCAACAATACGAATTTTAAGTGTCCGATTTCAGTAGATGTCGCCTAGCCGCACCCTTTTGTCCCTAATTATTTTAGGACACATAACAATTTTTATGTTACTGTATAACTAAATTATGAACTTACTTGCTTTTCAAAGGACATTGGTCTCCTAAAAATTTGGGTAATATATAATAATAATAATATGAAGTATATCCATACCCATATCGCCCCGCCACATTCTGTTTCACCAAATTTTTTAACCTTCGCTGATTGGAGGAGAGAGCTAATAACGGAAATCGTTATTATGACAATCTTACGTTCACGTTATAAGAAACAGAATATGGCCGCTGTTCTGTTTCTTACAACGTGAACGTTAGATTGTCAAAATAACGAATTCCGTTATTAGCGAGCTCTCCTCTAATTAGCGAAGGTTAAAAAACTGCTCTGAATAGAGGAGAGCGTCGTTTTTTTGACAATCTAACGATCGCGATATAAGAAACAGAATGTGGCCGCTGGTCACAAACAAAGCTCTAGGCTATTACTATGTGTACCAGAAACAACGATATAATACATATTATATTTTTATATACACACAGACGATTATAAACTGTACAGAAAAACGTTTTTTTTTTGCCATGGGTGGGAATCGAACCCACGACCTCCGGATACAACGCCAAAGGCGCGACGCGCCCACTAGTCTACGGGGGCGAATTGGCACAATAATATATAATTTCTTTAAAATATTTTATATTAAATAGGTACTTTTATTTTATTTTTAGCAATTGTTCAGTTCCTCTTTTGTATTGTGGCTATAAAAAGGTACAATATAAAAAGCTTTTATCTTTTGTAACAAAATTAATTATATATTAATAAAAACCGCCGAAACTAATATACCTACTTGCTTTATAGTACCCAAACAATTGTTTCTAATAATTATTTTCCCCTGATTTTCAATTAAAGTTACCAAGAGCGTGATTCTGGAGACCTAAGACACAGGTTTTTTACCTTATTCCCACAAATGTTTTATTAACGACTTTTTTAAATTGTTAATTATTTCGTGCGAAATAAATATTTAATTATTATTTCATAAAGATATATTTTGTCGACTACGCCAGTCTTCGTCTTGATATGGATTATACTTTTACTTATAATAAAATAAAGGTTTATATTTTTATTTTTAGTGTAGATGTATGTGATATTGTTACATACATACATATACATATCATCACGGGTGCCTTACGGTGCCCGAGACCGCCTTGACGGCCCCAGGGTACCCAGCGGAGGGGTTTTAATCCCATCTCGTCGTAGCTCGTGTGATATTGATAATGTGCAAAAAGTATTTTTTTAATCTTAATTAATATTGATAACTTTATTATAAACAAAATAAGATTTTCATCCTTACTTTATTATATTTAAATAATATTATTATTAAAACTATATCCACAGTATTTCGAATAGTTGGTTAAACTCAATAAAAGTTACCACGCTAACTTTCACTTTCGATTTGTTTGAACCAGAGCGATATAATTGGTGACAGGTCGGGAAAAGTGCGGGTTAAACGCGACCATGCGGCCGGCCAAAAACATGTGGTATCGCCTCTTTAATCGTTGGCTCAGTTACTCTGAGGGACGTTATAGTAAAGCCTTTAGTTAAATTAAAAAGTAACTACTTATTGAATAATAAATATTAAGCCATTACATAGTTGCGTATCAACCTCAAATTTTGAATTAGCTATATTAGCATTATTTTTTTTTAGATTTTTTTTTTAAATACTTTTTTTTGTTTATATTAAATAACATAACTACTATGATAAATTAAGCCTGAGCATAGTTTTAATTATTTAAACGGGCCTAAAATTATGGAATACAGTTTTTAACTATTTTGGTTAAGTCAGGGGCAATACTAATACTAATAAATACTAATATTATGTGTAGTTTAATAAGTTAATAAAATTATTACTTAAACTGTAATTTCTCATTTTAAATGTGATTATTTTTGGTCAATAAAGTTATTATTATTAATAAATCCTATTAATTAAATGAGCCTTCAAAAATAGCACCTGAAGTAAGTGTATCTCTGACTACTAACTAGCCTAATTTGTAGCGCGTTTTTGTAGTGGGCCGGTAGAATCATGACAATGACATCGCGGCAGGGGGCGCCTCTCGCATTCAGTTCAAACACCTATCAACTTTGCGATGACGACAAATGCGTCAGTTTCATACATTTTTTGTTACTTTTATTTTTGTGATAGAAACGATTGGATAGCGTTTGTTTGTTGTAGTGAAGTGTAAATGTTTTTTTTTTATAATAACACAACTCTGACTGTTGGCTAGAAGATTTTAAAGTCCAATGTTATATTGGGATAATATTTGCCACTATAAGAAATAAAGCGTCATTTATACTTTGTTTAGTATAAATGACGCTTTATTTCTTGCGAGTTTATTTATTTAGTGCGAGTGAGAAGTGCAAGTGCATTGTCATAGTTTTTAATAATTATTTGACACCCATGCGGAGCTTTACAGTTTTTAGGTCCACGGTTCAAACCTTGGTGTACCAATGAGTGTCTTTATCACATGTTTGACAACACCACTATTATTATAGCGCCTCGGATAACATGTTAAGCTGTAGGTCCCAGTTTTACTATACCAACTATCACTATAGTCTATCACAAAGATCGTGACGAGATGATCACTGATTAGGTATTGACTAAGAATTCTATAAGCTATGACGAGGTCATAATAAAACAGAACCTCACTGCCTGCTTGAAACTGCCATGCAGTCTTTTCGGCCGTATGGCCCCGGTGATAGTACTTTTTTTTATAGATCACCTAATTTATTGTATGCTGAAGTGTCTTTGCGCAGTTGGTTACAAAACTAGATTATTACGGAAAATTTGTCACTTAATAGTGCAAGCTCCGAAATAACTGCTTTACTTAGCCTCTATCAACAGGCTTCACAAGAGTCGATTTAATTAAAATGCCTTTAATAAAGATTAGATCATGGTATGGCCGTCACGGGTTTCCGAAACTACAGTAACGCAATTATAATACTTGTTCTATCCACATGTTGCCTTCGCCCGGCGCAAATTCAACTAGGAATTTAGGGAACGTTAGCTCATTGGTCTATGCTACCTTATAAATAATACCATTACGGGTGCCTTTATAGCTCCCGAGAACCGTTTAAACGGCCCTCATTTTGTCGATGATTTTCAGAGGCAATACCTTACAAAAGCGAGCTTCTTACGGTGTTTATGATGGTATAGCCTCGTTGTATTAAGCGTCCCATCCCAGGTCCTGCCTGTTGCCATCAGTTCAGCTCCGCAGTGACTTAACCACTAGGCTGGTGCCGATTTTGACTTATACTTCTTTGTTTGTATATATATATAAGTCAACAAGATCTTAACAGTTTCAAAGTAAATCAGACCAGTAGTTCTAGAAATATTTGTTTAAGTTAATTTTTTTATGGTGCCTAAAAAAGTTTCAAATAGAAAAGCGCAACTAGTGATAAAAGTTAATGAAATGTAAAGGGTTCATTTTAGCAAAACAATTAATTGTATTGGAATGGACAAACAACAAACGGACTATGAACTCTTGATTGTTGAACACGGTCTCAATAAAAATTGTGTTAATTTCCAATACAGTGATAATTCAATGTCCCTTCCAATCGGCTGGGTACTTAATGATGTAAAAGTTTCATCATTTATATATAACTGTGACTATAGCAGTAACTATATTAAATGAACGTCACCTTTTTTGATCTGATAAAGGTTGCTACCTAAATTAACAGAAATATTTTCAGCCGATGAGTTTTCATGAGTAGTAATAAACGGATACTATAAATTTTATTAACACAGGACAATTAATCGCGTTATTATTCCCGAAGGAACAGTTACTGTTATAATGAACTGAATTATTTTAAAATATAATATAATATTATTACAATGAAGCAATGAGGATTTGCATAAAAGCGAATTATAATAATACCTACCAAAAAAGTTTTATTATTATTTTATTGTCGTTTATTAATATAAAACTATTGATACTTTTTAAACATGCCACTTTACAATAATGGTATTATATTCAGTGTTCAACTTTGCTTCATACATATCTATAAGTAGGTACTCTATTTTATATGGATTTCCCTAGCCTTTATTGAGCCGGACAACCCAATTATAAATGGTAAAACACCTGTCTTAAATTTCCCTAATAATATTTTAAAAAACACATCGAGTTTACACAAAAAAAAAAAAATACCTATCAATTTATTTTCAAAGAAAAGCAATTGTACCAAATTTTAAGTCTGTACCTTTCTTTATCAAAATATTAACTTTTGTATGTATATTACCTCTTTAGGATTTTTTTTTTTAATGCCTTTTACTTGGAATCAACAACATAAAAGGAGGCTACTGTCAATATTTAACATTCCTAACTTATGACGAATATATCAGTCAGTCAGTCAATTAGCTGACACAAGCTCTTTTTGTACGTATACAGATTTGATTATTATGTTATCTACAAATAAGAACATCTTCTTAAAAATAATATATAAACCTAAGATAAACTTGTGGCTTAAACACCAGTCATAGAAATATTTGTGTGTCCGCACTTAACGGCGTGGGCAATAAAATGAAATCTATTCGGGTCAGTTGTTGTGAAAATATTGGTATAAATGAAATAACAACAGTTCTCGCCGTTGATTGCAGCTATAATTCACGCGGAAAAGCTGGTGTCATTGTATTCGATTCTGGACTTATGCCGGCGCTTGGATCGACACAACACTATTTTGTGTACAACCCTATTGATTGCACTGTAATATTTATTATAGACGCATGTTATTTTGAAGTGATTAGCTTTCTGTATTTGTATTCTAGATTAGTAATTGATAATAAAATTGCGTAGGTAGTTATACAAATATTTTTTAACAAAATTGTTAAAACTATTTAAAGAAAATGATCAATATAAATGAGTATTTAAAATAGTGTAAAGCTATTAACTCAAAAGCTATGTCGCTCGCCCATCAAAGTGGATTCAACTTAACCACTTTTCAACAGCGGCAGTCAAATATTGACTCTTGTTCGGTTCGCTAAAATGTAGGTAGGTGGTCTGAAAAATATTCGCCAAAATGAAATTATTACACTGAAATGTCGGGTCGCATGAAACCCGAACAAGTGTTCTACGGTATAGATCACAAATTAGTCTGAACGTGCTGAAATTAAATTGAATGAACGATTCCAATAGCGCAACACGAGTGATGTATTAATACTTTTATTGGTTTACAAATTAAAGATTATTTCCGCTCGTTTTATACTAGGGGCGCAGCAGGGCGTGTGTGAAAATTGCTTTGCGCGTTTTCAATGAAATGACCGACGTTCTCGGTCAAATATTTTTCATCACGTTTTATTCCATTCAACTAATCGACGGGATAAATGTTATTTATTATTAACGAACTTGTATTTTAATTTCCCTTTTTCGTAGTAACGCTTGTAGCCGGCATGAAAGCGGAAATAGCGAGCACGTACATAACGTTAAAACCTATCGAATCCCGCTAGCTTTTAAGACAAATATATGTTTGTTTTACATATAAACCTAATAGTTTACAACAGCTATCTCATACATATAAAATAACATGTTAGCATTAATATATACCATTTAGCATTTCTCAAAATAAATAATTAAGAAAAACATAAATTAACCATGGAGTCTACACTATAAACCGGTATTCATAAAAACTTATTGAGTCCTTGAAGAACACTTTAGTTGGAATGTTTTGTCTCTTTTTATTAGCAATAAAAATGATTATGCGTAAAAGAGAGATAACCTTCTATAACTCAAGTGTTCTTCAAGGCCTCAAAAAGTTTTTATGAATAAGGCCATAAGTTTCTACATATTTTTTCGTAACTGATAAGGATTAGAATGTATTATTTTAAAGGTCGAATGACAGCTGGTTTAACATTCTAGTGTTAGGAAATGAAAATCCCTTAATAAAGGAACCCTTGATGGGATTCACGTGCCTCTCCAGCTGTCTGTCTGCATCAAATACTTCAAGAACTTCTGGTTCGTTTTACTTTATATTTGGAAATGTTATAGCTCTTGTTGATCTTGGGGTTTGTAGCCAATCCTACACTGGATATTTTTTGTCACTGTGATAAAATTTTTATATTGTATTCTATGATGAAAATAATGAAACACGTATTTTTTCCTTTTAGTGTCGCCTATACAAAAACAAAGATAAATAATAAAAAAGATCTACAAATCACGTTAACTTTCATCCTAAACTCACGAATTAAAGCCTATCGTTTATCTAATTGTGTTTTACTTGTTAGATACGAAGATTTATTATGTATTAGTAGGAATAATTTTGAGCATATAGACGTTTGTTCATATATATATATATATATATTACCTACCTTTTTTATTTTAAAAGTGGGTTCTAAAAGTGATACTGGAGGCATCAAAAAAATATTATCATTGTTAAAAAAATACTCAGTATATCTTGGGAGCATATAGCAATTAGAAGTTCTGAGTGCTACAACCACAACAAAGTACATTTTAGATGCAGTTTCTAGCTAGCCTTTTCTACTAGTTCTGTCAAAGGTAAAAAAAATATTGTATATTTTTTTAGATTAAATACTCATTGGTGTATTTAATCTAAAAAAAATATGTAGATTTGTTTAACAACACCATTATAGTGCTTCGGAGCGCATGTTAAGCTATCAATCCCAGTTTCACTATGCCAACTTGTGAAACTGTATATAGATGGGTTATTGAGTCTATCCAAACATCGAGACGACCTAGCCACTTGTTCGGTGTAGACTTATACCATCGGCTACGGCGAGGCGGGATTACCCCTCCGCTGGGTACCCTGATGCCGTCTAGGCGGTCTCGGGCGCCGTAAGGCATACGTGATGATCCACAACTATCAAAGTTTTGCTCTTAAATTATTAAAAAATGTGTGTAATTAATATTAATAAAAGTTTAGTTACACCTGTCATTTTAATATTCAAATACCTAACCGAAATGTTGATTTAAAGGTTAAACCTTAGCCAGTAAAGTGCCTAAGATACGCATCGGGCCACTGGGCACTTATCTTGTTACACGTAATTGAGTCAAAACCCTGACCTCGGACCAAACCCTTGAGGTTGGTAAAGTGGAATTCGGTGAGCGATCCTATCCAAGCGTACCATTTGTGTATTCCATACTCAGCAGCTAGCAAACCAGCTCTGTAACATCCGAATACAATGTCGAACTTTTCAGTTGAACCTAATAAAATTGTTGGGCTGCAAAGGTAAAACTTTCAAATCACAGAACAATTTTTATTAAAAGGTTTAATATTGAAATCCAGTTGCAGCCCATTGTCTGCTGAATGTTAAAAAATGTAGAAACAAAAAATATTTTCAAACAAAAAGTTTTTTACAGAACTGAAATATCTAACGCTTTTTTATATTTAGATATTACCCTTAGTTCATTGAATTATTAAATAGACGCGACAGATTAAGTTTTTTATATAATTAAGTAAAGTTAGTCGTATGTTCCTGGGTCAATTAGTCGTTAATGATTTTTAGTGCCTTAATGACAAGTTTTGATATTTTACGTAAATACGTTAAATGAAAAAATGTGTACGTGAATACGTGGTGGCCAAGTTGGTTAGACCTTAGACTTAAAAACACTTAGGTCCCTGTTTCAAACCCCAGTGTATACACATGCGCTTTTAATCTAAATATGTATGTACATTTGTTTAACAACACCACTATAGTGCCTCGGAAAGCACGTTAAGTTGTCGGTTCCAGTTTCACTATACCAACTTATGAAATTGCTTGCTATTGACTTTATCTAAACATCTAGACGAGCTAAGACACCCGTGATGTTATTTATTTTTATGTATTTACGTTAAATGTATGGTAGACATTTGGCAACCCTTTTGTCATAAATGATGTAGTTGCATGAAAATATTATTTAAACAGTGTTAGTCACTGCTTAGAATATAGAAATGGAGGGTTGGTAAGTCAATTATAAAACTTTATAAACAACCAAACGGTGAAATACGTCGTTCATGAATAAGTTACGATTGTTGTCGTTGCGACAGACTTTAATGACATCGTCTTTAACAACTTAATCTAGCTGACTAATTTTGTTGTGAAAATAACCTTAAATATTTACGTTTTTAGAAAAACTTGGATGATTACGCGCACAACGCTAAGCTAAACTTTAATCGATATGATGTAATTCAAACCTGGTGACACAATTTGGTTAAAGTTTAGCTTAACACGACGGTTGTACGGCGTCTTACCAATTATAGGCTGCAATATGCGTATGACATATATTTAAATAATAAAAGAATTAAATCTTTTCTCTTTCATATCAATCTTTAAAGATATTTATGAAGAGATATGCGCAATGAAATACGTACTTGTGTTATTGTTAAAAAATGCTACCCAATCGAACTAGTATAATTAGGTGGTTAGCAAAAAAAGGAAGGGTAGGTAAAAACAGGATAGTTAAAAAAAGTATAATATTAACTTGAAATAAAAATAATTGATAGAATGAAATGGCAAGAAGTAAGGGGAAAATTAAATATAGAGTGCGTATTAATAATAGTCTTTAATATGCCAACACATTAAATTAGCGAAATTTTATTCCAATCATTTTGAAATTATAAAATTAAAAATAAATACCGAAGGGTAATATAATAGCTTTCAAGACCAATATAGTATAAAGAATCCGAAAGACAAATTAAAGTAGTTGCTAAGAAATGTGCAAATTTAATAAATAATAAAAGTATGACTGCAATAACGTAGACCATAAGCAGTTCTAAGTATTTTACTAAATTGGATAAGGTTATTGGATCTGATCAATTGCAACAAGTATTGTTTAGATCCTGTCCCACGTTGCAAGATAATAATAAAGGTCTATGACCTATTGTGTAAATTAAATAAAAAATCGCAATTTATAAAATATTCAATATTTTAGAATTAACATCTCGAAAACTACGTATAAGAAGTAGACATTTTATTTTTATTAATCGATTCGGAAAAAAGGGCCAAATTTTGGAGACTTGTAAGTAATAACATAACATTAATATTATTTATAAAATATATTTTTACAAATAATATTATTAGTTTACCAAACGGCAATGGAAGATTATTCTCAAATTAGTTAATCTTGATGGTGGAAAAGTTGACAGCGATATGACCACCGAAATTACCTATAACTTCACTATAATACTCCACTAAAACGAGAATAATGACGAAAAGCACATGTGAGAAAAATATTACAACTTTTTTATTTGTACTTTTTTTTAAAGACAATGCACATTTTCTTAACTTGCCTTTTATGAAGAAATATTACATCCTAAAATAGTTAAAGTAAATGGCATTAAATAAGTTCGATTAGTACATTTGTTCAAAAAGTTATACCTTATGAAACGCATATATATTCAGAATTATTAATTTCGAATCCACAATAAATAATATGCAATGTATGCAACGGTATAATAAATAATAACCAATAAATATGGCGACTCCATATTCTTACCCCGTGTGACAATCGAGGCTTTAACCTGTACATCCATTTGTTAGGCCAACAATAATTAATTTTCTACCACGAAAGTCTGTTTCACTTTATTTCAGTGTGGGTGCATTTGCAGGGTTGTCAGAAGGTCTTTACAAGAATAAAGGGACCCAAAATTTTCGGGTTTCCAAGGCTATTTCTCCACACAACGGGCTTTTAAAAAAACAAAGACAGAAAATGGATTATGAAGGATTCAGACAGATTTTTGCATATTGCAAGCTAGGTTTTCGGTTTTACCATTATATTTTCGAAATTCTAGCTTCAAGTTCGTAAGTGACTTTAGTTTCGGCGTAAAAGCTATCGTAATATGGATGTAGTCTCTATACTACTATGCATTATTGTCCTTACTTCGGTGTGTACTAACTAGTTTAATATGTAAAATATATAAAAAGAACATTTGTTTGACAAAAACACTATAGTGTTTCGGCTGTCAGTCCCAGTTTCAGTATACCAACTTGTGAACCTATTTATATAGATGAGTTATTGAGTATATTAAAACTCTGCGAGGAGCTGACTACTTGTTCGATGTAGACTCAGAATAACATCGGTTACGACGTGGTGGGAGTAAAACCCCACCGCTAGCACCCGGGATGACACTATACTATATGAAGAAATGAAAACAGCTAAATAAATTAAACTGTGATAGGAATTTATTAATAATAAAAATAATACAATTTTGTACACATGTCCGCGATCCTCGTCAAACATAAACTACAATACCAAATCAAGGCAACTTACGTCACCAAAAATTTAGAATTTACTACTTGTTTCACAACTAAATTAGCAAAATTCATTTTTTTTTTGGAATGAGAGTGAACCCTAGGTAACATAGTAGTTGTTATTGTACATCAACAGACGATTCGGGTGCAATATTACAAAACCCATAAAACATTCGTCGGGCACCAAACGGCTACCCAATGACGACTGTCAACTGAAAAAAGCAATATAGAGAATGCAATATAGTTGGCGAGATTATAGAGAAAAAAATCTCCAACTAAAATTGGAAAGCCACTTCAGTAAGCAATTTGCCATGCAACCAATTCATGTGCAATGTGCATTGATTCAACTATGACATAACGCACTCATATCTGTCTATCAAGGTATTTTTTTGAAACTAGGTGTACCTGCGGTTTTGCCCGCCGTTTAATTCTAAAGAAATCAAAAATAAAATGCCTATAAATGATTTTACTCGCTGATAACATAGCTTTCTACATGTGATTATTTAAAAAAAAACGATTAAGTAGTTTATCCGAAACATACAAAACAATTATTTTTTTCTCTTTATATTATTAGTATAGATATGCTGGAAAAGTAAGAGAGTAGAATTAAAGTTTTTTTTTTAATTACAAATAGAGATTTTATTACATACATATTATCTAGGCTTAATTATTGTTAAATAGCTTTTGCGAAAATCTAACCGGGATAGATGTTGTAAATATTCCTTATATATTATTAGTGTTAATTTTGACAGAATTTAAATAAAGTATTAGGTTGCCTTTCTATAAGAATTATGGTTAATACGTAGCGAGAGATGTATGTAAAACTTGTCACATAATCATTTTCAGCTCATAGTTTAGCTCATCTTAGCTCTTGTGGATTAACCAATCAAATTAAGTGAATCAATCTCATGACATCAGTCTACAACGTCAATTAAATTACGAAAATTTTCCACCTATCATATGCCTTGTTAGCTCATTTTAATCATATACACAGATAAATATTAAAAACATTGACATTAAACATATAAAGGATAGATTGACAAGTGTCAAAGTGCATAGACAATGACTGGAGCAATTAAGAGCTACGCCTAGCTACGAGGTGCGGAATTAAAAGCTAAAGTTCGTTGCTGACGAGTTTTGTGTCGAAATTGAAAGAAACTTGTTATCTCGTCGTTGCTATGATTCCAATTTCAAAAGCGTATCCGGTGCCTTGATTGGTTCTGCAAATCTATCAGAACGATCGTTCTCGATGTGTAAAAGGATAGATTATGAAGGAGATGATTATTGATGGACAAAGGTTGAGTGATGTTGAGCGACAACGTCTGGCGATATTTGAGTCTCGCGGCTCACAAGAAAACTACTTAGCTGCTCTTGTGGCATAAAAGTAAACCTTATTTCTTGTACATTAATATTTGTTAACGTTTTTTTGACTCAAAGATAAATCCAACCTGTTATGGTAAAAGTATTTAAAAATCGCGTCAGTCCACGACACATGAAAAATTACTGGATTAATAAGGGATATTTACAGGTTATGAATTCGGCATACTTTTATAGGAAGTAATAATTGTGGGCGAAGCAAAAGAAGAAATAAAATCGATTTTAATTTGGTAGTCTTTTAATACTTCACAAAAGACCTAGAGCCTGTAAAAATGCATAATACCACCACGGGTGCCTTTAAGTTTTTTATTTTGTATTAATTTAAAAATTGGCTAATAAGTGTATTAATTAGTTTTTCACATATTTGAAGTAATATCTAAATTAAATAAATAAATTAAGTTAAATTTTTTCATGTTTATCATTTCTTATTTATTTGATAAGTCTACACCGAAAAAGTGGCTAGCTCGTCGCGATGTTTTGAATAGACTCAATATCCCTTTTATAAACAGTTTCCCAAGTTGGTTGAGTAAAACGTGGCATTATAGTGGTGTTGTCAAACAAAAGTACATGTTTGTTTTTAATTAAAAACTCGTTGGGACACACCGGGATTCGAACCTAAGTGCTTTTAAGTCCAAGGTAACCCATTTTATATCCAAGGTAATATCTAAAATGTGAATTCCATTTTAAAGCGCTCACCACTTGTTAGGTGTAGACATAGACGAGAGAACAACTCGGCCCTCCACCTGGGGAGCTAAAGATCTGGTTTGGGGTACCTTCGTTATATTACGTACATTTTAAAGTACAATGTTTTAATATAATAGCTCAAGAAACGCTGGTTCGTAAGTTGGCTGGCACATAATTTATTACCGTCAGTAGAGTTAAGGTTCTTTTGTATTTATTATTAATCCCCTACACATAATAAAGGTCATGTAGGCAAACGTATAAATTTCATTAAGAATTCATACTAATTTCGTAAACTAGAAAAAACAAATAAAACAAACTTTTGTTTAGATTCCTTGAATAATGTCGTGGTAATAACAAGGTGTATTTAATAAAATATTAAGTTCAACTTAATAGAGTTTGCTCGAGCGAAGGCGTTCAAGTTACACAAAACTATTGCATATTTTAGTGGTACGCGCCATATGTAATCATTTATTTATATTTACATTTCCTTGTCGAGCCTCGCGATATTAACGGCATATAGTATGCAGTATACCTACCTACTGGTATCCACAAATATCTTACATTATTTATCTAATTATTCATTTACTCAAACGTCAAACTTTTACAAATAATGATAATCTTACTAATATAAATATATATATATATATATATCATCACGGATGCTTTAAAGCGCCCGAGACCGCCTAGACGGTCTTAGGGTATCCAGCGGAGGGGTTTTTAATCCCACCTCGTCTTAGCCGATGGTATGAGTCTACACCGAACAAGTAGCTAGCTCGTCGTGATTTTTGAATAGACAGTTTTACTATACACAAGTTGGTATAGTAAAACTGGGACCGACAGCTTAACGTGTGCTATAGTGGTATTGTTAAACAAATGTATATGCATTTTTGGATTAAAAACTCATTGGTACACATCGAGGTTTGAACCAGGGACCTAAGCGTTTTTAAGTCTAAGGTCTAGCCTACTCGGCACCACGATAATCTTACTAATGTTCATAAAATATATTGTTAGGATCTTACGAACTCTTTCATGCAAAAACTACTTACTGTACGGCTACTAATTGTGATTAAATTGTATATTTTGAATATTAGTAGTTATGAAATAATTCTTTTTTTTTAAATATATATTATTATAGGTATAGATTAACAAAATAGAACTATAAATGACAAAGCCCTATTACAGCCGCTATTTTTTTTATTTTATTTTTTATCTAATATTGTTTATACCTTTTCAGAAATATGACAATGCCCATTTATAGCTACTAGGTATTAATATTTTTTTATTAATGTTTTATTTACTTGACAAAACCCCTTTACAGTTGCTATTAATTTAATTTGTTGTATTTTACTGTTATTTGTTAAATTTATTATGTAGTTACTTTTCTTCTTTATATCTATTCTGATATTTGTTAAATTATGACAATTACTAAGTGTTCCAAAAGTGTACCTATGGTTGCAAATAAATGAATATGAATATGTATATTAGAATAACATATAAGCTATAATTTTTAAGATTAATACTAGCCTGATTGTATTTTAGATATTATTCTAAAAATAATTAATCTGTATATTGTTTGTAATAAAAAAAAATTTGGTGGGCTAACTTCGCTAGGCCGACCGACCTAGCGAAGTTCTCTAGGTTTTAATTAATCTAGTCATATTTCGGGTTTAGTCTGTGGGTTCAACGGTTTTCAGGAAAATACTGCACAGATTTATAGTCAAGATGGTAGTCTACTTTCAGGGTGTTGTTACGAAACCGACAATTGGTGGGAGAAATTTAAGGAAATTTAGGACGGTTTTTGCTTGTACCATGCTGGGAGCATGATCCACACAGAAGCAAAAACCGTCAAGTGACCTAGTCATGTTTCGGTTTTCTGTTGGTTCATCGGTATTCAGGAGATTACTGAAACGATTTCTTGTCGAGGTGGTAATCTCCTTTTAGGGTGCGGTTACGAAATGAGTGGTTGAAATGACAATAAGGCAGCGAGTATATTGAAATATACTCGTAACCCGACATAGTGGGAGCAATCATTGTTGTTTAAGAATAATTATTGATTGGCCCCATTCATGGACTTTATAGGTCTGCTTACCACTAAGTCACATGGTGCTCTAATAAAAAAACTGTT
Source organism: Monopis laevigella (assembly GCA_947458855.1). Lineage (NCBI taxonomy): Eukaryota > Metazoa > Arthropoda > Insecta > Lepidoptera > Tineidae > Monopis > Monopis laevigella. The sequence goes on from OX381576.1 coordinate 19,185,264, forward strand.
TAATTACAATGTATTGATAGGCTCTATTCATGGTCTCCGAAGGTCTTTTTAACATCACCGTATTTAAATACCGTGTTCTATCACCCATGTTCAAATGCCATGTTCCATCAGCGGTGTTCAAATGCCGTGTTTCATCAGCCGTGTTCAAATGCCATGCTTCATCAGCCGTGTTCTTTTAAAACAACCTATATAGCTTAGCTATTTTCTGATACGAAAAAACAACATAGGTGATATATAAATCAAGATATTCTTTCTGTCTGATGTTAGATTTGAGATTCGAGAAGACACGTTAACAATTCACCAGCCCGGCGCCAGTTCTCGCTTAGTTCCCACGGGATGAGTAGGCTTTATCCAAACATAGAGAAAAATACCAATTTATTCATTTTACTATGCATTACATTTATACCTATTTATACATTTTATTGATTGCCTTCATAGACTAGTGGTTGCGTTATTGCATTGTATCCGGAGGTCGTGGTTTCGATTCCCAATTATGACCACATAAGTTTCCCACTTATGACCAATATTACTAGCTGGTCCGCGCAACTTCCTCTGCGTAAGTAATTTTAACCGTTTAAGCAGCGTACGGTCTCATAAGGATTATTTTTTCCCCGTTTTTGGCAACATTTTTCATTGTTTCTCCGCTCCTATTGGTCGTAGCTATCTAACACTTTTTTTTTATTCGAACTAGTAGTTCCTGAAACTAGCGCGTTCAACCTAACAAACAAACAAACTCTTCAGCTTTATAATATTAGTATAGATTATAATAAACGGGTCAACGAGATATAACTTTAGTTTCTAGATTAGCTAATAAGGCGAACGGTAAAACGTTTCTTTTTATTGGAGCATGGCATGTGACTTTGTATCTACCCGATGGTAAGCAGATCTACAAAGTCCAAGAATGGGGCCGATCAATACATTGTTCTTTAACAATTTTAATCGCTCCCACTATGCCGGCTAAATGGTGCGGTTACGAAATGGGCGGCGACAAAGAAGTATTTGCATTGTGAGTCTAATTTAATATTCGCGCTAATTTATCATCAAATAAATCGCTTATTTCGTAACAGCTCCATAAAAGGGCTCTACCACCTCGAAAAGAAATCGGTGACGTAGTCTCCAGAACCGGTGAACCCACAGATTAAAATCGTAACATGACTAGGTCACTTGTCACAGGTCGGACTAGCGAAATTATGGATGCATTCCTCCCACCTAGACGTTACCGTGAATTGAATTTAATCATTGTTGCAAGTAGAGATTAATGGTTTTCTAATAACGTTGTTTCGATTAACGTTACAAATAGTAAATTCACAGTTGTTCAACAGAACGGCACTGTAAGGTGAGCCTTCGTTGTTGCGACGATATTTATAAAACTACCCGCACTATAAATAATGTTACCTTTAAATATATATAAATCATAATAATATATATATAATGTCCGCCTACGTAGACTAGTGGTTGCGTCTTTGGCGTTGTACCCGGAGGTCGTGGGTTCGATTGCCATTTGCACTCATGGGCATACTTAGGCAACATATTAGTACGTTTTTATGTACAGTTTCTCTCGGTCTGGGTGTATATATAATATGTAATATATTGTTGTTTCTGCTACACATAGTTCAAGAGCTTAGATCATATGTGTAAAATTGACCTACAAATTAAAAAAAAAACAACATAATTTTTCAAGGCTCTATGTTTTCACACTGGAAATGTTCAATCCTTGTTAGGAAATGCTTAAAAGGTGCAAATTAAAAAAAAAAAATTACGCCAATATTTGTTAAAATCAAATTATTTAGTTTAATCGTGAGTAGTATAAAATTAATGTGAAGTATGTTTTGGGCTTTAAGTCATTATAATATTATCTTTACATTATTGTAGAAGCTAAAAGGAGTAAAATACGTGTTCTATGATTTTACAAAGAATACAATTTGCCACTGGAAAGGAAACCACCCCTATGTATTTACGCGTGAACGCGCCGATACACAAATAGTTTTACTTTGAAACGTCCGAAGCTTACATTAACAGGAGATCCTGTATAATTATATGATGACGAGTGAGCCTGGATCAATGGATGACGGAAGCGTACCTAATGTGTGGAACGCATCCGATGACCACAAGTCGCGAGGGTGCCTCTACGCCGTTTTATCTTGAGAGCATTGGTATTGCATTTTGCATGATGCACCGCGAGAGAGAGAGCGGGACGTCCTCTAAATCTACATTTAAAGCGCATTGTAAGCAAAGGCATTATTAATGTATCAGTTTTAGTTGTCGGAGCAGGCGGCCCGCCAAGAGCCAGCCCGGTTATTCATGTATCATGCATACACCATTCATATTTGATTCCTTTTAATTCCAGGCGTCTTTCCAAACTTCCCCGTCGAAATACAGACTAATAAACCTATTTTTATAGTTGTTTATCGTGCTCAATATGTAATAGACAATTGGTTTATTTATTATGCTTTCTGACCGCGGAAAATAGATTATTTATGTAATTTTATTAGATTCATTTCGATACTTTAGCGTTCCGCTATTATAAACATGAAATATGGCTTATTAATGTAAACTGTAATATATTTTTTACGCGTTAACTTTACGTATAGGCTACTTATAAATAAATTATCTTTATAAACAATGTGAGAGTAAATTTATTATAATATTCTCTATTATTTTAATAAAATACAGAGTGGTAATATAATACAGAGTGGTAATATAATACTAGATATGTATTTAAGTAATTGAAAAAATAATAACAATAATATGTAGGACAATTGACACATATCGCTCTGGTCACAAACTAAACTCTAGGCTTGTACTATGTGTGCCAGAAACAACTATATAATACTATATATATTATATAATAATAATATATTTCTATACAAAAATAGCTAATTTGACATTTAACCAACAATTGATATCGCTGGAAAGAGTTCGAAGAAAAAGGATTAAAAAAAAACATTTAGAGGCAAGCACGCGAGTCGCACCATCAAAGCCGCTTTACAAAGGCTCGCACTCCACAATTTTCTCAAAAAACCACCGTTCGCGCGAACTACGCGCCCCCGAGTGCAATTGAAATGACTCGACCCGAACGTACATAAGTTATTAAAAAAAGTGCGCCTTTGCCGTAGGTTTTAATAAAAATAGGCGTCGCGCGCTACCCCGGCTTTGTGAGAACATCAGAGACTCGTAGTTTCATACTCTTACGAGTTACCTATGTTAATATCTCGGCTCCACTCGAAACTTCTTGCTGCTTCGGTGCTTCTCATGTGTTGACACTATACCTACTTGCGATTTGCAAAAGCATTTACCTAAATCTTTAGATAAATTATTTGTTTGCTTTAGTATAGTATTCCCTTAGCATTGTTGGTATTGACCGCCTCTGTAGACTAGTATTGCGTTTTGACCGTACCGGAGATCGTAGGTTCGATCCTCACGTTTATTGGTACGTTTTTCTATAGTTTGTAAGTGTTATTATAAAATATAATAAGTATTAATATAGTTGTTTCTGGTACACATAGTATATAAGCCTAGAGCTTATTTTATGACTTTATATTATCTTTCATATTATTATTATCAGAACGAGCTTAAATGGCCGTGTAGATTAGTAAGTATTTTAATTTTTATAATGTTTAAGACGCTACATGAAACTAATAAGTATCTTAAAAGAGATTGCCTTAGCTTATGTCCGAATAAATAGAGTTCCTCTTCCACGTGTAAATAAAGACGTGAAATTGCGCAGGCGACTGACCGGCTCTTAAAAAAATTACGCAAGTGCAAGTTTAAAAATCAATGAAAAAATGACAAAATAAAAACTATGAATTATAGCAGTTATAGTTGTTGAAATATGTAAATTTATTTAACGGCATTTTATGTTTTCGGTACTCGCCTCAATATATGGTAATAGTAGAATAAAATGTTACACTTATTGCTACAAACCAGAGATCAGACCAGGGAAATTTATGTTTTGAGTCACTGATCTAAACAATTGCCCAATTGTCAACCCCTTATGACTAGTATATATATATATATATATTAAATATATTATTTTTCCGATACTAATACTCGTACATATTATATTTTATAAACACTCAGACCATGGCAAACTGTACAGAAAAATATACTAATATTGTATTGCGATGAGTGTGAATCGAACCCACGACATCCGGTTACAATGGCAAAGGCACAACCATTAAACCACGGAGAAGTTCTATATATAACAGCAGGTATGTAGGTATAAATTCATAACAAATGCTGAACTCTAAAACTACGAACTAATAAAATTTAAAGTTGTTCTAACTAGCTGATTATTCTCGCCGCTACAATACACAGTGGAATACCTACAACGTTTACAGTATAAAAGGGAAAGTGAAAATAAAATACTCTGTCGTTTGTCGCTTTCCTCGACTTTATTTGTTTCAGTTACCTTTATAACGCAATCTACGGGTTTTGCTGTTTTTATTTGTCGTGTAAACGTTTAATAAAAGCTTTTAAAATATCACGTTGGAACTTACAGTTGATATGGCTTCCATAAAGTTGTTTAAAATTTTCTAATGATATGGTTATTTTTGATTAAAAATCTTATCTATAGCTGAGTCTTAGCCCTATTTACCCGTTAAAGTTGGAGTTTAAAATGATAAAACTCAAACTTTGATCTACCTTTGTTTTAGAAAAAATTAAGTAAATAAATAATCTGCATTATTTTAAGATGTTTTTGTCATCCATATTGAAAAAAAATAAAATACAGGGAGGAAAACACGAACTGGCGTTCTCCCTGTATTTTATTTCTTACAAATTTAGCATTATATCATTACTAGTTTGTGTATTTTTTTTTTCATCGGTGATTTGTTTATTAGAGCTTCATATTAGCCTAAAGTACAACTTTTCAAAGTCACCATGTATGTAGATTTTTTATAAACATGTACCTACTTTACCTATGTTATTTTAAAATAAGAGACATCCTTCATAAAATAGGTGATAAAACATAGACATTTCCAAAATATTCTTAGATCCTTTTGCTATTTTCGGACATCAATTTCATGTTAGTGTCAAAGCCTTGGAAAAATATTGTTGCATACATTTTGGAGCGCTGAGCCGTGATAGATAGTGTCGCCTTAGCTATACTTATCTTCTTGGGCACCGCTGTGATGCATCGCTTCATAGGAACATAATTCCAATAATAACAGCCTCCGTAGACTAGTGGTTGCGCCTTTGGCGTTGTATCCGGGGGACGTGGGTTCGATTCCCACCCATGGCAAAAAATATGAATACGTTTTTTCTGTACAGTTTGTAATGGTCTGAGTGTTTTTAAAATATAATATGTATTATATCGTTGCTTCTGGTACATATAGTACAAGCCTAGAGATTAGTTTGTGACCAGAGCAATATGTTTAATTTGTCCTATATATAATTATTTTATTATTATCTTTTAAAAAAATATCATCATCATCATTGGTTTGCTGGAGATATCTTTCCTTCAAAGCATCCCAAATTCCATATATGTTATATCTAAGCAATGATTATTATATCAACCAATTTGAGCGGAAATAGTTGGTAAAGTTAATCGGCTTAGTGGCTTAAATATATCAGAAAAGGCTTTGTAGAATTGGAGAAGATAAAGTACAGTTACAATGGCACAGGTGGCCTGTTAACAGACTTAAAAATACATGTTTCGGATTACGTCTGTGAGCTTACTCGTTTCCAGTAGACTGCTGCAGCGATTAAGTGTCAAGGTAGTAGTCTCCTTTTAGGGTAGCGTTACAAGACAGGCTATTAATTTGACGATAATGCAGTGAGGATATTAAAGCAGATTACGTCTTTGTCGCTGCATTTCGTAACCGCATCATTAGTCGGGGCATAGTGGGAGCGATCAATGCTAAAGCAACGTAGAAAGATTTTACTTGGAGTAGGTAGCTGATATACTTTAGTTTTTGTTTAATTATTATTATTAATTGACGGGTCTCGTTACCACCGCCCATACAGATGCAAAAACCCTCAAGTGACCTTTCATGTTTTGTTTTTAGTCTGTGGGATCACCGGTTTTCAGGAGACTACTGCATCGATTTATTGTCGAGGTGGTAGTCTCCTTTCTGGGTGCGGTTACGAAATGGGTAGTGTTGGATTAACGATAAGGCAATTCGTCACTGTCGCCCCCCATTTCGTAATGCATCGCATCATTAAGCCGGCATAGTGGGAGCGATCAATTTTGTTTAAGAATAATTATTGATTGACCTCATTTATGGACTTTGTAGGTTAGCTCACCACTAGGTGGATACAAAGTAAGTAAAGTTCCTTTGTCTGACAGCACTGACAATTGGAAAAACTTAACCGATATCGGATGGGATTGATCGACATTATAGTGAGAATCGGCCCTTAATGGTAACCTGTAGCTTAAACAAGATGGTGTCTATTCTATATCTACTATTTATGTAATCGACCGTTTGTGTGTTTTATAGGCAATAATTATGATCTGCATAAAATTCAGTCTGCTATTTATTGTTTGACGAAATTAGTTAGTTGCAGTTGACATAAAAATAATTAAAGATCTTGTAGCTCGCTACAGACTCGCTTATTCACCCTACATGATTGTAATCTGTCTCTAGTTCTCCTACAATTAAATTAGAGAGTTCATACTTGAAAATGCCACGAACAAGATTGCATAATTAGGAAATGAAATAGACGCGTTAACATGTCGCCGGTGAATACGAACTGTCGCGGCCCACGGTATCGCATTTGCATGGAGACCGTTGAAGCACATCGTCGCGTAATGTTAATGTTTGTTCACGAAGTCGCACAATTTGCACAATTTTTTCACCTGCTATAATATATTAACATGGACTTTACGAAAGAAAGGAACTCGTCACCCGTGTTAATGAATAGGAACCTATCGCACGGTCTTAAGGTCTCGACTCCCACGTCGACTAACACGTCACTTAAAATATTAATGAGTGCATCCGTAATAGGTGAAATATACGTATGAAATTCAAATTTGTAGCGGGTCGGAAGCGAGATCCTGTACATATTTTAGTAGGCAGCGAGTGTGAATTTAAATCTTTTGTTACCATTTATATTGTCAGTTCGGACGTGAACAGTCGCCGACAGCGATCGCATCGAACTAGTTGAACTTTGGCTCCGAAAAAACTAATTACATTAGAGGAGAAAGCGACGAGAAAGTTATTCGATATAATTCACAACAAACAGAAATAACGGAAAACCCGTTCGGGGTAGGTGGGCAATGAATAATTCCCTAACTGTGAGCACCCGCCGCCCCCTCCGCACAAGGGCACCGGAGAAAAAGGTACAAAACTCAACCGAGTTTTATAGTCAGGAAAAAATAGGAGAGCCAAAAAGCCTATATATGTACGATGAATGCAAATAATAGAAAAAACTACAATCCCGTTTGCATGAATAAGTGAGAGAAGTTTCACATAGAAAAAATATGAACAAATAGAATGAAAAGGTTAAGCGAGCACTGGCGTCGTGTCGGGTGGCGCGTGGGCCTTGAGTATCCCGCGCCGACGTATGACACTACGCAACGCTCGGCGAACTCGACATTACCTCAAATAGTTCCCAAATTAGTCGATTCTATGTAAGCCAGTTCGCCTCACGGTGGTATTTAATCACTTTATTAAGGCAATAAACTTCAGTATGCGTTTGAATTTAGTCCTGCAAACAATAGCTGCCATTAAAATGAATAAAAAATAACAAACCACGATCGGAGCATTGTACTAAAAATATCACTTACTACACCCGATATAATTACAGATGAAATCAACATTAAGTCGAATAAATTCACGCGTTGGCCGCGGATCGGATATTATAAAAACAAAAGTGTATCCACAATAGCTACAGAAATAACAATGGCTAATTAAAATTGTGATTTAGTATTGCAATACACCTAACCTAATTATTAATAAATAAAGTACGTCGCTACTTTATCGGGTGCGTTCTTTTATTTATTCAGTTTGTAGATCGTATGCCATTGGACACTGCGCACGACCGTTACAGTTAATAAAACAAATATATTATATGAATGCGAGATGATCTAAAATTACAATGTGTTAGCTTAAAATATTGACTAAAAAGATTAAGTCAATATTTAATTTTGACACTCTAAGTACCAAACTTTTTAAAAAGTCGTTAATTAAATTTTGTTTGTAAAATCTGAATTGCTGCTCATTCGATATATTTGTAATGCAATAGTCTTATTCTATAGAAACAGATCGATGGACCTACAAAATATAACTTCACCTTAATATAAACGGCCCTGAACTCCTCTTAAATATTTATAAAATTGCAGAGTTCTGAATAAAAATTGATCTAATTCTCATTCTGGTAAGTTTAATTAATAATTTATGACTAGACGTTTAAAATTAACTTTTGAAGTCGATTGTCATTTTAAACGAAGGTATGCCTTCGTTTAAAATTAGAAAAAATATTTGTTTTTTATTATTATTCATAAATCCGATCATAAACTTTTGATGAATTTAAGATTACACTGGTTAGGTTAGGAGTTATTGGGCATTACATACTAATAATAATTATAGTTGATAATGCTATAAAAAACCGAAGTATAAGTGTAATTATATCCTATATATATATGCAAGAAAACTAACATGTCTACTACCAATCAAGGTCCAAGAAACGATAAACACATAAACTGACCCCGAATCATACTTGGCCACTTGACTGTTCACACTTAAAATAACAAAAGTCGAGAAAAGTAATTGTGAACAAAGACTGAACAATACAAGTAGGTTATCAGAAGCGTCTCTCGAACCTCAAAATCGGAAAGCACCACGTCATTAACTACGCGAGACCGTTAGACACCTCTGAAGAATGCACTCTTAATAAGTCATCAGCTAAGTAGCGCCCCCTGTAAGGTGTCGGCCTAAAGCTAAAGCAAAAGGGGAGCTCTGAGGGGCTGAGGTTTAGGTTCATAGACTTCGCTTACCAGACTTTTCAGAAGCGACACTTATATTTATTTTTCATTATTTTTATTGGAGCACGGCAGACCTACAGAGTCCATGAATACACTTTTATTTTATTGGGGCATGGCATGTAAATTGGTCGATCAATAATTGTTCTTAAACAAAATTGATCTCTCCCACTATGCCGGCTAAATCATGCGATTACGAAATGAATGGCGACAAATTGCATTACGAGTATATTTTAATATAATCGCTGCCTTATCGTCAATTAAAATTTCGTAACCGCTGAAAGGAGACTACCACCACGACAAGAAATCGATGCTGTAATCTCCTGTTAACCGGTGAACCCATAGACTAAAACCGGAACATGACTAGATTACTTGACGGTTTATAGAACGCGTTTCAAAAATAATGAAAATTGTATTTCTAACATAATTTATTTTTTGAATATAATTTATACATACACTCGTACATACCTAAAAGAAATTAGTAGTAAATGTTTTGACTAAACAAAATTTCATTAAAATTTTTACATTATACCAAACTCGGGATGTATACGTAAACTAAAAGTTTTAACGCATTTCAATGATACATTTTTGAATATTCCAACTTAAGTCCCAATTAACATAATTGTAGAGTCAGCAATGAATGTATAAACGGATTTATTAAATTTTTCAGGGAAATAATTCATCCCCTGAAACAAGTAATGTTTTAAATTATTTTACTACAATTAATTTTTAAATAGGAAAACTGTATTTTTGTTTATTAATCATAAAGCCTAATTATTTTTTGCTCTATAATAGTAACATAATTAAAAAACATTGAGTAATTATAATAAAATTCAAGATACAATTAAAAAGCCAATCATATAATAAGTATTTAAAAAAAGTTATTAATAATCTATCCTAAAAATGTGCGTCTATTGCGGGTACGCATGCAAAGTATGTGGACGAAAATTATCAATTTGGTCAACACCATTTACCCATTCCTAATGTATACTATCATCGCATCGACTAACTGATAAAACATAACACTTTTCCTGGAGGGGCGCATTGGGTAAAATACGAGTAATAGAGCCATCGTGATAATACGTTTGTACCATCTTCACGGGTGCCCTACGACGTACTACCGTTTAGACGGTTTCAGGTACCCAGCGGTGGGATTTAATTGCCAACTCGAGGTAGCCTATGAACCGGGGACCTAAAAACTGATGTGTTTTATGTCTGAGGTCAAAATAACTCGGCCACCACGTAAATTGTATACCATAATTGTACGAATAATTATAAGATAGGTATACATTTCATCAAAATTAGCTAAAACTGGATTGTAATTTAGTTATGTGGTAGGTATGTTACTTTCAAAGAGAATTTCAGTCAGTCGTTGATTTTACTTTCAGCTGAAATCTGAATTATGTTACTAGACGAAAATGTCTGAAATATATGATTTTGTAGATAGTAAATAAAATTCCAGTTCGTTGTGAGAAAATATATTTTACTGCACTCGATTTCTTACTGAGATCATTATACTCGTATTTCGAATATTTTTCTTATATATTTAAGAAGAAAGCAGACTTTTGTCTCTTTAGAAAAATATTAAAGATGGTAACAGAACATTTTAGCTTAAATATATTCATAACTATATGTAGGGTGTAAATTTTAATATTACTTTGGTATGTAATATAATAAATTTATACATTATATAATAAAATGTAACATATTTCATGTCTGTACATAAATATTTTGGGAAAAAAAACTGAAAGATGTGACAAATAAGTAACAGAAGGTAAAAAAGTATTGTTGAAAAACGGTTTGTTTTTTGGTTTATAATTTAAAATACACTATTGGATTTTTAATCGAATTACTTTCTAAATAATAAGAAGCTTTATTGAGAGTACATTAAGCTTGTATTTCATAAAAATTGGCATACAGAATAAATAAAAAAATAGTTTTTTAAACTTAGAGACAAATTTCATAACGTCGCAGTTAACGTCAGGTCACGCGGCATGGATCATAGTGTTATTATTTGTTGATTAAAATAAATAAATAACACGCACCCGAAGTTACAAAGTTTAAGATAATATTTCTACAATAGAACGAGAATTTCTTATTCTATCTTCAAATAACAAGACTTAAAACAAAAACTGAAACTGCATGGAATGAGAAATTAATACAATCACCTTTAATAGTTCTCGCAGTGAATTCGCTCTTGGATAACGGCTGACGTTTTTTTGTTTCTTTTACTTATTGAACATGTATTTTTCTTGAAGGATTTTTACTCTTTGACAGTTTTACATCGTCGTACATAATAGGTACATATTGTCGTTGTGATAACGCTTTGTTCTCCTTAGAGAAAATTACTGCACCCTTAATATGTAAATCATTAGTCTGAGACCTAACTGCGTACATAGTCCTTCAACACCATAATCATACTTGTATTAGTAGCCAGTTGCAGAATATAATTGTACACACTATCAGCATAGTAATTAAACTTGCGTTAATCCCTTCCTATTATACAAAAATTTAATTAAATATTACTAACAAATAATTTTAAATATACGTGGTGGCCGAGTTGGTTAGACCTTAGACTAAAAACTGTTGGTCCCTGGTTTAAACCCCGGTGTGTACCAATGAGTTTTTAATCAAAAAAATGATGTAGATTTGTTTAACAACACCACTATTAGTGCCTCGGAGAGTACGTTAAATTGTCGGTCCCAGTTTCACTAGGACGACTTTTTTATACGGTGTAACAAAAATCTCTATCTATATCTCTATATCGACTCATGAATACAAATTTCATTCACTATGGAACCAACTTTATCAGAACTAAAAATTAATGCTGTAACATTCATTTTAGACGAGTATGTTACTGAGCAAATGTATGAAACAGGTGATTTTGTTCCGTTTTGACAAAGTTAGTCCTATATTGAAAGTAGTTCATATTAATAAGTAGAATACCATATAAAACCCGTTATGGGAAAACATTGATTAATTAAATTATTAGTATTTCATTACTTCTAGTACAAACAGTAACAAGATATCTGGAATGAAATAAATTAATATTTTACTTGGATCTATAGTGCATCCAATTAAGCCATCACTCTCGACGAGCACAACGGGAACTGATGCAGTCAATAACTAATTGGAAAGTAAGTGAAGAGAAGAATCTCGTAGTGTCCCCTTTCACCGAGACCAGACATCTACTTCAACCCTTTGATGAAAAATGAATGCCAATAAAAAGTATATATTCATACGGAAGATACGTGTCGTTTCAGAATTAATCTGACATCAGTTCATTTTATTCTGAGCGACGCACGCCAGCAATTTTTATTGAATTTTGTCTGACGTCTATATTAATTAACACTAAAATGCTTCCCTTCAAATTTTAAACTTTAAAACGTAGTGAGCGATTTATATTCACAGCTAACATACTCGTAGCTTTCGGAAGGAAGTACGTGTAATTACGTTTGAACGTCGAAGGCTACGTGTGACGGACGTCGGCGGCCGCTTAGCTTTTTCACGGTTTTTAAGTAAGAATCGCGATCACCCTGTTTTAATTGGTCACGTCTGTAATATCGATTTTATAAGAGTTCCCCTCGGTCGCCGTTTACTTTGGTCCCGGACGCTCGTAAAAATATAAAACAGCATAATATTTCGGACGTTGGAAATCGTTCGGCGGGGGTTAGGTTTGTCGCTCCCTCTCGCTTTCTTGTTTCGTCCTTTTCTTTTTAATTCGGCGTATTTTTATTTGCCATGATAAATTGTAACTGCGGCGGGTGGCGGGCGGTTTTCCCTTTTGTTTTGGTAATTTTTTATGCTGTACGTCTGGTGGTGCGCTTAATTGCGTGCCGGGAGGCGACGCGGCGCAGAGGTGAGCCGGCGCATTGTGCGATGTGGGTCACCCAGCCACGGCCGGCGCGAGCTGACCCCTTTCCTGAGGGACCATCTCGGTCTACCCGCTTCCTGACGATTGATACCCCGTGACGGGTAGCACTTGTCGTGTCACAGTCAATTGCTATATTAGTTTCAAAATACCTGGACAATGAGAAATAAGTAGCGCGAGCTCGACAAGACGGTCATTTATTACTTCTGTATTGAGTAAAAAATAAACATTCTATAATGCTATACAGGATATTGACGGTCGCATATCATAACATAACTATTAGCAGTAATCGGTTCGCTATACGAGAAATAGATGTAACTGGAGAGACTTATTCGCGGTATTGTTCGCTTATAGTCGATTCAGAAGCACAACATGATGTCTAACAATAAACATGTCGTCATTTGAACACTAATTCATTATTATTTATATTCATCGGATAGCATTTAATTATATACGAATGGAATTGTTTCTGTTGCTGACAATTGTATTACATTTCATCTCATACTGATTGAAACAAGGTTTCAATTGAGCATTTGAAAATTTATATTAATTTCAGGTTCAAAATTTATTGGATATTTGTTTAGGAGTATTGTCGAGAGAAATATTTTGGCTGAAGTAATTGTATAAATTGCTTTTGGAAGTAATAAAATACCCATAAATAATAGATTAAATAATTTCATGTGCAGAGCACACATAAACCACGAAGTAAATACAACGAGCCCTTATGAGCTCATAATGTAAATATTACTATAGTTTTGATTAAGTTTGCCGCCCTCTATGTGATTAATGTTTTGTTTATGTTTCATGCTCATACTTGCAAATTATGAATTATTAAATATATATTTAAATATAGTATTAAATTAAAATTAATGTACGTGGTTTAAATGTTGAGATACAATTTTAACATTAAATTAACTGCTTAAGTTAGGTCTTTATTTATTATTAAATATATCTTCAGTAGATTGTAAAAACCTCCTTTATTTTAGAATTTGAATGCAGCCCATAGTTATATAAGTTTTTTTTACAATCAATTATTTTTATATTTTGTGAAGTACGTAAAACATCAATGCGACATGACAGGGCAAAAGTAGAGTGGGTTTCACACACATCTAGGGTAAGACTAAAAATATTATTTAGAAATAAAACCTATCGAAAATAACGTTAGGTCTAGGGAAGTTATAGGGACATACTCCTAACTGCGAAAACTTTCTTGAAATATGAAAAATATCTTTCACTTTTCTTTCCATTAAAAAAAAACTTAAAACAAAAGAACAGTCATAAAAGATCCAAGTTACAAATCTCATAAAGTATAAGCGGAAATTACAATATATCGTCATACGAGTACATTTCCCATATAGAGCGGCCAAACATTGAAACCAACGCAAGAAGCTTTGGTAACCGACAGAATATCGCTAGCAGGTCTCGGATATTAAAGGCATGAAACAAGATCATTGGTGCACCCTAGATTTGATCCAGGATTGACCTGAGTGTATGTTAGTGAAACATTTTCTCTCTCTCTCTCTATATATATATATATATATAGACTACAATTATAGACCTTCCGTGTGATATTAGGTAGATATTAAGGGCTCTGCTGTAACTATATGTCGGTAATTGTACGTAAAAAACTTTTTTTGGAGGGTAATACATATTTTTTTAAGTATTATAATATTTCAACAAAAAAAAACCCAACACAGAAAGAGTAATTAATACAATGAACCACAAAGATATTATTTTAATTCTGCGACAAACTGTAGTTGAGTAATAATAGAATTGCGCAAGCTCATTTTGTATGGAAAACTTTGCAATTGCAAACGCAGTCTCCTTAAAAATGTTTGCCTAAACAATACTGTAAGACGCGAGAAATAAGTAATAAAGGTTAAAAGGCATTTATTTTTTTGTTTGTTTGTTGGTTTGTTCGTTACTTTGTGCGTAGACATCATCACGTACAAGCCACTAATTGGATTCAAAATAATATAGAAAAATATATATACCATCACGGCTGCCTTTTTTGGCTCCCGAGAACCGTTTAAACGGCCTCAGGGTACCTCGTGCTCATTTCGCCGATGGTATTCGGAGGCAACACCTAACAGGCGAGCTTGTCGCGGTGTACTTGTGATAGCCTCGTTGTATAAAGCGGTCACCCATCCTAGGTCCGGCCTTTTTGTCATCTGCCTAACCTTGATTATCAGTTGCGCAGTGTCATTGAATCGAAATTGCTCGCAATTTCAATTGCGTGTAACCTAGCAAGTAATTAATATAATGGTAGAAATATAATAATAACAAGTTATGTTTGCAGGGTTGGGGACTCTCTTGTTAACTTTAAAATCCCTGTATGTGAAGGATAGAAAAGAGATTAACTAATTAATTAAAAAGAGTATTTTATTCAAAAAAGTAGAATTAAAAGGTTCTTTATATGTATATGCTATGCTTTGAACTAAGCTTTAGGACTCTTAGGGCTTCAATATATTAAAATCTCTTTTCTAATTAATTTTCTTTAGCTGGTTAAAAATTAAAGTTGAAATCTATCAGTGGTTTTTAAATCTATTACAGTTACGTCATGATCTAATAGTTTATAATTTAGTTGAATATAAGTGAAATAATAACTATTAGGTACTTACTATTATTTTTTTAAACATATAGATATAATACGTTTTATATAAAAATTACTAATTTTTTTACTATATAATTATAATTTATGTACTTTGAAATTGTTTTAATAAAGTCATGAGTAGATTTCTTTGAGGTCAAAGTGGGAGTTTCCTCAGGGTGCGGTTACGAAACGGGCAATTAATTTGACGATAAGTGATACAAAGTCACAGGTAGATACAAAGTCTCATGTTCCAAAAAAAAAATTTGAACCACATGGACCCAACTAAAACTAAATCGACTATCTTCAATAGACGCGTTATTTTGGGATAAAGTCTACAAAGGGATAGGTTATTTGCTTGTTCGAAGTGAGGTGATATGAAAAAATAACCTAAACAACTGACCGCCCATAGCTTCATTCATTATGGAACAAACAAAAAATGCCTATAGTGCAGGATAGGATACATTTTTGGGGCAGTGTAAATAATATTCGAGCAGTATTTATTTAGATACCACATAGACTTTATGTTTAATTAGAACAAATACGCTAGCATTATTTCATATTTTGACATTTTAATATTATATAATATATAATGTTTATTAATGTCCGTGTGGAAAAGAGGTAGATAGCTATGGAACCCATGGGCTATCTTGTATTAAAAGCGCTGGCAGATTATCCCGCCACAGCTCCTTAAACGACACCATTAAAAGGGCTCTTGCCTCCATTGAGGTTCCGTCTCTTTTAGAGCCTACTGGTATACATCGCGATGATGGCAAGAGACCAGATGGTATGACGCTGATCCCCTGGGAACGAGGACGGGCACTCGTATGGGACGCCACACTAGCTCCGTCCCACCTTCGAGGAACAGCTCGTACTGCAGAAGCTGCTGCTAAGAGTGCAGAGTCTAACAAACGACACAAATATGTCTCATCAGATAATCAAGGATTACATATTTGTGCCGTTTGCAGTTGAGACGCTAGGCCCATGGAGTTCCAGCGCAAAAAGTTTTATAAAAGAAATCACACAGCGCCTCTTCTGGTGACAAGAGGGCTTGCTCATTCCCCGCTCAAAGAATCAGCATTGCGATACAGCGAGGGAATGCAGTCAGTGTTCTTGCCACCATTCCACACGGACAAGATTTTTATTGTTTAATTTGAAACTGTTTATTTTAAAATATTTTTGATTTTATATTAATAAAATTACTAATACTATATAGTATGTCTGTGACTTATAAAAAAAAAAAAACTATAATTATGTATATTTATTTTATTTTGCGGCGTGACCCGCAGCAAATTTACATTTCTACTTAAAAAAAAAAAATATTCATAAGTTTTCCAAGATATGACTGTTTATAAAATATAATAAAAAAATATATAAAAAATGTAAGTATGCTCTTATATTCACAGCCCCCGTAGATTAGTGGTTGCGTCTTTGGCATTGTATCCGGAAGTCTTGGGTTCGATTCCCACCCATGGCAAAAAATATTAGTGCATTTTTTCTGTACATTTTGTTATTATATGGGTGTTTATAAAATATAATATGTATTATATCGTTGCTTCTGGTACACATAGTACAAGCCTAGGGTTTAGTTTGTGACTAGAGCAAAATGTGTAAATTGTCCTACATATTATTATTATTCAGTGCGTGATAGTCGGGTTGGATACCCAAGGGGATTCGTCGCAGAGAAAAAAATACTGCCATTCTCGTGAGTATTATAATTAATATATATTTAAAATTAAGATAATATTTAAAATCCGGGTATCAGACACTTGCTAAAAAATCTTCTTGAAATTTACGGAGAGATTCCTTTTACATTTATAATAAATTTAATAGCTTGTGTAATTCAGTACACAAACAATGAGTCTCAAGAGAAATGGTTTTAGTTGCGAGCGAGATCTCTATAACTTTGCTAGGCCGACCAACCGGTCTCGTTATTACCGCCCGTACATTGCAAAAACCGATTTTTTTTATTATGTTTTGGTTTTAGTCTGCGAGTTCACCGGTTTTTAGAACACTATTGTATCTTGTAGAGGTAGTAGTCTAGTGACGATACCGCGATCAATGTTGTTAAACAACAATGTTAGTAAATTAATAAATTAATCGATCTCATTTATAGGCTTTATACATACATAAGTATAATACATATCATCACAGTGCCTTACGGCGCCCGAGACCGCCTAGAGGGCCCCAGGGTACCCAGCTGAGGGGTTTTCATCCCACCTCGTCGTAGCCGATGGTATGAGTCGTTGCGATGTTTTTGAATAGACTCAATAACCCATCTATAATATATAATAACAGTTTTAAAAGTTGGTATAGTGAAACTGGGACCGATAGCTTAACGTGCTCTCCGAGGCACTGTAGTCGTGTTGTCAAACAAATGTACATATTTTTTTTATTAAAAACTTATTGGCACACACCGGGATTCAAACCAGGGACCTAAGTGTTTTTAAGTCCAAGGTCTAACCAACTCGGCCACCACGTACCTAAATTAGGTCTGCTTAATATACAGAATCACATGCTGTAATAAAAAAAGAAGCTAGTATAATATATTTCTTGCGGCCTCTTACATTATTTCTTTTTAAAGGCTCCGTGAAAGCGTCTATAATAAATATAGTGTACCTACGCAAGTATAGTAATTATGAATAGTTCATTAGTTAGTTGGTGGACCGTAGGCAGGGGTGGGGTTGGTAGATGATAAGCCCATAATTCCACAATCCAGGCGGTCACTAAATATTAGCGATACTGCTAATATTAAATAGAATTACCGTTCCAATATCGTACCACACGTAGCTCTTTGTTAATAGGAGAACACTAATTATATAATAAAATAGAAAGCCATTTTATAGGCACTTAACTACAAAGGGTGTATTTTTAACAATGTTAATATTTTTTTGATGCCTCCAGTATCACTTTTAGGATCCATTTTTAAAATAAAAAAGGTGGTTGAGTATTTTTTTCTTCAAAAAAAAGTCCGAAAAGTAAATTATTATATGAACAAACGTCTATATGCTTAAAATTAGTCCTTCAAATACATAATAAGTCTTCGTATTTCACAAGTAAAACACAATTAGACAAGTGATAGGCTTTAATTTGTGAGTTTAGTATGAAAATTAACGTGATTTTTAGTTTTTTTTGTACTTTAAGTTATTTATCTTTATGTTTTTGTATAGGCGACACTAAAAGGAAAAAATACGTGTTTCATTATTTTCATCATAGAACACTATATAACATTTTTATCACCGTGACATGTAATATATGTATCAAACATCCAGTATAATAAAATTGTAAACAATATATGTCTCTAAATTTAAGATTTTGCAAAAAAAAGTACATGGAGTACCTACTGGAAAATAAGTAATAGAAGGTAACAAAATATTTTTTGAAAATGTTGTCTGATTGTTTTATTTGATTCAAAATAAAGCTTTATTGGGAGTACATTTAGCGTTAATATCACCAAAATGTATCTACAGAATCAAAAGTAAAAAAAAAAATTGAATTAGAAACCTGAGCATCATGTCACGAATGACGGTTATTTTGTTGTTTCTAATAAATAACACAATAACACATACGCGAAATTTCAGGCACCAGCTTTTTTTAAAATAGTGCATGCCATATGAATTTAATACCACCTGATGGTAAGTTGCAAAGTCCAAGAATGTTCTCAAGCAAGAAAAGCAATTATGCTACAACTGGTTAAGTCCACTATGTTTGCTTGAGGAACTTATTAACGCATCGCTTAAGGGACTCCAGATTAAAGGAAGAAGGGAAAACGCACGCAGGCAAAGCATTATCATGCGATATTTTTAGCTTAATAAAAGAATCGCCGTATGCATTTTGAAGCCAGTGCGTGTAGTAGCCAAACAAAGTGGAGAAGAAGGCATTAACAAAAAGTTCTTCAGAGCATTCTCTGTGATAGAGGCGGTAGAATACGCTAAACGATCCTAATAGTAAAATTTATTTTAAATTTGACGATGTAAAATAAAACTTTTAAGAGAAGAATATAATAATTGTTTTTAAGGCTATAAACAGCTATTTAGTTTAGTATAAAAAAGATGTTAAAAAGCATGGTGTACGGTAGATAACCATCGTATCACAAGCCCTTATAAAAGGTGTCAGTATATGCTAAACCATACACAGCCTCTCTTAACTAATCAAATACGAACTGCTTCTTTTCTCTACCCCTGGATTTAAAAAGCTTTTCCCCGTACTAAAATTTGTACCGAATAAAGAATATTTTCAAAAATATTCTTTATTCGGAAAGATGACGTAACGTGGACACGCAAAGCATTGATTAAAGCCGAAGTGAATTAATCACGACGGACTAATGAATAACCGTGGCACTGTCGCCGAGAACCGAATTTCGGTCGAGGGGGCAGCGTCGTCACATCCCGGCGGCCAAAATTGAGTTACTATCGGCTGAGTATCGAGGAAGTAAATAGGAAAGTGCATTATTTGCACGGCTGGTGTCCGCCGAAATAAAAAGAAAACTAACTTTGGTGAAGCGAGGCTTGACGCACGCGGCACAACTCCTCGTAACCCCATTAAAACTGCTTCAGCCCTCGCGCGCCGCCCCTCTTCATGAAATATTAAAAATTCAATTGCGCTTCTCTTTATTTTAACTCTCGCCTCCGCCCGCCTCACCTCCCGGCGGCCTGAGCTCCCTTACAATATAAAATGAATAAAAATATTATTTAATATAAAGGAGAGAATAAAGCTAACATTCCGAATAATGAATGATGAAAATAATAACTCGAGACGTGCCTATATTATTAAAGAACATTTTTTAATCTTCTCTACGCATACAAAAAACGTATACTTTATTGTGGAGGCCCCTGAAGTGGTTTGGGTGAAACGAGGACGGATTCTATTAAATATTAATTACATTTAAAAAATATATTCCTTCAATCTTTAGGCTTACTATTTATTTGAATGTTTTTATCTATACGCACTTCTGTGACTATGAACACTGTGGTTTTATTTTTGAAAAAATGTTTAAATTAAATACTTAGTTAACATAAAAGGTCACGTACTATATAGCTAAAATTTAATATTTGAATGTAATTTAATGTTTTAAAAATAATTGTATAGAAAATTGAAAGGTAACATCAATAAATTTGAAAATAATTTTGAAAGGTTTTTTAGTTATACTTCTGGTGCTTACTTTTATAAGATTTAAGTACTTGCGTATGTTTGACTAAAGTGTCGGTTTCGATTTAACTAATGTCATTTGGTGAAATGAACACTATTATTATTATTTAATAAATTATTATTATTATTAATAATAGGCCGCTTGGACGGCCACAGGGTACCCAGCGGAGGGGTTTTTAATCCCACCTCGTCATAGCCGATGCTATGAGTCTAAACCGAACAAGTGGCTAGCTCGTCGCGATGTTTGGATAGACTCAATAACCCATTTCTAAACAGTTTCACAAGTTGGTATAGTGAAACTAGGGCCGACAGCTTAACGTGCTC
Organism: Monopis laevigella; assembly: GCA_947458855.1. Classification (NCBI taxonomy): domain Eukaryota; kingdom Metazoa; phylum Arthropoda; class Insecta; order Lepidoptera; family Tineidae; genus Monopis; species Monopis laevigella. The sequence goes on from OX381576.1 coordinate 19,206,120, forward strand.
TCCGAGGCACTATATTGGTGTTGTTAAATAAAAGTATATAAATGTTTAGATTAAAAATACCTAAGTGTTTTTAAGTCTAAGGTCTAACCAACTCGGCCGCCACGTATAATACGTATTATTTTTTTTTTATTTTTTTTTATAAAAGCTCGTCGTTACCTACATAATTTAACACATTAAATAAGTGTTTTTAAGTCTACGATCAACTAACTTGGCCACAACGTTTTTTAATATGTTATTAAAAAACGTTATGGCCAAAGTTATTAATATGTTTGAATTTCACAAAACAAACACCAGTAGGATATAGCGTTAACCACAAAAGTCAGACCAACAATAAAAAACTATTCGCAAACTTTTTCAAAGTGTTTCATAAAAAAGCGAAATAAGCCTTCAGGTCTGCTTTATCTAGCCGTCGACCCTTTACAACACATGTGTTGTGAAGCTTCATGAAGCGACACTTTTGTTCAATAACCCATAGCTCTTTTACTCTGCATGTTTTTCTTTGAAGTAGTAACTTATTTTTTTTTATTCTTACTATTTAAATTTATCATGTTATGTCTTTATTATATAAAAAATATATAGAGGTATATAATTTTTCAACACAAAGTTTTAAGAAGCGTGTTAAGAAGGTAATATAAATTAAAACAAGTTAATGCATGACTTTAATTTTCAGGCTAAAGTGTCCATTAAAAACTTTGTCGCCTGCACTCAGACACTTGTATATGTGCGTCGCTTTCTAAGGGCACTCGTTTATAATGTCGGTGGTATGGAGTGCGAGATTTAGCGTACCTTTGTCAACGTTAGCTTTCACAGACAGATAGGTATGATGTGAAATGCTTTTACACGCAAAATACGCACGCGTCTCCCCACAAACGCTGTCTGGACACCTACGATGAAAATCGTATGCTTTTCAAAAACAGAACAAAAGTTTTCACTATTTTTACTTTTTGGAATTCTCTTACACTCCTCTTTCGTCTCCCTGATATCCAACTATGACCCGTACATGGAAGAAATGCATCGCTGTAGCATGCGAGACTTATTAGAAATTTTTGAAACATTTAAAATTTAATTAAAAATTGATGAAAATTCTTTGGAAATTTACCATGGCTTTTTACATAACATTTTCATTAGCCAACAGATATTTTTAAGCTTTTCAATAGATATTTTTAAGCTGTTGTAAACAGTTACTATAATTATCTTAAATGATTTTGTTCTATACATATATGTGTAATTAATACTTACAGTCATTGTTATTGTTTTGTAACGCATTCGTAACTCCAAACAACTCCATTTTTTATTGTATCCAACTTACCTGAAACGAGAAAAAATGAATTAGCGTCATTAATAACAAAAAGCGAACAAAACAATCGCACAGTTATTGTGCGAAACAGAGGGTTATTTATAAACAGGCCAATGAACAAAGTCTGTACAAATGATATGAACTACCATTGTTAGAATTGTTGTAACAACAAATTCGCATTACATTTTTTACATTTTATTGACTTATTATGAAAGTTTTACATAATAAAGTTGTTAACCTGTTACAGAAGAAAATATCTAAAACAAAAACAATTCAAACTAAACAAATACCTAGAGCGAGAATGAAGGAATTAACAGAATTCGTTTCAACAGTTATAGGAGTTCTGGACCTAACTGAAACGGTTGTGCTAAATGCCTTATCGCATATTCCGATACTTGTTCGGATCTGCTGTGGAATTTTGGAGATTTTCAGCAGTGGTTCGCCCGAGGACTTGTTAAGAATCTCGTCGGAGACCGTCCGAAATTCAGGCCAGCTCCGAATTGCCACGCGTGTTGAGATTGCCGGGCTTAATTGCATCATTCATCAATCAACTGCCGTTTCCTAATGTGAAGTTATTCACAATTGTGCGCTTTGGGATTAAGCTTGAAATAAACAAATTTTAACCATTTAAATTCTACTTATAAAAACCGCTTCTTTATCAAAATACAAACCATTACTTACAATATGAATAAGAACGCTTTTTATAAATTTGAATTTTAAAATTTCTAGCAAGAAATAAAGAAATAAAGCAAATGCAAAATAATAGAATTCGAAATAGTTCTCAGTATACTAATAAAGTATATCGATGCTACCACTTCTCATTATGCATCAGCACGGAAGAGAGATGAAGTGGTTAAAATCATTTGAGTAGAATTTTACATATTGTAGACCACTTTAACCTAATATTTAAATTTCAATTTACTCGTAGGTACATTCATTCAGTTTTTAACTACGCTAATTAAATAATTTTATTCATGTATTAAAATAATGTAACATGAAATATTTTAATACTTGCTAAAAAATATATATATTTTTACTTGCCAAAATATCAAACGCTTTCGTGCTTTATCTAAATGGTTTAAAATCTTTATATTAAATCAAATTTAAACTATTATTTAATATTTTATGCTGGAGGATGGGCTTCCTTGGCCTGGAATTTTCGGAAGAATTTATTTCCTTTCAATAAGATACCTCTGGAGTAACTTGGTCTGGATACTGTTTTAAACAAAGAATATAACAGTTCAACGATGCTGCCAGTTTTATGGGTACTTTTGAGAGATTTTAGGTATATTGTAGACTTGGACAACAATTAAAAATATATTTGGTAGCTTACATTTTTATGTTTAATTTTTCTTTAGGTTTAGCTCCTATTTATAAGTTTTGTACTTTTAAATTATTATTTAAATATTCCAATACAGCGATAACACTTTCAAAATGTTAGATTAATACCCTCTTCTGTATAAATGAACATAAAATGTTAGTGTTACAAATTCAGAAATTATTAATTAAGTTGAATGCATTATTTACCAAATAATTTAGTTCTGAAGCCATCTAGTGGGTACTGCAAATAAATTAAACAAGCGGGTCGGAACTTCATGTTAATGTTGAATCTTTATAATATTTGCTAATTTTAATACCACGATTTGCTTTCTGAATTTATTTATAATTAAATAAATTTACAAGAAAAAAATAATAAAAAATATGATATAAGATTTATTAATTTATATATTATTAATATTTTTAAGTTTATCAATATTATTAATATTTTTAACTTTAATTCGTTAGAGTATTTTATGAGCATTGGCTTCTTAGATCTTAGTTTAGGAGTTAAAAATATAATTATTGAAATGTAATCTAAATTGATGCAAATACATTTTATTTATATATATATATCGCACAGAAATATAAGAAGTTCGATATTTGCTTTACCTGAGATTAAGATCAAAGGATCTCTGTCCTGAGATACGAGTAAATATCATAAAAAAAAGTATTATTTAGGTATGTCTGTAATATGCAATTTTCTTTTAAACCTTACTTCCAGATCTAGTGGTTTAGCCGTTTATTTTGTATCTCCGGATATAAAACAAAATAAACCACTAGATCTGGAAGTAAAGTTTAAAAGAAAATTGCATATTACAGTCGTGGTTTTGATTATTACACAATTTTAGTACGTTTTTTTTCTACAATGTAAATATATTTACATTGTAGAAAAATACGTTTATTATATTTTAGATTCGTTGTTTTGGGTACACAAGGTTCAAGCCTAGAGCTTTATTTGTGAACAGGACAGTACATTTTATTTGCAATAGGTATACAAACGGGTATCTACAAAGGCTATATAATGCAATATTTTTTTGGGTATACATCCAAAATATAATATTTTAGAATCGTTGTTTTGGGTAAACAAAGTTCAAGCCTAGCGCTTTGTTTGTGAACAGGACAGTATGTATTTATTTACAATAGGTATACAAACGGGAATCTACAAAAGCTATATAATGTAATATTTTTATTTTTTACATACTGTACTAGGTTGATACCCAGAACCCCGTATACACGGTATATACATAAATTATGCTATTTGCACAGATTTATACATAATAATTATACAAATTAACTGCCTGTAATTAGTATGTGTGTAATGTCCTACAAATAGTTTTTACTTTATATCTCAAAAATCTCCAATAAGATATACGAAAGTTATACTAAGATCTAGTTGTCGTCGCCTTATTAACTCTCATTCAGATATAAATAATACTGATGATGGTTATTTTAAAATACCATGTTTAAATAGACAATTTGCATTGTAGAACTAATTCAATAATTGGACAGTGGAATAATGTGATTCTGCGTGCTAGCAGGTACAGAATAGACGAGCGGATACCTAATCAGTCGCCCAGAAACCAACTTATTGTTCTGCCGTATATCCGCTGTTATTGTGAATACACATGTTATTTATCGTTTTACAAATTTGTCATAATGTGTAAATTTATACAAAGCTCATACATATTATGGTATTATTAAAACATTAGACCGCTTTCGTGGTCTAGTGCTTGTGCCTTTGCGGAGTATCCGGAGGTAGTGGGTTCGATTTCTAGTAATGGTAAAAAAAAAGTTATTGTGAAAAGTTTGCCATGGTTTGAGTGTTAATAAAATACAATATGTATAAAAAAATCGTGGTTTCTGGGTTTCTTAGTTTGTGACCAGGGAAACTCCTTTTGATCCTTAATGTATTCATTTACGCTATTTCCAACTTAATAAGGTACATATTTTTTTGACAAGACCACACATTAGGAAGCTTTGGTACCGATTCCACTAATGCTATCTCGTACAATTATTATAAAAAAAACAACATTTCTGTGCATTTCTTGCACATAAAATAATGAAATATATGAATTTTAAACCAAAAATCCACAGAAATCCGAATCCTTTGATAATTTATTGCGAAAAGATTATTAAAAATTTTTTAGCCGGAGGTTGTAAAATATTTTCATCGGCTAGAACTTTTAGAATGTAACTAAAATACGTCTAAAACTAACTGAATAACATGGTAATAAACTTTTTCACAAATAAAAAACGACCGCAAATATAGACCGCATTTTCGCTGTGATATTTGTCTAAAAATATAAGTTCCACGAAAAGAGAATCGCAAACCATGGCATTATGTTACTGTAGATATAATGAAATTAAAGTCTAGTAAAAAATCAATATTTAAAGTAAAAATTGATTTTGTAAAACTATAACCCAATTATAAAGGTATTTTTTAAATTAAATATTTAAGTTTTGTAATTACATGTTTTTTGAAATTTGTATTTCTATCATTTATTCTATTTTCTATCTAGATAAATATTTTCAGGCTCTCTATATGACTCATTTAATAAAGGCAAATTCAACTACTGAAGTAAAAATAAGTAAACATAAATTGTGTAATTATTAAAAAAAAACATCGTACCTACGATAAAAAAAATCATAAAATTGTATTGTAATATAACGAGCTTATATAAACGTTATAAAACTACCGTCTCAAGGAAAATAACAACTGAATTTATAATAACAATTACAAATAATTAAGTTTACATTATTCATTAAACGAATAAAAATAAACTAGAAAGTAAATTGGGCATGTTTTATTAACGTCGTATAATTTTGTACGAATCATCAAAATATACATAAATAAAATATGGGCATATGAAACATACGACATTTATAATGTTCATGCATATCAAATGACCTCCGTAAACCTCCGTATATGGGATACCCGCCGATGTAAACCTCTCTCTAAACTGCGCCCCCTTAACGCCTAAAACACAACCAAAATGTCAAATTCACACATACAAAAATCCACACACACTTCTACTAATCTGTAATGCAGATATACACACTCACACATAGGGTAGTATCTAAAGTGGAAATACAGTTATTGTACGATCTAACCATTACATTAAATTTCAGCTGAGTGTAATTTATTATTATTAAATGCCAACTAAATTTATGCCAAAATTCTGTATTAAATTCAGATATAAATTAAAGCGCTGTGAAAGTCTAGTTTAAACTGAACTTAGGTGTTTGCTTAGTGGATCTGTAATATTTGTATACCGCAAGGTGGAACAAAGAGAACAAACTTTATAATGTAAAAAAACATTTAATTAATACACATTTTTTTAATTAATTCAAAGAATTTGATTTTAAAACTTAACGTTAAAGTACCATAGAAATTTGGTGAATCGAGGGGTAGGTAAAATTGTGGATCACTATTTCTACACAGTAGTATGCACGTTAAATACTCGTATAAACGATTTTTTTACTACGATTGATATTAAGATCATACAACCTTTGAGAGTACGAGGTATTGTCCACACAAACGGTTTTTGACCGTGAGAAAATTTTATAATATTTTCACCGCTGTCCTTAAAGTTATTAATAAAATACACCTTCGGGACAATCAAAGCAATTAATAAGCAAGGTAGGTGCAATACAGGAACTAAGTAAAAAACAAAGCTATTAAACCTGTTTTCTGGAGACTAATAGTGAATAAAATGAGTATATAGTAGTAAAGGTTAACATATCATCAGTTACTGAACAATAAACATAAACTAAAGTTCAAATCTATGGTACAGAAATATATATATATACATAAATGTATCAACATTCCTTGCTATAATAAAAACACTGACGGTCTAAAAGTTCAATAAAAGACAATATAAAGTGTACCTATAAGTATTCAGACCGGCACCTATAGATGCGGATTAGATATAGATTGGAGAAGGATTTAGGCGAACGTGTCCACGATTATTTATCGCGCATGAATATGAATTTGTTGGAAGTGCACGAGACACGCTGTACGCGCGTTCGTTTGTTTTGCAATAGGTTTCCCGGAGTAGGTAGGGACATGCAGGTCATTAATTGTTGTGAACACCACCTCCTAATCGATAGCGCGCAGTTCGATTCTACTTTATATTAATGTTATTTGCACTAACGGTTCCATCTGCATACGGATAACGGTTAGTTTTGTAGGCTACAAAGACATATTATATAATTTACTACCATTGATGTTTTACTTATTTATTTAGCGGCCTAATTTAAACTTCGACTATTTTTTTATTATACATTATATAATTTACAAAAATTGGTACAAAAAATGGTATATCATCTTATATATATTTAATAATGGTGTATTTTAACATTGTTAAGTAATTTAGTTTTATGATAAATAAATATATTATGTGGTATTATAAATAAATATATAATATACGTGGTGGCCGAGTTGGTTAGACCTTGGACTTAAAAAAAACACTTAGGTCCCTGGTTCGAATCCCGGTGTGTACCAATGAGTTTTTAATTAAAAACATTATATACATTTGTTTGACAACACCACTATAGTGCCTCGGAGAGCACGTTAAGCTGTTGGTCCCGGTTTCACTATACCAACTTGTGAAACTGTTTATAGATGGGTTATTGAGTCTATTCAAAACAGCCGGTCGTAGTTCGGTGTAGACTCATACCATCAGCTACGACGAGGTGGAATTAATAACCCTACCGCTGGGTACCCTGGGGCCGTCTAGGCGGTCTCGGGCGCCGTAAGACACCCGTGAAGATAAGTATGTATGTAAACAACAAAAAAATAAAATGAAACTGAAGAATTCATTGGGATAGATCTCACTGAAACTGATTTGTGTACTAGAAAAATGATGAACTACTAGTAGAACTCACACTAAAGAGTAATAAAAAAATCTAATGGATTTTAGTTAGGTAAAAACGTCAATATAGATGAACAAAATAAAGTGTCAGTTGACGCCGGTGGTGAAGTCGCGAGAGGTACTGTCCATGATGGGGCGGCTGGGACGCTTAGCCCAGAATTTCGACAATTTCCGCCCCAGCTCCCGCTGGGAAAATTGATTCCAAGCGTAACTCTCACACAATTCGTAATAGGCCTTACCTGTTCGAAGGTACAAATCGCTATCAATGACACTCAGTCATGATATCAAGTTAATTGAATTGAACTGTTTACTTCTATTCTATTAAATATGTTAATATACGTGGTGACCGAGTTGGTTAGACCTTGGACTTAAAACACTTAGGTTCCTGGCTCGAATCCCGGTGTGTACCAATGAGTTTTTAATAAAAAACAATATTTACATTTATTTGATAAGAACACTATAGTGCCTCGGAGAGCACGTTAAGCTGTCGGTCACGGTTTCACTATACCAACTTGTGAAACATTTTATAGATGGGTTATTGAGTGTATTCAAAACATCGCGACGACCTAGCCACTTGTTCGGTGTAGTTTCATACCATCGGCTACGTCGAGATGGGATTAAAACCCCCTCCGCTGGGTACCCTGGGGCCGTCTAGGCGGTCTTACCCGTGATGATATGTATGTATGTTAGTTAAATGGCGTCTAAGAATCGTAGTCAACCCTACCACGTATAACAATAATTATACTCACCAAGTGTTATGCATGATAGTGGGAGTGGTGCAGATTAATAATTAACTAGGGGATTTATTTCAGTACTGTTTTATGTATCGTTAACTATGTTCGTGTCATTTAATCGCTTTCTTTATTTAAGTTAAATATATTTATAGAAGTCATACTCATTTAAATAAGTCTTACCGATTTATAAACCAAATAAAGAACATTTCTAAATTTCAGATTTTCATAATATTTAGGCTTGGAATCTGATATTCATTTGCATAGATTGATTAGGATGGCATATCTAGTTGGAGGATGCGTCAATCTTGCTGATTTATAGACAAATAACGTTTCAGAATTTCATGATATTTAACCTCGGAATGTGATGTTTAATTGCATGGATTGATTATGTTCCTATATCCAAGAGGATTAGTGTTTCTCTAAGTACTAATTGATCATAGAGTCTCCTAAGTGGGATATTGCGAGTTATGGAGGATAGTGCTCGTGAATTATTTAGAAATAAATGGATGGCATGTTTGAAGATCCTATCACTTTGTATGTAGACGTAATCGATAGAGTATTAAGTCAAATGATTCAATTATATACGCGTAGATTAAACGGGTATAGCTTTTATCAATAATACTACATGTTATTCTAAATGTTAATTATACATTTACAGATATTCACTAGTTACTAGATGCAAGAACCGTGAAGTGACCTAGTCATGTTTCGGTTTTAGTCTGTGGGTTCAAAGGTTTTCAGGATTATTGCATCGATTTATTATCGAAGTAGTCTTCTTTTAGGGTGCGGTTACGAAATGGTTGGTTGAATTGACGATAAGGCAGCGAGTATATTATAATATTGACCGCCACCATAGACTAGTGGTTGCACCTTTGGCGTTGTATGGAGGGCGTGGGTTCGATTCCCACCAATGGCCCAAAATATTAGTACGTTGTTTTGTACAGTTCGCCATTGTCTGGGTGTTTATAAAATATAATATGTATTGATATCGTTGCTTCTGGTACACATAGTACAAGCTTACAGCTTAGTTTGTTACCAGGGCAATATGTGCGTTATATTAAGTCCTTCACCTCTTTACCGAAGTTTTTTTTTATAGTCTAACCAACTCGACCACGTATCTGTACGACCAGAAAAGTATCTCCTAATTAAAAAGAGCACAAAAAATACAAAACCCACAAAAAGGATCCTCTTTGCAAGAAAATGAAAAAGCAAAGAAAAATCTGACATAGACAAATCAAATCTGCTTGTTAGTGGAAGTCACAGACTATGACGATAAATCCCACGTAAATTGCATTTTTTTCTGCATTTCAATTGGTTTGCTCTAAATATTGCATAAAATTAGCTTAAAAAGTCCTTGAGTTTGTTAGTAATAGCAGAACATACGGACAAAACTAGTTGACAATTGAAAAGCTATTTGTAAACGAATACAATTATGGTGATCGAATCGACAATGTCGGATATGCCCTCGTTACAAACAGAGGATATAGACAATATATACAACTGATAAATTACTGTGTGTAATTATATTCTAATCATGCATTTGTTATACCAGGAAGCTGTCACAATTACGTTTAAAAGGAGAAAATTGTCAATGTAATAATAAACGAAAATAAACCTTATGAAATTATAAAGTTTCCAAAACATCATGTGTTTTTTTGTGGTCACCGAAAGAAAAAAAAAGACAAAAGGGTCGGTTAGTTAGGATCATTTTTTTTCAACAAGTGTGAAAACTTTCGTTATTAAATCTACTAGATTAATATTCAAATTGGGCGTTATTTTAATTCTTTAATAATTCTAGAAGTGTAATTTATGACATTTTATATGAAATAAGTATAATGTACAAATAAATAAATTCGTTGATTTGCTATAGGGTCATACTAAATAGATAAAATAAAGAGAAAAAATAATCAAACAATTAACGTTGTTTCACTATTGTTTTTTGTAGATCGTGCTAAATGAATGTTGCCCAACTTCTATGTTTTAAAGTTTCCAAAATTTTGTGTTTCATTTCTTTTAGTTTAACTAGGTTTGGGAGTTAATCTCAACAACAAAAAAAAAATCTAAGTGTGCATTCGCACTATCAGGTTAGCAATATCACTTGATAGTTTTTTAAATTATATAATATGTATATTTTTAAATATAATATAACAATTATAACTAGTGATCGGAAATTCGAGTACAATTATACCTAAACTATATTTTTTTCTGAGAAAGTTATTTAATTTCGTATAAAAAATATCCGTTCCCGGGATTCTTTATATGAAAATATATAAAAAATATTTAGAAAGGCATATTTTTTCTCGGAAAAAAGTGTGACTTTTCGATCATCAACAAAGACAATAAATTAATATTTTTTCATTAAAAAAATCTCCATAAATAACGTCTCTATTTCTATTCGACTGCCTCCGTGATCTAGTTGGCGTTGTATGCAGAAGTCGTGAGTTCATTTCTCACTCATGGTAAAAAAGATATTAGTACGTTTTATGGCACGTAATATTTTAATATGGCACGGTCTGGGTGTTTATAAAATGTAATATGTTAGTTTCGTTTTCCTGGTACACATACAAGAGCTTAGTGACAATATGGGTGAAAAGTTATAAATCTGGTGATATTATTATTATTTAAAAGTCCTGTTCAAAAAATCTCACTAACTGCTTCCTACAATAAAAACATGTTCCGAACCGTGAACCGTAATGTTTTCTTTTCACAAATGAGCCGTTTCATTCCCATATCATTTCATGTCGTAAAAATAACAAATCGCTGCGCTGAAAAATTACACGAGCATTTCTCAATCATTTTTCTAATGAGCTCATTTTATGGGAAAATTATTTCCGTTCAGTTTTATGCATGTTTTTAAACACTTTAACCGTTTATTTTTGTTCCATATATTTTTTTATTTTCCTGGATGTGTTGAGGAGACCTTTTTATTTTTATTTATTATTATACAATTATTTAAAATTGTAATTTTTAAATAAGTAAAGTTTTATAAAAACAGATTTATTAGCTCTTTTCATGGGAAAATTATTTCCGTTCAATTTTATGCATGAAACACCGTTTATTTTTGTTCCATTTTTTTTATTTTCCTAGATATGTAGGAGATATTTTTTATTATTATATAATTGTTTTAATAACAATAATATTTTTTAAATAAGTAAAGTTATTTAAAAACAGAATTGTTTAGCTTTTACTTTTTTTTCCATTTTCACCTGTCGCTTAGCAATCCACACACCACAGACAGACTCAAGAGAATCACAATAAAAGTTCGTTTGTGAAAAAAAAACCGGACCCCTAAAAATTTATGAATATGGAAGCTCATTCAGTGATACGCGTAGGTAACTTATGGTAGCTACACGCGTAGCGGAGTGCGTAGCGATCTGCGTAGCGACTCACTATAGGTGAGCTGTAGCATTTCAATCACTACAGAACTTGACTAAATGTAACAAAATTAATAATTGTTCTATAAATAAAATATATGTAGTATTTAGACCTGGATTATGTATCAAATAAGGACATTAAATACATAAGTTATTATAAGAATCGAGTATTTACTTAATAAATTTATTTATATATAAAAAACCTCAGAAAATAGTTATTCGGTCAGGCTACTTTTTTAAACAAAAAAAAACCCTAGTAGTCTGGGACGGGGTTTGGACTTAGATGATTTTTTTAAAAAATTAGTATTAATGTTATATATTTAATAATATATTATTAAAGCGTTAATTTATCTGTAAATAAGAACTTGTCATAAAAAATAAATATATAGTTAAATAAATATAACCATAGTTATATTTATAAATAATATTTGTCGTTCTTTTGTTAATGAATAGCTGCTTAACCAAACGCACTCTAAGACCTCATTGTTAAACTTTTTTTTTTTTGGACTATTCATAAATATCTGTAAAGATTTACATGAAATAAATGATTTTGACTTTTGACTTTGACTTTGAAATTGTATTACCAAAATAAAAAGTGTAGTAAAACATTTATATAACGTACAACGAAACATTGATAATTTTAAGTAGTAGAACTTTAGAAACAACAATTGTAAAATTGTAACAGCTAGCCTATTTAATAGCTAGAAATAGAGCTGTTACAACTCAAGAAGGCAGTAACAATCTTCAGTGATCCAGGAAATGGCCATACAGGCGTAGGTAAGGTAAAGTGGCCGCTCGAGGTCATATAGGCCGGGCCACTTCCAGATTCCACGTTCTCTGCATCTGTATTATTAGATCCCGGGGCTCCATTGTATCGCTGCGTTTCTGCTGTATTGTGCGCGAGTGAAATAGTTAATGCAAATTGGACCTTACTTGTTACTGCGTCTGGAAGCGGCGACGAACAAACCGCTCCAGACCGAAGCATTTGATTTATTGATACACGAAGAGCATTTTCGATTAGGTAGGTAGATCTGAGCTATGTACCCTGTGGAACGAATTTAGTGGTTTCGGAATTAAGCTTGGATAGAATCGCTTTAACTGGACACGGGTAGGTGGGATACTTCAGGTATTTGGGAGATCCATTTAACGATTGGTGATAGAATGTTTCAGCTCTCTATTTCATTAATTAAGGCTTAGCTGTATTGAGCTAATGAATAGCTGTTCACTACATCTCAATTTAATATTGGATTAGAAATATATGAACTATGCAAAACTTATTTATACTTAAATTGAAAAAAAAAAAGTTTAGCAGCTGGAAATGAGCAGTTTTAAGAATAATTTCAATAAATTACTAAAAGCGTATATCATATACATATATATTTTTAGTTTGCTTACTGAAACACAATGACAATTACAATCAAAGAACATCTTGTAAAATTGTAATAATTTATATATATATAAAACTTTATTTTATTATTGTGTTATATTCAATATGTTCTTTATATTACTAAAGAAAATGTTTTTAGATATTTTTTTTAAAAGCCTGTATTATGAGATACTCTGTCTGTTAGAATAGGTATGTATATCTATCGGAATAATATAGGAAAAGGTTGTGAGTCAATCTGGTGAAAAGGGCCCAAACATAAAATAAAAAGTTGAGAAAAATAAGTTTTTTAATTTTTAATTTGATCCGGTTGTGTAGTTAAAAAAGGCGGAAAAATTAAACCCAAAGTTTGCGGCTCGATTTGTTATAAAAAATGAGATAGGTAATATGGAAAAAAAATGTTGTAAGAGTAAGAGAATAAAAATATCATATACTTGGCGAGATTTTGAATGTTTCGAGATTTAATTTACCATGAGTAAATATTTATTGGTGTTCATATTAAAAATCTTATAAAAATACTCAAAATATGTTATAGATATTATTTAAAGAGCGAAAAATATAACTTCCAAGAAAATAAAAGTCTAATAACTATCAAAAAAAATAAAAAGCTTTTGAATAAATAATCATCTTTGATCGACATGGTTGTACGATTATAGGACTAAGATAACAATTCAAGCAAGAAATCCGCTGAAAATACATCAGTACGTTTATTGAAGCCGCGCACCTTATATAGTAAATATTGGCAGAGCGCTATAATAATAAGGATATCGATGCCCGCATTGCATATGACAAAGCGCAGCGAGCAAATTCAGCGATGTACAAACAAGCCAAACTAGGTTTTGGTGAAGCAGCCACTGGCTAAAAGTGAATTAGTACTAGACAGGTGTGCCGCCCGCACCTGGGCCCTCCGCACTGGAACCAAATCTACACAATGCACCTCCCGTCCCCACCACCGATGCATTATTATGCCCTCAAATAACTCATCATTCATTACCACTCTAAATCATCCATTTTTATTTGACCCGATTGTAACAAACGCCGCTGTTTGCCAGCGTTCCTCTCCGCGCGGCGGGTTTTGTTTGAGTTTATTTTACATTTTTATTCACACGAGATAGGCGAGATACACAAACAATACATATAAAAATATTTTACCTCAATCAAAACTACGAATAAATACAATATATTTCGATTTATCCCACAAATATGCACGTACAAATTAACTGAGGATGATGCGGTCTTATGCGTTAAAACACAATTGAACGTTATCAAATAATCGGGCCGTTAATTTCTAATCTCTGTTTGCGGCAACACTACTCCCGTGCACGACACGGCCGCGATGGGGGTCGTACGACAAAGCGAGGCTAATCAGGCGCATTTGTTCGGCAAACCCGACGCCGTGGACCGCCCCCACCCGCGCGAAACCCCCACTATCCCCGACACGTCTAATTCTGCGTGCATCTACTCCACATACAGAGAACGCTACCATAAATTAAAACAAAATCCACCGCAACATAAATAATGAAAAGCGATTTATTTATCTCATTACGCGGGAAGATATAAAAAAGAATTATTTGTAATAGAGAAAGAGCGCGAGACGAAACATAAAATTCATATAAATAATTCAGCAGAACCATTACCGAGAGCCGAGCCCGGGATCTTCCCGGCGAGGACAACTACGCTCTTAAATATTTAAACGTAGACGTTATATGTATTACAATTTTCATTAAACATTAACGGCGATTTCAGGTAGAGCGCGGCCGCCCGAACAGGGGAATATCAAAGCGGACCTTGGCGGTCCGACAGACAAACACTCATACATAAGTTATGTCAACACTGCGCTTCTATTCGGTTGTTAATCTAAAGGGAGCACTAATACGCTAAGCTATACATATTGTATGAGAGCCTCGCGAACACCGAGCGTATAATATATTTAATGCATCATTGTACGTGAGTGAGCGTTAGGCCGGTGCGGGGCCTCCTGGTGGTCGCTGGACACCCTCGGCGCGTGACCCGCACGAGGCTAACCACAAACAAAATACTATAACAAATTTTAACTATGGACTAGGGGCTATGCCGGCGATTTATCCGGAGGTCGTGGGTTCGATTCCCACTCACGGAAAAACAATATTAGTACGTTTTTCTGTAATTTACTATGGTTATTTTTGGTACACATATTACAAGCCTAGAGCTTAGTTTGCGACCAGGACAATGTGTGAAAACATATTATTATTAATTTTAAGTAGACAATTAATAAAAGGGTAAAAATAAATCAATCAATCAAAGGAAAAACAATGAAATCGAAAAATCATACATATCATAAATTTTCAATGTGATAATAAACTAGGGGTGCCGTCGTTTATTGACTGAAGGTTATTATTATCCTATGAAAATTATATTAGTGCTATACTTTGCTATTATCGGCATCGAGAATTCGGAATGGCTGTAGTTCGCCGGACAAGCATTAGACGATTAATTCACGTGGCGGCAGGACGTTCCTGTCAATCCTTACTATCGAGGATTCTCTCCCGATAGTACACTCAAACTTTGCACAGGGGCCTACAATAGAAACTTTGCATAAACACTACGGGACACGGCTTCAATGCCATTCCTGTCACCCTCTAACAATGACATCCCGATTCTAAAACAGATTCTATACCCTTTATATTGGAGTTCAGCCTGCACCGGGACAGCCGCAAGGACCACAGTTTTTCCTGTACCTTTGGCTTGAGTTGCTTTTAATAGAAATTAGATATTGACAATAGTCAGTTGAGGTTTGTTATAACTTTCGACGAGTCACTAACTTTATACTACGTTAGGCAAATTTATTGCACAAATTAGTTATTTATATTAAAGTGTTAACTTTTTTAACAAAATATTAGGTTAATCGCTTCCACTATTCTATTGGCTGATAATTGACTGATTTATTTTAATCATCATGGTTTTGAATTTTTTATAGGACATAAAAAAACGTTTTAATTAGCAATGTAATGCTATAAAGTATCTTAGAATAAACTAAAAAGAGCCACAAAATAATTAATAAAAATATAAACACCGAATGAATATACTAAGTAATATTGATATATCATAAATAATTAGAAAGTTTAAAATAAACAGTAGATCCAGAGATTAACCTCTACAAACTCACAAACTTTACCTATTTATTATATTAGTATAGATTATATTTTATAAATGTCTTCTGTAATTATTATATTTAAAAAAAAAAAATAAAAAAAAAAACTACATAACTTAAAAAAGAGTAAAATTAAACTAAACCTAACAATTTACAACTTGAGAATCAAATAGAAATTAATTAGGGTAGTTTAGTTCGTATATATTTTTATTTAATTTTCTGTTTGTCGTTTTGGGTATTTTATTACGCGAGTAAAAGCCACTTATTGGATTCAAAATCAAATAACTAAACGATAAGAAACTCTGTTGTGAGAAATATTTATAGTTTATATCATAAATATCGTTTAACATAATTAAAATATATTAAATAAAAAACACACTATACAGTTGGAAACCCCATAGAGCCACATCAAATCACCCGCGAAAATTACATGCACACAAAGTTTCGGACAACAGTTAGTAATAATGCTAGTGCTTCTATTTGTATTATCATTAAAATGAATATTGAATAACACCAAATTTCCTACTCAAACAAACATTACAGAATTGTGATATTAATAATTTTAGCTCTCACTGCATGGTCTGAATCGCTCTTATTTCCAAATGCCGCCGGGATCACTATTAATTGCTCTTATTAAATATGATTTGATATTGAAGTTAAATTATGCATTCTGAATTTGGGTCTCTTATACAATGGGGTACCAATCACGTCGACGCCTAATACGACCGAAATTCAACGTAATGTAGTTTTGGGTAGGCTGGCGGTTTGCGTTGAAAATTGAATTTCTGTATGTGCACACAGCGTCTCTAGTGGTCCGATGGACGGTCACCATGACAACCAACAATGCTTACCTACGAAAATGCATCGCCAATTAAGCGGACCCTCGACGTTATTCCAACGCTTCGACCAATTATTTCATTAAGGAATAATTTTGTAAGAATACGAAATTTTGATCGAATTTGTTTAGGCTACCGACCGTACGGGGATTTTCTATGGTTTACATAGTTGCGTGCGTCAATTAGAATTCTGACGCCCACGTAAAGGGACAAATCTTGATCAACTTGGGGACAGATCAGAATTGCAGGCGACTGTTTTGCAATTCTGATTCATAGAGGTAGGACAATGTGCTTGCTATACGCATTCTGTCTTTCATTTCAATACGGTTTGTGTTGTGTTATGTGTGAAGGCGACATATGTACATATATGTTTAGGATATGATGAAAACATTTTACTGGTTAGAATGATTTGACTTTAATAATATCTTCTTTAAATGGGTAAAACAAATAACGTTGTACACTGTTAAGGTTTTTATAACAATTAGTCACTGAGTTTACTTTTAGAATACTTTTTTTTTTAATTCAAAGACACAGGAATATTTTTTTTGTATTACTGTGTTTTTTTTCTTAGGATTTTATTTACATTCATATTTCAACACTGTTTTTTTTTATCTGTGCACAGTCAACGTTCGTGGATTTGGTGAGTACTACTAATAATTATTAATTGTTTTTGTTAATTGATCATCACCACTTTTATAAATTTAACTCTAGTTATTATATTTTAATTAATTTTGTATTAGGATTGACCAAAAATTCACATAAATCTTTATAAAATAATTAATCACCATATTGCCTCGGAGATCACGTTAAATTGTCGATACCAGTTACACTAATTCAATCTGAGGAACAGTTTATAGATGGGTCGTTGAGTCTAATACCGCAACGGGCTTACCACCTGTTCGCTGTAGACTTATAATACCATCGGTAACGATGGGGTTTAAAATAAATCTACTGGATACCCTGAGGCCGACTAGGCAGTCTCGGGAGCCGGTAGATTAAAAAAAAGTATTTTTTAAATATTTTGTTAAATAATAAATAAACAAAACTATTAAAAATAATAAAACGGACAAAACGCTCTGTTTGTATCAAATATTACTCAAATATTTAGCATGGGAGAAAGCATCCTTGTTTATTATTCACATAGTAACCGCAGTTTCTAAATAAAATACATACTAAACAGACATACATAAATACTTAGAACATTTAGTTTGTAGTCTTTTTTTAAGCAAAGTATCTGTAAACTTGCTAATAATTTACTTCTAACATATCCCCACGTCATAATATGCTTACAAAGTATTGGCTGTTTAGTAAACATTACAACTGGCAAAAAAAAAACTAAAGTAAAAGTGTTCGAGTTACTTTACATTTCTATACCTACATTTAAAAAGTATCTCTATTTGTTATCATCATATAAAAAAAAAGTAAACTACAGGATAATATTTTTTTAATTCCGAATTATAATATCGTGTTAGTGTAGGTATATAATAATTGGGCAGAAAAATTTGGTGTTTTTTGAACTATAATTACAAAATAAATAAATATCTTAACGAATGCCTTACGGCGCCCGAGACCGCCTAGACAACCTCAGGGTACTCAGCAGAGGGTTTATTTAATCCCACCTCGTTGTAGCCCATGGTATGAGTCCGAACAAGTTGCTAGCTTGTCGCGATGTTTGGATAAACTCAATAACCCATCTATAATCAGTTTCACAAGTCGGTATAGTGAAACTGGGGTGACAGCTTAATTTTTATATTTACAAATTATTATTATTAAGAGGGCGTATAAAGGAATATAAAACAGATTAAATAAAAGAAGCCTAATACAATGCGTGCGAGTGAGATAAGTCAATAAAATGCTGATTTTTTGCTATAACTGTCAAAATATTTTGACTTTTACAAAAACGCTAGGGCATACTAGATCTTATACATAACTTATAAAAAACATAGCTTTAATCTGGTCCATATTGATGTAATAGAAACTGCTTTATAATATAATAGATATCTATTCCGCATAAACTTTTTAACATTTTTTTATTTACTTCTCAACTATACAAATTTATGTGTTCTATTTTAGACTTTTAGAAACTTTTAGGTTTTTGTGCTTATCTAATAGGTATACGATATCTACTTAAATATAGTCTGTGATTAAACAAAATTAAAAAAATATTTTCCAATAAAATAAAACAATTAATATATAGACTTTTACAATTTGAGTAACTTATTCGTAAATATAAATTTCGTACTAAAACTTTTTCTATAAAAAAGTTGTATAGGAGTTTAAATTTGGCAGCAACTTTTAAAGCTTTTAGATTTTTACTACGTAACTTTTTAGCAAATATGAATTTCGGAATCAAAAATAAATAAAAAATCTGATTGATATTTACGCGACTAGATGAATGTAATATTTGTATACACTAAATGTAAATACTCCTCTGTTCTCTATTTTTTACTATGTACGAGTTTATAGTTTTGACTAAATCCGTGGTCTAGTGATTACCGTTGGCGTTGTATCCAAATGTTGTGGGTTCGATTCCCACTTATATAAGAACTTTTTTCTGTAAAGTTTGTCTTGGTTTGGATATTGAACATATTATCTAATATTATCGTAGTGTTTCTGGTACACATATCCTAGAGCTTACCAGACCAGAGAGAATTGTGTGTAATATAATAATAATTATTAGTTTTAATGTTCTTTATGTTTTTTTTTAATAACTTGAATACCAGTGGCATGCAGACTGCGGTCCATATAAGCCAAAAAGCCACAAACACCCCAGAATAAAGACAATAAATAATCAAGTGGCTATATATTATTTTTGAGCATTTAAAAAATATTTTTTTTGTATATTGTATAAAATATTTTTTTTGTATATTTATAAATACTAATCAGCATTAGATTATTTACACCTTAGGTTTCATGGCTTTTTGGCTTATATGTCGCACGCCAGTGTTGAGAATACAAACTGCTGTTTCTTTTTGGCGTGGAACAAGACTTCTTTTTTGGTTTAACTTTTAGTTCAAAAAGAGAATTTTAAATAGTCCAAAGGTAGAACACGGCGACCCGTGCATAGCTTACGTTAACAAATCAAGTTGGGCACAGTGTATCCCTTGATAATTTGTTCTAATTGAAATTCAAGTCATTGACATGGCCGGCGGCAGTAATCAAATTTCTCGGAGCACGTTCGCCAAACGTCTATTTGGACGTGAGAGAGGACCCGATATCATCAATTTGACATCCACAGCGTATTATGAGGTGCATGCCTAACTAATATGCACTAAGCTATGAATAAGGATTTTCAATATTTTGCTTGTTAACATTAACTTGTTGTTCGAAATTCAAATTTGAATTGTAGTTTATAAAACAGCGTTACCTGGAGCACTTTCTTAACTTGTCTCAGTGGATTAGGTGCTCTTTATGGTTTGTTTTAGTTTTTTGCGTTTTTTTTTACGGTATTTTACTTGTCGATAAATTACGTATTTCTTTCTTTTAATTATTTACATGGGTATTGTGTTTAAATGTTATTTTATATACCTACTATTAACCGTTGTATCCGGAGGTGTGGGTTCGATTCCCACTCATAGAAAAAGTGTATTAGTACGTTTTTCTGCACAGTTTACCATGCTCTGGCTGTAATACTAGTTGTGTCCTGTGGTTTTATCTGCCAAATAATTAAATAAAAATAGGATCGAAAATACATATTACTCGCTGAAAATAGAGATTTTTATTGGTGAAAGAAAAACAAATCGGTTCAGTAGTTTTTGAGTTTTTCCGGAACAAACAAACAATAAAATATATTTTTTTTACCATACATTCTTACGTGAATTTGGTTAAGTCCAGTAGGGTGATTGCGCGCACAACGCTAAGCTAAACTTTAATCGATGATCCAATTCTGACGTAATGCAAACCTGGTGATATTGAAAATTGACAGACAACTACGTCATTTTGGTTAAAGTTTGGCTTAACATTGCACGGCGTAATAGGCCTACTGTTTACATAATAATATGTCTAATATAATAACAACTTAAATCCCATTTATTTTAATAGCCGAAGTATGTGGCTACAAATATTACATTTGGCAATTAATTTTGTTTCTAAGGCTTCTTAGTATAGAGAATGTATTAGTATTATTGTTTGCAAGTTTATCGTAGTTTGTGACGAGAGAAATATGTCTAAAATATATCCTACATATTATAAATTTATTGTTATTAACTAAATTGCCATCGACAAGGTAAATATTAAAACAAAGCAACTGTCTAATAAATATTCTAATATTTTTATTATAGTTTCAGCGATTTAAGCGTAGATTTAGCAGTTAATATTTATAAATATATAAACATATTGTTATTAAATATTAAATCTACGCTTAAAGCAACTGTCTAATAACTAATATAATATTTTTATTATAGTTTTAGCGATTTAAGCGTAGATTTAGGAGTTATTTAATATATATATAAACATATTGTAATTAAATCTTAAATCTACGCTTAAATCGCTGAAACTATAATAAAAATATTAGATTAGTTATTAGACAGTTGCTTTGTTTTAATATATTATTATATATTATACTATTCTAGGGTATAAAGCTAATAAAAAAAAATATATAAAAAAAAGTGGTAAGTATTTAAATGTACCCTGAAACCGTTTAGGCGGTATCTGCGCCATAACCTAACCAGAGTACCTACATAACGACCCATAGATTTAAGAAAATCTGTTATGTCTGGAGACCATATATAATAATTATAATATATCTTAATAATTATTTATTTATTTATATTATTGAAGCACGACATGTGACTTTCAATCTTCCCGGTGGTAAGCCGACCAATAAATTCCATAAATGAGATCGATCTTTTGTTGTTTAACAACATTGATTGTTTCCACTATGCCGGTTAAATTACGAAATATGAATTTGCATTACGAGACAATCGTCGTTGCATTATCGTCAAATCAACTATTCGTTTAGACTGAAAAACTAAAAGATGACAAGGTCACTTGACGGTTTTTGGTAACGAGACCGATCGGTCGGCCTAGCGAAGTGTTTTTTTTATATAACTGAAAAAATATATAAACAATTTTTTATATAACTAAAATTATATGAGGTGGCCGAGTTGGTTAGACCTTAGACTTAAAAACAATTAGGTCCCTGGTTAAAACCCCGGTGTGTACCAATGAGTTATTAATCTAAAAATGTAGGTACATTTGTTTCACAACATCACTATAGTGCACGTTAAGCTGTCGGTCCCAGTTTCACTATACCAACATGTGAAACTGTATATAGATAAGTTATTGAGTCTATTCAAACATCGCAACGAGCTAGCCACTTGTTCGGTGTAGACTCATACCATCGGCTACGACGAGGTGGGATTAAAAACCCCTCCGCTGGGTACCCTGAGGCCGTCTAGGCGGTCTCGGGCGCCGTTAGGCATCCGTGATGATATATATAACTAAAATATGTTTTTCCTAGTATCAGACAGACCAAATAGGTCTTACAAAAAGTTTATCAAAAAAAATGTGTTTCATTGTATAAATATAATAGTGAATGGTGATAGTGGTTGCACGCGGTAACCGCATAGGTTCGCGTTGAGCCGGCCTATCAGCGTTAACAGGTTGGATTCACACAATTTTTACGTGTCCCGTAGAACGAGTAGTGATGTGACAATCACGCAATGTCTTTTATAGTAGAGTCTTTTTTGCTAATTTCATTATTTTTAAACGAACTGAATAATCGTTTGAATATAATGAAAATTGGTTGAAAATAATTTGGTTTCTTTAAACTTTAAATAGTAAAATTTTATAAATTTCATTAATATGTTTGATAATATGTTACACACATATTATCAAACATATTAATGAAATTTATGTGCAAATAAAATTGATTTTTTAGGGTGAAAGGTATAATATGTAAACATGGTAATATGATATTATATATTTTAGTTATTATTTCCAATGCTTTACTGGAATAACAAATACATTGCACTGGACTACCTGTTTACAAAATTTGCCGTTTTATATTTATTATCATATGCCAAATAGTATTTTATTTTACACATTTATTTTGTTTTACTGAGATTAGAAACTCGCTACTTATTCGGCGTAGATTCAGAAAATCATCAGCAACGATGAGGTCCGAACAAAACCCATCCAACGAGCATCTGAGATGATACTTAGTTATGTTTCGGTAGCAGTCTGTAAGATATTTTTTTCGGATATGGCATTGATTGCACGAAATTATAGTCTTGCATTGTAATTATAAAAATGCGGATTCAGAATGTTATTTGTCTTTTTGTCAATAGTTTTTTAACCATATAGGTACTTTGGCGTAGTGGCGTTAATGAACAAGAAGTAGATACTAATAACATAGCTCATTTTGTTGACATGGTAACTTATTCAATATACCGCAGGATTTTAAGCTGGTGGGTTAATAAGAAGTAACTAACTTTGATATACATACATACAACCGAAGTAAGTACCTACAGAGGAATTATCCTACAAAAAGCGAGCTATTATAGACATACCTATATAAATTTTAATAGTCTTCCAACAATCACGAAGTTTTCAAAAGAAGATAATCGAATTGAGCGAAGTTTTTAAGTGCACATATGATAAAATTATAATTACGATTTTTATTCAATAGTTTTTCCTGGTTTAAACTTCTATACAAATTTCCTGGTCAGTGGAGCTTCTAAAAAAAAACTCGATAAAACAGGAGTAGCACATCACTAGTCGTGTTGGAGCGGTCTCGTTGTTGAATTAACTTTTGAACGGTGTGATTTTGTGAATGATCCCCGCCACCTCGGCCGAGCGCGTATACTCTACTCAATTAAACGCTTTTTACGCATCACTCGATACATTTGCTCTGTATAATAATTCCACTTCTATTCGAAATATTACACACCCAATTTTCTACGTTGGTAACTCTGCTGAAACGATATTTTGGCTTACGATTATAATTCGAATTTCAAATGTTATTTTGCCATTTATCAATAATATTAAAAGTTTTATTTTTCAATTAGATATTTGCTATTTTTTTATTAAGTTTTTCGAATATTTAAAATTCTTTATTGCATAAGGATTTTAATATAGCTAATAATTAAAATAATTATTATTTGATATCAATATAATTTGCCTATCGGCGTCGTAGTCTTTAATCTGTGTTGTAAGTTGTACATAGACTGATTTGTCACGAAGGTTTGACTAAAAGAGAATGCCTAGCGGATTAAATTAAGTCCGCTTTTGTATTCTACTTGTGCAATAAAGCTTTTAAATACATTTCGTAATCGCATCATTTAGCCGGCATAGTGGGAGCGATCAATTTTGTTTTGTTTAAGAACAATAAATTATTGATCGACCCCATTCGTGTACTTTGTAGGTCTGCTCACGACCAGGTAGATACAAAGTCACATGCCGTGCTCCAATAAAAAATATAAAAAAGTAATAGGCGAACTTAATGCTTTAGGCATTTTCTACCAGTTAGGGTAGCTGGTAGAAAAAGTTAATTAATTTAATAATAGTAGAAAAAAATAATTAATTTAATAATAACTTATTTAAATTATGTAACATTGTATGTTGAAAGTTTGTACGTTATTAGTTAATTTATAAAAAAAAGTAAGGGGTAAAAAAATGCATCTATTATACTTACCCTTTAAAAAAAAAAAACTTGATCATCAAACTTGATGTTTTTATTTTTTAAATCCAAACAAAAATATTTACTTATTTACTAGTTATGTATTTTAAAGAAATATTATTATGTAAGCAGTAATGCTAAATATGATTTTGCAGTTTCCAAATAGACCGTGACTTTTTCAATTGAATTTGTACCGATTCGTCGTAATATTAATGGAAATATTCGAATGAAATTCAATTAAAATCACATTTCGTGTCTAGTAGGAAATGAGAAGCAATGATTGATTGACAGAGAATCATTATCGGAAAAATCAAGTAATTGCGTATGCACCGAAAAGTAAGATTTTGTCATTGATTGATTCAATTACCGTGGACCATGATAGTAACATTTACCGATAAACGGGATGTAGGTAACCTGAAATTTAAATTGTTTTTTGATTATCTATCTGTCAACTTTACGTGAGAGGGAGGTCACTAAATTCTGATAGGCCGACCACGCCCATGCAGTTGCAAAAACCATCAAGTGACGTTAATTAATATATAGGTCATTTCATAAATATTACTCTAGACTTATTCATACAAAAACTTATTTGAGTTCTTGAAGAATACTTTAGTTAAAATATGGTTGCTTTTACGTATATTCATATTTGTTGTTACGTATATTCATAGGGTTGCTTTTACGTATATTTTTTATTTGGAGGTTGTGGGTTCGATTTCCACTCTGGGCAAAAATATATTAGTCAATTTTTCTAAACAGTTTGCTTTGGGTTGGGTGTTTATAAAATATTGTATTAAGGGCAGTGGAGTCGACTTGACGCACATACAAACGTACTTCCAATATTACAACTTGGCTGTTGGTCGAAATTCAATACTTTTTTATATATTTGTAATTGAACGCGAAAAATCTTTCTATGTTGGGTAAGTATTTGTTTTTTTTTTGTATTATGATAATAAACGTGTTTTTTACTGATTTCGAAAAAAATAAAAGTAATGACCCAAAAAGATTAATAAATGAGCTTTCGCATTTCCAGTATTACTCGATTACTATTTGTCGGCCATTGTATTTATTAATCTTTATTTGTTTTTTTTTTAATCAGAAAAAAACATTTATTAATATTATTAATAATACAAAAACATTTAGTACAACAGAAAGATTTATACGTACCAATATAAAAATAATAATTGAACTTCGACAACATCTCAGTTGTAATATGGCAAGTACATGAAGACGACTACATACCCCTTAAATGTTAAGTATAACTCTAATATAATGTAATGTAATGGTGAAAGGAAGGTCTCTATAACTTTGTTAGGCCGACCGATCGGTTTTGTTAACCGCCCATACAGATGCAAAATCCGTGAAGTGACTTAGTCATGTTCCGGTTTTATACTGCCAGTTCACCGGGCATAGTGGGAGCGATCAATGTTGTTTAAGAACAATTATTGATTTACCCCATTCATGGACTTTGTAGGTCTGCTCTCCCACAGATACAAAGTAACATGCCGTGCTCGAAAAAAAAAAAGAAAAAAAAAGAGCAAATAAAATGTCAGGAGTGCGCGTTTTGTTTTATTTGTAACTTGGTACTCCCAACTCAAAGCGTCAACTTTTTAAATTGAAGGAAAATATTCGTCGAACATGAACGCCTACTTTGTTGGAGTGTAAATCTGTCGCACATTCATGACATGAAGATTAGTGCTCGTGAATCAATTGTAGAGACACTGTGTGCAGTCCGCTGTTGTTATTGAATATCGACAGTTATTGAACCACATCTTTTAGTTACTTTTTATTGGAATAGCGCACAGTGGTTTAAAATGTACTAACATGCGGAAAAAATACTCCTTACGTATGTAGAGATCATTTTTTTTATCGTATAGTTGAACTTTTTAGTGATATAAGTTGCCAGTGAAGAAATAAATAATTAAAACCTGACTACGTATAAAAATTAAACAGGAATTTTCATAATTTACATGTATTAATTTATTTAAGATCAGGTTATACCAAGTGTAGCATAGTGTACCAAGGTCACTAGCGGCGTTACCCCCTTGAATAGCAACGGTGATCCTCTGAAAGAGGTACTCCTTGCTCAGAGGATCACCAGTTGCTATTTTTTTAAAATCCAGATCACGGTTAAATTCGCTAGCATCTTCGGACCACGGACCCATTGTCTCAACGGAAAATTCCAAAAATATGTGCGAGTTCAGGAGCTAATTTACATTAATTTTATTAATAATAAAAATAAAACTAATTAAACTAAGAAATTATGCGTTTAAATAATAAAATAAAACTTTTGTTCTTCATCCCTAATTGAGATATATCTTTGGTTTTGGTATCAAACTTATAATGACAGGATCCGAAAACAACATTATTATATGAAATGCATCCTTTCTAGGTACCCATATATTTTCGAAATTGTTGGCAATTAATTATAGCTTTTATAGTTTATATTTCTAGGTTTTTGGGCTTCCTCTTTCTTTCATGTAGTTCGAACACTTCCATCTCTGGTTGAAATTAAAGATAACACGTTTCTTCAGCACTTAATATTATTTAAAAAGAAACACTTTATTTACATCATGTTTATTTGAAATAAGTTAGGCACCCACAATGATACATAAACAAAACAAAAAACAAACTTGTATATGAAATGGAAACATCATCCATATACAGAGTAGAGGGCTTGTTAACAATTTGAGAAATAATATTTTTTGCCGCATATAAACCACTGTGCAGCGGGGTAACTTCGCATCCTCTAGTTTATAGAAGTTAGTAGTCTATTTTAAGGTGTGAACTGACATTTTAAAAAATGTGTATAACCCATGAAGCTAAAAACCCGCGCCAATGGAGTAAGCATGATACATAAATTGTTTTATAATAGTGCGATACCGGTGACGCCAATTTCCGAGGCAAATAAATGAAGAACGGAAAAAAGGTGTGGCTTCAAATGGCAGCTCAACGCGTCTGACACTTACAAAACTGCTTGAGAAAAAAAGAGATACAAGTTAGCTATTGTCAAACATGAATGTGTGCGCGTGTCTATGAAGTATATTGTTTTTTGTTATAAAAAGCTAAATATTAAATTGCATACTTAATAGTTTCGATAGTGTTGCCACCGACAACAAATATTATTACTTATCGATATAAACCAAATATTTTGGGATTTATAGAGATCATCAAAGATTAATAATTATTTATCGATATACAATTGTAATACACACACATATCATCACGGTTGCCTTACGGCGCCCGAGACCACCTAGATGGGCCTCAAAGTAACCAGCGAAGGGGTTTTAATAATCGTCGTAGCCGATGGTATGAGTCTACACCGAACAAGTGGCTAGCTCGTCGCGATGTTTTGAATAGACTCAATGACTTTGAAAGGATATACTTTGGGCTAATATGATCAAATCAAACAACTTTCCCATAAAACCATGTATCGCAAAAGAAAAAAAAATGGCCTTCTCCATACAACTAGTAACGTTAAAATGACCAATTTGTATGGGGAAGTCATTTTTTTTTTCATTTGCGACATATGGTTCCAGGAAAAGTTGTTAGATGTTATCAGTAGAACCTTATATTAGCCCAAAGTACATCCTTTCAAATTCACCATGATAGACACTTTCGCATTTATAATACTAGTGGATTTAAAATATGTAGGTATATATAACAATAAATTAAAATACCTACTTTATTAAATTTAATTATTTATTAAAATAAAATACATGCACAACTAACTACATGTTACCTACTAAACGCAAACTCAACATTTTTGACCGACCTCCAAGAGGAAGTTATAAAAGTCGATGCAAACTACAAAAGGCGAAAAACAATTAAATCGTAACTTGATTCCTCAAAATGTACTGAACATACACGGGTATGCTTGTTGGTAACCAATTTTCTTCTCTTTTAATTGCCTCTACCCATTTACGTTTTAATGCCGGGTCTATCGGGAAACTGTATGTATAGAAAATATAATTAGTATTATATAAAAAAAAACAATAATTGTATAGTATCTCATAACCATGAAAGTATTTAGAAATATCGAGTTTATCAACTATAAAATCACATCACTAGAAGGTCCAACCTCGTTGGAAGGTTCTGTTGTCGCTATACCTTTTGATTAAATTAAATTTAAATGCTTATCGAAATTCTCATTAAAAATAAAAACACATCACTAGTTCTTTATATTCTAACATAGTTTGACAGTTACCGTCAGATTTTGATATTTTAATTATGGGTTTTATTATTATTTTTTATCAAGGTGTAATATAAGAAAAACATGTTAAATACATACTTGAAAAACGTGACACCAGGTACTTTTTTTTTTAAGAGCTGTTTCTACACAGCATTGAATGCAAAACTAACCATTTTTCCGACAATAAAAGCGGAGCTCTTTTCCACTTCCTCCGCCGAACGCACAAATCAGACTGAGGATGTAAAAAATGTAAAAGTGTGTGTGAGTGACAAATTTGTCACTCGCGCGGCACCCTACAAATTGAATGATGCTTACTCCAGTAGGGGCGCGCGGACGGGCACGGTTTTTACCTTCATGGTATAACCGGTTGGAGTTGGGGGTATGAATTAGTTTTAAAACAAAAAAGCTTGTTTAACCTGCGGGTAAAAAGTTTGGAACTGAGTTTAATGAATTCGGAAGCTGACGAAAATGAAGGATTGTTTTGGCTATATGTATACCTTTGTATACCTGTCATACAGGTTATCCTAGTACGGGTATTAGGACAACAGAAAAGTATTGTGAAACATATTTTTTTATGCAATAAAGATTATTTTATTATTACATATAATATATCTAAATAAATATCATCACGGGTGCCTTACAGCGCCTGAGAACGCCTAGACGGCCTCAGGGTACCCAGCGGAGGGGTTTTTAATTCCACCTCATCGTAGCCGATGGTATAAGTCTACACCGAACAAGTGGCTGGCTCGTCGCGATGCTTGAATATACAGCTAAAGGTGCTCTCCGAGTCACTATAGTGGTGTTGTTAAACAAATGTACATATTTTTTTTGATTAAAAACTCATTGGTACACACCAGTATTTGAACCAGGGATCTAAGTGTTATAAACACAGTCTAAGTTCTAATAACCTCGGCCACTACGTATATTAATATATAATATATCTATCTATATATAATACTCGTATATATTTATATATAGTGCTTGTCCTGTCTGATTGACTGACTAAATCATCATCGCCCAGCCGACACTTCAGTAGCTAGGGACATGAGATTTGAATAATAGCTTCTTTTTTTTATTTTAAGGGATATTTTTCAATTTCAAATTTCGAATCCCAAAGAAGGATATGTTTTTAGGAAAGTTAATATAGCGGTAATGCTTCAGACTTGAAAGTCGGCAAATAGACTCTTCTTTGAAAATTATATGATAGGTAAAAATAACATTATAATGTTATTTCATCTTATAAAAATAACAGACACATTTTTTTCTATATTTTGGAATTTCAGTAGGGGTGATATCAAAATCAAATGGGATACTAGGTACGGTATGTTGTACAAAGAAAGTGACGGGAGAAGCAGGGTTAACATAATAACTTACTTCTCTTATATTATATATATAAGAGAAGTAAGGTGTTGGAAAGGAGGTTTCTATAACTTTGCTAGGTCAAGCGATCAGTTTTGTTACCACCGTCCATATAGATGAAAACCATCAAATGACCTATACACTTTTGTATAGTCACGTGAAGGAAGAATTAACTCCCTTGATATTTATGCCATCGTATTAAAATTCAACTTACAGTAAAAACAAAAAAAAATACCTAGTCGTACTATAATTTCACAAAATCGTCTATTATTCATTCTTTAACTTTGTAAACCGCTTACATTGTTAATGAGAAGACAAGATCGTAGAGTTGATGTTAAAGACGTTTATAACCTTGCTGCTCACTGTTCTAATAAAAATACTATTTGAAGATACATTTCATAAATAAATAAAACCCATTATGAAATCAATCAAAAGTTAAGTCCAAAGACAATACAAATCGATAAAATTTATATTAAATTTAAAGGAAACAAACTTCCAAGAAACGTAAATAATAAAATAATCAGTTTAATACTTATATAGCCGGGAAGAGGCTATTCAGTAACAGTAAATGTCAATCGTTTAATATATACGAACGCGAGCATAACATCGCGTGCGACTTTATGAATGTAAGAATAGAAAATATATTAATTTGTTCAAAACCAGTGAGTCGCAGTGAACATGCAACTAATAATCTAATAACAGAATCGAATCTCAACACCCCGTGAAAAGTTTACTAAAATATATTCGCGCTTCGGTTAATGAAGCAAATAATATAAACAAACCCATCGCAAATGTTAACACATAGTCTAATAAAATAATCGATAACGCCACCCCTCAAAATTAAGCGTCTACTCACATCGACGGGGACTTCTCGTTATCGACCAAATTTTTATTATGCATATTTTTAATTTTATTTTTTTCTTCCCCCTATTCGGCCTCCGCCGGGTGACTTTGTATATTAAATCAATACGGCCCGAGTACTCCGCGTTTGTTGGTTTGCCGTTTTTTCGGCGGACTTGGCTACCCCTTCGCTAATGGCACGTCAGTGTTTTGCTCGCATTTGTATGACGTCAAAACCTAATATACAGGAGTATGAAGAAAAAAAACAATTGCAGATTTTACTCTGGCTCTCTAGTTGGCAGGTGATTTTGTTGGCGAGGATGGGACGCGTGGGATCGGCTTATTATACAATCGTGTATAAATGGCATTCGGCGAGGATCGCAAGGTATCATTATGTGACCACTTTACCTCCTAATGAAGAGTTCCTGTCACGACCATGTATCGTGTGAGTAACTATTATTCATTATAAGAAAAATCAAGCATTAATTAAACCCAGATAATTCACATATACATGTATGTCGCCGAGGTATTCTTTACTAGCAAATGATTAATTAACAAATTACTAACAAGACATCTATATAATTTTCTATTGTATTTTATCGTTACATAACCATATGTTTACGTTTTGTTCGTTTTAATTATTTATAACATCGGAAATGCCAAGAAGCTTTCATTGAAGAAAATTGCACTTAAATAATTCAGGCGGTGGCGAGAGAAGATTTTCTTCATATAATAAATTGCAAGGAAAAGTGTAATT
The DNA here is from genome assembly GCA_947458855.1 of Monopis laevigella. Lineage (NCBI taxonomy): Eukaryota > Metazoa > Arthropoda > Insecta > Lepidoptera > Tineidae > Monopis > Monopis laevigella. The sequence goes on from OX381576.1 coordinate 19,237,835, forward strand.
CCAGGCAGTGAACATTCTTCATCATTACTGTTGGTGCGAAATATAAACAATAAATTATATATCATGAAGGAGTTTTAGTCTCGCACTAACTAGAAAATATGTAGTCTTGAGTTCTAATTCAAAGAAAAATATAATTCTGGGAATAATACAGTTGTGCTCAGTGTTATTTATAAGAATTCAGCGGCTGCAATGCTCGTTAATAAAAGACTTAATACAATTAGCGTAACAACTTAATTATATTTAATATATTATTTTTCTTATTAATATAGTTGCAAAGAAAACATACAATTATCCGATTATAAAATAAACACAAAGAACATATTATAAATAATTTTATTATAAATTTAAATGCAATGCCTGTTATATTATAGAAAACTTTCATTTAGCTTTCAAAAATTATGCCCTTTAATATTAGTTGGAGGGGTATCAGCTGTTTTCTAATCGAATTATAGGTCAGAGGCGATGCGCAGTATAAAAATTGTGGTAGATCGCGCACCACTTGCACGGCAGAGCTGCAAAACCGAGCTCATTCCTAACTGCCCCTCGCGCTCATAACTCATATTAATTCACCATCCCCCATTGTATACTTTCACACCCAAATTATATGACTATCGATCGATGGGTGCAGGATTTAGAAGACTCAAACAATATTTAGATATTTTAACCCTAGTTGCTTAAATCAAACGGAATAGTAACACTTGAAAAAAAATAGGTACCTTTATAGGACAATAATAAATAATTTCAAATAAAGAGGGCTGTTAATATTTTTGAAACTAAATCTCAAAATAGATCTTGAAGTGTTAATTAATCGGTAAGTAAATAGTATTTTTATTATATAAGTTTTCATTCTATAAAGATTGCTTGTGTTTTAAAATATAGGTTTTATTTAATTCTATAATTGAAATATAAAATCGGGTAAAAAACAAATAATTTTATTTGAACAATGCTTTTTATTATGCTGTCTCTTACATTACCGTAAGCGTTAACAATAGTTATACCAGGGTAACATAATTAATAACAATTGCAAATATAATACAAATAATTGCAATGGCCTGAGCGTGTGCTTAACGACGTGTCTGCGCCTGACTGACTGGGCGGATTGATTACTTGTTTCAACTTGAATTTACAAAATAACATAATTTTAATTGTATATTATTTTAAACTGTAACAATTGTAGTGTTGAGGCGAGATATTGTGCTAAATAAATAAGATGTCAGCTCTAGAATTTCATTATAAGTAAGTATATTTTTTATAGTGTAGAATTAAATTTATAAAATGTTATTTAACTACTCATAATAAGGTTTAGATAATTTTTGGTGAAAGGTATTTGATTATATTTTTATACTTCAATAAAAAAATACCTACGGGCTTCTGTATAATATTAATTATTCACAATCTATGTACACCCAAAATAATATTTTGTTAAAATTAATGTTGCATAACAAATAAATAATAAATTTGTCAGTATATATAATTGATTCTACAACAGAACATTAATTAGTAGACGAGAGAGGAAGCAGTAAGCACAGATAGACCCAAAATTAGTCTGACTTCCTGCCAAAGGCTACGGGCACCAATTACCTAAACATAGCTCTTGCTACTACTGCTTCATTAAAGTAACATCTGCAATTAATATTCGCAATAAATTCAACAGTATTTTAAGGAAAGTCATAATTTAAATATGAATATTATCGCACAACACATTCTGGGAACATTGGTATTTTATGTAAAATTATTAAATATTTATAAACTGACGCTATCTAAAATTTTAAACTCGCCATAATAAAATTTGCAAACCAAATTTTAAGTTAAACGTAACTAATATACGTCTAAAAAGGACCGTCGGTTAGGGTCTAAGAATAATATAAAGAAATATTTATTTATTTTAAAGTGTAAAATTAAGTTTAAGGCGATACATAAAAACAAAACACGGGTCGTAAAACGGAGTGTCTTAGTTTAAATAAGAATAAATATAACTTATTCTTATATCTAGTGTAAAAAAACGGGATTTGAATACACACTGTGGTTTGAAACAATTGAAAATATGTTGATATGCGTTAGTAACAGTAATAACGCCAACGTAATAAAAAAAAAACATTGGTAAGATGCCAAAATAAAACTATAAATTCATATTAAAAATATATAGTTATTTCAAAATATTAAAAAATGATACGGGTCGTTTTCTACACAATATAATTTTGTTATTTTATGTTATCGAAAGATGCTCTAAGTACATTTTTCTATAACCTTTAATAATACTTATCTTCAAAAAAGTTATAACGACAAATCATTTTGTAGTAACCTATGTAAATTTATTTACCGCCATTTATTTCATTCCTCGCCTTTAGTTTTATTTTCACACGGAGCTATATTTTTGTTCAGCTATAATAAAAATATTTTTAAGTTGGTATTTATTCAACGCTTTCACCAGTAACGCTAAAGGCATGCCTAACACTTAAAAGCATGAGCACCGTACTGCGAGAGAGGGCGAATTTCGCACTTGTTCTAATTAGTACCTCTATGTATAGTGTTCTTTGAATTGTATATTTATGCCTAGAAGCCGATGTAATTTAATGAGTGGTAATTTATAATAATTTATACAAAAAAATATTAAGTACTTATAATAAATATACGTGGTGGCCGAGTTGGTTAGATCTTGGACTTAAACACACTTAGGTCCCTGGTTCGAATCCCGGTGTGTACAATGAGTTTTTAATTAAAAAAATATGTACATGTCAAACAAATGTACAATAACACTACTATAGTGCCTCGGAGAGCACGTTAAGCTGTCGGTTTCGGTTTCACTATACGAACTTGCGAATCTGTTTATAGATGACTATTTCAAAACATCAGCTACGACGAGGTGGGATTAAAAACCTCTCCGCTGGGTACCCTGAGAAAGCCGATATAGTTTAATGAGTGGTAATTTTACAAAAAAATATTAAGTATTTATAATAAATATACGTGGTGGCCAAATTGGTTAGACCTTGTACTTAAAAACACTTAGGTTCCATTTCGAATTCCGGTGTATACCAATGAGTTTTTATAAATTCATGTACATTTGTTTGATAAACCTACTCGGCCTCGGATAGCACTTTAACACGGTTTCACTATACCAACTTGTGAAACTGTTTTTAGATGGATTATTGAGTCTATCCCAACATCGCGACGACCTGACCACTTGTTCGGTGTACGCTCAGAATACTATTAATTACAATGAGGTGGGAATATAATGCACACGTGAAGTTAAGTATATTTAAATAATTATTATCATTTAAAATTTTAAAAAACGAAACCCGTATATTAAATATAAAATTATATATATTTTGTATATTATAATTTGTCGCCCCTCATTTTTTGCACCAAACGTGAGGCAACAGATTACCACTTTTATTGTACTCATGCATCTTTGTGGGGAAAATAGCTGTATAAGAGGACTCTTTTATATTCCTTTCATCACTCCAATGTCTGTGAATAAAAACTTTTTAAAAACTGTTTTACTAAATACTGCCCTATTCATATTATAATGCTTTGTTTTTTTTTTATTATTCCAAGATATTTTAATTCACAGAAACATTATTAATATTTTATACATTCCTCACCTTCTACTTTTACTGGATGTTTTTCTTTATAATGTATTTTGTTGCATTGCATGCATTAAGTTCTACTTATAGAACCTATTTTAAAATAATAAAGGTATTTTTGTCTTAAAAAAAGCACACAATATTAATTATGATATAAACGTCTAATTGCTTTAAATTAGTTCAACAAATACATATTGTTTCTCAATATGTATTTGTTGAATTGAGTTTAGTATAAAAGTTGAGAAGATATGTAGATCTTTTTTGTACTGTAAGTTATTTTATCTTATTGTTTTTGTATAAGCGACACTAAAAAGAAAAAAAATACGTGTCTCATTATTTTCATAATAGAACATAAGATAAAAAACACAGTAACAAAAAACACACAGTATAAGAAGTATGTAAGTATGAGGTGATCAAAAGTGAGAAAATTTTAAGATAAAAGAACTACTATTATGCACGAGGCTTTACAGTAGACGTAGTTATTAAAAGATATGCAGAAATACACGGTTTGTATGTGAGAAATGTTGCCAAGTACAGCGCAATTAGGGTTCCATACTATACATGACTAAATACTTCCTTAATATACAGGGTGGAAAAATAAAGAATATAGTATTATATATCCATATTCACTGAATAGGTACTTTACATTAAAAAAAAACAATATATGCATAATTTTAATTCCCCATCTAAAAGAAGAAAGAAGAAGAATAGCTAAAAAAAATATTTTAATTTGCATTATTATATGATTTAAGGGTCGATTGCCTCTTTTATACACCAAAAAGTACTATCATATTAAAAAATACATTTTTTAGTTACCTACTATTTTGTTTATATAAAAAACTTGAATATTTTGGTAAATATTATAAAATCGCGAAGAGCTAGCCACTTGTTCGGTGTAGACTCATACCATCGGTTACGAAGAGGTGGCATTAAAAACCCCTCCGCTGGGTACCCTGAGGCCGTCTAGCTAGACGGTCTTGGGCGCCGTAAGGCATCTGTGATGATATGTATGTATACTATAAAATAATATCCCGAGATAGTGAAACTGGGAGTAGTCTTGTCAAACAAATGAAAATAAATATTTTTGTATAAAACTCATTGGTACATACCGGGATTCGAACCAGGGACTTAAGTGTTTTTTAAGTCCAAGGTCTAACCAAATCGGCCACCACGTATTAATCGTATAATAATTTCATAAAAAACTAAAGGTACCGAACCCTATAACGTAGTACTGAAACGCCACTGTTCTGGCAAAGCGGATAAAATAAAAGCTTCGCACACCAAGAAATGAAAGGGGTAAATGCGGGAAGCTTTACAAAACGCTCGCTAGCTGTAACTAAAGAAGCTGTTAACGCTTAAGTCGCGGAACAATCCAAAAGCTATTTAACATATAGTTGAGTAGAGTCTGTATTTATTTACACGGGCCGCATGGACGCCGAGGCAGTTCCGCTGAGACATGGCTTGTTTGTTGACATGTTTTAAAAAAATATGTGATACTTAAAATTTTTCTTTTAGCTGTTAAAACGCCTATACAGTTTATTTAAGGATGACAAATTTATATTACAGTATTTAATTAATCAATAATTGTGTGGTTATAATATATTATATATCTTTATACATAAATTAGGTCAGTGTGTTTGACCAAAATGTTTGTTTAACAAACACCACTATAACGCCTCGGAGAGCGCGTTAAGCTGTCCTAGTTTCACTATACCAACTTGTGAAACTGGTTATAGATGGGTTATTGAGTCTATCCAAAGATCACGACGAGCTAGCTACTTGTTTGGTGTAGACCATCGGCTACGACGAGGTGGGGTTATAAAGGCTGTCTAGGCAGTCTCGGGCGCCGCCCGTGAGGCACCCGTGATGATATATATATATATATATATATTCGTGTATGTTAGTGAACTCCTCCTAAACGGATGGACCGATTTTGATGTTTTTTTTGTGTGTGTTTATGTGAATTCGAAAATGGTTTAGGTTCACAATTGCAAACGGGTTCTTGGTTTTATTTTTATCTTTGCTTTGGGCAACGAAGAGATTGAAATGTCAAACTCAATGTCAAATGTCACTACTATTTTATCGTAAGAACGTTAGTAGGTTCTCTAATAAGCAAGCAAGCTAAAGTCCGAGCAGGACAATAACTGTCAGGTCCGCTAGAATACACATACATACATAAGTAGTAATTGAATTTTATTGTGAAGTAATTTAAAGGAACATATTTAGAAAGATAAGATAGTTGAAAGAGCTTGAAAATTAAAACTTAAGACAATCTTAGTAAAGTTTCTATTGCTCAAGCAGACAATTAAATGGTTATAGCTAAAACACTTTTTAACTTACCGTCACGAGTGATTTATCCAAAATGTACCCAGCGGAGGGGTTTTATTCCAAACTCGCCGTAACCTATACAGTGCTTTGAGTTTAGTTTTTATACTTACAATCAATCTTACAATTTGATATAATGGAACTGGACCGACAGCTTAAAGTGCTCTTCAAGGTTAGCGTGTTTTCAAGCAAATGTACTTAAATTTTTACATTAAAATTTTGGTACACAGCGGTGTTTAAACTCTTTTAACCAACTGGCGTATAATGTTTAAGAATTTAATTCTGATCTATACCCAAATTATTATATTGTTATTAAACGATATAAGAATCAGTTATTTATTGCAAATATATTAATTTGTTAAGGCAACTACACTCTGTGGTATTTCGGAGAGGTCGACTACTACCGATGTCCGATGCACCTGCTGAGTATTTCCGGTAAGGAAGTCAAGAACATACTGTTGTTTTAGTCTTTTTTGTCTTATTTAGATGTAATATAACATAAAAAAAAACATTAATGATAATTATATATAATTAAAAATAATAAGTTTTATCTAGCTGTAAAAAGTACGTGTTATATTTTATTCTGTTCAATGACAGATTAAACGAGATATTAGTATGAAAAAAAAATTGTCTTGGATTCATGTATTGAATTTTTCTGGGGTCGTGTGTTCGATTCCCACTCATGGCAAAACAATATTAGGTAAACCACGCAGTTTAAAATTTAAGAGATTTAATTTAGTGCCTTGTAGTGGCACATTACATTACGGGTGCCTTACGGCGCCTAGACGGCCTCAGGGTACCCAGCGGGAACGTTGACTCGTCCTCATTTCGCCGATGGTATTCGGTGGCAACACCTAACAAGTGAACGAGTTTTATTGTGATATAGTAAATATCATCACCGATGGTATTTACTATATATATGGATGGGTGACCGCTTTATACCACGACGCTATACTATCATAAATACCGCACATTATATATAAATAATAAATATAATATAACATAAATACACTTATACTAATTGGTGCCAACCCTATGTGGTGAATATTAAAAAGTTTCAGAATCGAGAATAAGAAATAATAATCGTCATTTACTTTGTTGCTTCTGTTGCAAAACCGTTACACTTTTAATTGAAAGAACACTGTCTTTTTATTTATTTTATACCGCTGCTTCTGCTATTTGATTTTATTTTAAAGTTTTGTTTAAGTGTAAGTTTTATGACGACCATTTTAAAGTTATTGCATTTTAGTTTTATAAGCAATTTGTTTTTCTAAATTATTTTATCTTTTGTATTGTTAAATGCTTTACAAGATTAATGTGTGTATGTTAGGAATGTACCATGACGATTGCATTACGCAAGTTTACTTACAATTTGGTATGAGTGAAACAGGGACCGATAGCTTAAGGTGCTATCCGAGGCACTATAGTGGTTTGTCAAATAAATGTAAATAGTTATTAATTAAAATGTAAATAAATTCCTAAATTTACAAAACTCATTGATACACACCGGGGTTGGAACCAGGGACCTAAAATCTATAGTGTTTTTAAGTCTAAAGCGTTTTTTTTTCTATTAAGATGAAATATTTTTTATCTTACTTAAGATTTTTTTCTAATTAACAGCCTTCTCCTTATCTTACCTTAATCTTAAAATAATTCAGCTTCCATGGCAGTTACTTACCTAAAACAAAGAAAATAATTTATTAAATACAATTATTAAAAAAATCTCGTTCTCAGTAGATATTTCTTATTTCTATGATAATTTACATGAAGAAGAAGATCTACTGGAATCTTTATTTACCATTAATACCCTAAGTTGAAATATGAACAAAATTTAATAATAAGTTTTAATTTTCTCAATTTATGACAATAATAATTGTATATTTATATTTCATTAAAATATTACAGTAACTATTTTAATTAAAAATATTAAATTACCATAAAAGATAATTAAAACTCTTTATTGCAATTTTGTATAATGATCAGGCGTTATTAAATCACGGTTATTAAAACATAAATTAAATATTATTTTCAAATATGACTCGAAATGAAAATAAGTTTTTTACGCTGATAATTTAACTCTACATTGGTCGTACTTATTCCTGGACTGTGTACCTTTCTAGAAAGTATTTTTAATGGGGTTAAGTCCAGGACATTTCTCAGAAAAATCGCACAAATCGTTGCACGCATGAAGAGGAAGCCTGGGAAGTATTTAATGACCGTGTGAACTACAATATTTTTACCCTATACAATAGGTATGTACATATGGCATATTTAGCTAAAATTGAGTTTTATTTAGGCTACAAATTTTGCTTATAATTTTTAATATTAACGCATTTTAAACAATGTGTAATATTTCACTATAATATATTATTTATCTAACATCTACCTATACTAATAATATGTGAGGTTGTAGGGGGTAATCTCTGGATCTACTGAACCGATTTTGAAAATTATTTTTGTGTTGGATAGCCCATTTATTGAGGAAGCTATATATACTAATAGGAGTCGAAAAATGTTGTGGAAAAAGGGGAAAATTTGTTCCTTTTGAGAGCTAATTTGTTAATTTAGTTAGTTTTTTTTATATATTATATTTAGTAATTTAGTAAAGTTACGCAGACGAAGTTGCGCGTGGTAAAAATACTGCTCTGGTAGTCTTATAATAAAAAGTAATATTGTATATTATGGTATATACATAGTTTATGTGTCGTAATAAATAAAAAGATTATTATTTTACTGACCAGGTCAGTATAATATCTTTAGCCATAGACATTTATATGCACACGCAATCTTGAGATTTACCTTGCACCTAGGAATTTCAAAAATACTTTACATACAGTTATACAATATATATAGTATATAGAAAACCGTCAAGTAACTTTGTTATGTTACGGTTTTAGTCAGTGCATTTGCTTTTTTCAGGATCTTCATTATACTTCATCGTTTCCTTGTCAAGGTAGAGTCTCTTTATAGGATGCGGTTACGAAGCGGGCAGTAAAATTAATGATAAGGCTACCATATGAAAATAGTCTCGTAATGAAAATGTTCCTTTATAGGTCTGCTTATATATCATACAGATAGATTAGGTTTATACTAAAACATGCCAATAGAAAAGCTCATATAATACAATAGTATAATATATCTTTAACCTGGCCAATATTTAATATGTGATTTTTCATATTTATAAGCAGACAAACACACGGCAGACAGAGACATGTTGCATTTTATATGTATTAGTAATATGCACATGATAATGTTAACGCAACGGCCATTAAGTTTCTTAAGTAAAATTAAGGATAAGGCATAGTATGCTTAAATATTAAAATTCTCCCTGTTCCAAAACAAACACATACAGATACTTGAATATTACTTTTTTCTTTTGTACTTATTCGTTACTTTTCAGCTTTTCATCGTTATTAAAGACTATCCAGTAAGCTAAGAAAAAAGTAAAGAACTCAGCTTTGAGCCTAAAACTTTAAAAGAATTGTAAGTTTTATTAATTTTTATCACACAAGGTTCTTAGTAAGGTACACAGAAATTGTCAAGTGCACTTGTCTTTATATTCTACAGTCATACACGTATACCGGGACTATGGGAGTTTTAATTGGATTACAAAATATGTTTTTTTTATTATTATTTTATTGGAGCACAACTTGAATATTTGTATCCACCTAATAGTAAATATTCCTACAAAGTCTATGAATGGGTTCGATTAATACGTACGACAATCTATTTTATACAATAAAAAATCGAATTCTACTTACTGATACAATATATTTAGACTTAGGTTAGTGCACAGGAAATGGTTTCGAGAACTCGATTTCCATGAACTTCATTTCCATGTCCTTTTAATTAAAAAAAAACTTTATTATCACTAAAAACAACATTTAGACGTGTTCTAGTTCGCGAAACCTTCTGTCTTCAAGTAAAACTAGTTACTAAGCCACCTTAAGTCTAGAATAACGCGTAATACGTAACCTAAAACTCCAAAAAAAATGTACTTATTTGTTATTATGAATACTCTTTGTACGCCCGGACCGTTCGGCTTTAACTAATTAGACCAATTTAATTCTTAATTAATATTAATTGTCGTACAAAAGGAATCTTAGGCCGTCTTCGTCTCTCTACCTCTGCCATCATCCACTCGTAAGCAGGATGCCAACATTTATTGAGTTTAGTGAACATCCACCGCGCGTAGTTTATAATTTAATTTATCAGCCGCAGTCTCCCAATCGACGGCAGTTTGATGGACGTTCCCCTTATTAAATAAATGATTGGTAATTACTTATAATTTAATATAATATTGATTCCGTTTCAATGGCGGAGTAGGTATATTTGTATTTTAAGGCACTTATAGTTGTAAATGAACTTATATAGTAACATCACGGGTGCCTTACGGTACCTGAGACCGCCTAGACAGCTTAAGCGGTGGGGTTTAATCTCATCTTGTCGTAGCCTATGGTATTCCGAGTCTGCATCAAACAAGTGGCAATCTCAATAAAGTTCATAAGTTGGGATAGTGAAACTGGGACCGACAGTTTAACCTGCTATCCATTTTTTTAAATTAAAATTCGTTGGTTATATAGCGGGGTTTGAACCAATGAGTTTTTAAATCATTGGTTACCTACGAGTATATACTAACTCTGGGGTACCACGTAATGTGATTCAACAAATATATAATTCGTTTAAAAATAAAGAAAATCAAAAATATTACTGCAAATAAACTAATTGTTATAAAATAAAAAATGTATACTAAAAGCTAGTTCTTAGATTATTGTAGATAAATATTAACCATTACAATATCCTGGTATTCAATAAAATGTAACTTTTTATAAGATAATTTTGATAAAAGATCATTTAAATTGTTTTTCAAGGCAGTTCAAGACAGGCAGTCTATACTAATTATACTTAATTGATCTGTTAATTATAATTAAACGCTTCATATAAGTACAAGTATGTATGAGAAAAAAAAACAACTGTTAGTAACTAGGTACTTATAATTTTATTAGGGCTAAACATGACAAGTACAACAAGTTTTAGGAATGCATTATTTTACCATTATGCTGTTTATATTATATAGGCCGAGTTAAAATTGTGATAGCGGTCAAATTAATAATCAAATTTATATAGAAAGAATTGGTAAATGGACTGGCAATTGACTTTTAGCATACAATTATTTATTTTAGAACATGTTCCATTTATATATCGTTATAGAATAATAATACATAGAACATTTCACACATACTGGTCACAAACTAAGCAACCTAGACTATGACAAACTGTACAAAATAACTTAAACTAAACCTATTAATATTGATTTGCCACACGTGAGAATCGAACCTACGACCCCCGGATACAACGTCAAAGGAGACCACTGAGGCGATCTTTATATTATCGTTATTATTTTACAGTTAGCTAACTCTTTTATATGTAGGATAGGACAACATTTGCACCAATATTATTTGCCATGGAATCAGCAGAAATCGAACCCACGTCCTCCGGATATAACACCAACGGCGTTACCACTAGACCGCGAGGACGATAAAATCCTTTGTCTACTTCAAAACTTATTTAATTACAAAATATTTTTAATTATTGTGTATTTTTTATAAAATAGTTTAGAAAATAAAATAATAATAAATTGCATAGAATGGACACTTATCGACATCTCTGATATCAAACCTTATACGCCCGCGCCGCTCGACACTTTGAGATATTTTTTTGTACCGCGCACAATGCGTGTTAACACTAAATTATTTTCGCTTGCGTGTGTACAAACCATGGAAGTATCCTTAGTGTCCTTATGCCTAAAATCGCCTATCCAAGTATAAGCATAGAAGATGGCTGCCCGCCATAGAAATTCCAAACAAAAAGTGCGATTTTTTAATAACAATCGATGCTAAGAATTAAGGACAGAATAGCATCAACGAACATATTTGTCATTTTATTCGCAAATAAAAAGATACAAATAGTTACTATTTATATCTTTTTCATATGTAGATTTGAAAAAGTGCGAACGAACAAGATGAATATTTGTGTTTCTACTTTACAGGGTGTGTTATTCCGTATAACAATCCGTGTAAAGTACACCGTTTGTACGAGCACACACGCAGCTCGGCTAATGTCCAAGTTTACGCTCACTTCATACATATGAGTTGAGTATCCAAGGTGTGATATTATAATAATAATTTTAGATTTAGCTTATATTTCAGCATTTTAGCTTAGCGGCACAAAATTGATAATTTTCTTATAGCTTTTATTAAAGACCGTTGGGTTAATATTCAATTAACCCAATGGTCTTTGATTAAAGACCATAAAATTTTTACCAATTGTAAAATGTTAGATTTACAATTGGTACATTATTTATTTTATTTTTTCAAAATGATAAGTATTTATATTCGATGTAAATAAAATAATAATATATCTTTATAATACTAACAGTAAGTAAGAGAAGAGGTATATACTTGGAGTATTTTACCCAACTATTTTTATTCGTAGTACTTGCTTCGCTAAAATACTTGATCAATGTAAACCGGACATCGAGCCGTGCAAGTTACGCGTGGCTGGCTTTTCGAAGAACACAATATTTAGCGCTAATTCCATTGTTTTTTTATACGATAAGATTTTACATCATACATACATACATACATATCATCACGGGTGCCTTACGGCGCCCGAGACCGCCTAGACGGCCCCAGGGTACCCAGCGGAGGGGTTTTAATCCCACCTTGTCCTAGCCGATGGTATGAGTCTACACCGAACAAGTGGCTAGCTCGTCGCAATGTTTGAATAGACACCATAACCCATCTATAAACAGTTTCACAAGTTGGTATAGTGAAACCGGGACCGACAGCTTAACGTGCTTTCCGAGGCACTATAGTGGTGATGTCAAACAAATGTACAATTTTTTTTTAATTAAAAACTCATTGCCACACACCGGGATTCGAACCAGGGACCTAAGTGTTTTTAAGTCCAAAGTCTTACTAACTCGGCCACCACGTATATTAGTATCTACATTTTTTGTACAGTTTTCATTGTCTGGGTATTTATAAAATATAATATTGTATTAATATCGTTACTAAGTGTTTATATTATATGTATGAAATATTATATAGTAAAAACTAATTATGTTTTTATTGCACATGTCCCAAGGGTTTGAGTGTCAGATAATGCCCAACGGCATTAAGTCCGCCTTTGTATTATTAGTTTCACTATACCAACTTATGAAACTGTTTATAGATGGGTTATTGAGTCTATCGAAACATCGCGACCACTTGTTCGGTGTAGACTCGGCAACGACGAGGTGGGTTTAAAAACCCCCCACTTGGTATCCTGAGGCCGCCTAGGCACCCGTGATAATATTTATTTATTTAATTTTTATTATGCAATAAAAATTTATAAAAAAAAAACATAAAAGCAAGTACGCCTTTATGTCTACCTTGCCTAAAACAAACAGCGAAGTTTCAGTGAAATTAAAACCGTAAAAGATTGGAAAATTGGGAATTCTGACTTCCCCAGAAGTATTTTTTGAATTTATTAAAATAAGTTTGGCCGCCGCAGCTGCACCGCGTCCTTCTATAATAATAATGCAACACTTGACCCCCCCTTCCCCTCCTGTCACCCTCGCCCCACTACAATGTTATTATTTTTAATTTACGCCCAACTTGTTTTAATTGTTTTTATTATTTCTACTGCACCTGTAGTCGTATACGCGGGGTGCACGACAATGTAGTATAAATGTGCAGATGTCACCTTTTTATGACAATAACGGACTCATCGACACTTTTAAGGAAAACGTTATGGCATCTTAAAGACGGACGAGCTAGTAACTTATACGTATGAATGCACGACCGCGTCTGGTGTACTTTTCTAATTTAAAAGGATTGTTTTAGCTTGTAACCGAGCACTTCCTTTTAGCAAATAAAGACGGCTATACACATAGTCAGGATGGCTTGCGTACATACTATAGACTTGTATTAATATTATTTGTATTCGATATAGACTTGTTTCGGCATTAATTTAATACTATCATGACGGGTGCCTTTTTTGGCTCTCGAAAACGTAACCGGCCCCAGGGCACCCAATAGAGGGATTAACCCGACCTCATTTCGCTGATGGTATTCGAAGGCATATTTATTTAATATACTATATCTTTTTGGAGTCGTTGAAAAATTTAGTTTTATCATATACTTAGGTGGGAGGAAGGTCTCTATAACTTCGTTAGGCCGACCGACTGGTCTCGTTACCACCGCCAATACAGATGCAAAAACCGTCAAGTGACCTAGTCATGTTTCGGTTTTAGTCTGTGGGTTCACCGGTTTTCTGGAGACTACTGCATCGATTTATTGTCGAGGTGGCAGTCTCCTTTCAAGGTGCGGTTACGAAATGGGTAGTTGAAGTGACGATAAGGCAGCAAGCGAGTAAATTAAAATATACTCGTAATGCAATTCGTTATTGTCGCCCCCCATTTCGTAAACGCATCATTTAGCCGGCATAGTGGGAGCGATCAATATTGTTTAAGAACAATTATTGATTGACCCCATTCATGGACTTTGTAGGTCTGTTCACCACCAGGTAGATACAAGTCGTGCTCCAATAAAATAAAACAATGATTTTTTTTATTTATTTAAAGTAGTCCATGCTAAATACAGATAAGCACTAAAAGCGTCCCTAAATCACTTGAGTAAATAATTTCGTTTATGCTTAGGTATTGTTATAATTGTTATAATGTATTATCATAGGACTTTTTTTATATATAAGGTATCTTTAAAAAAATGGGTTCTGTAACGAATTAAAGCCGAGCACAGTTTCACCGGGTTGGGTTTTGTTCTATGACAATTGGCCAATAGAATATATATATACCCGACTAATGTATAGGAGCCCTATTTATTGCCGGTCGCGATTCCTTTATTAGAAACCCGACAATATTATAATGAACGTGAAAAATAGAGCGCGACCAGAGTGGACATTAAGGAACAACAAACAATACCGAGAAAATTGTCGACACATAAACACTGTTCTAAAACCGACTAAGTGCAGCGTTAATTATTAGTTTAAGAATCCATAAAAACTTGTAGTCTTGCGGCAAAGCGGAAGCGAGACAAAAAACTTTTTATTTCCACTTTACGGTTACGCGGAATAACGCCGCAGCTGCTATTTTGGATATCGACGCGGCTTCTAAACTCTTTCTCTATCGTTTTGACACTCACCCTTCCGATTCACAGATCGTCGCTTCATTTGTCTGATACACTTTTAATATTCGTTGACGGTGAATCGCAATTTTGTGCCCATAGGAAGTTACGGGATGTTTGATATTGGACTACCCACATTTAATTGCATTCGGTTCACTTTTTGCTAGTGATATTTGCATTCGGCTCCCGAATGAATCTCTGTTAAGCTTTGAAGATTTAGTAGAGTTAGCTTTTGGTACTAAAACTTTTCTATTTCTTTAGTCATTCTCTAATCTAGGTTCGGTAGATACTAATACCTAAATATAAAAAAAAAACAGTAAACAGATTTTCTTTAGACATTACTCATTTAATTATTAAATAATAGATTTAGTGATTTTTAGTGTATACAATTTTGTTTATTAATATGATTTAAGTAATGTTATTTGTTAGCCTTCTGTTATAATAGTATTTCTCTATAAATAATTATTAATAAATGGGTCCACCTACAAAAATAAAATGGCTCAATTGCGGTCATGACCTTTATAAATGACTCGAGCATTGCTTAGTTCTAGACTAAAAACTTTGGCACGAAGATGGACTGTTTTAAAAGATAGTATCTATCACAGATCATAATAAAATTAAAAGGAACTGTAAATTTACATTCATAAGGATTAATTTGGAGTGTACATTCAAAAAAACAGTTTTTAAAGATTTCGACGAATGCATAATATCTCTCATTGTTATTTTTAAATAGTATTAGATATTAGATCATCTTTCAGAATTATTTAGGATCATATTTATGAAAAAGTTTGTGAAAATATTTTTTTTTTACATGACTGTGAAAAATATTAATAAACCTACAGTGTCCGACAATAGTGATTTTACCTGAAGTGAGTTTTCAGGAATGTAACGGGGAAAAGCTACTAGGTACTAACTATATTAGAGTGCATTCACTTTTGCTACTCCGTTTCAACTAATGGATTAGGTAGTTTTTTTTATTTGAATTCTATATTTTTAACATGTAGGAAATTGAATAAGTCAATTTCTTAACTTTTTAGTACTATTTATAAAGTAGAGTACGGATTTTATTTTAAAGAGGTGATATCGTATTTTGGGCATTAAAAAGTTTTAAGAAGTTTAGTAGAAATACAACACTTTATAAAAAAACGAGAGGGATTTTCCACCTTATCATAGCCGATGGGATTTTGAGTCTACATTTACAAGTGGTAACCTCGTCTCGGTGTTTGTATATAAACAGTTTCACAACTTCACTACAAAGAAACTGGCACTGACAGCTTAACGTGCTCTCAAAAGCACTATAGTGGTGGTGTAAAATAAATGTAGGTATCTACTCGTAAATAAATTTTAAATTTCACTCTGAGACACACAAGGTTTTAAAAAAAAATTTAACATGAGTGGAATAGAACCTACGATACAACGCGATAGTAACCTCAAAAACTACTGAACCGATTTAAAATATTATTTTACCAATCAGCTCTTATAATAATACCTATCAGTGAGCAACATAGACAGTACATTAGAATCGATTGGTTTTATAAATTTAACGCCGTAAAACCGCGCGATATCCTAGTATATTATAAGAAGTCCTTACCTTATAGTATATACAATGTATGCAAGAAGATTTGTATATGAATATAGGTCAGTCTAAGAGAGAGATGTATAGTACTTCTAAAGAAATGCCTATTGTAAAAGTGAATAATAGTTTCGCTACATTATTAACCTAATTTGCGGAACACTTAGCTCTAAATGCTGGTTATTAACAGAGCACAAAGTGAAAAAGCGCTGTTATAATAATATTAATATAGTTAAGTAATTTTAGAAATTTATTTTGTCACGAAATATTTTTTCTATGAATTTTGAGAAAAGCACTTAGCCCTTTTAATAGGATAATAAATAAAAACATACGTATCATCAAGGGTGCCTTACGGCGCCCGAGACCCCGTAGACGGCCCCAGGGTACCCAGCGGAGGGGTTTTAATCCCACCTCGTCGTAGCCGTTGGTATGAGTCTACACCGAACAAGTGGCTAGCTCGTCGCGATGTTTTGAATAGACTCAATAACCCATCTATAAACAGTTTCACAAGTTGGTATAGTGAAACCGGGACCGACAACTTAACGTGCTCTCCGAGGCACTATAGTGGTGTTGTTAAACAAATGTACACATTTTTGCTAATTAAAAACTCATTGGTACACACCGAGATTCGAACCAGGGACCTAAGTGTTTTTAAGTCCAAGGTCTAACCAACTCGGCCACCACGTATATAATAAATAAAAACTTAGTAAAAATATATTTTATTTTATATTGCAGTACACGTAACTTTGTATCTACTTGGTGGTAAGCGAACCTACAAAATTTATAAATGGGATTGAACAATACACGTTGTTTAACAGCGTTAGTCGCTCTCACTATGTCGGTAAAATTGCGACAACAATCTTGCTGTTTTATAAAATTAACAGTTCGTTTCGTAGCCGCACTTAGAAAGAAGACTACCACCTCGACAAGAAATCGATGCATTAGACTCCTAAAAACTAGAGAACCAACATGTTAAAACCGAAATATGACTAGTGACCTTAGCACAACAGCATCGATAGGCTCAATAAATCGACAAAATCGTTACATATCGATTTTGTGGGGCTTAGCATAACCACATCGATATAGTTTGACAGTTGATAAAATAAAGTTTATGAATGAACATTCATTCATAAAATCGATATGTATCGATTTTGTTGATTTATCGAGCCTATCGATGCTGTTGTGCTAAGGCCCTATGAATGAATGTTCATTCATAAACTTCATTTTATCGACTGGCAAACTATATCAATGTGTTTCTGCTAAGCCCTAGGTCGTTCTGAATCTGTATGGAGATGACAAAGCCGACCTAGCAAAGTTATAGACACCTTCGTCGCACCTTTTTTTTTAATAATTAATGTACTACAATAAATTGAATCAGGCATTACTTTTAATTCCATATAATATTATTTTTTTGCAATACTTCCGCTCTTTAAATGCTACACAAGATGCTTAGTGAATGAGGAAAACACCTTACACTGTAAAAAGGTGGTGGCGCGTAATTAAGCGGATGTATTACAAAAAAGTTAATATTTTTACATTTTTATAAATTCCTTATCAGGATATTCTTACATTGATTTTTTTTAAAGGTAAAATAAAATAAAAAAAATCCTGGTAGGCGGGACTCGAACCCAAGATCCTCGGTTTCGCGACAATGTACTCAACCACTGAGACAACCAGGTTCCAGTAACTTCTCACGAAATTTCCTCGAAATGCCTATTGTATAAATGCCTATAGTTTTTCATTGCACTAAAAAAAATATATAAAAATGTTAGTACAATTTTATAACTAATTTATTCGACTAATTTATTAAACTCGACAGTTAAAAGTTCCTGTCTGTTTATACCTATAGGTATTAATCAAGAAAATAAATTAAAATAAAACCTAATAAACAATGAAAAAATTATTTACAATAAAATCGAGTAGTCCTTTTAATAAAATGTAATAGAAATAAAATGTATTTTTAATTATTTGCCCGCATTCGTGCTGAGCAGCTATGTTGTATATCGATACTGTAATAGTATAAGGGTGGAAGGGAACAATAAAATATAGTTTAATTAGTAACGACGACGACAGCGCCACTTCGGGTGGGCGACGACCCCTGAGCTCTTGTGGAGACCTACCCTTCAACGGCAAAACTCATTCTAAATTCGAAAAAAAAAAAAAAAAAAATTATATTGTTATATTGAACATTATTATAATTAAATTTATCTTTAAAATTTTAATATAAAATTAACCTAAAAAGAAATATATAACAATGTAATAACATACAAACTAATAACAAGTAAAATCAAATAACATATTCCTCGACCATTTAGTATTCAAAACTAGGACTTTTAACTTAACTCTTATACAGAGTAATTAGAAGAGTTCACGTCATAGAGGGTGTGTGTAATATAATAGGTAAAAAGAACAACAAAACATTTCGTTCCTGGTGTCTTATATTTATTATTACACTTGTGATGCATTTTATTAGTTGTATTATTGACTTCAAAACTAAAACTCACAAGTTCGAAGACTTCAGGTTATAATTAGGGTGACTTTGAAAGGATGTACTTTGGGCTAATATGAGGTTCTGCTCATTAAATCGATTTCATTTGCGACACATGGTTCCATGGGAAAAGTTGATCGATTTAAACAGTAGAACCTCATATTAGCTCAAAGTACATCCTTTTAAATTTATCCTGTATATGTATTACTACCCGTCAGAAATATTTAGCTACTCGATATAACAAAACACTACAATTTTTTCTTTCAAACTACTTTTCCAATGCCAGAAAGTATTTATACATATTACAAATATACTTATACATACTCGTATTTCTTTTGTATAATAGTAATTACGCGCAACTTTTATGCGTGTTATATTAAAACAAAAACAACGCGGCATATGGCGCTATGGGCTTTCTAATGAAAATAAAAAGAAAAGTTGTTAGTGGGTTGATTTTTAAGAAATAAATGCTAAATTTATTTGCAATAAAGGTTCTTATCCTTCAGTTATTCTATTTTATATCAAAAGAGGCTTTTACATGATATCTAACGTACCTACAAACAAACCGACCACATAAAAAAAAAATTGTGTCTTCAGAACTTAAAGTAATTTTTTTTTAAATATAAAACATATAGATAGATATAATAACAATAACACAGAACTATCTAGTGCCTAAATAAGTTTAATATAAAAATTTGTTTTAGTAAAAAACATAATTTTATGATTTTAAATTGGTAACATATTCTAAATATTTACAATAGGTACCTACTAGAGAAAAACAATAACAAAAAAATGTTAAACAAAATTAAGATTATAAAAAAAAAAAAAAAAAAAATTTTTAGGAATATAATACTTACACATATTGATAATTGCCAAACACCTATAATAGTTATTTTTTAAATGTAATGTTATACTCAAAAGTAAATATCGATTAAACTCGTAGATGCTTGTCGATTATGCTTGGTGATAACAACTTCTAAATGCTTGTTTTGGCTAATACTCGTATGTAACTTTTAAGCTATTGCATAGCAATATATTGTTATTAGAAAATAGCGATGCAACTGGATATTAGAAATTCCTCCTCGAAGTTATTTGACTAATATAAACTGGCGTCGTTCGCCACAAAGTTGCTTAGATATCCTTTGTATTTGTATTGAAAATCCTTTATGGAATTGAAGCACCCTCTATACTTTACCTACTTACTAAATGGGTCCAGTGTAAAAGTTAGAAGGCAAAGTAAAAAAAGCCTTTTTATGTTAGATTTACCTATTGTAGAGATCATAACGACATCATCCTATTGGATTAAAGTAGCTCCGTAGTTTTCTTATAATGGGATCCAGTACAAAAATTAGAAGATAAAATTAAAAAAACAAGTACCTGTTGTAGGAATAATAACAAATGAATCCAAGGTAAAAGGTAAAGTAAAATCAAGCCTTTTTTAGTTAGGTACAACCTATTGTACGGATAAAAAACATTTCAAACATAATTAAAGCACTATCAAAATTTTATGTATTTTTTTAAGAGCCCTGTAGTCGACTTAACGCCAATACAAACGTACTTCCAATATTACAACTTGCTTGTTGGTCAAAGTTCATTTATTTTTTTATGTTCGTAATTGTACGAAAAATTTCTGTTGTGGGTAACAAAAAAAAAATATAATATTAAAAAAGTGTTTTTTTTATTTAGAAAATAAATAAAAATAATGACCAAACACAGAAACATTAATAAAAAACAATGAACGACAAAAATATTATTTTAATTCAGCGACAAACAGTAATCGAATATTTTTGGAAGTGCGAAACCTAATTTTGTACTAAGAACGCGGGGTTAACGATTACGAATGCAGTGCCCTTTAAGTAAATACTGAGCAGTAGTCAAGTTGGTTAAAGATTAGACTCAAAAACACTATAGATTTTAGGTTCAAACTCCTCTTGTTCTAAAAAAAAATATGCATACTAAACCATGGCAACGTCTCAGCGGTCTCAGGCGCCTTAAGGCATCTGTGATGGTATGTTTATTTATTTCATTTACGATATTAAGATACGATTCAATTAGATAAATTAAAAAAAAAAAAAAAAAATAGGTTTATTACCATTGCGGTTTGGATTCAGTATAAAATCTGTATTTTTTTTTCTTAAATTGGAGAACAAACTTTTTAGTATTATTCATATAGAAAAATATCAACGACAATAAAACTCTGCTTTAATACAATTAATCTCACAGAACAAACCATATATTAAAACGTTTCCTCGCCGCCTGCTACAATAATGAGAGTGAATTGCTGTTAATTTCAAACTTAAACACTGTTAAAGCAAAATAAATAGTAAAGCAAGTAAAATAAGAATGACATTTTACATGAAATTAATTTGACTCATACGACATTGTTCGCTTAAAAAGGTGTACGACGCTCTCATACACAATCACAATAGAGCGACAGGAAACCGTATTTTAAATTCTATTATTAAGGTACATTTTCATATGATAAAAAATTGACGCTTATTACCTTATCATATGTAAGGACGATTATGAGACTCATGGCTGCAGATCACAATATTATATTCTGCGTAAAAATTATAGCGTTTTACTTGATTTTTATAACTGTGAACTTTGTATCAAAATATTTGTATTTTGGCCGCAATAGTAGTGTCAGACACATACCTAGGATTTTGCCTCCTATCCTACTGTGTATGGTGTTAACGATACACAACTTTAAGTTTTTTTTTAAATATAATTAATTTATAGTTATAAAGAAATACAAAAGGAATAATCTATAATTTACAAAAACGAGTATATTAATGAAAGTAGATAGTGTGTGTATGTGTATACATATGTGCATAGTAATGTTATGCGTGTGATTGTAAACAAATTTGCAAACATTTGAGTATTTATGTGGTTGTGTTATTGAATAGAATTGATGTGCATAAGTTACAAAAGCACATATAACAATATATGTGCTTTTGTGACTTAAAGGTTCCTGGCTCCCACCCTAGAATTCTCTGTACAAGGGTAGCATATTATCCAACTAAGTTATATGTAAATAATAGATCAGTGTGCTAGTGTAGTAGAAAGATAGAAGTGTAATATAGTATGTATAATATATATGTGTGATAATAATCTAAGTAGGTATTGACATTGCATAAATAGGAAATTAAATGAATTAATTAGTAATATATATTTGAATAATGTTACTTGTTTAATTTGTAGCAGAGGTACAAAGTTCTCTTAAATGAAATGTTTCCTACGCCTCAATATTATCTTGTTACTTTTTACCTATTTATCATTTTAAAAACTGATAATTACCGACTTTCCTTGTTTGTACATAAAATATATTTGCTTTTATTTTATGTCATTACATTCATAATCGATTGCTGTAAAATAAGGAGCTTTATTGCGAGTAACATTTAGTGTTAATTTTGTCATAATTGACCTAAACTTTTTTTTTTAATGTAGTTAAAAACCTCATAGCGCCACGTGCCGCGAGTCACGCTTGCCTGTTGACGGTTGTGACTAGGTTGTGACACTTTTTTTTATTTATAATAAATAACATGCACTCTAAGTTGTGGGCACCAGCAACTATAATATGATAAATTCAAATCTAACTTCAGTTAAAGAAACGAATTGTACCTAAACAAAATGCGACCAAAGAATTTTAACCGTAAGCTCTGCCAATTGGTTTGCTCGAGTGGAACAATCATGGTATTAAGTTATAAACTAGAGCCGTTGCAATGTGTATTATTTTTTGATAATTATACCCAAAGGTACTTTAGAAAATTATGTAGAGACTAAATCAACGTCCTCATCGTATAAATTATTAGCAATTACACAATAATAAGAGGGATTCGTGAAGCATTTTTTAAAACGGAACTTCAGCGCCGAAACTATGAGTATGCTGGAGCGGGTACGTAATCCACGTGGAACGGTGTAGCTCCCACGTGCTACGTATATATAGAAATATAGAAACCTTGTTGTTATAATCACACATTGTGACAGAAAATAAAATAGAAAAACGACAATAGAAATGTTGGCTCACAAATAGGTATCTAATAATGAAATTGAATTACATATAAATATATGCTTGTTATTCGTTTCTCGGTTCGGCGAACCATTTAATAGTTGCGTTGTTTATTAGCTTGTTTCCGCGACGGTGGGCCCCGCGACGTCACAATACGTGATATTATCATATCTTCTGACACTGACAAGGGCCCGCCTTACTGGCGTACGAGACCCTAGTCCAAGTGTACCTTACAAAACCTTTTCAACTCTTTCTTATCTTGGAAAAATTGTATTGGAAATATTGTAACATTAAAATGTTTTTTTTTTCTTTTCATGTTTAACTTGACACAAAACTGACTAAATTTTATATATATTTTTTTGACCACGGAATCTGATCTTCTATCTACCTGATGGTAGGAAGTCGATTTATGGGGGCAATCAATATATTGTAGTTTGACAACATTGATCGCCATTGCCCCAGGGTATCCAGGGGTTTTAATCCCACCTCGTCGTAACCGATGGTATATGACACACCCAATAAGTGGCTAGCTCGTCGCGATGTTTTGAAAAGACTCTGTAAAAAATAACCCATCTATAAACAGTTTCACAAGTTGGTATAGTGAAACCGGGACCTACAGCTTAACGTGCTCTCCGAGGCACTATAGTGGTGTTGTCAAACAAATGTACATATTTTTTTTAATTAAAAACTCATTGGTACACACCGGGATTCAAACCAGGGCCTTAGTGTTTTTAAGTCCACGCACCAACTCGGCCACCACGTATATATGTTTTTCAAAAGGATTTTTTTTTTCTATAAATGGGAATTGAACTCACGTCCACACAAAGGCAAAGGCGCAACCATTAGACCACGGAGGCGGTCAAATAAGTATATATGAAGGTATGTAAAATGTCTTGCGGGCGGACATTGATAGACAAGCTGGGAGTTGACCGAGGTTGGAGGCCACCGAACAGATTCTGATATCGCGGGTAAGACACGCTTCCTCCAACCAACTTCATGTTTTTTAATATCGACCCCTGCTCCGCCGTCCCGCTTTAACATAATATAAAATTATAAATGATATGAATCACGATAATGTTCGCCGGCTTTGTGTGCGTGGCCAATTCACAAGTTAGTCGGGATAGGGGGCGCCCTCGCCTCTCTCGCCCCTCGCACCCCCGTCGGCAAAAAGAAAACTTTTATTTTTATAAGACAAGAAATTTATTATGGCTGATCCTCGTGCCCGTTTCGCGTTTCTTCGAAAATAGAACGTAGAATGTTGTGCCATCGATCGCTACCCAATATTTGTTGGCCCTCGTCGGCTATCTGCTCGGGTCATTATAATGCAATCGCAGACCTATGGGAAAGTGTCTAGTACATTAAATGGAATAATAAGTAGATTTCGCGGGCGATGTGTGGGGCGAACACTCGCTCGTTTGTACCCTGAATAATACATTTGCTGGAACCGGGGAAGATATTATAATATTTTATCTCAATAAAAACCTAATTCTTATTTATATTATTTATTTATTACTAAAAGCCTGCAAGCCATTTAGACAAGATTGAAGAGTAACCAACTTAAATATTTAATATAGTAAATTTGTTTGACAACACCACTATAGTGCCCCGGAGAGCACGTTAAACTGTCGATCCCGGTTTCACTATACCAACTTGTGAAACTATTTATAGATGGGTTATTGAGTCTGTTTTAAACATCGCGACGACCTAGCCACTTTTTCGGTGTAGACTCATATCATCGGCTACGACGAGGTGGGAGGCACTCATGATGATATGTATGTATATATTATTTTTTATTAAAATCATAAAAATAAATAGACAACAGTTGTCAGAGTAAAAACATAATATTATTATGTCGCGCCTCAAAGTACATAAAAGCGCAATCTTATGCAGCGTGTAGTATAGGCCAGTTTTAGCCGCAGACTTTGTCTATAATTGCCGGAGCCGCTATAATCGCGCTTAATTACAACTATACACCTCAGAAACGCGCCCGTTTCAACTATTCATTATTAATATTAATTCGCAATAAAAACGGGTTTGCTCTCTATTTGCCCGCACGACTACGGCCCGCTCGAGCTGTTCGACGTCTTCTCGCATTGCTCGATAAAATTACTATTACGAATGCAAATTACGACCCAAACAATATGACTACATAACGATAACCGTACCTACAGATATAAATCGCGTCTATAATAAATCTTTAAAATTTTATTCCGTGAAGCGCGGGGAGCGTACGGCGCGGGTGCGAGCGAAACGATTCCTTTAGTAAATTATTTTTTTCAGACGGTACCTACATTAATATACAACATTTTATTTATCATCTAAATCGGCGTTTACGATGGTGAACAATGCCGCGCTCCGTACCAAACAAAAGTGGGACGCAAATAAAGAAAACAATAAAATTAGAATACATAAACACATAAAAACGGCATCCAGAACGTTCTGGTTGCGGCGGGAGCGGCGCATGCGCGGCCGACACACTCAAATACAATTCATGAAATAAATTAATAACGCCTCTAAATATAAAACAACTTGCTTCTTTGTTCGTCTAACATTACCCAGCAATAAACTCGACACACATAAATATTAATAAAAATGCTTTTGATAGTTTGGCTACGAAACAAAATAAATAATCGTGACTTCTTATTTATTTAACAATCAATTTAAAAGTTTAACAAATTCTAAATTTTATTTATACCGTCCGCTGAAGCCCTAAATGCTTGGCCAATGGTAATTCGTTCTTAAAGATTACACGATAAAGTTTATAATTACACAGATTGTTGACAGATTGTATTAAGAAAGATTGGTGCTGTCTGCACGAGCATAATTCTTGATGTGCCATTTAAAATTTTACTTTATGTCGCTTGTTATAAAGCTTACTTTTAAAAGTGTATGTTTATGCCTTTTCGCACACGTCTGTCAGTACAGTCGCGAAGGAAACACAAAGTTTTACAATAGGGATTAAACTTAATACGACGTTAAATTTATCAACCCGGAGAACACTAAAACCTCAATGAACACATTTAACTATATTTAATAACATTTTATATAATTATTGCAACTGTATTTTAAGGTAAAAACTACTTTATTATTGCTTACAAATATTTATATTAAATTAATATATATTATAATGTATTTGTCAGTTACTACTACTGAACTGATTTTCATGAGAATTTGATCCAATATAGGTCAACAAATTAATTTATTATGACGTCACAATTGTAATTACTAACTACAAAAATATATATTTAGGTTACAATTTATTTAGTTCTCTAGAATATTAATATACATAAACGAATAAACCAAGCAAATATGCCTGAAAAACTAATGAAAATTTGCCTCTGTTTTCTTTAGTTTATCTTTATACTTATAAAGACGATTTCCGAAAACGTTAAAAAAAAAACTGTTTAATACAACAAAGTTTTGATAATATTAAGGTTTTAAGGTGGAGGTTCGCTATGCCGATCGACGAGTATTACCCGGCCTTTTACACTTGTAAAATCCGTAGTAGTGTAGGTCACAGTCATGTTTCCGATTTAGTCTGTGAGTTTAGCGATTCTCAGGAGCCTACTATAACGATTTCTTACCAAGGTGGCCTCTTATCAGGGTCCGGTTACAAAAAAGGCAGCTGATTAAAACAAAATCTTTCTATGTCGTTGCCTATTTCTGACTGGGATCATTTCCCCATATTAGTGGGACCGATCAATGTTATTTAACAACAATTGTATTGACTATGTAACTGGTTACCCTCAGGTAGATACAAAGTTACATACCGTGCTCTAAAAAAAAAGTTATTTTTCTGCGTTAAACATATTTAGAATAAGTAACATAATTAAAACAAAAATAAGTTTAATAACGACTGGTTTTATACACTTTAATTCAACAGAAATAATTATTTTTATCAAATCTTTTATCTAACATGCAAACAAAACTCAAGCTGCCAGTTCTTATAATAACAGCTCTATACTAGAACAATGTACCTATATGTCGCCATTTTTCCTCACAATCATTAACAATGACAAACGGGATGCGACTAGAAAATGTTTAATTATAAGTTACCAAAAGATTAAATTCATTCTTACTGTAATTTATGGTGTTGTGCACTTCTTTGTAAGCGATGGGATTTATATCTCGGTAATCCCAAGGGAATGTTTTAGTGGGTTAACACTACACTGGGTGAAAATAATGAATGGGACAAAAATGGAAAGAAACAGTTAAATATTTTACAATAAGTTTTGTAACCGCCGCCTCATACAGATGCAAAAACCGTCAAGTGACCACAGGTTTTAGTTTTAGCCTGTGATGTGGGTTCAGACGTTTCCAGGAGCATACTGCATTGATTTATTTTCGATGTGGTAATTTCTTTTCAGGATGCAGTTCCAAAACGGACTGTTGATTTGATGATACAGCAGCAAGGATATTACAGTAGACTCGTAATTATAATTCGTCTTTGTTGCTCCTCATTTCGTAATGGCGTAATTTAGCCTGCATTGTGAAATCGAACAATGTGGTTGACATATTGATGGGCCGGATTCAAAGAATTTGTTGATCTGCGCAATATCGGGTTGATGTAGTGTCATATACCAGGCAATAAATAAATAGGCAACAAAGAATCAAATTTTTACATTTATAATAGTTGTAGACAGTAAAAATTTTATAAAGTTGATTAGACCTTAGACTTTAAAACACATAGGTCCCTGATTCAAACCCCAATTGGTGTGTACCAATCAGTTTTTAATCTAAAAATTATACCACGGAGAGCACGTTAAGCTGTCGGTCCCAGTTTCACAACGGTATATAGATGGGTTATTTAGTCTATCCAAACATCGTGCTAGCCACTTGTTCGGTGTAGACTCATACCATCGGCTACGACAAGGTGGGATTAAAAACCCCTCCGCTGGGTACTTACCCTGAGGCCGTCTAGGCGGTCTCGGGCGCCATGAGGCACCCGTGATGATATTTTTTTATATTATATATACCTTTATATATAAATTCTAAGAGAGTTGGCTTACGTTCTCCAAGCAAGCTCGAAAGTTTGGCAAGGTTTATGACTTTCATTTTTAATATAATATAGGTAATAAATTATTCTAAAATTATAATATGCAATTATTCTGCTTTTGATATTGGTGTACACACAATGCAGAATAATATATATTTTAACAAGCACCGAAGACTTTTGTAGGTAGGTGAAATACTTTAGTTGGAAGGTGAAACACGTGTCGACAAAAGTATTCGTTTGTTGGAAAGAATAAAACCTAGGAACGAAAGCTAATACGCTGCAAACTTAAGCTACTTAACTGTCTTTCTTCTGACTTTTATAGGTTAACTCAAAATATAGATTGCAAATACTTATGCTAGGATTAATAGTCGTAGCTTATCAATCTAAAAATGCTTCAAGGGTTTGAACGCCAAAACTGTCAAACTATTTAAAAATATATATTTACGTTTGGATGAAATGACTTGGCCGATGGACTTGTTTGTATCCAGTGCTATGTTAAAATAAATTTAATTAATAAAATGACTTAAGCTAAGCAATGATTATTAATCCTGCTTTATAGTCCTTCTTAGCAAGCGCTAAGATTTAGCCATTGCTTTGGACTGTCAAATTTCATTATAAAAACTATAGGTCCCAGATTTTAATCCCGGTGTGTACCAATGAATTTAAAAAAAATACTTACATTTATTTAACAACACCATTATAGTGCATGGAGAGAACTTCCTCGAGGCACTAAAGTGGCGTTGTCAAACAAATGTACATATTTTTTAAATCAAAAACTAGGCTGTCGATCCCAGTTTCACAAAAAAAAACTCTTTTGAGATGCGTTATTGAGTCTATCCAAACACCGTGACGTGCTGGCCACTTCTTCGGTGTAGTCTCTGAATACCATCGGCTACAACGAGGTGGTAATAAAACCCCTTACCTTAAAGATGGTATAGGCGGTCTCGAGCATACGTAAGCTTCCACAAACTACTTTCAGGGTTACCATAATATTTTAATATGCCCTTGATCTGAGTTTTGTCAATTTCGAACTTATTCCATACGTAATAGAGTCTAACTAAAAGTTCGTAACATTACACACTTGAGAGACACCTAAATGAAAGTTTGATTTCACCTTCCAACATTATTATTAATTTATAAATTAATTAAATGTCGTCACATAATGCATAATATCCTTTTATAGGTATCAGATAAAATTATTCAAATGATACGATCTATTGTTTCAGCAACAATGTTAATAATATTATGTATTGTAAATATTTATGTAAGTAGGTTTACGACTGTATAAGTTGTTTAATAATGTTTAGATCCGTTTATTCGACGATTGTTTGTGTCATTAATTTCTTTTATAATTGTTTCGAATTATTTACGATGGGGACACTAAAATATCGTTAGATGATAATAGCCTTAAATATTGATGAAAAAATACTACAATATGACTGAAATGATACGAATATTCTACCAGGAGATAGGAATGGCTATGATACAGTATGTAACGCGTGGTAGGTGTAACAACTATAATCAATATGATTATCATTGCTATAGTTATTATAAAAAAATACTGATACTTAATATCTTATACCCACTTAACTTTCGAGTAACTTTTCCGTAAATTATATGAATATTACCTAATATTGGTCCTGTCCTCACCTTCCTATATTGAATCATAAAACTTGCGTCCATCTTTTGTAAATTTAACGAAAATAATAACGTTTCAATGTTGTAGTTTTTCTTGCTTATGGGTAGCTGGTTTACCCTTACCGAAAATTCAAGTAATGGTAAAATACCTATCAATTGATTTTTAAGTGGATCATTATTTTTTAATGGAATTTTACCTAATGCTCCCAGTTTCACTATACCAACTGGTAAAAGTGTTTCTAGATGGGTTATTAAGTCTATCCAAACATTGAAATAAACTAGCCACTCGCCAAACATGCCATCAGTTACGACGAGGTAGGATTAATATTCCACCGCTGGGTACCCTGAGGTACTCTCGGGCGCCGCAAGGCACCCGTGATGATATTTATTTAATTAATTTTGAAGAAAACTCTAGTAAGTATAACATAAAACGAAAATTATTACCGAAAATTCAAGTAATGGTAAAATACCTATCAATTGATTTTTAAGTGGATCATTATTTTTTAATGGAATTTTACCTAATGCTCCCAGTTTCACTATACCAACTGGTAAAAGTGTTTCTAGATGGGTTATTAAGTCTATCCAAACATTGAAATAAACTAGCCACTCGCCAAACATGCCATCAGTTACGACGAGGTAGGATTAATATTCCACCGCTGGGTACCCTGAGGTACTCTCGGGCGCCGCAAGGCACCCGTGATGATATTTATTTAATTAATTTTGAAGAAAACTCTAGTAAGTATAACATAAAAGGAAGCTACTGTATTTTTTTCCTTTTTACAGCATCAATATTTTCATTTGGGCAACGATGAGTAATAGTCAGTCAGACAGGGCAAGCTCTTGCGAGAACGAACTTATGAAATAAGAAGGGCTCATTGTGCGGCCAATTCTCGCGCTTTCAACATTCATGTCGGCTCGATATATTCAAATTATCTAAAAATTTTGAGATGTGTCACTTTTTATTCGAATATTTCGAGGACAAGCAAATCGAAAGCGCTAGAATTAGCTCCACCTCGCAAGAAAACCATATTTGACATCACACTTTTAATTACAAAATATTGCCCTAAACAATAAACTTATAAAGCTTCTCTTAAAAAGTATATAAAAGAAACGTTTTGCTTAATATACAGTCTCAAGTACGAAAATATCAACTACAGTTAGTATCGATTTCACAAAAATCACTTTCATGGCGAAATCTCGTTCATTCATCATTTATAACATTTAAATACATTGTAAATTACAATGAAGAATAAGTCATTGGCCTCAGTGTCTCATACGTCTAATAGCACTCACACATTAATAATAATATTCACCCACACAACTATCATTCTTCGATGTAGGGTGACAATGATGAGTAAGTACTAAAATTGCAACTTTGTGACAGTTTATCATAGTTGGAAAATTACTTTTGTTTTGGAATTGCTTCTGAAAATGAGCTTTCAAAACTTACTATAAGATTACTTCTTTAGTTTTATATTATAATTTAGAGGGATTAAAATGTATAAGGTTATAAGGTTCCTTCCATCGTTATAGCTTCTATGAAATACACTTAAGAAACATATTTTTGTTCAACACCATTATTTTCTAAACGTAATAACTGAATTATTATAACTTTGATAGACCGACTGACCGGTGTCGATATAACTTAATTATTACTTTTTGAATTATATAAAATATTGAAAAATATAAGTGGTGTTAAAAACAGAAAGAAAATTACTAAATGATAATGTTTTTATATTTTTTCATTTTGATAATAATTGGATTAATAATAAGAGAAATACGTTTGTATAGGAACTGTCGACTGAAGAAACCTTAATGACTTAAGAAATATAATTTTGTTCAACACCATTATTTTCTAAACGTAATAACTGAATTATTATAACTTTGATAGATCGACTGACCGGTGTCGATATAACTTAATTATTACTTTTTGAATTATATAAAGTATTGAAAAATATAAGTGGTGTTAAAAACAGAAAGAAAATTACTAATTGATAAAGTTTTTATATTTTTTTCATTTTGACAAGAATTGGATTAATACTGAAAAAACCTTAATGCTTTCATACCTGGCTGCTTTCAATGTACATGTACAATTCCTCACCTTCTCCTTTCTACAGAGATTTCTTCGACCTTATTGCTTTCTATCAGGCAAAATTAAGGTAAAATGCAGACTCTGTTTATAATAAAAAAACTGTATCCAATATCCAGCAGTTGTGTATTGACACACAATTGCTGGTTATTATACAAACATACCCAATTTCTTGATATTTCTATATAAATATTTATATAATGTGAACTAATATAAATAAGATGTTCGTTTTAGAAATAACTATTATATTACTTGAGTTATTTTTGTTATAAAATTAACAAAATGTAAGACAATTGATGAGGTTACCTGTTTTCTTTAATGATTTATTTATTTCCATAAAGTAAAATTTAATATAGTTCATAGTTGTAAAATTAGGAACAAATAATAAGTTTACATTTAGATTACATAATCTTTAAGGTTAGCAATTAGATCCTGAACTAAGGTTAAGATGATAATCCATTATTATATTTTAATATTTGACATCGTCAACTAACTTATAGAAAGTATTTTCAAACTTTACCTGATAAATTAATCATATAAAAAAATCATCAAAATTATGGAAATAATACCAATTAGAAAAAAATCTCTTATTATCCTGAATATGACAAAAATCTTGGATACCATTTAATAATACAACAGACGCCCGTTAGAGTGTGTGTGTATGTGTGTGGGCATTAATATAAGGCAATAACATGTTCAAATACAGGATCGCAAATGAAATCGACTTGGCTACGTAATGGGTGTTGCTGCTTACATTTTATCGTGTAATCACTAAGTCTTGAACCACAACTTATTTGCTGTAAACAAGGGTTGCTGTAGACGGCACCGCTTCGGGTGATGGATCGTATTATCGACATTTATAGTTAATCACATTAATATCAGTGTGCGGTGAGGTTAATGTTCAATGTAATGGAATGGCTGGGATAATTTCAAATCTTGTTTCAGTAGCGGTTTTAATTTAATTCGCTGTGTTTGCAAAAATAATTACTAATTGACAATTTCTGAAATTCAGATAGATATTTTTTTTTTGCAAAAAACCGATCCTTTGATTTTGGACCTTAAAATTTTCCCCATCGTTTTTTCATGTTATCACTAGTACTACATTACATTGAAGAGCTAAATAATTTTCCAATAATTATTTAATTAAATGGTATTTTTTACTTCTCTCCTTGTAAAGAAGTAACATTTCCTTATATGTAGGTAGGTAAAACACAAATTAGTTTTCAAATACAACTATGTATTTAATAAATATGTGGTTATATCATATTAAATCAATTATAATGCGATAAGAACACGCAGCTAAATAGTACAGGTGTTAAATGTAAGATTGTGCATAATGTTGAATTCTAATTAATGGATCACAAGAATGAATTTTGTTTCCAAGAATGAAACATTATAACGAATGTTAACTTTATAAATAGAGAAAATAATAATATAATATAGGAAAAAACACCCGTTAACGCTGCGCACACGCAAGGGAAGTGGCCTTGTTAAAAATACTTACTTTGTTTCAATAGTTCGCATGCAACTATTTATACTGAAAGAAAAAATATAATATGAAGATCTTCCACGGTCGCGCGCATCTTTTATTGTTGCGAGTTATAAATATACATAATTTGTAAAGAAAGCTAAATTATTATCGTTACCAGTAATTTGTGTAAGCACCGTTATCTACATAACTGACATTGCTTTTGCGTAAATTATATGTTAAGGAACACCTACGACCCAACAACTTTAACTCTACTTTAATATGGAATAATGTACAATCACGGTGCCCGATATCTTCTCGGGGTCCAGGTTTTAATTCGAACTTGTCGTCGCTGATGGTATTGAGTCTCTCATTTGGGAAGACACAATAACCCAACTATAAACAGTTTCATATGTGGGCATAGTGAGACCGACAGCTTAACTGTTGTTGTGTTATCAAACAATTGTACATATATTTTTTAATTATAGCCTTTACAGATCAAAAAAACCATCTCTGTAGGTTCACCGGTTTTTCGGAGACTACTGCATCGATTTCTTGTCGAAGGTAGTGTGTCCTTTCATGATACCGTTACAAAATTGGAGATTCATTTGATGATAATGACATGATTGAAGATAAAGCAGCGAGGATATTAAAATAGACTCGTAATGCAAATACGTCCACATCGCCGCTCATTTCGCAATCGCATAATTTAGCCGGCATAGTGGGAGCGATCAGTATTGTTGGTCTGCTTAACATAAGGTAGACACAAAGTAACATGTCGTGCATTATAAAAAAAAACTAAACGGTTAACTTAATGTTTTTAAGTCTAAGGTCTAACGAAAGAAAATGAAAGAAAAAATAATGCGAATTTTTGCACGTGGTTATGAACTTTTATAAAATAAATAAAATTATAGCTTTCTTTTGATCCATTATTGATTGTCACCAGAATATAATTTTTTTCATCCTTTCGGAAAAATGTGGGTCAACTATATCTATAATTAATTTAATTTTAAAGTAAAACCAGTAAGAATATCGGATCTCGATTTATTTATGCTGCTCGCCAGGATAACATTTCCCTTTAAAAACAAGTTTATCGAACCCTGAAAACCAACATATTAAGCCTAAAAATATTATATATGATTATTTTTTTATTTTGATTTACTTTGTCACAAGTCTAATTTTATGATTGTTACTTTAACCATTTGCTAGTAACTATTCTAGGATACCTTAATTTGAAACTGTTAGTAATGATTAAATATGAGATGCCTAATTATAAGTATTAGGCCCAATAATTTAACCCCTTTTTTAATTATTTATATTACTTAAAATAATATATATATTGAAGAATGTGTCCAAAATTTAAAAAAACTGTCATTTAAGTTTAAGAAAGAATTGAATTACCGGCCTTTAGTGATAAATAGATTTTCTTTATACTTGGTAGAACTATATATATTTAAAGTTATTGCTTAAAAATAACACAAAAATAATTTGCATTAAATTTTTTGCCACAAATAAAACCTGTCAAAAAAAATATTGCTATAAATATATTTTTAAATGTCAAAACGGGTGCAAGTTTTAGCTTATGAGTTATTTAAACAGAAAAGTACCTATGAAAATGATATAATTTCAGTGAGTATCATCTACTTTATGACGAGTCACATAAAGTTAAGTAGAGAGATTTGACATAAAATTGTATAATTTTGTTGCATATTTTGGAGTAAAAACTTTAAGCTTCCAAATTTGTTCGTTAAATTTGAAATCGAGTTTTGCCTGTGACTTCTAATGCTCGAAATGTATTAATTAAGAATGAGCAAACATTGTATGCCATATCATTTTTAAACGTTGAACTTTGTAAGATTTTTAGCGCATCATCACAGACGCGGATCAATTAAGGATGGCCTTAACACGAGTGGCGGCATGTACTATGGGTGGCAATGTTACTATTATTTCTATTAAATGCAAAGGCATAGAATATATTGCCACAGTATAGATGATTCAAAGTATTACGTCTTCACATAAAACAACTGAAACGACGCGCTTCGATATGTAGGTATACTTCGGTACACAACAGTTACGGGTGCGCTGCAGTTTCGTACGGTCGCGGATGGCGAGACGCTGTCGCGCATTTTATTCCCTAAAATATGGCACAACATTATCAACTGTATTATTTTTGATTAATTAAACTAAATCAAAAGTTTAGCATTTATATTATGAAAAAAAAAACACAATCACTTGAAACTTTGTGCTTGAGCTTGCCCAATCACAATTTAACAAAAATTGGTTTGGACATTTATTGATTGGTTTTCGCTTTACGTTAGGCGACACACAGATCATCTACAAGACATTTATAAAGCTCAGGTTCACTCGTGAATGGAGTACTGCTTTTACCTCTGAGATGGATCAGCCTAATACCAACTGGCTGCTCTGGATTCGGTAGAGCGCCGTGACATGCGACTTATTGTAGACAAATCATTGATAGCAGAGTTTGGCAACCTTAAACACCGACGTAAATTGGCCTGTCTCTCAGTCTTTTATATGTTACATTTCGAAGAGTGTGCGATGAAGTTTCATGAGTTGATCCCTCCTGCCCCATGCCAGCTCGCACAAAGCGTTTTGCTATCTCCTTTATTGTACGCACGGCTGAGGAGTGGAATTCCCTGACTGCTTTTGGTGTTTTCTGATACATAAAATATAATCTCGTTGTCTTTAAGACAAGAGTGAATAGGTACTTATAGGGTAAACGTTCTCCCTTTTCGACCACACCGTTGCATCAGGAAAGATTGAGAACAAACGCATACTCTGTCTATTAACTCAAATAAAAAAAAACAAGAATATTTTTTGATATCAGTATAGTATTCTCAAATATTTAACCTTAGAAACCAGTAAGAGGCAGCCCTAGTGCGTATTTTACTACCGAGCGATCGTAGGTAATTATTTTAAGTACACTACTGAGACAATATACTGTATCTCATCTGTGCTGTGCTATGGTATTCAATTTAACTTGCTGTTTACTGTACAAAACATCACTAATACAACCATCGCTAGGGTTGCAATACCTATCAAATTCCATTCGTGTTTGTTAGTAGACCCGATACATTCAATAAATATTGCATTCAAATCTGTGTGCTTTATATAAGATAGGTTGTATCAAATACAGTAATATTTACTGTTTCAGCTAGAGTTATTTCTCTTAACTCGTGTGTGCTGTGGTGCATGAAATTGTAGTAATATCAAACTATTGAGCAATAGATGTTTGTTTACATGGAATTTTCAGAACAAAATTTCTTGTGCCTCGGGTTGCATATCGATTGTAAACCGTTCGCATATCTCTTCTCATCATTATCTAACAGGATTGATCACTATGCCGGCTAATGATACGGTTTCGTCATGAGCAGCGAAAACGACGAATTTGCATGGCGAGTCTACTTTAATACTGCAACTGCCTGTTTGTAACCGCATCCTGAAAGGAGACTACCAGCTCGATACAATATCGATGAAATAGTCCCCTGCAAGCCAACAGACTAAAACCGAAATATGACTTGGACGAAGTGTTTTAAATTTATTTTCTATGGCATTTTTTTATCAACTTACACCTTATCTATTCAGAACATTAGTGTACTTACTAGTAAAATGCAAATAAATGAGTAACGCAATTGTTTTCAGAACAGAAATAGACGAATACCAACTTCATAATTCGAATTTTGTAATTCTAACATAATCGACGAAAATAGTGTTCCCGTAAATACCTAATTGAGCACTGAACTCTGAAATGAATAAACAGCGCCACGTAGTTAAAACAATGCACATTTTGTATTTCTTAATATAGAATATAGGCGTGCTCTAAGCATAAATAAAGCATGTAAAGT
Source organism: Monopis laevigella (assembly GCA_947458855.1). Classification (NCBI taxonomy): domain Eukaryota; kingdom Metazoa; phylum Arthropoda; class Insecta; order Lepidoptera; family Tineidae; genus Monopis; species Monopis laevigella. The sequence continues at coordinate 19,275,062 of OX381576.1, forward strand.
ACATAATGCTTAGGAAATAAATGGCTTAAACCTAGAAACTCTGACTTCATATTTAGAAACATTATTTCTTGTTTTAGGGCGACTGCGCAATTACAAACGACACCCTCAATGCAATTATAAACTGTATTAAAAAAAAATTTACTAAAAAAAATCATATTGCCTAGACGGCCACAGATATTTTAATCCCATCTCGTTATGGCTGATAGTAAGACACCGAACCGGCTAGCTCTTCGCGATGTATAGACTTAATAATAATATTATAAAGAAACGCATGCATCTAATGCATGCATCATGTTTGGAGTATTTTTACCAACTCTAAAAAATAAGAGTAAATAAATCCATATACTATATATTTTTACATAATTTTGTTGAATTTTCTTTTATATACGAAGTATCAATTTCAAACATTTTTTTAAAGTTGACCTTCATCGGAAAGCAGTTTTTGTGATTAATTTTATTATAACTGTGAAATCTTAACAGGTTTAAATACCATCACGGGTGCATTACAGCGGCTGATACTGACTAGTCGGCCTAAGGGTACCCAGGGATGGGCTATCCCCACACCGAATAAGTAGCCAGTTTATCGTGGTATTTATATAGAGTCAATAATCCATATATAAACAGTTCCACAAGTTGGTATAGTGAAACTGGGACCAACAGACGCTTTACGATTATGCTCATTACCATGCTCGGAGGTACTATAGCGATGTTGTCAAATAAATATATATATATATATATACATAATATTAAAGTAAAGTATACGTGGTGGCCGAGTTGGTTAGACCTTAGGCTTAAAAACACCCAGGTTCCTGGTTCAAACCCCGGTGTATACCAATAAGTTTTTAATGTAATAGTTTATGTACATTTGTTTAACAACACCACTATAGTGCCTCGGAGAGCACTTTAAGCTGTCTGTCCTAGTTTCACTATACCAACTTGTGAAACTGTTTATAGATGGGTTATTGAGTTATATCGCGACGAGCTAGCCACTTGTTCGATGTAGACTCATACCAACGGCTACGACGAGGTAAACAACCAACAACAAACAACAACCTTTCAAATGTACACTGTATATAATATATATATATATCACGAATACATAATTTTATAATGTATAACTTAAGTATCCTTTAGTAATGAGCCCCAAATCAATCCATTACATATTCAGCTTTATAAATAATGAAATGTTCAAAACAAAGCATTATTTCTAATTCATTATCAATAACAATAATTATATTAATATTAAATGATACATTCGTGACACATGGCGTAAATAGTTAACATGCAAACCCATGGTCTAAAATAAAAGTTCGAGTCCATTGACTTCATATTTTACTCAGACCCACATACTCGTATTAGGCCCACTGTTATTACAGCCACTGGGGATATCATTATTAAAATTAATTAAACAATATACTCCAGTAATTAATATTTAAGTACCATATAAATGTAATAGTTAACGACTGTATACTTTCAATGTAATAAGACAGTAAGGTCTCGATGTAATAATGCATACTTATTATATAATAAATATTTTAGTCAAATTAAAATTTTAAGGCGAGGTGAGTTCAGAGATTGCGTTGATTTTTTTTTTAATAAAGTGACATAGATTTATTTATTTTCTTAATCTGGAGGATTAGTGATATAACTGTTAAGTCAAAAACGAAAAATAAAATAAATTTTTCGTTAGAAATAAATTGTGAAAATAGCTCTGAATTTTTTTTTTGTTACTATAAATGTTTAACATATTTTTTTTTGTTTATAAACTTGTATATGTTAAATAAAAAGAAGATTGTTAATTCATATTTTACATTTTTTATGTAGTTTTTCTTAAATTAATAATTAAATGCATTGTGACTTACGACATTTTATTTCTGTACGACTTTTGGTAGTCTCACTCTCATCAAAAACCGTACTTGTAACGCTGAGATAAAATATACGGAAGTAGATACGTAATTTCACTGACGAGCATACCTCGCCTTAAGTATAATTTATTTTTTCATAATTAGTTACAGTAGTTGTAAACATGTTAAAATTTAACTAGTTAAACTAAGAATATGAATGACATTACACACATATTGCTCTTGATAACAAACTAAGCTCTAGGCTTGTACTATGTGTACCAGTAATATGCATTAATATCGTTTACTATTGAAATATACATATTGCTCGTAAGTTTTATAAATACCTAGACCATGACAAACTTTACAGAAAAACATATTTAGATATATATATATATATAATCACGGGTGCCTTACGGCGCCTAAACGGCCTCAGGGTACCCAGCGGATGAATTTTTAATCCTACCTCGTCGTAGCCGATGGTAGGGAATCTACACCGAAGAAGTGGCTAGCTCGTCATGATGTTTTGAATAGACTCAATAACCCATCTATAAACAGTTTTACAAGTTGGATATTTAGATATATACCATTAGATGTAAAGAGTCATATCTAACCAGCAGCCTCTTATTCCATTATTGGCTATTGGCATATCGCTCTATGCACCAGGTGGATGCAGAATCACATGTTAAGCTTTAATATATAAAAAAAGATAAAGCCCCATAAACAATGTAGCGCATGTGTGTACAGGAGACAGCAAGGTCGTATATAAAATAGATCTATTATTGTAAATCTGGCCTTGCTTTTGTTGACTGTATATTATATTAGTCTATAATGATAGTAATATGCAGGATAGAAAAACGAGCGGAACAATGATAAAAAGTATCTTTAAAATAAATAAAAAACTATCTAAATGATTTTTTATATATATACAGGGTAAATTTTGAAAGGATGTTCTTTGGGCATATAAGGTTCTGCTGATAAAATCAAACAACTTCTCCTATGAAACTATGTGTCGCAAATGAAAAAAAAATTTGGCGTCCCCATACAAATTGGTCATTTTAACATTACTAGTTTATATGGCGAAGACAATATTTTTTTTCATTTGCGGCACATGGTTCCATGGGAAAAGTTGTTCGTATTGACCAGTAGAACCTCATATTAGCCACAGTACATCCTTTCAAAGCCACCATGTATATATATATGTTTTATCTGAGCACTGCATGTGACTTTGTACGCATCTGCTGGTAAGCAGACCTACAAAGTCCATGAATGAGACCGATCTAATACATGTGGTTTAATAATATTGGTTACAAAATGGGTGGAGACAGGAGTATTTGCATTACGAGTCTATTTTAATATCCTTGCTGCTTTATAGTCAAATCAATCGACCGTTTCGTAACCGCACCATGAAAGGAGACTATCACTTCGACAAGAAATCGATGAAGATATAAGTGAACCCATATAAGTGAAGATATAATACTAAAATCGAAACATGACTAGGTAATTTAACGGTAGGCCTTAACTGCATCAAAAAAAATACAGAAATGAAACATTATGTTTTTTTCTCATTATCTATGTTTTTTTCTCCATTATCTATGTTTTTTTCTCCATTATCTATGTTTTTTTCTCCATTATCTATGTTTTTTTCTCCATTATCTATGTTTTTTTCTCCTAAGATTCGGTATGAAATTAACAAATCAACATTTAACTTCATATAACAATTATTTTTTCTAATGGAAGTAAAATATATTAATTAATTAAATATTATTACAATATATAGTTATATATTCCCACCTCGACGTAGCCGGAAAACATATTCATCACGGTAACAGTTATACATACATATATCATCGAGATTGCCTTACTGCGCACGAGACCGACCGCCTCGACGGCCTCAAGGTACCCAGCAGAAGGGTTTTAATCCTAGTAATTGAAGCAGATGGTATGAGTCTACACCGAACGTGGCTAGCTTGTCGCGATGCTTGGATAGACACAATTTGGTACAGTGAAACTGGGACCGACAACTTAACGTGCTCTCCAAGGGATTATAGTTCCTTATGCATAATATAATTATTACAATTTAAGCGGGCGAAGTCGCGGGCATAAGGTTATTAGGTAGGTAAAAACTGATTATCTATTTTGTTGAATTTTCTTTTATTTGCTGGAAATAATTCCAGCAAATAAAAGAAAATTACATAATGTTTATGTTTTTCATTTACTAAAATTTTCCCTTTTTGGCGACATTTGATTAGAAAACAATTCATTTTATATGTAGGCCGAATCAAAGTCAAATTACTTAGTGTGTATATTTTGGTGGGAGGAAGGCCTCTACATCTTGCTAGGCTGACCGACCGGACCAGTTACAACCGCCTATACCTAGCAAAAACCGCCAAGTGACCAAGTCATGTTTCGGTTTTAGTCTATGGGTTCACGGTTTATCCGAAAACTAATGCATCAATTTTTTGTCGAGGTGGTAGTCTTCTTTAATAGTGCGGATATGAATGATGCAATGAGGATATTAAAATTGACTCGTAACGCTAATACGTCTTTTTTTTGCCGCCCTTTCCATCATTTATATGGCATAGTGGGAGCAATCAATATAATTTAACAACAATATATTGATCGGCCCATTCATGGAATTTGTAGGTCTACTAACCATGAGGTAGATACAAAGTCACATGCCGTCCTCCAATAAAAAAAAACTTGCTTAATATACAATTATGTCGAAAGAACAACAATAAAGTGTCTTTAAGTTATATTTTATAACAAATAAATATGAAGAATTTATAAAACTGTTTTACTTTCAACAGTATTAAATATTTATCAAAGTAATAAATAATAAAATAGCCATAACCAGTTAATTAGTTGAATACAAATTGAACAATTAACATTTAAGCGGACAGCTTATAAATGAGAAGCAAATAATAATATAAAAAGGAATTGAACAACGTTGTATTAAAATGAAATTCATACTTAATATAATTAGAAAATATGTAAAAATATGCTTGTCGCAATATTTCATTCTAAAATTTATATACAAATTATAAAAGATTCTTGCGAAAAAATCTAAAAGAAATATAAAATTATACAAATAAAAATACCAATTTAATAATTATTATAAAATATGATTAGTTAATAAAGTTTATATTAAATTTTAAAGCTATCCATAGAGATAAACACAATATTTAAATCAAAAAGCCATTTGTTTATAAATATCGAATTGTAAAGTACTTATTATCGAGTAGGTATGTCTAAGTATAAACCCATTTTCTATACATTACATACAAAGTAACAAAATGTAAGGAGAAGTCGTTCGTATTTATTTGCTACAAGTAATTTGCATGCAAGAAACATATTTAAATGTGATATTAAAATTGTCGTGCGGTAACTCCATCGCCCCGGTTAATATTTAATTCATATTTATAATACCTATAATATGCATTAATAATATATAATTATTATTCGCAGAGTTTCTTATTTGCAATTTATACAATGTATTTTTTAATTAGAATTATTTCTTGAATTCTTCAATGTGAGGTGTAGGGAATGCTATAAACTAGGTCGTGCAAATTACACCATATTCTTCTTCCCGACAATGCTGACGCCTAAAGCACCTTAGGGGGTAACTATTCTCAATTGTGTGGAGAAAAATATTTTTTAAAAGCGTTAGTAACTTAACCTACATTTTAATTATGTATTTTTAATTGACAATAAGAGTTAGACAAATTAATTTTATGAAAATTGACAGACTATCAAAGAGCTTCCGAAATCTTTGCAGTAAGTCAATAGATTTCTATTATTTTGAAATCCTAACTGTACTTTATTGTACGAAAGGAGAAGTCAGTCAAATGTTCTCAAAAGTTCATGAACATTGAACTTTTTTGTTTTTTTTACCCACTTAAGACAATATAAATTCAATCCATATAATATATTAATTTTTGACTACCCATAACTTTTGGAAATTCTTAACTGATTTAGATTTTTTAAATATTAATACTATAGAAAGGTCAGGTACTGATGATGGTATTGGAAGCTATAGCAAAGAAACTCCTCATCAAAAAAAAAAATAACGCGTAAGTGATTACAGTTATAACTCTGTAACTCCGTCTTAACAGATTTTAATTTATTTTTTATTTATTTTTATAGATGTATCACCAGGTTGTTTCTCTATAAATATTGTTCACTTTAACACAATGTGACGATCTAATAATTACTTTCGAAATCATAAAATGGAACTTTTCTAACTTTACAACCAATTTTAATATAAATAGTATAAACTTATATGTATAGTATAAGTATAGTACAGGGGCCTTACAAAAGAGCTAATCGATAATCGAATCGAAATACCCATCGAAAGCCAAATATATGGGATTTGAAGTTTCTCGTCGATCAGGCTCTACCCATAGAGTAAAATTCCTATACATTTTTATCGATCGATGCGGTCGATTCGATTGGCGACCGTATTCTTTGGTCAGGCCCCTGTATCATCACGGGCGCTGTAAACCTAGCGGAGGGGTTTTCATCCGACCTTGTTATAGCCGATAGTATCAGTCTACACCGAACAAGTAGCTGGCTCGTCGCGATGTGAAAATGCTACAATCAAAATACAACATAGTCTACAATAATAACATGGCTATCAAGCATGTTATATTACTAGCATCCATTTGTAAATTAATAAATCGTGATTGTAGCGAGAAGAAAGCCATAGTTAAAAAAACAAGTATTATTATATATATTGGTATTAATTGACCTTCCAAGGCACGGCGGAGAATATAAATGCTCCCAATGATTCACGATAGCGAATTAAGTATTATTTTAAATTGACGTAATTGAAAAATATGCAGTCTGTCGACAACCGGTCGCATAAATTGATTGTAGTTATATTATAATATAAAGTTCCAGAGTAGATGTTTGCCATAAGGTATTTATTGGAACACTGGCTTATAACTTTTGTATACCTGATATTATGTAAACCTATAAAATTCACGATTGGTCGCTCCTACTATGTCAGATAAAAGATGAAGTTCAGAAATGGGAATCGATAATTTTATTCCAAAAATTAAATTCCAATGATTAAAGTCAATAAAATATTTTAAGAGAAGTATTTTTTATAGAGATTTGATATGTTTGTTTAGTACACACCTTACAGAAAACTTTATTAATATATCATATGTTCCATACTACTAAAGAGATAGAGGCTCATCTTTATATCCATCTAGCATGCGAATGCTGCCTGGAATCTTGAATTCCATAGTCATTTTACACGGACTACATAAAAGCTATTTACATATTGGTAATTCCAATAATATTTTGTCGAGATAAAATGTAATATTATTCGCACCAGAACTTTATTTGTGTGAAAAATATCATCTAAATTAGTCACCCTTTTCAAAGTTATTAAGTAAAAAACATCTAAACCAAACATTGATATCGAATAGTATAGATTATACACGAGGGACCCGATCACTTTAAAAAAAACTTCCTATATGTACAGTTAATAAATAATTCTTGAAAAGCGGTTTAAAAGTTATATGTCGCCCCTATACATTGCAGCACCCCTAAATATATTTCTATATTTAACTGATATGAATATATTGTAAGAAACATGCAACAACTTAATAGCTATAAAAACATGAACTACTTGTCAATTATTTTATTAATATTATATCGTGTTAAATAGTCGTACATAAATAAATAAGATTATGCTAATTCAGGCATTTAATATGGCTGTTGCATGTTTGTAATAGTATTCTAGTTTCATAGACATAAACACGAAACACTAACAAACTAACACAAGAATTGCTCGCGTACTTATTCGCTTTAGTTCAAACAAGCCTATTGCTTATTATATGTTTATAAATAAATTTGTTTTTCGGTCAAAAATCACGTTTGTTTGAGTTCTGTAATTTGCAAAGAGAATGCTGGACATATTAGTTTATTCAATACATATTACGTACACAGTTTCTGCTAGGTTAGTAGTACTAACTAATGTACTTGAACTAAAACAAATATTAAAATAACTGAACAAAAGTTACTAAACGGAATGAAAAAATATTAAATTTCGAACGATGGTAGCTTACCTTATTGTCACAAAATGAAGAAAAATTAAACGATGTACTTTCATGATCAATTGTAGCCTATGACCATGACCTTAGTTTGTAAAATATTTCATAGATATCAATAAACTAAGGCCGATTTTTTAATCTGGAGGAAGTTTGGAGAAGGAATAAAATTGATGGCTCTTCATTCAAGTTAAATGTCAAATAACTTTTTATGACTATTGATAAATGAAATAAATAATTTTGGCATTTAATCCCTGGCACAGAAGAGGCGTGCGCGCAAGTCGGCAGTATATTTGAGCGCGAATGTCGTAAGAAATAAGTAGTGTGTTGTCAACATAGAATATTTCTTGACTTCGTCGTCCGTACTTTAGAGTTGTGCATGACTTATAATTAGTAATTGTATATCAACGCGTACGCATGAGCATGGTTTTTTTGAAGCCAATAAGTATTCTAAAATAGCTATAAGGGGTAGGCAGTGTACACTGTATGTCGAAGTTTTACTTAGTTTGGCGACCCATTGGTCAAACCATAGATAAAAAATGATTAAAAAAAAAATAGGTGTGTCCAGTGGACATACTTATTTTATCATTATTCGCCCAGCTATTTGCCTTGAACGCACGCCGAACATTAATGTTTTCATGCATTTAAAATTTAAAATGACATTTGCTAATCCTGTTTTTGTAATATTTCTTATATACGTACCTTTTTGTTAACAAATATTATAATTTAAAACATCAAGACAAACTGTATAGATAATCGTACATTTTTTTTGACATGGGTGGGAATCGAATTTACCACCCCCAGATACAACACCAAAGGCAACTACTAGTCATGCGGAATGCTGTAATATTTTTAGTGTTAAATTATATACTAAATTATAAATAATGATATATTAACTTAAACAATTATTTGTAAAATATATTTACTGTATTAATGAAAATTAATATTTAATCATATGTAACCGTATCTTTCTTTTAAGTATGACCATTTACTGATTTATATTTTCTATTAATTGAAATAAAATACTTAAGACCAATATGTCTTCATTGATTTTAATGAACGATAAACGTGTCATGCAGTCACGTTTACAATAGAGACAATAAACAGACAAGTAATATTAAATAAGATTTAACAAAAAATAGTTATAGTATAAAAGAGATGAAATGAGAAGCTCTTTTCAAAGTATAAATGCTAACAGTTACAAAATTAATTAAGTAATTAAGAAGGAAACCGTTTAATGTTTGTAATTCTAAAAGCTTTAAAAATTGCAAGGCAGTGCTGTTTTAAATCAAGTTTACTAGTTCTTAACTTGTATTGAAGAAAATGTTGATGATATAAAACGACTTGTAACGAACGTTAAGTAACTTTACAGTGTTTTTAATTGAATGAAATTTATACGAAGACATGAAAAAGTTTGTATTTTTAAGGGAAATGCTTTTAATAGTGGTGTATTATTTTGTTTTGTTTTCCATTTCAAGTACATATAAATTACTAAATGATAAATTTTTTTTGTTTTGATTATAAACAGAGTTTGAGACCTCAATCTTGCCTGATGGTAAGCAACGATGAGGTCGAAGATTAGGACGCTTACTGTGTAAAAAGGAGACTACCAGCTCGACAAGAAATCGATGCAGTAATCCCTCAAAAATATGACTAAGTTTCATGACGGTTTTTGGATCGGTGGTAACGAGACCGGACGGTCGGCCTAGTGGTATTATATAAGCCTTTCTCCCACCTAAAAAAATATGTATATAATAATGTGTATTATTTTTAATATATTTCCCTGGGACCTATTTCATAAATTTAATTTACAATGAATTACATTGCTTAGTTTATTGAATAATTCAAACTAAACTAAGCAATGTATTATATATTGTCGTTATAAATTACAATTGTCACGTTTATGAAATAGGGCTCTGGTCACAAACTTGGCATGGAGCCTATACATGTGCATGCTAGAAACAACTATATCAATCGAACCCACGACCTACAGATATAAAGCCAACGGTGCAACCCTAAATTGGCTTCATTTGCTAAACAACGTCTAGTATAAAGGAATCTTCTATTGCAAATTAAACTTTATAGGTATAGTTTCTTAAGACTTAGAGTGCATAACTTTAGCTTTTCATTTACTTTGGGGATTTTTCCAAAATTATAATATTGTCATTGAATAAGAGTTATGATATTGTAATTGCAACTCTTCTTTGATTTTCAAGGTAGGCGGATTTCTTAATGGTATAATTGGGCGTTTAATGCTGACGTGGTCATAACACTATGTTCTATTATTTTGTGAGCCTTTTAACCAAGCAGTTCAGGTTAACCATAATTTATTTTTGCAACTTCTGTAGTACAAATTTTCCAACTATATTGTAAGATGAAATCTCCCCAGCGAATTTTGTCTACACTAATAAAAACACCACAGGAAAGAAGATGTTATAATATTACCCAGGTAGCAACCCGTGTATAAGAGTATTATGTAGAATTTGCGAAAATTTTAAAAAGTTTTAAGAAAAGACGCTAAAAAGCGGGTATACTGTTTTGGTGGGATCGCTACAAGAAATTTTTACAACAGCAACCTGGGAAAAAATTAAGTTCTTCTATATTTTGAAGTTTGTACAAAGTAGACATTTTACAGGAAGACTTTAGACTGGCTTTACAAGCAAAGCATAACTTAATTAAACAACGACAAGCAGCTCAGTTGTTATCAATCTCACGATACGGTAAAGTTATGACGAATAACTGCTCTTTAAAAAGTGTCGAACCTATTTCCGTGTTATAAACTGCGACAAATTTCTAATTATCATTTTTGCCATTATTTGTTCTAACTAGGATTTAAAACACAATGAAAAAAACTTATCAATATAAACAAAATATCTTATAAGATTTTATGTTCTTATTGGAATAAGCAAAACTCTTTTGAATAGCCCAATTTTCAGATAGGTAACACATACACATCGTCACCATCACGCATGTATCCCTGGTAAGGGGTAGGCTAAGAGATCGCCACTTTGCTCGATCTTTACATAATTCACTAGTTTCCTCCACATTCATGCACCTATAATAGCGTGTCTGATTTTTTGACTTAGTACCTATTATTTTTATACTTTGACGTGGTCAACTCGGCCACCACGTCAAAGTTAGACCTTAGACTTAAAAACTAAACTTCCAATGAGTCTATCCAAACATCGCGACGAGTTAGCCACTTGTTCGGTGTAGACTCATATGCATCGGCTACGACGAGGTGGGATTAAAAAACCTCTCCGCTGGGTACCCTGAGGCCCTCTCGTAAGGCACCTGTGATGATATATTTATTTATTATTTTTAAAGTTCATCTCGCATTTGATCTGTAATGACGCCTTACTCTACCTAATACGCCATTATTCTGTGTTTTTACTTTAAATACTTGTATTGATCTTTGCTCAATGTGGCCGAACCACCTAATTACACCTCTTTCAATCTTTGATACAACATCATAATATTCTATTCCATTTTTTCAAACTACACTCTTTGTAATTCAGTTGGTAATCATCTAGAATATAAGATAAATATAGTCATAGAGCTAGCAACTACCTCAAAGTACTTACGATTAAATCATGAACCAACGTCAAACTCATTTTATTTAAAATAACAAAATAAAGCATAGTCAACACCATGAAAAAAAAAACAAACAAAATCTCCTATTTTTATAATCGCTTTATTATTTTAGGTTCGAATTACGTATTGGATTCTCTCCTATTTGTATAGGATATCGATTTTTTTGGTCGGCGTAAAAATATTTTTTCCAATTCGGAATGTTATTGAAAAAGCAATTGTTTATTTACTTCGCCTTAAAAAGCCACAAACGTTTATGATACGCAACACATGTTATAAAATTTATGAAATCAACAAAGTCAAATGTTAAGTCGGTGTTGAGACAATCGGCGGCGACCCTCCGACCGTTCACGGGCACACAATAACCCATACAATGATACCACTTATTGTGTTTTTTTTCGAAATGAATTTAAAAATGTTAATAACACGCCGCGCGGTTTATATTGAACATAATTACAGTATTTCTTTACTCGGTCCGCTGACTTCGATTGGGAATTCGTATATCGCGTATGAACTTAAATAAATAAGTACCGCTTGTCTGACTTTTGAGCCTCCTGCTATTTTAGAGGATTAGGGCCGTTAGAAGAATTCGAGCGCTTGAGGCAATCCATTCTTCCACATCGTTTTAGAATATTATATTTTGTTATAATAAACAAAAGGGATACCCCTTTTATAAGCATATTAAAATATGGTAATTGCGTCGCGGACACATAGTAAGTATTTTATTATATAGTTAGCAAGGTTTAACTCTGTCGAATAATAAAATATTTAAATTAATAAGCTTCGTGGAACGCTATAATTATAACTTCTGAACTTTTTATTTAAATACATTAATATTGCTTTTATAATTAAAAGCGACTAGTAGTGTTAAATTCAATGTTATTAATAAGTATGTGGAGATAGAAAACAATTAATGCTCACATATAAGTGGGGTACATAATTTTCTAACAACCGAGCGCGATCAGCAGTTGAGTTTTTGCTCAACATAAAAGAGTATTGAGAATTTCATTGTAACGTTAAGCCGCAATATAATAAGAAACATATAAAAAGAGGTTTATTCTTATACAGAAGCGGTTGTAATCGGAAAAGTGTTGACGGTACATGCACCACGTTTCCTTAATAGATATACCTACATACGTCAATAGTTAAGTTTTAATTATGATGTTTAAACATATAATTTGTGCAGTAATTTGCTGACGCATAGACGTATTTATCGCATTAGACAGGCAGTCCATTATAAATATTTTCTATACCTTATATTTTTGTTAATTTTTATCAACTCTAAATATTTTATAGAAAAAATATTAGAGAAAAGAGAAACAAGTAGCTCAAATATCTAGCAGATGGTTCATCATCATCATAATCAGCCGTAGGACGTCTACAGCTGGACAAAGCCTCTCCTATAGATTTCCAAAAAGACCGATTGGAAGCGGCTTGCATCCAGCGAGTACCTGCGGTCTTAATAACCACCCTCAAGGTGGACTGATGACCTTACCAAGTGGTAGCAGACCTAATAAGCCCAGGAATGGGATAGATTAGTTGATTTAAGTTAAGTTGATTAGTAGTATAAGTAATTGCAAAACAAGCTTAAAGGTACGTTTACACAAGATAATAAAAAAGCATGCTTATTGATTTACAAAGAGCATGCTTATAATGAGTGTATTTTTATACACAGATACTAGACACATATATTCGAGACCCCCGCGGTTGTAAATTATACAAATGATTGCTATCTCACTCGCACTTACACTCTTAAATGGTACCACGTGCTCGTCGCACGCTCGCTTATTGCCAGGTTACAATGTTGGCCCAAGCGACATTTATTTGTTTTTATATAGTAGGTATCATATTTTCTGGTTAGCACGGAAGCAAGCGACTAGATATAAAGTGTATAAGTACCTTTATAGTACTTTACGGCGCCTGAAACCGCCTGGACGGTCCCAGAGTACCCAGCGGCGGGGTATTATTCGCATCTCGTCGTAATCGATGGTATTCACAGTCTAATTCGAATAAGTTTAGTGGTCAGCTCATCGTGGTGTTTGAATAGACTCAATAACCCGCATATAAACAGTTTTATAAGTTGGTTTAGTAAAACTAGAAAAGCTTAACGTGTTCTCTGATAGAGGTATTGTCAAACAAAATAATGTACTATAGTTGTTTTAAATCTGAGGTCCAATCATTTTTATATATAAAGAAATATGCAATAAGTACGCTTTTAGCGCCATAGTCGCATTTCCGCTCCCATTTAACGCTACAGTAAATTGTGATTAAATTGTAATATATAAACATTACAATATTTAACTTCTATGTAAACAAGATAAGCTGAACGGAACTAAGATTTTGCTCACTGTCTTGCGGTCAATTCTCCATAACGTAATACATTTGTATATAACAGACAAATTCTCACATATTTTATTTAATGTGATATATATAAACCCTATCATTACTTACATGCGCACTTTGTTTTAACGAATTAAAACAAAGTGTAAAGTAAATTATTTATTTTAGGTGAGTAACTATTTTATTTCGTATTTTCCTACAAATAGTATTTCAAATACTACGTTTTCTCGAATGTTCATATCTAGTTTACATAGAAGTAAATGTTTACAATATAAAATTGTACATGTTGGTTTTTATCTACAAAACTTCGTAGTATTAATTGGAGATATGTGGTTGCGAGGGCGGGCATATTTATGTCCTTTTCGAATTTAAGGCTTGTTATATTGAAAATGTAATACGTTTTACCAACCATACAGTAATGATTTATTATCGCCATCATCTGCCATCACTACTTTTGTAAAAAAATTAAATTAACATAGATATTGAAAATAATAATGATACATAGGTATCATTATTATAAGGATAAAAAAACCACATAATAACCTAAAATAATACATACATATACATACATATCATCACGGGTGCCTTACGGCGCCCGAGACCACCTAGACGGCCCCAGGGTACCCAGCGGAGGGGTTTTAATCCCACTTAACAAGTTGGTATAGTGAAACCGGGACCGACAGCTTAACGTGCTCTCCGAGGCACTATAGTGGTGTTGTCAAACAAATGTACATTTTTTTTTTTATTAAAAACTCATTGGTACACACCGGGTTTCGAACCAGGGACCTCAGTGTTTTTAAGTCCAAGGTCTAACCAACTCGACCACCACGTATATACCTAAAATAATGTCCTAGCTAAGAACTCTATTTATTATTCTTGTTCTACTAGGTGACTCCTTTTATGGTTTTTGTAGGTTTTTTTACCATCAGGTAGATACAAAATCACATGTGGTGCTTAAGTAATAATAAAAAAAGAGATATGACAATATGGAACCTATTTCATAAACGTGACAATTGTAAATTTTAACACATTGCTTAGTTTATTTATTTACTTAAATTAATTTACATTACCAAGGAATAATAATAATAATATGTAGGACAATTTACACATATTGCTCTGGTCACAAACTAAGCTCTAGACTTGTACTATTTGTACCAGAAACAACAATATAATACATATTATATTTTATAAACACCCAGACCATGACAAACTGTAGAGAAAAAACGTACTAATATTATTTTGCCATAAGTGGGAATCGAATTCACGATCTCCGGATATAACGCCAAAGGCGCACTTTTTACTGGAATGCATGTGATATGTATAAATCTGATGGACCAGACCTACAAAAGCCATAAATGTGGCCTCTCAGTACATTGTTATTTAATAGCATTATCGCTCCCACTATGCCAGCTAAATGATGCGGTTACGAAATCTTAAATTAGTTTTGAAAAAGTAAAAAGAATGCACAAAAACTGTTCTGATAAACTTACTAACAAATATTTTGTTAATACAATACTAACATTCTATTAAGATCCATAGAAACAAAATCATTCTTATATTTTTACATCAAAACTATTTTATATGTGTAAATAGTTGGAGCCATTCTGTTCGCTCGTTATTTTAAACTCTGGTCCAACTACACAAACAGACAGTCCAAACATGCGATGTTATTGTGAGACGATTTTTCGCTTTCGGCTTTATTATAACTAGAAAAATAGGGTAGACACGTACGGGCCGATTTGAAAAGCTCTATGCCTTGTTTTGTACTCAAATTAAAAAAAAAACTTTTATAATATCCGACCCACTAGATATTATTATTAAAATTGAAACAGCAAACGACCCCAAATCGAAACAGATTAATGTTTCCGAAAGTTGTTAAATGGTATACTCATTGTTTATATTAAACCCCTAACAACGAAGGTTCATATTTCTGCAGGAGCCTACCCTAAAATGTATAGTAAAAACAACTCACCGCAGCTTTAGCGTAGCTTGCATAGGGTTATGTATTTTAATATAGAGACAAAGAGTTCAAATTTACATAACTTTCTGGATATCAAAAAATTAGTTTATTTAGTTTTGAATATAACTAAAACATTTTAGATATTTCAATATAAATTAATAATCTTTCCATGAAACTTCTTTCGCTAAATCAGGTTTAGCCTAAACCTTGTTATTAAATATATATACACGTTGAATTTGAAAGTATGTACTTTGGGCTAATATGAGGTTTAGCTGATGAAATCGAACAACTTTTCCCATGTAGCCATGTGCCGAAAATGAAAAAAAAAATTGGCTTTCCCATACAAATTGGTCGTTTTAACATTACATTAGTTTGTACGGACAATTTTTCATTTGTCACCCGGTATATAATGCGTTTATCACGTTTGTTCCATATCAAAGTGACAGAGAAAACAAAGGCTTAGTTGATTAGTGAATATTTATTTAAAAAAATATATAGAATAGTTTTATTCTTTAGATACGTTGACAGCAAAGTAATAAACTATGGACTGTGCACGTCTATAATCTGTACAAAAAAATACTGCTGCATCAACAAACGCCAAAAATCTTACGCGGCTTTACGAAGACCCGGGCAGAGAGAGAGGCAATGTTGTTAGCTATCCATGGATTCTCTGTGCAGGTGCCAGGACTAACGCGTAGTTGCAAGGCAGATCACTACAGTGTTCCCGGACATGAGACCGGAGAGAAGGCCTTTTCGAATTAAACTCTCCTTCAATGTGTTCACTACCTTTTCTACCTAACCAAATACTATACGATCCTGTCAGTGCCATTTAATAACTATCAATTAATGAGTGTAGAATATCAGGACAAGTGACTTAGAGTAGTGTTCCTACTGAATATAGACCAAATAAGGTGTAACAAAGTTTAAAATAATTATTTGTATTTTTTTTTAATCTTTAGTTTAGGTTGGTCCGCCAGGTCTATTCACAGGTATAACCCTATTGTCGAGGTTTTAATAGCCAGTAACAAAGTAGACAATTGCTTTTGTTTCGAATTTTGTCCTCTTTTTTTTTTATTGGAGCACTGAAGGTGACTTTTTATATACCTGATGGTAAACAAAAATTCAAAATCAATGAATGGGTTTGATCAATACAACATTGTTGACAGCTTTTATCACTCCTACTATGCTGTCTAACTCTGCCGTGGTTACGAAATGGGCGGCGACAAAGATTTTACTACCTAAGTACCACTTTACGAGTAATATTCTTGCTGCTTCCCACAGACAAGGTTCGATTTTACAATCATCAGATAAAGTTATCCAACAGAATACTAGTATGTATAAAATGAATAAATTTGACAGTTTTCTATAGAAGTTAACTGACAAATAATTTCACCTGACGATTAAAAAATCAGCCCAACTTGGTAACCGTTAATACCGGAGAAATTGTGCCGATTTTCAGAAATATTTGATATACCAGGCGAACATTTAATATAAAAAAAAACGAATTATGTGCCAATAAATAGCAACTACACAATATCAAGAGGGTTATTATATGTAGATATACTTTTATAGTTTACGAGCCACAGAAACAAAATGTAGCGCCGTAAAATTTCTTTGCACTTTCAGAAAATTATAGCAAATCATTAACTTTTAGCTATATGTAGTTATCTACAAGGTTGTTCTTTGTAAGTGGTTTGATTGAGCGAAGGCTATTAACAACAACAACTAGCAAATGAACTAAGAACTAACTTCTGTGTTAAGTTTGAGCGTTGAAAGCGCAATCAAGTGCTTGGCGATAGTACAATAACCACCAACTACTTTTATTTAATAAGTCATAACAAAAAATTATCGTAGTTCATAAAAATATAGAAAAGTTGTGTAAGCAAAAGAAAACAAATGTTCTAAATGAACACAGTATTCACAATACTTTGTAATTGTATCACAGCCTGGTATGAAACTAGGTATTTAGTCCTAGGAAAACGAGTCTAAAGAGCGACTTTTTTAGGGTTGTTTTAATGCGAAACTACTAAACTGATATTGATAAAATTTGGCAGACAGGACATTTATAAAATTTCAATATAAATATCATCACGGGTGCCTTACGGCGTCCGTGACCGCCTATGGGGCCTCGGGACCCACCCAGCGGAGGGATTTTTTAATCCCACCTTGTCGTAGCCGATGTTATAAGTCTACATCAAACAAGTAGACTCTATAAACAGTTACCCAAGTTGGTATAATGAATTGGCACCGACAGCTTAACGTGCTCTCTGAGGCACTATAGTGGTGTTGTTAAACAAATGTACATACATTTTTAGATTAAAAATTCAATTGTACACACCGGGGTTTGAAACAGTCTAAGGTCTAACCAACTCGGCTACCACGTATATTTTTTGTGATTATTTTTTGTAACAATTATTTAAAAGGCTCAATATAAAATTTCTAACCGTAACACAGTTACTTAACACCTCATGACCCTACGTTGCAAATTTTACCCTATTATCAAGTTAGTGACAAGCATTATAATTTGAAGAACACTAGATATAAAATAAACTACATAGTTTTATAGAGTTACAATTCTTAGCGGAACTGGCTACGTCTATATTTTTCTAATGCACTGGAGCAGAGGCCGCAGATTGTCCTCGGAGTCATAAAATGACTTAATGATAGTTATCAGTAGTCGTGTAAATGATACCCACAGAAGAAATATCCAGCCAGGTCCGACTTCGCGCGCCTGATGTAATACACTACACTCGATAAGTTAATGTGCGTTATTATTAATATTTATTTATTTATAATAATGACACACATAAAGATGACAATCAATATAAGTTAAACAGTATTTTCAATAGTAATAGGTAAGAACTAGGCTAACATCTTCAAGTATAAATGCAGTAAAATATACCAATAAATATTAATTTAATTTTCAAAACGTCCTTTTGAAAATGGCAAATATAATATGAAGTACCCCAAACAATACTTATAAATAATAGAGAAATTTAGTGGTATATTTATGTAGAGATTGTAGAGTAGTCTTTTGGTCTCTATGCCTACCCCACCACAGGCAATTCTATATTTAAATTATAATACATACTAAATAAAATGTATTATAAATTGTCATTATAAATCTCACGTTTACAAAACAGGCTGTTAGGGATAAATATGTAATAACTTTATATTTATTAATATTTCACATATGAAGTTGATAGAACACATATTTATATTTACCATTACGAGTGCTTTACAGTACCCGAGATCTCCTAGACGGCCCCAGCGCCAGTGGTGGGGTTTATATTAGTACCTATAATTATAGCCGAGAGTTCCCAAAATAAATGTTAATAAATATAATTTTACTTTATGTTGCTCTAAATTTAAGCCTTTCAAAGACTGCTGTTAAAAACTAATATATTAAGTAAACATAAAAGTAAATTTCTTATAACTCCAAAACCAGCGCTCAATTAAATTATATTTTTTTTACGGTCAACTTTATTTTTTTTCAGTCTAATAATATTTTTTCTTTAATCTTTATAACTCATAGTTATATTCGTTTACAATTTAACTTTCTCCGTTTTTTTTCCAGTTTTTATTAATTTCACAGTATATCCATATCTGAGCCTTAATGTGAACAAATACAAACTGGACAGGCGAGCGACATGCTAATGCAACAAAATGTATATTTAAATATAAATTTCTATTTACTATGTTTAATGTGTTTATTTTAGTACCTATGTTTAGTGACTTTTCATAGATTCTTGGCGAGGTTAGTATGAATATATTTATATATTGTTTTTTACTTATTATGGCAATGCATACATGTGCTCTTTGAATTTGAAATATAAAAAATATATAGAAAAAAATAGTAACATGAAATCACTGTCATTTTTATTCTTTTTAAAATATACAAAAATAAACAAATATTTTCTTCCTCACCTTATTGATATTACATAATTCGAAACAAAAAATAAGATGCAACATTTGACCAGTTAAATTTAGTATTCGGGTTGTATCATGCATGGCACCCCATTATAATAATATAATCTGCGTGAAAGAGACAGACGCATAATAATAGAAAGGAACGATCGCCGGCATTACGACGAATAAAAAGAAAAGTTATTATATTTTTTTATTGTAGAGGGCTGCCACCCTCGCGGCCGCCAAGAGGGTTATTTTTATTTTATTTGAAAAGTTTATTTTCCATTTGTTTTAACTTTTATTGTTGCGCGATACGAGGGTGAAGTTTGGGCCAAAGCGGGGCACGCACGCGGCCTGTTATAATATTACTTTCATCAGAAATAACATTAATACCACCCTGTTTGTATGTCAATGCGTAAAACCTTATTAAAATTTTATGTGGTTCAAGTAATATTTTAACTCTCCCATATAAAGTACTTATTATTAAAATTAATCGTTAACGACTCTTTATTATTTTAATAATAAAAATATATTTCTTTATTTTATACTAAAAAGATTAATATAATATGATAATATTATACTTTATTTTACTTTACGGTTACCCTGTGTTGTAGAAATCAGACCCAAATAAAACTAATACATGTGTTAAAAAAATATAAGTTGACAAAACAAATGAGAATGTGTGGTATATGTGTTTTAGCGCGTGTGCGTGTGTTTATATTTGTGTAACTATATTGTGTACGAGTATGTGTACATAAATAATGTCTATAAGTGATACATTGTAATGCGTCACGCGTGACTCTCGAGAAAAAAGTCCTCATTTCGCCGAAGGCAATCGGAGGCAAACTAAACAATTGGCGAGCTTAATACGGGATTTTTATGATGGTATAGCCTCATTGTATAAAGCGGTCACCCATCCCAGGGTCGGTCTTGTTGTCATTTGCTTACACTTAATATCAGTGGCGCAGTGACTTAACCACTAGGCTGGGGCCGCTTTTTTGTTGTAATGTTGGTAAGTAAACTAAAAAGATGAATTTCGTTATAATAATTACATAATATTATATCGTCACAAAGATGGTAGATAATTTAGTTTAATTAGGTTGTAATAGGTTTTTTTTGGTTAATATTAATACTAAATATATTTGCAAACCTTACCCTATGTATGTATATATCAATTTACTTAAGTAATATTCTATTTATAAAATAAATCAAACGTATGTTCGTTAGTAAGTACTTTTAATTTTAGTTGGATATTTTAATAAATATACTTTATTTTAACGTTTTACGTCAACTTTAGATATAAAAAGTTTTGCTTCAAGTAAACACAAAAGTGAATTTCTAATAACGCCAAAGCCGGAGCATAATGAAATTCTAAAATATTTTTTACCTTCTCCTTTATTATTTTTAGTTTATATTATATTTTTTCTTTAATCTTTACAACTCCTATTGTTAAAAGTATATAGTTATATATTTTATAATAATAAAATTATAACATGCAATATATTAATTATCTTTTTAATGTTACTAATAACAATAACAAGCCTATTATCAATGCTACGTCATTTCATAGTTAAATACACCTATCTGATGATGACAGGGAGATGTATTAATAATAATTGTGATAAACACAAATAAGAAGATTAAACGCCCGTGAAGTATTGTATCGTGCGTCTCTGTCTAACTAAATATCTATTTCGAGACAGCGATACGCACTTGCGGGCACCTCCATCATTGTTCATTACCACTTACACGACGTATCGAAGGAGGCATAAACAAATTAGGGGTCACACGAGCGCTAACTCGAGCCATGATGACACCCAAGAAGCGGGCCCGGCGACCGTGTTAGCATATCTCTTTAACAATGAGATTTACGCACTTCCGGATTCAGTCCATGCATGACAGCCAACCTCCAAAAATAAAGTAGTCCACCAAGATTTTTAACAAGCAAACCCGAAAGAAATACAAACAGAGCACAAAGGAGGAACCCACAGGCCGGCTCGGTGGCATAGCACTCGTTTATTGACTTTCCATTAATACAAACTCACGTATGTACATAATAATAAGGGTGAGTAAAACTCGTCTAATCGTTATAAAAACACTCGACTTTCAAACATTGTACGATTTAAAAAGTAATATTCTCAAACCATAAAGCAGTTTCACATACCCATGTGAAATATTTTTACTAATATTATAAGTAAACTAAAGTGAGTTGGTTCAACGGAGAGTCCGCCCGGGCGGCGAGCGAGCGTTCTACCGCAACTATAATCCGCCCACACGGACTTGATACTAAATTTAACCAAATCCAGAGGATACTTAATATTTATTAGCATTCTACAAGTTAGGCAGGTAGTTAGACATGTTTGTACCCGAACCTGCATTGCTCAATAATTCGACAACATAGTTTAAATTGAATAAGGACTGATAAAGACTATTTTAGTATATTTGTATCTATTTTGATATATTTTGCTTTATAATAATGAAGGATATTTTGTACCCACTGCCTGGTCACAAACGAATTTTTTGGTCTATACCATGTGTACCAGAATCTACGATTCTAAAACATTTTTTTTTATTAATATCAGACTATGGAAAGCTGTACAGTATGAATATTATTTGACATGAGTGCAAATCTAACTCTGGATACCAGCCAATGCAATGATGGAACCAGAAAACGACAAAGGCGGTACTCATTCCTTAGTACTTGGTTAATGTAACAAAGCTAGTTGTAACAATGCTGGAAATAAATATAATTAAAATTAAATTTGTATTTTGTATTAAGATTATTTTTTTATTAGCCTTTGCAGAATCGAATCTCTTTTTTTTGTGCGTTGTTTTTTTAGTCTCTTGCTAATAGCATTGTTCTTAATATCGGATCCGTACTCATAATACAAACCACCTCAACGCCTACCACGTTTTTTTTTTCAAAATTTGAATTATAATATTGATTGCATATTAATTATATTATAATAATTTTATATATTTGTATAAATGAGCAAGATTATAGATAAGCTACTTCTTCATAAAAAAATATACTAAAATAATGTTAACAAAAAAAAATATACAAAAAGTATCGAGAACATTTAAACATTGTACGCACTGTTTTTCGATTGGGCCTAATACATAGTAGGCCCCGGATTCGTTCACACTGCCGGGTACTGTTGCCCTTTGTTTGTGAATATATTTAAATACAATCTGGAAGCTTCGTCGAAGCATTTGTCTGTTATAAATAAACATCAAAGTAACTTCAGTTCGGGCTTCTTCGGTTATAATTATCATATTTTTTTATTACTTTACATAGAACATAAAACGTCTAAACAAGAAAATAAATATTACGCTTACGTGTCTTAAATTTTTGTATATAATTAGTTTAAAAAGGACAATTATTATTACACATTTTAACAACAGTTAAACTAGTACAGTATTTTAGAAAGAGTTTTTAAAAGTCATTTAAAGGCTAGTTTTATAGGAATAAAATATAAATGTCATGATAGTGTCTCAAATATGATGTAATTATAAAACAAAAACTTATAAAGAACTATTAAGTATGTAAAAAAACAACCTTTATAGTGTGATCTTTCGATATTGACAGCAGGTGTGATATAATAAGACAGACCGGAATCGGAATAAGAAGTAAATAAAGGGTTGAAATGCAAGATATGTTATATTGATAAAGGTACCGTGGTGTAGAGGTGAATTTATTACACAAAAGTCGCGGTCAGACTTCCGGTCAGTTTGATTTTTGTAAATTTATGATTTTTTTAAATGAATTTCATAAGGCTTTTGGCTTATGTACGGTTGAGATAGAGACTTGAATATGAGAGCACTATACCAACTTGTGAAACTATTCATACATGGGTTATTGACGAGCTGGTTATTTATATTATTATGACCGCCTTTGATGTTGTATAATTCTGTACAGTTTGTCATGGTCTGGGTGTTTATAAAATATAATTTTAAGTGATGCCCCGACAAACAAACAAATAAATAGACAGACTTACACGAATTCTAAAAATTATAGATTTTATTGTTCTATAGCCTATTTAGAGTACATCTCGCTAATTCTTAGGTCCCGACAATGAGTTTTTAATAATAATAAAAAAATACATTTGTTTGATAACACTACTATAGTGCCTCGGACAGCACATTACGCTATCGGTCCTAGTTTCACTGTATAAACTTGTGAAACTGTTTGTAGATTGGTTATTGATTCTATCCAAATACCGCGATGAGCTGAGGTAGGAATAAAACCCCGCCGCTTTGTAGCCTGAGGCTGTCCAGACGATCTCGGTCGCCGTAAGGCACCCGTGATCATACTGTAATATATAATATGTACTATACCTTGCGATCTAAGGTAATGAAGTTCTATTCTCATATATCTTATTTACGTTTAAGGCTTTTTCGTGTACAAGCGGCGGCGCCATCCTTTTTTGAAGACTCTGGCAGATGTGTCGGCGCAAAAGTATCAGCACATGTAGCGTCATACCATGCACCGACTTTAGTCCTGCGGTCACATTCTTATAACGTGAGCGTTAGATAGTCAAAATAACGAATTCCGTTATTAGCGCTCTCTCCTCCAATCAGCGAAGGTTAAAAATACTCTGATTGAGGGAGAGCGCGGAAATCCGTAGGCCACGGGCTGCGGGCCGCTGGGGACTAAAGTCATACCATCGGGTCTCTTGCTATCGTCCCTATCTAAACCATTTGTTTGTAAGACGGCAGGGATATTGGCGTGGGCAAGAGCCCGTCGTATTATTTTATTTAAGTTGGCGTGGCCAGATCTTCTGCCACTTCTGCAACATGGTAGGCCGTGGCGGCCAAGTTGGTTACCGACTCACCGCATTGCGATAGCAGCGATGTGGCAGAATGCAAAACGCGCCCACACTAAGATATATTGCCAAAAGAAGATAATGGTTGTCCAATAAAGTACCAATCTGTGATGAAGGTAAGGCCTGCAACCACAGCCTAGACTCCCATTGGGCGACAGCTAAAAGACGAGCACGGTCTGCGAATGTAGTGGCCAAGGTTAAAAGTGTTTTGAGAACGGCTCGTCCCATATATTTTGAGATGTTTCAGTAGGTAGGTAAATATATCTTTCGAGTCACTATATCTTTTTTAATATATAATAAAAGTACTACTAATAACTACCTTAATCATAAATCAATATTTATATTAATGTAATATAAAATGATAAAATAACCAACAAATATGAATTTAATGAACGAAACAGGACACTTTGTAGAAAAGTCAAATAAAATTGATTGAAGAGGCAAAGAGTCTGGTAAACCAGTAGCCTACGACGACAAGCTTAATTACTTTATAGCTTAGCTTGATAAAATCAGGAATTATAATTCGGATTTAGTGGAATAAGAGAATAGTAGGTTCACTCCTTAAAGTTTTAATTGCGATCAGTATCTCGGAAGAGTGCGGCCTCTAAATCGCACCCTGCCTCGAGAGATAAAGTTAGGTAAGCTTTATATGAAAAAAGTTTCTACGGTGCAGTCTTGAACATACAAAATATCAGATTTGTAGATTAAATGAAAGTAATTTTGAAAATAGTTTCAAGTCTTAATTTCATTTTTGTAACTATTTTTTTTATATACTAATTTAATTTATGTGCATTATTTAATTTCAAAATTGTATAAATAAGATGAAAAATGTGTTGAAAATAAAGGCTTATTATTATTATATAACATTTTTTTATTTATTTACATACCTTTAACAATCAAGGGTTGTATGGTATGAATATATTATGCTGTTAAACGTTAAAAGTACGAATAATAAGACTGTATTTTTTTATATATACGTCGCTTCAGAGTCAGTTAGATTTAAAAACACTGCTCAAACCCGTGTGTGAACCAATGAGTATTTATGTACAATAAGCACATTTGTTAAACAACACTACTATAGTATCTCTGAGAGCAAGTTAAGCTGTCGGTTCTAGTTTCACTATACCAACTTATACCTACTACTAATAAACCTACAGAGTTTTTGGATAAAAAACCAGTCCCTGTACAGAATGTTAAAGTTAAAACTAAATGCATCATTGATTAAGAAAACAAATTTGTTTTTGAAAAAAAAAACTTTATTTATGAACAATTTATTACACAATTCTGTACCTACAGTGTAAGTACTAAATTCTACTTTAATAGTGCAGTACGGCCCTAAAAGTACTCGGTTTAATACAGCAATAAAAGTGCAACAAATGGAACAACTGCGCTTCAAATTTACACCTGTCACCATAATTGATAGTTCTTACTTTGTTCAAATATATTTATTGCTAAATTACTGGTATTGACATTTGTTATTTAATGAAATCGGTCACGTTATATGATGTTTGACTGATTTAAGACTGGTTGCTCTAAATAAACGAACATTAAATTGAAGTTAAATCATATTAAATATTTATTAAAATAGTTGGGACTACAATTCCTCCGCTCGGTATCCTGAGGCCATTTAGGCGGTCTCGGGTACCGTAAGGCACCCCATGGTGACATTTATTTAATTTAAATAGTTATTTTGTCGGTATTACGTAATATTAAGGTTGGTGGGCGATCTCTATAACTTAGCTGGACGACGGTAGCTAGGTGTTTTATTTACCACTACCTATACAGTTGTCAAGAAAAACCAAGTGACTCAGTCATGCTTAGATTTTAGTCTGTATGTTCATTAGTTTTCAGGAGATTATTACATCGATTTCTTGTCGAGGTGGTAGTCCAGTTTCTGGGTGCGCTTGCGAAAAGGGTGGTTAATTTGACGATAGCGCAGGAGGATATAAAATAGATAGGAACGTTCTTATAATGTGAAAGGGAAACGGTTTGTCTATCAGTCATCCCGTGACTTAAAACTACTAAACCGATTTCGATAATAGTCTATAATAAAAAAAAATCTAAACATAGTAAGTATCTATTTATATATCTCATTAATGTGTGGGAAGCTAGGCAAAAGCTATTATGCCATTTTATAAATTAACTTGAATTCTGTTGCTATAAAATATATTTAATAAATCGTATAACATTAGATAACTCATTGAGTTTCATTGTTTTATACTTAGACAGAGGATTTTACTATTACTACGCTTCCAGCAACTCGCGCTCTTAGAATCTAGTTTATGACCAGTGAAATACAGAGGGTGTATCTATTAAATTATGTTCAATGATTTATAAAGCAATTTTATAAATGGATTAAATTATTTTTAGGAATAAGTATTTTTTTATTACTAATAAAAATATAATATTTACCTATTGTCTATAATTTAGTAATTGAAAAAAAAATACATTCGAGTATTTCAAATATTCTTTAAACGATATAGAAAGGATCTGTAGACTCAAACTGAAGCTACGTCTTTTTAATTTTAATTTAAATATACCCTAATGGGTATATTTAAGTTAAATAAATCTTACGACATAATTTATGGGGTAGTTCCATTTAATGTGACAAGGTTGTAAGTCTTGTATGCTACCATCGATAAATAATACTCTTTACATAAAAAAAAATCGTTATCTATTCCATTTATTAGTACGAAAACAATTGTATACCCTACAGTTTTCAAAACACCTCAATAATTAAATTCCCTTAAAAAAATAAGGGTTAAAAAGTACGATAAGGTGTTTTATCAATAGCAATTTGTTATGCAGTGTTAATATAACATAACGACAGATCTTTGGTCAGTTTACTTGCTTCGCGTGTCGGTGGTAATAAAATTACATAAATCGAGGAGATCTTACTACAGATACGGTTGTAGCAGTACAATGCAACGAATATTATGCATATTTTCATGGAACAGAAAAGTTGTGGAGTATACTTGTGATTTTTTAATTTTTGAAATTAAGTTGAATAGTAGTTTTTAAGTAAGTATATATAAATTTTAACAAATTATTTACCTTGTTATTTTTTTTTTATATATATTCTAGACGGGGACGTATATGTATATACGAGTATAGTTTGATTTGAATGTACTTTAGTAAAAATAGTAATAAACGGCGCTAAATATGTAATTTAATTTCAAATCTATTTTTTATTATTATTGGAGCCGCCGGGCGTCTTTGTATCTTTCTGATGTTAGGCAGAACTACAAAATCCATGAATGGGATCGCGTCTATTATATGTAACCTCATCAATAAGCTGGTATAGTGGGAGCAATCAATATTTTTAGACAACAACGTACTGATTCATTGTTGTTTAACAATATTAGTTGCCCACTATACCGGCTTATTAGTGAGGTTACGTAATAGGCGGCGACAAAGACGAATAATAAGCTTTAGGTACGTAACTATGTATTTTAGTATACCTACTGGCTGGTTTCTCGCCATCAACTGCCCGTTTCGTTATTAACTACACCCTGAAGGAGACAACCACCTCGACAATAAATCGATACAAAAGTCTCCTAACAACCGGTGAACCCACAGACTAAAACTGAAACATGATAAGGTCACTTGACGGTTTTCACATCTGTTTGGATCGGTGAGACCGTTCGCTCGGCCTAGGTAATTTAGAGGCCTCCCACCTAATCTATTAAAAATTAAAAAAACAGTGCTAAATATCTAATATTAATTTAAAATCCGAAATAAATACAAAAAAAAGTTAATTAAATCGACATTATTTACGTAAAAATAAAAAAGTTAGTCATTTAAATGCTTTAATTTAAACTGATAGTTATAAATATGGAAAACCTATTTTTTATCACTTACACGGAGTTAATCCTATAGTGAAAGTTATATACGTATTATGATATAATTATTAAAGTTTTTCCTAATTGTAAGTTTACATATAATAGGTAAACATTTTGTATTATATCTTTAGTTTTATATTCTGCTTCCCCACTTACCTTTCACAACACAATGCAGCAATGTAGCGAAACACGGTGGTAGAAATTTAAAGTGTGCTTACCTGAAACAACACAGTTAAACTATTAATAATGAATACAAGGTTTTTAACTATAGTAGTATAGTAAACAACGTGGTATATATAAAATCATTTAAAGTGTATAATAATACTTTACACCGCCTCCGTAGACTAGTGGTTGCGTATTTGGTGTTGTATTCGGAGGTCGTGGGTTCAATTCCACCCATTGAAAAAAAATTTAGATCGTTTTTCTGTACAGTTTGACATTGTTTGGGTGTTTATAAAATATAATATGTATTTGTTGTAGTATAGTTATTTCTGGTATATATAGTAAAATCCTGGAGCTTAGTTTGTAAGGGCAATATCTGTGTAATATCACATACATATACATCACGGGTGCTTTACGGCACCCGAGACCGCCTAGACGGCCCCAGGGTACACAGAGGAGGGGTTATAATCCCACCTGGTCTTAGCCGATGGTATGAGTCTACACCGAACAAGTGGCTAGCTCGTCGCGGTGTTTTGAATAAACTCAATAACCCAACTATAAACAGTTTCATAAGTTGGTATAGTGAAACCGGGACCGACAGCTTAACGTGCTGTCCGAGGCACTATAGTGGTGTTGTCAAACAAATGTACATAAATTGTTTAATTAAAAACTCATTGGTACACACCGGGATTCGAACCAGGGACCTAAGTGTTTTTAAGTCCAAGGTTTAACCAACTCAGCCACCACGTTTATTATAATAATGTAATATCCTACATATTATTATTAGCTTTAAAAGTATAAATCCCAAACAAAGACAACTAATAAGGGTCGTCGCACACATGCCACAAGCCATCCGTGATATGCGACAAACTAAGGACGACAATTTGTATCTTTAAGAAGCCAGAGAAATTAATTCGCGAACTCGAACGTCTAAAAACGTCTAAAAGTGCTTTTAGTGATATTAAAGTTTTTTTTTAGAAAAAAAAAGAACGTTGATGTTATATTACTTACTCAATCCTTATTAGACAGTCTAGTCATTATAAAAAAATCTGTTAACTTTTCAAAAGACAACCAATAATTTATAATTCTATAAATATTACTTTAGTTGTAATTTAAAAACTAAACATATTTTTTATAAATTAATTATATCTTTAGGATAGAGTAAGTAAAATCTACACTTCGATGATGTTTTTAAAAAAAAACTTTATTATCACTGATATACAACATTTAGCTGTTTTTTGACGTTTGATTTTGCGAATCCATTTTCTGTGCACTTAACTATTACACTTAATCGTAGAGACCGCCACTGAATGTATCCACACAATACTGAATACAAATTAAATAAAAACATTAGTTCACAACTTCTCGCCTGTTACCAGTAACTGATGGCCATTAGCCCGTGTGCGGCCAACCTTAAATATAATATATGTAGTACAAAATGTTATCTACTACGAGTCGCTTTCCAAGCCTGTCTGTCTTTTTGAACTACGCAACATATTCTGTTGCAGTTTTAACTATAATTTAGTAAGAGAATTTCTTTAAAATTGTTTATATTTTGTGTATAATAATGTAAAAAATATATAGAAAAGTTCATTAACTTTTCTATATTATTCCTGTAAAACATATTATTTTGGGTGTTTTTATTGCTAACGCTGCCTGGCTAGGCAGCGTTAACGTTACGAGATCAACATTATGTACTACAGTATCGGGTATCTTATAAACCTCTAAAAAAAATCCGCTGTGTTGTATCTATATTACACCTATGCGAAGTTATATATAATGATACGGTTTTTAATATACATTTAAGAATATTTTAACGTTCCGCATTTCTACGGGCAGATGTATGAATCGTCAAAACGTTTGATACGAAATGGTACATCCGCCACGGAATACTCACTCATGCATTTTGCTGCCATTGCGAGTTGTCCTGTAACGGAAGAGGGAATAATATTGAAAAGCTCCTCAGAGTACTGCCAACTGAATGTATTTAAGGGCTGAGGAAATTAGAATTTTGTTACGCGATTTTTGACAATAGTAAAATGAAGTGTTAGGCAATAATGTCAATATTTATACTACAAATCAATATATACGTCAGATTTATATATTATTAATAGGCTTAAGAGTTTAATATAAATACATAAGGCGCGTACTGAAATTAACAGTTTTAAATAAGTTTCATGTTTCGATGTTTTTGTTTGATATTTCTAGTAGGTTTTTGAAGATATTAATGAACAAAAAAATTAAGATAGTAAGAGAAAAATAAATAAAAAAACCCCTGTTTTAATGGCTAGAACCAGTATTTCTTCTAATCTGATTTAGTTTTTTTTTTGAGAAAGTACTAAATTATAAACACTATGGTATTTAAAGACTATATTATAATTTATTTTGACATAATTTTAATATGTTAATTTTGTGCTTGCGTTACCTTTGTTAAGAGCCGTTTAGAGGCAGAAGTAATACTTATATTTTACAAGCGTAATGGAATTAACTCTATTTATTTAACTTTAGCTAAGCCACTAGTCCTTATTACGATACGTATTTTATTCGAATAGCGCCTTTACTAGATATTTTCTTCGGCTTCTAAAATAATTTAATTCGATTTATACCTACTCAACAATTTGTTATATATGGTTATACAGGGTGACTCGAATGGATGTATTTTAGGCTAATATGAGGTTCTGCTATCCAACAACTTTTCCCATGGAATCATATGCCGTAAATGAAGAAAAAAATGTCTTCGCCATATTAACTTGTAATGTCAAAATGACCAATTTGTATGGGGAAACCAATTTTTTTTTTCATTTGCGACACATGATTCCATGGGAAACGCTGTTCGATTTGATAAGCAGAACCTCATATTAGCCTAAAGTACATCTTTTCAAAGTCACCCTGTATATACGGAAAATATGCACAAATATATATTTTCAAATTTGCATCCTAATCAGTCATCTCTGATGAAAATATAAAAAAACAAAAAAAAACCAGATGATTCATTTTCTAAAACAATACAACAACAGTGTTATGGTAATCACCTTCACCGGGTGGTATTCATCATTCTTTTGTTTTAAAATGTTACAAGTGTTGTTTATATTAAGTACGATATAA
This sequence comes from Monopis laevigella, assembly GCA_947458855.1. Classification (NCBI taxonomy): domain Eukaryota; kingdom Metazoa; phylum Arthropoda; class Insecta; order Lepidoptera; family Tineidae; genus Monopis; species Monopis laevigella. The sequence continues at coordinate 19,306,700 of OX381576.1, forward strand.
ATTAGATATTATTAAGGTGTTTAAGAAAGCGTGAATGGAAATTTTTCATAATAAAATATAGGTAGGCATGAAATTATTGGCAAACTGAATTGAACCTTAATGCAAAGGCATACAGTGGGTATAAAGGTCAATTTGTGTTTTGTACCATGTCGTCAACTGTACCAGGTTAATAGTTTTAATAGATGACGAAGTAGCGATTACGCATCGCTTCACATCTGCGTATGATTCAAGTTACAATAAACATTAACGCGACTATACTTTTTTACCGCCTCCACGGTCTAGTGGATACGCCGTTTGAGCGTTGTAGTAAATGAAGATAACGAAACGTAGGTTCGATTCCCACTATTGGTAAAACAATATTAGTATATTTATAATGTGTATTAGTGTTGTTGTTTTTGGTACACACAATACTGGCTTAGATATTAATTTCAAGGGTAATATGCGTGAAATGTCCTACATATTATTATTAAACTTTTATATAATTAAAGTTTTGGTAAACTCTAGTAGGTATCTCTATATAAGCTAAATTAATATAATACATTTAAACTTTTTTGTTTTTTATACACGTTCTTTTAGTGGTAATCGAACCCACGACCCCCGGATACAACGCATGACACCACCACTAACTAGAAGACGACGAGGTGACAGATGGTGAAGAACATTAACGTGCTTGGATTAATATTTTTGTTAATAGTACGATTATTGTATATATTGATATAATTATATTTAATAATAATAAAATTAATTAATAATAATATGTAGGACAAATTACACATATTGCTCTGGTGACAAAATACTTTCACAATGGAACAAAAATACAGGTCTTTTTTTAAATATTTTTTTTATTGGATCACGACATGTGACTTTGTATCTACCTGGTGGTGAACAGACCTACAAAGTCCATGAATGGGGATCAATCAATAATTGTTCTTAAACAATATTGATCGCTCCCACTAAGCCGGCTAAATAATGCGATTACAAAATGGGGGGCGACAATTACGAATTGTATTACGAGTATATTTTAATATACTCGCTGCCTTATCGTCAATGCAACTACCCATTTCGTAACCGCACCCTGAAAGGAGACTACCACCTCGACAAGAAATCGATGCAATAGTCTCCTGAAAACCAGTGAACCCACAGACTAAACCGAAAAACATGACTAAATACGATCTTATATCTTATATCTTACGTATTTTACTACTTATTTTTCTATTTCTAATAAATAAAAAGGTTTTTTATTCAACATTTTTTGACTTATAATTATTAAGTAATAATAACTTAAAAATAAATAATAATAACATTTATTTATACTCTTTTACTCTCAAAAAAGCAGCTAACATAAAACTAAGTCGTCCTACTGAAATATTCAAATATTATTTTTTAAATTAAAAAAATGTATTTTTAAAATATTTTTTAATTAAAGAGAGTGGAGAATTTGTCGTCAAGAGTTGTTATTACGCTATCTATACCAATGTATTTATGTCCATTGTCATAATGGGAATGAATGCATTGGTATGAAAAAAGATGAAATGCCTTAGTTGTATAAATATGGACATGTGGCCGTATACAAAAATAGTTTGTTTATTCAAAAGAATATAATTTTAATTCTACTTTTTTAGTTAGACCTAAGTATCTAAGTAAAACAATATTGTACAATTGAATCAAGCGTTATTTACCGCCTCCGTAGACTAGTGGTTGCGCCTTTGGCATTGTTTTCGGAGGTTGTGGGTTCGATTCCCACCCATGGGTAAAAAAACAATACGTTTTTTCGGTACAATTTGTCATGTCTGGGTGTTGATAAAATATAATATGCACTATATCGTTGTTTATGGTACACATAGTACATGTGTACCAAAAACAACGATATTAATACATATTATAACTTTATAAATACCCGAACCATAACAAACTGTACAGAAAAATGTACTAATATTTATTTGCGATAGGTGAGAATGGAACCCACGACCTCCGGATACAACGCCAAAGGCGCAATCACTAGTCTACGAAAACGGTGCATTCAATTCAAAATATTTAATATATTAGTTTCAGGTCGCGACTTTGTCCGCATGAAATTTTAATTTTAATTGTATACTGATTATATTTATATTTCGATAATTTCAATAAATATTTTTGCCGAGTTATTATGTATCTTTTAATTCGCACCATACTTTACCCTATCTATGTGAAAATTTTCATCTAAATCACTTCAACCATTTTTTCTTAAGAAATTATGTAATTAGGATCGAGTAAATATATCTACACCTTCATGTTCATTTTTTTCAAAAAAAAAACTTTAATATCACTGAAAAGAACATTTACATGTTTTTTGACGTTCGAATTCTCGAATCCTTTTCCAATGCACTTAAGTAACAAATATCCAAACCTTTGACTTCCACATGTATACAACAAATACTAAGAATGAAAAACTGAGAAAAGCTAAAAGTAAATGAATAGAATTTGTTTCTTAAAAAAATAGAAAGAAAGGTAAGAAGAACTTTAAGCTTCACCAATGCAAGCTTAATGCTATAAAATACCCTGCGATTCACTGTAAAAAACTTTTGTAACGGATTCATCTTCTTTAAACACGAATTGATTTAAAGTAAAAATACACGATCTCTGTCGGTTTCCTATCTCTGTAAGCTGGTTAATGCGAGAGGGTCATTATACAAAGTAAATTGAATTTGTCCGTGGTACAGTGGTTGCGCAGGTGGCGTTGTATCGAGCGGTCGTGGTTTGATTCCCACTCACGCAAAATAATTTTAGTACCTATTTCTCTACAGTTTTTAATGTTTAGTGTATTTATAGAATGTTATATGTATTGGTATCGCTGTTGCTGCCCGGTATAGTGTGGTGAAACTGCTTGGATCATTATAAATAATTAAAAAATTATTAATAATAATAATATGTAGGACAATTTACACAAATTGCTATGGTCACAAACTAAGCTCTAGGGCTTGTACTATGTGTACCAGAAACAATGATATAATACATATTATATTTTGTAAACACCCAGACCATTACAAACTGTACAGAAAAATATACTAATATTTATTTACCATGGGAGGGAATCGAACATACGACCTTTGGATTCAACGCCAACGCAAAAGGCGTAATCATTAGTCTACGGAGGCTGTTATATTGAAATCCATTGAATTTTCGTTATCAAATGTATTTTATCACAGTTATATGCCGGAACCGTTCAGGTATCGATTTGGCCATTTTTTATCTGACCCGCGGGCTATTATGGGGTTTGGTTCATATATAACATGTCTAGAGCCTAGATTTAAGTTAAAAGTAGGTTGTTTTAATTATTTAATGTATTAATTAATTTATTATCTTATGTGTATTTTACAAAAATAAAATAGCAATTTGTAGATTTTATTATATGTTTTGTTTTACCTTTTATTGTTTATAGTTCCTGTATTCATATTTCAAAAATTTTTAATAGTCTCCTTGTAGTAGTACTAGTGTTAGAATTTTATATACAGTAATATAATATTTTGTATAAATATTTATTTATTACTATACAATTTTACAATATTCAGCCAGGCCATTAAATAAGTAGGAAGGCCTCTATAATTTCGCTAGGCCGACCGATCGCACTTGTTAGTAACCTCCTAGTAAAACAAATACGTCTGTGTCGCCGCCCATTTCGTAACCGCATCATTTATCCGGCATAGTGGCAGCGTGGATGGCGTCGATCAATGTAATGATCGACGCCATCCACGGACTTTGTAGGTCTGCTAACCATACACAAAGTTACTAGCCGTGCTTCAATAAATAAACACAATTTTTTCTTTATAAAATTACATAAATAGTACATTTGTTTGACAACACCACTATAGTGCCTCGGAGAGCACGTTAAGCTGTCGGTCCCGGCTTCATTATAACAACTGTGAAACTGTTTATAGATGGGTTATTGAGTCTATCCAAACATCGCGACGAGCTTGTTCCACCTGTTCGGTGTAGACTCAAACCATCGGCTACGACGAGGTGGGATGAAAACGCCTCCGCTGGGTACCCTGGGGCCGTCTAGGCGGTCTCGGGCGCCGTAAGGCGCACGTTATGATATATATGTATAAATATTTAGTAAGCAAAAAACAGTGATTGGCTTTTACTAAACCTGCATTGTTGATCTGCCTCGTTCCATTTGCGTTCCTGTCGCTGCCACACTTTTGTGTTGTTTTACCGTTTAGAGCTAGACGTATGTTTGTTAGTCCTTTTACAATAATCCCTTTACATCCCGTCTACTATGTTAATGTGATGGCCAGGTCCATCGTCAGCCCGTAGGGTTACGGAATATATACAATGACGTTGTGTGTAGACTCTTTTTTATTTCTTTAGGCACGTTTTAAAACAATGAATTTGGACGTTTCTGATAAAGAAATGTTGAATTACCTACGACTCTAACTGTTTTTCGGTTAAATATAAAAAGCGAGCAATTAAATAGCTTTTATAAAAGCTCAACATGTGACCTTGCATCCACATGATGTTAAGCAGTATGTCCAGGAATAATAGTAACAAGCGGATGCATACAGGTGCACGCTGGTTGCAATCATTATGCCGGCTTAAGAAGCCTATCATATAAGAGGTATAATTATTATAAATTTTTCAAGGGCCTGTTAGAAAAATATTGAAATACTAGCGGACCCGATATACGCTATTCTGTCCAAAATTTTGGTTACTTGCTATTGGCAGGTTTAAAAAACGTTATTTCGATATAATACTAAGTGACATTTCACTTTAAGCAGTCCAAAGCAAAGTTAAAAATAAAACCAAGAACTCGATTGCAGCGTCACATACCGGGTCCAATTGTAAATCTAAACCATTCTCGAATTTACATTTAAAATATCATCAAAATTGGTCTAAACGTTTAGGAGGAGTACAGTGACATACACACGGACAGAATAATTATATATGGTGGATTAGGCTGGTTGTACTTTGGGATAATATGAGGTTCTATTGATGCAGTTAATCTACTTTTCCTATGGAATCATGTAATGCAAATGAAAAAAAAAATTGGCTTCTCCATACAAAATAGAAATGCTAAAATAACCAATTCGCCAATGGAGAAGCCAATATTCATTTTCGTTTGTGACAGATGGATTAATAGATTTTAAACCTTTGCATGTTGTGAAACATCGGGAAATCAATTGTTTTTAGGTAAATCGCATTGAGGACAGGTTAATCCCTACGCTGGGTACACTGAGGCCGTTTGGTTCTCGGGAGCCAAAAAGGCAACCTTGATGGTATTTTTTAAATCGCCTTTAGACTGGCATTTTTTTATATTAATGTATCAGGAGAGTGTCATAATAGCCCAAAGTAAAAAGTCACCTTGTAGGTAAATAAAGATACGATAGCGATAATATATGAAAATTTAAATCGAGTGTATGTACGTATTTGGAACCTTTTTATAGATTAATTTACGTCAAATAATTTGGTTATTCAAATTGATGCCCAAGCTTGGTTTATCAACACGTACCTTAATCTGATTTGTAATTTTCGCATTATAATATTACGCACTTATAATTGTGTACCAATGAGTTTTCAATAAAAAAAATATGTACATTAGTTTGACAACACCACTATAGTGCCTCGGAGAGCACGTTAAGCTGTCGGTCCCGGTTAAACTATACCAACTTGTGAAACTGTTTATAGGTGGGTTATTGATCCTATTCAAAACATCGCAACGAGCTAGTTACTTGTTCGGTGTAGACTCATACCATCGGCTACGACGAGGTGGGATTAAAAACTCCTCCGCTGGGTACCCTGGGGCCGTCTAGGCGGTCTCGGGCGCCGTAAGGCACCCGTGATGATATATAGTATGTATGTATGAACTTATAATTCACTGAAAACAATAATATGTACTCTTCAAATAGGATTTCGAGGGACTGGACGAGTGGACTTATACACGGGTTATTAATTATTTACATCTGATTATCGCTGTTTGATTATTCATCTTTGATTTGAAATATTGAAATGGGATAAATACAATATATATATGTATATATATATACACTACCTGGTATTGTGTACGTATGTTTATTTTAAAGCAAAATTAAAAGTATTAGGTTTTGTTTTTTAATAGATAACTACTATTGATAAGGTAAAGTAAACATGTTGACCATGGCTACCATATCCGCGTTTCATAATGTATATAAAGCCCGATTTATAGGTTTAATTTTAGTTTTTAGTAAGTACTGTAACAGCACTTTTGATGCTATTACATTACCTACCTAACTTTTGGGATAAAACCCAAACCCACTTTATTTTGGATTTGTTTAATTGGGCTAATCATCCAAAATAAATTATATTTTATTTAATACAAATTGTTATGATTTCAACCCATCTCGATCGATGTCAAACTCTTTCCTCTTGTCTCTATTCACATGTCTGTGGACCTTCAAATTATTTTAAAAGGGAATATTATTTAAGAAAATTATGGTCAGCCCTCTAGCCAGTACCATAGTTGCCATCGAAATCGCAGGGGTTACAGTGCTTACCTACCAATCACTGTAGTTGCCAAAATAATGATATAAAATAACAATTAAAAAAAAAAAAAAATTTAATGCAGTTTTATGTCATTTTAATATAACCCATCTTTTCGTCATAAAAATATTTTTCTATCTATCGATATTATTTAAAACTTTTCGAACGAGACTCAAAACATCAACAGCCTGTATATCGAAGCTCCATTTAGGTATTTCAAAATATAATATACCCTATTATACCCCCAGTACGAAAAACTATTCAACAGAAGAAAACGCATATAAATCGGTCCAGTAGTTTTATGTGATGCGCGTACAAATAAACAAATATACTAACAGACACGAATTCTAAAAATAATATACTTATTGTATAGCCTATATAGAGTCTATATTGACGATTTGTAACTCCACGCTGAAAGGAGACTACCACCTCGACAATATATCGGTATAATAGTCTCCTGAAAACCGATGAACCTACAGACTAAAACCGAAACATGACTAGGTCACTTGGCTGTTTTTGCATCGCAATTTAATTCAAATTGTATAAATAGAATTACAATTGAACTATATTCACATTTTAGGAGAAATTTTAACTTTAATCCTAAGTACCATACGTATTAATTAATTTGCAACACCATTAAGTAAACAAACATTAGGAATTCACATCAATTTTGGTAGTACATAAGCCTTATTAAACATTTCCATATTTCAAATAATATATAAACTTAGTATAATTAATATATTTTGAATTAAATTTGGATTTGTACACCTTGAGTATGGCTTTACCATACTGAAAGGGTGGTCCGCGGAAACTTAGGGGCCTAATACCTCTGTGGGAAATCCGCGATTATACTGGTAAAAAAAATGTACTATATGAATATAAATACTAAATGGGTTACAGAGAAAAATAGAATCTATCAAAATATTTTAAAATACATCAAACCAGTGCAAGCTCGTCACGGTGACAGTTTCACAAGTTATTATAGTGAAACTGGTACCGCCAGCTTAACGTGCTCTCCGGGGCACTATAGTGGTATTGTCATTTAAATTTACTTTTTTTTAATAATTAAAAACTAATTGGATTAATTATAAAATGTGTCATATACGTAGTGGCCGAGTTGGTTAGACCTTAGACTTAAAAACACTTAGGTTCCTGGATCAAATATGTACATTAGTTTAACAACACCACTATAGTGCCTCGGAGAACACGTTAAGCTTCGGTCCCAGTTTCACTATACCAACTTGTGAAACTGTTTATAGATGCGTTAATGAGTCTATCCAAACATCGCGACGAGCTAGCTACTTGTTAGGTGTAGATTCATACCATCGGCTTCGACGAGATGGGATTAAAAACTCCTCCGCTGGGTACCCTGGGGCCGTCTAGGCGGTCTCGGGCGCCGTAAGGCACCCGTGATGATATGTATGTATGGTTCCAAGGGAAACGTTGTTTGATCAGCAAACCTTCATATTTATTTCAAATATATTTGTATTTATCTCAATAATATAATTAATACTAGTTAAGTACAAAAAAGGAAAACATGCATTTCATTGTAGTTATAAATAAATAAGGGCCAATGAATAAGTTTATCTCATATTGTGGCCTCTTTTCATACAATATAGGTACTGAATTTATTAGCCGGCAACTTGATGTAAGATATGCAAAACGTTTACCTCGGTACTAATATTGCTGTAACATAATTTCATACTGTTAATAGCGCCGCCTCAAAGTTGTAACATATCTAACATCTTATTATTATTTAGATAGGTAGAATTTCATTATTTACTTTATTATATACTAGCTTTGCGTCATTTTGTTAGTACAGTTTGTCATAGTCTGGGTGCTTATAAAATATATAATTGTTTCTGGTACACACAGTACCTACAGTCTAGTTTGTGACCAGAGCAATATGTGTAAATTTTCCTACATAAAAAAATAATAATAATAAAAGTACAAAAAAATATACTTTTAGGTGCCCCCCCCTTTTTATATATATATCGTCACGGGTGCCCGAGACCGCCTAGACGGCCCCAGGGTACCCAGCGGAGCGGTTTTTAATCCCACCTCGTCGTAGCCGATGGTATGAGTCTACACCGAACAAGTGGCTAGCTCGTCGCGATATTTTGTATAGACTCAATAACTCATCTAAAACTGTTTCACAAGTTGGTATAGTGAAACCGGGACCGACAGCTTAACGTGCTCTCAGAGGCACTATAGTGGTGTTGTCAAACAAATGTACATACATTTTTTAATTAAAAAGTCATTGGTACACGTCGGGATTGGAACCAGTGATCTAAGTGTTTTTAAGTCCAAGGTCTAAACAACTCGGCCACTACGTATATGACACATTTTATAATTAAACCAATTAGTTTTTAATTATAAAAAAAAGTAAATTTAAATGACAATACCACTATAGTGCCCCGGAGAGCACGTTAAGCTGGCGGTACCAGTTTCACTATAACAACTTGTGAAACTGTCACCGTGACGAGCTTGCACTGGTTTGATGTACAGTCAGAATGGCAACAACTACAATAAGGCGAAAATAAATTCACTCCCTTGGGTCCTGAGGCCGTCTAGGCGGTCTAAATATAACACATAAAAATTTTTTTTTTTTTTGAATTTGTTTTCCGGTTTTATATGTGTATGTATTTAGTCTCGAAACGTATTTATATAACATATTTCAACTTATCATTCCAATGGTAACAAGTGTTTGGTCAAAATTACTAAAGGTGTACGTAGGTATATCTAAAATAAGGTAGCCGAATATACTTTTAATTTTAATTAGGTACTCATGATATTATATAAGTTATGAATAACTTTATACGTAGGTATGTTGCTTTAATTAATAAATCTAATCAGAATATATCAGTAGTAATAAAATTGCAGAACTTATTAGACTTATTATAAGTATTAATACCTAATATTATTTATTATTATAACAGCAAAAAAATGACAACATGTAAAATACAGAAAAGAATTTTATCTTATATCTTTGTAACGCACTAGTTACATTTTGAATAAATTATTTTAATGACAACATTTACATATAGAACCGTATACCATTATGCATTTCATATTCCGTACGTTATCTACAATTTCGATATTATAGGAACGTTTTCATACATACTAATTATTGGCTGTAAAGGAATTAAACATAATTTCTAACTACATTGAACGAATTGTATTGTCATTTTATAAGGTAGGTACTATCCGTAAATGCATTTATATTGTAGCAAGGTAATATAGTGGTTTAAATCATTCTACGTGTTCCTAATAAAGTGGCTAATCATCGATAAAAAATTATACATTGCTGTTCAAAACTACAAAGCTATTGAAGACCTTCTGATTTATGATCAATTTATGTAATTGCTTTATTACCTTCTTCACTATTATTTGTCAAAGCCATCTGTTGGTTTTAGTTTGTATTGTAAAAATGTATAGAGTTTAGAAAGCCGACGTTTCAAACGCCGCAGTTTGAGATATATGGTCCTATGTATAAATGTGAATATGCCACATTTCTAAGCTACATTGTATTATTAAGGATGTTTTATAAAAGTGTTGAATTGGAGAGGCGAAGAAATACAATGTAGCTAACCACCTAGTCTTAAAATGGTTAGTTATGTAGCGTGTGTTCGGTAGGTTTTTCCCGCAAGGACAATAGTTTAATAGTTTACTATCTCTTTAGTTTTTATAAAATTATTATAATAGCCATAATTTTATTTTTTATTATATTTTCAACATTTATCTGTGACCTTTACACTTTTTTTTGACTTTTCATATATGCCTGTAAAGGTTTACATGAAATAAATTTATTTTTATTTTGACTTTGACATAGGGTTTTAGGTTTATGGCGCCCTTAATTAAATATTAATTAAAAAATATAGTTTAATCAGTGATGGTACTATATTTATGGTCTATCGCTGGTCCATCACGGGTACATTACAGCACCCGAGACCGTCTAGACGGCCTTATCAGGGGTGGGTTTTTCTCCCACCTTGTTGTAGCCGATGCTATTCTGACTCTACACCGGATATTGCTCAGTTTAGTTTAAATTATTCACTTTAAATAAACTAATCTATGCAATGTATTTAAATTGTCATTGCATATTACAATTTTCACGTTTATGAAATAGGTCCCAAGCTCATCGCGATGTTTGGATTGACTCAATAACCCATCTGTAAAAAGTTTCATAATTTGTTATAGTAAAACTTGAATCAACAAGTCTCCAAGGAACTATGTGGTGTTGTCAAACAAATATACAGTTTTATTTTATTTTTAAAACTCATTAATACACACCGGGGTTTAAACCAGGGTCCCTCAAAATTAGAACCATTGTCTTATTAAAAGGATAGCCGTAAACATATCTAGTTTAAACAATTTATTTTGTAACTCTTGACACATATTAATTGCCCAATGTTGTCAGTAAATATAAATCTAGCGATATTCTATACTAATGTGAGCAAACAGCAGCTAAAAACTAGTATAACATACATTTTAATAAAACTTAAATTAAAATCACTGGAAAAAAAATAATTACGTATAAAAAAAACTTTTATTTGAGGTTTCGAGTTTACATACATATATATATATATATATATATATATATATATATATATACATATCTTAGGTGTCTTACGGCGCCCAAGATCGCGTAGACGGCCCCAGGGTACCCAGCGTAGGGGTTTTTTTTTATCCCATCTCTTCGTAGCCGATGGTATGAGTCTACACCGAACAAGTGGCTAGCTCGTCGCGATGTTTTGAATAGACTCAATAACCCATCTATAAACAGTTTCACAAGTTGGTATAGTGAAACCGGGACCGACAGCTTAACGTGCTCTCCGAGGCACTACAGTGGTGTTGTCAAACAAATGTACATATTTTTTTGAATTAAAAACTCATTGGTACACACCGGGATTCGAGTTTATCGTGTAATAAACTTTCTTTTCACGAAACAGCCTTTTAGTGTGTAGCTTTTACCAAAGCGATTTTTAAACTAAACACATAACATTTGTTTATATTCATTGTTTTTGAAATATACGAGTACTAACTATATATTATGTTATTTTGCAAGCATATAGCCTTGACCACAAACTTGGTACTAAGCCTGTATTGTAACAGGAGCAACTATACTATTAAATATAATGCTCGTATAATACCTGTAATATAAAGCAATTAATCTAGCTATACATATAATAAAATTGATACCTAATAAAAAAAAAATTTACATTGATCTGATTTGAAAAAATAAATCGGAATGGAATCGACTCGAAATAGGCTAACAATATCAATCGTTTTTATAATTCGTGTCTGTTTTATTTGTTTGTCGGTGCATTGTTTAAAAACTATTAGACCGATTTATATGCCGTCATTTTGCTCTGGGATTAATATGGGTGAAAAAAATGTTTAGATATACTGGGTGTTTTTGTTTTAGTTTTTTTTAAATACAACAGATAGAAAGAAGTAATATATGAAGAAAAGTTAGGTATATTAAAACAACATAAAACTGCATTACAATATTTTCTATATTACTTTTACTTTTTGAGAATTATTTTTTTCGTATAAAGTTGATATTTTATGTCATCTTTTTAGCAACTATAATGATTGGTTGGTAGGTATTTTATAAAACCCAAAATTATACCATAAATCGGGGTTCTATATACATTATGAAGCGCTGGCATGGTAGCCATGGTCAACATGTTTATTTTACATTAGTAATACATATCATCACGGGTGCCTTTAGGCGCCCGAGACCGCCTAGACGGCCTCTGGGTACCCAGCGGAGGGGTTTTAATCTCACCTCGTCGTAGCCGATGGAGTCTACACCGAACAAGTAGCTTGCTCGTAGCGATGTTTTGAATAGACTCAATAACCCATCTATAAACAGTTTCACAAGTTGTTAGGGTGAACCTTAGTAATTAGGTATATATTAAAAAACAAAAGCATTTTTTTGGTTTTAAAGTAAACACGCTTACGAAGTTGCGTGCACCAGATAGTATATTAAATAATACATAATATGGTTAAACCAACCAGTCAAAATAATTATAAAATCTTTGCAGTTCTGAGTCTTTTTCTATTTGATAAAGGGGTTTTCGCTTTGTGCGTAATTTTGCCAATCCAAGTTATTAAGTTAAAGCGCGATCCCTACATTGTATGTACTAAAATGCATTTTAACATCACAACTTAATTTGGTTTTGAAGGGCGTTTTATGATTCCAGAATACAAAGTCAGTGAAACGAGTAGCATAGCACTAGCACCTATAACGTCTTATAAAGTTTCAACTATCAGACGCAACATATAGTATAGCGTCGTGATTATCGCAAACTGCTAATTATTTGCTATTAATTATGTCACGAGTCGTGCTCATCCACTAGCGAGTGATTATTAAATACATACACACTTTTATTATAGTCCAGTGGACAGCAAGCTACATTGAGATCCGTTTTAAATAGAGTAGTAACTGAAGGTAATACTTATACGAGTATTAAAAAAAAAAAAAAGATCAAAGGTTCATTGTCATTCTGAAAATGTGCTCCAATTTTTTGTGGTTATGTTTAATGTATTTGAAGACAACGGCAAGAAACTATGCCAATTTTGTATGTATCAGGTCAGGAGCGGATCTATGATTGGCTAAATCCGCTACCGTACTAGAGGCCTATTGATAATTTTAACTTACAATTGCAATTTATAATACTTTCATTCGCTTAGAAAAAACTTACCAAGGTATAAAAAAAACTTTTTGTCATAGTAAATTACAAATGTCATATTTATGAAAAAAGCCCTGGTTTGAGAGAGCTCGCTTAAAAAGTATATTTATGGAGACGAATTAGACAAATTGTTATTAATTAGAAACACAAATAAATCAATTATATATTAACATTGCACTACAAGTTAAAAGCAAAAATAAGTAAGAGTGTTTTATTAACAAAATAATTTTCATGGAAAAAGTTAGACTGCGCCAGAGTTCAGACATTAATAATCTCATTGGCAAGATAAAAAAAACTTCACCCAACTCTATTCCTTTAAATTATGGTCTAATTTACATTGGAAATGGTTAACAAACCTTGTTATACATATATCATACATACCACCTAGGTATTTAGATGCGATCTCATTATTAGTAAATCCGTGGTTACATTAATTATTTTAATTTTATGTCATTCAATAATTACATTGTACATCGTTTTATGCGACAATATAACTGCGTATTTTATTTTTTCTATTGTACTCGTTTGTGGACTCGGGTTAGCAAATTGCAGTCGGGTCACGCTACAAAATGATGAGAGCTTGGCCGACTTTAGTGGTACAGTAAAAGCCTTTTCTACGATTGGCTTTATTAGATTTGCCGTGATCGTATTTTAGCAACTGTAACTGTTACTTTGATGTTTTATTCTTATTTTAAATTTATAATAGTTTTACAACAAAGGGCGATGGAGCGCGCTATGCTCGGCGTTTCCTTGCGGGATCGTATTCGAAACGATGAGATCCGCAAAAGGACCAAGGTAACCGACATAGCCTCCAGAATCGCCAAACTTAAGTGGCAGCGGGCAGGCCACATAGCTCGCAGAACGGACGGCCGTTGGGGCATTAAGGTTCTCGAGTGGCGACCGCGTGCCGGAGGACGCAGCAGAGGCAGGCCCCCCACAAGATGGACCGACGACCTGAAAAAGGTCGCGGGAAGCCGATGGATACAAGCAGCGCAGAACCGGTCATTGTGGCGATCCTTGGGGGAGGCCTATGTCTAAAGTGTAAACTTGACTAAATTGTAACAGGTTGTATTAGGTATGAGTTTAGCAATTCATTCGTTTCACTCTTTTATTTTTATTTTATCTTTAAATATGACTTTACCTCTACACAAATGTTTAAAATTTGATTCTCATTTCCAAAAGAAATCAAAGTGGTGGTTATTATTAAATAAACTGCTCCTGCTCTATTTAGTAACCGTACTCTGAATGAGACAAGCGGTTGATACAATAGGCTCCTAAAATCTAAATCGTCATCGTCTTTGTCGCCTCCCATTTAGTAACAGCATCGTTAAGCAATAATTATGTTAAACAATAATGTATTGATAGAACCCATTCCGCAAAAATATCATCAGGTAGATACAAAGTCACTCATGCTCCAATACTTTTATGAAATCAAACCAACTAAATATCCAACAACTTACCTTTAAAGGCATTCCCGCCTGGCTCGCCAGTTTATATTATTAATTAAAAAGAAAAACTGTTAGGCTAAGTTGCTCCAAAGTGTCCGTTAAGGTAATTGTAAAGATTGAAGTAATTAGCGTCGAAGAAGAAAATTAGCGTCGAATGCACCAGCTGTCATTTGACTTTAAAAATAAAATTTACATTATTTTATTTTAGTGCAAGCTTAGAGGCTGCTTCTAGATCCATCTGTGGACGCATAGTGGGACTGATTCTGACCTTTATATTAAACTATATGTAATAATAGTCATATTAAAAATATTTAGTACGAACAACTTATAAGGGAAGGTCAACATTTTCATTGTGTTTTATGTGTGTATTGTGGTCATATGATTAAATAGAACTTGAATAACCCTTAAAATAATGAAAGGCGAAAAAATTGGCTGGCACGCCCTTAAGGACCCTTAAGAGTCTTGGTGTCCACACAAACCGACTCGATATCTATACTTTCAATATTACAACAAGGCTCTTAGTTGACTTTTACTTATATACGTGGTGGCCGAGTTGGTTAGACCTTGGATTTAAAAACACTTAGGTCCCTGGTTCGAATACCGGTGTGTACCAATGAGTTTTTAAATAAAAAAAATGTACATTTGTTTTACAACGCCACTATAGTGCCCCGGAGAGCACGTTAAGCTGTCGGTCCCGGTTTCACTATACCAACTTGTGAAACTGTTTATAGATGGGTTATTGAGTCTATTTAAAATATCGCGACGAGCTAGCCACTTGTTCGGTGTAGACTCATACCATCGGCTACGACGAGGTGGGATTAAAACCCCTCCGCTGGGTACCCTGAGACCGTCAAGGCGGTCTCGGGCGCCGTAAGGCACCCGTGATGATATGTATGCTCTTAGTTGAAGTACAATAAAAAAAAAAAACTCGTTTTGATATAGTTGGCACGTAAAAATGTTTCTGTTATAATAAATAATTTTGTATTATTAATGATATTAAAAAAAAAAGTACCTAACACAGAAAGATTAATAATAACAATGACCGACAAAAATTTATTTTAATTCTGCGAACAACAGTAGTCAAGAAATGCTGCAGCTTATTTTGTATGAAGAACGCAGACTTCGTGATGTCGAATGCAGTGTCCTTAAGTATAAACCCTTCAGTTGATTATTCAGTAATTTAACTTTTAACCGTTGTATAGATTAGAACAACATGCTACAATAGCTATTACCATAATATTATAGAACAAGGTCCTACTTCCTAATCTTCGCATTTTACCTACATCCGCCCGGAAGTACATGCGGTCTTGTGTCGCTGAAACCGCTCAACGTCCATGGGCGTATGCAAAATAATAAAGCTTTTGAAAATTCCAAATTTAAATATGTTTCTTTTTTACTGAAAAATATTTTTAAGTTGAGCTTTTTATGCGTCAGGGACTTTTTATATACAATGTGCAACAAAAACCTGTGTAGATATAGTATTTTTCTTATAAATATACCTAAACAATTTTCACTATAGGACTAACATTAAAGCATTTGAGCGCCTCCGTGATCAAGTGGTTGCGTCTTTAACGTTTTATCCGGAGATCGTGGGTTCGATTGTGTGTTTATAAAATAAATGTTAGTATTGTTTCTGGTACACATATTATAAACCTAGAGCTTAGTATGTGACCGGTGCAATATAATAATATGTAGGGTAACTTTTTTTTTTTTCTATCATGTGTCAGAATCTATAAAATTCTCGTAGGTATATTAACCCCTATTGCGTGACTCAGGGGGTCACGCATAACATGAGAACGGCAATACTGATTCCATTCATTTTTCTTTAAATATTTTCTAATGCTTTGTAGATGATTCTTAAGGAACGAACAATTAAGAAAATTGCGCAGTAAATTCCAGAAAACTTAACATCTATTTTAATTTCATACGTTTGTTAGTTTGCGTATTTTTAGAATAAAAATTTAGCTGACGAAAAAAAAAAGAAAAATTATAGAAAACTCAAAAAGTTATTTAAAAAAATATTTCACCAATAAAAAAATATATTATCGGCGAGTAAGATGGTAGATATATATTTTATGTTCCGTCCAATTTTTTTAAAATAAACGCGGGTAAAACCACGGGGGATAGCTAGTAATCTATAAAAGAGACTCGCTTTCACCGACTTGCATCTGCGGTAAACAATAAAAACAAAATAAATATGTTTGTCCATTGTAGGCCTATTACGCCGCAAAAGATAAGCTAAACTTTAACCAAAATGACCTAGTTGTCTATCAATTTTTAATGTCACCTAGGTTTTTATTACATCAGAATTTATCAATTAAAGTTTAGCTTAGCGCAGACTTTGCGATCTTGGACCACGCAATATATCTGCTTACTTTAAAAAATACCTATTTTGTTTTACCTAAGGGCTGATTTTTTAATCGCCAGTTAAAGTTATTAGACAGTTAACTTGTATGAAGAACTGTAAACTTTTATCAACTCCACACAATTTATCTGTTGAATAACTTTATGTGGCGATTGAAAAATCAGCCCTAAGTAACTTTTATAAAGAAAAATAAATCGCATAAAATGACAAGGAAAGTGCTACACGTGTATTTATTCTACTACGGGACAACGCGTCAAAACACTCGTAAACCACGGTGTAGATTTAATCGCGTACAAAGCGCGCGTGAAGAAACACGTGTTCACTAGCGGGCGTCGAGACAGACCTTTTTACAGCTATATAAAATAGCTACATGTTCTTTCCATCTGTTTTGACAGTTCTATAGTTTTGTCAGAAAACTTATTCAATATCATTTATGCTGTAATAGTTTATACCTACTATTTATTAATAAAAGAAAATATATAGATTCACAACACCACTTTAGTGCCTTGGAGAGCACGTTAAGGTTTGGTCCTAGTTTCACTATACCAACTTGTGAAACTGTTTATAGATGAGTTGTTGAGTCTATCAAAATACCGCGATAAGCTGACCACTTGTTCGGTTTAGACTTAGAATACCATCGGTTACGACGAGGATGGAATTAAACAGTGGTTACATCGAAAAAGTGACCATCTTATCGCGTTTGCGTATACTCAATAACCTATCTAGAAACATTATTATAAGTTAGTATAATGAAACTGGGACGGAGAACATCCTCTCACTATTCTGGTGTTGACGAACAAATTATATTTTTACTTAAATCTCATTAGTACACAGTACGCACCGGTGTCGCAACCTAAAATCTATGGTGTTTTTTAAGTCCAAGGTTTTTTACCAACTCGGACACCACTACGTTTAAAATATTACTGAATTTTTTTTTTTTTTTCAAATATAATATATTATTGTATTGTTTTGTACTCGTTTTTACGTTTATATAAACTTCAAATCAAAGTTCCGTTAAAATTCAGGTAGGCGAAAAAAAAATCTTAAATATAAATGCCTGTTTACATGAATAAGGTTCCAAGTAGCATCTCAATTCTGGATTTATAAAATTCCATCTACTTATGGGTTTTTATTTAACTATTATAAAAAAAAACTAATTAGACATCTTGTTTTAGGTAAATATAAACTTCAGATGAAAGTTCCGTTCAATTTCAGGTAGACAAAAAAACATAACTGAAATATAAAAGCTTGTTTACATGAACCCTACACATTTGAATTCGAGTTAAGTGGCAACAAACGATAGAGAGTGGAAACGACAACAACTTAAACGTGTGAAAAAAATTAGTTGCTTACATTAAGCCGGCTTAGAGCTTTTTACACTTGGCCCGTACGACTCTAAGTCATAGAACACGAATAAAACAAGCCTGAAAGGGGATTTGGTGTGGACGCCGGACCGAAGTGACTAATTCTTAATGTGCATAGTGTGAATGTCGTCTACACTAATATCGCAAATGTGAAGTTAATTTGTTTGCTCCGGGAAATAATACCTTTTGTAATTTATACTAATTGAGATTAAACTTGCTTGAATCTTCTTACGTACTAATATTTTAAATGTGAAATTTCATTCGCCGAATTTGTTGTGATGTTTTTGAGTTGTAGGTAATATAGGAGCTGATTTTTTTGTTTAAGTTAATGGCTTCTTCTACGCATTGCGTGTAATTTTGCCAATGTCAATTGGGCAATTACTGAACAAATTTTATGATTAAAGTCGACTTTATATGTAGGTAGATTTTTTTTGTTGATGAAGTATGTTTGAGTGATATTTAATAATTAAATTTATCGGGATTTTGTTTGCAGCTTTATTAAGTTTATTTGGAACATGTGCAATATTATCTAATATTATTTTTTTGACGTATTAGGCTTTTTGGTGCATTAACTTCAAAAATGGACGCAATAAAAATTGAAATAACCTACGTTCATAGTTGGACAGTTCAACTTTTCCAAGTAGAAACTAATTTCATTGATTGGTTAATATAATGAGTTCAGTTAACTCAATAACTACAGTCTCATATTTTCCTTATCAATTAACTAGTTAGTAGAAATCTTTTTAAATGATCAACTGAAGCGATTCGATGGCGTCCACAAACCCATGACATGTATATTAAATGACTTAAGTGGAGGTACTAAGGTAACTGTGCTTATAATAATTGAATGGGACAGTCTATAATGAATTATGCGGTCACTTCCTTATGGTTTAATTAATCATTGACTAGTGTAAAATAAATATTAAATAGAAATTATCTAACTTTTATTAATTGAAAGTTTACTATCTTAGTCCATCCATATATCTAACCTATAGGTACACCATTTTAATAAAAGAGCTTCTCTTGACTGACTGATCCACCATCCATTCGATCATCGCCCAGTCGAAACTATTGAAGCTAGAAATATGAAATTTTATCAATTGCTTCCTTTTGAGTAGTAGGGACATCCTGAGGTTATTTTTAAATCCGAAGCCTAATGGGTGAAAAGGGAGGATAAATAAAGGTAACGATAGGTACCTACTACAGTTTTGAAATAAGCTAGCCACTTGTTCAGTGTAGACTCAGAATACCATCGGTTTTAGTCTATGGGTTCACCGGTTTTCAGGAGACTACTGCATCGATTTCTTGTCGAGGTGGTAGTCTCTTTTCTGGTGCGGTTACGAAATGGGTAGTTAATTGACGATAAGGCAGCTAGTAGGTATATTAAAATTTACTCGCCTAATGCATTTCATCATTGTTCCCCCCCCCCCCCCCCCCCATTCATAATAGCATCATTTAGCCGGCATAATATTGTTTAAGGACATTTATTGATTGATCCCATTCATGGACTTTGTAGGTCTGCTCACCACTAGGTAGATACAAAGTCACATGTCGTACTCCAATAAAAATAAACATCAGCTACAGTAAGGTCAAAATAAAACTGCACCGCTAACCTTGAGGCTGAGGTAGCCTCCGGCGCCGTAACTCTTTTTTAATACAAATTAATATTGGAAAAAGTCCTATTATTTTAAGATAGCTTTTTATCATAATCAACAGCCTTTAGCAGTAACCCAGCAGACATATACGTTCCAAAGCACATTGATCCCAACGTATTACATATTTTTATCGTTAACTCTCAATTCTCTTAAGGCTTGAACAACTGCCAATATATATTATTATAGAAATCTGTAAAGAAATAATTGAGAAAAAAGACACAAAATACCACTTTAAATTAAATAACTTGAATAAGAACACACTAACATGACGTTAAATTGTATACAATTAATAACAAAGAGTAATATATACTTTCTCATTTTTTTTATTTGGGTACTTTTTTTTTTTAATTCATACGAAATTAGCCTAATGAATATAACACAATTGAACTAAAGTTAAATAAGGAGAATCGAGACTTTCCGCAGGATTAACTGTTTATCTATAAAGATAAATAGTTGAGACCGATCTCGAACACAGTGCAGTCTATGGCCCTTAGACAAATAGTAATATCCAAAAAGTTATACGTAATATAACGTAAGTTTGTATTTGTAAGGAAAATACACACGCGCAAGCGTCTATAATCTAGTGAATAACTTCGAATACAGATATGAAACTTCGTTAATTGGACTCAATTAGAAGGTAGAATAGTTACTCTGTCTTGACTTCCATACACTTTTAATTAAGAATAAATTCCATTCCATTGTATCATAACCTTAATGGAAATCTCTAATTAATTTTATTTCTATATTTTAGCACGTCTTATTCAAATATTTTAATTATATTTTTTAAGGGTGGCTTATGTAACTTTTTAAATATATTTACCTAGCTAAATATACTTAGCAGACAAAAAATATAAAAGTAATACGACTTTGGTTTGGTAAACGAATTTAATTGTGAAAATGTATTTAAAAAACATGGAGCCTAATTAGCATCAAAATGTTTGTAGTGTTTATTTCATTTTCTCATCTTGTGTTTTTAATTATATATTCATACATTAAATTAGTTAATTTTTAATAAAACTAGCATTTTACCTTACCCGGATACTGACGTTGCGGCCTCAGGGTAACCAGCGGAAGGATATTTTATTACCACTTCGTCGAAATCAATGGTATTTATTCCGAATCAAAATACTCGCGGTGTTTGTGAGGACTCAATAACCCATCTTTATACAGTACCACAAGTTGTTAAAATGAAACTGGCCGAGAGCTTAACGTGCTTCTCGAGAAATTATGTGCCGTTGTTAAACAAATTAATATATTATTAAAAACTCGATACCACCGAATTTGAACTCGACATTTTACAGTCTAACTCGGCCACCTAGTATATTTTGCCTTTATTTTAATTATATTATTGTACCTACTTACAATTTAAATTATTTTTAATTACCATGTCATTTTAATTATTCGTTAATTCTTTTATCGCAACATTTACAAAACTATCAAGGCATAATATACAATATTAAACCAATATTAATCTTATGGCCTTATTCATAAAAACTTATTGAAGCCTTGAAGAACACTTTAGTTATGAAATGTTTTGTCTCTTTAACACATATTCATTTTTGTTGCTAAATAAAAGAGACAAAACCTTCTATAACTAAAGTGTTCTTGAAGGACTCAATAAGTTTTTATGAATAAGGCCATTAATTTATAGGTACTAGGTATGCTAAGTATACTAGATGTAATAAGTAAACTGGGTATAATGAATATACTAGGTATGCCTACTAAATATACTAAGTATACCAGGTATACTAGGTTTACTACATAAATGCACCACAACTAAAACAAAACCTAATAAAGCTAAACAACCATCCAGCGATTGAAAACTAGAAGAAATCGCATAAAACGTTCCAAGTATGTACCTATTAATTATATTCAAGTTATATGCCTCTGACAGTAACCGGTGATGGTAAATATATGATTATTTCATAACTTTGCCTGTAAACGCCGATTAAACTTATATTAGCTAATCAATGTAATCTGTACTGCGCAGGAAATTCTAAAATGATTCCTCTGCCAAAGATAAATATAGAATTGAAATTATATTAATACTTACTTTACAGTGAAAGGTAAAAAAATGTGTGACACACCATTTTAAATAAATAAAACTATTAAATGTACGTAAATATGAGTAGAATAATAAAATTGTTTAAAAGTAATTATTAGGTACAGATTACTTGTAAGGTATTTATTTTATGTATTTATTTATAGGCAGACCATTGGTAACAAGAAAACAGATTAGGTAAAAAGCATAAAATACCATTGAAGGTCTAAAATATAAGGTAGTTGCTTATACTAGGTAGGAGGAGGTATATACTTAATATAACTTTGCTTAGTTTATATTACTCACAATATCTTAGAAACTATAAATCTTTGATTATATACTCTTATTATAAACTTTGCGACACTTTCAATAGGGAATGGTGAGGAAGATAATATTCGATAATAAGGAAGGTATTTTTTTGTATAATATAACGTAAATAATGGAAATTTGTATGGATACCTATTTTTATATAACTAATGGACAAGTATTTTTGCAAAAATGGAGTATTTCGGGAACAATGAGACTTTGAAAGTAATTTCTTCCTATAAATCTAACATTCACGTGGTTTTACTATTTTTTTGAAATATCAATAGAGGAAGGTGGAGGTTTATTATTTCATTTTTTTACTGTATAATATTACAGGCGAAACCAGGTCAACAAAAGCTAATATATAAAATAAAAATCAAAAAGATAAATTTTAACATGAAATATTTTAACTGTCCTACTAATTATAAAGAGCTGCATAAATTGTTATAAAAGATAAAAAAGCAAATAATGAATAGGATTATGCTTATCTACGTTTGGATGACCAAACAAAGTTTTAGTACGTGTAAAACACTATATTGCGCAGTAAAATTTTTGAAGTTAAAAAAATACCGACCGCTCTTTGTTGAGCGGTTGTTGTAATATGATATTATAATTTTATTGTTCAGAAACATGAAGATATAGTTGTACTTGTACGCAATTTATATAAATAAATAAAGAGGTTACTGCAGTTTTTTTTTATTTGTGCTACCAGAAGCTCTACCAAGGGTTTACCGAGTGGATAGTCGCTAGTAACTATAGGTAGAAATCAACCAATCAAAGAGGTTTATTTAAAAAATAAAACGACCCTATTGGTTGATCATGTAGCGACAACAATAAAACTGTTTGCAAAAACTCATGGTAGACCTACTAGCTTGTATCACTAAATAAAATTCAAATACTATCTGACAGTACTGCCATCCTGTTATCTAGGTTACCTTAGCACAACTTCAGTTCCTACCAAAAAAGTAAATATAATATTCTTAATTGTAATGTTTTGAATTCGTTGGACGCTCAGAGAATTCAAAAAGAGGAATTAAGTGTCACTTTGTACAGGGAGGTGAAAACGTTGGCCGAGAATAGGAAGGAGTGGCGAAAGCTCAACAAACAAGATCGTGCTTCTTCTTAAATTTAAGAAGAAGTACGCTCAGTATATCGACTGTTCTATATTAATACAGAAACTTATATATAGGTAGATTTAAGGTAATTTCAAAGCTAAAATGGACGAAGACTATGTATATGCTCCCCTTGAAACATAGGCGGATCTAGGAGCTCTCCCTACCCGAAATAGAAGCGTTTAACAATCCTTAACTCCATGACAATAACGACGCATGACTATGCTTTCAAGAAAACACGAAATTCAAGGGATGTTCATGCTAATTGGGACGCCAGGCGATAGAACAGACTAGGCCTCAGTTACAGCAGACAGTAGCTTTTGTCTTGAATACTGAATTCCTACTGCAATAGCTATTGGATTTCGCTATCAGTAAAATAGGTATTATCTGGTTCCTGTTACACAGGGTAACCTAGCACAGGACCCAGGGATCAACAGTTATTTGTAAATGTAAATATATTATTTGTAAATTAGGTACAATTTTTTTATCTTTTTAATGTATTTATGTATTTTTGTGTGTCAGTAAAAAAAAGATGCTTTAGTTGCTAATGGGGTAATACTTCTTGTTTAGGTTTTATTGGTCCCATTTGAAATTCTCTTGCTGAAGTAGAGATGAAGAATAGAAACAATAACATTAGCAGTAATGTGGCATTCACTCGCATTGAATTGGCAGTAATTTAGTGGGTAAGTTACAACAACAAAAAAAAATCTGTCATGGCAAATTTGTTTTCCTACACACCTTTATATATCCAGACTATCGATTAAAATTTTAGTTGAAAAATAAATTTTGTTTCACTATAAATTTTTTTTTTGTGAGATTTTAATTTGTTCTACTTTTTTTAAAAGATCATTAAAAGGTTTTTATTTATTTAAAAGTACATTTTAGTTTTTACACGAGTGTGCGTATAGAAAATTTTAGGTCGATCGCATAGAGAAATTAACACTTATTATAAAACTGGCCGGGTTTTCGTGATTCATGCTTGCTTCGGTGTAGCTATACAATTAGCATGCTGTGGAAGGGATCTGTTTACAATGATTGCACTCAATATTCGTTCATATAAAATTATCTCAAAACAAAGTTGCTTGCGGTTCTTTGTGTAATAATAAAACGGCCTTAGTTTGAAATAGCTCTTTTAAGAGAGTATATATATATATATATATATATTACAAGTAACTTAGTCGAAATGACACCCATGCAAACGTACTTCCAATATTACAGCTTGGTTGTTGGTGGAAATTCATTTTTTTTTTATAATAGTAATTTTATGTAAAAACTTACTATTCATATTAATTCTGCGACAAAGAGTAATCGAATATTATTGGAAGTGCGTAACTTTGTATGGCGAACGCGGAGTTCGCGATTGCGACTCCAGGACCTTAATAAAACAATAGAAACAATGGAAGAGAAAATATTTATAAAGCACACTTTAAATTAATCCAAGTTTATAGAGAAAGGTAATGTTCATAACTATCCATACATTTAACTTCGGGTTTCATTGTATGGAAGAGATGGAGAGGAGTGAAGGCAGTGATCCGGCATTGAGACTGGAAAGTAGTTTCTACAGTCTTATTGTGCCTTTGTACATACAAACGTATGTACTTCCAATATTACTTGTTAGTCCAAGTAAAATTATTATGTTTATACAAAAAAAAAACGTAAAATAAAAAATATGTTATCAGAAATATTAAAATAAATATTTTCGTATTATTAATAATAAAAATTTATAAATAAATCTGATTTCTAAAAATAATAAACACAGAAAGAATAATAAATACAATTACCGACATAAATATTATTTTAATTCTGCGACAAACAGTAACCGAAAAATACTGGAATTGTGAAAGCTCATTTTGTATGGATAACTCAGACGTTGCGATTGCGAATGCAGTGTCCTTAAATGCCTATATAGATTTCTAACAGAGCGTTACCTCCGCTGCGTTATAAAATTGTATGTCCTTAAGAAATAACAAAAATAATCTTTATAAATTAAAACCAGTAAGTATTAAAGTAAGGTCGGTAATTATTGTTTTCCAAAAAATGAAGATTTCCTTATATTAGTAACCAATTAGTAATACAATATGGTTTTACAAAACATATTATGACATAACAATGAAGATCAAAAAGGAATGAAGGCGGTTGTAAAATAGTTTCTAATTTTAATATAAGGCGGCATTAAATTATAAGGGACGATTATATTACTTACCCTAAAAGATAAAAAAAAACTGAAATAGAAAAAAAGTATTGCTTTCTATATAAACAAACCTACTAGTTTAAACTTTGGAACGGAATAGTTACTCTATACAAATTGTTACTTCACTCG
Organism: Monopis laevigella; assembly: GCA_947458855.1. Lineage (NCBI taxonomy): Eukaryota > Metazoa > Arthropoda > Insecta > Lepidoptera > Tineidae > Monopis > Monopis laevigella. The sequence continues at coordinate 19,332,504 of OX381576.1, forward strand.
GGCGTCAACGTTTGTCTTCATATTGTATGATACATTGCTACCATTTAGTAATGAAACCGTTTACCGCTTCCCGTAAAGTCTCAACTCAGAATGGCTTGTTCGTTTTTATGTAATATTTGTTATTTATAATATAACCTACGGCCACAAGGCTTGGAATGCTTGAACTATATCTTAATCAAATTAATACCTATGTAATATAACTGTATTATACTTAAGGATATTATATTTTTTCATACATGGTAAGCTAGTTGGTTATATCGTAGACTTAAGAACACTTCAGTTTTTAGGTCCCTAGTGTACTACAATTACTAATATAATAATAATATGTAGAGTTATGACAATTTACACATTTTCTCTGGCCACAAACTAAGCTCTAGGCTTGTACTATGTACTACATATTATATCTTATAAACACCAAGACCATGACTGATAAATGATCTGATGAAATCAAACCCACGACTTTCGGTTACAACAGCAAAGGCCCAGCCACTAGTCTACATAGGTTTTATGTTTATAATGTAAACAAAAAACTAGTAAGTAAATTTATTTGACAATACCACTATAATGTCTCGTAGAGCACGTTAAGCCTACATTGTAACCTCTTGTCAAATAAAAAAAAAATCATTAGTATACATCTGGGTTTGAGCTAAACCTTTCCTTGTTTTTAGTATAAAACTAACTCGGCCACCACGTCTATAATTACCACATATAATTAGATATATAAACTATTTATATTCATAATCACTTTAAACTCCTACAATGATTAATTTATTATTCAAGTTTCAAAATATTATCATTTATTCTATTCCCAGTAGCATTAATTATTTACCATTCAATCAATATTATGCACCGTCGTATAAACCCCAAGACTCCTAATTCTTCATAATAGTTCCATGATATTATTTAGTACCGACTATCCATCAATAAAGAGTTTAGAAATAAATTAATATTCTGTCGCAGTCTAAAAATAACACTATTTTGATTTAATATGAATATGTTAATAAACCGAGTTTTTGTATATTAGTAGAACATTGCGTAGTGTACAGATTTTGCCTTAAAAAACTTATTACGTAATCATTTAATTTTTCTAAAAATCTATATTTTTTGATAAAATCAGTCAGCACACTTTGGAGACAAATTTAGTAATGTATAATGTAGAATTTTTTTTTATGTGCCACCTATTTTTTGTTAAAATTTCGTTAATTTTAATAGTTTCACTGAGCTTTTTCTAATTAATTACACCTGCAAATCGGCCTTTGTCTGCAATAAAAATTGTAGGGAAGTCTAGGACACAAAAGTGTTTCTTTAATAACCATCTTATAATTGGCCTATAGATAATGAATTCTTTTGCACCCTCCTTTATCGAAGAATAATTAGAATGGCACTGTATTTATAAAAAGGTAGTGCTTAAGGCTTTGCGAAGTAGGGAAAGTACCTACTACGTTGCACGCCAACTGTCTTTTAATTAGTCAATTAAATAATATGCATTGTCATTCCATAATCAAACAACAGATGGCTTTAGAATATAAAAATACGGTTTTAATAAAAAAATAACATTTAAAAATTAATATATCAAACCTAAAGTATTATGTTAGTAATTATTGTTTATGAAAAGTAACATATAATTAAAAATAAGGTAGGTTTTTTTTTCAAAGAGAACGGGATAAATTAATATTTATTCATTGCCTACTTAACAATGTTAACAATAATAAAATTATAAACTTCAAATACAATAATAGATCTTCACTTTATTACTGCTCTATATAATTATTATTTGTAATTTACCTTAGTTTAATAATACACTTAAAAAAAATGCTGATTATATTATAATTAAAATATCATACTATTATAATTTTATATTTTATTTATGTTAAACCATTAACAAAAATATTTTTTTAAAAATAACTTAATATTTTTTATAAATAATAATTGATAATAATAAAATAAACCTTTATCGAGACGAAATTCTACAAAGGTCGCATGTATATAGCGACTCAATCCTACCTAATAAGGCCACTAAAGAGGTTATTGCACTATATACAGAGTGAATTTGAATAGGTGTACTTTGGGCTAATATGAGGTTCTGCTGATCAAATCGAACAACTTTTCCCATAGAACCATGTGTCGAAAATGAAAAAAACTTTTGGCTTCCCCATACAAAGTGGTCATTTTAACAATACTAGTTTGTATGGAGAAGTCATTTTATTTTTTCGTTTGCGACACATGGTTCCATGGGAAATGTTGTTCGATTTGATCAGCAAAACTTCATATTAGCCCAAAGTACATCCTTTCAAAGTCACCATGTATATATTTAGGTATATTTTTTATTACTAGCGAAATAACTAGAGTAGCACTTAATTATGCTAAACATACCCTTTGGAGCTATAACACCTAAATTTACTCCAAAAAACGCTCATGAAGCCCAATTATGCAAAGAATTAGTATATATTTTACTACAAAATCATCATAAAAAGCATTATCTCATCAGCATAGAGGGAGCAATCAATTCTGTTTAACAACAATGTATTGGTCGACCCCATTCAAGGTCTGCTTACCATCAGGTAGATAACCTTTTATGATAAATATTACATGTCATACTCCAATAAAATAGTCATTATAAAAAAAAACAATGATAACAGTAAAGAAATAATATTTAGTTAGTGCATGATCTGTTTATTAAAACATAAATATTTGAAATAAACAACGAACTCTAATTATAGGTATTAATAAATAAATTTTATTTGACTAGTGTAGTCTAAATAAAAAGGCTAGTTAAATGCCAGCACTGACTCATAATCCATACGACCACAAGAATTTTCAAGTATACAATAACCTACATAATGTTAAACACAGTATTAAAAGAAACACAATTAAGCACCTTTTATCGCCGTCTGTTGTTTTAAATTTAATGAATTAAACAGATAAGCAATGTTTACATAGTTATCTGTAAAAGAAAATGACCGGTATATTTGTTTTCAACTAATTTCAAATGTTTATTATACACGATAAAACTATGTAAAATAAAATATAGTTAGGGATACACCTTTGTAATAATAAGTCCGCGATGTTTGATGTTTTACTTTGGACAACAAAATGGTGTACGTAGCATGTTTATGTTGTAATGCTTTGCTCAGTTAAGCCTTTATGGTTATGACATTAAATATATCTTACAATTTTGTTTTTATTAAAGTTTAAGTTTAAAAAAGGAAAAACATGTTTTAATAAATTTTCTCGTATACGTAGAAAAATATCCGGATTATTGTTGACATGTTAAGGAATTTTTGACCAATATTTTTTAAGGGATATTTAACTTTTAATTCGTAGGTTACAAAAAAAATATTTTTTAAAACACAGCATGTGATTTTGTATCTACCTGGTGGTGAGTAGACCTACAAAGTCCATGAATGCAGTCAATCAATAATTATTCTTTAAAAACATTTATTGCTTTTACTATGCCGGCTAAACGCTAAATGATGCGATTACGAAATGGGCAGCGACAAAGAGAAATAATAAAAAAGTTAAAAAAAGTCTTTAGTAATTCAATTAAAAAATCTTGTCATTCATAAAATAAGTTGGTATTTTTTTTTATGTTGATGCGTATTTAAGCTTTACTATAAGTTTTATTAGAAATATAATATAAAATAAATAACTAGGGTCCCTGGTTCGAAACCCGGTGTGTACCAATGAGTTTTTAATTAGAAAAATATGTTTTTTTTTTTTGACAACACCACTATAGTGCCTCGGACAGCACCTTAAGCTGTCGGTCTCGGTTTCACTATACCAACTTGTGAAACTGTTTATAGGTGGGTTATTGGTCTATTAAATACATCCTGGCGAACTAGCCACTTATTCGGTGTAGACTACGACGGCTACGACGAGGTGAGATTAAAAATCTCTCCGCTGGGTACCATGGGGCCGTCTAGGCGGTCTCAGGCGCCGTAAGGTAAGGTATGATATGTATGTAAGTATAATATAAATAATTGGCTTCTCCATATAAATTAGTTATATAAATATTACTAGTTTGTATAGATTTTTTTTCATTTGTGATACATGGTTCCATGTTAAGAGTTGTTTGATTTCATCAGTAGAGCCTCATACTAGCTCAAAGAACAACCTTCCAAGGTCACCATGTAGGAAAACTATACTGAACTCGTTAATACCAGAGTATTTATTTATTATCAAATAATAAAAATATTTATTCAACTAAAGGGACAGTTATTATTTATTTATTATTTTTTAACAATGTAATTTTATAATTAGGCAGCAAATCTTTTGTGTCTACTAGGCTAGGACCATGTATCTCATGTCGTTAATAATTTTAGGTATTTTATTTTATTGACATGTATTACATAAACCATTGGTATATAATAATATTACTTATTAAGTGCATATGTGAATTTAATGAAGTGAATTTATTTATGAGTGTGTGTTACATTATATATTATAATTATTATTTTATTAATTATTTGTTTTATGTTTATTACTATTTATAGTAAATTTTTATAGATATGCCTTTGTACTCTTTTTGTGCAATAAAGTATTTAAATAAAGAAATAATTAGAAACTTTTAGCTGCTTATATAATATAAATTTGCAATTTATATTATTTAAGGAGTAAATATTTATTTTATCGTTGATTTTATTATAAAGAAAAGGTCACAGAAAGTAGAAGAACTTGCATTCAAATGTATGTAGAACATATTAAAACTTTCGCCTTGAAGTCCTCAGCGTTCCTAACCTAGCATAACAGAATGTCTAACGGTTCACGTTTGCCAATGCCTGTTTTGTATTTATTTGGAATAAGTTAATTTAAAATTCGAAATATCTACGTAGGTAAATCATTTCCATGATCTTTCAGAGACTATTTTAGAATAGAGAAGTGAATATAATTATCATACATCAGATGCAGTCGTTGTGGGAAGCGACCATAGCTAAATGACAAATTTCATTCCAATAGTAACCATAATCATTTTGAGTTTCATTCACTGACCACGATTTGAACTGCTTTGTTGGTCATATTGAATAATTATTGTATAGTATTGTCACTTGAACATGCTCAATATAATATAGTTGTTTTATTGAAATAATGTAATGTATGTCATTAACTAGTGGTTGTTTCTTTTATTAGTCTATACCGAATAAATGGCCGAACGGTGTGTTTAAAAATTTTAAAATAGAAAATGGGGCTGACAATTAAACATACTCTCCAAGACACTATAGAGGTGTTGTCAAACAATTTTTTTTTTGCTCATCACGGGTGCCGTGCGGCGCCCGAGACCGCCTAGACGGCCCAGGGTACCCAGCGGAGGGGTTTTAATCCCACCTCGTCGTAGCCGATGGTATGAGTCTACACCGAACAAGTGGCTAGCTCGTTGCGATGTTTTGAATAGACTCAATAACCCATCTATAAACAGTTTCACAAGTTGGTATAGTGAAACCGGGACCGACAGCTTAACGTGCTCTCCGAGGCACTATAGTGGTGTTGTCAAACAAATGTACATAAATTTTTAAATTTTAAACTCATTGGTACACACCGGGATTCGAACCAGGGACCTAAGTGTTTTTAAGTCCAAGGTCTAACCAACTAGGCCACCACATATATCAAACAAATTAATGCACATAAAGTTTTAAATTAAAAACTCATTGAAAACCAAAAGCTGTACAGATAAAAATGCATTGATACATAATGCCTATTTCTTTTTTACATTCCACTGGCCTGGTTTTACTAAGGTGCATGATAGATAATGCAAAAATGATGTCATCTATAAAATTTTATACAACAGACCAAAATGTTATGGCCTACTTTTTAACCGGCATCGTTTAAATATTATAAACTATGTTTCAAAATAATAAATTGCAATCTGTTATTGGAAATAGCAAGTAGCTTAGCTTTTATTATAAAAAAAAAAACTTGACTTGGAAAAGATCTTTATTTTATTTAAGATAAACACTACGTATGTTTTAATTTAATTCAATTCAATATCAATTACATTAAGTATTTAATATATTATTCTACAATTCTTATTATATTTATTTGTTTATTACCTATCCTTTATGCAATCGCATTACAAGTTCACGTGGTATTGGTATGAATGAATATTGTAATAATTGCCTAATGGTAAGCAGATAAATAAATTCATGCAGTAGGCGCGTAAACACCGGTGAACCTGTAGAATATTACCGAATGTCACTTAACGAAATTGGTCCATCGGTATAGCGAAGTTTAAGGCTCCTAATTATTTAAATAATTTTAATAGACGTTAAAATTACAGCTTAAATAACAAAACGAGATATAAATGTTAAAATTATTACCTACACGAGTACGTATAATAAAATCGTAGACTTTCCGTGTACATTAAAGATTTTGCACAAAAAAGTATGTATCTTCACGGGTGCCTTACGGCGCCCGAGACCGCCTAGACGGCCCCAGGGTACCCAGCGGAGGGGTTTTAATCCCACCTCGTCGTAGCCGATGGTATGAGTCTACACCGAACAAGTGGCTAGCTCGTCGCGATGTTTTGAATAGACTCAATAACCCATCTATAAACAGTTTCACAAGTTGGTATAGTGAAACCGGGACCGACAGCTTAACGTGCTCTCCGAGGCACTATAGTGGTGTTGTCAAACAAATGTACATAAATTTTTAAGTTAAAAACTCATTGGTACACACCGGGATTCGAACCAGGGACCTTAGTGTTTTTAAGTCCAAGGTCTAACCAACTCGGCCACCACGTATACACAAAAAAGTACTTACTAGAAAATCCAAGAAAGTATTTTCCTTTTTTTTTTAAATTCATATTCGTTTGTCAGTTTGTTTGGTCGCGTTGTGCGCATAACGTAATTGCCAGTTATTGGATTCAAAATCGAATTACTGAATAATAACTTACTATAAAAGCTATATACTGAGTAAAATTTAGCGTTTATTTCATCTATAGAAAATCGACCTACAGAAACCAGAGGTGTTTTAAATTTAGTTAGAAACCTCATCACCAGCTAGTTATTAATAAATCCATGGTAGCCTAATTAAAGTTATACTGCATTAAGTCATATAATTTAAAGCATGCTATGTAGAATATTACTTTTAGTACTGCTTATTGCCTCAAACACGAACTGACCCTTCAGTGCAAAGGAACTAAGAGATGAACTTTTGAATTAAGCTGTTATTATTTACAAAAAAAGAAAAACAAGTATTACAAGGTTCTACATTGAATAAATTTAAATATGAACATTATCAACTCAACATGCTATTAATAATGTTATCATATAGGACAAATATAAATAGTCGGGCCCAGATTTTAACATGTTCTTTAATTTCACGCGCATATAAAATATTAATGAAACATAATAAAACCTTACCGAACAAAATTAAAAATTCCAAGATTAAATATTTATCGCCACGACGATAAGATGTATAAATAATAAACGTTCCTTTATATTACAAAATATTGTATGTACACAACTTAATGTATAAGGACACTCCTTACATATAACAAACAATACAAGTTTAATAGTTCTTACCTTGTAAGTATGAATTAGTATTAGTAAGAACTTGAATATACATCTTTTAAAGTAGAAATCACACTCATTCATATGTACTTATGGAAAAGAGATATAAAACTAGCCTATGATTCTTTTAATTTTCGAACGAAATGTCAACCATGCTCGTATACAATTTCATCCAATATTTTTCCATATTCCTGGCATACCTACATTATAATAAATTGGAAATCCTGTCAGTATTAAAACTAGACCACTGTTAGTACATAGTGTTAATACTATCTATTGTACTAAAAGCTTAAAAACAAAATATATCATAGCTCTTTAGTGTCGTATCAAAATAGAATAATAATATGCTATATTGACTTTTAGGTCCTAAGTATATAATTTTTAATGTATATTTGTTTTATTAATAACATATAAAATAGCTTCTTTATTAAACTTTTTATTTATCTAAATATATACATCTTTGATACACAGGACATGCTACTAAAAATCATAAGATTGTATACAAGTATAGATTTTAATAGTTAGAAAAGACAAATCAAAATTTGAAATGTTCGAAAGGTTCATGTCAGTGTACACATGACAAAGTGGTTATATGTTTCCATAACACCTCATTGGATGGCGATCATAGATCTTAGCAAGTGCTGCAATGATTAATATTACAGTTATGTATCATTGCATAGAATCTTGCACTATATTGCTAACTTATGTTTATCATAAAAATGTTCTGAGATGTCAAACATTATTTGCTGTCTGTTATTTTTTTTCATACAATTGTTTCTTGTGAACTGTTTAGTTTTTCTATACATCTCATTTTCATCATGATTTTGATCATGCATTTTTTTAATTTCATGAACATTTTTCAAATATTCGTGAAATATTTTTATTAACACGGTAGTTTTATGGTTACGGGTTCAAAAATATACATTTGTTTGACAAACATCAACTTAGTGCTTCAAAGAGCACGTTAAGCTGTCGTTCCTAGTTTCACTATAGCAACTTGGGAAACTGTTATAGATGGGTTTTTAAGTCTATAACACTGCAATGAGCATGCCAATGACTTATTAGGTATTGACTCAGAACACACATTTATTACTTTTTATTTTGTTATCTTATTATTATTATTTTATTTATTTTTGTAATTTTCGTAATTGTTAGGTAGTATTTTTGTGTAACTATATTTATATGTTTATTGTTCAATATATGTTTTCCTTCTATAGTATAAATTATTTATTTTTACTAAAATATACGTGGTGGCCTAGTTGGTTAGACCTTGGACTTAAAAACGCTTAGGTCCCTGGTTCGAATCCCGGTGTGTACCAATGAGTTTTTAATTTAAAAATTTATGTACATTTGTTTGACAACACCACTATAGTGCCTCGGAGAGCACGTTAAGCTGTCGGTCCCGGTTTCACTATACCAACTTGTGAAACTGTTTATAGATGGGTTATTGAGTCTATCCAAAACATCGCGACGAGCTAGCCACTTGTTCGGTGTAGACTTATACCATCGGCTACAACGAGGTGGGATTAAAACCCCTCCGCTGGGTACCCTGGGGCCGTCTAGGCGGTCTCGGGCGCCGTAAGGCACCCGTGATGATATATATATATATATATTTTACTAAAAATAATATCTTAGATTCACAAAATATTCATATTTTTTATTTTACAGTGTCGTAACAACTTACGGCTAACAATTTTATCAATATTTATTTAAAAAAAAAACCATCAATAAGTCATCACAAATAGTTTTTCTTATTTTACAAAAAATACAAGAATACCTACATGACTAAAATTAAATGGTAGACTCCAATAAATACATCCCAGTTATTGTTTTATTTACAAAATTAACACTAGTTTTAAATATATCGCATAGCTGATTAACAGCTTTACTTGCTCTAATGTAGAAACTATTTTTCCGATAATTGCTATTGACATGTGAAATAAATAAATAAATATACGCAGAAATTAATAAATTTTAAATTAGTATAAGTCATTTAATATGTAAAAAACATATTTCTATTAAATTATTTTCTATTTGTACCCAATCACTTCAAACCCGTCTTAGTAATGTATTTATTACAAGAGGTCGTAAAAAGAATGACACATTTGCCTTACTGCAATTATTATGGTTTATGAAAATAGTATGAATGACTCATTTTTCTCTAAACAATATTATACTTCTGTTATTAATCAGACGTATATCGCATTGTTATCTGTAATTGTAGAAATGATGTCGTATTTCATTCAAATGCCTACTGCATTAAGACTTAATTACTTGTATGCTAATGACAGGTGCTCGACATCCGTTATGAAAAGTAAGAATAATCAATTTAATATAAGTGGTTTAAGTCCTAAAATCGCCGATCTAACGAAATGTCTAACATATTACTGTTTTCATTTTGTTTATAATATAAGTTTGGTTTTAACATTTTGTTGTGGCGAACGGCCATTTATTTATTTAAAATCTTTATTATACTAATATATTTGTACAAAAGCGAGCTTAAAGCCTTAGGCATTATCTACCAGCTAACCTTTAGGAAAGTTAAAATAGTAATATAGGGATAACAGAATAATGTTCAAAAGCAAAATACATAAACTACATACAGTTATACATCGTCTGCTCTCATGTTAGACTATTTTAGTCTTTAGGCCCTATTATCTCCATGACATCCATAGAATTACAGCAAAGTCAGTTTGCAGGAAATTTTTAATTATGTATTTTTTCGTTAGCCTTCGAGCTTGTTTTTTCTTTGCGGTTTTGAAATTGCAATGTTAATATCTGCATCAAATAATAGCATGTGAAATGCAAACACAATATGCAGAGGGATGTAAATAACTTTTTCATTTTATAAAAAGGTCATATGAGAGCAGAACTCAAGTGGCGTACCCGCACAGTTAGCGGCCATAATTTGAGCACTACACTGCTTTTAAATTCGTCGAGGACCAAAATGCTAAATTTTATTATTTCTTTTTGTTGACAAAGCGAAGCTAGATAAATGTACGATGTATTTAATCTACTCTTGCTTAATAATTTACAACGTTTTAAAGTTCTTTTTCAGATACATATTTCATTTAGATTTTAAGATGTAAGAAAAGGAAAAATACTTTGGTATAAAGTTTACTTAGTAAAAATCTTATTTTTAAAATTGTATTATATTTAAAATTTCACTTTTAGAAAATATCCACTGTACTCTACTATTATTATACTCTGAACTTTTTTTTGTAGACAAACATTTACTGACATTATCTATGATCAAAGTAAAAGCGTCCGCCCGTTACTTCGGAAAATAAACATTAGTAACGTAAAAATAAATTTAATTTATATAAAGTAACAGAGGCGAGGATTTGTAGTCTTGGACTTGCGTTTCGAATTAACAATAAATAACAATTAAATGAGTACTGTAATGGTACCCAATTTATAGTTTCCAATAAGACAATATTGGAAAATATACTGTTTTTTTTTTTTAAATATGTATGACAAATTTATTTACACACATTGCTTTGGTCACAAACTAAGCTCTAGGCTTGTACTATGTGTACTAGAAGCAACGATATAATACATATTATATTTTTATAAACACCCAGACCATGACAAATTGTACAGAAAAAGCGTACTAATAATTTGTTGCCATGGGTGGAAATCGAACCCACGACCTCCGGATACAACGCCAAAGACACAAGACCACTGCTCTACGGAGGCTGTTATTACTATGACGTGTCCATTTTTACTTTTACTCAAAACGGGACATTATCAAAATTATGGCGACAAAAGTCACAATAATGAAACTAATTTTATTAGGTATATTGAAAAAATGACTTAAATAAAATGATAAAGATTTTAAATAAGAATTAAATTTTTGGCGTTTTATTTTTTTATATCCACTTTCGTTATCAACATGACTTTAACAACAGACTTCCTAAAGCTAAGTTTTTTCAGGTGTCTACAATATATTCGACAGTTCGACGCTATCAAAGACTTAATTAAAATTTGTTGTATATTTAGAAAAAAATCTATAGAAATATTGAGTATTTATTATTGTTGACGTTTATGCAACCGAAAACATGGCACTTGGGCGTCCCGAAGCTTTCCTCGGGACACTGGGACGGAGTAGCGAATAAAGGGACAGACAGTACCGTTCAAAACAGGACGTATGGGTTAACTGCCTCTGTGGTGTAGTGGTTGCGCCTTTGGCGTTGTATCCGGGGTTCGTTTGTCCGATTACCACTCTATAACAATATTAGTACATTATGCAATGGTCTGGGTATTTATAAAATATAATATGTACTAGTTTTAGTATTGTTGTTTCTGCTAAACATATAGCAAATTAAAAAAATACCTACATATTAACATAATAAATGGTATTTATTTATTATGTTTATCACGGTTGCCTTTTTGGCTTCCGAGAACCGTTTAAAAGGCCTCAGGGTTGGGTACCGGAGGGTAATCCCATCCTCATTTCGCCGATGGTATTCGGAGGCACCACCTAATAAGTGGCGACCTTGTTGCGGTGTTATCAGTTGCGCAGTGACTTAACTCCTAGGCTGAGGCCGCTTATTAAAATAAATAAACAAAAATATTGTCTCGATAGAATATTTAGAAAGTGGGGCAGATCAGAATATCATATCGTTCAGTTAACATTCATATAAACATTTTGCAAGCGTTCAGAATATTTTCTAATACTAAAGTGCGCCGTGTCTGTACGAAAGATCATACAGTGCTAATAATATGTACATACTTAAGTACCTCCTAGTAATATTAAATTGTAATGGTGACAGGTTTATTGAACTCCTATTTTCTCAGTTCATAACTCGCACCTATCTATGCTCGATAAATAAGCGAGATTATTTGTTTAATTTTCTTATAGAAGTACGTATGAGATTCAACATGTTATCTCTATATTTTAATAAGAATATTACATGCTCATATTACTTACGCATCTATGTTTATAAAAATACGATCAGGTTTATGACTTGACAATCATCAGATATGTAAATTATTATTATTGTTATTAATTAAATTAAAATACGTGTTTAATATTTTTTATTGTTTTTTTAATAATAACTGGTTAATAATCTAGTATAATAATTCATCTAATTAATTCTAAAACAAAAAAAATGTTGGTACCGCTTAAAATATTGAGAACTTAGACGTAGAATTTATTTCCCAAGGCGATATTTTTTATGGAATATTATAAACATTTATTTTATTCTCTCGGTAAATATTCTTTCGAATATTCTTATGTATCTTCTATAAAATTTTATTTAAGATTGGAATGTTATGCCATGGGGTAGAACTCGACGTCGAAATTATTATTTTATGCGATTTGAGGTATGACATCTTAAGGTATTTATGCAATAAATGTAAGGTACAGTCGGCCAAAAATGGTGCTTGCTAATCACCCTATGTTTGAAGTACATTTGCACGACCTAAAGCAATAAGATTGATGTTCCCTTGCAGAATATTCTGACAGTTAATGCTATCTTCATCATATTGTGATGATGGTTACACTATATCTAACCTTAGCGATATTTAGATGACACAGACACTTCTTTTATTTATATGTTTATAAAGATTAATGAATGAATAGCTAAATGTGAGTCCATCCACCTTATGATATGCAGTATGTAGATTACAAGAACAAAAGCAACCAGCAGACTTTTAGTTGCTTCCACTATTTAGACTTAAGAAATTTGTTTATTTGGACGATATATGTTTATTTACATATATCGTCCAAATAAACATATACAAAATATAGTAACAGTTTTAATACGAACGACACTTACTATAAATTTAATACACTTTAAATTTACAGAAAGCCCCGTTTGACGTTTTGATTCAACAGGCCCTTTATACTTTAAGCCCCGATTAAATTCACTGGAAATTAACCAACAGGTTTATTAAAAATCGTCAGCCACTGATATGTGTTACGTATGATGTATGATTAAAGTACATAAAAACTTTAATTGATTGGAATTTATACGCTTTTTTTTTAACTAAGTATAATGCAAACTAAATTTTCTTTTAAAGTTTTATCAAACTGAAATATATTGATCTTTTCAACAAAATGTTAATTAAAAAAAACACCACAAAAGAAAAGTATAAAAAATAACAAGTAGAAAAATAAAGGGGTCATTTGCATTACAAAGATCTTTTTTTTAATAATCAGCTATCACTTTATCATGCAGGTGCAAGACTGAATATGAAACTAAATATAAGTGAAATCTTATTTCACTGACTAATGTCTAGACATGATGTACTTTACTAATCTAATGCGTTGATGATTTATAAATTGATTAGGGATTTTTTCATTTATAACTATCTTTTTTTGACCCTTTTAAAATTTAGCTCACCCCGTGTAAAATAAAAATATTAAATAAATAATTATATTAATCAATAAAATTTCTAGAATTTATATTTTTATCGAGAACAGCTAGTGACTCTGTATCTACCTGGTGAGAAGTAGATCTACAAAGTGTATGTATGGGTTCGATTAATACATTGTTGTTTAACAGCATTGGTCGCCCCCACCGGCCCGTCAAATGATGCGGTTAGGAAATGGACGACGACAAAGGCGAATTTGCATTACGAGTCTATTTTAATACCCTCGCTGCTTTTTCGACAATTCAGCTGTATCTTTACGGCAGCCTGATAGGAGGCTAATACCTCAACAATATATCGATGCAGTAGTCTCCCGAAAAATAATCATCACCAATTTACACAAAAGCTTAACAAATTATTCACCTACACCTACACCATGAATCACTCTGATGATAGATAAAAATCGCATGAAAATCCGTTTAGTAGGTTTTGCGATCATCACGAACATACATACAGACGCGGCAGGGGATTTGTTTTATAATATGTACTAATAAATCAGTACCTAATATTATGCATATGTTAGTTTTGCTTCATTAAGAGCTCTGCAGTCGACTTGACGCCCATACAAACGTACTTTCAATATTACAACATGGCTGTTGGTCAAAGATTAATTATAATTTTTATATTGGTAAGTAACTGAATGCAGAAAAAAAACCCAACACAGATAAATTAATAAATACAATGAACGAAAAAAAAAGTCTGCGACAAACAGTAATCGATAATGCGAAATGCGATAGCTCATTTAGTATGGAGAACGCAGAGTTCTCGATCACGAATGCAGTGTCCTTAAGTCAGTTAGGCGGTAATTTGATGGCATCATATATGTAATTATGTCTTAATACGCCAACGAGATTTGGCTTACAATGATTTGCATATTAGGGTAAGATGCCCAGTTATTTTCTCACGTTGTATGATCGCAAACAGGTATGATAATTATTATTCATGTAAAAAAACTTTTTATTAATCTAAATTGTAGATAAATAGTTTAGAAAACAAAAGAACAACAAAACTTAGAATACTATTATATATATGACAACAAAATTTACTTCCCTAAATCTTAGTCGATTTGTCAAAAAACAACTAAAGAGATTGGTGAATGCAGTTTATCCATCAGACTTTTACTTATGTTCAACCAATTTTATGCATACTGTATCAGTTAAGTATTAGGGATTTTATAAAAGCGACATGTGTTAATACCAATTAATCTCAATGTCACATCTAGAGGTATGCCGATACCAGGAAGCCATCAAGCGTTTAAAGAACAATATTTCTTTACAAAATTACCATTATTTATAAATGTTGATCTGGCTGTAGGGACCATATTAAATAAGCCTGCTCCTGTACTTGTCGAGCTTACTGTTCAATCAAGAAGTAGGCAATGCCGTGAGTAACTTCATCACGATACAGTAGAGGAGTGATTTCGTTGTAACTGCCACTGTTGTATTTATTGCCGCCCATTTCGTAACCGCATCATTTAGCCAGCATCGTGTGAGCGATCAATGCTATTAAACAACAATGTATTGATCAAGCTTGTTTTTGGACTACGTAGGTTTAATATTAGGTAGATACAAAGTCATATGCCAATAAAAACCTGACTTGTAATTATTTTTATTATTCTAATATGTAGAGATTTATTTAAAGTTATGTTTGATTTTAATATTTATTTAGGTCGTATAAAATAATAATCAGTAACAAATAATTCTATATATACACTATGATGGCTATAGGTGCACACAGAACTAAGAATTAAGTATTAAACTGTCTAAAGCGGGCAATAGCTGAACAGTTTACCCGGATAGTTTACTAATGTCCCATAAATCAAGACAAATATTCAATACTATGCAGACAACCCTAAGATATATATCACGACAATATTGTTTAATATTAAATTCCAATGATATTATTATTTATTAAATACTATTATAAGAAATAAAATAAAATGCGATTTAAAATTAATACGTAAATGTGTGAAAAGTGTTATTTTGTAGAAAGGTAATTTTATAACTATATACAATATATATTTATATAAAATTAATATAATTAAAAAAAAAAAACATTCTTTGCCAAAAAAACTAATATTTTAATAATATATTTAAAATACTTTATAAAATTCGTAAAGTGTAGCCACATTTTTATTAAATTAGTTTGTAAGAACAAGGATCAAATAAAAAAATAATCGCCTCGAAAATAAAATGCAGTCCATATTATTCGTTGATAAAAGTTCGTGAAATATTTTTAAAATTCGGTTCAGAAGTTTTTAAGTTCATCCGGAATAAACAAACAATCAAATCTTTTATAATATTACTATAGAAATTTTCATATTAAACTCATTTTATTTAGTTTATAAACACACTGTGGAAAAAATTCTCACTTATTCCGTTCACACATTTTAGTTACAGTAACTAATACAATCAAAAACTTTTCTCCGCTAACACAACAAAACGAAGTTGGATTTTGTTACATAGTTCCGGAGTCAAAGTTACATTTGGGACATGGAGTGCATGCTACTACACTTAAGCTTCTATATGAATTATTTACAGTTTTGACTGTAAATAAAATAATTCCCAGATTCCCGGTATTTTTTTATTTTAATTCATCACTGTCATTTAGTAGGAGCGATCAATAATTGTTGTTAAACGACCCAAACATGGACTTTATAGGTGTGCTCACCACCAGGTGGATAAAAGGTCACATGCCGTACTCAAACGTACGTAAAAAAAGCCAATATCAAATATATGACGTCATCGAAACAATAGGGTAAGATCAAATAACAGCTGAAAGCCTCAGATGCATTCAGGAATTTAATTATTAACACAATATTGCTACAGGGAATGATGGATGCAGGATATCCAAACCGGATCAGAGGGGTTTATCCAATCTAAGTTTCAGGAATATACGGTGAGCATAGGGTAACCCGGTTACATTACAAACTACCTAATGCCACAAACTAGTCACAGATTAGATTCGATTAGAAACAGGTGTTAATTTGCTTAGTCAGTGTTAATTTATCAGGGTTAAATATTTGTTTTTTAAATAATGCCAAATAAGAAAAAATCGATTTAATAATTTGTTTTTATTTTTTTGCTCTTAACCTGTAAGAGTCAATGCTTTAGAATTTTAATGCATATTTGTGTTTTTTGCATAAGTATAATAATACATTTTATTGTTACTATTCAATTAATAACACTTGTCATTATTATTTAAAGTATAATTTTTTTTTTTTTCCTTCAGGTCACGTAGTAATTTTAATCATTAAATAAGGTTCTAGAAAATAAATATTCTTCTATGTAGATATTATATGTATGCCAAACAATATTTAAAGCATTTTATTTTCCACTAATCTGTAAAGGCTATTATTAGATATAAATCTTTTGACATTCATCTTATTAAAATGATCTATAAAAATTAAAACGAGGCAATTTGGAAGGCGAAAATTTTCCCATACATTTCCGTATTGTATGGCCAAAGATTTTTTGAACGCCGAATGCTGATTCCCTCCACCTCTTTAAGTTTTTTACCTAAAGTTTATTAACTTTTTTAAATATTATCATATACATAAAACCGATCCATTATTTTCTAACTCCACCTTAAATTTTCCACAAAAAAAGTATAGGCGAGAAACTAATCAATGAATTCTATTGAATATGCGTCGTTTTAGTAACATATTCATAACAATGTAAACAATATTAAGGGAGTGCCTATGACGTGTGTCACTAAGCTAAACATTTTGTAATTCAAGACCGCCTAATTGGTGTGACAGAATGTATGAGGCTTTATTAATTGTCTATTCCAGCGATTCAGGTGATCAGAACCAATTTTAGTGTTATTAATAATCCACTCTATACTGACCTATTCAGGTGATAAATTTAGCACTATGGACTAAAGGTTACTGTAAAATCTTTTCTTTTTTAAATAGGTTATCATAGCAAATGATTTTATTTTATTGGTAACTTAAGATTTTGTCTTGACAGTTTTTTTATCAACTTACCTAAGTATAAAAGATAGTGCCCATACCTCAAATAGCATAAAAGATGAATCTTTTGACGTCAAGTCCTTGGAACCACTTTCAAGGCTTAAATAAAATTTTCACGTCGAAATTTCCAATATTTTAAGCGGTACCTACATTTTTTTATTATTTTTATTATTAGATTTATTATTATATTACCAGTTACAATTTTAATTAAACATTTATTTATGATATATATAGGTAACAAATTTATTTCGTATTTTCCTACAAATACTCGTAGTATTTCAAATAGTTTTCTCAAACATTCGTGTCTATTTTACATAGAAGTCAATATGTATAATATTTAACCAATCATATTTCTTGCGGGGTAAGTGCTACATAATGGTGCATTTTATATTTTTATTTTTTAGACTTTCTTTTCTCCTAGATCACCTATGAAATGGACTAAATAAATTAAAGCAGCCACGGATGGTCCATTACACGAAAGTACTAGAAGAGCAGCAGTGAGTAAGGAATGGCGATGGCTTGTAGGCTTTGCTACCAGTACACATAAACAAGAAAGTGAGGACATTATTGGTAACTAAACATCATTATAATATTTTTTTATATCATCTTTATCTTTAAAAAAAAACGATTTAGAATTTATTTTCTCCTAGATCACCTATGAGATGGACATTACACGAGAGTACCAGGAGAGTAGTAATTAGAAAGGAATGTGAAACTTTGCCTTTGTCTACTTTGGTAGTAACCACAGTAGACAAACACGAAAATAATTAATACATAGCTCAAGCAATTAAGCCGTCCAGAGTATAGCCACTGTGAAGAAGAAACTAAACTAAACTTGTCCATAGTTTATTTATTTTAAGGGATATGAGGTTTCGGGTCGTAAGAGTCTAACACTATTATATGTATATTATATGTGTCTGACATCTTCAATAACTGTTTTAAATAAAAAAAATGTACCTACTTACATAGAAATAATAATTTCTTTGATTTTAAGTATTTTATTAGGAACTTATAATAGTTAATTTTGAAGAGCCTATATTATCAATGTATTGTCGATGTAATAGTCGACTTTTAAGGCATTATTTAAAATGGACGGTTGATTTGACGATAAACCAGCAATGATATTTTATACACACTGCATAGAGTACACGTAGTTGTAAAGCGACCAATGCATTTAAACAACAATGTTCATGGATTTTTTAATCTGCTTAGAATTAGGTAGATACAAAGTCACATGTCGTTCTAAAAAAAAAACAATGAAAAAAGATCTCTACAATTATTATTTTTCCTATTATCTATTGATCAAGACCCCCCTACCCTAGATTGTATATGGGATAGAGATTATATATAGTAATCTGAAAATGAGCTTTTCCGGCTAGTCGTCATACAGTCAAATATGTGGTAAGTAATTACTAATTAGCTATAAGGTCTAATGGATCGCTTTCATACAGCAATGTAAAAGGTGCAGCGCAATGAATCGACAAATTAAATTTCCTCCGATTCGCAAATTGCTTAAACATTAACTTTCAGAAATTAATCAAATATGGCAAATAATAAATATTCGCTCTTATCGCCCTGCATAAATTAATCCCAGAGCTAATACATTTTTTTTTCTTTTTACGCTTTTAATTACGAACGCTAATTGAAATTTACCTTGCACATGTTTTTACACATTTAAAAATTACATCTCAACTAAGTTTTAACTATGTAGTTCTTTTGTTTTTAGTTCAATTGTTATTTTACCTTTTTTTTAATAACGGTTCTTACCTAAATGTATTTTACTTTTCCAAATCTTAACACATTTTATTATTATCTGTCGA
The DNA here is from genome assembly GCA_947458855.1 of Monopis laevigella. Lineage (NCBI taxonomy): Eukaryota > Metazoa > Arthropoda > Insecta > Lepidoptera > Tineidae > Monopis > Monopis laevigella. Next base: position 19,352,180 of record OX381576.1, read on the forward strand.
GAATCAAAAATTCTAAAAGCATTTTTTGTAAAGAGATAATTTTGAACAACTCAAGAGAAAGTTACCCTGAAACCGCCTACGAAATAGAGTTAAGAATTTTTACAAGACAAAATAATCAAAGAGATAAATAAATATCTGCCTACCCCGAAAGAAACATGGCGTGAACCATATTAAAACATTTTCAAATTAACGTTACGTTAACGTTAGTTACGTGGTGGCCTAGCTGGTTAGACCTTGGACTTAAAAACGCTTAGGTCCCTGGTTCGAATCCTGGTGTGTACCATTGAGTTTTTAATTAAAAAAATTATGTACAATTGTTTGACAACACCATTATAGTGCCTCGGAGAGCACGTTAAGCTGTCGGTCCCGGTTTCACTATACCAACTTCTGAAACTGTTTATAGATGGGTTATTGAGTCTATTCAAAACATCGCGACGAGCTAGCCACTTGTTCGGTGTAGACTCATACCATCGGTTACAACGAGGTGGGATTAAAACCCCTCCGCTTGGTTCCCCTGGGGCCGTCTAGGCGATCTCGGGCGCCGTAAGGCACCCGTGATGTAGATATATATATATACAAATTATTAAATTTTTAAAGGTTTTTGATACACACCGTGTATTATAAAAAATAAAATGTTAATATAAATGCAATTAGTATTTTAGATATCTATATTTAATATTCTATCCAGTATTAATTCGAAACAATAGACTACAAGAAGGAAATGAGAAATATGAAAAGGGGTAAGAATTAACAATACAGAATCACACACAGCCCCTAGCCTCCCGTAAGCTTCACACACCTACCTACTATAAATTGAAAAACAATAACTGTTGTTCTTTATTTTACCCCTATTATAATTTTTCTAAAGTAATGACAATATTATGTAAATAATTTAAAATGCGCACTAGTGCATATACATTTTTAGCTTTAGACTTATATTATATTAAGGTAGACAGAAAACGTATTACTAATTATAAAAACTGGTATTAAAAAATATACAAAATTATGATATTGATTATTTGTTAACAATAATTTTATATACCGACTATTTTAAAACAAAAATATCTTGACATTTAAAAATAAATTAGAATTGTCGAAGTAAAATAATGTTATGATCTTAAGAGGTTTGCTTTTGTAATTTTGTATAATATCCGATAAAATTGTCATACGGTACAATATATATTCGTCATTTTTTTTAAATTAAAATCGACATACCTAGGTGTTGTATCTAACTAAAGCTATCTATTAAACTACCTGTGCTCGCGACTTCGTCCGCGTGGAATAGTTATTTTTTTATCATACAAACTGTCATCCCCTATTTTATCCCCTTGGGGGTAGAATTTATCAAAATCCTTTCTTAGCGGATGCCTACGTCATAATATTGCCTACCTGCATTTCAGCCCGATCCGTCCAGTGGTTTGGGCTGCGTTGATACATCACTATGTCAGTCAGTCAGTCAGTCACATTTGAGTTATATATATTTAGATATTGGTACTTATATGTAAGAAACTAAGAAATAAAATTAAGTCTTTAAAATTTACTGTTTATTAAGCTTCTAAAAGTTTATCGATTATAATATTTATTTACTTTTTATTCTCTACTTAGATTCTTTTTTGCTATAATTTAATAAACGCGACGATTTTATCTTGTTCGGTAAATGCGGCGATTCAGGATGTCTAAATAAACTCTGGTGCCTAAGGCTCCTGTGATGAATCATAAGAAATACTTGAGGAAAATATACTAACGACAAATTAAATAAAAATCTAAAATATGAAATGTAATTATAGTTAATTATGAACGATAGTAAAATGTGACCATGACAAAAGATATCGAGACTCTCAACAGGAAATTCAATAATTTTTTCAAGATTTTTCTATCTTTTTCCATATAAAGATTATTTAATTGGTGCTTGAAATATTTTAATAGACCGTCCTAGATATATCACAGCAAATAATTAGGGAGCTAAAGTTTTAAATAATAAATCCAATCGATGTGTGATCCAATGGACGTGATGAAAATTTTCTGTTAAATACTTACCACCCTACCTACTTTACTTGGAATAATATTCAATTATTTTTAATTACATACAATTCTTTGTAGACCTAGCTGGTTCGTTTATACTTCAAATTTTTATTTTTTTATGTAGCAATAATAATATGGATGGAAAATTCGGAAATATCAGAATTTATAAATTAGGTAAAATTAAATAAATCACGGTTTAAAATAAAATAAGTTTAGTAGCTTTTGTTGATTGAGTTTTTGTTGAATAATCTTTTAATTTTTGTACAGTTTAAAAGTAGTGATAGGATATATTTTTTTTACAGTACAAATTAATATTTCCTAGCGGGTCTCTACAGTTTAAACTGTACATTAAGTGAAAGATTGTTTAAAGAAAAATCAAGATAGAGCTACAGGAATCAGAAAGAATTTCGTACAATGACCTCAAAATTATGTCTGTTACTCGCGCACAAATAATGCTGAATCATTTGCTGGATTCTGCTCCGTCATAAAACACCGAGACCGTAGATTGTGCAGAAAAATGTTATAGTGAAATAAGATTACCTGCAAAAATGCAGTAGTGATATATAATCGCTGACTACCCTGCGGAACCATAGTCGTGAAAATATAAGGAATTTTCACATAAAATACTAATTTCCTTTTTATTGGATACAAGATCTCTTGTCAAATATTTATATATATACAAAGTCTAGTGATAAAACTGCCACAAGCTACTTTGTACGTCGCATAAGCTGACATTCAGAGGGGAGAAGCAAATGCAGCCACTATTCTGGTACTTGTACATAAAACATGGCATGTCATCGAAAATAGAAAGGGTTTTATATATACATTTATTAAAGGTACCTTACAGTTTTCATTGTGATTTTTTTTATATGATGTGATGATTACGCATGTGCATGGCTTAAACGATATTTGCAGATAAGGACTAGAGCATACTTTCGAACAAATATTTCCGGGCAAATCCACATAAAAACTATAAAAAACAAAAAAAAATATAGCGGGAGTTGTTAAACATCTGAGATTTGTCACTTTTTTGATTTGCGTCTATTTATATTTACTACCATCCTAAAAAAATATTAATTACTCTATCATTATTTTTTTATAAGCATTTAGCACTGGCGTGTCATAACTACATTTACGTGCAATTCGTTGAGCTAGTGCACTATTGTTTTCGAATATGCCTTAGTACTGCAATTTTCCATATAATTAGCTTCTTTGATATAATTTCACGTCTAGTCTAGACCTAGAATTAAGCTCGAATGGTAGTTTTACACATTAACATGCGTTTCCACCATTATTCAATGAAATTATACTACCTTTTTCCTTAATTTTTATGCAGAGTTTCATTAAAAAATATTAATATGTAACCATTTGGTATTATACAAATTGCTATTCTGTACTTTTAAAGTATCGCGTGCTTTTAACGTAACTATTAAAAGTAATAAAATAACTTTAATGTTGCATTTTAAACAGCTTAAGGTATATTTAGGCACGGTTAAAATTATGCAAATTTTGACTTATAATTATAAAAATGTTATAAATACTTTATCTTTAATTTTAGTTTAAGAAAGCTCTAATAAGTTAAGTATGTATTGTCAAAACATATTTTATATTAAAAACTATTTAAAAAAAGTAATTAAGTAAAATAAGATCCTAAACATTATAACTATTATAACTACAAAGTGTATTTTGCACTCAATATATACAAAACATGAAATAAACAACAATATACAAATGCAACTTTGGCGTTGTATCTGGAGGTCGTGGGTTCGATTCCCACCATGGCAAAAAAAAAATACGTTTCTCAGTACATGTTCTTATGGTCTAAGTGTTTATAAAATAGAATATGTATTATATCGTTGTTTCTGGTATACATAGTACAAGCATATATATATGACAGAGCAATATGTGTAAATTGTCCTACATATTACTATTATTATTACTTTAATATACTATACCCACGGTTTAATTTAAAAGAATCCGACTGAAAAATGGTCGAATCTTGCAGAAATTTGCTGTCGTAGTGTAATATTAATTACCCTTCCTCAAAAATTTGACTGTCAAATAGTAGGTAATTTTTAAAAAAATAATAATTGTCATCAAATAAAAGTCATAAAAAACTACTAAGAAAATAAAATGAAAAATAATGTAGAATAAATAATAGAGTCTGCTGACATAAAGCGACAAATGCCAAAATGTTTGACTAACGTTGTTAACGAAATAAGAGTTTTTTTTTTTCATTAGCTCATAGTCTATAAGTTCTATAAGCAATTGCAAAGCTATTTCTTTGTGTTAACATTCTTTGAACAACTTTCGTAATCTTAATATGAGAAGTTCTTACAAAATTACTAAATATAATTTTGTTCAGGTACAGGTTCAAAGTTAAAAACTTTATATTTTCATTAAATTTTCTTCCCGTACTCAAAATTGATTATAATAGTAACTAAACTCATATGGCGTTGATAAAACCAATTTATTATGGAATATATTTTTATTTATTCCACAAATTATTTATATTAAATTAATAAAACATGCATATAAATACCTACCAGAACAGCATACCTAACTAAAGACAAAACTTTGAAATATCTAAAATATTTATAAAATTATTTGACTACTATTAAAATAAGCATAAAAAATAAAAATAAAACCCTAATACCTTATAAATACTCTATAATAAATATTTCTTCCATATTATTACTAGCAAAACATCGAGTTCCCAAACGGCTGAAATAGTGGATGATATGGGTTTCAAGGAAAATTAAGTACCTATACAAAATTTCTAGTTTTTAGTCTCCTCCGTTACACTTATTAATTATTTTTTTCTAAAAAATCTCGGGATTGGTTTATTTATTTAATATAGGCTTATCAACAGCACATTTACAAATTCAGTTACATAAACAATAATTATATGTGATTACATAAGTGCAAATATATTATTTCTAGATAAGCACAAATTACAAAATCATAATTAAAAAATAAATGTTAGTCCCATATATATCGCGACGAGCTAGCCACTTGTTCGGTGTAGATTCACACCATCGGCCACGACGAGGTGGGATTAAAAACCCCTCCGCTGGGTACCCTGAGGCCGCCTAGGCAGTCTCGGGCGCCGAAAGGAACCCGTGATGATATTTATTTTATTTTGTTAGTCCCGACAGCGCAAAAAGAAGCCACTGTCTAAATTACCTAGCTTCAATAGTATCAACTGAGTGATGATAAGTAAATCTTCTGACTTCTGGCAATGCTGGTTTTATTAATTAATTAATTAAACAAGGCAAGGATTAACTTTACCTACACTCAGTTTTCAGAAAAGCTGATTCGATGACTTATTAATAGCCAATTTTTAAAGAGAAACAACCCTTAGTTACATTACCTGTATTTTATTCATGTGAGAATGATTTCAAATGACAGTAATTTGGCATAAGTTGCTTTGGTGCGTGTCACGGTGCATAATTGAATTAGGTAGTTAGAATGTAATAGTGCCTGATCAATACGGGTACTTTTTAACGTTTGCGTGCAATAAAGTCATTCAGAGGCGTTCGTTGTGTCTGTGTATATTCTAGACTTCGTGTACTATTTCCAATTGTCTGCAAGTTAGTCTTTTAATATAAATTCTAGCGGGAATATTAAATTTTCTAAGGAATTAAACGACTTGTCCTTACTTCTGTTTTTGCATGTTAGTAGATTTCTTCTTAGATGGGTAGATGTTAGATTTTTATTTGGTGATATAAGTTATAAAGGTCTTTTATTTTAATAGGTTTTCAGTTTGGTTTATTATTGTGATTACCATTTTATTTTTACTTTATTTAGTTGTTTTATATTTAATAACTCAATTTAATGCTTTTTTACGATAATCGCCAACTGGCTATTTATGTTAATGTATTTTGTATTTGTACACTGGTATTCATAAAAAAATATTGAGGCCTTGGAGAACACTTTAGTATAGAAGGGTTTGTCTCTTTTTTTAGCAATAAAAATAAATATGCGTAAAAGAGATAAAACCGATTTTAACTAAAATGTTCTTCAAGGACTCAATAAGTTTTATGAATAAGGCCATTACTAAATAAATATTTATTTCATAAATTTGAATAAAATTAATTAAATACTAAAAAAGTTATTTTTATCTTCTTAGTTTATACAATAATAAACGCAACGGAAGCTCTCAAGAGGAAAAAAAAATCTCCGTTTTCCCAACCTTTTTCATTGATGCTCCGCTCCTATTAGTCGTAGTGTAATATTATATATACATGTTGTATATAGCCTATATCCTTCCTCGATAAATGGGCTCGTCCACACTAATATATATTTATTAAATACGTTCAGTAGATCCAGAGATTACCCCCTACAATCTCACAAACTTTTCTTCTTTATAATATTAGTTATATTTCGCTTTTCTATATAGGTATATTTTTATAGAATTACTTATTAATATTTAATAATAGTATATCTGCCTAGTGAATAGCTTATAGGCACCTACAAATATTCTTTTCAACTTATTATTATTCATAAATTTTTATTGGCTACCCATACCTATCTTTAGGAGGTATTTTTCAAGTTTGCAGCGAGGTAATCGTTTGAAAGTACGTGGATGCTTAACTTGCAAGCATCTGCTGAAAATATTCAGATTTTTGAAGAGTTTAAAACTTAAAGGCTTAAGTATAGGTAAACTAACCAAAGTAGGTAGCAACCGACTTCTAACTTCTGTGAAAATTTACAAATTTATTCTGCGACACCTGAATTTATCTAGGAAATTGTAAAATGAAAATCTTTATTTACTTACAAAATCATTAGTACTTAACCAATTATAATAGTAGGTAGGTACCATTTACTAAGTATGAAAATACTTGTGTTAGATGACCCGTCTTTCTTATCTTAAAATACTTATAAAAATTTGTACATTAAACGTGTTATATATAATTTTTATATTGTAGGGTATATATGTATAGTATACCTATACTTATATATGTATATATAATATAATTGATTTCATGTAAGTAAAGGATAAATAGTGTGTTGTAGTAGATGAGTTTTGTGTGCGTAAGTGTGTGTGCACACACACACTCATATACACTCACAATGCTAATGAGTAAGAGTGTGCATGGCATCTAGGAAGATGTTATAATAATATACATAATATATAAAAGTATATATATAGTATATAAAATATATAACCTCGCCACATATTGAGATCAAAAGATTAGCTTTCTTAAAAAAAACTTAAGGTGATGACCGACTTCAATGAGACTATACGATAATAGTAGAAGTCCCGGCTAAAATAAATTTTTTTTCCACGGCCACGTCTAAATACAAAGGGTTTTGCACCAATAAATAAAAACAAATAGATTTTATTTTACTCATAAATATTAATAAAGAACTAGATTTTTTTTTAAATTACATAAGACTATGCGTAGCTACTACCTACGCATAGTAGTATGACGTAAACCCCTTGTGGCGCGAATTTATATCCGCGAAATCTGGTTACTAAATCCGAATATATTATTATACTATAATCCTATAATAATATTTTAAAATGGGCGGTCACATTCCTATGATCAAATGTCCGCCTTTCGTATTATTATTATAATGTTTTAATACAATACAATTAGATAAATTAATTGTTAAATCATTTTTAAAATTATATTATACATGTTATAATATATATGGTACATATCAAAACGATAAAAACCTTTAGGAAATTGTTAAACTAATAATAATAATAATTTTATTTCTTTTTAACGTAAAAAATATTATAAACATAAATCAAGATACCCATGTCATCCCGCTTAATATCATAATAAATAACTGGATTAAAGTTGGTATCTTAATATAATACAGCCCTAGTTAAATACCTAAGTATTTCACGAATAAGAGTTCTATTAGCGCCTTAACCAACGGCGGCACTTGACGTCACCGTTTAAAAATCCGCCTTTAAAATCAATGGTTTAAATTTTTTAGATGAACTTCCAACAGTGTGTCGGAAATTCTTGATTTAAGACTTTAAAAAGTTTAAACTTAAACTCTGTGAAAATTCCAATGCCATAACTCTTGTGTGAGCTTTTTCAATCTCTTGAAAAGTTTCTAAATTTTTCATACCTACCTAGGTTTTTATTTTTTTACTAAAGCTTGAGGCATAATGGTCTTCCGCGATCTCTTCTTAAGGATTGAGAAAGCAGTTAAGTATTCACAAAACAATTTCAATAAGTCGATAATTCATAATAAAAAAAATAAAAAAACTCGAAGGTAGAGCGTAACCTTGTTTGCATAAAACTTGAAAGAGCCTAAACAAATTCACTGCTTTAGAATAAGGGTCGGTTTAAAAACCTTTAAAGTTCGATTTACTTAGTGGTTCCACTCCCACTAATTTATTTAATAGTAAAAATGTTTTAACATTTTAAACGAACTTAAAGGAATATAATAGGCTGGAATATATACAAGTTAATAATTGCATTTAGGTATTTCAAAAATTAATCAACCCTCATCAATACTTCATTTTTAATAAAAAAATATTTTGGTATAGTCTCTACCATTAATAAAAATCTAAAAGTATGTTTAACAGAAAACAAATTAACTGCCTACGCAAATGTTGCATAGAAAACAAAATTTTGTTTATCCCTATTACAACGTTCTTTACGATCAGGGGGTGAGTTTGAAGGTGTAAATTATGATTTACGTAATGCGATACGGAATGGAAACTTTGTGGAGGGTAGGAGCGCCGCGGCGTCGCGGAACTTTTATACGACGGGGGCGCGCGGGAGGGGGGCCCAAACCGCTACGCCGCGTGTCAAAACAAAACACAAACACTTACCCTCTCTTCCTCTCGGATCATCTCGGCGATCTCGGGGCGGATCTCGATCGGGTCCTCGTGGTGCGACGGCGGCGGCAGGTGCTGCGGCGGCTCTGGCGGCATCAGCGAGTCTGGAGGCGTCACAGGGCCCCGGCTGCCCGTGGAACTACGTTCGTCCGCGAACCGCCGTGACTTGCTCGGACTCTGGGGCTCATCACTAGGCGCGCGCTTAGGCGGCCTCGGCTTTGGCAGCAGCGAGTTCTCCCCGCTCATGTCGGTCAGGCCTCGTACCTTCAGGGTGTCGGCCACCTTCAGCAGCGCAGTAATCTGGTCCTGCGACACGTTCACCTCTCCGCGGTACATGTAATCCACGATCGCCTTCAGGTCGCAGTACTTGATGTCCTGCAGGATGACGATCGGGTGACGGCAGGGGTTGTCCATGAGCAGCGTCTGGAAGTAGGGGCTGCAGGCGGAGAGCACGACCTTGTGGGCCATCAGGCTGCGGCCGTCGCAGGCCAGCGTCACATCCACGAACGAGTTGGTCTGCTTCAGCTGATCGAAGCAGCTGGCCAGGTTGCTCTGGTAGTTGTTCCATCGGAGACAGAACTGCTGCGGTGAGCCGCCGTCGGAGCGATCTCGGCCGTCCATCGCCGGTCCGGATTCTTCTTCTGCCGGCATGACCGGTCCGACGGTGCGCGTGCTAAGCGACGAGAATATTTTACATGAGCGGGAGTCACGTAAGCGGCGCGCGGCTCGCGGCGACACACTGAGCGCGAGTCTCGCTCGGCGGCCGCGGGGGTGCGGGCGCGTAGGGCGGACCGCGGCAGACGAATACCCGCGCCGCACCGCCTAGTGCGCCACGCCCCGCCGGTATTCTCGCCGAGAACCAGCGGTACTGGTACTTGCGTTTGCGCACACTACTAAACCGCCCTGTAATTGCAACCAGAATTAACTTATCTTGGCGAAATACCGGTATTACGATTGTTTTAGCAATGGTTTTTGATTAGTAAAACGATTTGATTCTAGATACTTTTAAATGTATGTATGAATAATTTACGCTATGTGCAAGTACTTGCCAAAAAGCTTAAGATGCAAAAAGTTAACAATTAACCAATCAATATAGAGACCCATCTAATAGGTTTCATCATAGGTATGAATGTACACAGAATAACTGTACACTTTTTTTTATTCACAAATAGCGCCTCTAATCTTAACATTGATATAAAATTATTAAAATTCCTCATACCTCATTAAAGTACCTAATTTAAATACCAGTGCAAAACTATCGATATTAAACAACTCCATTTCATTTATAACTATGCCATAAGTCACAAGACGCCCAATACAATGAGTTGTATATCATAGTAAACACCAATGCATCAAAAAATAACTAGTCAGGTTGCTAAAGAGATATTGAAGTTATAAATTATATATTTTTAACTATATGTGCCTAAGGCATTCGAATGTGAGTTATTATTGAGAAAAGCCTATTATTTCGAGTTAATAAACTGAATTGTACCCTTGTTATTATAAATACGTAATGTATTGTGCCTTTGTCGTTGAATCCGGGGATTGTGAGTTCGATTCACAACCAGGGAAAAAAAAAAATTATTACGTTTTTCTGTACAGTTTGTCATAGTCTAGGTGTTTATAAAATATAATATGTATTAATATTATTGTCTCTGGTACATAGTACAAGACCAGAGCTTAGTTTATGACCGGGGTAATATGTGTTCTAATACCTAGAGGTCAAGTTTATATCTAGATGTGGTACGATCTACACGATTAATATTTTCATATCCGAATTTATGTATACTAATCATTACGGATCTACGATACGAACATCCTCCGGGTAGCCAGAGGAGAGGTACGATTCGTCGCCGATGGCATCTGAGTATATAACTTACCAGTAGCGCAAATTTAGAAAGTTTTTTGTGCTTTTTTTTTTATAAATTTGTATGTAGTGCTTTTTTTTTAATTCAAAACATTTCATACCCAATTTCATACAAAAACTAAGTACTTAAACTGTACATCTTTTCTATCTGTACCAGGGACAATGGCACTATATATAGGTGCATATGATAAACACCCAGACTACCTATAACAAACTGTACAGAAAAACCTACTTATATTAGTTTACCATGGATGGGAATCGAACACACGACCTCTGGATACAACGCAAAACGCGTCCACTATTCTACAAAGGTGGTCAAATGCAGGTCAATATCATGGCTTTGTAGTGTCTGACATATATTGTTTGACTACTCAGAATGTCAATATCAACAGTAAGTAGATAGAACCTTAGTTTACTAACTATTGAATTTGACTGATAACCCAGATTCAAACTTACGCCACGCCCTATTACTTAGGAAGAGGGCAGTAACGCTTGATACATTTTGTGTTAGATTTATTAGAATAAAATATATTCAATTCAATTCAATTGTTTATTAAATTCATAGGATACATAGTAATACTTGAACAAGTCATTTTACAAAAAAAAAACCTTTTATAATATAGTTTAGTTTCATAGTTCAATTCATATTTCTCTAAAATAACAACTAAAATAATTAATTACAATTAAATAAAATATAACAACAAATCAATTATAATGAGTAAAATTATAATTTCCTTAAAAAAATAATTGTATCTAGTAAATAAAATAAAATAAAATCCAACAATTAATTCAAATTAAAACAAATATAGGTATTATGATCATGACCATAACATATAAGTTCTTATAAATTAATTAAATAAAATTATTATTGTGTTATGTTCGCTACTATCATTTATTTATTCATACATACATATCATCACCTTACGGCGCCCGAGACCGCCTAGACGGCCCCAGGGTACCCAGCGGTGGGGTTTTAATCCCACCTCGTCGTAGCCGATAGTAGGAGTCTACACCGAACAAGTGGCTAGCTCGTCGCGATGTTTTGAATAGACTCAGCAACCCATCTATAAACAGGTTCACAAGTTGGTATAGTGAAACGGGGACCGACAGCTTAACGTGCTCTCCGAGTCACTATAGTGGTGTTGTCAAACAAATGTACATAATTTTTTCAATTAAAAACTCATTGGTACACAGCGGGATTCGAACCAGAGACCTAAGTGGTTTTAAGTCCAAGGTCTAACCAACTAGGCCACCACGTCTATGAATTATACATTATTTTATTTATAATTTATTCATTAGTTGAAAAAATACATTCTTAATTTCATAAAAAAATCATTTCATATTTTCAACTAGGTATTGAACCTAAGTACCTACCTTGTTTTCTTTCTATATTTTAACTATTAGATAAAATCTAATAAGATGTCTCTGTAATTTCGTTTGGCCGATCGATCTGTTTCGTGATGAATAAACCGTTAAGTGACCTAGTCAGATTTCGGTTTAAAACTGTGATTTTAGTGTTTTTAGCACGACATGTGACTTTGTATCTACCTGGTGGTGAGCAGACCTACAAAGTCCATGAATGGGGTCAATCAATATTGTTCTTAAACAATATTAATCGCTCCCACCATGCCGGCTAAATGATGCGATTACGAAATGGGGAACAATGACGAATTGCATGTCGAGTATAGTTTAATATACTCGCTGCCTTATGGTTAATTCAATTACCCATTAACCGCACCCTGAAAGGAGACTACCGCCTCGACAAGAAATCGATGCAGTAGTCTCCTGAAAACCGGTGAACCCACAGACTAAAACTGAAACATGACTAGGTCACTTGACGGTTTTTGCGTCTGTATTGGCGGTCGAAGTGACCTTCCTCCAACCTAAAGTTTTTCAGAAGTTCTTCTCCTTTCAGGGTGGAAAACGGGTCAACGGCGAAGTTGATAATAATATAACGATAAAGTAGCAAGGGAGTATTGTAATGAAAATTCGCCTTTGTCGCCTCTCATTTCGTAACCGAATAATTTAGGCGAAATAGTGTAAGCTAACAATACTGCACAACAACAAGTCATTGAATACAGACTTTGTTAGTCTACGACACATGACGTGATCCAATAAACAAAAAATACAAAGGTTATATATTGTATATATATAATATTTATTTAAAAATCGCTATAACACTGTTGAATTATGTGAAAGCAAAAACACTATTATACATATTTTAACCAAGTTTAGTTACTATAAAAATGTAACATAAGATCAATTATTATGACCTTTCACTTTAAAATTAGTTACTATTTAAATATAAAAGTTAAATCTTAATTGAACAATAAACTATTTATTTGTTTAATAATACACTATAACTTTATAAGTGCATCCTACCTAATAATTTTATAACCCAATCATACCCTACATATAACTAAGAGCACTGCACTATGCCCTTGAACTTTAATATGACTATAAAAAAAAACTTAAGTCCCAATTGGGTCATGGACTATTTTTGTTTAATAATACCCTATATCTTAAGTACATCCTAATAGTTTTCTAACCCAATCATACCCTACATGTAAGTAAGAGCACTTTAACTAAGTTATTATCTGTGATTGGCTATCACTGGTATATGTTCAGGTTGCTTGAGAATATAGCCAACCTATTTGTCTAAAGCCTAGACTGGACGGATATAAGCTTGTTGCTTGATTAGTAAACGCTATGCTACTAAGGCTGGAAGCATCAGCCTCTATCAGTAATTATTATACTCCTGGGATTTACTAACAGATAATTTGGTTACTGACAGGAGTAGCTATAGGGCATTAGGAAGACATTGAGCACCAGGTAGGTATTCCATACCCGCCTATAGGTACGTACATTTTTTTAATATAAACTTGGCTTTATATCCGGAAGTCCTGGGTTCGATTCCCACTTATGGCTAAACCTACAACGTGTTTATATAAACTGTGATCACCTCCGTAGTCTAGTGGTTGCGATTTCGGCTATATATCTGGAAGAACTGAGTTCGATTCCCACTCATGGCTAAATCTACAACGTGTTTTGTGATCGCCTATGTAGTCTAGTGGTTGCGATTTTGGGTTTATATCCGGAAGTCCTAGGTTCGATTCCCACTTATAGCTAAACCTAAAACGTGTATATATAAACTATGATTTCCTCCGTAGTCCAGTGGTTGCAATTTTGGCTTTATATCCGGAAGTCCTGAGCTCCATCGCCCACTTATGGCTAAACAATATTAGTTTTTTTTTCTGTACAGTTTGTCATGGTATGGGTGTTTATAAAATAGAATATGTATTAGTATCGTTGTTTTTGGTACACATAGTTTTTGGTACACATAGTATGCACAAGCGTCGAGCTTATTTTGTCACCAGAGGAAGTACATGAGTGAAATGTCTTACATATTCAATTTAGTTATAAAATATAATTATAAATTTACAATGGAAAATAATTAAATAATATACCTACCTATAAAAAAAATCATCTAAAAATGGACATTTGCTAGGTTTCTCTATGTTACAGGAACCAGTAAAAACCTCTCCTTAAAATTATAATTTTCAATAAATGTACAATATTTTATACCTATTAGCCATATAAAAATTAAACAACCTATAAAATGTGTGTGTCTTGTAAGGAAATATATAAATTAAGTTTTTAGTGTATGTGCGTGGTAGTAGGTATAGTGTGTGTGTATGTGTGTTTAGTGTGTGATGCGTGCGTGTTGTGTGTGTGTGAGGAATTTATGCAAAATGTAAAGGATAATGATTAAAAAACAGGTACTATACATATACTAATATCTATTTAGTAACTGTATGGATACTTTTAGTAGCTTAATAATCGAATTCGTTAAGTTACTATATAATATAATGTATAAATGTATATATTATGTTATAATTGACGCAGTACCTTATACTCGTAGATATAACTACACATTCACATACATACATAATATCATCACGGGTCCCTTACGGCGCCCGAGACCCTAGACGGCCTCAGGGTACCCAGCAGAGGGGTTTTTAATCTCGCCTCGTCTTAGTAGTATGAGTCTACATCGAACAAGTGGCTAGCTCGCCGAGATGTTGTGAATAGACTCAATAACAGATCTATAAACAGTTTCACAAGTTGGTATCGTGAAACTGGGACCGACAGCTTAACGTACTCTCTGATGCACTATAGTGGTGTTGTCAAACATTTTTTTTTAAATTAAAAACTCATTGGTACACACCGGGATTCTAACCAGGGACCTAAGTCCAAGGTCTAACCAGGGCGGCCACCACGTATATTTAGATATAAGTAATTTGAATTTAATCTAGTCTTATTGTGTACGCACAGGTGATTTTTGGCACCCGCGATTGCCTAAATAGCCTCAGCAACTGATATTTATTCCCATCTTATCGTTCTCGGTATCAATTTGAGTTATAGGTACCTTTCACTTTTGTTGTAAAACAAATGTAAATGTAATTAATATTTTTTAACTAAACCCATTAAACACACCAGAGTTCTAACCTGTGGTCTTGTAGATTTTTTTGGTCATGGCTTTGATTATACTTTACAAACATTTAATAAAGAATGAAAAAAAAACAATGTTCGCACAATTTTGATAATTTATTTGAATTGACCCCAGCAATCTATTTTACAGTGCTGGTTAATAAAAAATGTTCTACAGGAAATGAATCAGACGCACCTGATTTAAAGATTGATATTTTTAATAGAACTTAAACATTACTTTGCATTACAGCAGTAATTTAATATAGGTAGAGATAATCTTATCTTTCCACTTAAGACCGACACCTACAAACTTTATTAACGGTTATAGTTCGTTATTCCTACATGAGTATTATTATTATTATATATAAAATAAATAAATACCATCACGGATGCCTTTTTGGCTCCCGAGAAGCGTTTAAACGGCCTCAGGGTACCCAGCGGAGAGATTAACCCATCCTCATTTTGCCTATAGTATTCGGAGGCAACACCTAACAAGTGGCGAGCTTGTTGCGGTGTTTATGATGGTATGTAGCCTCGTAGTATAAAGCGGTTATCCATCCCAGGTCCGGCCTTGTTGTCATCTGCTTAACCTTGTTATCAGTGACTTAACCACTAGGCTGGGGCCACGTTTTTATTATTACTGTTATTATTATTATAGGAATTGGCCATGACTGAGTGACAAATAATAATCTAATTATTTAATTCATCTCCAGGTAAAGGCACATATCGTGCTCCAATAAAAAAAAAAACGTCTATACCATTCTTTACATATGCGTATGCAGTGGAGGGGCGCCACGTTTCAGATGGATTACCTATACCTATCTCTCTCTACCTATTTATACCTAACATTTTAAAAAGTTGGCATGCAAAGCGTCGTTAAAAGTTAACAATACATTATTTTACTTAAGCAATAATATTTGAAAACTTGAAACATCAATATTTCAGTGAGCAATTAATTAAATAGTTGTTCAGGAGACTTGGCAGCGGCACCGCACTACACGGAAGATGAAAACTTTTCCAAAAGCTCTACCTACATAAAAATATGTTCAATTAAATTAAAAATATTCTACCCATAAATATCGTATTTGATTTTGAGTGCAAGAAGTATCTAATATTCAACGTTTTTATATTATTAAACTCTTTTAAAAGCTGCAATATAAATTGGACTGATATAACTTGATTACAAGGTGCATTATCGTAGCGCAATATTTTTTTATAACAGCCTTTACTTGGACATGATTGACTATTTTATAAATAATAAATTATGACTTATGACGTTGGTAAATACACGTTGGCCGAATCAGTTTAGACCATAGACTTAAAAACTTATATGATTTCAAAACTTTCATGAACAAAAAAAAAACTTTCAGCGGCCAAATTCTGTTTCTTTTAAAGGTAAACATTAGATTGTCAAATTAACGAAATACTTTATGTTCAATTGTCATCAGAATTATAAAAACTATTAAAGCTAGTTATTTTTAGTTTTTTAGATTTCGTTATTTTGATAAGCTAACGTTTCCGTTATAAGAAACACAATATGGCCGCTGTTCCATTGAAATTGTCACCATAGTTTTAATGAAATGATTAAAGCCTGCTGCCGAGCTTCTTAAAAAAAATACTTTTTATAGCTTTCGGCATAATTAACACTAACATTCGAATGGCAGTTTAACATAACGGTATTCCTATTTAGTTAGGTCTGTAGATACCTTAATTATGTTAAAGATCACGTTAAATGTAGGTATATAAGTTCAGATTGCAATAATGGAAATTGTGTTAAAATCAATGGCCATGTTTGGTCATGGTGGCGAAACTACTACAAGTATTTATCATTTATTTATATTCACGCCATGTTAATTACGGGATAGACAGAGACAACTGTCCGTATGTAGAGTATATCAAAATAGACAAATGTCTATCTTGATATAGCCTACATACTCGTTTTGGTGCGTCCACAGTCATAACACTTCACATACATGCGCACTGATTTTTAATTTCTAGATGTATTTATACCTACATATTTGTACTGTATGGTGTAAAAGACAGACGAGTGGGAATCGAACCAACGACCTCCAGATTCAAAGTCAACGGTTTACCCACTAGACAGATTACAGCGGCGGTCCAAAATATAGTCAGTCATATTTCGGTTTTAGTTAGTCTGACCGCCTCCGTAGACTATTAGTTGCGCCTTTAGCGTTGTATCCGGAGGTCGTGGGTTCGATTCCCACCTAAGACAAAAACTTATTATTACGTTTTTGACCGTAGCTATAAGTGTAAGTTGTCCTATATATATTATTATTATAGTTAGTGGTTGACCGCTTTTCAGAAGACAATTAAAACTTTTCTTGTCGAGGTGGTAGTGTCCTTTTAATGAGCGGTTACAAAACGGGCAGGAAATTTGACGATAAAGCAACGCGAGCCTATTAATGTCTCGTAATGCAAATCATTTTGTGTCGCCGTTCATTCCGTAACCGCATTATTAAGCTGTCATAGTGGGAGCGATCATAGCTGTTAAACAATAATATATTGACCCTATATATGTAATTTCTATGTACGCTTACCATCAGGTGAATACAAATTCACATGCTGTTTCAATACAAAAAAAATATATTTATAAGTACCTAAGGTTTTAAAACATTTTATAAAAAACGTGATAGCCATATTTATTTTTATATTATCATTATTAAATAATCTAGTTATAAATAGTTTATTTAAAAGTAATTTAATGTAGCTTTAGGTAGGAACAGTTATACGTAGGTATTACGTAAGCTACGTTGTATGAGTTAATGCAATTTTTTACAACTTTTGTGGAGCATTATTTGACTTTTATTTACTCAAAGTTAAAGTCAACCGTTAGTTATCCTTCATAAAGTTTACTACCCTATCGTTTAAATTGAGCACATACCGTACTTACGTGTTTGGTCAATGATGCCTACACTACCCTATAGGTAAACACTATTATATTATGTCTATGGGTTTTATGATTTCAAATGGTAATAAAACAAACAGTCGTTTATTTTTATATAATAATTTTACCGACTAAATAAAATTAATAGAAGCATTATATATTTCTATGACTTATTTATTGGTCATGATTTTCTTAATCTAAAAACATCAATAATATATGTACTAATAATATTTTAATCTAAAAACATATGTAGGTACATTTAGTTTAACAACACCACTACAGTACCTCGAAGAACACGTTATACTGTCGGTCCAAGTTTCACTATACCAAACTGTGAAACTGTTTATAGATAGGTTATTGAGTCTATCCAAACATCGCAACGAGCTAGCCACTTGTTCGGTGTAGACTGATATCATCGTCTACGACGAGGTGGGATTAAAAACCGTGATGATATAATATATATAAACATAAAAACGTAACTTTATACATTAAGTCCACACACCACTACAGTAAAAGAATATTATCATTGCAGCTTTCTTTAGGTACCGAATTATAAATAACTTGAACAAAATTTAAGTGAAAAAACAAAGGGGCTACACAAATTAATGATGATTTACGAACTTTAGAATTATTACATAAAAAAATATACTTTGAGACATTATTCTCCGTAATAATTAAATTGTTGGCGGGTACGTTAAATGTACAAGGCAAGAATACACATAAATTTTAGAAAGTCTTGTGTATATATGGGCTAGCCTTGGTTTTGAGAGTGTTCTATTAAGGAACTATATAGCCTGGGTTCCGGGGCATACGGTTAATGGAGGACAATGGAGACAATGAAAGGGCAGATAAACTGGCTACAAATTGATCAGAAACTTTTTTAATTGGGCCTAGACTATCTATCTATAGGCGTACCTAACAAAACAATAAATAATGCATTAAAGAAATAGTACACACGAGATGATGGATAACTCAGCAAGGCCTAACACTCAAAATTTATTGGTACTACGGCAAAATAGGCCTGGACTAAATCTGGAATATCAACAAGGAGTAAATATACAACGAATAAACATCTTCTTACTATAGGAGTAAGACATGATCCCACGTGTAGATTTTGTTGTCATGAGCCCGAGTACATGGCACCAACTGTGTGACTGTGGCGCAAGGGCCATCAGAAAAATCATATACCTAGGACAGGCTTACCCGCGCCCAGAAGTAGCTCCACAATCTAGGTGGTGTCCTCATTTAACTGATGTCAGACCCAAAACAATAAGATACGATCTTGGATATAATCTATAAATGAAACGCCGTCTAGCTAAAATAAAAAAAACGGCTTGATCGATTTGAATATTTTTTTATTTTATTTTTATCAAACATGTTTGAAAACAAAAATAATAGAAAGAATCTAATAAATATAGAAGAAATCCCCAAAAAAAAAAAAATTTGTAGTGTTGTTTGTAAAATTTCTGATCAATATTTTGTCAGTTGTATTTTTTTTTCTATTCATCCACGAGTGTGAAAAGGCAGGGATTTTTCGACCATAATTTTATATCTGTCACCTGTCACTATTTATTTCAGTGTAAGCGGCTACAATTTCTCTTAAGACTGGCTTTTGTTATGACCATAAATAAATTACAAGTCAGTCGTTGGAAGCTAGCGGAAAGAAATCATCTTTGTAGGTGATACGAAGTTCACTGGGTCAGCTAGTAATATATGTAATCAATAAATATTATCAATGAAATCCAATTTATATCACTATCGTCGCCACATCTTTCGGTCTTTGCAGTTAAGTAACCGCCAAACTGACTTCGAAAAACGCAAAATAAACATTCGATAAATATATGTATAATAAGCAAATAATATAAATGGTATTTTAAAACACTTTTATAGATATATTTTAATAATTTTGTATTAAAGAATTTAGAAGAGTCTTCCAAAGTTTGCAGATTGATCTCTTTAAAAATATCGAACGAAACATAATATGATTACTGTTAAGTAAAAGGTTGGAAAAAATAATAAAATCGGAACCTTCCACGGGCGTGTTTTCGCACTTGTCGGTTTTTTCTCAGAAGTTTGAGATAAGGCCCGGGTGAGCGTGTTAAACACAGAAGTTTACTATTTATTGTATAGAAAGCGCATGGTTTTTTTTTGTTCGAGCACAGCTTGTATTGATTGCTCTCAAAATGGTATCCAATTGAAGCGGTTACGGAACGGTTTGCGACAAAAACGAATTTTAATTACGAGTCTACTTTAATATCCTTGCTGCTCTATCTTTAATTTAACCGCATCTATAACTGTTATTTTCACTCATAATTAGATATGTTATAGTCTCTATTGCGTTTTAAATAAGTGTCATGATTATTTCTAAATGTATATGTTAATGACCTAATAATATGGATTTTATATTTGCAGTTTCATAATTCGGCTATAGTATAGGCTTAGGATTAGTATAATAAAATAATTTATTTCATATATTAATCGATTTAAAGATTTAAGTTTTAGAAAACCTGTTTTAGAAGAAATCCCACTGATGGCTTATACACTTTTCTGTTCCATTTATTAGTTTTTATTAGTTGAATTTATGAATATGTATTGGTGTAATGTTGTGTATGTGGGTACGTATTTACATATGTGTAAGTTTGTCTGTAAGTGTGTAAGTATAATATGTATCTTTAATAATATATATATATATATATATATTTACGTTAGTAGGTATATTATTTGTAGACGTTGTGTAAGCTTTTAATCAGTTGGTTGTTATCTAATATTCATATGTGCAAAGAGATAATTTGTTTTAAATAATAAAATCTCCATCGCTTCATATTTCAAGAGGAGTCGTTTTAGACCTATAAAATCTATGATTGCGGTCGATCCATTCTCTCTTGTTTACTAGTCGCTCCTAATTTGACGACAAAATGACGTAGTATATATATTATATAGCTTTTTAGTTCATATAATCTATAAATGAACTACCAATTATATGCAGAATTATACGACAATAGTATCAGCGGGATGATTACGTGCACATCGCTAAACTAAAGTCTAATCGATATAATGCAATTCTGACGTAATGCAAACCTGATGACATTGAAAATTTACAGACAACTACGTCAATTTGGTAAAAAATTAGCTGAACCTTGTATGGCGCAATAGGCTTACAGTACTGTGACACTCTTTAAAAACACAGCGCCAAATATATTCCACAGATGGCGTTAGTAAATAAAACATTGCGTGCTCTATATACTTTTGTTAGCTGTTAAAATATGACTCATGCATACTTGACGCAATTCATCAAAATTCAGCAGGTGATCGTTGAAGTGCGAAGCTGATTTTGAAACAATGGTCAATGAGTGAACTTTTTCTCGAAAAAGCTTGGCTTGTGCTCAAGCGCATGATGACTTAATCAGTGAGGACCAACTTCTTAATCTAGACCTGCAGCTGTATTCTGTTTCTTATAACGGAAACGTTAGGTTTTCAAGATAAGGAAATACTATAAATATGACATTAAATAATTAGCAAAAACCAACACAATAAAATCATGCACTCATTAGAGTGCATGTTTTTTTATTGTTCATACATACATACATACATATCATCACGGGTGCTATACGGCGCCCGAGGCCGCCTAGACAGCCCCAGGGTACCCAGCGGAGGGGTTTTAATCCCACCTCGTCGTAGCCGATGGTGTGAGTCTACACCGAACAAGTGGCTATCTCGTCGCGATGATTTGAATAGACTCAATAACCCATCTATAAACAGTTTCACAAGTTGGTATAGTGAAACCGGGACCGACAGCTTATCGTGCTCTCCGAGGCACTATAGTGGTGTTGTCAAACAAATGTACATATTTTTTTAAATTAAAAACTCATTGGTACACACCGGGATTCGAACCAGGGACCTAAGCGTTTTTAAGTCCAAGGTCTAACCAACTCGGCCACCACGTATTTTTATGCGTCTTTTTATTGTTCGTTACCTATAATACAAGGGTATACCCTTGAACAAGGGTATTACATTTAGCTTGATAGTTTTTAGCATTAGGTACGTATCGTGGCCAATGTACACAAAGGGTTTCGTTATTTCGTAATCTAACGTTACCTTTAAAATAAACAGATTATGGGCTCATTTATACACAGATTCTTGTAACAAAAATGTTAGGTTGTCAAAATAATGAATCGAATCCCGGTGTGTACAATGAGTTTTTAGTTAAAAAATGTATGTACATTAAATTTGTTTGATAACACCACTATAGTGCCTCGGAGAGCACTTTAAGCTGTCGGTCCCGGTTTCACTATACCAACTTGTGAAACTATTTATAGATGGGTTATTGAGTCTATTCAAAAAGACGCGACGAGTTAGCCACTTGTGCGGTGTAGACTCATAACATTCGCTACGACGAGATGGGATTAAAACCCCTCCGCTGGGTACCCTAGGGACGTCTAGGCGGTCTCAGGAGCCCTAAGGCACCCGTGATGATATGTATGTCAAAGTAATGAAATCCTATAAATGTGACATTAAAAAAGTCATGTACTCTATTCCGTTGTATTAATAGGTACATTTGGCTTAAAAGTTTTTAGCATTCCGTGTACCTTATAATACCTTACCAATGTTCCAATACCTTATAATGTACCATATTTTAGGTACCTTTAAAATAAATAGAATATGGTCTCTGGTCTACTAAATATAGGTTTTGCCTCAGTGTTAGGCTATAGGTACACCGATTCTCATAAGACCACCTGCATCGATCTCTTATCGAAATAGTAGTTTTATATCTCCATATTTAGTCCGTATCTTTTTGTAGTTAAGCAACTGTGAAATATTTTATTCATAATTCACAATGATATAATCAAATAAATGTTAGATAGTAGAAAGTACCTAGGGTATTAAGCTCGCCTATGTAATTTAGTGCATTTTTCTTTTTATTGTAGCAAGGCAAGCTACTTTGTAAACAAACATACAAATTCCATAAATGAGGTTGAGCATTGTGGTTTAACAATATCGGTTGCCTCATCATTCAGTCAGCATAGTGGGAACTATGCTGACTGAATGATGTGGTTAAGAAATGGGCGGCCACAAAGAGAATTTTGCATTACAAGTCTATTACTAATTACATATATCAAGTACTATGTATTATACGTATAAATCAACAACAACTCCGTAGACTAGTAGTTGCGCCTTTGGCGTTGTATCAGGAGGTCGTGGGTTCGATGGCAAAAATTAATTAGTGTACGTTTTTTCTGTACAGTTTGTCATGGTCTGGGTGATTATAAAATATAATATGTATTATATCGTTGCTTCTGGTACACATAGTATAAGCCTAGAGCTTGGTTTGTGACCAGAGCAATATGTGTACATATTATTATTATTATTAAATCTACCTAAATATAGATGAAAATCGCATTAAAATCCGTTACTTACTTGTAAAGATATAATGACCTTGTATCTACCTGATGTTAATCAGACATGCAAAGTACATGAATGTGGTCAATCAATAAATTCTTGTTTTACTATATTTATTGCTTCCACTATGCAGGCTAAACGATGCGGTTATGAAATGGGCGGTAACAACGACGAATTCGCATTAGGAGTCTACGAGCATTTCAAAAATATACTTGCTACATCATCGTCAAATCAATCGTTTCGTAACCGCACCCTGCAACTAGACTAGACTACCAAAAGATACGATGCAGTAGTCTCCTGAAAACCGGTGAACCCAACATCTGATGAAAGATTTTCCATACAAAAGGCCGCTGTTATATAAACATTTATTTGATTGATGATGCAACTAGACTAGACTACCACAAGAAAACGATGAAGTCGTCTCCTGAAAACCGGTGAACCCAACGTCTAATGAAAGATTTTCCATACAAAAGGTATGTTATATAAACATTTATTTGATTGATGATGAGGCGTTATAAATATGTCCGATATCGAAGCTCGTACGTTTTCCTTTTTTTTAAGTTTGTTAAAGAAAAGAAAATATCAACCCCCAAAATCCAAAATAATCGTTAGGAATTCCCCCGTATTAAAATAATCCATATAACATATTAAGACAGGGATAAAAGTAACAGTTTATTAACTCTTTAATAAAGATTATTTTTTTCAAATCCATTAAAGTTTAGGTTATGGCCCGAAAGTCTTTTTGCTGCCTACATTATATGTATTCGCATATATGCTTTTCTTCTTTTTGAAGGTTGGCATATTTACATACATACATATGTATAGAAGGGTTACCAACTCAGTGGTAACGCAGCGAATGGTAATACTTTGCAATTGAATCAGCATGATCACCGAAGAGCCTCATCAGACGCTCCTCAAACTCGCCACCCACGTAATATCTATACTAATATTATAAAATAAAGTTTTATGAGTTTTTGAAGTTGTAGGGATATAACATCACGCTACGACCAATAGGAGCAGAGCATCAATAAAAAATGTTGGGAAAACGGGGAAAACCTGTTCCTTTTGAAAGCTTCCATTGGGTGTGCTACGTAAACGATTAAAGTTACGCAGACAAAGTTGCGCAAAGTAATATTATAAAGAGGATATAGATAAAATGAAAAACTACTAAACCGATTCTAAGAAATATTTCTCCATGCAAAGCACTCGCTGATAATAAAGCTATTATTACAGAGCAATATGGGTTGTATTTTATTTTCGAATATGACTTTTAAATTAGACGGTGGGTGAAACCGCGGGTAACAATTTTACTATCAATCGAGTAGAATATGTCACGTCAAAATAGACATCACAACCTTGAATGTCTATTTACAATATCAGAACTGTAATCAAAAAGTATAGGAATATTTTTTCTAGGTAATTGCATGATCTAAAACTTTTGTCCTACCTACTTTTTTTATCAAACTTACCGTTTGAATAAAAACGTCGTTACGAAATGGGTGGTTGAATTGACGATAAGACAGCAAGTATAAATAATATATAAAATATATACTTGTAATGCATTTCGTAATCGCATCATTTAGAAGACCGGCGTAGTGGGAGCGATCAATATTGTTCAAAAACAATGCATTGATTGACTACATACCATCTAGTAGATCTGCTTACCATCTAGTAGATACAAAGTCAAATGCCGTGCTCCAGGTTATTTCTGGTATACAATGTACCAACATAAAGCTTAGTTTTTGATCTTCAAAATGTTCAAAATATTATTATTACCTATGCATATATCTACCCATTTGTCGACATAGTAGGTCCGCTATAGGTAACTATAACGTTTGCCAATAAAAAAAATGTAGTTTCTTAGATACAATAACTGATATATTTTATCAATTCTTACAATTTTAGCTTATCTTATGTCTAGACAGAATAGGTGAAATCTGATCTCGAGGACCGGACGTCTCGCCACATATTCCCATTAATCATAATAGTAAATATATTGGATTACAGATTTGCATTATCTGTGCAATGATAATAACCATTTTACGAAGCTATTAAAAGTATCCAAACAGAGTATTGTTTTCCAGATTCCGCTATTGTTACAAATTAGGTATCAACACAAGAATTAATAAAATTGTTGACCCAATATACTTATAATGTCATTGTGACAAATGAAACTTTTAAGTGGGTATTACAGTCAGGGGCGTATACATTTCTTTTGTGGTGTCAGACTTTTGTCAAGATTTTTGAGGATTATGTTTTAGCTATAATAATATTATTAATATAATAAAAAATGAGGTGGGATTAAAAACCCCTCCGCTGGGTACCTTGGGGCCTTCTAGGCGGTATTAATAATGCCGTAAATTGAATAAACTTTCTATCTATATATAAAATAATAATAAATGAATACCATCCCGGGTGCTTATTTAGCTCCCGAGAACTGTTTAAACGGCCTCAGGGTAACCAGCGGAGGGATTAACATCGGTCCTCATTTCACCGTTGGTATTCGGAGGCAACACCTAATAAGTGGCGAGCTCGTTGCGGTGTTTATGTTAATAATAGCCTCGTTGTTGCGCAGTTACTTAACCTCCAGGCTGGGGCCGTTTTTTTATATTATCTATATAAATAATATAAAGATCCTATCGAGATCCCATCTCGCCAATTAATATATATATATATATTTTAATTGGCGAGATGGGATCTCGATAGGCTTATAGATGTATAATTTTTAAAATTATGTTTGCTGTTTTGTACACAAGAACATTACTTAAAAACCATTGGAGCATATTAATTTGTTTTCGTAAAATAGCTATTTATTTATTTTAAATCTGTATTGCACTATATAGGCATTCTATACTATTTTCTACCTTTGGCATAATTTGATAACTTTACTAAGTAGGATAGATGTGCAATTACAGTAGGTACATATAATATTAATAATGATAAAACTAATAATAATAATAATAATATGTAGGACAATTTTAAACATATTGTTCAAAAACAAATGTTCTAGGTTTGTAATATGTGAACCAGAATCAACGATAAAATACATATATTTTTTTTATAAACACAGACCATGATAAACTGTACAGGAAAATGTACCAATATTTTTTTGCCATGGGTGGGAATTTAACACTCGACCTTCGGATACAACGCAAAAGGCGCAACCACTACGGAGGCGATAATGAATGTGAACATAATAGTACATTACTGCCGAGGTCTATAATGACTACTTTGCTGGTCGCGCTGATGATGGCCGGTAGCGCAGCTCCAGGCCGACACAGCGCGGTCAGCGTGCAGCACTTGATGGAGAGCTGAGATATAGGCCGCGATCGTAGGTCGAAGTCTTTATAGCGAGGACAGCAAGGGCTGCAATGATGGCCAAGCTGGAAGGCCTAGAGCGTAGCTAGGCTAGCTCGAGGCAATCATAGCGTGACCGGCGAAGCAGTCATAGTGGGCCAAGGCTTGTATAATGCTTTACTCAAAAATCCAAGTACCTAATCTAAATAAAACCAGCAAGTAATTTAAATAAAATATATATTAAAACGTTGAAACGTCAAAATAGCGGCCGGCAATGTTTTTAGAACGACCAGCAAAACTTTGCCGGCCGCTCCTTGAAACAGAATGGCAAGGTCGACTTTGCTCAAACAAGGTTGTCAAAATAATATCCCCATTTCATGCATTTTTGAGTAAAATACTATTTTGTATACAAAACAGCTACTTGCAATCCATAACATATATGATACGACAAGATGGGTGGTAGATACATTTAAATGAAATAAAACTGCATTAAATTATTTTAGTTTTTTTTTGTAAACTCTTCAAAGGGCTATATTACTCTACCCTATACTCGTATATCATCCATTTAAAAAATTGTCCATAATAATATCATATTTATAGTAATGACACACAAGTTATAAATTCCTTTCTGCCAAGCAACACTGCATGTGCCGAAGTGACATCAATTCTGACCTAGATCGAAATTGTGAACTAAAAAATCGCGCGGCGCGTGGACGGGCACGGTTTTTACCTTCATGGGTAAAATCTAACTGCCTAACCCAGATAAATTACAATTTATTAAAAATATTATAAATATATTATACGTGGTAGCCGAGTTGGTTAGACCTTGGACTTAAAAACACTTAGGTCCCTGGTTCGAATCCCGGCGTGTACCAATAAGTTTTTAATTTTAAAAAATGTACATTTGTTTGACAACACCACTATAGTGCCTCGGAGAGCACGTTAAGCTGTCTGTCCCGTTTTCATTATACCAACTTGTGAAACTGTTAATAGGTGGGTTATTGAGTCTATTCAAAACATCGCGACGAGTTAACCACTTGTTCGGTGTAGACTCATACCATCGGGTACGACGAGGTGGGATTAAAAACCCCCGCTGGGTACCCTGAGGCCGCCTAGGCGGTCTCGGGCGCCATAAGGCACCCGTGATGATATATATATATATACGGTGTGGTGGCCGAATTGGATAGACCATAGACTTAAAAACACTTAGGTCCCTGGTTCGAATCCCGCTGTGTACCAATGAGTTTTTAATAAAATAAATTATGTACTTTGTTTGGCAACACCACTATAGTGCCTCGGAGTGCACGTTAAGCTGTCGGCCCCGGTTTCACTATACCAACTTGTGAACTTTTTATAGATGGGTTATTGAGTCTATTCCAAAACATCGCGACGAGCTAGCCACTTGTTCGGCGTAGACTCATACCATCGGCTACGACAGGTGGGATTAGAACCCCTCTGCTGGGTACCCTGGGGCCGTCTAGGTGTTCTCAGGCGCCGTAAGGCACTCATGATGATATGTATGTATGTAGTATTGTAGGTACTTATTAATATATTTTAGTTATTATTATTATTGAATATTTATATTACTTTTACCAATAATTTGTTTTATCATTATAAAATAAACGTTTTATTATTTTTTTATTATTAAAATCTCATTGGTGGTAGCCGATGGTATGAGTCTACACCGAACAAGTGGCTAGCTCGTCGCCATGTTTTGGAATAGACTCAATAACCCATCTATAAACAGTTCACAAGTTCAAGAAGACCCAGCGGAGGGGTTTTTAATCCCACCTCGTCGTAGCCGATGGTATGAGTCTACACCGAATAAGTGGCTAGCTCGTCGCGATGTTTTTGAATAGGCTCAATAACCCTTCTATAATCAGATTCACAAGTTGTTATAGTGAAACCGGGACCGACAGCTTAACGTGCTCTCCGAGTCATTATAGTGGTGTTGTCAAACAAATGTACATACATTTTTAAATTAAAAACTCATTGGTACACACCGGGATTCGAACCAGGGACCTAAGTGTTTATAAGTCCAAGGTCTAACTAACTCGGCCACCACGTTTATATGGTGGCAATGTATTTATATATTTTTACAAAATATATAAATAGTATATTTTGTAAAAATACTACCAAAACAGAATTATTTACAGTAACTTATACTTTCTTATTCCAGTATACAATTAACTACAAATAAAACATGAATATAAAAGCAATGAAAAATAATTAAGGACCAAAATTATGCTCCATAATGAAAAAAGTGCAGTAATATTTTCGACAGATGAAAGAGTTTATAGCGATTTTTTTACTGAAACTTACACCTTGTATGTTAATAAATATATACTTACAGGAACATATATGGTATATTTCATAAAAAGACAAAACTAATTATATATATACATATTTTATTTTTTATATACATGAAAAAATTTAATATGAAACAAAATATATATAAAGATACTTCATGTATCATCACGGGTGTCTTACGGCGCCGAAACCCCATAGACGGCATCAGGGTACCCAGCGTTGGGGTGTTTAATCCCAGTTCGTAGTAGCAGATGGTATGAGTCTACGCCAAACAAGTGGTTAACTCGTCGCGATGTTTTGAATAGACTCAATAACCCATCTATTAATAGTTTCACAAATTGATGTAGTGAAACCGAGACCGACAGCTTAACGTGCTCTCCGAGGCACTATAGTGGTGTTGTCAAACAAATGTGCATTTGTTTTTAATTAAAAACTCATTGCTACACGCCAGGATTCGAACCAGGGACCTAAGTGTTTTTAAGTCCAAGGTACAAATCCAACTCGATACAAATAAACTCGATATAAAAATACTTTAAAGTTAAATATTTATATAACTCTGGCAAAGTACCTATAAAAATAATTAAACAAGTTCGGAAATTTGCCCGTGGAGAGTTCAGATCTTTTTTAATATATATTTTACATTATTCTATACCTATATTCGGATAATATAATTTCTAACTATTCCAAATTTTCAATAAATCAGATTAGTAGTTCTTGAGATATTTGATACGGACTGATAGAGATAAGGACGGACACCTAAGTCTCACCTTTCTTTATTAATATTTTTTTAAGAAGTCTCGAACTTTAGACTTCATAGAATCTCTTAAGTAGTCACTGTTACAAGTTTTCGTAATTCATTCACTACATCTTCTGATAAACATTTCAGTCTGTGTAATTATTGCGCCTTATGGTTGTTGTTTTTTTTTTTTGTAAACTCCTACTACCAGATAAGAGTAAGCACAGTAACTCCGTAAACTAGTGGTATTGCGTTTGGCGTTTTATCCGGGAATCGTGGGTTCTACTCCCATCCATGGCAAAAACATATTAGTACAATGACTATACAGTTTCCTTGGTTTTGGTGTATATCATATATATTAATATTGTTGTTACTGGTACACTTAGTAGAAGCCTAGAGTTTAGTTTGTGACTAGAGCAATAGTTTGTGTTGTCCTTTATATTAAAATAAAATGATTTTAAAAATTAAAAAAACCTAACACAAAAAAAAACAATAATAAAAATATCTTTACATAATACAGTAATAACTTCCTAAAGTTAAAAACTCTTCAAAAGAAAGAACCGTAAATGCAACTTTAGAAGTTGATGGAAACACTAAACTCATTCCACGAAGAAAGCCAGTTGTGTGTATTTGGCTAGGGGCACATAAAATATACAAAATGGAGTTTACGCGGTGCCCTCCGTGGTCGGACAAACAAACAAACATGTGAACAGGATAGGGGGTTCTTATAGACCTTTTTACTTGTAGATACAATTCTTTTGTTAGTAATTCTTCATAGTTAAAATATAGGTATTATTTTATCGTATAAATACATTCTGTGAATTTAAAATTGACTTTTTTATATAGATTAATTATTGAGTCTATCCAAACACAGCGACGAGCTGACACTTTTTAGTGTATACTCAGAGTACCCCTAAGGCCGTCTAGGCACCGTAATAGTACTTTTTTTATTAATTGGGGAAATAATACCTACTAAAGTATTATGACACAGAGAACCTAAGATAATAAAAATAATAACTTTATAATATCATAGAATTTTGAATTAAATAGAAATTGCTTTCATTGTGAGGCCTCTTTAGTGAGAAGCAAGTCTCTATAGACCAATCAGTTTTGTACCACCGAATTCAGATGCAAAAACCGTCATGTGACCTAATAATTTTGGTTTTAGTCTGTAGGTTTTCAGATATTCAGTTACCTACTGTATCTCTTTCTTGTCGAGGTGGTAGACTATTTCAGGGTACGGAACTGGTAGTTTATATCAAAATAAAGTAACGAAGACACTAAAGTTGGACGTGATGCAAATTCGTCTTTGTCTCCGTCTACTTCGTAAGTACAACATTTAACCAGCATAGTGGGAGTGGCTCTTAAACAATAAAGTATTGGTTGACCCCATTCGTAGTATAAATATAACAAAAAACTGAATAAACACACTCAAAACTCGTTTTTATAATTATCAATTTTTAAAGTTGGCAGCTTTTTTAGTTCACTTTGGCGTTATATTTAATAACTGAGTTAACTATTTAAAAAATGAATATTATAAATAGTGAACTCAGTTGCGGTTTAAACATTCACATGGTTGTAGAGATATTCACGGGTATTCATAAAAACTTATTCAGTCCTTAAAGAACACTTTAGTTAAAATAGGTTTTGTCTTTTTTTAGCATCATTAATAAAAGAGACAAAACATATTTTAACTCAAGTGTTCTTTAAGGGCTGAAAAAGTTTTTATGAATAAGGCCTGAAATAACTCGGTCGCGGTTTGAAAATGGATATTTGAAAAATCCTTTAAAGTTCTATAAATGAAAGTCTTAATTAAGTACCTAATTCTTATTTAAGTACTACCTATACAAACTGGTAGAACTGCAGTTTAAAAATATGTTCGAATCGAATACAATTAATCGTAATTTGAATACAATTACATAAATCGACCACAATTTGTAAAGATAAAGGCGGTACCTAAAACTCTGATGTATGATGTCTGACGCCAATTCAAAAGCCGACCATACTTAACAATAAACAGGTTTTGAGAATAAAATTTAAATGCAAACTCAATGTATGCAGCTTTAGATACAATAATGAAATGGATTTTTTTGGAAAAGTTTGATTTTTAAAATTAAACTATGTGTAGGTATATTTATTTAAAGTTGTTTTTGTAAAATTTATCTATATACTAATACTCTTTTGAATATTCAATAATAACTAAATATAGACTTATTTGTGCACCAGCGTTATCCAAATTGCTTTTTCGAAATGATCCTTATAAAAGTCGAGTAAAATGTTGTCCATTGGTAGAATTACTCAATCAGCCAGTCCGATTGTTTTTTTTTAAATCGTAGCACGGAAAAAACATGTAATTAATTCCCAAATTATAGAACACAAAAAAATACTATTATCTTGGTTTAATATATGTGCACTTATTATTTTGGCAAGCAAACACATCTAAATATGCTAGTTTAACAACATATTTATTTTAAACCGCGTAGCGAAAACTTATTAGGTTTTATAATTCTAACCTAAACAATGTTCTACTCCAATAAGAAATTTACGAAATACTTTGGGTCTAGGAAAAGCACGGCGCGGCTGAGGTAACAGTCTGAGCAGCGGTTAATAACGGAATAAAATCTGTGCACAACAACTCTCTACAGCTGTGTAGAGAGTTGATGTGCACAGATTTTAAATTTGAACAAAATTAAAAATTCTATGTACCTATAGGTAGATCTAACAGACCCTACCATTCATACCAGGGGTCAAGCAGTTTGATAATGACAGATGCCAAAGCCTTTTTTAACTCACAGGTCTTCTAGGAAGTTTTACTTAAAATTTTATGGTACTAGGACATTCCCAGGATATTGTATTTATGGTTCCACTAATACAATGTTGGGGCAACATTATAAGCCCATACACACGCAACTATAATTACCAATAAACTTCAAAACAAACTTCAGCTACCACAATTATTGCTTCCTGTAAATATTACCTACCAAATAGCGTTGATACCTAGTTCGTATAATTCCTAGTTTGTACAATCGAAAAAAAACACAGTACGTATATTTTTTTGTCATAGATTCGTGCAAAACGGTCGTTTGTTAGTAATTGAAATTTTAAAGATATAATTGCAATGAAAATAATTGGGTGGGTAGGACTCGAACCCACGATTCTAGGTTAGGCGCTATTTGTATCTGTTTGTATCCCTATGAATGGAGAGACCACTACTTTTGATGAGAGTTCATTAATTGTCATGTGATTCCTACCAGTTGGTAAATTGGTAAAAATGTAGACTAAAAACCAAATACTGAGCATTAGAAAGTACGACTTATATTTTTTTATTACGGTATCTCTATATCTACCTATTGGTAAACAGACCTACCGAGTCCTACAGATAAACAATTAATAACAACTTTAACTCCGAATTAAAATATAAAGTATAGTGTACTGTATCTATACTACGATTAATATTTTTATTCGGGCATGTAATATCTACCTATTGGTGAAAGGGTTTACCAATAGGTAGATATAGAGTTGCATGCCGTTATAAAAAAAATATTAGTAGCAATCTCATGTGTACCATTTGTAGCTTGACAGACAGGCGCATTAGATTTATTATATTATTACGGACAGAATTAAATTCTTCATCTTTTAATATATTTTTTTAAACTACAAATTAGGAACTGTTGTTGAACTAGAAATTTTGATAACATGCTAGGAATTGTACTTACCAGACATGTACAAAAAAATATTACCCTTCCTGCTAAATATGACAGCTATAAAATTAGTGTTGATATTCATATTACTAGACCTAATCAACAATTACGTATTGTAACCAGTAATTTAAATTTTCCCTCATTAAACAATCTAATGGTTTGATAGCACACGTTAGGTTTTATACAGTAATTGTTATGTCATCGTGGCAATACATTGTAACTATACGCAAGAATACCTATTTACCATAATCTATAGAAGCATATAATAAAATTTATTTTTGAGAATTTGTTTATGTCTGTTTTTTTTTATTTGTCGGAGCATCACTTAAACCTACTGGATCGATATATTTATTTGTTCGTTATATACATACAGAAGTTCAGATATACAGGATGTTTTAAGAGAAGATCCCTAAGAAGAAAAGTTTTTAAATACACCAAATAGAAAGAAGTGTTATATTAAGAGGAGCGTTTGATCAAACATTTCCCATACATTCATGACTTTTTGATCTTAAGAGAATACTCCCTAAACATTCATAGATTTTTATGATTTTTGGAGGAGTTATAAATATGTTATAATTACTTTCTATACACATCAAAACAATACCGATGTTATAATTACTTTCTATACACATCAAAACAATACCGATGTTATAATTACTTTCAATACACATCAAAACAATACCGATGTTATAATTACTTTTAATACACATCAAAACAATACCGATGTTATAATTACTTTCAATACACATCAAAACAATACCGATGTTATAAGTACTTTCTATACACATCAAAACAATACCGATGTTATAATTACTTTTTATACACATCAAAACAATACCGATGTTATAATTACTTTCTATACACATCAAAACAATACCGATGTTATAATTACTTTCAATACACATCAAAACAATACCGATGTTATAATTACTTTCAATACACATCAAAACAATACCGATGTTATAATTACTTTCAATACACATCTTTTTAGCAACTATAGTGATCTGGCTGACTATATTTTTTTTTTTACAATATGTAAAATGTACCACGGCGGCCTTATCCGAAAAAATAAACAATCAAAACTTCTCTAATATTTTTAACAGATTTTTTATTTAAAAGAAAAATATTTTTATTGTATTAGTATAATCTAGCCATCCTAGTTTATGAACTTTCTAGGTTTGCTTTAGATCAGATAGTTACAAAGTCCCATGCCATGCTCCAATAAAAATAGTCATAAATACTATTATTATTTTAGCGCTGATATGTATTATTAAAATTAAATTTAATTATTAAATAAATAAAATAATGTCCAATATTGGGGATAGGTACCAAGTATATCATATATCAATATTAATACATAGATCAACCGCCTTCGTAGTCTAACGCGCTGGCTTTTAATCCAGAGGTCATGGGTTCGATTTCCACTCAAATAAAATAAAAACAAACCAATACAGTTTTTCATGATCTGAATGTATATACGTCCAGATCGTGTAAAATATAATATGTATTAATATTTTTGTTCTTAGTACATATAGTACATTGTGGCCAGTTTTTTTGCGGCTTTGGAATTATATAAAGTTTAGTAAGGGAAACATTTTTTTCTAAATATATCTGCAGGATTATTAAGTTCAATTTAAGTTATATGAAGTTATGATTGCATTTCAATCAATGTCGTAGTTCTACTTAATAAGTTTTCCTTCAGCATTGGCTTTTGCTTTCAAATTTTAACACCTAATTCAGTTTAAACGTCATTTTTCATGTCGACAGTTTTTTTTTAACATTTTGCATTGGGTATAGTTAAAGAAACATTTTGTTGAATTATGTCAGTTTATTTTAAAGTAAATACCGAAATATAATTTATCCTATAAATGTCTATAAAATGTAGTTAAATTAACATGTAAATTAATATCGTAACGTGCGGTTGGTCGTGGGTTCAATTCCAACTCATAGCTAAATAATATTAGTAACTCATCTATAAACAGTTTCACAAGTTGGAATAGCGAAACTGAGAGCTCCGCGGCACTATAGTGGTGATGTTAAACATATGTACTTACATATTGAAAACTCGAATATTTTAATTAAAAACTCATTATTAGAGACCGGGATTCCTAAGTCTGAGTTATTACCAACTCGGCCACCACGTATGTAAAAATAATAATAATAATATGTAGGACAATTTCCCCACATTGCTCTGGTCACAAACTAAGCTCTAGGCTTGTACTATGTGTATCAGAAGCAACGATATAATATATTTTATAAACACCCAGACCATGTCAAACTGTGTAATATAAACTCCACTATATATATTTTTTTGATCATGTACGACGTAGGTAGGTACATGTATTATATCCCAGCCCGCCTAATAATAAATGTCTTTTATTTACTTATAAATAGTGCTGCAACAAAATATACAAGAATGACTAATTTGATGTCTATTATCTGTATAAATGTCAAATCAACTTAAAGCTATGACGTTCCTGTAAATCATAATGGTCGTATAAAATATCCGTGTAATACATTTTCATTACCTATTTTACATCTGTCGTAAAAAAATGTGTCGACAATCGTGGAGAGGCGGCAAGTCACGCGAGCAATATGGAGTAACAATTATATTGTAGCACATAAAATGGACTAAATCATAATAGTAGCAGTCAACACACGTTATTAATTAAGTTATAAAAAAGTCATAGCTTAATTAGCATATTTATGGATCTATAAAGATTCTTTTAGCGAGAAGCCTTCGACCAAATGAAGTGGTGACGTACATTGTACACATATTCTTTTATTAAAGGAAATAATTATTGTGTAAATAAATACTTGTTCAGTTTATATATAACCTTACCTACACCTAACAAGTGGCTGCCTCGTCGTGATGTTTGGATAGACTCAATAACAGTAATTCCACATGTTGGTATAGTGAAAGTGGGACTGACGGCTTTACGTTGTAACGGAACGTTACTTTTATGGGAGAAAAAGTGTAGCGGTGCGCGAAATGGAACGGATAGCTTAGGATTTAAAAGTACCCTATGCAAAAGTGCAAAATGCAAAAGAGGCAGGTAGATTAATATTATCATTGTGGAATTCGAAGTAACGTATTACTATAAACTTTAGATAAATAGGCCGCGGCCAGAGTACCGCAGGCCATTTGATAAATTACTAACATCGCGAGTAATCAACATCAAAAACATAACATCATTTGTAATAATATGTTAGTTACAAAAATATATAATAGTGACGTACAAAGTTCGGAGTTCCAACATTAATTTGGTGAGTTATTTATACAGTGCTTTCATAGGGACGTTTTAAGGGTTCACTAGAATTTATATAAATATTTGTACTGTGTCTGTCTAGCACTGCACCCCAGCTTCCGTCCTGCAGTTTTATGCTATGCACAATTATTGTTGCTGCCCTGCCAAAAACTGAAGACAACGAGAGCTGGAAGCAGTATCAGGGGTGAAGATACCGAGTCAAGGGTGGAAAAAATCACCGCGTAAGAGTTACGCCATGGATAGAATCAGGCCTGGACCCTTCTTTCGGAGCATGATCTATCACCGCCTGCTAATCAATCAATCAGGAGTAATCGCCGCAGCACCTCGTTGCTAAGCCCAGCCTGGACCCTTGTTCCGGAGCCGTACCTCCACCATCTGCCCGCCCTGACGTGGAAGTCACGGTTGGTCGTTGTTGGCCATAGCTGTACGCTGCCCGGTCCCCAACTGCAGAGCCTGGCCTGTCACGGCCAGGTCACCGAAGAACCCTGGACGCTACACCCCCGATCGCAGCATAATCAGGGCAGTAATAGTCTCTCAATAGGAATAACTTGGATGTTGATAGAACCCATTCTCTTATAACTCTCCCTCATTCTCTCTCTTTCTTCCGGTCTTATAATTTGTAAATAGTTAGGTTTATTTTAATAAATATTATAGTTTAGTTGTATGTACGTTGTTTCTATTCTATAGCCAATTTATGACCTGTAGAGACTTCGTTACAACGTGCTCTCCGATGCACTATTGTGATATTGTTAAAGAAATAAATATAATGTTTTTAATAAAAAAACATTGTTAACAAAATAACAAATACCGGGGGTTGAACCGGGGACCTAGAAACTGCAAATTCTGAGGTCTAACCAACTCAGCCACAATAATATTATTAATAATAATTTAATACAATAATATTATTTTATAAATAATAAAATATTAATATTTTATTTAAAACCTTTTTTTTTATAAAATCTATTATAGTTTAGGGGTAGAAAACATGTTTGGTCCGAAAGTCGTTTTGCTGCAAAGTTGTATGTATAATCTCATATGTTCTTTATCTTATTGAAGGTCGTTGGGAAGATTTACATACGAGTATATATGTATGGTAGCATTACCGATTCAATGTCATGCACGAGGAGAGGTAAGAAGTTGAATCAGCATGAGCATCAAACAGACTCATCAGACATTCCTTAAGCTAGTATCATAGCAACGGATGATAATAGTTTATTTGTTGAACGATACTGGCTCAAAGTGTGACATGAAAAACTGTATTGGATTGTTTTTATTTTATTGCCATGAGTGGAAATCGAACCCATGACCTCTGGATTAAAAGCCAGCGCGTTAGACTACGAAGGCGGTTGATCTATGTATTAATATTGATATATGATATACTTGGTACCTATCCCCAATATTGGACATTATTTTATTTATTTAATAATTAAATTTCATTTTAATAATACATATCAGCGCTAAAATAATAATAGTATTTATGACTATATTTAAAAAAAAAATGGTAAAGAGTTTCTAAACATAAATTAAGATTTACACTGTACGCAAAAATAAAAGTGTCACAATTAAAAGTTTCGAAGGTAAAGCTTTCACAGAAATAAATTTAATAAAATAGAAAAGCTTTTACAGAGAGTTTTTCTTTCGTTTTAAAATAGAAACATTTAAATCTTTATGGCTGCCTACCTATACCTATACCTTACTATATAAACTCGGTTACGTTGTTGAACTCACTACTCTAGCAGGCCTTATAACTGCCGTTCAATAGCTTCGGAATGGGCCCTGTCTGGCTATTTGATTCATGAAGCAGATTATCTCACATTCGTTTTCCATATTCCCAATTTCCGTGCAAAACGTTGGAAGGTAATAGAAAATATTTCGAAGTTAACTTTTTGCATTTTTTACTAAAAGCATTTTATCTCACTTTGTTGTTTTTTATGTAAACTCTTGCATTGGATTAGTGTTAATATAAATAAAGGTTAGAATTGTAAAAATAAAATACACAATAAAAAAAAATCTGGAAATAATATCTTTTATCACACCATCGAAACCTTAATATCGCACATGACAAGTAACAGTGTATTAAGTCAAAATTTTTCAATTTTTCCTTTTGTAGTGATTCGGAAAGGATTTTTTTTTTCTATAAACTGATGTGAAAGTGGTATTTTCGTGTTGTATCTCAAGTTAAAACATCTTAATTATTTGTTTTGGAAGAAGTATTAAATGTGAATCGGATGGTCAATGGAATCAGCTAACCACCTAGTCTTACACTAGTTGGTTATGTAGCGTGCGTTCGTTTGGTTATATTTTTTTAAATATTTTTATTTAATGACACCTTTTATTAATTAATAAGCAGCCTAACCAAATACACTCTAGACCTTATTGTTAAAACTTTTTTTTTTTTTACTATTCATAAATATCTGTAAAGATTTACATGAAATAAATAATATTTGATTTGATTTAAATAAACTTTTAACTATATACTTTACTGCCTGTCTAATAGTTTTAAATGACAACTATGTCAAGTCACTACCATATTGCTTTTTTGTTTTCTATATTATTGTGGTATGAGTAAAAATATTTCCTCATCATACTTTTTCTTAAGAAGTAACTTAATAACTTGTCTATTTAAATCTTTGGCCTAATAAGGAAATATTCGATAAATCCTAAAAGTTGCTAACTGTAATCAGCAGACATGAATAGATAATAATGGAAAAGATATCTTTGATGACTATGATGATACCGATTTGGACCCTACTTACCAGAAGAAAATTATTTACCGGCAACGAACTTGCCAATACCTTTCTTTCTTGGAATTCTGATATCTTTTCAGCATGTTATGTATGCAGTGAGTAGCGGGGTATTTTACACTCTATGGTCCAAGATCGGCGTAAAAAGCTCTTGTTTTCAAGACATGGAATCGCTAAGTACTTTTCGCGGTGATGCAAGGCCTAACCATCTAAAGGTGTAGGAAGCTCGCCGTTGAGAAGCTCTTTCGGTGTATAACTGCCATTCGGTGGCCGTGCAAGCAATGAAGCGATGCCGCAAAGGTGATCCGCTGTAGGTCCGGCCGTACATACGACGAGCGATTCGTTTAACAAACTTTCAGAGCGGCTTGAATTTAACGTCATCCCTGATTGTTACGTACGAAAAGGGAGCGATGAAGTCGAAGAGATACCACGCTTAATCTCTAAGTGCCTATCACTGTGTCTTAAAGGAATCCGTAATGTAGGTTCAGGCATTATACTGAAAAAAATACTCATTATTCAAAATATTTTACAAAATTCCGAACTAGCAGTTTCAGTCTATGGAGCAAATTTTAATACATAAGTATACTCTCGGTGCTTAAAGCAACTTAGGGTCGGGTTAATATTCATTGCTAAGCAAATGATAATTCTTAGCCAATGCTTCGGAGTGTCAAACTACATATGAAAAAAGTAAATTTTGACAGTTCCAAGCATTGGCTCAGGCTGAATAACGACTATTAATCTGACGCTAATACTAGTGGAACAGACCGTTTCGTGGGAAACCAACATTTCACCACACCATCAAGTCGAAATATTTTGATCTTACGAATGAAATTACTAGAAACGGTTTTAAAACTCAACTTCATACAGTGGAAAACGGTGGATGGAACAGGAAAGGATCTTGGCCTTCCAAGATCGCCGTTAGAACTTTTATGGATCGCGTTTCCAAGATGGCGCTGACTGGTTCGTATATTATTTGGTTGGGTAGGAAATTCAATGAAGTGAGAGTTGAATTTGGAAAGACCTTTAACCCTACTTAGCGGTCTCAAGTCCGAAACATTTCACTCGGCTGACTCTCAACCACGCATCTTATCTTTTAAGACTTAATAAGTATTAGTTTGTAACTCCCAATATTCTCCAAATTAAATTGATCTTATTTATTTAGGTTGCTAGTTAGGTATTTTAAGGAATAAAGTATTAAGGTACCCTAACTTAAGTAGTAGGTACCCTTATACTTTATTCCTTGAAATAGTAGAATACTCTTACAAGTTTCATGTTTGATAATTAATAATTATTTTTTAAGTAAAACACACATGGTGTTTTCGATGTTTTAAAATAATTATTTATTTTAATTTTGTTTTAATTTAGGTTTTGTATTAAAAACAAAGTTCCACTTACTGCATCACGGTTATCGATAAATTGTAAAAATAAACGGGTTATTAAAACTAAAATAATATAGATTTATTAGACAATAAAGTATGATAATAATGTCTGTATTGAAGATATGATTTTTTAAACTTTAAATTGCTATCTCAGAATAAGTTTTTTTGAGTTAATACAGTATTACTAGTCATATGCGATATAACACGGTGACTTTAAAAGCATTTGCGATACCACGCTCCATGGAGAAAGTTGTTGGATTTGATTAATAGAACCTCATATTAGCCCAGAGTAAAACCTTCCAAATTCACCCTGTATACTCGTCCACTCGATTCACCACCAATACATCAACAATTAGATACTTAAATTACAACGTTCAATAAATATACAAAAAGGTCGAGTAGATACCCATTCAGGCCTAGAACTAAATCTTTTCCTAAATTTGACCCTTGGTCCTTGACCTTATATGAGATTTCATACGCCGCAAGTTTTGCGTAATGCTTAATTTTACTTAAGTTGCAGGCACATTAATATTTTTCCATATTTATAATTCCTTACCAGGATAATCTTATATTTAAATTGCTAGAGATAAAATACAATGAAAAACACATTCTGTTGGATGGGTCGAGCCCACGATCCTTGCTCTCACTGAGATACTGAAAAAAGGAAAAATAAAAAACAGACTTCTCTGGCATCCAGTATTAGAAATTAGGACTTTTAACTTTACTCTAATAAGAAACAAAGCATCTGTATATAAGTTATGAACCTATCACTATGAATGAGACCGAACGCAGACCACCGTTTAACAGTCACCATCAACTTTTGGTGTAACTTTGGCTTTACAAAATGTAGTGGGCCTTGATAATGATCAAACATGTTTATTTTTTATTTTTTAATTGGAGCACGGCATGTGACTTTTTGTCTACCTCATGGTAATCAGACCAACAAAGTCCATGAATGGGGTCGATCAATGCATTGTCATTAACCAATATTGGTTGCTCCCGCTAAATAATGGGGGG
Source organism: Monopis laevigella (assembly GCA_947458855.1). Classification (NCBI taxonomy): domain Eukaryota; kingdom Metazoa; phylum Arthropoda; class Insecta; order Lepidoptera; family Tineidae; genus Monopis; species Monopis laevigella. The sequence goes on from OX381576.1 coordinate 19,394,126, forward strand.
TTACGAAATGGGCGGCGACAAAGACGTATTCGCAATACGAGTGTATTTTAATATCCTGGTTGCTATATAGGGACCGTTTCGTAACCGCGCCTTTAAAGGAGACTACCGCCTCGACAAAAAAATCCACAGACTAAAACCGAAGCTTGACAGGGTTTGCATCTGTATGGGCGGTTTGATTAAAGCACTGCCGTATGTTGTCCTACAATATATATTTTTCATCTAACAGTCGACTTACTTGAGGTTCTACACGGAATTGATATAAATTTAGAAAAATTGAAGTTCTTCCGAGTACACGAGTCAAGTGTGTCAAGCCTTATTGACTTCCCAAGTTTTCTCAATAATAAAACCTAAATATCCTAGTTCACGAATTATTGTACGAGGATTCGCCTCTACTTCAGCTTTCAATAAGGCATTATTGAGGACCGTCTTTTCTCCACGGCTTTCTTCATCTCCAAGTGTCCCAACTCTATTAGGAAATTTAGTTGTTCCTTTTTACGAGTTGCTTCCACTGTTTGGTGACCCAGTTAAAACTCTTATAAGTAAACTAGCTGGTACTCGCAACTTCGTAAATGTACTTATAAAATATATGTACTTATATATACGTTGTGGCCGAGTTGGTTAGACCTTGGACTTAAAAACACTTAGGTCCCTGGCTCAAACCCCGGTGTGTACCAATGAGTTTTTAACCTAAAAATGTATGTACATTTGTTCAACAACACCACTATAGTGCCTCGGAGAGCACGTTAAGCTGTCGGTTCCAGTTTCACTATACCATCTTGTGAAACTGTTTATGTGGGTTTGGGCGGTCTCGAGCCCGTGTAGATAAAATTACTATGGATTATATTTAAATTTCTAGGCAGCCGAAGTTGTGAGATGGCTAGTTTATACCTACTAATACTAATCTCTTTAAATTAAACTAATTAAAGAGAAAATATTTGATCATTTTTTTGTTGCAGATTAACTTAAACATTACTGAACCCATTTAATCAAAATATTTAATCGATAGATATCACTATTATTAGCGAGTAACACAGACTGTATTTTATTATCAATCTGATTTATTTTAAACTAGCTGACCCGTGTATCTCGTCTCACGTAACGGAATCTCTCAAAAGGAACAAATGTTTCCCGTTTTCCCAACATTTTTCTTTAATGCTTCGCTCCTATTGGGCATAGTGTGATGTTACATAGCCTAGCCATCTCAGATAAATGGACGACCCAATACTAAAATAGTTTTCAAAATAGGTTCAGTAGGTCCAAATATCTGCCCATTTATCTGAGGAGGCTAACTGGATTAACCCCACAAAAGCAACCTCACAAACTACCTCTTTATTATATTATTATTATAACAATTATAATAATAATATTATTATATAATAATATTATTATTAATTAAATAATATTATTATTAATAATAAAATAATAATATTATTAATAATTAAATAATAATAAAATAGATTTTTTTATATACATTATCTTTAGTATAGATTAAAATACGGATGAAACCGCGGAGCAGGTAGGAATGTATATTAACATTTACAAGTCAAAGTATATTCTCAACCTTACAGTTTACTGTACATGTAATAGTAATGTGCCATGCCAGTCAGTCATTTACAAGAATTACCTACGTTCATACATTTACTCAACTAGAGCAAGCCAGTTAATTACGTAAGGTTCACCGATTAAACCAATTAAGTACCATGCAAATTGAGAATTGACTTCGTAAAGGCAAGCTTGTGATGTTTATATTATTAGTTGGGTGAAATATAAAAAAATCTATTGTCCCAATTCGCACCTCTCTTTAAAAAGTACTGGACCGATTTATATACGGTTTTTTGAATAGCTAGTAAGTAGCTCTTGAGCAAAATAGGGTATATTATATTTCGATATACATATACGGAGATTTACAGAATGTTTGTGAAAAAAAATAGGAACACAAAATAAAAAGAAGTATTTTACGAGTATGAAGAAAAGTGGGGTATATTATAAAGACATAAAACTGCATTAATATGTTTTTATATTGTAACCCCGATGTCTGTCCACATCAAATATCTGGAAAACTATTGGTTCGATTTACTTAAGATTTGCAATTGTCATAAATTTTGTTGAATCACATTTATTTAAAATAATATAATTAAAAAAAAACTCGATCGACTGAAAAAGGTTCAACGACATTAATATTGCATCGATTTCTTATTGATGTAGTAATTTCCTTTAGGGTCGTAATACAAATTCATCTCTGCCGCTACCCATATCACAACCGCACCATTTAATCGGCATAGTGGGAGTGATTAATGCTATTAAACACCATGTATAGACTCCATTTATGGATTTTGTGCCTATAACTAAAACCCATAACTTAGCTTATTTTAAAAGTATTATTGTGAATATTTAAATAATTCAGTTTATTTATTAGTTATAAATAAAAGTTAAAAAAATACTATAGTTTGTAGAAAGTTTTTATCGAGAAAAAAAGGATTATGGGTTCCAAATATGAAATAAAAATCTAATTAACTTAATTAAAATATTTTTTTTTAAATAAAAATAAAATTGTTTTAAACCATTATTATAAAAGTTTGGAATTATCATCGGGGTTCACGTAGTTGTTAGGTTTTTTCTTTGTTGAATTATAATTTATAGTTATCATAATTTCTAAAGTAAAAAAATATATCACAAACTCTAGTAAAATCTCTCAAATTTGAATTTAACATTATTCAAACTAATTTTTAAACACTGTTTTAGTCAAACTTAATAAAAAATTACATCAATATTTGTTAAACATTTAGTCATTTAACTTAATTAGTTAAATTTCTGAGAAAACTTCAAAAGAAGCCGCCCGTAGAGAATCTTATGTACTTTGTCATACGAAAACTTTGATGCTTATGACAATATTTAAGTATACAATTAGGGACAGTCATATGTATCATAGAATATGTTTTATAGAACTGTTATTTTGTTTTAACATTATTGGGTCATAACTGAAAATAGGCCTATAAAGTTAGTGCTACCAGGATTCAAGTGTGTTTCAATGATCGAAGCTAATCCATATCCGTACTATATACTGAATGATTTTTGTCACGGTGATATTTTTTTTATATTGTGTTATAATGAAATACGTATTTTTTCCTTTTAGTGTCGCCTATACAAAAACATAAAAATAAATAACTTAAAGTACAAAAAAAATCTACAAATCACGTCAACTTTCATACTAAAATTAAAGCCTATCACTTGTCTAATTTTTTTGAAGAAATAAATGCTTACCTACCTTTTTTTTAAATTAGTTCTAAAAGTGATACTGGAGCTGGAACAGACAGTATACGAAAGTTTTCTCATGTATACGAAAGTGAGTCAGTCTGTCTGTTTGGAAAAATTTCACGTTGCTTGATACTCAACCGATTCTGATGAAATTTGGTAGGAATATAGATGGAATACCGGGGGTGAACATATAGTATCATGGTGGTGTTTAAGCTCTCTTAGGAAAAGTTTTAAAATATACCAATAGAAAATAGTCGTCTATAAATCCAAGCTAAAAAAAGTAGTCGTGTGCAAATGCTGTTCGCGCCAATAATCCTTATAACAAAAGAAATTGGTAGTATATAGAAAAGTATTATTACTTAATTAATTATTTTAATATGTGTCAGCAACAGTTTCAGATAGAAACATAAAATTTGGAAAATAAAACCAAAACTAAAAGAAAAATGCTTTTTAAAAACTCATGTATAAATTCGCAAGAATGTTTTATGTTTTATATTAATTTAATTACCAACTGAAGGAAACTAAAAGCTTCAATAATAATTTTAAAAAAGATTTTGGGAACCTAATGTGAAGTTTGTCTCAATTAATATAATCTTATAAACTTTATTATAAGTTTCAATGAAAATAATGTTATTTTATGTCAAAGTATCGGAATAATTCTTTGACGGCTAAGGGCTTAAGGCTATGGTGGTAAAAACTTAGATTTAACCATATTTAATTCAAAATATTATATTATAATTTCATTAAAAAATCATTTCATCCTGACACAAAAAAATGTGAAATAAAAACTTTTTAACAAAAAAAATAAACCGACTTCAAAAACACTAAAAAGTATAATATAATGAATATATTTACAAGTGTTATTTAGTCCTACTGGATTCTACCTTATGAAGTCAGAAGTTTTTAAAATTTTATACAAAAATATGTACGTTATTTTTGCGTAAATTACCAACATAAAAATAACGATTAAACTTCGACTAACAGACAAGTTATAATTTTAGAAGTACATTTATATGGGCGTCAAGGTGACCACAGAACCTATACAACTTAATACACGCAATACATAAACTTATTAAGCTAGACTTGTAATTACAATACCTATCAGAAACTAACAAATAACTATCAAAATTGCAGACAAAAAAAAAACTAATAACACTATCATTAAATAAAAAAATTCTAAATTAAATTCTTACCCAACCCCAAAGAACCTTTTAAAACTAACATTTCAAAAGCGAACTAAATTCAGTTTAAAGCAACATTACTGTATGTGATATTTTGACAGAGTTCTAAATGTATCATACCTAAACGCACATATTAAAGGGCAACCCTATAATAAAAGATGCATACCAAGATAAGATAGAATATGTACAAATGAGTCATTAAAATAAAACGAAATTGCTTAGTTTGTATTTAGATATAGCAACAATATTAATGTTGATTATGTTACAATTTTACGACTCTTATACAGCTATAGTTTCTATGTTAGTTTGTAGTTTATATCTAGTATTTTTACTGTATAAAAAAAAAAATATAAAAAGATTTTTATAAATTATTTATTTATAAAACGTAAAAACAAAATTAACTAAACTAAATCTTAATTAATAAAAAATATCACTGTATGAAGCGCCACTTGGGTATGGCAAATAATGGCAATGCCATTATTTGCCATACCCATTTTTTTATTTTAAATAGCTATAGAATTTGAGATCGATATATTTCAAGAACGCTTTTTTTCTGAGGCCTTGGATAAGTCCGCGAGCTTGGATAAGTCGGTTCCCAAGTTTTAACCCCAAATCCTACAAAATTATGATTTAGTATTAATTCCCTGTACTTCAGCCGCTTACGTGACTCAGCCATGCAAGCGGCTGAACCAGTGATTGTCGATGTGGCCAAAATGTATGATAGCGCATTGATATCCACACAGGTGGCGTCCCATATCAGTAATTAAGTTTAGCAATAAATTGAAGAAGTGAACTTGTTTTGACTTAAAATATAGACAAAGTCAATAAAATTATATGGTGTCGATCAATACATTGTCGCTCCGGCTATCTTTACTTCTACATTAATATCTTCACTGCTTTATGGTCAAATCAATTGTCTTCTAATAACCGCACCCTGAAAGAAGACCTCGACAAGAAATTTATGACGGCTCCTGAAAACCTGTGACTGACTAAAGCCGAAGCATAACTAAGTCACTTGATGGTATTTGCATCTTTATGCCCAGAAACAATTACGCTGGTAGCAGTATCCCTAGTAATGATTCTCAGTGTGTACCCACAGGTTTTTCTAAATAAGCAGATTTATTTACAAATATAGTATACAATAATATGAATCATAAGACAAAAGATACGTATTAGGTAAAATATATTTATAAATTGAAGCTATAAAATTTATTGCCAAATATTTCGCCTCTCTTTGGCAATATGTATAGCTTTTTCGTGTAAAAAAAAACTAATATTTTTATATTTTTATTGTATTGATTTTAAACCTTTTAATTAAGATTACTTTTTAGAGTTTCTAACTATTAAAAAAGCACCCTTGTGCATCTAAACAATGAATTTTGTGTATGTAGTTGCCGTATGCTGTCTACGTACGTTATAGGTATCTTCCTATCTAATATTTTGTTTGCCTGCAGATTTCCCCGACAAAGTAAAATCGCAATAACTTTGAAACCATTGGAACGATTTGAAAATTCTTTTAAACCTGAAAGCGTTTGTATGAAAACCTCCCTGTGTATATTGTTTATACAGACGACGTATTGCGAAGTATTTTCGAATATATCTTTATAAAGAATTTCATTTGAAATGTATAAAACATAGTAAGAACATCGATGAAATTTTTTATACTTTTAGTATTGGCTTTTCTAAAAACAATATATACAGTATTTTAATTATAATACATTATGAATGTTTGTATAGAAAACAGTGTATTAATCTATTAATACACTAGCTTATGTTGGCATTTGTTCAAAAAACATTTATCCTCCCTTTTCGTCTTTTGGCATTCGAATAAAAAAAAATGTCATAGTACTACTGTCCAAATTTCAAATTCTAGCTACAGTAGTTTCAGATGGCCGATCACGAGTCAGTAAGTCAGTCAATTAGTCAGGACATACCTTTATATCTATATATAACGTCGGTTAAACAGATAAGTAGCATTATTCAAAAAGAACAAAGCTTACAATATGAGCATTTAAAATTTTAGTTCTAGTACCGAGTAGTATTTAGTATTGAGTACCGAAATGACACTTGCGACATGAGCTTAAAGTAATCATTTTATAAAGTGTCTTTTATCCATATACAATTCCATTAATAATGCTCCGTTCTACCTAATAATCTTTTTTATTTTGGAAAATGTCACTTTTCCATTTAACCGACGATATATATATATACAAATCATATATTACAAAACCTACCTAGGTATATAGGTTTGGATATAACATAAATATAATCAATGCTCTCTGAGTTAAATGGGAGTTACGTGGACCGACACTTAAGTTATAAATTCATGGTCGTTAACTAATATAGAGTGTCGATTATCTAAGATATATTAGACACTACCTAGCTTTTACTCGCAGCTTCGCTCGCGTTTATATCACGGTAATCCCAAACGAACGTTTTACCTGAATAAAAAAAGTGCATACTATGTGAGGCCATAATCTAAATCGGTTCAGTGTGGAAAGGTAACAGACAAACAGTCAGACTGACAGATAGAGGTATTTTCGCATTTATAATATTAGTATGGGATATGTCATAGCGACAGGGATATGTCTTAAAGAGTCTCTTAGGAAAAGTTTTAAAATAAACCAGATACAAAACAGTAGTCTACAGTGCAAAGCTAGGTTAGACAAAAAACTGCATTTTTTTTTTTTAATTTAGGTTTATTATTTGAGTTTTTTTTTCTCTTAAATTTTATGTTATCACATTGGCTACATATTTAATTGGGTTATTACTACATATTAAGTTTATAATCTCAGCAACCATTTTAGATAGAAATTTGCAATACCTTAGAAACTTAGTCTGCGTAAAAATTACGTAATTTAGCTCTCTCGTTCTTAATATCCAAATGCGAATACATTGATGTGCGTTTCGGACATTTCCCTTGTCGCTTGGACATTTTACCGCCACCATAGACTAGTGGTTGCGTCTTATGCGTTGTATCCGGAGGTCGTGGGTTCGATTCCCACCCATGGCAACAAAATATTAGTACGCTTTTTCTGTACAGTTTGTCATGGTCTGGGTGTTTATAAAATATAATATGTATTATATCGTTGCCTGGTACACATAGTACAAGCCTAGAGCTTAGTTTATGACCAGAGCAATATGTGTAAATTGTCCTACATATTATTATTATTATTATTTCATGAGATGTACGTACGTACGCTTTGGTAAGTGTTACTAATTTTGAAATAATTACCGGGTGAGTCAAAATGACGCTTGATTATCTCATAAGTGACTTTTATTTTTTTATTCTAAATGAATATTTATGTTGTTTTTTTATTTGACAATACTTTTTTCCTATATATGTTGTTGTTATATATTGTAGATATTCTGACTCAAAAACCATTGTAACGGGGAGTCAAAATTTGGAGGAAGGGCGTATCTAGGCCACTCTTTTAGTGAGTGAAAATAAGAGGCACTGGTGGTGGACTAGAAAACCACGAGAGTGAAGATGGCGTGAAGAGCGACATAGAAGAAGCATTTATAGATGAGGAGCTTTTACAGATTGAACCGTCCCGCAGAAACGATGTCTTCGTCAGCTTTTCATCGAATTATTAATATATAAGAATAATTAACTTTGCCGCAGATGACTAATAGGCGTAAAAATATGCATCGTTAGTCCACTTCAAAGGCAAGGTCAAGGCCAAGTCTCAGCACTGAATATAGTTAGGTCTCAAATGGGTCTGAAACTCATATGCCATAAACTGGATATTTTTTGTCACGGTGATAAAAAGAAATATATTGTGTTCTATGATGAAAATAATGAAACACGTATTTTTTCCTTTTAGTGTCGTGTCGTATATAGACGTTTGTTCATATAATAATTTATTCTTTTTTTTTTGAAGAAAAAAATACACATACCTTTTTTATTTTAAAAATGGGTTCTAAAAGTGATAGTGGAGTCATCAAAAAAATATTATCATAGTTAAAAAAGACACCCATTATAATCCTAGTTTGGGCTTTTTTCTGATGAAGCTATATTTGCGGGATCATATCTCTAATATGTTAACAAAAGATGTCCCTAATTCAATAAACAATGCTGGACAGTCAGTAAAACATACTTACTGTACATATTACCCCTCTAAAGGAAGGCAAAAGCATAGTGCAATAAATGCAAAAAAGTTATTCGTCGAGAGTTATAGTTATTGATATGTGCCAAAGCTCCTTGTAACTATATTTTTATATAACTAATAATCCTATAATATATTATACCTAATATATTTTAATTATTTAGTACATAGGTCAAAATGGGTGATTATTAGTAAAAAATAAGTAATTTGTTATAAAAGAAAAAATATTCCTAAGTTTTGTTGATTATCGAAAAAGTTAAGTTTTTATATTATAAGAAATTAATTATATATATAAATAGGTAGGTATATACATAAATTGTGGTATTTATTATTAAATATGTGTTTAAAAGTATAATACCGATTCGTATATATCGTTATTCAAAAAATATATAATATATAAAATTACAGCTAATTAAAACTCCATAAAATTTTACGTTTATAAAAATATGATTATCTTCCTAGGGTTAAAGCAACACTAAATAACTTTTTTTAAACTTATTAAAGCCGCGACAAAAGCTTGTATAAAATAAACACTAAAATATTTACTTGTCAATAAAAGCTAACAAGAAAACAATATTTAACGCTAAGTAAAAGTCGAGGCATTTACTGAAAAGCGCAAACAGATTATTAATGTCGAGTTTCTCAGTAATTTTATAAGCGACGCTGTTTACCTTATTGTAAAAAGAAGAAAAACGGATTTGTGGCGTTTCTTCAGCAATCGAGTAATTGAATTATATCATCGATTTTCCATTAAAATGTTTTATGGAATGAAATGTTAAAAAGTCGGTCGAGGGGTGGCTCTCTCCGCGTTCTTTCATTACGCGAACGTTTAACATTTATGTTGATTAATTGAGTCCAATGCCGGGTTTAACAAAGAATTTTTACAATGTTGGTTCGCCTTGTCTTTTTGTTGGAACATAAAAAACTTCTGTTTTTACTAAAATAACAACACGATATACTTTTTTTTTGTTATTTTTATTTTGATGCCACGCCATATGATTTATTTATATCTTCCTAAATAATAGTAAGCAGACCTACAAAATCCATGATGGGGGTTGATTAATACATTGTTTTGATAATATCTACTATGTCGGAAAATTTATGCGGTTACGAAATAGCTAATTAGGAGTTAGTTTGTTTTAATATCCACGCTGCTTTATCAAATGAACTGTCCGTTTCGTAACCTTACCCTGAATGGAGACCACCATCTCAACAATAAATGGATGCAGTCCTGAAAACCTGAGAACTCACAGACTAATACCGAAACATGACTAGGTCACTTGATGGTTTTTGCATCTGCTTGACCGACTGATTCATGACCACCGCATTAATCAGTCGGTCCGTAGTTATAGAGACGTTCCTCCTACCTAAACTTCTCCCTATTCCAACTTTTTCCATGGAACCATGTGTCGTAAAAGAAAAAAAAAGTGGCTTCCCCATACATATTGGTCATTTTAACATTACTAGTTTGTATTGAGAAGGCAGAGACATGGCTTCATGGGAAATGAACCTCATAGCCCAAAGTATAACCTTTCAAAGTCACCATGTATATATTACTATTCTAAATGTAAACCTTTTTTTTATTGTTTCAGGTGAAAAAATAAAACCATCCCCTATTCGAAAGATTAAATGAACTCTCACACAAGGGATCCGTTTCTATAATCCCATACGGAACTAATAAGATTAAATGGACAAGAACCCAGCAGAATGATACCCTAGGAACAGAATAAAAGGAAGAGATCGAATGATACCCTAGGAACAGAATAAAAGGAAGGTATTGAAAAGAAAATCTAAAAGAAGACATACGAATTACATGGATGAGAAATGAAAAATTCAACAAAAGAAATAAAATCGCGGTTACGAAAAAAAGCCATGTTGGATTCACGATAAAACAATGAGTATATTAAAATAGACTCGTAATGCAAATACGTCTTATTCGCCGCTCATTTTGTAACTGCATGATTTAACCTGCATAGTGAGAGCGATCAATTCAGTTAAACAACAACTTATTGATCGACCCCAATCATGGACTTTATAGGCTTACTTACCATCAGATAGATACAAAGACATTGCCGTGCTGCAATACAAAAAAAAAATGTTTGAAAAGTAATAAATTTGCTAAGCTAGAAATTTAATGCAGGTTATTTTTGTCAATAAATTTAGTACTAGTATGTACTCATAGAATGTTATTGATGCCTGTCTGGGCTTTAGAAGAGAAAAGGACTTAGTGTCGAGAACCTCCCCTCCCTCCCTTTCCAATTAACTACGTGTCAAAAGCCGTAACGACAGGTGACGAGTTTTTGTAAACATGAACGTAAATTGTGGTGTACCAAAAGAAATTGTTGTGAACTTAATTGTTTTTTTATAAAAAAAAACGAATTTTCAGATTACTTGTTAATAAAAATATATATTTATGGAAATGACTGGCTTAGTTAGACGTAGCATGCGTTCGGTTGGTATTATTTTCATATCGCGCGTTTAGTTTCTATATAATTTAATGAAAAATAACCTATGTACCTACTTTTGGAGATGAATTGCAACCTAACCAAACGCATTCTAAGACCTTATTGTTAACAACTTTTTTTTACTTATCATAAATATCTGTAAAGATTTATATGAAAAAATATACGTGGTGGCCGAGTTGGTTAGACCTTGGACTTAAAAACACTTTGGTCCCTGGTTCGAATCCCAGTATGTACCAATGAGTTTTTAATTAAAAAAATATGTACATTTGTTTGACAATACCACTATAGTGCCTCGGAGAGCACGTTAAGCTGTCGGTCCCGGTTTACTATACCAACTTGTGAAACTGTTTATAGATGGGTTATTGAGTCTATACAAAACATCGCGACGAGCTAGCCACTTGTTCGGTGTAGACTCATACCATCGGCTTCGACGAGGTGGGATTAAAAACCCCTCCGCTGGGTACCCTGGGGCCGTCTAGGCGGTCTCGGGCGCCGTAAGGCACCCGTGATGATATATATATATATTTACATGAAAGAAATAATTTCTAATACCATTATTAATATTTTTTCGCTTTATGTAGTCATAAGCCGACATGTCTCACTTGTCCAATTTCTTCTTTATGACTATACTAGCGGACCCGCGCAAATTCGCCTGCGCACGCAACTCAAAAGAAATAAATTATCCCCGTTTTCCCAATTTTTTTCATTGATACTCCGCTTCTATTGGTCGTAGCGTGATGTTATATATCCTATAGCCTTCCTAGATAAATGGGCTATCCAACATTAATATATGCCATTTTTTTTTCATTTGCGACACATGGTTCTATGGGAAAAGTTGTTTGATTTGATCAGTAGAGCCTCATATTAGACCATTGTACAACCTTTTAAATTTTCCCTGCATATCTAATATTGGTGGAAAGTTGACGTGACGTAACTCGAATCACATTCTTTGTTGGCTTATTTTAATTAATAATGTTAAGCTATTGGTCCCGCATTCACTAATATATTTTGAGAATCGTCTATTACATTCAAATAATGAAAAGTAAAACATTGAAATGGAAAATCTGTTAAACTATTCTAAGTTTTCATAACAAAGCCTGAAATATAATAAAACCAGGTAACCTATATCTAAAATAAACTGACCTTTCAGATTTAAACGAAGTTACTAAGACGGGAAAAGACTATATGCATTCTATTTTGAAATAGCTGAAACTGATTTCATTTCGATTTACTTTGTGAATATTTGATTGCAGTTTTAAACTTGGTATTGAAGAAATTTTCCCCAAATAGTCAGTATGCAATAAAGTTTTAGGGATATTCAAGGTATGCTTTTCTTAGACCTATCTTGAAAACTAGCATGCATTTTTAAATAGTTTTCAAGGCTTGAATTTAAAGTAGATCTCTTACCTTCATATTAACATAGGAATTAATCTCTTAACTCTTCTTTTCGTTAAGTTAAATAAAGATCATTGATTTTATTATTTTATTATCTTGTACGTGGTATTATAAACAAAAAAAACTAATATATTGCTATTTCTAGCTCTGGCATGGTTGAGTAACATACGTTAATAATACAAACTTTAGCATTTATGAATAAGATATTTTCTTATTTAATAATGTAGCCTATATTTTAAGTTCTTGTAATACTTTGGTGAAAACAGCATTCAATTCCATGCAGTAGTTTTTGCGTGATGCAAATGACAAACACACAAATAGAGAGATTATTTATATCTTTAATGTTCTGTCTGTTACATTTTTATTATATGTAAATCTATTGCTTAAGATCCCTGGAGTCGACTTGACGCCCATACAAACGTACTTCCAATATTACAACTTGGCTGTTGGTTGAAGTTCAATTATTTTATTTATGTTTAAAAAGTTTAAAAAATAATAACCCAGAAGGATTAATAAACACAATGACCGACAAAAATATTATTTTAATTCTGCGACAAACATTAATCGAGTATTATTGGAAGTGCGAAAGCTAATTTTGTATGGAGAATGCGGAGTTCGTGATTGGGACTTCAGAAACCTTAAACAAATTTTATTATTTTTTATTATATTTTCAAACTTAAACAAAAAACTATCAAAGTTGAAACTAAAATAAACTCTCAATCCAAATTGTACACTTTCAAAACCTTATTAACAGAAAATCTATTCAACTGAAGATAAACTGAAACGCCTGAAAGGTTCCTGTTCACTTGGAATGTCTAATGTGTTAGACAATCTATGCAATCAGGAGCTGTCAATTGACGTGACACTGGCTTTGGTCACTCAGTCAGTGAATTGAGCGACACGGAAGTTGTCTTGCGGCAAGTTTTGACTGTGGTCGCATTGCACACTGCGACACAATAAGCCTGGAACGAAGCCATAGATGAAGCCAACTATTATGCTCTGGGAGAACCTCATATGTGGCCTATTATTATTACTATCTATTTTAGAAGATAGAGCCTTATTTGAATATTAAATGAGTTTTTTTATTTTTATTTATTGGAGCACAGCATGTGACTTTGTATTCTGGTGGTGAGCAGACACACACTACATCAATAATTATTCTTTAACAAAATTGATCGCTCCCACTATGCCGGCTAAATTATGCGATTACGTAATGGGTGACGACAAATTGCATTACGTGTGTATTCTAAATATACTCGCTGGCTTATCATCAATTCAACCCATTTCGTAACCGCACCCGGAAAGGAGACTACCACCCCGACAAGAAATCGATGCAGTAATCTCCTGAAAACCGGTGATCCCACAGACTAAAACCGAAACATGACTAGGTTACTTGACGGTTTTTGCATCTGTATGGGCGTGGTAACGAGACCGGTCGGTCGGCCTAACGAAGTTATAGAGACCTTCCTCCCACCTAAAAAAAATGAACATGTCTTATAATATATCAGTTTATACGAGTATTATAAAACCATGTGTAGTGTCTGATTATACTTTATCTATACTATATTTAATAGGGGTTAGAGGGGAATGGCAATCTATGTACGTTTTTTTTTCAAATAAAATGTAGCCAGGTTAACGAAATCTAGTAATAGTATAAATCCAAAATGTACGATATATGTAGAACAATATACATAGTGAAATTACTAGAAACTGTTTTAAAACTATATGTGGTGCAAGAGGAATTCCAGCAAAGTCTTTGCGTCGTCTATTGAAGGATCTTGGCCTTCCGAGATCAGTTGTCGGAACTTTTATGGGACGTGTTTTTAAGATGGCGCTAGATCATATAGTACTTGGTTGAGTAGAGAGGGTAGTGAATACAGTGCAGGTGAGAGTCCAAAAGGCCTTTAAACGTACTTCGTGGTCTCAAGTCCGGGAACGCTGCAGTTCATTCCCCTGCCTTGCGTGCACCCGCACGGTGAAGCCATGGATAGCTAAGAACATTGTCTCTCATGGCATGGCATAGACTAACTTTTTTCTACTAAAATACATTAACAAGGCTAAACAAATGCAGAAAACTCCATTAAGGTTCTAAAATAAACAAGATATCCAACTAACTAATATACATATGATAGGTTCATTGGTAAAATATATAAAATTATTGAACTGAAAATTTTATATTTAATGGTATCCTCTTTTTTAAAAGGACCATTATCAACAATCGGTCGCATAGTTATATTAATTGTAATTTTCTTATAATAAATTGCACGCAAATTTAATTATACATACTATAAAAAAAATGTTGAAATTATAAAAAGCTGATTATCTAATTGGAAATCTAATTTACAATTAATTAATTATTTAACTTGAGGCATATCAAAATATACGGACTGAATAGATTTAATATCTCTGCAATCGATTCAAAGAATATGGCTAATTTTAGAATTCATTTAATCGATTTTGAGTTTCATTAGGGTTATTTTCCTTGCTGTCAAGTTTAATATTATATCGTCCATTGCAAGAAATGCTTATCAGACATTGAATTTAATGACGTAAAATTGTCATTTTATGGCCTATATTTATGTACGGTATATGTATTAGGGGTAATTAAAATATATGTTATATTTCTTAGAAAATCCACCGCATCTATGTATATCGTTAAGTAAGCAATGATTGCCAAATCTGAAAAAAACAATTCGACAATCCGCAAACTTAAAAAAAAAAGTTGTTCTTTGGGTGTTCCGGCAGAGGATTACCGTCGATAGTTCTTCCGCGTTTCGCACACCGTACACTCATAAAATAAGAAGGCTCATTCTTTAGTATCTAGTAAGTCGTGAACTACTTAATCTTTCAAATACAAATATTTAATTTAATATTTCTTAATTTTCACTAATACGTTACTACAAACCGTAAATAATAACTAGTGATCGAAAATTCGGTCGAAAATATAATTAAACTATTTAAAAAAAAAAAGTATCGCCATGCCTTTCTGTTTTTTTTAAACATTACTCGTATCATATAAAAAAATCCCGGGAATTTTGGATTTTTCGGTATAATTGCACTCGAAGTTCCGGTCACAAACAATAACGGAAAACACAAGACAATTTTTATTTTATTTTATAATAACAGCTACATATTATTATAACTTTACCAGATACGACCAGTGGGTCCTGCCTATCTCTTAATGAACGAATGGCTTTATTTTACTAAATAAATGGTATCAACTGGGTTATACCAAATGTATTTTTTTTAACATTTGTTTTATTTGAACAAATCAACCACGAATGGGGTAGATTAATTCAGCATTATCGCTCCCATTTTGCCGGCTAGTGATGCGTTTACGAAATGAGCGGCGTCAAGGGTGAATTTGCATTACGCTAGCTGCTTTATAGTAAAAACAAAACTGATTGTTGAGACGATATAAATAATGATAAAATATATAAAACTAGCTGACCAGCGGCCATATTCTGTTTCTTTTATATGTAACGTTAGATTGTCAAAATAACTATATCCTTTATATACAATGGTCACCTCACGGAATGGTAAAAACGGCCAAAGCAATGCACCTGTAACACAAGGCTATAAGGGCTTTCCTTTTTTACTTATTTTTGTTATAGGGTTAAATTTTTTTACATGTTTTCGTTATAAGAAACAGAATGTGGGGGCTTGTGAACTTCGTATCACCTACAAAGATGATGGCTTTATGGTTGTATGGTAGAAAGGTTAAGGAAAAGCCTTTCCACGCTGGCGGAAGAATAGAAAAAAAAGTGACACATGAGATATCAAAATAAACAATCACAATCAAAAGTGTATAATGCAAATTTATATATTAATATTTTACATATAAAATTACTTGATTTTAATTTTTAGGTCTTCTTTAGGATCTTCCCTATATTTTTTTCTTTCCCGTATTACAAAGCGAAAAAATAAAATAAAAATAATAAAATCGACCAAGAAGGTTTTGAGTTTTAGTGAGACTTACGAACATCGTTTTATTCATATATAGTTAATAAATTAACAGTTAACCCCCAACATTTTATAGGTGCCACATGTGATCTTATAGAGATTTAGATAAAGGTCCATAGTGGACTACAAATGTTACTGGGGCTTAGATTAAATCGGACGGTCTACGGTGTGCCCTACCACAGGATAGTCACCAATAGGATCTAACTCAACAAACTAGATCTAACATTTTTTTTATTTAAGTCTGAGGTGGTTAGGTGGGTGGTATAACTGACCAATACAGATACATAAACTGTCAAGTGACCCAGTCATGTTTCTGTTTTAGTCTGTGGGTTCACCGATCTTAAGGAGACTATTGCATCGATTTCTTATCGAGGTGGTTGTCTCCTTTTAAGCTACAGGTACGAAATGAGCAGTTGATTTGAGGACAAATCAGCGAGGTTATTAAAGGTGTTTGTCGTCACCCATTTCGTAACCGCGCCGTTTAGTCGGCATAGTGGGTGCGATCAATATTGTTAAACAACAATGTATTAATCGACCTCATTCCTAGACTAGGTAGGTCTACTTACCATCAGGTAGATACAAGGTCACATGCCGTGCTCCAATAAAAGAAAAGCGAACTAACCCGGTGTCCAAGTTGCTTAGACTTACGAATAAAAACACTACAGATTTTAGGTGAAAAAAGATGTAAATTTGTTTGATAACATCCCTTACATACATCGGAGAGCACGTCAAGTTGTCGGTCCCAGTTTCACTATACCAACTTGTGACTGTTTATGTATGAGTTATTGTGTCTAACTGAATACCGCGATAAGCTGACCACTTGTTCAGTGTACCATCGATTAAGACAAAGTGGCAATTGAAACTCCACTGTACACTGACACCGTCTAGCGGACTCAAGCGAAGTAGGTCAATAAAAAAATATATAAATATCATTACGAGTGTCTTTCGGCGTCCAAGAGGGGTTTTGATCCCGCGTATTGTCGTATGCGATGGTGTGAACAAGTGGCTAGCTCATCGCGATGTTCGGGCAGCTTGACGAGCTCTCTAAAGCATTATAATAGTGTAGGCAACCATCCATTCCTTGCGCACACGTTAATCATGGGAGAAATGATGTTGTACTCAAAGTTGATTAATGTAAGTAATGCTTTTAACACTATGGACAGGGCCACTATGTTGGCACAAGTAAAATCCAAAATGCCTCAACTTTATAATTTTATCTGGTAATGTATGTATACCTTCAAAATTAATATATAATGACAGTCTTATAACAGCCATTTTTAGTTTTCGTTTGGGAAATCATCCGATTCAATGTATTGTAATTTGGACGATAGCACTCTAGTAGGTGGAAGCGAGTAGAGTTCTTGAAAACCTAAAAATAATTATAAATAAATTTGTTTCCAAAGGATTAAAAGTATTTATTTCGAAGTGTGAATTGTATATGCCAGCTAACCACATTGATAAAGGCAACATAATTTCTAATTTCAATTTATTAGCGGCTAATATAAAAATTTAAACGAAAACTCGCTTCAACTTCTAGGGGCGCCAGTGCTGGAGGAATCATATGCCGTAAAACGGGGGGAATAGGGATCGCGAGGTTATTAGGGACAAAAGACGGATAGTTTTCAATCGACTCGTATAATTCATACCGCAAGCACAGCAACGCTACCTCTTATTTTTTAAAAAAGTTGAATTATTTGTCTTTTTTGTCCTGGTAACATTACATATCCATGCTATACAAATAATAATAAAAAATAATTGTCAAAATCAACAGTTGGAAGGTCGTGAAAAGTTCGCGGTTTTGACTTTAGATTTTCAAAATAAATTCTACTTTTAGTGTGGTGGAGACGTTTACATTTTGTTCTTGGTTTTAACAATTTTATAGAAAACATAAAAAGTAAGTACAAATTCCAATGATATAACTGTAAAACACAACTATTGTAAATTACTTCGAATGCACCTTAATTTGAGGTGAAAAGATACCAGTGAGGGGTGAATAGGGACTACTAAAGGGGGGAATAGGGACACGTAAAGGGGGGAATAGGGATACGTAAAGGGGGGATTAGGGACGTGAACGAGGGAGCAGGGGTTTTTAGGACCAATTGTGGGGTGAATTGGGTTTTCTGAATAGGGTTGAGAAAAAATATCATAAATTAGTTTTAATGACTTTGAACAAAATTGTGTAGACTTTTGTAGGTCCTTTCTTGAGTTTTCTGTACTAGGGCTTTACCGGGAAGCCACATCGACAAACCGATCGACGCCGTCGATGGATAAAATCTCGATCGCCGAGAAACGTCAAATCACATAGGTACATTTTATTTTCGCTTTCGATCGATCGACGTGTCGATCGCTATTACATGTGGCTTTCCGGTAGGGCCCCTGTAATCTTTTTTTTCTGACTAGTTTTTTTAAAAGTTTGTTTGGGAAATATATCAAATTATATTTATAAAAGAATCAAGCGAGTTACTTTTATAGTTTTTACAAATGATTATTCTAATTTTGGCTTACTTTATTTTTAAAATTTACAATTGCTTCTATGTAAGAGGTTTTCTCAATGATGATTCATAATTTATATATTTTAATTACTTACAGAATGCCTCGTACCTATAAACCCAAGCCGGGAGCAAAACAATACAAAAAGTATGACGAGCTTGTATTAAAACAAGCTATCGAAGAACTCTGTCGCTGTCCTCCAATCAGAGTAATTGTTAAACCTTCTCTGATTGGAGGAGAGCGCGCTTATAACGAAAATCGTTATTTTGACAATCTAACGCTCACGGTATAAGAAACAGCGACAATATTCTGTTTTTTATAACGTTATTTTAACAATATAACGTTTGCTTTATAAGAAACATAATGTGGCCGCTGAACTTAATTTCCATATTTATTGTTTACATTACGTTTTGTCGTTAAGGACGATCGCCAACTCGTAAAAAAATAAGGTATGGGTGTAAATTGCTATAAAAAATCTGCTCGTTTAAACTAAATAAAAAATAAAATTATTAAAATAAAAAAAAGAACGTAGTATTTAATAAATCTGCCCCTGTTTTAGCCAAATTAATAGATTTAATTTCAAATTAATACAGCCTATTTAAAATATTACCGTATTAGCCGTATTAAGAATTTACCCATCCCTTATTTTTTATATATCTAATTTCTGAATACCTTGCTTGAGCAAACTGTGTTTTCTTCTTAGTGACAGCCCTTGTCAACGATCTGTTTCACCCCTGTGTTGTCCCCAATCCCCCCAGTGCGGGGTGAATAGGGATCTAGTAGTTTTTTGTTTTTTTCTCGAAATTTGGCAACATTAACGTTAAATAAAACTTTCTAAATTAAAAAAGAGGTTATGAGATAACTTTCTGCCATACAATAAGTTATCCTATGCCTAATGGAAGTAAGCTTAAATTTCAGTCAAAGTACGAATTTGTCCCTATTCCCCCCGTTTTACGGTGATCAATTCGTAAAAGATAAAACACACAGTTTTTAAACCTCTTATAAAAATTGCTCAACCAGATTCTTTTAATGTTTAACATAATTGTTGAGGATAAAACGTGGACTCAGGCTTCTCTACCAAAAAATTTTGGCGCCTGGGCAAAATTTCCAGTGTCGCTTTACCTGCTTTTCTTTCCTCAGTTTATAGGTGTTTGGTTTGTCCTAACACAGATCTACCATCAAACTCTTCCTCTCAAAGGCTTTGGGACGAGCTACTGTGCAGCCATATTCGGAAATGGTTATTAGTTATATCTACTGATGCTGCAAAGTTAGCTTGTCTCCACGCCGCGAAAACATGAGAATCTGGTCAGTGGTTAATGACCTTACAATCATCAATTCTTGGTACACACTTCGACAACACCAGCTTTAGATTAGCCACCAGCCTCCGACTTGGTGCTAACACTAATGCCTCTCATCGCTGCAGTTGTGGGGACTACGTCAATGAACTCGGCCATCATCTATTTAGTGTGGGTAGAGTACCTCGACATGCCACCTTAAATTATATTATCCGTCGGGCGTTTGTCGCCGCCGGAGTACTGGCAGTTTTGGAACCTAAATTTTGTCACGCGACGACTGCCACCACCCAGATGGAATGACGATATCACCATGGAAGTTGAGAAGACCTCTCGTATTAGATGCTACCTGCGTCTACACACTAGCGCCTTCTCATTTTCCAAATACGTCAGTTAAGTTTGTTGCAGTGGCTTTTAAGGCAGAATACCTCAAACGGCATAAATATTTAAATCTAGGTAGAGATTGCATATTTAAGGCGTTAGGGGTAGAGACACTCGGACCGTGAGGACCGGGTGCTTATGGTATTTTAAAAGGAGCTCTCTAAAAGGCTTCTTGAAGTTACCCGCGATCAGATAATTTCCATTGTAATTCAAAGAGCGAATGCCACCAGCCTTAAGGGAACGTTTCCCTGCTCCGGCAGTAATGTACAATTTTTATTTTAATATTTCATTTTAAGTTTATTGTTATTTCAGTTACTTTTATATAAATGTATATTAATTTTCAACCCTATATTATCACCCAGAAGAGAAACAATATAAACAAGTGGAAAGTTCATCGCGTTGTTTGTATAGTAAATGGTTTTACAAGTTGCTATACTGAAACTAAGATCGAGCGATCTAAAGCTTAACGTGCTTTCCTAGACACTACCTATCCTAATATTTCTCTGACAAAAGATAATTACTTTCATCGATTTTTCAATCACCTGCTAACTCACTAGTTAGTTATCAGCCAGTTTAATTTTATGATTGTTTTAACAGTGGAATAAAGGTTTTGAGTTTTTTTCAGTCAGCTAGTTAACTGAGGATTGTTGTATCTAACTTCACATTAAACTTTGTCAGAGCGATAATGACTTACCAAAAATGCCACATGTTAGAAAGAGAGAGTTATATTTTATCAGTAGCGTATGACTGACATATGTTTTATGTTCAGAGGTATAATTTTTGTAAATTTTTATGTTCATATATATCTAATTATTAAAAAAGATTCCCACAGATGATATAGGGGAGAAGATTCCTTGAGGGTAGCCCGAAGACTGGACGGGTGTTTAAGTTATATTTTTCATAGTTAAGTTTATAGGATATTATTATGCAAAAGTGTATCAAATTACCAATTTTGTAGAATAAGCATTCATAGTGATCTTAAGTGTGAGAAGTTAAAAGAAATACACGCAAAATTATAACCATCACAAACCACAATAACCACTTGATAAGTTTTAACTGACGCTTGAACTACCAGATAAATTTATTCCACTGTTAATGTATTTATCTGTCTCTTTGACCCTATCCAACCATTGAAAAATCCAATTTCTTTTTAACTATAGAATAACTTCTATCAAACTGTTAAGTATTGAAAAATCGAAGTCGACTAGATGCCAATACAAACGTATTTCTATTATTATTTTTGTTATAAAAGTTATTTTTCTGATTCCGAAAAAATAAACCCCCAACACAGATACATTAATAAATACAATTACCGATAAAAATATTATTTTAATTCTGCGATAAACTGTAATAGAGTATTATAGGAAGTACGAAAGCTCATTTTGTATGGAGAACGCAGACTTCGCGATTACGAATTCAGTGTCCTTAATCCCATTAATTACGGGATTTAAAAGCTGGATCTTGGTTGCAGAACTAGATCCAATTATTCTAGGCTAATCGAATTCCCATGTCCGAAACTATGCAAGATGAAGGCAGATGCGTGAGCTCTCAGTATCACCTCGACGTATTGTGGACGTCCCTTATAGACAATTTAGAGGCTACTAAATTTGGTTCGATTTGGTTTCTATTTCTGCTAAATTAACTTGACTCATATTATAATCGCCTCCGTAGACTAGTGGTTGTGCCTTTGGCTTTGTATCCGGATTCGTGTGTTCGATTTCCACCCATAGAAAAAAAAATATTAGTATGTCAATACAGTTTGTCATGGTTTGGATGTTTATAAAATTTTCAAGTGACGGTGTTGGTAACAAAACTTCTCCGAAACGGTCTGCGGTCTGAGAATAGGTCGTAAACTATTTTTTATACGGGATAAGAGTGGCCCACCCATTTTTTTATTATTTTGGTTTATTATAATTTGGCATTAAAATATACATAAACCCTTAATTTTCACACTACCACCAATTACCATTTTTCAATAGCGATAATAATAATCTTAAACTCTCAGTGGTCGATAACTGATAAATAATAAATATCAATCGATCAAGTTTTTCTAAAATTATTTTTTTATTTAACAGATATATTTACTCATAGGGTAGACTTCTACTATTCACTGAAGAATTTTAATAACTTTGATTTTTTTCTAAATAAATTGATATTTAAACAAATATATATAATATCTTCTCTTCGTACTCTATGCGTTCCGAAACCAATGATCAAATTTGATTAAAAAACTAAAAAAATATGTCCACGTATGGAAGAGCAGAGTAAGACAGAATATTTTATTCGTTAGTACACTCGTGCAAACCCAGGACGGGCAGCTAGTATTATATATTATATACATAGTTGTTTTAGGAACATGTAATATTTTTTTCGAGAATACTACAAAAAAAAAATCTGACAGAAAACTAATTTTGAAACATAGCTCGATCATATTCATGATAGTATTTTTTTGGTATAAAATAAATTGAGGTTCAAGTATATCTATACCATGTACCAATATTTATTTACAATAAATATTTAAGGCATGGATATGATCGGTGAAGTTGGTCGCCTTGGTGGCTCTCTTGTATGGCAGATAATGATTGACAGGTCAATGGAATCAGCTAACCACCTAGTCTTACACTAGTTGGTTATGTAGTGTGTGTTCGGTTCGGTAGTAATTTTCATATTAAGATTTCCATTCCATCGTGTCTAAGTTCAATTAATATTTGTCGTTATTTTGTTAATGAATAGCTGCCTAACCAAACGCACTCTAAGACCTCATTGATAAACTTTTTTTTTTTTTTTTTGACTATTCATAAATATCTGTAAAGATTTACATGAAATAAATGATTTTGACTTTTGACTTTGAATATATAATAATGTACCTAGGTAGTTAACTAGAATTTTAATACGAAATATCCGTAATATTATTACGAATTATAATATTGATCCTTGAAGTGCAGTCACAACCAGAACGTACCTAATATTAAATAAGTAGGTAATTACGGTCTTTTATCTCATTTACCGTAATAATTTACTAAACAAGATATTTCCGTGTTGATAGTTGCATTGGCGACTGTACCAAGATAGATTAATTTAAGTAAGTGGTGGCTTCTATAGTTGGCAACATTGTTTTCGGAATGTATTAGGTGTTGCCAGGTTTTATTGCGATTTCCTAATTAGAATCTAACAATAAGTTCAGAGTACTGTATGTGACTTTTTATCTATAAATGAGGTCGATTAATTTTAACACTGTTTACTTTGTTGTTTTACAGCTTTGATCGCTTCCTCTATGTTAGCTAAATGATGCAGTTACGAAATGATCAAATCTATTTTATTGTCTAAATAACTGCCCATTTCGGAACTGTACCTATACCTAAAACTACTATAGTTAGGTATAGTTGTGAATTAATCAATGGCAATGAATCATGGATTGGCAATAATAACTTTCTAGGTATGCTTACTATCAGATAAATACAAGGTCACATGCCGTGCTCCATTAAAAAAGAGCAGTAGGTAATCATAGTGTTAACGAACATCTTAATAAAAATAAATTATTGAAATAAAAAAAGTTTACAAGCGATTTCCTATTTTCTAAAATATAAGTAACGTAAACCTAACTACAAAGTAAATATAAAATATTCTTAAAATCTTATAATTAAAAAAAAAACAACCCTTTAGATATATAAAATAAATAATATATATGTATATTACTAGCAAAAATATTTTCGTTTCGAGATTTGCTTATTCCCAAAGCAAAGCTAAAAATAAAACCAAGAACCCGATTGCAGTGCCACCTACCGGGTCCAATTATGAATCTAAACTTTTCTCGAATCCACATAAACACACACAAAAAAAACATCAAAATCGGTCCAACCGTTTAGGATGAGTTCAATGACACTGACAGAATAATTGTATACTGGGTGTTTTTTTTAATAGTAGAATTTTTATTTTGTATTCTATGATGAAAATAATGAAACACGTATATTTTTTCTTTTAGTTCATACAAAAATAATAAGATACAATTACTTTAAAGTACAAAAACAAAAAGATCTACAAATAACTAAAAAAAAAAAAAATGTTATAACTAAATTCTCGATTGACTAGGTACTTGTTTAATTTTATTTGCGTGATACGAAGACAATATGTAGGTATTTAATAATATTAATAATATGTAGAACAAATTACACATATTTCTCTGGTCATAAACTAAGCTCTAGGCTTGTACTATGTGTTCTAGAAACAACGATATTATACTATTATATATACAAAGCAATATGTGTAATTTGTCCTACGTATTATTAAATACCTGTATATTGTCTTTATATAATATTTACCATGACAAACTGTACAGAAAAAATGTACTAATTAATTTTTGCCATGGGTGGGAATCGAACCCACGACCTCCGGATACAACGCCGAAGGCGCAACCAATAGTCTACGGAGGATTTAAAAGTAATTTTAACCATATTATTATAGGCGTTCATAATATAATAATTTATTTTTCGGGCAAAAAAAAAATATAGTGATACTTATGGCATGAAAAAAAAAAACATCACCATAATATTAAAGATATATATATAAATTCAGAAAAAAAGCCCTGATTTGCAACGCTGAATTTGCGGTCAAGATGGAAACGCTCCTTTGTTATATTGAATTCTAGCTCTGTAAAGGTTTAATAGTATGACTCTTACCACCCTTATACACTGGCCTACTTTGTACCCTAACTGGAACCCTCATCGTTACGCACGGTGGTTTAAAGCGTGGTAATAGTCAAGTCTTCCGTCAAAGTATACCTAATATACAATATTACATGTTGTTCAAATATACAACTTGTTATACGTTTTGTTTTTATTTGTGGTAATACTTTGTATAAAATATTTTGTAGCCCTTATTTAGTTACTCGGTATGCCTGCTTACCCTTCCAGTAGTCGAGTAGAGTCCCTGCATCGATCATCAAAAAAGTTTTTGTTGATACAATAAAATAAGGCTGTATTCTGAAAATCTAGAACTACAAAACTAAAAATGTTTGTTAAAGAAATTTACTCGATACTCACAGACAACTATTATTATGCAAATAGTAACTCTTTAACTTGAAATGTATGAAGAGATTAATATAGTCTCCCATATATTATTTCAATAAAAAATGTATTTATATTTTCCAAAACATGAAAATTTTGTACTTTTTAACATCGCTGCAAGCGACAAAACTACAACAATTTATAGTGGTAAAAAAATAGATATCAATAGTTTATTATGTATTCTAAAAATGTATGGAGAGATTTTTGCAAGTTTAATAGAAAATTATTAATTAAATAATTACAAAAACTTGCCAGACAGAAATCTTCATACAAAATCCATGACAGGCCGTCATTGTGCGGGCGATCCCGTCTGTGAAAGGTGGCTCCGCGTCGCTTTTTTCTATTTCACTATCGGAACACTAAATATTCACTGTTGGGAATTTTATAAGACAAGTACATATTTATTTTGATTATATTCTATGTTTTTACACCTTTTAACACGATTAACTACAGATTCAGCTAAAATAAATATGCAATTTTCACCAACTGTCACTGTCAGTATAACCTTACAAAAAAAAAAGACAGACGGTCCTATGTAACTAAAACTACGCAACAGCTATTTATTTTGGTCGCTTTTATATTTTTAATAAAAAGTATCGTCGGGCGCACATTATTTTACAATTTTTAAACATATTTTACCTATTTATTTTAATTGTTATTTTTTTTAATAATTTTTTTTTATACTCGTATATATCCAAAGCAAAGCTCAATAGGGTTCCATCCATTATCCAAAACTTTATTTTTATAAATGGCAGAGTAGTTCAACAATTTTATTATCTACCTAACATTCAAATCATCATCATCATAATCATGCCAGCCTTTCGCGCGTCCACTGCTGGACATAGGTCTCCCCCAAGGATCGCCACAACGACCGGTTTTGCGCTACCTGTATCCATCGGCTTCCCGCGACCCTTTTCAGGTCGTCGGTCCATCTTGTGGGGGGCCTGCCTCTGCTGCGTCCTCCAGCACGCGGTTGCCACTCGAGAACCTTAATGCCCCAACGGCCGTCCGTTCTGCGAGCTATGTGGCCTGCCCACTGCCACTTAAGTTTGGCGATTCTGGAGGCTATGTCGGTTACTTTGGTCCTTTTGCGGATCTCATCGTTTTGAATACGATCCCGCAAGGAAACGCCAAACATTTAAATACTAACATAATAATGTGTTGTCTTATTTTATCATCATTAATATTATTACAAAATTAAAGTTTTTTTTATTAAGGCATGTGTGACTGTTTGTATCTAACTCATGAC
The DNA here is from genome assembly GCA_947458855.1 of Monopis laevigella. Lineage (NCBI taxonomy): Eukaryota > Metazoa > Arthropoda > Insecta > Lepidoptera > Tineidae > Monopis > Monopis laevigella. Next base: position 19,420,969 of record OX381576.1, read on the forward strand.
AAACATACAATATTTATGAATAGGGACCAATACGATGTAATTTCTATAGAATTAGACCGATTTACTATGGCCTATGGATTCATTTGGCCAATGATGCTGTTACCAAATGGGCGGCGATAAAAAAGAACAATACGAAATAATAATAAATAATTTCTAGCATAGAATAACTCGAACTGTGTTTTAGAAACTGGCGTGGGCAATTTCTAGAACATTGTTTGATTTATTTTACGCTAAGTATAAAACTAAAATACATATTGAAAATATTACGCTAAAAATAATTATTATCATTCCACATGATTGGTGGAATGCCAGGTCAATGCCATTTTTCATGTATTTATTGGTGGGTATTGTCATACTTAGTAGGTGGTCTCACACCTACTAAGTATGACAATGCTTCTGTTAGACCGAGAGCTCGTGTCCAATACAACTATAATAGTAACCAATATTTATTTTTTAAATAGTGACAGCTGCTTTTATAAAATAATATTGCATTTTTACAATATTTAAATAAAAAACATTTTCCAACGCTGAAAAGATTTTTTTATTTATTTTTTACAATTTTATACATTTACCTACCAGCGGCCACATTCTGTTTCTTATAACGCGAACGTCAGATTGTCAAAATAACAAATTCCGCTATTAGCGCGTTCTCCTCCAATCAGAGTAGGTTAACCTTTTCTGATTGGAGGAGATCGCATTAATAACAGAAATCGTTATTTTGACAATCTAACGCTCACGTTATAAGAAACAGAATATGGCCGCTGGTAGGTAAGTAATTAAAGTTTATAAGAATTATTGATAAAAGTGAATGTGTATGGGTGTAATATGTGTAGTGCACGTATGTGTGTATTGTATGTATGGTGCGTATGTGTAATGTATGAAGAGTATATTTTTGTAGGCTATGGTGTAACAGTAAGGTCAATTTTATGATAATATATTATGTTATGTCAAAAAACGATAGACTAATTATTGAGAATGGACATAGGTATAATATATAGGTGATCAAAACCGGTAAATCGAAGATATTTTGTAAAATGAAAGAACGTGATACTTAACGTGATACATAATTTAGTACGTGCAGATTTTAAATGTCAATTTTTGTTTCATATTTTCCTACGTATCTTTTTATATTTAAGCTTTATGAGTGTTAATTAGAGACAAGTTCAAAACAAACGGACAGATAATTGATATATATAATGTAGAGATTATGATTGCTTTGAATACCCTGAGTCTAGGTACCCTGAGGCCGTGTAGAAGTTATGTATATAAATTTAAATGTATGTGTATCTAAGTTATTTTACTATAAAAAAACTAATTTATTTAAAATAAAATATTTTACATAAAATTATTCCAATTAGGTAACTCCGGAATATTTTTAATGTAGATAGATGGGTAAGTAGATTAAAGTGACGCAGACCCCAATCCTTAGTAATATCAATTCATATGACAGCTATTTTTTAAATAAATACTTAGACTGGCTGAATTAGTCCAAAATAAGAAAAAAGTTTTGTTTAATATAAATTAGTTTATTACGGAGCGGAGTCTAGTAATAGTCACTCTTACCAATGCCTTATAATAAATTTAAACTGTTAAAATTAATATATATTAATAAAATGTATTGGTAATATCACACTTTGTACGCATGTCTGGAAATTATAGTAATACATCAATTTTATTGAAACATAAATCCTCGCATATAAAATTACATTTCTTGACTATTTCGACAATACATTACTTAAAATAAAATAGTAAGATTTCTAAAAGTAGATATCTAAAATAATAAACTGTATAGTGATACAGTTTATTATTTTAGATATCTACTTTTAGAAATATTACTATTTTATTATATGGAGTGCCATACAATGAAATTTCAACAGAGTGACTTTTGGGCTCAACTGTCCATAGTTAGAATAAATTGAAGAAACAATCTCAAACATTTTTGAGTGAAATCTGACAGAAGGTGATGACGTCACATATACGAATTCCCCCTTAAAGCCCGGTATTTATAAATACTTATTGAGTCCTTAAAGAACACTTTAGTTATAGTAGGTTTCTGCCTTTTTTTTAGCAACAAAAAGAATATAATAATATATAAAAGAAACAAACCATATTTAACCAAAGTGTTCTTCAAAGACTCTAATAAGTTTTTATGAATAAGCCATAAAATATTTGTTTAAATTTATTTTTTCACTCAATTAAAATTTTTCGACAAATTTACTTACCCTACTTATTCGTACCAAAAACTAATTTTAAAAACATGGCTTTATGTTATTCATTCAGGGCAAACTCTTTTATACATATGTACATGTTTCACGACATAACTTAAATCTAATTGTATCAACTACTACTAACAAAAACTTGTACTAAAAAAAATACTTCGCGTCTTCGGTTAGATACGTGCAACTGGGCCTATAAGTGAGGGGCCTGACGAGTACCCAACAATGTGGGGGTCGCTCATTTAGCTTATATTTGAACAATAAATAGGTTTCTGGACTCATCTTTAAGGGCGAAAATACACATTGCATTGCATAATGGCATGCGAAGAGCTTGTCGATGCACCTATACGTATATGAACAATTTTGTATAACTGTGTATAAAAGAGTTTATCCTAACTGACTGACTTAAAGGCCTTTTACACAACACGATTTCTAAGATAATGGCATGCGAAATGCTTATCTACGTATATCAACCATTTTGTATAACTGTGTATAAAAGAGTTTATCCTAACTGACTGACTTAAAGGCCTTTTACACAACACGATTTCTAAGATAATGGCATGCGAAATGCTTATCGATGCACCTATACGTATATCAACCATTTTGTATAACTGTGTATAAAAGAGTTTATCCTAACTGACTGACTTAAAGGCCTTTTACACAACACGATTTCTAAGATAATGGCATGCGAAATGCTTATCTACGTATATCAACCATTTTGTATAACTGTGTATAAAAGAGTTTGTCTTGACTGACTGGCTTAAAGTCGTTATACTCTACACGATTTCTAAGACAATGGCATACGAAGAGCTTGTCGATGCTCCTATACATATACGAAGAATTTAGTATACCTGTGTATAAAAGAGTGAAATAAATGATTGATTTAAAGGCCTTTTACACCACACGATTTCTAAGATCTTATCTCTCGAGAAAATACCCTGACTCCTAATTTGAGAACCATTAATTACACTCGCTATAAATCGCTTCTTGCTTAGCTAAGACGAGTTATCTATTTATATATTTACGCAATTTTGTAAACATCTCTATAAAAGAGCTGACTTTAAAGCCTATTACACTACACGATTTCTAAGATCTTATCTCTCGAGTACCCTGTCTCCTAGTTTTATATCCTTTCGCTATAACACTCGCTATAAATCGCTTCGTTCTTGCCTAAGCCGAGGTACCTATTTATATGTATATTTTTGTAAACCTCTCTATAAAGAAGTTGGTCCTGACTGACTTAAAGTCGTTATACTCTACACGATTTCTAAGACAATGGCATACGAAGAGCTTGTCGATGCTCCTATACATATACGAAGAATTTAGTATACCTGTGTATAAAAGAGTGAAATAAATGATTGATTTAAAGGCCTTTTACACCACACGATTTCTAAGATCTTATCTCTCGAGAAAATACCCTGACTCCTAATTTGAGAACCATTAATTACACTCGCTATAAATCGCTTCTTGCTTAGCTAAGACGAGTTATCTATTTATATATTTACGCAATTTTGTAAACATCTCTATAAAAGAGCTGACTTTAAAGCCTATTACACTACACGATTTCTAAGATCTTATCTCTCGAGTACCCTGTCTCCTAGTTTTATATCCTTTCGCTATAACACTCGCTATAAATCGCTTCGTTCTTGCCTAAGCCGAGGTACCTATTTATATGTATATTTTTGTAAACCTCTCTATAAAGAAGTTGGTCCTGACTGACTTAAAGGCCCCTTTACACTACAGGGTGCCGCTAATTACATTATTCTAAAAATACCTGGAAGGCTTCTCAGTCTAAGCGCAAACATGGAGACCATGAGAACGAAAAGATGCCGAAAGCGATATTGCACGCAAATTTCGCGACATTGAACGTGTATCCTAAATACCCCCTGGTAAGCCTTAAAATAATATATCGTAAGCTGATATAAGTGACCAATCGCATTAATAAAGATTGATGGATCCTTCGTTATCTTTAAATGTTTGATTACGAATTGTGAAGTTAATCCCCCTGAGACACCCCGGAGAAAAAGGTACCAGCAAGGAAAACACTCTGGTGCTCCACACATACCATCAGAGGGGTATGTTCACTTACATAAGCGGCACCCTATCTCCCAGTTCTCTTATATTTAAGAAAACTAGGAGAACCGAGCGAGTACTCGAGAGCTATGACCCAAGAAATCGTATAGTCTAATAGGCTCTTTACTCTTCATTGCTCAGTTGAAACTACCTAAGTTAGAAATATATAATTTGGACGGTCCTATCTAGCTAACTATGTTGTATGTGAAGGTGGGATGGTAATGTTAGTTTTTTTTTAATGGAGTACCTACGGCATGACTTTGTATCTACCTGATGTTAAGCATACCTAAAAATTCCATGAATGGTGTCGATCAATACATAGTTGTTTAACAATATTGATGGCTCCCACTAAGCCGGCTAAATGATGCAGTTACGAAATAGGCGGCGACATGGACGTATTTGCATTACGAGTCTATTTTAATACCATTGCTGCAATTCAATCGCCCGTTTCGTAATCGTACTGCAGTAGTCTCCTGAAAACCGGTGAAACCACAGACTAAAATCAAAAAAATAATTAGGTCACTTCACGGTTTATGGGCGGTCGGTCGGCCTAGCAATTAGCAATTTTACACTAATACACACATTTATAAGTCGCCCGTACCTCAAAATTCAATAATAAAAAACTAACTTCGAAACCGTCTCGGGGAAGTTTACGCACTGTCGTTTTTTTATATTTTATGATATTACAATATGTTACTACGGATTGTCTTATTTTACCATCAAATCAACCCTATGTTTCATAATCGCACTCTGGCAGGAGACCCACCTAATCAAGAAATAATTGAAATACAAACAGACTAGAATATCATCAACACTCTGCAGTGAAATAGAGTAATATATCTGATAATCTTGAATGTTAAATATAGAAGACTAGGATCAACACTAAACTGCGAAAGACTGGTAAGTGATATTACAGTAGTACAACACCTAGATCTGCATTAGATATACTTGTACATACATATTTTATAATTTTATCGACGTGCCAGCCGAATCTGTTTTATTATATAGATACATTGATAGCTCCCACTATGCCAGCTAATTTATACGGTTACAAAATAAGCCGCGACAAAGACAAATTTTCTGATTCTTGCTTTTTTATCGTTAATGCAACTTCCCGTTTCAAAACTGCACTCTGAAAGGAGACTAGCCTCTCGACAATGAATCGACGAAAAGGAATCAAACCCATAAACTAAAACTGAAACATAACTTATTAGGTCACTTAGAAAAGCAATAGAGACCTTCCTCTTATCTAAAAAAACTCAATAACGGAATAGATACAAATCCATGTTATTAATATGTATATAAGTAATTTTTATTTTATGTACATTTGTTTGACAACACCACTATAGTGCCTCGGAGAGCACGTTAAGCTGTCGGTCCCTACGACGAGGTGGGATTAAAACCCCTCCGCTGGGTACCCTGGGGCCGTCTAGGCCGTCTATATATATATATATATATATATATATAAGTAATTTTCATTAAAATTGGACTGCCAATGGCCTAAATAAATATAAAGTATAATGTTCTTCATGCCAATTGATGTATAACTTCCTTAGCGCCACATTACGTTACATAAGACGTCGTATAAACCATTCGTCATAGTCATAAACACCGCTTCACGTCCTACATTTTATTGAATGATTACTCTAAATTATGTCGGCGTCCTCTACATCAACTTAAGATGTTAATAATGAAACATCACGATGGCATTTATCTTCAATCAGCTATACCTTAGAATACGGATATAACGAAGCAAGTGTGCTATGGAAAAAACCTTTATTAAGAAAACTGTTCTAACTCTAGATTTTATACTACATATTTGTACTTGATGTATAAGTAGATTATTATAAGCTAGCTGCTCATGTTAGCTTGACACGCGTGTGATGTGATGAATGAATAAAATAAGATCAAATCTTCCCTAACTTACACGTTTTTTTCTTTTTTTCAAAAAAACAATTGAACAAAAGTATTTTTTGGGTCAAATTGATTAATCGATAACCTGTAACAGCTAAAACAATGTAAGCGACTAAGGGCTGATTTTACAATTAGCAGATAAAGTTATTTATTCTACGGTTAACTTGTATGAACTGTCAAATTTAACCATTCTCCATCCAAGTTATCTGTTGAATAGTTTTATGTGACGATTGAAAAAATAGCCCTAAACTCAATTCCGTCAATATTTTGGATAGTTTAAGAACTTGGAAAGGACTTAGGGCATATCATTTTTCGACATAGCTACAGGGTTTGCCGATATAGAGGGTGTTTGTGTTTTAAAAGTCTGTTATGAAAAGTTTTTAAATACCTACTGCATTTAGAGTATTTATATGTGTATGTATATATTATGTGTATTTTAAAATGACATACAACTACATTAAAATATTTTTAAATTATATTTATTTTTTGAGCATTTTTTTTTGTTTAAAACGTTATATTTTTGGCTACATAAATAATTTGTTAGAAAACTAACTAAAACTTAAATTACTTATTTTCTTAAAAACAGCGATCAAGTGCGAATTCTGTTTGTACACTTAGAGTTATACTATAATATAACAAAAAAAGGGGAGAATATGAAGTAAATGGGAAAGTATTAATACAAAAATAATCTAGTCTCAGTAACCATTTTACTTTGAAACTAGTCATTTGTAATATTAAAACAACACTGATTTTTAAACTTATTAATGCGTACTAAGCCGCGGGTAAAAGCTAGTTTCTTTAATATAATATAAATGCGAAAGTTTGTATATAGATGTAAAATATTTGTTACTCAATCATGCCAGAACATCTGAACTGATCCCAATGAATTTTGGCACAGAAATAGATATAGTCTGGAACAGCACATAAGCTACTTTTTATCTCGGATACTTGGAAGATTCCCGTAGGATTTTTTTTTCACAGGTAAAGCGATTGCCATGTTTTTTGCATAAAATATATTGATAGAGTAGCGGCACAGAATCACATCTATAGACTACTTTTTATCTCCGAAAAATGCATAATAAATATCACGCACGCAAAATTGCGGGCATTAGATATTATTTTATAAATAAACATAAGCACTCTTTTTTATTTTATTTATTACATGCTTTTGCCCCATAGCAAGTTTGAATAAAAAAGATACTTAAGTAGTTTTATTAGTTTAGTAAGTACTTTCCAAATCATTTATGTAGCCAAAAAGATGACATATTATAATGACAAGTTTTAAATAAGTCCTAAGATCCTCTTAAACGCAAACATCCTGTATATCTGCACCTGCATATGTCTTTCCCAGGGTCTCAAACTATCTCAATACCAAATTTTATCTAAATTGGTTCAGCGGTTTAGGCATGAAAACAAATTGAGTTACTTTCGCTTATACTTCATTTATACTATTATATAGATTTTGTACAGGTGTATGAGTATCATCACGACTGCCTAGCTAGCCAGTCTCTAGCTGGAGACCATCTAGCTAGTCGCAATGATACACATGATGATGTCTAGTAGTTTTTTAATCGCCGATGGTATTCTGAAATTAAACCTAACACGTGACGATCAGTGACATGTTTATATAGATATAAATATGATATATAGATAAACGAATAGTTTTAAAATTATATTATTTTATGTATATAATAAATTATAGAATGCATGCGCTTTTTAATATTTATTTACAATTTTTTGTAGGTGCGGTTTAAAACACGATCTATTCTCCGTCGAAAAGCACATCTATAAAATAATTATGTTAAATTAAACATTATGCTTCCGAGTAAAACTCAAGATAATACATTTTAACTTAAACATATTCTTTGCAATTCAGCTACTTCGAAGTTTCCTTTAACAGCAGATTTATGTCAGTAAAGTCATCTCAAACAGACCTGACTTCTTATTAATGGTCAGAGAAAAATAGCTCTTCGCAAGAGAGAGTTATATATATAGTTTCCCCGATTTATTGAAGATAAATCTATTGGGTAAAGAGAAACAGTACCTATCTACTTGTATCATCACAGGGTAATGGTCGCCTGATACCGTCCAGACGGTCCCAGGGTAACCAGAGAAGTTTCCACTTAGTTGTCGCCCATAGTATTCTGAATCTACACCGAACAAGGGTACTCATTTTTAAGGTGTGATTATATTTTACAATAGCCCGCGACTTCGTATGCGTGTTTTCATTATAAACAAAAAAAAACGTCCTCAACCGTCGCTAGGCATATTATTCAGCGCAGCACGGCACTAAAAAATATATTATTATTTAGAAACCTCATGGTTTCTAAATAATAATATATTTTTTGATTTTGTGGGTCGGTTTTCACCAAACAAATGCGAAATTTTACTTTCAATAAAAGCTTCTAATCCTATAATTAATTAGATTTTTGAATGCAATGAGTAACTTTTGCGTGATGCGTGAACAAAAGTTAAATTACAATATTTTATTAAAAGGTTTTTCCTACTTCGTCAGACTGACGATACTCTAGTTTACGCCAAACAAGTAGCCAGTGCTTCGATAGACTCAATAAACCATCTATAAACAGACTAACTAGTTGGTATAGTAAAACTGACAACGGCAGATTAACGTACTCTCCGACGCACAATTAAGTAGTATTGTGAAACTTAGGTAAGTAATTTTTTTTTAATCAAAAATTATTTTATTAATTTTATTATTATACATATTAAAAAATAAACATACAAGACCTACACCCATTAAACTTTTATCTAAATAATTAAATTAAGCGAGAACAACGAAAACATCATTAATATAAATGAGGACCTCAATAACTAATGACTACAGAATATTTATACAGGCCGAAATAATACGTCTTTCACATATGAGGCATGGGCAAGAAGCTTGCACATTGTTATTAAATATTAAGTATAGACCCCAGACGGCAAACGTGTTAATATTATATAATGTTTTACTGAGCTTGCCTCTGCAGAGACTGCAGCTTAATAATTGAAATATGCGGCGGGCGGGGGGTGACCATAAGACCGGGTCGACGTGAATCCAACCTACTCAAGTGATTCCTCAATAGGTATAATAAACCCAGGCCTAAGTATGTAAAATAGAGCTCAGTAAGTGGGTAAAGACGTTATTATGACGTCATAGATTTGTGACTTTGGAAGGGTTTACTTCGGGCTAAAATGAGGCTTTCTGATCACATCGAATAAAGTTTCCCATGAGACCATGTAGAAAAACTTTACTCATAAAAAAAATCACATCTCCATACAAACTAGTAATGTTAAATAACTAATTTGTATGGAGAAGTAATAATAAATTTTTATTTGCAATACATGATTTCATAGGAGAAGTTTAAATGCAATGTGTTAGGTCAGTATAAGAAAATCCCCTGGAGGATGGGAGATAAATCTCATAATTCATTTTTAAACAGACATTCATATGTCTTCTCTCTGGTCCATATGATAACACAATATTCTTAGCTATCCATGGATTCGCCGTACGGGTTCCGGGTCCATCGCGTGATTGAAAGGCAGGGTAATGAATTGCAGCGTTCCCGGACTTGAGACCGCAAAGTGTGTTTAAAGAATTTTTAACTTTCATCTATAATTTTGAAATAAAACTGTACGCAATAGAGCTGATATTTGTTTACTATTAAACAATGTAAAAGTCTGTTCGTTTAAACGCGAGCGTTATCGCTGACTCTGTAAATAGGAAAAAATGTCGCGAGATATTCCGACGACCTTATAATAATCGCTACCCAGTCAGATTCTGCTACCGACAGCGAAATGCTCGTGTTTGAACAAGACTTATTAATTTTGCGGTTGACGATAGATTATTACATCTCTTGCAATGACGCCTTAAGTAAGTTAGTAAGTAGAGACCATGGGGCTTAGCATAACTACATAGATATAGTTTTACAGTCGATAAAATGAAATTTATGAATGAACATTCATTCATAAAATCGATATGTATCGATTTTGTCGATTTATGGAGCCAATCGATGCTGTGGTGCTAAAGCTCCATGTCAATGATAATATTTTTTAAGGCACTAACATGCGTTATGACTTTATATAAAACACTTAATATAGGTTTACGATTATTTCATTTAGGTTTAATATGATACTTGCAAGAATTATTTAGATGGGAGGAAGTTCTCTATAATTTTGTTAGGTCTTGTTACCATCGCCATGTCATGTTTCGGTTTTAGTCTTTAGTTTTACCGGTTTTCAGGAGTTTACTGCATCAATTTCTTGTCAAGGTAGTAGTCTCTTTTCAGGGTGCGGTTACGAAATGGATGGTTGAATTGACGATAAGGCAGCGAGTATATTAAAATATACTCATAATGAAATTCGTCTTTGTTGCCGCCCATTTCTTAATCGCATCATTTAGCCGGCATAGCGGGAACATTCAATGTTGTTTAAGAACAATTATTGATTAAACCAATTCATGGGGATTGGTCTGCTCACCACCAGGTGGATATAAAGTCATATGCCATTAATAAGTTATTTAAGTAAACCCTGCTTGATGGTACTTACTAGAAACAGTACTTCAATTCGATACAATGTACTAAAAAAATTGTTCCCTTTGAATAATTAATGACACCATTTTAGTTCCGTAAATAAAATATGATACCTACATATACATCTTATCTATTAATAATTATTTCTGTATACCTAATTATTAATAGCAATATCATAAAAGGGGGCTTTCTTAGTACAGTAAGCGACAAAAGTAGCTACCGCGCCATTTACGTTTTATTACACAAAGTGATTACTCTTTGCTTGTATTCACTTCGAGCAAACTCTTTTTGTGTAATATAGCATAGAAATATAAAGAAAAGCATTTTTTTACCACAAGTAGTCGGTGATCGCGGACATTGGATCGCAACGAGTCTTCGGGTGAATGTAAAATTTTAAATACATAGTTATTTACTGAATCGTGTTACAAAAAAGATTCATAGTAAACTCTTATTATAAAGCTTCTCAGGAACGCGCTAATCTCAGCAACTAATGGTTCGAATTAATAAATTATTTTTAGTGTTGGATAGCCCATTTATCGAGAAAGGCCTACCTATAACTAGGTAGAATAAGAATCAATTTTCTGCTGCTTTCTTTTATGCACAGCGGGGATCGAACCTTGAATATAAACTGAACTCAAACCGAACATAAACTACCTGTATAATTTGCTATAAGATCATCATAGTAACAATTGAAGATCTATTTTATATTTAATACCTAATAGAATACAGCCTCCGTATACTTGTGATTGCGCCTTTGGCGTTGTATCCGGAGGTCGTTGGTTCGGTTTTCAGCCATAGCAAAATTATATTAATTACTACGTTTTTTCTGTACAGTTTGTCATGGTCTGGGTGTTTATAAAAATATTATATGTATAATAATAATAATAATAATAATAAGACGTACTAATATTTTTTGCCATGGGTGGGAATCGAACCCACGACCTCCGGATACAACGCCAAAGGCGCAACCACTAGTCTTATATCGTTGCTTCTAGTACACATAGTACAAGCCTAGAGCTTAGATTGTGACCAAAGCAATATGTGTAAATTGTCCTACATATTATTATTATTATACATAACAATTCAAAATCAAAACACTTTTGTATAAACTGCAATAGAATCTAAATTTACTTTTGACGCCGACTGTACCTTACCACATAAGAAATTTCTAAAGGGGTAGGGGTAGTTCATGAAGTGACACGGGTGCGACGTGACGAAGCAGAAAATACTACACACTTGATTAAAGCTTATACCATTACTAGATGGTGCCCGCAACTTCGTATAGTTATTTATATATATATATCTATTATTACTAAGGTACAGCAAACATGTTGACCATGGATACCATGTCCGCGCTTCAAAATATATATAAAACCATGATTTATAGATATAATTTTATGCTCCCTGTATTAGTCAGTCAAAAAAAAAAAATTGGATATTATTAAGTACTGTAACCTTCTCTATTATAGAGTAGGTACTACTACTGGCCATTTAAATTTATTATTTGAATATTTATGATATTTGTGAAAGGAAAAGAACAAATCGAAGGAACAAAATATTCGAGATGTGTGCCTCTAACGATCTATATAATTAGAGGGACACACGATGGAAGTGTGATGTATTTATTTAATATAAAACGAGTGAAACCTTGAGAGATTTCTTTATAATCATTTCAAAAATATTTAACAAATATTATTTTTTCATAGTATGGATGGGTATCATCACTCTTATTTGTATAATCAAACATCATATTTTCTTTAACAGCACTGATTGTTTCCACTATGCAGGTTAAATAATGTGGTTACGAAACGGGCAGCGACAGAGACTAATTTACATTAGAAAAATAATGATAATTAGCATGACTAACGAACGGCGATTCTAAACTGTAAAGAAAAATGTTCTAATTTTTTTTTTTTGCCTTGGGATCCCACGACCTCCGGATATAACGCTAAAGGCGCAACCACTAGTCTACGGAGGCGGTCTGTACCAAAAACAACGATATAAATATAATATATATATATATATATAGCGTTTCTGGTACACATAGTAAAAGCCTAGAGCTTAGTTTGTGATCAGAGCTTTTGTGTAAATTTTCCTACATATTATTATTATTATTTTTTTTTTTTAAAGATAAAAATGTAATGAAAAAAATCTGGTGGGTGGGACTCGAACCCACGAACCTCGCTATCGCGGCAAGGCGCTCAACCGCTGAGCCAACCAGGTTCCATTCGCCCCTCACGAATTATGTCATTGCTTGTTATCTACTTATACACAGACGCCCTTTATTATATTAGCTTTCTTCTAATACTCTATATGAGTGAAGTTAGAAGTCCTAATTTCTAATACTAGATGGTAGAGGAGACTGTTTTTATTTTTACTTTTTTCAGTATTTTATATTTATGCAATTTTGTAAATTCCTTATTAGGATAATCTTATATTTTTTTTTTAAAGATAAAAATGCAATGAAAAAATTCCTTAATATTAATGATATATGTATAGGTATAATATAGATAGATATATCTACGGTAATCAAAAGAAGAACGCAAATCCTAAGAATTACCATAGTAATGATATACGAGTATTTCAAATATTTAATACTAGCTTGTCTACCCGCGGGATCGCACGTCTTTAAAAAAAGGGTTTTTGTTTCATTTACCACATTTGTTGTCTTAATCTCTAATAATACTTTCCCCTATGCCTCCTATCTACTTTTTTATTGTTATACTGAACCCTAAGTGCGCGAAAAGCACTTGACCGATTTTAGTAAGTTTCTTACCAATTCTACTATTGAAGTAGCCATTATGTCGTCATAAAATGTCATCTTTAAATATACACAGACTCACTCTCTGGTAGGTATAGAATGAATTTATAAGTATGAATATTTTGTACGAGTATTGTGTTAGACAATACGAAATATTCTAACTATGATATAACAACAATATATTAATGAACGAGTGCACCAACTAAGTAGAAATAGTCTAAATTATTCGAAAAGCTACTTTAACTTCGAAATTAAAAAGTTTTAACAACTTTTTGGAATTAGTAAAGTTTTTTATTAGATAAAATTGTCTTTAAACTTAATACTTAAATATTTGTATCTATGTATGTTTAACCAGCCTTTTGTAGTCCGTCGCGTATTATTTGTACAAACAAAACTGTCCTGGTTAAATTATGGGCCGTCCCCACCTATACCTATGAAAATTTAAAACTCTTATAGGTTAATTTTATTGGAAGATACTACTTATAGATCCATACAAAAGTTTCATTGTTTCCGTAATACTCCATTTCTTCCCTACCCTATTGATAAAATAAAAATTCTATTAGTTGTATAAAAATATCTATACAACAATGTATTTATCAACCCTATTCATAGATTTTCTAGGTCTGCTTACCATCAGGTAGATACAAAGTCACATAGCGTGCGCTAGTAAAAAAAATTTTTTTTTTTTGCTGTTACTCCTACACAGTACAAAAACAACCTAGGCAATACAAAAATACAAATCCTTCCTCTTTATAATAATAGTGTAAATTCTACACTGCTGGACCGATTTTAAAAATTAAATATACACTTATAGAATTAAAAGAGAAAATATAATGTACAATATTGAGGGAGAAAATATAATGTATAATATTAAAAAAGAAAATATAAGAAAGTACCTATACAATATGAGCATGGGTATATGTAAGCTTATATAAATTAAATTATTTCTTTAAAGTACAAATTAACTTATTTAATTTCCGATGAGACCACTAACACACACTCACACACTCACGCACACATGCACACAAACGCACACGCACACACCACAGACATAAACACTTTTACCTCTGCACAAATCAGTACCTGTAAAGATAAAAGAAATCCTAAACGGGCCAAAGTTTTGTTTTGCTTTCGTTTTCATTTTTATATAATTTTTTATTTAATAATATTTATATTGTAAAATGAAGACTTTTTTGTATTGTTATTTTGTAATGTGCTGTGGATTTTTGTTTGATTAAATAAATAAATAAATAAATAAAATAAATAAATAAATAAATAAATCACTAATATATAGAATGCTGCATTATCACTGAGTTACATGGGATATATTTGATTTTGAGTGCGATTTCTTTAAAATTAAACGCGTGAACGCGCGGTACAGTAAGTGAAAAATAAACATCAAATTATGTTTGGCCTCTTCCTTCACCTACTAAAATTAAGAACATATACAAAGTTTTATGTGATATTACCAAAAAATATTCCTATAAAACCCTACTATATTATCAAAAAATATTCCTAAAAAACCCTATTCAAATTCCGTAAAAAAATGAAACACGTATCCAAAAGTTTTGTAAGAAGAATCTACATATAAAGTATTACTATTATATCATCTTTCATTCTTAAGATATATTACATTTAGAATTACTACTCTTTCACATTTTTCCCGCCTATTGAAAATTTCCAAAAAAAAATCAATCACTTATTAATTTATTTTCAAAAAAGAGTTAACATACCGTTAATTTCAACTCTATAGCCCTTTCCATTACCGACATATTAACTTTCCTGAAGTTTTATTTATCCTCCTTTTCATGATCTTGGGATAAGATATTTGAAAAATCCCATATTAGTGGGGTCCTACTAAGACTAACAACATAAAAGTAAGCTAATGTCCAAAATTTATATTCCCAGTTTTGGTTAGGCGATGATGAGTACTTACTCTCTATTACAGTCTCTTACCTGAAGATATAGATATAAATTATATTATCCGCTTTCTAGGACCATACTTATATATACATTTCAACAAACTAATTAAAATAAAAACAAAAAAAAATATTACTGACTGGTTATCTGACAAAAACCATAGCGAAACTGAGGACCTATTGACAATAATGACTTGATACCGAATTATAAACTTAATTAAAAACATTGAAATTACTTACTTTACATACATACATATCTTCACGCGTGCCTTACGGCGCCCGAGACCGCCTAGACGGCCCCAGGGTACCCAGCGGAGAAGTTTTAATCCCACCTCGTCGTAGCCGATGGTATGAGTCTACACCGAACAAGTGGCTAGCTCATGTTTTGAATAGACTCAATAACCCATCTATAAACAGTTTCACAAGTTGGTATAGTAAAACCGGTACCGACAGCTTAACATGCTCTCCGAGGCACAATAGTGGTGTTGTCAAACAAATGTACATAAATTTTTAAATTAAAAACTCATTGGTACACAACGGGATTCTAACCAGGGTCCTAAGTGTTTTTAAGTCCAAGATCTAACCAACTCGGCCACCACATTAATTACTTACTTTATAACCAACTTTTACCTACGCAACTATTATCTATGTAGTATCTAAACTTAATAAAATACACATTCACACGCTGACTGAATCAGGTGGAACGCTGGCTACCCATAGTACAGAGTATTTTAGTAATTCAACTTAAATAAGAACCCACATACATACATATATACATACATACATACATACATACATACATACATACATACATACATACATAGATACAACACACTAACATACGTACTTACACGCTCAATCGCATACTTACACTTATACCTACATCTTTTTACGCATAAATGACATGTCATATGGCAAATATTCTATCCCCAAATGTGCGATCTATCCAACCGTGTAAATCGTGGAATAGTGGACTTTCCTTGATATCAATATACATATATAAGTTTGTAATACACATGTAAGCTTTTTATGTATAACCCTTATTAAAAAAATAAACGTTTTATTATTATTATTATATATTTAAGGAAGTAAATTAAACAAACTTCCATTATACCAAATTTGGCCATTCATCCGTTGGCACACCTATGCCTATGACGCACGAACAAACATACATCCAATAAACTTATACTTTATTAACCACACGCCCTCCAAGATCATTAGCTATGTTAAATATTGGTTCCAAGTCAAACGCATACAGTTTTATGACTATTTACTTGTGAAAAAGTCCAGTAGCCAGGCGCCTTCCCGCGTTGGCTAGGAATCGGATTATTGTATTACTTTATTTTTTTTAGAATAAATAATATTATATATCTACAATTTTTTTACCATCAAAATAGGGTAACTAACCAGTCGTTGGACATGACTAGTAATTGGACACTTTTAGTTTGAACGTTATTTTTTAGGAATTACATTTATTGTTTTTTATTTTCAATTATGTGGGGTGCTCTTAGAAGTTATTAGGTGTAAATAAATAGTTCAGCGGCCACATTCTGTTTCTTATAACGGTAACGTTCAGCGACAACTATAGCTAAAAAAAACTTGCACTTTTTTCCCTTGTGTTACAGGTACTATTACTTAGCATTCTGTGAGGTGACAATCATATCGATAACGTTGCCTTTAAAGGAAACAGACTTATATTAAATATAGTTCTTAAAAATACGTTCAAACTAAATATGTCCAATTACTAGTTACGTCCAATGACTAGTTGTACCCTAAGTGAATTCTGAGTGGTTTTTAAATCTTAAAACAAAAGCTCAGAAAAATAATGGTTGATAATAAATAACCTGCATAAAATATATTATTATATAAATTTATACAGTACATAATATGTACGAATATACTATAACATTATTATATTTTTACTCGCTGGGTACTCTGATACCGTCTAGGCAGTTTTCAGAATCCATGGTGATAGACACAAAAAATACCGGCGCACTTGTGTTGTAACTACTTTGCCACAGACTAACAAACAGAATAACATACATATACATACATATCATCATACATGCCCGAGACAGCCTAGCTAGACGGTCTAAGGGTACCCAGCGGAGGGGTTTTTAATCCCACGTCGACGTAGCCGATGGTATGAATCTACACCAAAAAAGTGGCTAGCTCGTCGCGATGTTAAGACTCAATAACCCATCTATAAACAGTTTCACAAGTTGGTATAGTGAAACCGGGACCGACAGCTTAACGTGCTATCCGAGGCACTATAGTCAAACAAATGTACATATTTTTTTTAATTAAAAACTCATTGGTACACACCGGGATTCGAACCAGAGACCTAAGTGTTTTTAAGTTCAAAGTACAAAGTTTCTGGTACAAGTAGTTTGTGACTAGCACAAATGTGTAATATCCTTCATTATTATTATGAATATAATATAATCTAATAACAGATTATACACACAAGAAACCTATTAGTTATCAATCAGACTCTTCAGCATATTCGTTCTATTTATATAAGTACTAAACCATATTTTACTAATTTGAGGGTGAAAATATCGATACGAAAGTAATAATTTACGACGTGCGAATAGAGCGGTGTGCCGCTGATCGTCTGGCGGTGGCGGCCGACGGCGCGTTCCTATTGGTCTCATCCCTTGATGTAATTTAAAGATTGTCGCCTCGCGGGCGGAGATTTGCATCTTATTGCAATTTATTTTGGGGGAAATTCCCGTTCTGATCTAATTTCTAAACACGCGTGACGCTCAGTAATTAGATATTGAATTCCTTGATACATTTTCTACCTATGATTGCGAAAAATAACGCCTTTGATGATACCTACAATACTGCAAAGCCACCCATGGATTAAATATAAAATGGCTCTTATTATAGAGCTAGAGAGTGTATTGGCGCAGGAGTCTCCGCCGCTTCCGCACGGATATTGCGGAGGAGGGGAGTGACTTCCGCAGGCGGTCTTAGACAAAGAAAACCGTACTTATTAATTGCTAAAGATGGAAATTTTCTTGCCTACCTACTATATAATTGTCGAGTGCGATTCAATCCGATAGTATACGATAGTCTATGCTGCAGTGATGCTACGGGTCTACCCTCCCACCCAAGGTGGTACTATAGATATTTATTTATCTCAATTTCGTTAAAACTGCGGTTTGAGGAAAGAATTCCAAAAAAAAATTACCAAATAACCTAAAGCCTTAACAATATAGAAAGTTGGACTTTCACACATAAAAGCTTTGAGAATTGATGTCCCAACTCAAAGGGATGTTAACACCCTGTTAAAAGTTGTGCAACCGGTCGGACGATTCTGAGGCCGGAGTTCTCTAAACAATTATTACGAGGGAGAAATAATAATGTCCGTGCAACAGTGAGGCTCGTATCCGCTCGCAATAAAAATGTAAAACGCTACCGATAAGCAATAGCGAGAACGGCTCCAATGTGCAAAACGGAGTGCTAGAGATGCGCTTTCATTGTTTGTCACATTATCGATAACTACACGATAAGTTAAATGCCTTGCAAAGAAACAGAGAAAAATAATTTAAAAGGTTTCATGCACTAATAAATAATATTTCCGTTTCTTACTCCAATGAGTAAGATATAATATTCTAATTGTATCTACTCGCGGTTAAGACGCCAGTTTAATTTAAAATAAATATGATCGAAAATAAAAAATAGCCCATTGTTATAGTGACCATTTTTATTTTTACTCAAAACGGGAAGATTTCAAAATTATGGTGAAATTCACAATAATTAAACAAATTTCATTGTGTTGAATATCTGTATTAAGGAAAAAGTAAATTCCAAATATACCTGGGTAATTAATCAAAACACAGGATAAGTCAATTTATATTATTTAATGATGATTTCAAATAGGAATTAAATTCTTGGCAAGCTTTTTTATATTTATTTTTGTTATCAACTTGCCTTTAAGAACAGTTACCAGAAGTTGCGTTTTTCCGATATACAATTTATTTAATAATTCGATGGTATCGAATTAAAATTAGTAATAGATACATTTAGAAAGGCCTTAGTGTTCTATTATAAATTTGGATTTTTTATCAGTGTTAACCCTGAAACTAAAAAAGCTTTTCTCGGGACACCGGGAAGGAGAAGCGAAAACAAAGAAAGTCCTGTTCAAAACGGGATGTATGGTCACGTTATCCATGGTACTTGATCATAATGTAGCTTTCTATAGATGAAATAGTACTTTAAATAGAATTTATTGAGTTTATCCATTACAAACAAATCAAATATAATATTCTCTTATAATATTAGTATAATATATAAGTAATATTTACGATATCCTTGGAATTTGCACTTTTGTAAACATTGCATATACTATCTACATAATGAAAATATTATATTATAAATTTTTTTGGTCAACGATTTTTAAGCTTATTTTTTTTATATATATATCATCACGGGTGCCTTACGGCGCCCGAGACCGCCTAGACGGCCCCAGGGTACCCAGCGGAGGGGTTTTTAATCCCACCTCGTCGTAGCCGATGGTATGAGTCTACACCGAACAAGTGGCTAGCCCGTCGCGATGTTTTGAATAGACTCAATAACCCATCTATAAACAGTTTCACAAGTTGGTATAGTGAAACCGGGACCGACAGCTTAACGTGCTCTCCGAGGCACTATAGTGGTGTTGTCAAACAAATGTACATAAATTTTTAGATTAAAAACTCATTGGTACACACCGGGATTCGAACCAGGGACCTAAGTGTTTTTAAGTCCAAGGTCTAACCAACTCGGCCACCACGTATATATGTAGCAAATTTATGATTTTCAAAGTTTTTCTAAGACTTAATAATATAATGTATCGACAATGTTATGGATTCAAGTGTCATTTTATTTTAAATAAAAACATAAATTCTTTGGAATAGCACAAAGCAAGTTGTAACATAAAAACGATTTAGTACAAAGCGTTTCTTATACAAGGATTTATAAAAAAAAATACAATGTTATTTAAAAATAAATTATTAAGTCAGTATTATTATAGGAACATTTGAGATAAACTGTTTTTCTTTAATTAAAACATAAAAACTAAAAAAAAATCTCTTTTTATATTTTTTTATGAAGCGCTACTTCATACTAGCTATTTTTTTAGGCATTGTGAAATATTTTATATTGTTTAATTTTACATTTATAAACACACCTTCTACATCACCTCCTCAAATCCTAAAGACGATGATCCATTATTCCGAGGACTCCATTTTCTTGATATTTTACTGATCCTCCGAAAAAATGTTTCTCGCTCAAAGCATCATCTGTTGCCGCCCGGATGGTCATATCAAGGTCATAAATTAACAATTTAGTGTATTTG
The DNA here is from genome assembly GCA_947458855.1 of Monopis laevigella. NCBI lineage: Eukaryota > Metazoa > Arthropoda > Insecta > Lepidoptera > Tineidae > Monopis > Monopis laevigella. The sequence goes on from OX381576.1 coordinate 19,441,731, forward strand.
ACCAAGGGTTAGTATCTACAGCAAACGATATACAATTGTACCGATTTCTTAATTCTACATATTATGTTTTTTTAATACACTTAAGCCGCGTTAAAATGACTGCACAAATAGTGTCAGCGTACGACGCGTCTCAAAGCAAAAAACTTACCCTGTTTATAATGCACGTTAATCCAACTTTACAGTTTTTTTTTCCATTTTAAGATAACAATTATTTCGGTGCACAATATAATCGGTGTAAAATGTAACATTTGCTATAAAATATTTAAAATAAAAAAAAAACATCGATAAATTACAAGAAATCTCTAGCGGTTGGAGTTTTTATGTTCGGATCAAACCGCGAGGTAGCTATTTTGTCACAAATATAAACGTGACTTGTTTCCTTCCTTCATTGACTAAGTTTATCTTTGTGATTAATTATATTGTGGACTGGATACCTATGTAGATATGTCGAGTCCACGTTGGCTCCAAAGCTTTGATAAGTAAATATTTGATGAGACTTCGTATCACTGACTAATATAATGCATCTTGTATTGTTTGATTACTCTGCCTCTAAATTCGAATACTGTGGTTCGAGAAGCGATTACAAAACTGGTGGCGGTAAAGAGGAGTTTATATTATCAGACCATGTTACTATAAAATATCACCGTTGCCTCTTTTATCTTTAAATTATCCGCCTACTAAATTCGTCACCGTGCCCTTAAATGAGATTATCACCTCAATAAAAAATCGGTGCAGTAGTTATAAATAATATATAATATACCATCGCGGGTGCTTTTTCTGGTTCCCGAGAACCGTTTAAACGGCCTCAGGGTACCCAGCGGAGGGATTAGCCCGTCCTCATTTCGTCGATGGTATTCGGAGGCAACATCAAGTGGCGATCTTGTTGCGGTGTTTATGATGATATAAAGCGGTCACCCAGCTCAGGTCCGGCCTTGTTGTCATCTGCTTAACCTTGTTATCAGTTGCTCAGTGACTTGACCACTAGGCCACTTCTAACTTTACCACTAGGCTGGGGCCGCATCCAACTTGACCGCTAGGCTGGGGCCGCTTCTAACTTGACCACTAGGCTGGGGCCGCTTCTAAACTGGCTGTTGTTGTCTAAAACTGGCCGAGTAGTTATAAATACAATAGACAATTATCTTTTGCCTGCATAAAATATAACCATAAGAGTATATTTAACTATAGCAGAAGAAATAAATAATTTTAATTGTTACAAAAAAGGAGAAAAAAATATAAAGATCGTGAGAAAGCTTTCCTCAGATTCAACGTTAAATATATCAATTTTGTGAATGCTTTCGCCGCTCGTGCATCCCAACTGTTTATTATAAAGAAAAAGGGCCCGACCATAGCGGCTAAGTATAGCAGAGCTGAAGCATCCCGTCCTTACAGATTATTTATTGGAATTACTTACGATTTGATTGTGCCTGCGCAACCATAATGACGGGGCGCGCGGAGCTCGGTAGCGGGCTCAAACCTAAACATTAAACTTCTTTTTGTTCCATCCGTGTAGAATTAGATACTTTACATCTCTACGATTTGCATGAATTACTCTCGACCCTCGTGATCGGGCGCAGTTAGCATTCGATCGGGCGATCGACGACCGATACGCGACTTATAAATCTACTCGTACTATATAGTATAAAACAAATTCTTTTCCGCGTCTGTCTGTGTACGCTTAGATCTTCTAAACTATGCAACGAAATTGATACAATGTTCACTATAATTCAGAGAATTTCTTTAAAGAATATTTATAATACAAGTATATTTATAAACGTGGTGGCCGAGTTGGTTAGACCTTGGGCTTAAAAACACTTGGGTCCCTGGTTCTAATCCCGGTGTGTACCAATGAGTTTTTAATTAAAAAAAAATTTACATTGTTTGAAAACACTACTATACTGTTTCGGAGAGCACGTTAGGCTGTCGGTCCCTCTTTCACTATACCAACTTGTGAAACTGTTTATAGGTGGGCTATTTATTGAGTCTACTAAAAACATCGCGACGAGCTAGCCACTTGTTCGTTGTAGACTCATACGGCTACGGTGAGGTGGGATCAAAAATCTCGAGCGCCGTAAGGCACTTGTGTGTGATGATATGTATATATGTACGAGTATATGCATATTAAATATATAAAAAGATATAGATAGTATATAGTGAATCTTTCGTAAAAAATATTTACATGAGTAAAATTATATTACTACATAGAATAGTTTACCCATAAACTGTTATTTTAATGCACTATAATTTATGCCCCACCCATATGTCACCAATAACTACTATGCCCGGGAAGAAAGTATTAAAAGTATTGTATTTAAAAAAAAATATATAATATATACCAATGAGATTTAATTGTTCTCTACTCCCACTGAGTGTTCGGAAAGCACATTAAGCTATTGGGCTCAGTTTTATTATGCCAGCTTGTGGAACTGTTCATAGATGTATTCTATAATCTTAGACAAGGTATAATTCATTTATATAATTCATGGACTTTGTAGATCTGCTTACCTCACCACCAGGTAGATACAAAGTCACATACAATAAAATAAAATAAAAACCCACCCTGAGGTCATTTAAACGGTCGCCAAAGGTACTCGTGATTGTAACAGATCTCTTAATCGAGCTTAGCGAATTCCCTGATTTATTTATCGTAGTTCAAACACGCACGTCTTAACAATTCCGCCTTTATAGCCTAATCCATTTTCTATATACGTCTTTTTAATCGGTGGACATTAATAACCAGCTGCCTGGAACTGCTTCGTACGGGTAGAATTATTAATAATTAATATAATTAATACTAGTATTTAAAAACTACCCATTATTTAAAATTAAAATAACAAATAAATTCACCGCGACCTTAAAATACGGTTTGCGACTAGAGTTGTGCAATAATAGAGATGAAAATTCAATTATTAAATTTCGTAACTGGTTTACGATCTTAATTACATATCCTAAAGGAAAATCTTAATTTTTATTAGATACACTCATACTGATAAAATAATTTATTTAAAAAAAAAAACATTTTTGGAGTCAGTAAACTTTATAGCCTAGTGGTTAAGCGCAACTATGTCGGCGCAACTGATAGCAAGGTTAAGCAGATGACAACAAGGCCGGTCTGGGATAGGTGACCACTTTATACAACGAGGCTATTTCATCATAAATACCGCAACAAGCTCGCCACTTGTTAGGTGTTGCCTCCGAATACCATCGGCGAAATAAGGATGGGTTAATCCCTTCGCTGGGTACCCTGAGGCCATTTAAACGGTTCTCGGGAGCCAAATAGGCACTCGTGATGGTATTTATTTTTTACTTTAAATTAATAATTATATATTCTTTTTTTTTAAGAAAAAAATATTATTGTTAACTATAAAGATTTTAATAGTCTCAAAGTCCATCATTGTTAAACAACTAATATTTGACTTTGTAGGTACCATCAGGTCAGTCTCATACCGTGGTTCAGTAAAAGGAATAAAAGCTAAAACTCTTGTCTAAAACTGGCACCTTATCACCGATTTTTATTTTCCGTCAATACCTGCCTTAAGCCTCCGTGTAAGAAGCACTGATCTTCATACTTAGATGTATTTCGTCGCATCCTATGAATAAATCTTCAGGAAATGGTAATTTATTTATGTTACCTACATAATTTGAATTAATTTACAATTTATGTTATGATAAAATACTGAAAAACACAAGCTGTGAGAGGTGATGTAAACTATATGGTTAAGCATAATGATGATATTAATAACAATAATAATCATGTGTAGGACATATATTACACATATTGTCTTGGTCACAAACTAAGCTCTAGGCTTGTACTATGTGTACCAGAAACAACGATAGTACTGCATACTATAATTACGATAGTACGTACTATAATTTATAAACACTCAGACCATGGTAAACTGTACTTACAAAAAATATACTAATAGTGTATGCTTGAGTAGAAATCCTCTGGTACAACGCCTAAAGCAAAAACTAAAATTACGGAGTTTTAATGTTATTTGTTGTTTACGAAACATATACTTTGATTTTGCTTTGGTGGATACTGAACATTACCTACGCAGGTCTGACTATTCGCCATATGAGTATAACTATTTAGACGAGGTAAGCAATAATTCGTTCTTGAAAAAAATGTTTTCATATTTGATGACCTTGTCATAATATTTGATGACATTGTCATAATATTTTATAACATTGTCATAACCATTTATTATATTTAATAAGACCTGATAGTTTCTTTATATTTAACGTACCTATATATGCCTTTGCCAGGTACATCAACGTGAAAAGGCTGTCAAGTGCGAATAATATTTGCATACTTTCAACTAACATTAGTTATTATAAAGTTATTCGAAAACAAATTTAATACTAATATACCTAAACTTATTATTCTACATATTTGGGCATTATACCAGATCTCCTTAAGGAGAATTAATATATACGTATACGCTATGTAAACAGGAGATAAGGATCAACTATTTTGAATAAAAAAATTGGAAGTGAAGTTCCAGAGCATAGTAAGTAGGTACTACAAAAACTTTATACTACAAATGATTAATGTTATGCTTAAGTTGTAATCTCTCGAATCTGTCAGCCGGTATACAGAATCCTACTGCATCGATTTCTTATCAAGGTGATACTCTTATTTCACGATGCGGTTACAAATCGGACAGAGAACGATAAAACATAGAACGCATTCTCACAAAGTACTCGTGATGCAAATTAGCGCTAAATAATCGGTTACATATTACCCTATAATTTAGCCGATATAGTGGGAGCTACTACTGATGAACAACAATTTAATGACAAAGTTCTAACAAGAAAAAATGGCTTAGAAAATACTTGTTTACAAAAATATGAAAATATTAATTGTGCTTGTATACTGTAGAATATCGCCATTTTACTTGGAGTTAATAATAACAAATAATTAGGTGTAACGACGTAGTAGGTACCCACAGTAACCGCGTATAGCTTATTATCGGTTCGCCTCTGATAAAGCTTTGTTAGAAATGTCTCTAATAATAATATGTTATTAAATTGTGATGTATAACATTTGATTACTATCACAGTTGATAAACTATTTTATTTTATTTATTATTAAATACATTAGTTGAAAATGTAAGCGGTTTATGTGAGCGCAGGAATAATTTAGACTATAACCCCCAATCCTCGCTTTATTTATTTTTTCTTTGATTGGCTCTGTGTTTGAGAACATTGCCCACCAGGAATTATTTTTTTATCATTTAATTTTAATATATGAATATGCTCATAATAAACTAGCTGACCAGCGCAACTTTGTCCGTAACTCTAACAGTTTACGCAGAGCTTACGCAACGCAAACTCTCAAAAGTAACAAATTTTCCCCGTTTTCCTAACATTTTTCCGCTTCCTGCAGCCTTCCTTGAATGTGCTATCTAACACTAAAAGAATTTTTAAAATCGGTTGTTTAGATCCAAAGATTACCCCCTACAACCTCACAAACTCACAAACTTTACTTCTTTATAATATTAGTATAGTTTTATATAAAATGTATCAAATAAATATATTTTTACGACACGAAAAAACCTAGTATAGTAATACCTCACGCGTTAGCGCACCACCATTGCGATACCGTAGTTAACGGCACTGCTAAATGTACCGTTTAGCGAAACGACACTACACTACTGGAAAATGCTACTACTCTATTAGTTAGAGAGCTGCCCATACGATTTACTGACTGGTAAAGAAACCGTCTGCTGGACATGAAATGTCATTCTTAGTGTTGCCCCAAGTACCCTGGATATAGTTTTAGAATATCACCAGGTCAACGTTGCCCTGGTGATTGCTCGAAGTATTTTCTCATACCTTTAGTAAGCCTTAATACAAAACAAAAGGTTTACCAAGACGTTTTCAAATCAGTCACCTCACTCCTGGAATTCTCATAATGGACAAAAATCACGTTTTTTGGCATAATTCTGGTTTTTGACATAATTTATGGGTCAAAGCAGAAGGTTTTTCTTGGATCATATTTACCGAAATATCTAACCAGCAGACGGGTTTCCAGATCATTCACAAACTGACTGAATTTTAAACGCCAGACCTTGACCTTGGGAAATTATTAAATTGTATCCAGTCTACTTGGAGCAACACTAATAATGATATTTCATGCCCAGCAGAGGGCTTTTAACCAGTCAGTAAATCATATAGGCAGCTCTCTAACTATTGCATGAAAAAGAGTTATGAGAAAAGACTCGCTAAAACAGGCAGTTTAATCTTTACTTTCGCATATCATCAAAATTAGTATTAGTATTAGCGGTAATGCTACCTCAAATGAAATTTACTATCAGTAGACCGCGAGGGAAGTAATTTTATTATTATTATTAAAACACAATTTTACTAGTCAGTTTTATATCAAGATAGTTGAAGACTGTTAGCATCTTAACATAAATATTTCTTTTCGTGTAACCCAGCCAGTATAATGATATTGATGTAGGAATTATTGGCTACCTGAATTTAAAGCGTGGTGAAGATCTTTTCATTTTTATTATAACTTATAATTCGTAATGAGGGAGTAACATTTGCTGGGAGCGCACACGATTCGCGCATTACAGCGCGGGCGTAAGCCTGTGATTACTTCCATTTAAATCGAACTCAATTGCATACTTTGAATTGATTAAAATTAGTAAGTATATTCAAAATAATTTTAAGAAACTTTTTATACTTATTAGAACCTTATAAATATGAATATTCTAGGTATTTAAGCATTTTTTTTATTATCAGTAAGTATTTTACTGTCAATGCGAATTTGGCTACGACATCGCAAATCAAATCAATATAAAATGAATCCAGCATTTCACAAGTTAGCAAATATCCAAAACTGAATAGTTCTTTGTTCTGTCGGTCCCTTAACAATTTCCTTAATTTTGTCCCTGGTACACAGTGAAATGTCAAATATGTTAGAGCCTATCTCATCCAATAGCCTAAAATCCCATTATGGGTTGGTCAGAAACGCAGAAATGACGAACGGCCAGACAGTCATCTGCGGGCGATATTCGTGGGTTGCAACCGGAAATCAAAACGGCACATGCAAACATTTCGCACCTGTAAGCGAAAGCCTGTTCATGAAACCATACAGCGTAAATTCTTTTGAAATCGTAGAACATTGTAATGGTATGTCAATCATATATACTCATAGATACATATAGATCTTATATGTATATATGAGTATATATAGTGCTTTTACCTTATTTATTTATTTATTGAAGCATGGCATGTGACTATACCTACATGAATGGGTTCGTTTTTTTAACAAAGATTTACATTACGAGTCTATTTTAATTTTTTCGCTGCGATATCGTCAAATCAACCGCACCTTGAAAGCAGACACCTCGATAATAAATTGATGCGGAAAGCTCCTGAGCGCGGGTAATGCTGGTAACCAGAGGTTAAAACCGAAACGAGATTGAAACATTTGTGATGAAAATATTTAAAAAGTTTTTTGTAAATATTACCTACTACGCATCTATCTCTGGAACTAAGGAGAAAAAAAGGAGCTATTTCTATTAGAAATAAATTCATACCTGTTACGAAAATAAATTAGATACTCGTGTGTCTGTGTACCCAGGAAAAATAGATTTTCCTGGGTACACACGAGTAATAAGTATCCCTCATAAATTACTTGACAAACTATCAGTTATTTAATGCTGATTTTTTTTCCCGTAATCTCTATTTATTTTAGGCACTGGTATGGAACATATTTTATAATAAAGTAATCTATACTTTTACCTTTATGATATTATCTTAAATTGACACTATGAATTGCCACAGCTACGAGGTCACCCAATTAAATTAGATAAAACAAGAGCCTTTAATAACCCTCGCAAGCATTTTCTGAGCAACAGGGTTGTGGATGCTTGGAACGCACTACCAAAGGAAGTTGTCTCAGCCCAGACTATCAATCAATTTAAAAATCGTTTATACAACTTTAAACCACACCAGCTAAGAAATACTTAACACCTAAGAACAACAAGATACAGGCAACAATTCTATCAGTTGTTTTAACTGCCTGCCTGATAAATAATAATATTAGAAAAACCGAATTACCGACTGAATCTTTTACCTTGCTCAATAAATTTATCAATACTCTCCCGATTCCAAACACGCAATCAAGAACGACACTATATTTTTACAATTAATAAATCTATTTTGAAGAACACTCAACAAAATGTTTCATCAACACCCCGCCGAGGTGCCCGCAAAAGTTATTTTTTAAATAAAATTGTTTAAAATTCATTTATTAGGGGCCCGCAGAGAACGCCCTGCGGTCTCAGGGAGGGAACTCTGTGAGCTACCGTTCAAAATTATCCTTCGCGCTGCGGGGTTCCGTAAGTAGAACAGTTTTGTTTATCAGTTCAATTCGCGGTTATAGGGGTGTTGAGTTCACAAAAATATCTAACGAATTGTAATTATTTAATTTTATTCAAGTATTTATATACATATATATAGATATTGTTTAATTCGAATAAGTTTTTCGATTTTTGTTATAAAATCGATATTTTTTTAATTATAAGGAGTGTTTATAATGGGTCGTAATTTGTTATTTTATTGGAGCACGGCATGTGTCTTTGTATCTACCTGGTGGTGAGCAGACCTACAAAATTTATGAATAGGGTCGATTATAACTGTTCTTAAACGTATTACTAGTATATTTTTAAATACTCGCTGCATTAACGTCAATCCTATCACTCATTTCATAACCGCACCCTGAAAGGGGACTACCAGTGCCGAAAACCAGTGAATCCACAGACAAAAAAAAAACTAAACTTGACTAGGTCACTTGATGGTTTTTGCATCTGTATGAGCGGTGGTAACGATGAGTTATCCTAACGAAGTTATAAAGACTTTTCTTCCACCTAAAATCACCTAAGTATCATAGAGTAGAAATATTTTTTGACAAAATGATTATAATATATCATTATTAGGTATATACGAGTATAAGAAAACCGTTAGCAAACTAGCGTACAATGACTCGCACGGAATATTGGCAAGCAAGCAAGTCGGCAATACATTTTTACGGGACTTATTAAGTAGTGTGGGATACCATTTATACTCACTATTGAACTTTGCTACAAATCCGAACAGCTAAAAATGGGACTTCATTTAATTTCAAATCCACAATAAAACTTTGTAGCAGCTGCAAATGGGTATCCATTCCCACCATAGTACTTTGTAACAGCTGAAAAATTGTTTTTATTTTATATATATATATATAGTTCCTGACTTTATAAATAAAATAGGAGTACCATCCTAAAATCTTAACCAACTTTATAGAACCTAAAATAAAATTTTACGTTTTAGCTGAACATAGGACCCTCAAAATTCCTGACCCTCAGTGAATAGCTCTCCGTTCGTGCAGGATTATATCTTTAGGAGTAAATAAAAATAAAAATAGTGAGTCCACCGTGGATATTACCTACGCTTCTTAATTAAAACATATCAAAAGAAAGTCTAAAAATAAATAATTAAGTTATAAATATTGTATCTACTACCATAAATAACAAATGACTGGTTCAATTTAGAACTAAGGTAAATCTAAAAGTTTTTAAGATTCCAAATAAAAACTTTTAGACTAACTCTTCTCCTAATACTTTTCTCAGATATAATACAATAGAAAACTAATGTAGAATACTGATACAAAACAAGTATTACAATAATAACATAGAACCACGATTTATAAAGGCGATAGATTATATAGATAGCCCTGAGGCCTATATACTTGGGTACTATCATATATAGACGGCCTCAGGGTTTTCAGCGGTGGGGTTTGTATCGCCACCTTGTTGTATGATATTCTGAATTTACACTAAATAGTAGCCTCTTTGCGGTGTTTGGATAGACACAATAACTCATCTGTAAACCATTTATTAAATTGGCATAGTGAAACTGGTACTCATTGCTTAACGTGTTCTCTGAGGCACTATAGTGGTGCTTGCAAATAAATGTAGCTACTACATATTTATTGGTTCACAGGGGTTTTATTTTTACCATGAACCTAAAAACTGTAATATTTTTATGTCAAAATACTAACCAATTTGCCAGCATATACATATAGGGACATATACATATATATGGTAAATTTGAAAGGTTGTACTTTGGGCTAATTTATAATAATAAATAAATCAAACAACTTTTGCCATAGAACCGTGTGTTGTGCCGCAAAAAATGGCTTACTTATACAAATTGGTAATTTTACTAGTATGTATGGGTATTGGTCTGATTTAATCAGTAGAATATCATATTAATCCAAAGCACAACCTTTTAAAGCCACCATTTATAGATACTAATGTAGTTAGTATCAACTAAAACATTACGAACTGAGATTTGTATTGACTAAACCTTACTCCCAAGACCTCGCTTTTACAAAACAAAGTAAGTACATACAAAAGATAGTGAATCAGTCCACTTTTATATAATTCCATATCATAAATTTATCGAACACAATAATATGCACCCATGAGCAAATTGTGGTTTGCTTGACGCGGATGCGATTACTAACTTGAAATACATTATGCATTGTCAAGTTAAAGGGGCTATTACTGGCGAGGGAAAGATACCAATATAGATACCTATATAATTAAGCGAATAAATGAAAATTATTCATTATACAAAATCTTAAAACTATTGTAGGTACATCAAGGAAAAGATAGGTTATCAGGTGCGGGTCCAAAAACAATATATACCACAGACATACATATTACATATACATACTTATATGCATACTACTTGTGTATGTATAGGTTGCTATGACAAAAAAATTGAGTTTTTTTTATATGTATGAATAAGATAATTTGAGTTTTGCTCTGGTCACAAACTAAACTTCAGGCTTGTACTATGTGTACAGAAAAAACGATATTACGTACATAAATACCCAGGCAATAACAAACTGGACAGAAAAAACGTATTAATATTTTTAGCCATGGATGGGAATCCAACCCACAACCTCCAAAATAACGCCAGAGGCGCAACCACTAATCTACGGAGGAGGTAAATATATTACATGAAATAAAAAAAAAATGAATTAAAAAAAAACGAGGCCACTGACAAAAGAGTTTGAAGAGAAAGCCGGAGATTGTTAATTATTCACTATAATCTGTTAAAGAATGTAACCCTCTAAATTAATACAATTCTAGTTTCTTATCTTAGATTTGCCAATTTCATTAATATTGTCACTCTATTAGTAAATTTGAAAGGGCTGACTAAAATATATTTAGATACAAAAATAAAGAATAAAACATTTAATTAGCGCAGTGTTGTGACATGTAAAATGTTCTAATTTTGATAAATAACAACTTTGATGAATCACTCATTTAATAATAATTACACTTTAACAAACTCGTTTAATTGGATCGGTACCTGCCATTTTTTTAAATTAAAGTTAGTTAAAAATATATCTGTATTTTTTTTTATTAAGAAATAAAAGTACTCTATATAAATATTATTTTATTATAAGTATAAAGTGTTTACTAATGATTGATTGAACATTTATTATAACATCTATTCTGATGCTGCAATCTCACAAACGTGGAGTTCGAGGCATTCGCTTGCTACAAGCCTGTCATTATATTTTGTATTTATAAACTTTAATAAAATATAATTTCAACGTCAAACTCGAAAGCGAAATTTATTTATTGTTAAACCTACGTGCGCGATGCCTGTAACGTATAATTTTAAACATATTAGCAAGGTTTCTGCTTTATATTAAATAACATATTATTATAGGCAGATAAAATGTAGGGGATGAGAAAAATCACAGTATGTTTAACTCTACTTTATTTTGGCGTCTTTATGACCGATTTGTACTCTTATAATTATCATTAATTAAGTATTACTTTACTGTAATGCTAACACGCTTATTTTTTAACTCTAAATAAAAAAAAAGTCCATATTCTGTGATGAATCAAAGATTGATTCCTCCCAATGTGTGGGATCTGCAGTGTGGATACCTAAATTTAGTATTATTATAAATATCAGGAGTCCTCCTTAGTCTTCAATTTTCACTGGTGAATATCTGGCTATCTCTGGAGCAGTTTCATATGTCCTCTCACATAACATTAAAAAAGCTGTAATATTTTCAGACTCTTAAAGTTCCTTAAAGGCTTTAGAGGGTAGCATGATGTATGGTAAACCTCACCGTATCACTCTAAACTTAAAACATTTGTTATACCAATGCAATGCCCACCGGTTGGATATTGTGCTGACTTGGAACCGAAGTCATAGCGGTATAACCGTGGATCTACTGGCTAAAGATTCTACAGCTAATGGCACAATGGAAATCTATTATGTATTCTCAAGATTGGTCATCTCTAGTTAAATCTGACTTGACCTCAACATGGGGGAACAGCTGATCTTCTGAGATATTTAAGGCTAAATACTACAGGTCTATTCAACCTACTATTCCCACAAGGCCTTGGTTCTTTTATTTTAAGCAGTACTCCAATCAAGTAACTACCTCAATTTGCAGGCTTAGACCGGGTCATAATTCTACCCCGGCTCATTTGTTCAAAATTAAAGTCAGAGAAAATGCTCTGTATGAGTGTGTTATAGACCTGGAAACCCCAGTACATATCCTTTTTAGTTCTATCAATCCTGTCCCTTCTATGATTTACTTTTAATCTAAATACCTCCAGAGAAGCTGGACAAGGCCAATATATACATATACAATACATACATAATCTGAACAGATTTATCTATTAAATAACGGTAATCTAATAACGGTAACATTTAATGATAGGGCCTTTATGTTTATCCACTCCCTATATGATAGGATTTAAATCCTATATATATAATATTTTAATGTTTCTATCCAAGATCTGTGTGATGTCCTGTGAAGTTTATTATATTGGCCCATGTGAAGTCTTGTGTAGTTTGTAATCTGGATTTTTTGTGATTTACATTCTAATAGTTATTACTTTTCTTCTACTCTTATTATTAGAATTTAGTATCTAATTTTTTTTAAAGTTTGTGACTTTTCCAAAACTATACACTGGCATAATTACACGAAAAGCAAAAACCATTAAACAAGAAATTTAAATGAAATGACAAAAAATAAAATTTTATAAATAACAATAAACTTAGAATAGATTAAGATTATTTTAAGATTTTTTTTAAACAAGGTCGCGGTGTATACGGATATTAGACCCATAGTCGCAATAAGGCTGCGTTCCAAAACCGGGCTAATTAACCTGTGCGATCTCTAGGGAAAAATAAGGAGACGGAAATATGTAATTTCTTTCTTTCCATCACTTTCTTTTCCCCGAGAAATCGCACAGGTAATAATATTTAAATTTTGAAACAGCTCCTGTATAATACAATAAATAAAAATGGGTTCATGATCTGCAAGTACTTACTGCTCTGAAATCGCACTGCCTGCTCCGCCGGTCCCCTTACACGTTTTATATAAGACGAGTTGTGACTCAAACAAAGTGAATTCACATAAGATTCCTACTCATGGGAAAATAATATTATTTTGTGTTTTGTAATTTATATATATATATATATATCATCACGAGTGCCTTACGATGCCTGAGACCGCCGAAACGGCCCCGGGTACAGCAGGGGTTTTGAATCCAACCTCGTTGTAGTCGATGGTATGAGCCTATTTATAACTTATCATTGCATTAATAGAAGAAGTCCAAAATTAGTAATTTGGACGATTTTTATAATTTGTTAGTAGGTAAACACGCAATTTTACAACTGACCGTTCCGTGAAACCAAATATTATTTAATATAAGGATCACTCCCTGAATTAAGACTACTTTGAGCGAAAATCTTTATTGTCTCGTGAGATGTCGATGAGGCTTGGGGCTATTTCTTTGTACAGAGATTTCGCCTCAGATCCCCACGGACTCATCGTTTCCCCAGCCAACGGCGAAAATATATAATCTCTTGATATAGACTTATATTTTTGACGTTTACTTACTTGTTCCGCCGCAGCGCCAGCTCTGAGTGAGGTACCCTGAAGATGAGACGGGACAAAAGTATCCCAACATGTGACATCCCATACAAGGGAATGTCCCAGTCTCTATGGTACCAGAGTCAGTCTTTCTGGACACTTGCTATTATCTCTCAAACCATTTGGTTCTAAAATTAAAGGAATTGAGATGAGATCAAGCGCTCTATGAATTAATGGTACGGCCTGTGGCGAAAAATACTGCCGGCACTTTTTGAACACGACAGCCCATGGTGGCCTAGCTCATCAAAATCTTTACCACATGGACAGTGATGTGGTTCGCATAATTTAACACCAAGGCGAAGACATACCGATAACCTAAAAATTTTATTGTTTTATAACTAAACTTTATGCAGTGGAAGTCTGTGCAAGAGAAATTCCAGCAGTCGTCTTTGCATCGTCTATTAAAGATCTTTGCCTTCCAACATCAGGCGTCGGAGCCTTTATGAAACGTGTTTTCAAAATAACTCTGACAGGATCATACAGTAATTAGTTGGATAGAGAAAGTAGTAAACACAGTGAAGGGAAGAGTTGAATTCGTAAAGTCATTCAAACCCTTTTGCTTCATGGTCTCAAGTCCGAGAACACTGCAGTTCACTCCCCTGCCTCCCAATCACGCGATAGACCTGGTACCTGCTCGGATAATCCATGGATAGCTAACATTCACTATTTGATATCTTACTGGTGGCATTTCCCCAATAAAATGAAAACGATTTTATACCTACACCAATTTGACGTTTTTGTGCCACCCGTCACTATTAGCAACAACTGGAATTATTTTTCCTTATTGTCGCCTATGAACGGAGCCAGTGGTGATTACTAGAAATAACCTATTTCGAAGTATTATTTTAGAAATTTATACGATATGCTTTTTTATGAATCAGAATTTAGCAAATTATTCTTCCATTATTATTTTAATTTTAAAAGGCGATATATTTTTAGCTATATTCGACTTGCCAAAAATCGCTTGCCATCTTTTTCTATATGTGACGTCAAAAGCAAACAAATACTTGTAAATCTAAAGTCAGACTCAAGTCCTGCGCCTATAACTGGAACTAAAAATTGGTCTTACAGTAGCTCTACCTCAAGTTTTTGCCTAATAAGGTCGCTAGCGAGTTTCGACCAGTGCGAAGTGTGCTACAGAAGCGCCACAGCTATCGAACTTCAGTGGCAGTTCCGACTCTATTTGGCCTTGTTTAATATTCGCTATTAGTATACAACATAGCAGATAAAAAAATACGATTTATTCCCCAGTTTATTAAATAAACATTAGTATTATAAAATTTACTAATATAACACACTATCGCCATCTAGCGAAAACTCAAGAATTTAATTTAACTAATGGTCGTAGTAATGTTCTTTGCTGTCGCTAGATGGCACGAATGCCCTTGTTTAGTTCTAGTTTTCACCAACATTCCATTTTCCATATTAAATAAGGCCTACAAAAATGTTATGATGTTAATAATAATAAAAGACACCTTCACAGGTTAGACCCTTATTCAGATGCGACTTCCTCACGGTCCGAATGGCGATAACACCACTGTCAGCACTAACGTTCATAATCACCAATCCGATTCAAAAAGCGCGATGTGACAACTCACGATGCTATAATAGCGTGCTAATGAATCGGACCAGTGATTAAGCGCGCCCACAAGAACATCACTTATCTCTCTCTCCCTCCATCTCGCAACTAAAACAATATGCTTCTCTCACTCTGTTTTAATGTCAAATAAAACTCTTAGACAAATTTATGAATTTTAATGTATTCTGTATATTTGTTTAATAAATGAGAACACAATACTTTTAACTATCTACTTATTGAGGATGGACTGTAAATCCTATATTTTAAGTATTTAAATAATAAGCTTTCTGGTTTGTTTACAACAGAACGACACTTTATTTTCTGACAATCTAATCTGACTATTTGACGTTTTTTTTATTTTTGAACTATGAGCCAGTCGTCAACATTCTCACCCCCTGGTTAAGCAATACTGGATGATGACTGACTTATAAGTATCAATTAACTAATTAGAAACTAATAACTTAACTATTTTACAAATCGGCCTTCGTAATGTTCTTCCTGTAGTGGCGACATCCACAACTCGCACTATGGAATCAGGTCCCAAAAACGTTTTGATTATTCTACCCATTGGCCATACTTTACGAGGAAGTGATGGATCAGCTATTAAAACTACGTCGCCTTCATTAAAGGTGATATCAGAATTTTGATTATGACGTCTGGGTGCTAATGTTGGCAGATATTATTTTAACCAACGCATCCAAAAATGGTCTGCTAATCTTAATGATCTCCTCCAATCTGAACGGCGCAGCAAATCTTTGTCATCCAAAGTAATTGGCCAAGTGGAATTTGAAGATGCGTCAATGAAAAAATGGAATGGAGTTATTGCTTTGGGGGATTCTGGAAAAACAGGAATGTAAGTTAATGGCCTTGAATTGACAATGGCTTCAGCTTCCAATAATAGTGTTATAAATACTTCTTCTTTTGGAAACGAATCTTGTAGAGTAGCTTTTAATTCTGTTTTAACTGACCGTACCATTCGTCCCAGGCACCTCCCATATTTGTTGAAGCCGGTGGTATAAATTGCCATGTTATTTTATTATTTGTGGCAAATTCTTCTATTGGTTTATCGAACAAAACAGATAATTCTCTATTGGCCCCAATAAATGCAGTACCATTATCTGACAAAATTTTAGAAGGAGATCCACGACGAGCCATAAAGCGACGTAAACTCATTATAGCCGAGTCAGTAGTAAGTGATGAAACGACTTCTAAATGTATTGCTCTTGAAACTAGGCATATATGCAGAGTGACCCATCGTTTTTCATGCCTTCTTCCAATTGACACCATTAAAGGGCCAAAATAATCTAAACCCACATTTGTAAATGGTCTTGTATTATGTTCTAATCGCTCTATAGGTAATTCGCCAAATCTAGGCTGTGTGGGAAGAGTTTTCTTCTTTTGACAAAATAAACATTCTCGAGATATCTTTCTAATAGCATTTCTACAACAAATAATCCAAAAATTCTGTTTAAGCTCGTTATAAATGATTTCGTTAAAAGCATGTCCAAATTTCTCATGATAATTTTTGATTAAAAGGCGAGTAATAATATGACGTCCATCTAAGATGATTGGTGACTTCATATCATCGCTAACACCAGATATAAATTTTATGCGAGGATTAAGTTTTAATAATCCATCTTGTAATATAGGATCTAATTTAATCAATCGACTAGTCTTCTTCAATGGAAAACTTGATTTTATATATGCAATATCTTCACTGAAACTTTCATATTGCGATCTTTGAAATAATATCTTCTCTGCTTCTTTAATTTCTATAACTGACAAAGCTGTTTTAATATAAGAGTTTTTATTAATAAGTAAACGAAATAATTTAACCGCGACCAGGGTTTGAGCAGTAGCTCTTAAAAGACGTAACCATATACTGAAACGTAATGGATTAGGTGTTAGAGGAACCGATTGGACGTTAAGTGGCAAATATGAAATTTGTTCAAATGATTGTGAATCAATGGAATGACAGGGTTCTTTTGGCCATTCTTTTGGTGAGTTTAAAAGAAAAGCAGGGCCAGAAAATCATCTGTGAGATGAATTGAAAATAATTGGCTTATTACGTGTTGCATCATCTGCAACATTTAAAGCAGTGTGAACCCAATGCCAATCAGCAACATTTGTGATCTCTGTTATTTCTCCTACTCTATTTGCAATAAAAGGTTTATCAATTTTTCGATCGCTACGGAGCCATCTAAGAACCGTAAATGAGTCTGACCAGAAAAATGTTGCCGTAGGTTTAATTTTATGCGTAGATATTATAGTATTCGCGAGACGGGAAGCTAAAAGAGCTTCTTGCAGTTCTAAGCGTGGTATAGTGACCGACTTTAAAGGTGCAACGCGAGCTTTTCCTGCAATTAATGATATATGTGGAATACCGTCATTATAAATAAATCGCCAATACGCAACGCAAGCATAAGCTTGTTCACTTGCGTCAGCAAAAAGGTGTAATTGAATATCAAGCGGATTCAAATCCCGTAAATACCACCTAGGAATTTGGGTATTTCATCATCCCAGTCTATATTTTTTCTCCATAATTGTTGAACTAAAATACGTTTTTTTATTATTACAGGCGTAATCAATCCCAATGGATCGTAGACACTCATTACCTGTGACAAAACATTACGTTTAGTGAGAATATTAGTATGTTCAATCATTTTAGTGCGAAAACTAATAGAATCAGTTATAGGATTCCACTTAATGCCTAACGTACTGATATCTGTCGGTAAATTAATTTCACCATTAGGACTTGCCCATATATTTTTCGGTATTTTAGAAAGTGCTTGAATATTATTTGAAACCCAAGCTCTCATTTCGAATCGACATGCCTTATGAATAGTAACCACGTCTGATGCAATTCGTGATGCTATATTTAAATCATTAAAACTACTTATTTATTTATTCATTTGGTACATGCACAGAACACAATACATTCAATGATAAAAATAACAAAGTAATAATAATATAATTATAATAGTTTTGGTCTAAATTGTGACCCAATTACGCATATACACATCGTGATTATACAAAAATACAATAGATATATTCAAAAGAAATAGTTTAAGTACCCAATAGAAGAAAACCATAGCAATTCCATATTATAAATGCAACTTATAAGCCGTACTAATAAAAATAAATTCAATAGCGTTTGATAGGCATATTGATCTTTAATATTGTAATATAATATCAAATATGTATAATAAACATATATAATAAAAATGTAATATGTTAAAAACCTAGGATTAATCTTAAGATATGAAGTCCAATCAGATCTTTTAAATTATATAATTCATAGAAAATATATAAACCTACCATAATCACGCTTCGGGTCTATAATAATATTGGAGAAAAAAAATCATTTTTTACAAAAAATAAATAAAATAAAAAAGAAGCAAATTAACAAACAGAACAATAAACATCAGAAAACAGAGTGCATGTTTATTTACAAAGATACATCATGTGCGATAGAACCTACTACTTAGTTTATTTCCCTTGAGCACAGGATTGGGTTATGTGAGTGTTGAAGATGTCCCGAATCTGGTTTTAAAAGTTAAATTTTTAGGATTAAATATGTCCAAAGTAAAATTATGTTCCGAAATATCGTTATATAGGCGACACATGCGGATGATCGGATTATAATAAGAACTATTGTTGCGGTAGGTCGCTAACGTGAACGTTGCAGTATGATGTCGAAGGTTGCGCCTGGTGTTTAGATTTAAAGAGGCCAACAGTGGTGGAGAATCCATTACAGAGTGCAATATCTTATGGAGGGTAATGAGATCTTGTTGGTCTCTTGTACACTTCAAAGACTCAACTTTAAAATGCATAAGCCTTTCACTGTAAGTTGATAAAGTTCTACCAAGGCAAAATCTGAAACTTGGGATTCGTAGATTTTTTTTCTGTATACTTTCCACTCTAATACTGTGGACAGCATAGCATGGGGACCATATAACGGAGCCGTATTCTAGAACACTTCTTACAAGGCTGAAGTAGATACTAAGAAAGGATTCAGGTCTATGAAAATCCTGTGAAACTCTAGTAATAAAACCGAGAAGTTTAATTGCCTTGTTTGTGATATATTCGTAGTGTTCGCGAAATGTTAATTTTTCATCAAATATAATCCCCAGATCTTTTATAGATGATTTTCGTGCAAGACTTTGACCTTCTATTTGATACCCATAAGTGGTTTTGTTACGCTTGTTTGTAAAGGAACATATGAAACATTTGTCCACATTGAGCGACATGTGATTTTGCAGACACCAACTAGACACCGTGTTAAGATCCTTTTGAAGAGCAACACAGTTCTCTTCTGAGGTAATAATGGTATAAATTTTTAGGTCATCAGCATATAGTAAGCTGCAACACGTTAATTTTTATACGAGGTCGTTAATAAACACCAAAAAGAATAGAAGTCCTAAGTGAGATCCCTGGGGACTCCTGAAGTGACTTCGACTGGAGAAGACGAATGACATCGAATTGTTACTAGTTGGCTTCTGCTGGCTAAGCACGATTTTACCCATCGTAAGAGACTGCCATGTATTCCATACAATGATAATTTATGACTTAGTAGGGCATGGTCTACTTTATCAAACGCTTTTCTAAAATCAGTGTATATTGAATCCACCTGACCACCTTTAGCAAAAGCCTGACAAATGGAATCTTTATAAGTAAGTAAATTACTGGTAGTGGATCTACCTCTAACAAAACCGTGTTGATTTAAAGATAGAAGAGGTTTTACGTGGTTGTAAAAGTAGTCATACACGACACTCTCGAACAGTTTGGATATACTGGATAAAATACTTATAGGTCGATAGTTTTCGCAATTTGATTTATCACCCGATTTGTGAACCGGTATAATATAGGCAGTTTTCCAACAAGATGGAAAGACACCAAATTCTAAAGACTTATTAAAGATGGTAGCAAGAGGATAGGACAGCTCATCAGCGCACAGTTTTAAAACTAAAGATGGAATGTTATCAGGTCCGGCACTCTTGTCAGTCGGCAGTCGTTTTATCTTATATAATATTTCTTCTATACTCAGTTTAATATTAGACAGGGAATTGTGATTCATTTGCAAGTTACTGAAAAGTATACTTAGATTTTCATCTGTTGTATCTTTAACAGGTTTATCATAAACAGATCCGAAGTATTATGACATAATATTACAGATGTTTTCAGAATTATGGGCAGTGTTATTACCGAAATACATTGAATCGGGCATGTCGTTATAACCTTTTTTATTCTTTATGTAACTCCAAAAGGATTTTATATTACTTTGTAAAGCGACTTCGGTAGAAGCGACATAGTCCTTGTAAGTGTTTTTAATTAAGATTTTACACCTGGTTCGTAATAGAGCAAAAGTATCGTAGTCTCTGGGATTTTTGTATTTTTTATATCTATTGTGAGCTTTATTTTTTTCACGAATAATTTAATCTAATATAATCATCTTGGTAATGGTTGTAAATAATTTCATCACAAGCTTCCGGGAATTGACATTTAAAATCTAAAGCATTTTTATTTTTTATAAACAATGCAGTACATGGACTTGAAACTGCACCAAAAATTAAAGAGCTCATGCGAAACTCCTATATAGGTTCTGAAGAATCCCCATTGCGCCAAAGAAAACGTTGAGCATCTCTATCTTGAGATCTTATTTTTATCTGTGAAAACATTTCCTTAATATCTGCGGTTAATGCTATACGTCCTTCACAAAACCTGAATAAGATACTAATGAGCGATTGTAATAAATCGGGACCTACTAAAAGTAAATTATTCATAGATATACCTTTAGTTGAAGCTGCCGCATCGAAAACTACGCGAGTTTACGCTTTTGTGGGTGATAAACACCAAAATGAGGCAAATACCAACGAATATTATCTCTACAATTTTGATAAACATACTTATGGTAAGTTTTAGGATCACATTCCTCAGCATGAGCAAAATTAGGATTTTGTGACATTTGTTTTTCAAGTGATTTTAAACGAGATAAAGACTAAAAATAACTGTCTGGAAATGTAGAACTATTATTAAAATTACGCCACGGTAAACCTACTTCGAAACGACCATTATCCAGTCTTCGCGATGTAGATTCTAAAATATTTATAGCTTGTTGCTCACTATCCGAGAATTTTGTAGTTGATTTACATATTCCAATAGAATCTAATTTAAACTGCTCCTTAACAAGTTCGTCAAGGGAGAACTCAGTGCGAATGGAATTATTAACAAATTCAATTTGTTTTGTGTGACTATTTGAACAACCATACAAAACCCAACCTAACAGAGTGCGAGACGCGACAGGATCGCTACGTTCCCCTTGGCGAGTTTCTCTACTTATAGTTAAGTGCCAATCGCCAACACCTATTAAAACAGTCGGTTTGGCATTGACATGCACCAAATCATTAACTAAACTAGATAAATGTTTATATTTCATGATATCGTATTTATTTACAGTATGCGAATTTAACCGAAGTGACTCCATAGCACGAGCATTGTTAATTAAATGATTGTGACATGAGTTAATTCCTCTGATATAAAAGCTTACATAACTAACAATAGTCTCCTTTGACATACCACCTACTCCATCAATGCGCATTTTTTGATTATCTATACCTCGAGCCCCTATACGCTTTGCTATATCAGCATCAATGAGTGTACTACCATCATCGAGTAAAGCATACGTTTCATATTCACCGAGAGGACCGGTTATTATAACAGGAACTACCTTGAGATATGCTAGAGATTGAGTAGGGTTGGGCGAATGAAAAATATTGGAAACAATAATATCGCTGTCCATATTACTACAAGAAGGTTGACAGTTTGTAGTAATATTATCAGCATTCAAATCACTTACGGTTGAAGTTTGTAAACAAGATTGTGGGTTGGACGTAGTATTAGAGTGAAAATTTACAGGTTTTTGTGGTGAGTTGCCATGTAGTAGACTATGGTGACGTCTTGAACAACCATCAACACCACAACGCTTTACTTTGCAATTATTCCAATTGTGTGTACCTCCTTTTAAACATCGATAACATATTTTTGATTCACGAATGAACTGCCACCTATCTACAAGTGAAAGCGATTTAATTTCGGAACGTTTTCAGAAGAAATGCTTAAGGAATGAACGTTCTCGTGTTTGTTGTTGCCATGACAATTAAATTTTGTAACTTTAGATGTCAAATCGATGTGTGGATTAAAAATAAATTTTAGCTGCTTTTTTGCTTCACCTATTAAACATTTTGACAATAGTTCAATTTTAGATTTTTCTTTATCCGAATTTCTATACTGAGTATAGAAATTATCGGCGAAACACAAAATCTAGTTTTCATGAATTCATTTAAATGGGATAAAACACATAAGTAAAAATCATTCGAATATAAATGTTCATTTTGTTTTAGAATTTTGATATTTTGGACAATTTCTAACCTTATTGGCGAAGTCATTTAACTGCTCCACATTAATTATCTTAGGGACTTTTTGAATTATAGAAATTTGTTGTGCATTAAAAATGTTCCGGACGAGCAAACGTGTGCTCCAGTGCCGCTATGATCTCGTCAGGATTTTCCGTTGTGTAAAGCAATGTCTCAACTGCTTCTCTGGCTGCACCTCTGACTGATAAAGTTAATCTTGATATATTCTCTGAAGGGGAGAAATTAGATTTAGTTTTATTATAAACAGATTGAAATGCTACCCAGTCCTTGAAATTTCCTGAAAATGGTAATAAACCTGGATCTTTTGATCGATTGGCTAATGATGCAATAGCATGCGCGAGTTGATTGAAATCGGAAGGTGAAGTCTGCGAGGAAGATATGTCAACTTTTTTATTTATAGGGTTATTAGTAGCTACTTCTGGTAATGATTTTATTTCCGCTCTACTAGGTTGAAGGGTGATACCGTGATTAAGGCGAGGTACGTCAACTGTAGTATGCAGAGTGTCTGGTTTACCACTAATATTAAATTCTGATGGACTAGCAGATGCCTCATGGACACTTTTAACCCAAGATGACATACGAGAACGAAAAGACTTAACTGACCGTTCCGTTTCTAGAGCAGCAAGTTTTGCTCGGAGCTCGAGTTCCTCGACCTCTTTTTCTTGGCGAGCCAATTCTCGATTTCGTTCAAACTCTCGCCGTCGAAATTCTGCTTCAGCTGCAATCTTATAAGCAAAACCTTTAGCGGATTGACAAGATCTAATTGATAGTGAAATGCCGTTATTGGTTTTAGATGTGGGTGGGGGAATGCTTCCCGATGGTTGCGGGTTATCGCCCGATGGTTGCATTTCTTCCCCACTTACCAAAACTTGCGAACAAGTTTTCACCATTTTCGGTGTCTGCAACCGCTGTAAATAAACCAAAAATATTGTTAGCAAGGTCTATGTTTAGGCTCGAATGGACCAAATATTGAGGATGGACTGTAAATCCTATATTTTAAGTATTTAAATAATAAGCTTTCTGGTTTGTTTACAAAAGAACGACACTTTATTTTCTGACAATCTAATCTGACTATTTGACGTTTTATTTTTTTGAACTATGAGCCAGTCGTCAACACTACTTAATAATTATTTTAGGAATTTTATTACTTTCCTCAAAAACATGTTTTTTTTTACAAATACAAATATATGTCTAAATAAATGTATTTGTAAAAAAAAACACGTTTCTAGATGGTGATCGCTTTATACAACGAGGCAATTTAATCATAAACACCGCAACAAGCTCGCCACTTGTTAGGTGTTGCC
Organism: Monopis laevigella; assembly: GCA_947458855.1. Taxonomy (NCBI): domain Eukaryota; kingdom Metazoa; phylum Arthropoda; class Insecta; order Lepidoptera; family Tineidae; genus Monopis; species Monopis laevigella. The sequence goes on from OX381576.1 coordinate 19,466,031, forward strand.
TCCGAATACCATCGGCGAAATGAGGACGGGTTAATCCCTCTGCTGGGTACCCTGAGGCCGTTTAAACGGTTCTCGGGATCCAAATAGGCACCCGTGATGGTATTTATTAATTATTATGTTTCTAGATTAATTTCATTCTGACAGTGCTCACAGCGATTTCACCCAGAAGCAAAATCACTAAGTCCAATATGGCGTCTGTAATGACGCCACAATTAATGTCAAATCATCTATCGTTAGCGCCCATTCGGACCGTGTTGCTGACATCGATTTTGCCGTGAATCGGACCGCAAGGTATAACTTACAGAGGGCAGCACAAAAACAGGAATCTTTAGTTGATCTTACGTTTATAATACTTACTGCTTATTATATAATATGCCTACATGACCTGCCCTCTAGCATGGCAGCCAAGAAAATGTGATAAAAACGACTATACAATTCTCATTTTTTTTTGAAAATAATAGAATTTTCATTGTCAAGAGTATTTTGTCATTATATTATCACACTTGTCTTTCTACCATGCTAGGGGAGGTGATAATACTGAGAAGAAAACCCTTGTCTCCTCGATTTTTATAAATTGGTTCCAATTCCTATTCTAAGTGTTTTTGTAGTAAAAAAAAGTTAATATGTAACTAGTTTTTATTACCGATCAAATTATTGTCTAGAATTCAATCACTCTGACTAAAAGTGACGAAATAATTTAGTTGCTAATATAATAATATATAGTAGATACCTACTACATATATACTCTTATAATTTTGATTTATTAAATAATTCAAGAGATAGTATTCTAAGACAATACTTCAATATATCCATATGTTTTAAGGTATCTAAGTAGAGAAAAGTATTGAAATAAAAAACACAATAATTCTAAACCAATATATTTGAAGAACATTGTTCACTTATATCTAATACAGTAAATTCTACAGACGAGAACTAAGATGTGTTTCAGTGATCTCAAGAGACAAGCTCCGTTTGAGGCGAAGTATGGTGAGAACCCAGCTGTCTTCTTCTATAAATCGCTCCCTAAACTGAACCACGTAGAGATGCAACACAGCGAATCACCCCTCAAGAAGGGGCACACAAAGATATGACAGAAATAATTGCGCCCTTAAGTGGGCACGGCACGGATACAACACAAAACACTACAGCATCATCCCTCAGAACTAATGAATCATCCCTCGAGCAGGGGCACATCAAGATAAGACAGATACAATTGCCCCTAAAGTGGGCTACGACACAGCACGAAATCATTGCGACATTTAAGAGGACTAACGCGGCAGCCCGGTTGGCGTCCCAAACATTACGCTACGAGAGACATGGACGAACGGCAAAATGGATGAATTAGTTTTCGCAGAGCTTTTTGAGCACATTTGTATTCCCAACGATGGTATTCCCGCTATTATGGATATAACCATCACTTACATTCTAATAATACACTTAGGTATTAAACATTTATGTAGCTACTAATATGGTTAAGAATCTTATTAGCAATAAAATTACGAGTAATATTAATTTACTGAAAAGGGATTATATTTTAAAACAATATAAAGTCAAGCAAGACATTTTACTGCGAGTATATTTCTTGCTTGTTTATAATGATACCAAAGCGATGTTTTATAAGTAAACTATATTATGCGTTAAATAAGTTAAATGAAGTTGCGCCACATAAAGAAGCGATGCCATGTATTCAAAACTATTCTCGCCTCCCTGACATTAGTTACGTAATAAGAAGACGGTAAAGGTAAAATTTAAAAAAATATTTTTGTAATTTTAAAACGGATCGGTGTAGTTCCAAAATATCCCTTATTCAGTCTCAAAATAAAGCTAATAATGCCATTAATTGGCATTCATAACTTTAAGTAGGTATTGCCTATACGCAATTAAAAGTATATTATTACGAATATATATGGTAATGGTAATAATTATTTCTACTTGATAAAATGGTTAAATACTTCTTAAATCTAATGGTTGTTAACTATATGTAAACAACCAGTTTTAATAGTTTAATAAAATATTGGTTGAGCTAGAAGTAGATCTGAAAAAATCCAATAGAAAATAGGTTAGGCCTTATTTATGGTTGTACCGTGTATTATCAGCATTTTTTATTGCTGTCTACAACAGCACAAGTTAAGGTCAAAATAACACATTAGTTTAACAAATTAAAAAAATTAACTTAAAGTTTTCTTTACTATCAATCTGTCTTTTATTTCAATTTGGTTTAGTACTTATAAAGTGGTAAACTAATCAATAAAAAAAATGTAGGTAGAAGATAGAAATAAATAATATAAACTGGTCATTTATCACTTAAAAGCTAATATTAAAATACACAGCGGATTATTATTATACACATTATCATTACTAATATGTTTAAGTTGAAAACTACACCTATTCGATGAATAATACATTTTATAATATTAAACACAAAAGTACCTACAAGTAAAACATATTTTGTTTACAATATTTGTAACATTCGAATAAATACAAGTCGAATATTTTTAATTTGGTTTAAGAAATTTTGGCACATAGCATTTTTGTAATTACATAGATTAAGTTTTCTGATGCCATATCAGTCGCCATATCAAAATTCGACTTTAGATATGTCCAGTAATCATTTTTGATATTATCCTAAATTTAGTTATTGAATCCTGTTTTCATCCAAAACTTAAGTTATTTTTTATATCCCTTATTCCAAGATGGCAAAATCCAATTTTGCTTACATAAAAACACTCAGTTCTTTTTTCCAGCTTTCCTTACATCACATTATCATTTTCCTATGCAGACTTTTAGTCAAATAATTATACAGTCAACACGTACGTTTGTAAATTTTAATCACGTGTACCATTATTATTACCATCGCGTTTGGCGATATTATTTAAATAAAAAAATATTTTCTGTAATTTTATCAAAGTTAAAATGTATGTTTAATGACGAAGTCTAAAATAACTAACTAGTGAAGACTAGTTACAAATATATTCATTCTAATTTTACTTTTTTAATATCATGACAGCAGGACCATCTCTCAGAGTTTTGGTACCAAACTCTTCTGGAAATTCAATAAAAATATATTACTTTAAAAAATCCTTTCGATACGTTTTGTATTTATACGGTTTGTTTGTTATTTCGTATCTCTATCAAATCTAAAGCAATATTGATGATTTCTTCAAATTCATTTTTATTTCAAAGTTCAAAAACTCCACAAAAACTTTCACAAATAAAGGTACTTATAGGTACATAAAATATACTAAACCTAAGTAAGTTGGTGCCGAAATGAGAAAGTGGAATAAAAAGACCACGCTCGACTATTAGCAACAACTTTAAAGTAGATATTGGTTATATTAAGAGTATAGTTTTATTAATAAATATTGGCCGAGGCCCTTAACTTTAATTTATTATTATCTCTGACTCTATTTTATTTTTTGATGACTATTGGAATCAGAGGAAAATATTTGTTACGATATGCTTATATGTGAATAATATTATAATTATTTAATATGGGCGACACTCTTGAATCATCTGTAATAGAAAATATTATAATAGTTAATAATACATCCAACAAAAACCACTATTTCTTAAGATAACAAAGGACAGTGGACGATTGCGGCCCAAAAGTCTAATATTTAGCAAAATTACAATTTAAGTAAATAATATATAAATGTAATAGCACATAAGAGAACATTAAATTACTTCAGGCTTTACTACGAGTCCACTATGGTATTTTTAAAAATATAATAAAATAACCGTAAAGTGGCTTTGTCTGATGGAATATATTAATAATAAAATAGAATTAATAATAAACACATATAACGTGTAGATATGAAATAATTAAATCGATAGCAGTAAAAGACTAAAGCTTAGTTTGTGGCAGGGCCAAGATAATAAAATGTCCTCATATTATCACTATTATTATTATAAATAAGTTCAAGAGGGGAATGATATTAAAATAATCCAAAGATTATATTAAAAAAATAGTTTAAAATGTGAATTTGTCGTTTTAAAGTATTGGTAACATTGAACTAGAATTAAATCTGTATTTACGTATGTTATACTCTGAATTAAATAAATAATACCAATGAACCACGAACACAGTTTTGTTTTTTTAGAAAAACAATTGTTTGATTTTGTCAATATAAAACGATAATAATATAAATCGGCAAAAATATAAAACAACAATTTTATACTTTACTCAAAAATGCAATGTGGTAAATTTTATACTTTACTCAAAAATGTAATGTGGTCATTATTTTGACAACTTTGTTTGAGCAAAGTCGACCTTGCCGTTCTGTTTAAGGAGCGGCCGGCAAAGTTTTGCTGGTCGCTCTAACAGTCCGGCAAAACATTGCCAGCCGCTATTTTGACGTTTCAACGTTTTAATATATATTTTATTTAAATTACTTGTTTTTTTTTAGATTAGGTACTTGCATTTTTGAGTAAAGCACTATACAAGCCTTGGACCACTATGACTGCTTCGCTGGTCACGCTATGATTGCCTCGAGCTAGCCTAGCTACGCTCTAGGCCTTCCAGCTTGGCCATCATAACAGCCCTTGCTGTCCTCGCTGTATAGGTCTCGGCCTTTATCTCAGCTCGTCTATCAAGAGCTGCACGCTGACCGCGCTGTGTCGGCCTGGAGCTGCGCTGTCGGCCATCATCAGCGCGACCAGCAAAGTAGTCATTATAGACCGCGGCAGTAATATACTATTAACCTCTAAATAAATATATTCATACATATATAATAATAATACGTTAGTTGATATTACCAATCCGTTTCCTTATTCTTTAGAGCTGTCTTCATGCCATTGATTTTTTTTAATTATACATATAAGTGTTATGACCCATACAAAACATTTCAAAAACGTGCTCCAATTTGTTTGAAGTTTTTTTGGGTCGCTGTTGCTTAGAAATTTTCATAAGAGCATTTAAGGTATGGAAAAAATCTTCAAATGCAATATAGCAAGTAGTATAATCATATAAAAAGTATTCAACCAGTTTGATGGCGTAGTCTTGTGCATTTATGTCACCACAATTAATTTGGATTGAAAGATTTATATCGTACTGAAATATAAATAATAAAAAATTAGTTCACAAATTAAAATATATTTTAGTAAGGTACACACTAAGCAATTTTTATGTAAATGTGACACTTCCTTGCAAATTTTTAATTGTGTACAGTCGGTCAAGACAGTGGCCTATAAATTTCCAGTGTCATCAAAATATAGCTAAGGTTGAGTGTAAATATCACAACAATAAATCAATCAATGATAAAGATATGTTGATATATATGATAATGTCATAATATTAGTGCAAAGAGAAATCAAGTTATTATTTTATGACGTGCAAATAAACTTTAATTATAGAGTATTAGTCCACAATTTTGGCCGACTGTACCTTTTCCTTTTTTAAAGTCAGTAAATAAGCGCGTAAGGACATTAGAGCATCTGAAAATTCTCTAACATGTTAAGTTATCTTGTGTAGAAGTACCTTACTTTAACATTTAACTTTGATTTATAATAATGTACTCACCAATTGTTTGTCTACAAGACCGTACTTTAATAGACTATGAAATGCAGAGATATTATATCTCCAGCATTCTGGTATTTCTGTTAAGAATGTGGTGGTCGCTTTAATTACCCCGGCACGTCCAAATGAATGAGCCTCCCCCAAGTTATATAGTGTTTGCAGATGAATGTATTTATAAATTGCACACGAGTCCATCTTTAAACCACTCGTTTCGATATTATTGCCTCGTATCTTAAATACACCTTCGACAAGCTGTAAATAATATTAAAAAAGTAATTAACAATGTATCTTCATTTCAAAATGAGAGAATTGATAGATTAGACTCATGTTATAATATATCTATCTTTAAAAAATAAACAACACACGTAAATTATACTGAAGAATGAGAAGCATTAAATACAGTTATTGAGAGGGTTGCGGTAACACTTCTATCCTACCGCGCCTATAGATAGTTCACATTAAAAATATTAATTTGTACACCTACCCTCTGCAATAATAAAGTGAGAGACGTAGAATCTCTTCGTTTTACACTGGTGTCAAGATATTTCATTAAATCCCTAATTTCCACTGCTAAATCTTGGTGTGAATTTGGAACTACCGGCATTGCTTCGAAAAAATTATTACGGGATAATTCCATTTCTTCAGTATCGAATCGCGAATAATCAGTTCCATCCATAGAAGTTGCTGGCAACGTGTAATTATTTGGTAATTCCATTTCTTCAGTATTGAGCCCTGAATAATCGGTTCCACGTGTAGATATTGGTGTCAACAAGTTATCATTTGGTAGATCTATTTCTTCAGTATTGGACCCCGTAAAATCGGTTCCATCTATAGAGATTGGTGTCACCAAGTCATCTTTCGGTACACTAATAGATTCTGTATTGAATCTATAAAAATCAGTTTCATCTCTATAGAGTGATTCGAACGGGTTATCCGTGAGTGTAAGACCTATTTCCGCATTAATACTTTCAAAATCTGCTTCATCTGTATTGACTGGTTCCAATAAGTAATCCCTTTCTGAATTAATATTTAAAAAATCCAAAGTTTCTAATCCTTGAATTGGTGTCAACGGGTTAGACATTGGAGCATTTAAACTAAAAAAATTGGTTCCATCACTATGAATTGGTTTGAATGCGTTTTCCTTAGGTGTAAACCCCATTTCTGTCCTCTGACTAAAAAAAACCGTTCCATTTCTTTGGATTGGTTCGGCATTATGACTTGTAGATGGTAGATTTATATCTTCGAAATCTGGTCGAGTAAAACGTGTGTTAAAATTTTGTTGATTATCTGTTAACTGCATGTTGCGCAAATGTGAATATGTACCGTAATGATGTATAAATTTTTTGCTGATATTGGTTTTTATTTGCATTATGCTAGGTAGCGGTTGATTCCAATCCGGTAGTGCATTAATAACAGAATTTTTCATAAGGGTACTTGCAAGTTTGATATTATCTTTAGCTAACGTGGTTACAGCAACTAAAATCTCCTGAAAAGATAAATAAATATTTGTAAAATAAAATTATTTGTACTACAATGTGCAAAAAAACAGACCCAGTCCGCGATGTCTCTCTAAATTTAAAAACCGATCGGACAGTTCTAAGAAAATCTAAAAATGTGAAAAAAGGGAAAACTAATATGATAAAATGACGGCGAAATGACCCTAGTGAGATCGAGGGTATATGTTGCCACGGAAATCCAGACTATAAGTATCATGACCAAATCAAATAAGGTGCAAAAAAGGTCATGTATGAGATGAGTCTATTATATATGTAGGTATAGAGACAATGGTACTCGAGTAGATTCTGTCTAGAGTGTATGTGGTATATTCATTAAATAAAAGTAAAGGGACTGAATAATATTTTTTTTGATAAAGTATAAACAATAAATAAAAAAATACCTGTCTAATGTCATCCAGGGCTAGTTCGGCACTAAATATAGCAATTAAATCTGCTACAATTAAATCACGTAAGCAGTCTTCATATTCGGAAACAGCAACACTAGTAGCCAAATTGCATACCATACGGTGAGTAGAAATTCTTACATTCTCATCATGCTGTAGGTCAAATTGATTTATTTCGATTTTATGATATGAAGTTACAATGAACTCCATAGATCTACCGATAACTATCTCTTCACAATCTAATATTGCCTTTTCAACAGTAGGTTTAATAAATTGTATTAGCTCTGGATGTTTTTGCATGAGAGTAATATTTGATGCGATTAGTATATTTCCGGCCACAGTTGCAACTGTATAATAGGCAGTAAGTGGTAATATGTTATATCCATCTGCGGCGGACGGATGATCCTTTATTTCTGGATTCTCCCCTAGAAATATATAATACATTAATGTTGATATACGAAAACATCATCAATTACTTATTATAGTTAAACCAAAACACTGATCTGTCAATATTCCTAAGAATATCTTGTAATATACTATATCGATATCAGATTTATGCTAAAACGGCGCAAGAGTACGATAAATCTATAAGGATCTCGTTACCCTCTCTTATAACGATATCGTATGTTTTTAATTCATAAGCATAAAAATGAAAGGATAACGGGATAAACTCTATGAGATCTGGTTGGTGGAACCGTTATACTAAAAATAAAACGTAATTAAAAGACTAAACCTCGCTTTATACTAAGTCCCACATATAGTTTGGATATACTTGATCCAAAGATTAGTTAATACGTGTAAAACGTTAAATGTGCGGATAAAATCTGGTTAGGTATAAGTTTACGAGATTTCTCTCTGAGCCTAATTATTATTAAAACAACAAGGAATATTTTTATAAATTTACCTTGTAAGGGTACATCCAGGCTGAAGCATGACGCAAAAGCTGCAGGTGCCACACTAAAAAATATATAAAAAAATATACTAAAGAAAGTCGTGTATTAAAATAATGAAATTATAACAAAAATAACGTAAATAAAAATGATAACAAATCAGATGTAGAACATTGTAATGTAGGGCGTAGAAAAAAACTTATGGACTTAAAAGCCTGCTGTCTTGACGTGTTAACAGACCTATTTCAACGAAGTAACTAATAACTCTAAAACAGTAAGTACCATCACGGGTGCCTTACGGTGCCTGAGACCGCCTAGACGGCCTCAGGGTGAAAATTGTATTCCCTCGTAGAAGCTGATGGTATTCTTTCACACGGAACGGAGTGTTTTATTGGTTGTTGGGTTCAACAAATTTATGTGTTCTCCGATGCAGTAAAATTGTGTTTTTAAACATAATATCAACATTATTTTTAGTTTAAAACATACTGGGATTAATCAACTCAGACACCACATAATATAAAAAAAAAGATAAAGTGGGGATCTCGTTGGAGAGTGATTTGGAGTTTGCCCAGCTTTTTGGAGTCGTCGCTTTCGTTTAAGAATTGACTTTTGTTAATTTAAAGGCTGGTCACAATCATCAGTCAATCATCATCAATTATTTGAGCTACTTTACATATTGTCGGTACTAAATAAACAAACTTATTTATTGAATTTTTAAAGTAATTTATTGTTGGTGTTACATTATAATTCAGAGTTTGCTAAATGATAAATAGCTATCAAGATGTCAATTTCTGTAGGAAACAAGTAATATATGATTTTAACTAACCTTTTTGTTCCCCTCTGGACCATAGATTCCTTCCGTATATTTTTTAGGAATTTTTCTGTCACTGAAAAACCACTACGTGGTTGTTGGGCAATATCCTGCACTGATTCGATATGCTTAAAATGTTTTTCAGCGAACCTATTCTCTTGAGGGTATTCTGAAAGCAAACATTTAAATTAATACTTTTGAAAGAAACGAAACGTTTAATAAAGTTTTTATTAATAATGGGGATACAATATAAGAGTTGTAATATTTACCTTGTAAAGGAAAACTCGACATAGAGGAAGTCGATGCCACTGCATACGTCATGCTAAAAGAAAAACATTAAAATAATAATCTACACGGGAATTAAAATTATACCAAAAATATAAAACTGATAACAAAACTAATTAAGGTTCATTTTAATGAAGACAAGCAAGAATACAAACTTATAAACCTGAAATACTGCTGTCTTGACAGATTCACAAGTTGGTATAGTAAAACTGAGACCAACAGATTTACGCGCTCTTGATCCTCTATAGCGGTATTTCCAAACATGTACACTTTATCTTTAGTCAAAAACTTATTGGTACACACCGGTACCTATATAAAAAAGTTATGTGGCGATCTTGGAGAAGACCTCTTGCCTTGGAGATAAAACCTAGCCTTTCGGAGTCGCCGCTTTTATTTTTAATTTTGTTTTCAGTTAATTAAAAGGCACTAAATATTTTTTGATTAAGGGACTTAATACCAAGTTTATTATTTGAATTTATAATTAATTGGTACAAATGTCAATATATTAATTTATGTTAGGTTAGGAACAAGTACTTAACATAAGATATTAACTAACCTTCTTGACGCGTTCTGAGACGAATTCTCCTTTCGAAGATTTTTTAAAAATGTCTCTGTAACTGAAACATTACTACGCGGTTCTTGAACTACACGCATCACTGATCCAATATGATTATAATCTTTTTTAGTAAATTCTTCATCTTGAGTACGTTCTGAAATCAAACAAGTTCATTATTTTAATGAAATTTCTTTGTAAGATAAAAATAAGGTAAAATAAGTAACGTTTTGTTTTTAGTCTGTGGGTATCAGGTAGTAGATATCAGGAGCTTACGGCAACAATTTATTGTTGAGGGGTTGGGTCTTCATATTCAAAATATGTAATTGTGTTTCTTTATATTTATTATAGAAGATAATAAAGTTTTTCTGCCAAATTATAATATTTATAAATGTACCTCGGAAGGACTTGTCTGAGCTAGAGCAAGGCATCTCTGCAGGCGCCAAACTAAAAAAAAACATTAAAATAAAAATCTACCCATAATTAAAAGGCGTGTTTCTGAATAATAACTAAAATATTAAACTGATAATAAATCAATTAATGTAAGGCGAAAAAAATAAATTTATGGACTTAACCAGCAGGGTTCAGTCCATAAATTTATTTTTTTTTGGACGTTTTTCGAAGAAGTATATTACAACTCTTAAATACTATGTACTACCACGGGTGCCTTACGGCGCCCAAGACGTCTAGACGCCTAGACGCCTAGACGTCCTCAGAGTGAGAAGCTTTAATCCCTCGTTGTAGCCGATGATATGATGATATGCTTTCCATACCGAACAAGTAGCCATCTAGATAATAAACGGTTTCACAAGTTGGTATTGTGAAACTGGGACCAACAATGTGCTATTCGATGCACTACAGAAGCATTTCCAAACAAATGTACATGTAATTAATTGGTACACACCGGGGTTTAACCTAACCTAACCAGCTACCAACTTAAAAAGGGTAAACGAGTTCGTCGGACTTCGTTGAAGTTCTGTAGACATTTAGAGATTACCCAGCTTTTTTTGGAGTCGGTGCTTTTGTTCGGCGATTTTGGTTTAGTTAATTCAATTTTAATATTAACCTGGTGGTAAGCAGACCTACAAAGTCCATGAATGGGGTGGATCAATTTTGTGATGCGGATGCGGTTACGAAATGGGTGGTGACAAAGATGTATTTGAACTTCTTCATATTTTCTTGGAACTTAATACCAATTTTATTATTTGGATTTATAAAGTATTTGTTTGGTAAAAATGTCAAATCCCCATCTAGATGTCGATTTCTATGGACACAAGTAAAATATTATATGAACTAACCTCTTTGACGCGTTCGTGAAGAAATTATTGGTAGCTGAAACAGTAGTACGTGGTTTTTGGCCAATACACGTCACTGATCCGATATGATTAAAATCTTTTTTGGCGGATCCTACTACTTGAGGACGTACTGAAAATAAATATGTAATAAATATTTTTGGTGTGGCTACACTAATTGAATTTTGACTGTCAATTAAAATATGGTAAAAATACTACATATAACAAAAATACACAGGTAGGCATTATTCTTAAAGAAATATCTTTAATAATAAACTCTTATGCACTAATTTAAAATAATCGGTACAAAAATAAAATACAGCCCATGTTACTCGCTGATAATAGAGCTTACTATTATCAGCGAGTTTACGGTTCAGTAGTTTTTAAGAGTATCCGTAATAATCAAATTTTTCTTCCTAATATTATTATAGATAAAATTATTAATTTACCTTGTAATGGTACATCTGGGCAAGTCGCCAGCGCTGGAGGCATCACACTAAAAAAATACATTTTAATAATAATCTACGCATAATTAATAAAGTCGTGTTTGAAGATAATAAAATTGTAACAAAAATAACTGATAATAAACCAAATCAAAGTTATTTTTAATATAAGGGAGCAAGAAAATAAAGGTTTTCTTCCTTCGTCGTACCCGATAGTATTATGAGTTTTCACTGAACAAGTGAACATATAATAAACAGTGTCATAAGTTGGTATAGTGAAACTGTGACCAGCTGCTTGACGTGATCTCTGTCGCCCTATAGCGTAGTTGTCAAAGAAATGTACATATTACGTTTAGTAATTTATTGTTGGTGTTACTTTGTAATCCGGAGTTGTAGTAAAAATAACATATCGCCATCAAGATGTCGATTTCTGTGGGAAACAAATACCTAAGATATGATATCAACTAACCTCTTTGGCGCATTCGGGACTGGACTTCCGTTTCGGAGTTTCTCCAAGAACTTCTCTTTTAATGTAGGTGAAATGTTGCTGCGGGGTTCTTGGGCAATACGCAATACAGTTCCAATGTAGTTTAAATCTCGGTCTGCGAATTTCTCATGAATATCTTGAGGACGATCTGAAAGCACAAATGTAATTAATATTTTTGCTGTAGGTTTTTCATGCTAATTAAGGATTATTAGTTAATTGAGTATGGTACTAATACTAAAAGTCAGTTCTTCAGGCCTTTAATTTAAAGGGCGTCTTGAATAAAATAAAACCGAACAAGTAGTTTACGTACGTACAGTGGAGTATAAAAAACAAAAACCTTAAAAAAGAGCTGTAAAACAACCTATGGCAGTTTTTAATTGATCGATCTTTATATAATTTATTTAATACAACACAAATTTTACGTTTTAATATTAAGAAAATAGAATATAATAGTACTACTCTACAAGGGTTGGTGGCATTAATATAGTAACAGTGTTTAGCATCAGTACAGTTATAGTACCTATATCTGTAGTTTCTATGATAAGTATTCATCAAGATTTAAATAATAGTCATATTATTTGCATTTGCAAAGACAAATAAATTTGCGAATAGTAAACCACCATTGCTGGGTCGCCAGAGCCTCATCTGTTGTCTGCATTCAGGACAGATGGCGAGATGTTGGTTCCTATCCAGACGATGTAGGAGACCAAGCATTGCATGAAAATAGGCTACGAGAAGGCGCGTGAGACAGATTAAAGCAGATGTGGATGGCTCATTACACCTCCTGGTGTTCTCCTGAACAGTAGTCAGATAGACAGAGTGGATTGGCGAAAGCTTATGAAGCTTGACACCAATATACATATCCAAGCCACGACCATGGCTACTCTGTCAAGAGTGTAACGTCTAAACAGGTACACAATAAATTTTAAGGCCTGCTACTGATAAAATTACCGGTCCTTGATGCATTACAGCAGCAGATTTCTTAAGCTCAATTTTACTTAATTGAAGCAATTCAGGCTTACCTGTTTCTATGAAAATAGTCATAAAGTTCTCAGACTTCATCTTTAGTTGATAATAACCCAATGATTGAAAAGAGGGTGTCTTACACTTTGACATGAATTGTGCCAAAGTTATTTGATGACTTGGGGTTAATTGAAAGTTTCTTTCAATTTGATGATAGAAATTATTAGTTGGTTTTATAATCTGAAATAAAAAGCATTGTAATAATATAAATACCTTATCTAGGTAACTGTTCCGAAATTGTTTTAGTTTTTATATTATCCTGATAATACCAGTAAGATATGGTTTCACAATTTAGGTATGTGATCATATTTATAGATATACGAGTGTATAAACCGCTAACAAAAAATATTTTTGTAATTACCAATGATCAAACGTAAAAAAATATATGGTTTCTCATTAAATTACAAATTGGTAATAAGCCAAATAGATTTAAAACGCTGTAATTATCGTCCGTATTCTTAGACTTTGTATGAAATGAATAAATAAGAAATAAAAAACATATTGCAGCATGGCATGTGACTTTATTTATCTACCCCATGGTAAGCAAACCTTCAAAGTCCATGAATGGGTCGATCAATACTTGTTGTTGAACAATATTTATTACTCCCAATGTGCCGGCTAAATGGACGGCGACAAAGACGTATTTGCATTACGAGTCTATTTCAATATCCTCGCAGCTTTATCGTCAAATGAATCGCCCGTTTTGTAACCGCACCATGAAAGGAGACCTCCTCGACAATAAATCAATTTAGTAGTCTCCGGAAAACCGGCGAACCTACAGACTAAAACCGAAATGTGAGTATGTCACACGAGTATAAGGTTTTGGTCGGTCGGCCTAGGAAGTTATGGAAGCCATCCTCCCACCTAAGAGATAATAAATAAATCTTACCTCTGCCAAACGATGGTGGGGTTTGTCGAATAAATCACAAATGGTTTGCTCCCCCGTCGGGGATTCAAAGGCAGATGTGAAGAATGATGTGAGTAGACTGACCACTGAATCAGAACGGTCAGGCAATTTATTCACCGCCCATAGTTGTCTCACTTTTAGGAAAAGCCCTCTTATGACAAATGTATGGGCTCCGTGACCATTTTGAACGATGACCTGAAACAAACATATTATAATTAACTCTACGTTACTAATTAATAAATATTATTATCTAAGACTGACTGGCATACAACGCACACTTAAACCGGAGGGTTTAGAAGCATGAAATTCTGATAAAAACCTCATGGTTACACTGAGTTTAACCGATCAAAATCATGAGTTTTTGGCTTGGATCAACAATACAACTGTTGATGGAATGTTTGTGGTCCTACAATTGTACATGAAAGCCTAATAGAATGGAACTAAGCACTAAGAAAGGATATATGTAAATTTGTCCTTTAAGGGGTTTTATATGGCAATTAATCTTTATAAATAACGTTGAGGAAGAACCGCATCTACATAAAAGAAAGTTTGCTTGGATGACTACTTCAATTATGGTTGGTATACACTTTGATTATTCAAGTGTCAAGTGTTTAATGATTAGTAGGTACGGACAGTTTTTTTATTTTTTTTAAAATTAAATATCGGTATGCGACTTTGTATCTACTTGATGGTGAGCGGACCTACAAAGTTCATGAATGGGGTCGATCAATACATTTTTTTTTAACAATATTGATAGATTTCACCACCATGTTAGAAGACTACCACTTTGACAAGAAATCGATGCAGTAGTCTACAGAAAATCGCTGTAGACATTTATTTTATTCTTTTTACCATATAAAAACAACCGAAAATGAACACGAGTTTATTATAATATTAACTAAACACTTAGCAGTCCTGTCCAGACGTGTTTAGTGCGTATTTACCAAGTGAGGGGTGAAGGAGGAACGCGCGGGAGAGCTACTTTACAGAAAAAATAGAATGTGTTCTAACTCTGTGGTTCTAACGTCAGACTGCACTAGGCAGAACTGCATGGCAGGGACGCTTCCCGACCTTTGTATGTAAATTTTCGAATCCTTTTAAAAAAAAAAAGAAGATTTTAGGTTTCCATTTTGACTGCCGTTGAGTATTTTATGAAGGATGGGGAGCTAGTGAGATGAAATAATTTCAATGTTATATGGTTTTTCTTTTTGTAGAAAAAGTAAACACAAATCAGCTTTTAAGGCTGACGTTTCGTCGACCTGCGAAGGAGGCAAAAGCGCATAGCGCAAAGGCTATATTAAGCTCTCAATTATAAGGATAGTAATATCGGCAACGTAAGCACAGGCCCTACTGATAGTAAGCTATAGTAAGCTGTAGGAAAGGGCCACTGCAGCCTTAATCAGTGGTATTGTAGTGGGCTCAAGGAAGGGGCCGTTAAACCCTATACTTCTAATAATCTACGGTTAGTCAAATGGGTCGGTTCAAATAATACAGCTATTGCCACTGGTAGGAAAAGCAAAGGTCCATCCAGAAGCCAGGGCTTCAGTGATACTAAATATGTTGTTCGTCGGTCTATTAAAAAGATGGAAAGTGCAAGCGATAGTACCATAGGTACCGACAGAAAAAATATAAGGCCCACCTTCAGGATTTTCCTCCATAGAAGAAAAAAAAACGTCCAGCGATAATTTCAGAGGCGATACTTTCAGCAGATGGAGTAAAACGAATTATCACAAGCGGGACATCCGATTACAACCAAAAGAGTTAATACTCAGGGTTCTATAAAGAGACGTTAAAAAGTACGAACATGACTATTACCGCAATTTTGTATCCAAAAACCATGCTTAAGCAGGAAGACTATCCCAGGATAAGAGACATTGACATGAACGAGTTATACACGTACAAGTGTCATACTATCTGTGCGCCGCCGGTCATCGTCACGAGTGACACAAGGGGGTTCTAAAACGTCTGAAAAGCCTGCTGTTTGTTAAAGATTATTATTCCTAGCCTATTTATTATTTTATACTACTTTTGGTTTTCGACCTGTACCGTAGCTGTCCCTACTGATGAGCAGGAGGCCTGCAGGGTAATTACGCGTCTTAAGTTCGCTCGCACGCCAATCGTTATGACGTCATTCTAACGTAGATCAAGCTTGGCTTCATAATAATGGCTCCAAAAAATCTTAGAACATTACGTCATAACGATTGGCGTGCGAGCGAACTTAAGACGCGTAATCACCCTGCTGCACGTATGATGTCACTACTGCATCTATACACGTGGCGTCCCAAATCAAGGCACGTCCACGTTTCCACGGTACAAGTGTCATGCCATCTGGGCGCCGGCCGTCGTCACGTATGACACCAGGGGGTTCTAAAACGTCTGAAAAGCCTGCTGTTTGTTAAAGATTATTATTCCTAGCCTATATAATATTTTATACTACTTTAGGTTTTCGGCCTGTACCGTAGCTGTCCCTACTGATGAACAGGAGCCCTGCACGTATGATATCGCTACTGCATCTATACACGCGGCGTCCCAAATAAGGGCACGTCCACGTTTCCACGGTACAAGTGTCATACCATCTGGGCTCCGTCCGTCGTCACTAATGACACCAGGGGGTCCTAAAACGTCTAAAAAGCCTGCTGTTTGTTAAAGATTATTATTCCTAGCCTATTTATTATTTTATACTACTTTAGGTTTTCGTCCTGTACCGCAGCTGTCCCTACTGACGAACAGGAGGCCTGCACGTATGATGTCGCTACTGTATCTATATACGTGGCGTCCCAAATCAAGGCACGTCCACGTTTCTACGGTACAAGTATCATACTATCTGTACGCCGCCGGTCGTCGTCACGAGTGACACCAGGGGGTTCTAAAACGTCTGAAAAGCCTGCTGTTTGTTAAAGATTATTATTCCAAGCCTATTTATAATTTTATACTACTTTAGGTTTTCGACCTGTACCGTAGCTGTCCCTACGGATGAACAGGAGGCCTGCACGTATGATGTCACTACTGCATCTATACAAGTGGCGTCCCAAATCAGGGCACGTCCACGTTTCCACGGTACAAGTGTCATGCCATCTGGGCGCCGGCCGTCGTCACGTATGGCACCAGAGGGTTCTAAAACGTCTGAAAAGCCTGCTGTTTGTTTAAGATTATTATTTCTAGCCTATTTAATATTTTATACAACTTTAGGTTTTCGGCCTGTACCGTAGCTGTCCCTACTGATGAACAGGAGGCCTGCACGTATGATATCGCTACTGTATCTATACACGCGGCGTCCCAAATCAGGGCACGTCCACGTTTCCACGGTACAAGTGTCATACCATCTGGGCGCCGGCCGTCGTCACGTATGACACCAGGGGGTTCTAAAACGTCTGAAAAGCCTGCTGTTTGTTAAAGATTATTATTCCTAGCCTATATAATATTTTATACTACTTTAGGTTTTCGGCCTGTACCGTAGCTGTCCCTACTGATGAGCAGGAGGCCTGCACGTATGATGTCACTACTGCATCTATACAAGTGGCGTCCCAAATCAGGGCACGTCCACGTTTCCACGGTACAAGTGTCATGCCATCTGGGCGCCGGCCGTCGTCACGTATGGCACCAGAGGGTTCTAAAACGTCTGAAAAGCCTGCTGTTTGTTTAAGATTATTATTTCTAGCCTATTTAATATTTTATACAACTTTAGGTTTTCGGCCTGTACCGTAGCTGTCCCTACTGATGAACAGGAGGCCTGCACGTATGATATCGCTACTGTATCTATACACGCGGCGTCCCAAATCAGGGCACGTCCACGTTTCCACGGTACAAGTGTCATACCATCTGGGCTCCGGCCGTCATCACGAATGACACCAGGGGGTCCTAAAACGTCTGAAAAGCCTGCTGTTTGTTAAAGATTATTATTCCTAGCCTATTTATTATTTTATACTACTTTAGGTTTTCGGCCTGTACCGTAGCTGTCCCTACTGATGAACAGGAGGCCTGCACGTATGATGTCGCTACTGCATCTATATACGCAGGGTCCCAAATCAGGGTACGTCCATGTTTCCACGGTACAAGTGTCAAACCATCTGGCCTCCAACCGTAGTCACGAATGACACCAGGGGGTTCTAAAACGTCTGAAAAGCCTGCTGTTTGTTAAAGATTATTATTCCTAGCCTATATAATATTTTATACTACTTTAGATTTTCGGCCTATACCGTAGCTGTCCCTACTGATGAACAGGAGGCCTGCACGTATGATATCGCTACTGCATCTATACACGCGGCGTCCCAAATAAGGGCACGTCCACGTTTCCACGGTACAAGTGTCATACCATCTGGGCTCCGGCCGTCGTCACTAATGACACCAGGGGGTCCTAAAACGTCTGAAAAACCTGCTGTTTGTTAAAGATTATTATTCCTAGCCTATTTATTATTTTATACTACTTTAGGTTTTCGGCCTGTACCGCAGCTGTCCCTACTGACGAACAGGAGGCCTGCACGTATGATGTCGCTACTGTATCTATATACGTGGCGTCCCAAATCAGGGCACGTCCACGTTTCTACGGTACAAGTGTCATACTATCTGTACGCCGCCGGTCGTCGTCACGAGTGACACCAGGGGGTTCTAAAACGTCTGAAAAGCCTGCTGTTTGTTAAAGATTATTATTCCTACTTATTAACTGCTTTTATTGTCCCGAAAGTTTGACTGGTAAATAAATAAATGTCACTACTGCATCTATACACGTGGCGTCCCAAATCAGGGCACGTCCACGTTTCCACGGTACAAGTGTCATACCATCTGGACGCCGGCCGTCGTCACGTATGACACCAGTGGTCACATTCTGTTTCTTATAACGTGAGCGTTAGATTGTCAAAATAACGAATTTCGTTATTAGCCCTCTCTCCTCCAATCAGGAAGGTTAATAAACTACTCTGATTGGAGGAGAGCGCGCTAATAGCGGAAATCGTTATTTTGACAATCTAACGATCACGTTATAAGAAACGGAATGTGGCCGCAGGGGGTCCTAAAACGTCTGAAAAGCCTGCTGTTTGTTAAAGATTATTATTCCTAGCCTATTTATTATTTTATACTACTTTAGGTTTTCGACCTGTAGCCCTAGTGTGAGTTTTTTTTAACATTTACTTTCGCGTTAACTTTACTACAGCGTTAACATTTTGACCACTCACACGCTCGCATTTTTAGTTCTAAAAAATTCCGCTTGGAGCGCTGAACTATTTCCCATACAAATTTTAGTTAACTCAAACTCAAAGTAATAATTAGAAATGTCACACTAGGGGTACTATTCCGTAGCTGTCCCAACTGACGAACAGGAGGCCTGCACGTATGATGTCGCTACTGCATCTATATTTCGGTTAATATATTTTTATATTTCGGCTTGACATTTACGGTCTTATTCATAAAAAAACCTTAAAACACTCTTAAAGAGCTCAATAGTTAAAACGTTCAATAAGGCTATTGGCTCGATAACTTTTTTGTTATTCATAAACCTCCAATAAAGCTCCTATAACTATTTGACGTTTATTAGCTCAATTAGTGATGTGTTGATAGAAAAAAATAATTGATTGTCAAGAAAGTTGGCAGAATCGCGGAAAACCAAGATCATAAAAGTAAAAAAAAAAACGTTTTTGACACCTTTAATAAAATAATTTTAATAAGGTTTGGCGCACACTGATAGAAAATTTTGTCACACTAGCTGTGCCTCGCGGTTTCAGCCGTCATTTAAATTAAAATAATTTGTATCAAAAATAGAATATAGCTTTGTTTATCGCGTATGTTGCATCTCTCTATATCTGTACCTATGTGATTTTTTACCATTGCATCTCTGTATGATAATATGTAACTTGCAAGTCGCAATACTTGTTTCACATACAACAAAAACTGTCAAGTGACCTAGTCATGTTTCTGTTTTAGTCTGTGGGTTCACCGGTTGGTTGGTACCGGGACTACTGCATAGATTTATTGTTGAGGTGGTAGTATCCTTTCATGGTGCAGTTACGAAATAAGCGACTGAATTTATGATAAAGCAGCGAGGATATTAAAATAGACTCGTAATGTAAACTTCTTTGATTTTTTTTTCTTTCTTTTTGATTCTTTGACATTTTGTAACCGCATCATTAAGCCAGCATAGTGGGAGCGATCAATATTGTAAAACGACAATGTATTTATCGATCCATTTATGGACTTTGTTGGTCTGCTTACCATCCGGTAGATACAAAATCACATGTCGTGTAATAAATAAATAAAAAACAGATGTGACGGCAGTCGGCACCGCCATTAATTTTTTGTAGTTTGAAGCGGCACAACTTTGTCTTTTTGGACAAATTACCGCGGTGAAACAAGATTAAATGTTAATATTTTTTTGTTACAAATTTCTGTCAGTGTGCGCCCAACCTAATTTGGTTCAAGTCTATTCGAGTTGTACAATTTTGAAAATTTGTTGATCGGAAGCCGACTGGGCATTATTATTTTTATTTGTAATATAATTTTATAAAGTAATAGAAGTCATTTAATAAAATTTTAAATCAAAAAATAAAATATGTATAAAAAGTGAGGTTAAAATAGGTTTATAGTGGGCTCCTGCCTTCAATAAAGTTATGGAGCTGTTATTTGACGTTTATCACTATTAGAGGTTTATTGAGCGTTTATGAATAACATTTTGAGGTGTTTTGCTATTGAGCTGTTATAAAGCATCAATAAAGGCTTCGTAAGTTTTTATGAATAAGACCGTTAGATTATACTTAAATTAAAGTTGTAGGTAATTAATATATTCGTAGGTCGCTACAAATGGAGCCGTGGACAATATTTTGTACAACTAATCGTTTTCGAGATAAGTCGCGATATTGATAAATCATACTTTTGACTCTCGATCGAGAAGAAACGCATAGCCAGAAGTATGACTTATCAAATGGCTACTGTCATATACCTTATATGTTATTCATAGATGATGCCGTAACAGTAGATTAAGCTCAGTGGATAACCAGCCCCCCCCTGTCAGAAGTCAGGAGAGGGCTGGAAGATCGCACTTGTCGTGATGCAGTCTGGACCATATAGCTACCCCGCCGAGTTATTTCGATCGTTTTCATATAAATCGGAGACGAGGATACCATTTCAGCAAAAATCTTTCTACCCTTCAATAGAAAAAAAATGTATAATTTATAGAATAAAAACAAACTTTCACATATTTGAACAATGAAAAAATATAGCGTGTAGGTATATTAAACGGTTTCTTTCATTCGGATGATATCAATTTAATAATATTTAGTTAATTTATATTCATATTCGAAATCTATATGAAATTTAATTTAAATATAAGCACGCTAGCGTATTACTGTCACATGTTTTGCTAACGTGGGATAACGGTACAAAGCGGCGTCATTTAAAAATAACATCTAAGGTCCATTACTTTTCAATAGTATTAGTAGTTTGGACTACATTGCAGTTTAAACGAAAATACCTGATTGAAACGCATTCAGTCAGGAATGAACATAATGGAGCATGCCAACTCCATTACAGATAAGATTCGTAAACTTTGTGACAGATCCCTTAAAAGCGACCCCGATGCCACCAAATACTACTTCTTCTTCGAGCTGTTGAGTAGTTACCTACCCTTGACCTCTCACCGTTTGCTTGGCATTGGGTAGGCTTTCTCTACATAATTCCACACGTGAGTTATGTTCAGCCTCCACATATTCTCTCTGAGGAGTTTACGAAAAGTGGAGGAGCCGGAGGCGACTTAAAGTCTCATAGTGAGATGATACGAGTGGTATTTGATGGCTCAGCCCCCACGTCATTTGTCTTTGAACCAATGCTTGCTTATTGAACCGAAATTTTTATATTTCGGATATTCTTATGGACTTTCGCTCCCATCAGACCATCTTTGTGGTGAGAGAGACACTCTGATTGCATGCTTATATGCGCTATAGCCCGTCCGTCCCTATTCTTTCATTGTTGTAGCTAGCCGAGAGTAAGCGTTAGATATTTCCTGAACTTCCGCCATGCAAGAAAATAACTTATACGTTGATGATGTTTATACACTAAGCCTTGACTAAGTGGATGTCGTTTGTGTTAAGGAATAAATTGATTGAGATAATGAGAACTGGAGGCTCTGAGTTAAAAAATAAGTTATTGTTCTGCTCCACTCTCCTGCATATAAAGCACTGGCAGGGTGTCCTGATCATTAAAAACATTGATAATCATAACAATGTTATGTTTTCGGAGTCCAGTACAGGCCAGTCCAAAATATATTTACGTATCGGGTAGATTACCTACTCCCCCCAAAGTCCTGAGAACCTGATCCTGTCCACTGTAGCTAGGACTTTTGATCCAAGCTGTTGAGTTAACTCTCAAAGTATTGTTTCTGGCTAAATATTTTCTTAAAAGACTTCGGAGTACTGGATTTGGTTAGAAAATTCGTGACACCTTGATGAAGGGCTCATAGTATTTACAACAATCAACCAAGTCCAATTGCCGATACTTTCCTAGCTGGGAAGCACACAGCGATCCTCAATGGGTTATGACGCATCATCGCGAGGAAAATTTAAAGGCTATTTTAATTTCACTCTCCTAACGTGAATTCATGTAGCATTTTAATCCACCAGCATGTCCACGTTAGGTAGGAATATTTAAAAATATTTGTAAATGCTGCCAAAATCACTTGTAGGTTGATAGGAAAAAATATATAAAACTTTGAGAAGCTTGCTACGGTTCGGTTTTTCTGAAATTGAGACCGTCTTCAACTATTGGTCCTGCTATCTTTAGATCCAATAGACGATATCGAGGCTTTGACTTCGGGTTAATTTTTGATAGGACAGCCAATTGTTGCTTTGCCATAACAGCCTCTTCAGGTATGTAATGTGATCGACTGTCGCGATTGTAATTGGACAAACAAATGACCGAGCATTTTTGACATCGCTATTTGCTCTAATATCTTCACATGTTATATCAACATGGCAAGTATACAGATAAGACAGATTCTACAAAGATAGGAGACCTTGTCCTGGTTAAGGACAACTTTTCTTATACTTTTACAAACATTTTTGTTGTTTTCTACAACTTTTCTTTGTTTTTAACTTTGTACCAGCAGGATTACGCGTCTTAAATTCGCTCGCACGCCAATCGTTATGACGTAATTTTCTAAGATTTTTTGGAGCCATTGTTAAGAAGCCATGCTTCTACGTCAGAATGACGTTATAACGATTGGCGTGCGAGCGAACTTAAGACGCGTAATCCTGCAGAAGCGGAAGAAGTTTCCCTTTTGCTGCGGTTATGATTGGAGACTACGTTTTGAAGCGAGCGGTGGCAACTCTCCGGTTGTGTAATGTATTGATTTCTTTTATACAGGGCGGGGGGGATATGTTTAGTATTAATATTTAAAATCACATTGCATCAATATCCGCTATTCAGTTACCTACTCAAAATCAGTAAGTAGTCAGTCATTATGTAAAGGGAAAACGAACTTTAAAATTAAGATAAAATGGCTGCCGAAAAAATCAATGAATAGAAACCATGGAGTTATAGAATATGAAGCCGTAATGCCTAAAATAGCATTTCCAAACCTAAAAACATAAAATGGCCGCCGCCATACAAATTCAAAACAGTATGTGAGAACAAAAAATATTGTAAGCAATCACTGAGCGTTGGTTGGTTGAAATGAGAACACAATATGGCGGTAACGAACACATTTTATGGGCGATTTTAGGCAATATGGCGGCTCCCTACCCTGTATAATAAATATATGGAACTTCCATTTAAAATAATATATGGAACTTTTAATAATTTTATTAGTTCCACTTAGTACCGCGGGAATTCTTTCGTGAAACGGACTTAAGAGTCCACGCCATTAACTATCATGAAGATCGATGCGGCGCTGCTGTCGCGCAAATGTAACTGTTTTAGTTCCTAGTTTTCCCGCGCTTCCGTAGCTAAAATAGTTCAGCACCCCAAGCGGAAATGTTGAGAACTAAAATTCAGTAACTAAAACACGTTAAAAAAACTCAGACTGGGCTAGGCTACAGTACTGAATTCTGAATTCCAAGATGGCGCCGATGCGCATCAACCAAAGCTTCACAACCAATCACGTCTAAAAATCGATCAAGTTTAAATTATTTAACTAGTATTGTATGACGTTTGAAGCTTGTAATACATTTTGAGGAAACAGTCCTTAAACTCTATCAAATGGATTTAACAAATCAATGAATCAAAAAATCAATGAATGGAAACCATGGAGTTATAGAATAGGAAGCCGCCGTAATACCTAAAATAGCATTTCCAAACCTAAAAACACAAAATGGCCGCCGCCATACAAATTCAAAACAGTATGTGGGAACAAAAATTATTATAAGCAATCACTGAGCGTTGGTTGGTTGAAATGAGAACACAATATGGCGGTAACGATCATATTTTATGGACGATTTTAGGCAATATGGCGGCTCCCTACCCTGTATAATAAATATATGGAACTTCGATTTAGAATAATATATGGAACTTTTAATAATTGTATTAGTCCACTTAGTACCGCGGAAATTCTTTCTTGAAACGGACTTAAGAGTCCACGCCATCAACCATCAAGAAGATCGATGCGGCGCAGCTGTCGAGCAAATGTAACTGTTTTAGTTCCTAGTTTTCCCGCGCTTCCGTAGCTAAAATAGTAAAGCACCCCAAGCGGAAATGTTGAGAACTAAAATTGAGTAACTAAAACACGTTAAAAAAAACTCACAGTACTGAATTCTGAATTCCAAGATGGCGCCGATGCGCATAAACCAAAGCCTCACAACCAATCACGTCTAAAAATCGATCAAGTTTAAATTATTTAGCTAGTATTGTACGACGTTTAAAGCTTGTAATAAATTTTGAGGAAACATTCCTAAAACTCTAACAAATGGATTTAACTGCATGTCGAAATTAAATATAAAGATGGCTACCGAATCAATATTCGAATCTCTTTGTTTGTAATTTTTATATGTTTTTTTTACAATGATTAAGGCTTACTTTGGTCATTTTTTGGTTGACCAATAAACTAAAATTGTAATATTCAAAAAACATAGTGGCTTTGGTAGAATATATTTTGGGCTAATATGCATCCTGGAGATGAAAAGAAATGTTGTAGATTGCATAATATTGCTTAATCACGTAATGAAAATAATTCATGTTATTGATTAATACGTTTTAATTTGTACCTACTTATTTCAGGTAGTAGCTATGTATAACTATGTATAATATCATAGCATACTAATTAGTATCAACAAAATAACGAAAGTACGCTTCCCCCTAATAAACGACGACGCTTTGTTCGCTAACATTCGCATGCCCGTTCGCTAAAACTCCGAAAATATCCGAACATTAACGAGTATTAGCGGCCCGGGCAAAGGGGCACATGCACAGCTAACTACCCTCTCCACTTCTCTCCCTGCATAGCCTCCCCCCTCCCCCTTCGCCAGTGCATACTCCCCCCGCGCGCAGCTAGACCCGAAGCTTTTCCTCTGTCTAGATATCCCCGGGACGCGCTCCCCGGGCAAAGCCAGACGATCAATGACCCCTCCCCCCCACCCCGCATGAAAATTTTATTAGTAAAAATAATCAATTAAGGAATACAATCGCTGAAAAGCACAAAATTTATAGCAATGGTTAATAAGAAATAACTTACGTTCTTCAGTTTCTTTTTTGAAGATAAATAATTTTTGTCATTAACTTTATAGATAACTGTAGACACAGTATCACGATAGTCCGCCATAACTAGTTTTTTACACAACTTTCACTTATACTTATTTACTTTCACAGAAATAAATTTCACTGTAATGGAGGAACAATGAAAAAGGGGAGTCACACGACTGGAGGATATCGATACACGTCCTCTCCGCTAGACGACCCGGCGCGAAAGGGGAGAGTCTGGAACCGCGGGCGGAAACAGCCCTCGATTGCCGAATCAATGAATGTGTTACTAGATTTTAGAAAAACTTTTCCAATAATTTATTTAAATTTATTTCGATAATACATTTACAATTATAGTCAAAGATTGAGGATTTAATAAAAAAAAGATAATACTTAATGATATAACTTAATTCCAATGTCTTGTTAGAGATTCTAACCAAAAAGTCAAAATTGTTAATAAAATTACTTGAGCTGCAGCATCTGTTTAGGATCGTACAAGATTAAAAGCACTTAATTATAGTTAAACCTGACTTTTAGGCTATATATATATATATAAATCAGTTGAATCCAACATGGATTCAACTATTTACTATAAGTAGAAAATTTTATAATTTCAAATATTGTGTGCAATGTTTCGGAGGCTGCTTTTTTTTGTATCTAAATTAGTATTTATGACCATTAATACAGTTTATTTTTCGTTTATTTAATTTTGGTTCAGTGGCTATAAATAAGAGCTTTTCCTCTTGTTTATTACATTCTTTGATTTCAATTTATATAAAAAAAAAATTCGTTCGAAATGCTTTAAAACTATAACCAACAGATACCAACAAATGAACCCCTGAGACTAAAACGATATTCAGTATATTGGTAGTTTTTAGTATATCAGCCGTAGTTTTTATAGGTAGGCACTATACTTGAATACTACAATTCAATATCACATTATATTTTAGTACCGGCCATAACAATATAAAAAATATATAAAATCTCATAGACAAAATGTTTAGGAGAGTAAATAATATTAATGTTGACAGTCTATGCGAAAAGAGAACACTCGGATTTAAGGGCGCTGCTGAGCTTTTTACCGTCTTTATTTTATTAGTTTTACTATCTGATGGAATATTAGTTTAATTGTTATTACTATGTTATTTAAATATTTTATTCTAGTAGTTTTCTAATAAGTATACATTCCCAGTAGCTCACTAGAGTTTTCGTTCAACAGTCTGTTCACCAATATTTGTACTGCAAAAAATAAAGCGATTCTGTTGGTGGATATCTACAGTTCAAATTGTACTTACAGTAAATTAATGATTGTTTAACGAAATCTTTGGAAGAGCTACCGGTAATGCCTACTTATCAAAAAAAACGAGTATACCTATACAATAACGGCGTACATAAATCATGTTATGATCTAGCTAAATAGATCTTTGTACGTCACACGAATCTCTTTTAACAAAGACTAAAAGTCTTCTTTCAAAACGACCTCTACAAAGTATGCACTATGTCGAATTTATACAGGAAAAATTGTGTATCAATATAATAAAATACGTTTAATAATTTCCATAAATGTATTTAGTAATTTTGTCTATTACCATTGAGATAGTAAATCAAAATCTGTAAAGCGTTGCAACACAAAAGTACGTTTGGCTTGTTTTTGCGGAACTGTCTTTGTGGCACTAGTCTCTTTATTTTCATCCTTAGCTTGTTTATTATTTAATTTTTCTTTGGTAGATTTCGTTTTGGCATTAGTTACACAATCAAGATCAAATGGACAGTTATTTGTAGCAGGGATAGGCATTAATATAATTGGAATGTATGCGTTTTTGGAGCTCATTCCAGAAATCTGAAATAGTAATGAAAGTTTTATATGAATTGTATTTTGAAAAAATCTTTTAAAGCCTATTCACCGTAACGGACTGAATATAAAAGCATTCGTCTGATTTCCAATTGTATTAATAAAAAATATCCGAAATATGAATAGGTATTACCAACAACTTGGTTGTTAAATTTGGCAAAATAGTTTTTTTACGAGTTATCAAATTATTTTTCATACAAAAGTGGTTCACTGCACAATTAGTTTTTTGTATAAAATGCATTACTATCCACAAATTAGTTTTCAATAAATAAAAGAAACAAATGTATCTAGTACACAAGTTTAATATCTTTAAGCAAGCTATGGAAATAATAATTCTCAGGGTTTCTTATATGTCTAAAAGCCTGAAACACGACATCCGTGGGGGAATTGTTACCTAACATATTCCAAAGTGCAGTGGGACAAAAAATTGCTTTATAGAAAAAAATGCATAGTCATGTTTCGGTTTTAGTCTTTGGGTTTACAGGTTTTCAGGAGATTACTGCATCGATTTCTTGTCCAGGTGGTAGTCTCTTTTCAGGGTGCGGTTATGAAATGGGTGATTGAATTGTCGATAAGGCATTTAGCCGGCATAGTGGGAGCAATCAATGTTGTTTAAGAACAATTATTGATTGACCCATTTCATGGACTTTGTAGGTTTGCTCACCACCAGGTGGATCAAAAGTCAGATGGTGTGCTCCAATAAAAAAAACCTGCTAACCTGGCCTTCCCTAGCGCATTGAGAACAGCAACTATGTGCCGTTGATATTATCTTAGTATCCATTAGGTGTTGTACAATATTTTGAAGTTTTTTCTCTTCAACACCAGCAGGTTTTTTGGTATCCCATTTTCCTTCCGGGTTCAATTGTAGTAATAAAGGCATAGACATATTTAGCGTGTCTAGTCCTGGTTGAGGTGGTGGTCTGATAAAAGGTAATAAAACAATAATAAATATAAGATAATCGTTTCCAATGAATAATGCAGTAACAGTATATTTTACATCCAGTATTTTTGTAGTCATAGTTTACATTTAGATGATTGACCTTATGATGGTAAGGTATAGTAAACGTTTTCATCAAATCATCTAAATGTAAACTATGACTACAAAAATTAATGCATATATTTATCACTGTCCACATTATTAAATTTAATATTATGCCGATACTAGATGAAATGCGGAAGATTCGGAGGTAATCGAAAATACATGAATCGCAGGCAATTTAAACATTTTAATAAAAAGTATATTAATAAATAGTATGTTAGTCGATAGGCATTTTTAGTTAGATATACTTATTTTCATAACATCCAACTGATAGTTTAGAATGAGCCTCCTACTATTTGGTGCTACATCACCTTCTACGAAAAACCTACGAACTACGAAATATCTACGAACTATGAATACCTATTTCAGGATCATTTAAAACTGACTATTATCATTAGATTAAAACCAGGCTGATTCTAGAAATAAAATGAATATTATATATATCTAACTTTTGTTGTATTTCGATAAAATAAATATTTTTCTAGATAATACATACATATCAGCAACACCTTTGTTTTTCATTTTATTAAAATATTAACAATAATTTAAATAAAAAAAGATAAACTATTACAAAACAAATAATAATTAATTTAAAGCAGCTGCATATGTCAAGTCAAATTTATTGACAGTTGACAGAACAATAAAGGTGTTCCAAAATAAATGAATATTACCCATGCGACCTAGAAAAAAAAGTCGAAAATATTTAGGAAAGGTATATAATTGAATAAAGGTAAAGAGGAATTCTTGTGCGCTAAATCAATTAATTACGTTCATTTAACTAGATCTTTAGTTTAACTGGAAAAATTACTACACTGATCTAAAGGTAGAACTAGGAAACAAAAAAGGTAAGCTTAATTCCATTATAGATATAGAATTCGAAGATTGGGAGGGCAATCAATAAGGCATGGACTAACAATTGTCCGGAAAAAAATCTTCTAGTGAAAATGGTCCCATGGTGGAATCAGGATTTAGCTAAACTACGCAAGGTAACTCGAAAGGCTTTCAATGTCGCGAAAGCAAGAAACGATTTTAGTGAGTATGCACGCTTATTTTATTTTTATAAAATAAAATAAGCATGCATACTAATGGAGACTGGAAAAGGTACGTTGGAAATTATGTTTAAAACACACTTTCCATCACGATCGATTATCACAAACAACAAGGTAGACAACTTAAACACTGTCAACGACCAGGCAGTACATACCACTTAACAAGACTGGGAAACTGCGAAAGAAGTAGTAGACGAACATAAAATCAAATGGGCCCTTCAATTTCCAACCTTATAAATCTCCGGGTCCTTATGAAATATATCCTATTTTACTACAAAGAGGGCTGCCAATACTAAACTCACACATTAGCAGACTCTTCAAAGCATCTATTGCATTTGGTTACACACCAAAGGAGTGGAGGATGGTTAAGGTAGTATTCATACCGAAGCCAGGTAAAGAAACCTACAAAGAACCCAAGTCGTTTAGACCAATTAGTCTATCATCTTTCTTATTAAAGATACTAGAAAAAATACTGGATAGACACATTAGGGAGGGCCCATTAACAAGGACACCTCTTCACAGACTTTAGTGTGCCTATCAACAAGGAAAGTCAACTGAAACTGCGCTTCATAATGTCGTTCAAAAAGCCGAGATGGCTTTAGAGAACAAGGAGGTATGCGTGGGCATATTCTTAGACACAGAAGGAGCATTTGATCGCACAACTTTCGAAGGCATCGACAGTGCCTCAAAACACCATGGCATAGAACCAACCATTTGTAGATGGATACAAAATATGCTCAGGAGTAGAATCGTTATATCACAACTACTCGGAGAGGAAATGATGATAACTACAACCAAAGGATGTCCACAGGGTGGAGTACTCTCCTCTTTGTTGTGGAGCCTCAATTCTAACAAAACTAAACGTTGGCCCATATTACACAGTAGGATATGCTGATGACCTAGTTATAATGGTAAACGGCAAATTTGTAGGCACAACAATAAGTATAGCACAAAAGGCTCTGGGAACTGTTGAGGAATGGTGTAATTATCAACATCTACATAATTTTTAACGGGTTTATTGGTATCAATAAACCCGAGTAAAACTTCGGCATTACTGTTCACAAGAAAAAGAGACCTAACGGGACTGATCTCTTTAAAGTTATTCGGGTCTGAACTACAATGGTCCACTGACGTAAAATATCTCGGTCGTACTCTAGATAAAAACCTCACATGGAAACTACATGTTAATAAAAATGGCTATAAGGGTATTTCCTATGTGTCGATCGGCATATGGCACAACATGGGGACTAAAACCAACAGTAATGAAGTGTATATACAATACCATGGTAACGCCAATACTAACATATGGAAGTATTGTATGGTGGCCACGGACTAAGCTTGATACCAGTAAAAAGGACCTAGCGAAGTTACAACGATTGGCATTTATGTCTATATCAGGTGCCTTTAAAACAACACCTACGGCAGCTATGGAGGTAATATTAAATCTTAAACCTTTACACGTGATAATAGAAATGGAGGCAAGGAAATCACTTTACCGACTACGGAATAATAAAGAGTGGTATCCAAATATGCCCCAAACTATTCAAACTAGGATGGAAACTGACAAAAATCTCGATAGGATTCTTGAAATGTGCGCTGACAACATTTCGACTAATCGAATCTTTAAAAGGAACTACAAAATATATTTCCCGTCACGGGACGAACGGGAAAATGGTTCTAAACCCGAAAGTAAATGTCAAAACTGGTATACTGATAGATCAAAGATGCAGTCAGGAACGGGTGCAGGAGTACATACTAATGGTCATAATATTCATGTAAGCATGGGACATTACCCTACAGTTTCCAAGCAGAACTGTATGCGATAATAGTATCTTCAAAGAAGATCCTAGACATGGAATCACATGGAGAAAACATAAATATTCTCAGCGACAGCCAAGCATGACTTAAAGCTCTGAGCTCGTATGAGACCTGATCTGGCCTGGTTTTGGAATGTGTTAAACTGTTGAATAAAATCGACATGAACAAAAGGGTAAGACTAGCCTTGGTTCCGGGACATATGGGCATCGAAAGCAATGAAAGGGCAGACCAACTGGGTAAAATGAGTTCAGAAACTCCCTTAATTGGACCTGAACCATTTATAAGCATACCCAACATAACAATAATTAATGCATTAAAGATGTTTGCTGAGGACAAACACACAAGATGGTGGTTAACGCAGCAAGGCCTAATACATTCCAAGAAATTCATTGGTATGAAGGCAATAGGCCTGGATAAGATATGGAAATTCAACAGAATTCAAATAAGGCTACTGGTGGGTGTGTTCTCAGGACACTATACAATCAACAAACACCTCTACACTATAGGAGTAAGAGATGATCCCACGTACAGATTCTGTGGTAAGGAGCCCGAATCCATGCGGCACCTACTGTGCGACTGGACGCTAGGGCTATCCAAATAATCAAGACAGGCTTATCCGGATCTAGAAAGCTACAGGCTAACCAACCTTAGTGATGTCCTTAAATACGTCAACAACATATTTGGGGACGATACTGAGGTTTGTGGTTAATAGGTATGCGCATGAGGTAATGCGAGTGATTTAGCACTGGGTCTTATGCTGGGCTTTAAGTTTTATGATATTTGCATCCGCCTCAGGATACGGCCTGATGTGCGACTTGTAGACGGGCAGTTTGTGTTGGATGGATAGTCCGGATGCTTTTGCACATT
This sequence comes from Monopis laevigella, assembly GCA_947458855.1. Classification (NCBI taxonomy): domain Eukaryota; kingdom Metazoa; phylum Arthropoda; class Insecta; order Lepidoptera; family Tineidae; genus Monopis; species Monopis laevigella. Next base: position 19,498,411 of record OX381576.1, read on the forward strand.
GCGGGCCATGATAAGTTTGGAGTCGGCTTTCACATTGTTATGTGACCACGGTGTCTCCGTTAATGACTAGTTCGTACAAGTCCTAGTATGTGGAATCTATAAAGTTTCCCTGTATGGTTAGTTGATTCAATTCTTGCGCACACCCCTTGATAATCACTGCTGCCAAAATCTGTTTCTTTTAAAGGTAATCTTAGATTGTCAAAATAACGAAATCCCTTAGGTACAATTATCACCACACGGAATCCTAAAAACTGCCATAGCAAAATATCCTGTAATACATAGGAATAAAATACATCTCGTTGTTAGTTATTGTTTTTACTGATTGTTCAATGTTATTTATAAAGGATTTCGTTATTTTGACAAGCAAACGTTTCCGTTATAAGAAACAGAATTTGGCCGCTAGACTTTTTATTTTATTACGTTAAATTTTACTCTGCAAATTATGGCAGTGCTCCTATGGTTGTATGCACTGCGATGGTTTGCTCTGAACTGACTAAAGACGAAGTTTGTAATATGGTTTCAGACTTCAGGTATATAAAGTCAGAAACCATCTTACGAACTCCGCCTTAAGTAAAATTTCAATTACCTTTAATATCCTTTCTATGGGCATATTACAGAAGCAATTAATGCTGTTTTAAACAAAAATATATTAATTGATCCCATTTATCGACTCTTAAGTTGCTTACTATTAGGTACAAAAAAAGATACGTAAAATAAAATGAGCCAGCGAAAATGAAATAAGTTATTTAAATATGGTAATATGACCAACATTAGGCTCCATGCACGTTATTTGTGGAATATAATTATCTTATTTGTTTCCTAATGAAAAAATCAAATAAAACTACAAATTTATCAACAGTAAATATATTAATAAATAGGTATAGAATTCATAAATGACATCTTTTTTTCTTAATTTACCATTGAGATAATAAATCAAAATCAGTATGTCTGCTTAAAAGCCAAGGCTTTGGTTTATTTAAAGGACCACCACCGCGTTTCGGTTCGAAGCCAGATTTTTTCGCGTCCTTCTTGCAGGAATGCCAAATAAATCTGAAATAAAAATAGAAATATTTAAAAAAAATGACAATACCGCCATAGATAAAAACAATAGAACCATGTTGGTCCATAGTCTGTAAACAAAGTAAGTTGTTATACAAAGTTACTGTTAAAATAAAGTAGTACAATACGGTCAAGTTAACAATATACAATCTTCATAGATACGCATTGGTAGCAAGGTACGAACATAGTTTTATGGGGATATAAATATAAAATACTAATGTAAAGCAAAAAACACGTGTATTTAATATCCTTGACCAGTTAAAATGCAAAAGCCAGAGTCAAAATTGTATTACTACTCCTTATACCTAACATAACACAATGAAATCACAGCAACGCCCTTAAATCCACGACACATGACTTTGTTCATAAATGTATATTTTTTAACTGGCAATACTTTGTGAGAGCCTAGTTTTAGTTTGGCTAAAAAAATGGAAATCAACGAGCAGTCGCTCATGAGGTATCCCTAAAAATGGTAATTTTTATACAATTATTTTTGTTTAGGTTCAAGCGTTTATTTAGGTGGGGCTCAGTGCCATGTGCTATTCTTCTATTATGAGGCGATTCTCTCCTTCTGTCATTGTTTTTTTTTTCCATCTTATAGAAAGGGACATTTTACGCGGCTCACAGACGTTATTGGTCAAAACAAAAGATATCCTAGAGCAAAATAATTAAATAAAGTTAGTTAAATGGAATCAATGGATCTTTATAAATATTTATATTTGTAAATTACCTAAGTGGTTTTCTACTAAATAAATTGGGTTTACACATTATCAAAATAACAATTTTACCTATTTTTAGGGAAAAGTATATTTTATTAATTTGAATATAGAGTTTATATCCTACCAATTTAGTTGACCCTTATTGTAGCTACCATAAAAAATTGCATTAAAAAGTGATTATAAAATATATTTTTTTCTTGAAATTTTTCCTGAAAAATGTATCAGGATAATATTATTGGTAACCCCATCACCGGAAATGGGGAGAAATCGACCCAGGTGCCATCTAACCAGTTAAAATTGAAAACCTATTGCAGGCAACCTGTGACCACCCCCGGACCCCCCACCCTGTGACCCCTCCCGGGCTTGGGCTGTCTGCGCATGTCATAAATACGAAGCTCGATAAAGCTCCTTCGCCTTGCAACCAAACGGGATGAATATTACACATAAATGCTTTATAGGTTATGCCCACGGTTTCACTCGCCGTTTTATTAAAAAGTAATCGGAATGAAAATACAATGATCAGCCCATGTATTCACTGATAATAGAGGTTTATATTGGTGGTTTTTTTATCGGTTCAGTAGTTTTTGAGTTTATCCGGAACAAAAAATATTTTCTTTCTTTAGAAATACGCCGAATATACTTTCTACTGAATACGAATATTTGGTCCAAGATGTACCGAACCGAAGATTTGACCGAATTCGGTTTGGAACAATACATTTATTTCAAAACAATCATGAATTACGTTCATAAATATTACGATAAGAATACGGTTATCCAGCTTTTCTTGTATACAACTAAATCTGGATGCAACTGTCATAAGTCTTGGCTTTGTTTAGCACTTATTCCTATACGCTGTTCAGGCGATAGCCTTTTGGGAGGAATTTAAAAAGGCCATCTCAATTGTACAATCATCATCAACACAAATCTACATGTAACCAAGCAACAAAACCTGGGTAACCAAACTCTCGGGATAATCTGACTGCTCACCCAAGACTTAACTTCCAATAAAAAAAATTAACGCTGCCCAGATCATTACCTGACCAGAGTAATCTGGTAAGATGCGGAAAAGCAAATTTTTCAATCGTCTGTTAAAGTTATTCGACAGTTAACTTGTATGAAGAATTGTCAAATTTATTCTTTCTCCATACAAGTTATATTATTAGATTAATTTATCCAATGATTGAAAATTCAGCCCTTAGTCATGGATAAAGCATTATATTGAAAGACATTAATGGATACATAACACAATTCTAGACGAGCTTATTTTCAGCAGTTTCAGCCTGTAGACCAGACATACTGGTATACTCCCGGTCCTTAAAATAACTAATACTTACCATTCTGTGGAAAGAAAAAATCTAAGGAATCATTAAATCAATCAAATACTTTGATCTAAATACAAAAAAAAATAACTTTATGCAGTGGAAGTCGGTACAAGAAGAATTCTAGCAAAGTCTTTGCATCGTCTATTGAAGGGTTTGGCGTTCCAAAATCGGCAGTTGGAATGAACGTGTTTCCAACATGGCGATAACATGGATATTAAGTTGTTCGACTTGATCAGTAGAACTTCATATTAGCCCAAAGTACAACCTTTCAAAGTCACCATGTATACAGGGTGAAAATTTCAAGTAGTGTAAGATTTGTAAACTACAAGGAATAGCGAAAAATGCTCTAACGAATAAAGTCTCGGGGCCGGTTTTTATAAAAACTTAAATTGCACTATTAGATTTTTTTAAATTTTATTCTCCTATCCGGGAATCAAACCGTTTGTTTTAAATAAACTCACCTGTATTATTGCACACCCATAATTTATTAGTTAGGTTTAACATTTTTTCTAAATAATTAGCACTTTCCTTTAGTTTGCCGTTTGAAGTTACATTTGATTCTTATAAGAGACATTATCAGCTAGTGCAATAATATAGGAAGAGTTTTGGTTTCAAAATCAATCGGTTTTATTCCTGGCTAGGAGAATATTTTAGTTAAAAATCTAATGACGCAGTTATAGTTTTTATCAAATTCGCCCCGAGACTCGTTTGAACATTTTTCGTTATTCCTTGTAATTTAGGAATTAGCCTTGAATGCCCATTTGAAAAATGAGATTTAATAAAAAATATTTTTTATCTGGTAAACAGATATGTATGTACTATAACATTATTAATTGGATAATAGAGCTCGTAAGTAACGGTGAACAACTAAACTACTACAGGTTGGCCAATGCTTTTTGAAAACAAATTTCCTTTCCAGCTTCGAAATTAAATATTTATATTCCCCAAAAAATATATAGTAAAATCGTTATGTTTGTATATTTATTTTTCGAAAAAAATATGTTTTTTTAGGTAACATTTATTGTTGTTAGCTATTTTTTTCGACCTTCCAGCAATTTCTCTGACTTTACCCCACTCTTAAAATTCCCTGACTTTTCCCTGTTTTCCAGTAAGTGGCCACCCTGACTGTAACTGTAGGAGCTGCTAACATCTACATAACAAATAGTTAAGGGGTACATAGGTACTGTAAATTGTATTTTATTCAAAAAATAAAAACATTCAATTTAAACTACAATAATAACCTAAAACAGTAGACAGCATCAGAGGGTTGACGCTTTTTGCGACGTTAAATTTTACATAAGAAATTGAGTTGTTCGTCTATCGAAATAGAGTTGGTATTCTATTACAAACTGAAAGAATGAAGAAGAATTCACATTTATAGATAGCTGCTTTGAATGTTAATCTGTAATTGAAACTTTATATACATCGATATAGAGCTGATATTTAATTTCACTTGATAAGTATCCGGCAAGGGCGGTCGCATCTTGTGATTGACCCGCTAAAAAATCCTGGTTTTACGTACTTCGTTCCATTACTACTTGCTGTAACGTATAGTTTTTAATATACTAATTTTAACATTTATATAAGTTAATTATTGCTTAACTTATTATAATGAATTATCATCTTTTACATACATTTTTAATAACCACAAAAATTCAATTGATTTTATTTTCAATATTTTGATTTTCAATATGCTGTAACGGAACGTTCGTATATTTTTTGTTGCCCAATCACGGCGCTCGGATGTCAAAGTCAAACGATGAAATCAAGCAGTCGGGGTTGTCAAATTAAATATTTACCCGATTATTAGGTAAATTTCAGTTATATCTTCTAGCTGCTAAGTCTTGTAATTGATCTAAATGCGAAACATTGATACAATTGTAATGTTAATAAGTTTTGTTTTAATTACTATAATAAAAAGGTTAGATTGATCGAATGTCTCGTTCACAATGGGGAATAGATTTCTTTTGCTGAATTTCAACCATTGTAGAAAATGTTTTCATTTCTTGGCAACCCACTTTTTCTAAAGAGAATATTCCAGAATGTTGTTTTTAGGGACCGTTATAGTGAAAAGCCATTGATTGGTGGATTCAAATTACTCGAAAAGAGAATAAAAAAAGTAATCCAGACAGTTATCGGAATAATGGCATTTTAAAAACCAATTTTGATTAGGAAAGAGGATCTTAGCTTGCTTTTAGAAAGATTTTGATTTATTTATCAAATATATTGTTCAAGTGTAGCCTGTAAGTGTACCTGGACAGAATATTGAACCCACAGGAGCGCTCCGAAGCGATGGCATAATACTTTATTATATCTACTCCACCGGGCGTATTGGATTGAAATTAAGCTACTTTCATCTTACTTATTTGATTTGAGAAAAGTGTCGCGTTGTATAGGTAGGTACATTATTGATCTGCATAAAAATCGGGTTATTTTAGCATAACTTAAGTAGACAAGAGTTATAGAATAATAATATGTGGTTAATGCAGAATAACATCGAACGTTATAAATTAGACCCACGCTCTCTGACTAAGTGATTTTAACCCATTTTGTTATAATAAATGAATAATGAAAAATATTCTAATAAGAAAATATTGTTTTATATAAATTATTTTTAATGTTAATAAATTGTATTATAAAATTTAATAACCTGTAGTATTTATTTATTGTTCCTAGGCCGAGTCCGGAAGGGGTCTGACAATACACCAACATACTACATATTTAATACACTACTCTACACATAATAATAATATTATGAATAGGTAAAGTTTATATGTATAGGATAATCGTTAGAACTAATGAATTGACTATAAAATCTCTTCCACTAATAAAAAGCTGAGGTGATGCTTCTTAAACCTCGGCTATCCTTGCTAAAATAGGCTATATTTTATTTTGAATATAAGTTTTCAGTCACTCTTTTCCTGACCCGAGCTTCGAAATGAAAGTTTTATATTTCCCCAAAAATATATAGTATTTTCGTTATTTTTTTTTTTGATTTTTGAGGTAATATTTTTTATTTTTAGTTATATTTTTTCCTGATATTACAGCGTTTTCCCTGAAGTTTCTTAAACTTATCCCCACTTTTGAAATTCCTGTTTTCTAGAAAGTGTCCACCCTGACTACTAACTGTAGGAGCTTCGAACATCTACATAATAAATAGTAAAGTGCTACATACTGTAAAGTTGTATTTTATTCAAAAAATATAAATAAATTCATTCGATTTAAAATACAATAATAACCTAAAACTGCAGACCGCATCGCGAGAAGTTAATGCTATTTACGACGTTAAATTTTACATAAGAAATTAAGTTGTCGGTCTATCGACATAGAGTTGGTATTCCCATATTTTAGACATAAATACCAAATTAAAAATAGTGTGCTGATAAAAAGAAGTGGAAACAGATCATGAGATAGTGTCGATGATCGGAAGAGGTATGTTAAGGTGGTTCGGCCACGTTGAGCGTATATATGGATGATGAACAAAAGACGAAACAAATATATAAAGTAAAAATACAGAATGATAATGGATTACGTGGCCGACCAAGGCGCGTCTTTACAGATCAAATTCGAGATGCCCTTAAAAAAGAACAAATAAGAAGTCTAAAAAAAAGACGCGCCGAAATCGATCGGTGCATGGATGTGGAGGAAGCTAGGGAAGTATGTAAAGACCGAAGTGGCGTACATTACTCTCTGCTTACCCCTTAACAGGGATATAGGTGTGATGGTATGTATGTATGTATGTAAAAACAACCCTTAATGATCGAATTACTAAAAGGTTTTTTTTTATATATTTTTTTTATTTGTACATATTGAAAATAAAAGTTTTTAGAACAGTTGATCTAGGAGATTTTTTTTTCTAACATCTTAAGATACAGTTTTAGTTTTTATACGCGATACTATCAGCTGGTGCAATAATACAGCATGACTTTTTTTTTTCAAAATCAATCGCATTAATCGAAATTATTCAAATATGAAAGGGTATTAATAAAAGTATTGTATGTGTAATGTAAAAAATAATTTATTTTATTTAAAAAATATAAATATTGTATTATACAGGTGAATTTTTCAAGTGTGCCTTCAAGGCCAAATCCTAAACTACAAGGAATATCGAAAAATTATCGAAGGAGTCACGGGACCGATTTTGATAAAAACTAAGACTGCATCATTAAATTTTTGAAAAATTTATTAACCTAGCTGGGAATCGAACCGGTAGATTTTGAAAAAAAAAGTTATGCTGTATTATTACACCAGCTGATAGTATCGCGTATAAAAACTAAAACTGTATCTTAAGATGTTAGAAAAAAAAATCTCCTAGATCAACTGTTCTAAAAACTTTTATTTTCAATATGTACAAATAAAAAAAATATATAAAAAAAAACCTTTTAGTAATTCGATCATTAAGGGTTGTTTTTACATACATACATACATACCATCACACCTATATTATGTATTATTGCACCAGCTGATAGTGACCCTTATAAGTATCAAATTCTGGTAAGTAATATTAAACGGTAAACTAAAGGAAAGTGATAATTTTTAAGATAATAATATGTTAACAAATTTGAAACCCTAACTAATAAATTTATATTTTCTTACCTTTATTTAAAAAATATATGATGTTGTTTTCAATGAGCATGGGTTCTGAATAGCATTATTTTAAACAATTTGATTAGTTGGCAAAGTAGTATGATATGTTTATTATTAATACTTATTTTTTTTAAATGAGCACTTTCCTTTATTTTACCGTTTAATATTACTTACCAGAATTTGATCCTTATAAGCGGCATTATCAGCTGGTGCAATAATACAGGTGAGTTTTTTTTCCAAAATCAACCAGTTCGATTCCCGGCTAGGAGATTTTTTTTTCTAACATCTTAAGATACAGTTTTAGTTTTTATACGCGATACTATCAGCTGGTGCAATAATACAGCATGACTTTTTTTTTTCAAAATCAATCGGTTCGATTCCCGGCTAGGAGAATTATTTTTTCAAAAATCTAATGATGCAGTTATAGTTTTTATCAAAATCGGTCCTGAGACTCCTTTGAGCATTTTTCGACATTTCTTGTAGTTTAGGATTTGGCCTTGAAGGCACACTTAAAAAACTCCCCTGTATAATATTAGAAAAATATTTTCGTGATAAAATGAATCAGTAAATTATATTAGTCATCATCACTAACGTATTCCTCCTCCTGCTCTTCTTGATCAGTAATTAGTGGACAGTTTTTGAAGACTAACTTTTCGGCAATCGCAAGCTGCACCACATACTGATTTATAATTGCAGTAAATGGGCTGAATTTTATTTTCGTTCAGATTTATTTTAATCTAAACTGAGGGTATAAATGTGTCAATAATCACATTAACGCAGAGTTTTTTTTCTAATTACCTTATAAATATTTTAATATAAACATCAACGTTTATCGACATGCCATTATTATTGAGCCGAACAACACTATCTTTTCCATGGCGGCCGAGGTCAGATTAGTCGGTCGACCGATCTAAGTTTTGTATCGGAGTCAAAAGACTTGTCAATTAACAAGTCCGATATGATAGACCGGCGAATGATTGACATGGAAATAAATCTATAGATGATCTATTAGTATAGGATCTCGCTATAAAACGACCTTCACCGAGCTGGTTAATGGATGAAAAGTATTTTATATCCAATTAAATATGTCAATAAATATATTGCAAATGGGTTGACTAAAAGAAATCAGTCCGGAATATGATTAATTAACATTTTATATTTCACTGGTTTGGTTAATAGACAAATTTCATACCAATCAAAAGTATGTAACCCATACAATATGCGAACGTTAGGTTGACTATTTTTTTCCGTCACAACTCTTGGTAGGCAGGTATAAAGAGGTAAATCGATACTAGTAACTTGAAAATGAATTAAAGTTAAATTAAAATAAAGATTACTTCATAATAAGATTATTATATGTATACTATAGAGCAACAATCTACCTACTTATTAACGTTTATATTTCGTCTACTGTTATTAAGATTTAGAACACATTTGGTGACACACACATATATTTATCAATTTGTCTATTTTTATTATTTTCCCATTATTTAATTTTTCTTTAAAATTTTTCGATGTGTTTGTGCCTTATTTGCTCTCTATACAACGAACGAGATCGTTGTCTCTATATTATATATTTTGTACGGCGGCCTCAGAACACTCATTAAATACAGAATTACGTTAAGTGATACAGTAAAGTATATTATTATATAACTTTTTTATTTATTTATTAAAGCACGGCATGTGACTTTGTATCTACCTGATGGTAAGCAGACCTACAAAGTCCTTGAATGGAGTAGATTAATACATTGTAGTTTTCTTTAACAATGTGAAAGCTCCCACTATGCCGGTTAAATGATGCAGTTACGAAACGGGCAGTGACAAAGACGTATTTGCATTACGACTCTATTTAATTTTTAATGTCCTCGCTGCTTTATCGTCAAATTAATCGCCCGTTTCGTAACAACACCATGAGAAGACTACCACATCAACAATAAATCGATGTAGTCAATTAGATGTAGAAAGAGATGTCTCCGGAAAACCGGAGAACCCACAGATTAAAACCAAAACATGACCAGATCACTTGACGGTTTTTGCATCTGTACTATGTGAGCGTTATGCGGCATTTGAGAGAGCAAATTCGAAAAAGACCAGATTTATGGAAGAAAATAGATTTAATTATTAAATCCTTTAATTATGAAAGGATTTCGCAACACGGCAACTAATCGTGTCTTGTCACTAACGATATGGAAGCAAGACCAAAAACAAATAAAACCCGTGCCAAATATAAGAACAAGAGAATTATATAAAGCTGGACTTACACTGACTGACTCATTGACTCATTGACAGGATTGTTACACCTGAAGGAGAAGTGCTGGGGCGTTGAAACTTTCGGATATAAGAACAAGAGAATTATATAAAGCTGGACTTACACTGACTGACTCATTGACTCATTGACAGGATTGTTACACCTGAAGGAGAAGTGCTGGGGCGTTGAAACTTTCGGATGATACTATAGAGGGTCCTGCGAGTGGGGGAAAATATCGAAATTGCCAATTTTCCTCTGGCGCTCGGAGATATGCCCTTGAATATCGAAATATTTATATGGAAGAAGGGGTGGTATCACACCTTATTTCATTCAGAATGACGAGGCAAATCCGAAACTGAAAGTTACCAAAATGTCAACGATTTTTTTCTGGATAAAAACTATCACGGACTCATCGTCTTTGCGCCCATACAACTTTTTGAAAGGATCTTAGTGACAAATCCGCCAATTTTTTTCTTCCTGAAAACTGAAACTTTGTTTCAGGATTCTTTTTCTCGAAATCTGTACGACCTAGGGTGGGGATCTCCAATATTCGGGTGAAGCAGGACTATCCGATTTTTTTTGAGGATATCTTTTTCAGTTTTATTTTTGAAAAAAAAAAACATTATATTTTTTTCCAAAAACGGTAAATGATGCTTAAAAACATCTGGGCAATTTTGTAGTTTTTAAGCAGGAGAATCATTTGTTTTTTTCAGGTTTTCATTAAACAAACGTTATCGAGATAAACAACTGCAAGGTTTTGCAGTTTTAAGTATATTTTAAAGTGATTTTCCGATTGGTGGTGGCTTTTTGGAGGTAAGGCTAACCACACATTATCGAGTCGGCACGCCAAATACGCTTCACTTTGAGCAGGAGAGAAGAATCCGATAGGATTTTTTATTTGACCAAAATTTTGTCATGGACTTTGTAAAATTTTGCTTGGTAAAAAAACTTTTTTTTTTCTTAAAAATGGAAGAAGTTCATGGTGGTCTCGGTAGGCAAAATTGTTAGCGTGGCAGGGCTATACGATAGTTTTTTTTTTTACATTTTTTTTTACGATTATGGACTTATAAAAATTTCGTTTTTTTCCCAAATTAATATTTTATCTCGAAAAGGGTAAAAAACTCTTTTTGGCGAGATTATAGAGCTTCAGCAGGAGAATCCGATTGGATTTTTTAATTGACAAAAATTTTTTTTTTAGGGTCTTAGTAAAATTGCGCTCGATTGGAAACATTTTTTTTTTCTCAAAAATGGAAGAAGTTATAGAAACTATTGATCACGACTAGTAGCAGGACTATCCGATAGATTTTTTTATTTTTTTTTATTTTTGGGACTTTGAATTGTTTTTAAATTACTATTTTTTTTTCTTAGTAATGATCTCATCTCATCACGGCAAAATTGCAGGGCTTGAGCAGGAGAATTCGATAGGATTTTTTTATTTCACAAAATATATTTTTCAGGTACTTAATAAGATTTCGCTCGATTAAAAACTTTTTTTTTTTCTCGAAAATGGAAGCAGTTCGCACAATGGTCTCCATAGTTAAAAATGATCGCGAGGAGCAGGACTATCCGATAGATTATTTTCATACATATTTTTCATTTTATTTTTAAACTTAAGTATAAAAATTTTGGAAAAAATACATTTTATTTTTGTTCTCAAAAATGGTGACAGATAGTGAATAAACTCATCAGGGCGATCTGTTTAGTATCGGTACTAAATTAAGGTGTCCACTTACGTCATTATATTGATAAATCATTATTGAATATATTATTAGCACCCACATCAAAATATGTTTAATAAAACTCCGGGTTCAAATATTAATATATACCTATGAGAATTTCAGAAATTTATTTTTTAAGGGTCTTGTAAATATTTTCACTTTTTACGTACTTTTATTGACAAGAAATGCCAAAAAAAATCGTAAAAAACGTTCAGTGAAAAACGTTATCATTATAGTGGTCTCCATAGACACTATTGATCACAAGAAGTAGGACTATCCGATAGCATATATATATTTTTTTCATTTAAAACTTTCTTTGATAAAAATAATATTTTAATTTTTATATCAAAAACGCTGACAGATAGCGAAAATCTCATTAGGAAGAAATTGTAGGGCTTAAGCAGGAGCATTCTAGAGGATTTTTTTATTTCACAAAATATATTTTTCAGAGACTTAATAAAATTTCGCTCGATTAAAAACATTTTTTTTATCTCGAAAATGGAAGCAGTTAGCACAATGGTCTCCATAGTTAAAAATTATCGCGAGGAGCTGGACTATCCGATAGATTATTTTTTATTAAATTTTTTGACTTATGTATAAAAGTTTTGGAAAAATACATTTTTTTTTTCTTAAAAATGGTGACAGATTGTGAATAAACTCATCAGGGCGATACTAAACAGTATCGGTACTAAATTAAAGTGTCCAATGACGTTATTATGTTGATAAATCATTATTGAATATATTATTAGCACCTACATCAAAACATGTTTAATAAAACTCCGGGTATTAATAATAATATATATCTATGAGAATTTCAATTGGATTTCTACTATTTCCTTACTTCATTTTAATATAGTGATGTGCTGATGTGGAACAAAACTTGACATTGTAATCGGTTCGAGACCTATTTATTTGACGTCAGTTAAAGCGATTTATTTTAACTTATTCAATCTTATTTGCTAAGGCAATGTGTTTATTTTAATTTTTGAAAGTATAAATAATATACGGAAGTGGTCTAAGGCGTAAAATCACCTATCAAACGAAGTATCAAAAAATGTTCGTTGCAGCCATTTTATGTTTTCACCCATTGATCATTGAGTGGGTATATATATTATTGGAGCTCAACATGTTACTTTGTATCTGCCCGATAGTAAGGAACTCTACAAAATCCATGAATGGGGTGGATCAATACATTGTTGTTTAACAGCATTGAACGCTGACACTACGCCGGCTAAATTTATTTATTTAAATCATTATTGCATACAAAATACAAAGGCGGACTTAATGCCGCTAGGCATTCTCTATGAGTCAAACCTTCGGGATAATCAAAACAAATAAATAATGTGATTAAGACATCGTGTAAGAAATGTCCTACATATTATTATATAGTCATTCTTGTATTATTATTGCTTTATGTCCGATTCAATCAAGAAAGCATGTTACTGTATGGTGTTTTACCTTTTTCTCCTTATGGAATAAAATATATTTAAAACGCACGCATTTTTAGTTCTCAATATTTCCGCTTAAAGCGCTGAACTATTTCCCATACAAATTTTAGTTAACTCAAACTTAAAGTAATAGGTAGAAAACTCACACTAGGGGTACTGAACGCATTTTTAACGAACGAATATTCTAGTTTGACAGTTGTTTCTTCGACAATATTCACGAGATCTTTGTAGGTACCTTATAATTATCGGATAATCTAATTTATTCTCAAAGAAGTTATTTTTCTTCATAAAATTAATTGTAAGTGAAAGCACTTTTTTTGTGGATAAATTAGATATATATATAGTAAATAGAGAAGATTTGTTCGAAGAGCGCGGGACGGTTTTCACGGGACAACCTCCTAAACGATTTGATTCGCAGATGTCTTGTCGTTATTAATATTCCATCAATAAACGAACTAAAGATGAGGCTGGTGCCGCTGCTGCCTACGCTGAAAGCCTCAATCGGCTGAAATATTGTCAAATTATTAGTAACTACTTATTTGTGCCGTTTGGGGTAGAAAAAATGGGACCGCGGGGCTTCAAGCAAAAACATTCTTCAAAGAGATTGCGTTAAATTTGGTGGACGTCGCAGGTGACCAGAGGCTTGGTGCATTCTTTTCACAAAGAATAAGCCTAAATAAACAATGAGGCGTGTAGCCAGCGTTCTGGACAGTGGGCACTATGCCGCGCGACCACTGTGAGATTTTCTTTTTAGTTGTTTTGTTGGAAAGGTGACAAATTCAAAAATAATGAATATAAATTAATAAAAGGTTTATTATTTACACAATTAAATCACTTCCTACATTTTATTTACTGTTTTTAATTAGAAAGAAAGAGGAATCACATATTTTAGAAAGCGTGTGGAAAAATAAAGTAAAGGGTTTTATAAACATTAGAGATAAACATTTTGGTATAGGAGCGTATATAGGTCGTCTATAAGAAATTTCACTCGGCTGCTAGGGTCGCTGAGCTATTGTGCAACGAGTCGCTGAGCTACCGACTCGTTGTTTTCGTTCCGGTCAATTCTCAAGGGTTGTTCACATTGAGGTGGATTTCCCCACAGTATTTTAGTTATTATTTTACCACCGTAGTTATTATTTTAAAGGTAAAATAAATAATTTGATCTCCAACAAACTACCAAATTAATGACAAAACTACAACTACTAGGTTTCAGTGAAAAATATCAAGATTTTATTTATTTTTATAGTACTAACCTACTAATTTAAGTTATAAATGTCTCTATTACGGCTAATATAAGTTTCATGGTTTTTAAATTTGTCGTAGGTATAGAACGTTGTCAAAAAAAAGATTCTTTACATGTCATGAGTAAATTTTTACTATATTTTCTAGGTTAAAATTTACAAGTTAAATGCATTTTTTATATAAAATATCTTTTAATTATTTGTTACTTTATAAAAAGTATATTATTTTGGCAATAAATAGTATAAATTCAAAACATTTTAGCAAAACATTTTAATTGAATTCTACGATTTGTTCCTATGTAAAAGAACCTAATGACATCCCTAATTATTCATTCATCCTTCGTTCACGAAACTAGTCTATGGTTCCAACCGAAAGTATGTGGATCCGTAAGTATTTCAGAGTAGACCACATTTTCGTTCATCGTCTACGTATCGGCCCGACCGAAGCCCGAAGCTTCGGAATTTCGGAGTAGACCTCCTGGAGGTATGGTCGTTGAGTGTCTACAATGTTTATTTTCATGTTTTGATTTTAAGTTTTTGGGTATATTGTATTTTTCAATATTATAATAGTTAATTTGTGGTAAGTGATCTAGCCCCTGTAAATAAACAAAACACAAATAATAATAATTTTATTTGTTGAGTGAAATCGTATAAAACAGTTATTAACTTTAAATGAATATTTCAGCTAATTCCGATGTTTTACCGGATAAATTTTTTGCATGGAAGCAGCTATATTGACAACAAAATGCACTTAAAAATATTCTTGCACAAAAATATTTCCATACAAATTTGGGCAATGTCCTTTCGCTCGATTTGATTTGGAAACAGTTTTTTCTCAAAATGGAAGCAGTTGCCTTAGTGTTCTCCTTAAACAAAACTGATCGAGAGGAGCAGGACTATCCGAGAGCATTTTTTTTTTCATATTGGACTTTTTTGATAAAAATAATATTTTAATTTTTATCTCTAAAACGGTGACAGATAGCGAAAAAACTCATCAGGGAGAAATTGTAGGGCTTAACAAGAAGAACCCTGTAGGATTTTTATTTCACTAAAGATTATTTTCAGGGATAAAATTTCGCTCAATTGAAAACACATTTTATTTTTTTTCTCGAAAATTAAAGTAGTTAGCGTAGTGGTCTCCATAGTCAAAAATTATCGCGAGCAGGATAATCATCCGATAGATTTTTTTATTTTTACACATATTATTCATTATAATTTTTTTGGAAAAAAACACATTATATTTTTTTCTCAAAAATGGTGACAGATAGCGAAAAAACACATCAGGACGAAATTGTAGGGCTTGAGCAGGAAAATCCAATTAGATTTTTTAATTGACCAAAAATCATTTTTCCTATATAGTGGCTATACAACCACTATATAGGAATTGTACCAGCAAGCTTACGGGTGGACGGTAAGTTATCTCCATGTTTTAATGTCAAAATTGGCGTCAAACAGGTGTGATGACCACCAGACTGTTCATCATATACCTAGACAAATGCCTGCAGAGACTGAAAGAAAACTGATGTGGGATAAAAATGGGTGACATTTTGGTGACAATACACTGTTGTATGCAGATGATGCTGTTCTTATTGCATCATCTGAGCAAGAACTGCAATCACAAAATGTATTGAAAGAGGTATCCGAATAAATGCGGGGAAATCTAAGGTGTTAATATTTGAGAGAAATGATATAACGAATGCGACAATTATGATTGATAATGTGTCTGAATTTATATATTTGGGTAGTGTTTTCACTAGGGATGGTAGATATGAAAAAGATATTGAAAGGAAGGTGAATGCAGGCAATAGTGTCAACGGAGCACTGCGTTATATGATAGGTAGGCCAAATATTACTTAAAAAGCAAGACTTGCCATTCATAACGCAGTATCTGTCCCGACACTATTGTATGGAAGTCAGACAAATGCAGTAGAAATATGCTTATTGCGACAAATGTGTGGTGTTAAAATAACAGACCGAATCCGCAATGACGTAATTCGAGAACGAGTGGTACTGAAAGAAAGTATAGGCATGTATAGGTATGCTCCGCTGGTTTGGTCATATGAATTAGTGATTAATGACTGACGAACCAGATATTTAAAAGCGAGGTAAAGGGTAAACCAAGACATACGTAACATGACCAAATTGAAAAGGTTTTAAAAGACGGTGCTAATAAAAGTCTCCGAAATCGGCGTGCATGAGAAGAGTTATAACTGTGGAAGAGGCGAAAGGAGTATGTAGTATGTAGGGATAGGGACAAGTGGCGCTCGGTTATCTCTGCCTACCCCGTAAGGGACCTGGTGTGAAGATAAAAAACAAATAAGAACAAACTAAGCTTGTACCATGTGTATCAGAAGCAACAATATAGGTAATACATAAATTATATTATATAAAGACTCAGACCATGGCAAACCATACTAAAAAACGTACTAATATTTTTTGCCATGGGAATCCGGATACAGCGGCAAAGGCGCAACCACTAATCTACGGAGGCAGTCAAAAAGAACAAAATACAATATCAGGTAAATGTCAGTATGACGGGTGTACCACAGTAGATTGTAATACAACAGATATGAGTAGTTTACGTGCTAAATATGCCTTTATGGAAAACATATTATGTACTTATCTGAATTCGATGCAAGTATCAAAACTAAGTGAACCACCGATCGACGCGTAGATGGATATAAATGTATATGAAATATTGTCTATAAGCAGAACTCGATCGCCGAGAAATCACAAACATTATATTTTCTCTTTCGATCGATTGCCGTGTCAATATTTCATGTGGCTTCCCGGTGGGGCCTATGCTCTCATAAATATCCGTCGTCCCAATTTGTAGACTGCAAGTCTTGCTGTCTGATGATTGTCTTAACAAATTTACATGAGTCACCTCATTTAAATTTGATATTCATCCCCATTAATGGAGTCGGTTGTCATAGGCACAAAAAAATTGCCCCTATGTATAAAAAAGTATTACTAACAAATGACCTTCATATTCATACTTTCAAATCAATTCAATGACAAAAATTGTACTGAGATATTAAATCGAATATACTTGAACTTGGCCTGACTAGTTTATTTATAAAAAAATACCCGCAATTATGAGTGTAATTTATAATTTAGCAAACTCAATTTTAAGTCATTTATATTGTTATACTTCTGTTGGCTGTTGCTACTTCATATTATTATTCTACTACATTTTTTTAATACTCTTTCTACGGATTTCATTTAGAGTGCATCCATGTATTCTAAGCTCCTTTTTCAGGCTCAAAAAAATCTCGGGCTTACGTCGTCTGAAGTTATTATTAGAAGTTATGGCTACATGTAGTAGAACCATTATAGCAGCAGGGCCGTCGTTAGCATATTCTGGGGTGCACATATGATATCGGCACCCGTTTTTAAAACGGGTTTTGGAGTTCTGAAAAAAAATTTCTAATGTCTGGGGAGAAACTAGATGACAATAGTAATTCCCTGTGATAAAATCTTTCGCCTATAATTCAGAGATCATTTTAAAACATACACTAGCCTATTTTAATTGACTCCGCGTATTTTCAAAATTTTAAATCCATAGATTAGTGGTTGCGCTTTTAACGTTGTATCCGGAAGTCGTGTATTCGAATCTCACCCATGCAAAAGTTTTTTTTCTGTACAGTCTCGGTGTGTATAAAAACATAATATGTATTATATCGTTGCTTAAACACATAGTACAAGCCTAAGGCTTAGTTTGTGACCAGAGCAATGTGTAAATTGTCCTACATATATTATTATTATATAATTGTTGAACCCATGACGTTTTAAAGTCGATTTATTTTATTATAAGTAGATTTCTTAATTACTTCTTTGTTAAGCCAAATACTTCTAATAATATATTACCTGGATAGGTCGGCGCCCCTAGAAAACTGCTTCCAGGTGCCGGGTCACTTACTCTCTGGCTTACGACGTGACAGTAAGTATAGCGCACTGCTATTAAAATAAAGTCAGGCGCTTATTGAAACGAACTTTTTAATATATCTCGTTAAATATTTGTCGCAGCTTATTATATAGCATAATGAAAATGTCCAAATCTCTAAACAATGGTATACATCTTATAAGTAGTCGTATAATGCCTGGGTCTATGATACACCCGCACAGCGCGCTGTCATTAAAACTTTCATCATTAAAACTAAGTGAGACGCGGCTCACTTAGTTTTAATGATTATATCGCATCCAGATAAGTAGGTACATATGTTTTCCATAAAGGCACATTTCTTAAATACTTGGTAGTAACCCCTCAAATAAAATTAAAATCATTTATTTCCTGTAAATCTTTACAGATATTTATGTAACAGTCAAAAAAAAACAAGTTTAACAATGAGGTCTTAGAGTACGTTTGGTTAGGCAGATATTCATTAACGAAAGAACGATATATTTATATTATTATTACCTCGATATCAGTTTTAGTACTTAAACGCAATGGCATGGAAAGTTTTTCATATGGAAAATACTACCGCAACGAACGCACACTACATAACCAACTAGTGTAAGACTAGGTGGTTCGCTGATTCCATTGCCCTGGCAATCATTATCTGCCACCAAGGCGATCAATTTCACCGACCATATTATTATCCACGCCTTTAATATTTATTCTAAATAAAAGGTAAGTAGGATTCTTTGAGGGTAGGCCGAAGACTGTAGACGCGTGTTTATATTACATTTTTGGAATGTTATATTATTGTGCAAAAGTGTACTAATTTTGTAGAATAAGCATTCGTATAGTGATATTAAGTGCGAGAAGTGTAGCATTTACTTAGTAAACTCGGTGTTTGTGTTATCTCAAACAATCCCTTAGCCTTCGAGAAAATGGTGGTACCTACCCATTTTATCGTAGGTTACCAATTTTCCTCTTTCACTTGATAGAGGCAAGACTATACCGTATGCTTTCATACGGTCATGTCGCCATTTACCTTACCTACTACTTTTTACCCTAGTACTTTCCTGATTCCTTTTACCATCCTATTATCCTTTTACTAATAATATACCACAATTTTATTCTAACCACTAGATACTGGCAAAATGTCGAAGTAACGCGAAGACGCCTTTTAATTAAGAAATAATAATAAAAGGTAAGTAACCTTTCGCATATACCGGTATAAGTCGGTAATAATCGGTATTTTTAAGGGCGTAAACACTAACTGTAAAGTCGGATCGAGACACCCCGAGAAAAAGGAACCAGCAAGTAAAAAACTCTAGTGCTTCTCATAAACTAACAGAGGAGTATAGCTATTGATTTGCTTATGCTATATAGCATATATCGTCCGTGAACTTCTGAGAACTGCTGACTGACATTTTTTTACTAAACATGTTTTTAATGCCATCTGTTGCAAATATATAAATATAATCAAGTGAATAAAACTCCCAATTAAAAAAGCCAACATGTCAATTGCAAAACGTCCCTGGAAATAACTCCTAAATTTTTAAGATATTATTATGGTGCGAACACCTCCTAACAAACAGTATGTTCGGCCATTTTGTGAGCAACACACCGTATCGGCATGAATTTAAGGAATAAATGTAAGTTTTTACTATAATTTTTTGGTGTTTAATGCACTATAAACTGTCAATATGTATTTCTAAAATTATATTTCTTTTGCGGTTGAGTGTAACTAAAGCATTGGCTTTATGAATATCATAAACTTAATTGATCAGCTTTGATTATATAAGTATTAGGTATTATGACACATATTTTGATTTCAGCATGAAGAATAGCGGTGCATATAAAATTTTTCAGAGGCCAAGAAGAAATAGTATTATGGAAATAACACCGCTAAGGACACCACTCGCTCCTTGGCAATAGATTCCTTACAATTATCACAATCTCATACGCCGCTACCTCTTCCAGTGGCTGAAAACCTAAACCTTATACGTCTAATTAAGACCAATTTACCTCCACTGCCATTATCACTTTCGTCCCCAGTATTACGTCCGTTATCTCCGGCTAGTCAAGACTCTATTGATACATTTTGTAGTATTTTTTCTCCATATCCTGACAGCGATTATGAACCACCAAACTACCCTGAACGTTTTGAATCAGAAGTAGACGAGAATAATACAAGCATAGGACAAAATTCAGAGACTTTGCTTGGCACAAAACGACTCAGATATTTATTACGATGACATGGCAAGGGTCGAAGGAGACAGCGGAATGCTTAACCTGAGAAATGGTAGAATAATATTACCAAGAGTCAAACAATAGAAGGCAGAGAGTATTTAGGTTATACAAGACCAAAGGATGAGAAAGTTCAGAGCAAGAGAAGAAGTCAAAGAGTTCTTGGACAAAGATGTCGTTCCAATTTCTGTAAAAATTGTAAAGTGATTATGTAAGGGATGAAGACAGGGAGTAGATATTTAAATAATTTTGGAATGATATGGATTGGTAACAAAGAAAAGTCTGTGTTGCCAATAATAAATACAATCACGGGTACCCATTTGGCTCCCGAGAACCGTTTAAATCGGCCTCACCGGTCAAACCGGGGCCCAGCGGAGGGATTAACCTGTCCTCATTTCGCCGATAGTATTCGGAGGAAACACCTAACAAGTAGCGAGCTTGTTGCGGTCTTTATGATGGAATAGCCTCGTTGTAGAAAGCGGTCACCCATCCCTTGGTAATAATATAATATTTAAGAGATAAGGTAGACAAACGACTTCTCAATATTCAAGACGCGGAGGTATCTATTACTACTTTCTTCTGGTAACTAATTCGGATCCAACTACAAACAAAAAGCAAGTATGCCGCGAGATGTTTCTTCAGACATTATGTTTAGGTTTTCTGTGCAGTCTTGGGCTAAGAAAGGTAAATGTTCTTGCATTTAACTTTCTTAAAAGGAATATTTCAATCGGCGGCCAAGAGCTGCACAATCACAGATACATGTGTAGAGGTTTTAATCATATTAGAGTGATGAACCGCCAAAGTTTTTCTTAAACCAATTTATCGCAACTTTACCCACCTTTACAATATTTACAAAACCTATTGAACGAAAGCTCAAGAACATATTAATACATCTCAACCCAAGCGACTTCACATCCGTTATTGAGGAGGCAAGAACAAAACCTTTTGAATACAAAACCTTGATGGTCGATTATATATATTTTTTATTATGCAGCTCATGAAACCTTAAGATGTACTTCAATCAGACCAGGACGTACTGCTGGTGATGGAAAAGTTAGTGACATTATAACTATCATTTACGACAAAGATGGACTTGAATTTAAATTAAACTTTACTTCCGACTGGGAAATACTTCCTCAGCGTCTTAATAATATTGAATTTGTAACAGAATCTCCTCCCTCACATAAAAGTAGAATACCGATCTCCAACGTAGAATATACACATTTACAAGAACTTAAATAAGTAATTCCACCAGATTGCCATTCGTACTTTGACGATTCACCTCATAATTAATCTAGGTTAATTAATAATAAATCGAGCGTATTTTTGGTTTAATTTTTTTTATAAAAACATGTTTATTTTTATTGTCAAAATTAACAAACTATCGATTTTTTTTTCATGTTTAGTTATATTTTTTTAGTTAGAGTTGACAGTTGAATTATATTTTTTATTCTGAATTTTAGCCAATAAGAAGGACTAATAAGGAGTCTTCACAAAGAGGCTATACTAATGAATATGTAATAAAAAAATGATTTTTTAATATTTTAAGTTTGATTATACTAGCTTAATAAATCCTAACTACACATACCTTTTATATTATTGGGACTAAAACCTACTAACAACTTCTACAATTTTCTCCTAACTTTCCTTAAAGTTTGAAATTTGCGGACTTATAACTCCTAATTTACCTAAATACCAAAATACACAAAATTCATATTCATCATAAATTGAAATATGTGAAAAAACAAATTACCTGTTATTAAAATTATATTTATATAGTTTACACATTATAAATAAATCAGTTTTATGTTGCTCCTGAAAACTTTGACTCCAGGAAGATAGGAGTTGTCAGAAGTTCACGGACGAATATATATATATATATATATTATATCGTAGCATGCGTAAAACACCCTATGGCAGATTATTTGTTACTGTACCAATGTATTATACCTATTGTATTACGATCTGCTGTGGTACACCGCCATACTGACATTCACAAGATCAGCTGTTCTAATGCAATTCAAAGAGGTCTTTATTGGGCAAAACTAACTATTTCACAAGGATTATCATTGAGAACGAATTTGTGGCCAAAAAAACCATGAAATCATATCGAACACCAACCGTATTTCCCTGATATGGGTCCGGCCGCCTTTTTTTCCAGACCACAAATTACTACTTCGAGGAACCAGTTTTCAGTCAATAGATGACATAAAAGAGAATTCGCGTGTACCTACTACAAATGGCTATAGAAACAAGAAGACGTTACATTTTATATAGGTACAATGAGTTTTGTAATAGAATTCATTATAGAAAACACTAAATTCGGCCTAAATACCATTTGGTATTAATACGAATATCCAATCAGTATTAATACCAAATGCAACACTCTAGTGATCGATGCGGTGATAAAAAAAGGGTTTAGTTTGAAATCTTGCCAAATATGTATTTTTTATGCCATTATAATGTTTTGCATTTGCTTTTAAAGCTCCATATTTTTGTGCTTAAATTAATTAAGTCCATAGGGCAATGATATTTTGATTTATAGCAGCTTAGTAGCCCGATTAAGGTAATTTAATTTATTTGGTGCCTTTAATGCTGTACAATTTAATTTAACTACTTAACTTTTAGATTTTCTCCTTTTTTATTTTCACTTGAATTAGTTTAATGTTTAGCCTGCATAGTGAAGGCGACTACAGGTATTGGTGGTTAACGATATAGTATTGATGACCACATTCATGGTCTCTGTAGGTTTGCTTACTATCAGTTTGATACGTAGGCATATGCTGTGCTGCAATAAAAAAATAAGTACCTACTTATTTTTTATTTCATCAAATATATATTTATTTACTAGCTGACCCGGCAAACGTTGTCTTGCCATATAAATTATTTCTAAAGAATATTTTGATAGTTAAATAAAAAATAACTAACTTATAGTAAGTGTGTGGGGATGTTGTCTATGACTGAAAGAAGAATGGAGCGCTGTGGACAATGACGGCCTATAAAACTATATAAATAACAAAACACTAACCATTTTATTTTTTTATTTATGGTACTTTATTAACTAATGTATTTAAAATTATATACATATTATCACGGGTGCCTTACGGCGCCCGAGACCGCCTAGACGGCCCCAGGGTACCCAGCGGAGGGGTTTTAAACTTATATAACTATTAAAAATGGGGGTTGGTGGTAGAAGGGTGAAAAAAATTAAGGGTTATATATATTTTTAATGCCAATATATTTGTTTTTAAATAAGGTGGGCTACCTTTAACACTTAGGCGTATATAAAATAGTTTACGGCATATTCTCATACCTACCGAATCAACCCAAAAATAAACTTAAAAATCTGACAAGCCGTTTCGGAGGAGTTTGGTTACAAACACTGTGTCACGAGAATTTTATATATTAGAAGATAAATAATTAATTGACGTCCATACAAAAGTAGGTTACATTTCCAGTATTACACCTTGGCTGTTAGTCGATTATTTTAATTATTAAAAGTTCAATTATTTTTTTCATGTTCGTAATTGTACGCAAAAATAATTCTGTCGTGGGTAATATTTATTTTTGTATTAGGTACCTATAGGTATATATATATATATTTATAATTTCGGAAAAACAAAATCAACCAAACACAGAAATATTAATAAATATAATGACCGACAATAATATTATTTTAATTCTGCGACAAATAGACCTAGGTAATCGAGTATTACTGGAAGTTCGAAAGCTCATTTTGTATGGAAACGCGAAGTTCGTGATTACGAATGCAGTGTCCTTAACTAAACTACTTCAATGGAGCTCATTAGAACTTAATAATAAAATTATTTTACAAATCTATTGAAACCTTATTTTTAGTAAAGTGACATCTATTGAATAAAATATATATTAATAGGTGACCCCACCCTAACCCTCATTGCCAGAGATGTTAAAGAAAGCGCCATCTTACGGTAACTTTTGAAACTACAATCACTTTTATTCATATTCTAAAAGTTTTCCATTGTGATTTGCTTATAATTTCCGTAGACTCACGGTAGATGGCAGAAGTGGGCAATATTTCTGATTTTAATCTTAACTAGCTTCAATTTTATAAGCCGAATAAATTGCTTAGCTGCTTTGAACACTGGCTTATATAATGTATGTATGTGTAATGTCACTAGTCAAAAGTGTTCAATGCCTATAGACTACAGTTCTTCGAAGGATTTGTTCACATTGTCGTTTCAATTAAGTAGGTACTTCTTATTAAAATATATATATTTAGGTGCTATAAACACTATACTAATATTGGTTGTTACAAAATCCTTTTTATTCAAATAAATAATATAATATTTTAGTTTAACAGCATTGATCACTACCACTATGCAGGCAAAATGATACGGTTACGAAATGGGCGGGGTACAAAGACGAATTTGCTTTAATAGCCTCGCGCTGCTGTATGATCAAATAGCTGCTCGTTCGGTAACCGTACCCCGAAAGGAGACTACCACCCCTACAAGAAATCGATACAATAGTCTCGTGAAAACCGGTGTATCCACGGATTAAAACCGAAACATGACTAGGTCACTTGACGGTTTTTGCATCGTGGTAACGAGACCGGTCGTACTGCCTAGCGAAGTATAGAGATCTTCCTCCCGCTTATATAGGTAAATATGCAACGCAAAATTTATAAACCTGTGTCTGTTTTTAAAAAGAAAATTTGTGCTATTTAATAATTTGTTACTTTATGTTCTAGTTTGTGCTTTTTGTGAACTGATATTGAGTAATAATGTATTAGATATATATATATTTTTTAATAATAATAATTCATTTATGTCTATTATAATTAAGATAACCATGGGCGTAGCCAGGATTTAAAATACTTTTTGGTCCTTTTTTTTGAACTAGCAAAAAAAAAATGCTCACGATTTTTGGTGAGCAATCATTAAATATCAACATCGTCACCTGTTTGGTGGGGGGGGGGGTTCCACCTACAAACACTCAACATACGCCGCCCCATGTGTACTACCCCATACAAATTTATCCATGTTCTAAAGGTTTATTTATTATTATTAATTTATTTTGTGGTTATTAATCGACTAAATTGACTACTTATTGAACCGTTCCAAAATATTATTAAATGTTATAAAAATAATACAATTTAAATATGATCATTGGTGCAGCCTTACGGCGCCCTTATAGTGGTGTTGTTAATAAAAAGGAATAATTAAAATTGTAGGGTACTTATAACAAATAATAATACTACGTAAATTTTAATGTAAATAATTAAACTATTTAATAAAGCGTACGAAGCGGCGGGCAAGAGCTATATGTATAGGTATATATAATATAATATGTTTACATTGAGGATACATTGTGTATAATTGCTTAGTCATCCAGCTAGCGGTTGCTGTGGGCTGGGATAACAACGCGTTCTGCGCGCATGTACATAGGGCAGCAAGCTACAATACACATTTACATCCATCTGTGCCTTAACGTTAAGGTTCATTTCACGTTAACATTAGCTACTAAGCATTGATGCCCTCTGTACCTACTCATAGCCTTTGTGTTCCCAATTGCTTTTATGTTTAACGTACATCCGCATATTTCGTTGTGAGTTCAGTTTCAGAATTGATTTAAGTAATTATACACGAATTTTTTAGGTGCCTTACTGAAAGAAGAAATACTTTATAGAAGGTAAAGTAGTAAAAAATTGTAAGTAGGTATATTTATATTTCAATAAAATGAGGATTCTTTGAGTCGCATAAAAAATATTATAAATATGTTCTCTTGAAAACATCTATATTGAGAGCTAAATTTAATGTCTGTTAATAAAATATATAATATAAACCCCAATTTATCAAAGGGTATTTTATGGGATAAATTAATGAATGCACAGAAAAATTGTGTTTAATAATTAAATAATGAATTAAAGTCTTTAAAAACGATAAAAATCTATATCTGACTAAAGCAGGAAGTGGTGGAACCAAATATCGGTCCCTAATAAAAAAATACCTGACAATAACAACCATGAAACTAATTTAATTTTGATACAAGCAATCAAATGCCTGCCACATACTATATTTAAAAAAAACTTACCTCGGAGTTTTAATAGGTGTGTTATGCACAGGACATTCAGATTCCCAATCTGGAAGTTGCAGAATATAAATAACTTCAGCTTCATCATCTTCGATGTCTTCATTTTCGGACTTTGCTTTTCCATAAGGCTAGAATAATAAATAAAAAAATAATAATATAGGAGCATTCAAATATAATTAATCTATTATATACCACTAATATTTAGTCATTAATCGCTCATTAAATATAATAAATAAAAACCTTGTCGTACCAAGTGAGGTTATTTAGACAGTGTTTTTCAGTGGATCTGCAATTAATGCGTGTAAACTTTCCAAGTAAAATTTGCCGGCCTGACTTGTGTTAAAACATGCGAATAAAGATTGGTAATACAACCTAAGTTTGGATTTTATTATCATTAATGCATCGAGAATAGTATCCTTTCCGTATATAGATACGAAATGGGCGGTTAATTTTAAAATAAAGAAAATACATATGGATTAGTAATGTAAATTCATGTTTGTGGCCGCCTATTAGTGGTATCAGCTTCATTTAGCCAGCATATTAAAAGGGTTCCATTAATGGACTTATTGTAGGTCTGCTTAAAATTAGAGATTCATTATAATAAAATAATTGGATACTATTAACTGCACACCAAAGTCAAAATTTGGCATATATTCCTTACTGATTTGTCTGTGTCAGATTTTGACTATGTTATCCAGTTAACATCCAATCACGTCGAATACTGATTTAATATGGTGGGTACTTACAAATACACTAGGCGATGATATTGCTTCGCTTGCATCCAGTGAACCATCCAAAATTTGCTGATTTATTTTAGTTTTTCTAGCAAGATTAAAGTGATTTGATATCTCTTGGGTCATCGGAAATGTAATTAAGGGACGTCTCAAATGATCTAGATAAAGAGGTCTTTGAGGTAGTTTAAAGTGTTTTTTTATATAATCCTCGTTAAGCAATTGTGGTTGGGATTCTGCTCGATTAGATTTAGATTTTTGTTTGGCTGCACCGAGACCAGGCTTGCTGCCACCGTCACGGGGAATCATACATATTACTGGTAAGTTATTTTTGTCCAATTTGGATTCAATTTCTGGGCAGCAACAACTGGAAATTTAATGCATACAATTTAAAATAATCAATATATTATTATATAATTTTGATTACTTAAAGGGCGTACTTTTGAAGATATATAAGCTGGAAGTTGGCTCTCTAGAATTGTTTAGAACAATCCACAATATTCTACGACACCCCGCAACATTCTAGGATATTATGGAATATTCGGAAACATCCTGTAACTTTCGGAAACAGCCCAGAGCATTGTATGAGATAAATACTCTAGAATGTTATGGAATGCTAGGGAAAACTGTGGACCATTCAAAGCTTTTTTTTTCGTATGGTTGAGGCTATTGAAATACCTATTGAAATTGATAGGGATATATAAAGCAAGACCCGTTGTGGGTTCAAACGTCAGTTATCAGTGAAGTGAAGTGAGTGAATAAAAACAAACAGTGGACTGAAATTAAAGTTATACAGTAACTAAATATAAATCAAATATAAAGTGAGAAAAGAGTTATTCTTAATGTGCTTATTAAAAAAAAAATGATTTGTAATGTCTAAACGTAATATAAAAGGAGATTGCCAATTCTAAAGTAAAATGGCAAAAATAAAAATAAAACAGCAAATAACCAGCCAAAGAGCGCGAAGCACGTTTACGTTTTCAATGAACGAGACACAGAAAAACCGAAATAAAATAATGAAATGGGCGAAATCAAAAACCAATAACAGCGAAAAATTCACTCGCATTTAGAGTAAATTTTATAAAGTAAACAATCACGCCAGAGTAGGTATTACTTATC
The DNA here is from genome assembly GCA_947458855.1 of Monopis laevigella. Classification (NCBI taxonomy): domain Eukaryota; kingdom Metazoa; phylum Arthropoda; class Insecta; order Lepidoptera; family Tineidae; genus Monopis; species Monopis laevigella. The sequence goes on from OX381576.1 coordinate 19,526,820, forward strand.
GATTTGTTGGTGGTGAGTAAGTACAGTAAAAGTTTTCTATTTATGATAAGTAACTAAAAATACATAATAATTTTATTTAAATTTCAAGATTATAATTTAACAATTTTATAAAAATACAAGTATAGTTGAGTGGTAATAAATAAAAAAGAAAAAAAAAATCGTTTGTTTTAAGAACGTGCGTTTGTGTTTTATTGTGTAAGTTAGTATGCGTGTTAACATTATAAAAATATTATAATAAGTAAGTCATATTATAAATAATCGTTTAATAATATGTAAATCATTCTGTATAAGTACGATGATCTACAGGTTGAAAAATAAGGCTGTGGTTGGAGTGAAAATATAAATAAGCATTCAATACCCTTAATAATAATGATAAACATTTACTTAAAGAAAACTGTTATTTTATGGGATTTCAGATAATTCAATTCCAGGGCAATTATTTCAGATAATTCAATTTTACGTGGTGGCCAAATTGGTCAGATCTTGGACTTAAACACGCTTAGGTCCCTGGTTCGAATCCAGGTGTGTAACAATGAGTTTTTAATTAAAAAAAAAAAATACATTTGTTTGACAACACAGCTATAGTGCCTCGGAGAGCACGTTAAGATGTCGATCCCGGTTTGACTATATTAACTTGTCAAACTGTCTATAGATGGGTTATTAAGTCTATTCAAAATATCGTGACGAGCTAGCCACTTGTTCAGTGTAGACCTCAGATTACTATACTTTACTGATCTGAGGTGTAGACTCATACCATTGGCTACGACGAGGTGGGATTAAAAATCCCTCTGCTGGGTACCCTGGCGTCTAGGCGGTCTCGGGCGCCGTAAGGCACCCGTGATGATATGCAATTCCATGGCATATTTTCGAAAATCTTTAAAAGCAGTTAATTTTAATTTTGTAAATTTCTCAAGAATAAACTGAACAATAAATATATAAATTGTATAAATAAATAATAATGACTGGTTCCAGTATTAATATTTTGAATTTATTTGCACCAATAATATTGTCAGAGCGAAGAAAAGTATAAGCATTGTAACAGCAAGGTGTTTGCTATAAAGCGAAGATTTCTAGAAACATAATTATAATAGTTACAATCATAGATAAATAAATATTAGTACCTATACATATATCAGTTTTTATTATTTATATCGTTTATTTTTTTATTCGCACTCCCGTCCGATACCCACGGGCCATTATTATTATTTCCCGAAAAACATCCACAGAATATTTATATTTGTTTAATTTTACTGAGTACACATTTCGACGAGCTTTCCGTTTATTCGGCCCATGAGGCATCAGTGATGTTACATACAAATAAAAAACTTTCAGCACTTACGATTTTTTTTCCATTTTCTTTGTAAATATTATTTGTTACTTTAGCTTATTTTTGAATCATTTGTTATATTTTTTTATATATTTTAATTTTATTTACTAAATAATATACTGTAAATTTTTTAGCATATTTTTGTCAGATTTGACATTTAATTTTTTTTTTAGTTTTATTTTGTAGCCAATCCTAAAATAGATTACGAAAAAAAAAACTTCTCAATTAGTAAAATAGCCTGTGCAAATCATAGAGTTATAGAAGCAAATATTAACACTAAACTAAAACCTGTGACTAAAACAAATTTACAAATAATTCACATTATTAAAATATTTTTTATTATCTGATTGGGCTCGATGACTTAAGTTTTTCTATGATCTAAGATAAGTATGTAACAATTGAAAGTACTAGTAACTAATTAGCTAAGAAAAATAATAAGCACTAATTAGCCATTTCGTTATACACTGCCGTCTTAAACAAGAAGGGCGAAAAGCTTAGTTTGTGACCGCAGTGCTATATGTGTGTAATGTGTAATTTCCTTCATATTATTATTATATTAAGTAACTAAATAAATTAATATTAAAATTCACGAGAAATAAATACTGGACGATTTATTAATAAATATCATTTTAGTATGATATTTATTAATGAATCGTTCTGTATTTATTTTTCGTGAAATTGTTCAGATTTACAAATATGCCGTAATAAAATAAATATTTCATTTGTACTTTAAACAACAAGAGCTTGAAATATTTTATAATTAATTGATATACTAAATAAAATGTTATTGCCTGCAAATAAATTAAAAATACCAAAAAGTGAGTAATGCGTTATGCGTGTAATCTCAGAGAAATTTAATGAAGTGACACACGAGTAATATGACGATAAATAACCTATATTATAAGGCTGTTTATGTAATATTTTTTGTCGTTAAAATGACGGTATTCGAGAGTAACTCTTGTGCCGGCTGATGATAATCAGCCTTTGCCTGTTGCATAGCGGCCAACAAATTATCTACATTTTTTATAACAATTTTTCATATCATTTTCAAATCAATTTAATTGTCATCTGTTCATGTCACATTTTTATAATTATATTCTTTACTTTATGTTTCAAATAAATCAGTCTTGTTTTACCATCCGAAGAGGTTTCATTTCAAGTAGTACCCAGTGCGTACCTACAACAAAGGTCCGGTCCTAATACAGGCATTTTCCAACCGGACCGAATTCTACTGACGACCAGGAGATCGTCAAACTCTGTATGTTTGTTTGTTACATTTTCACACCTAAACCAATTTAGATGAAATTTGGTATGGAGATAGGTTTAATAGACTATTGGGAGGATATAGAATATATCTGTAGGGAGTGCAAACAGGTGTTTGTGTTTTAATAATTTCTTGTGATTTTTTTTAAATAGACCAGCGGCCATATTCTGTTTCTTATAACGTGATCGTTAGATTGTCAAAATAACGATTTCCGCTATTAGCGCGCTCTCCTCCAATCAGAGAAGTTGTTTAACCTTCGCTGATTGGAGGAGAGAGCGCTCTTAACGGAATTCGTTATTTTGACAATCTAACGATCACGTTATAAGAAACAGAATGTGGCCGCTGATAGAGAAAAGTGTTCTATGAAGAAAAGCCACAAAACTGTATTATTTTTAATCTGTTTACTTACATTTTTTTTATTTATTAAATTTTTATTCATTGTTTAAAAGTAGAATTTTTATGTCATCTTTTTGGCGACTTAAATCATTTGATAGGTAAGAAACTTACTAAAACTAAAATTACTTAAGTACCTATATTTTATTTTTATATTCATTAAAATAGCAGTGCTGTGGGTTTCTAACAGTTATAACAAAAAAATGGGAGAATAGATAATAGGAAAGAATATGGGAAAGTTTTATTACGGAAATAATTTAATCAATCATTTTAGATAGAAACTTAAAATATTAAAGCAACACATTTTAGTAACACTGATCAATGAGAGCGAACTTATTATCAAAAATTTTTAAAAAAATATTTTTAAAAAATATGCAAATATCGCCCTGGGATTTTTTTTTTACGTTAAAGTTCTCAAAATTTTGTACGGTACGTATAGTTTTTTATTTCAGAATTAGTTAGCGTTATTATTACACAATAACCAGTTACAAATTGTATTAAATACGTGTTAAACAAACTAATAAAACTTCTATATGTATAAAGAGAAATTTACTCCTTGATTTCAGAAATACTTTCTATTGTATACAATTTTCAACCTTATTTCTTACTGGCATAATAGGTATTCTATCTAAGGGTAAATTTTATATTTTTATTCCTGATATTTTAGATACATACTGCCTTTAGTTTTTTTTTAGTTGTCTAGTGTGAATCGGCGTATCTTTTTATTTTATCTATAGGGACAACAATAAACGTTTAACAAATTTTTACTATACGAATTGCTATATTTTTACTGCCTATATCAATAAGCGAGGGAGAAAATAAGCAATATATGAAGCCTAGGGCGGTCGGACGCGTGTCGAAAACGTGGCGTTCACTTGCTGATGACCGATTTACCGTGTTTACAGATTGGGCCCCATCGACAAATGAAATGCCGTTTATCGCCCGTGGCGACGACTTTATTGCCTATTGCGCCAGCCAGGTTTTGTTGCCAAAAGACCAAAGACAGTGTTTAGATAAACTGCAAACGAATGCTGTTCGATTTTTAAAAATAAAATTGTTCGATTTTTAAAAATGTATTTGAAGTAGTTGTTTGTTGTTGACTACGTGTAAACGGTTTTTTATGGAATATTTCGTTTCGGAAATCTTTTTTGTTACAACATGAACTTGAACTTTATTGGTGGATTGACGGAATTTCATGCAATTCATGGAAGAATGTAATACAAATAATATTGTCTAAATTTGAGTTTATTACATACAATAAAAACATAATAAAATATATTCATAGTTTCATTTATGTACAAATAAGACAGTTGTTTGGTGGAGTTTTTGATAAATATGTTTTACTTTCGCCCCTTGAATGTTTGATTGAATTTATTTAATCCTTTAAAAATAAAAAAAAGTCTCTTGAAACTTAAATACTTCTACAATAAAAAAAAACTAATGCTTTGTTTAAGCTAATTAATATCAACATATTGGCAAAAGTACTTAAAAACCGTTGAATCTATTGCTAGTTAATTCACTTAAAACATTAGAATTTTCTATAAAAAAAATAATTTAAATTATACAATAATAAAATCTGAATAATATAATAACTATAATCCATACTAATATTATAAATGCGAAAGTAACTCTGTTTGTTTGTTTGTATATTTGATACGTTTTCACGCCTAGACCGCTGTACCGATTTAGATGAAATTTGGTATGGAGATAGTTTGAGACCCTGGAAAGGAGGTATATCATATTTCTACATAGCTATGGGGCTATACAGAATGTTTTAAAGTCTCTTAGGAAAAGTTTTTAAATACACCAGATAGAAAAAAGTGTTCAAGAAAGAATAGTTTGATATATTAAAATTACATAAAAGTGCATTAATATATTTTTGAATTTATATTTACTTTTTAATGCATAAATATAAAATACTGAAAAAAGTAAAAATAAAAAACAGACTCCTCTGCCATCTAGTATTAGAAACTAGGACTTCTAACTTCACTCGTATAGAGTTAATAGAAGAAAGCTAATAGAGCGCGTCTGTGTATAAGTAGATAACAAGCAATGACAAAATTTGTGAGGGGTGTCCAGGGGCTCTAGAGAAAAATCAGACGAGGGGACGTGTCGTGTCGCCTTCAATCAAAACTGTATAGACTTTGGCAGGTGACAGCGTACCTCACGCCTACTGTCACTGTCAAAATACATACGTTTTTGACTATGGCGACGCGACATGTCGCCTCGCCTGCTTTTTCTCTAGAGCCCCTGGTTGGCTCAGCGGTTGAGCGCCTTGCCATAATAGCGATAGGTTCGTGGGTTCGAGTCCCACCCACTAGGTTTTTTTTCAATGCATTTAAAAATTTAATATATTTACTTTTTGAGGATTTTTTTTTTCATTAAAAGTTGGCATTTATTTATTTATTTAAATATTTATTACATACAAAATACAAAGGCGGACTTAATGCCTCTAGGCATTCTCTACCAGTCAAACCTTCTTTTTTTTTTAACTTATTAATGCGTGCGAAGCCGTGGGCAATACTAGTAAATTATATTTGCACAATAAAATCCCTGTAGATACAAAATAAAAGTAACAGTGTTAATTAGTTTCATAGTATGCGTTTACAAAGTCAAATTGCATTACAGCGACCATACTCTGATCCTAGTACGGCAACTAATAAATTAGACTACATTAATTAGTGCCTTTAGTCCTACTTGTTGGTACAAGGTGGACAAATGTTGGTTTCCTGTAAACCTAATGTTAACTTAATAGGTTTACTGTTTCGTTAACAGATAATAAATAATGCCGATAATCATTATCATGTTTGGGTATTATTTTTATACCATCCAGAGAACCGTTTAAAAAGCCTCAGGGTACCCAGCGGAGGGATTAATGGAGGGCGATGGGGCAAGTGATGGAAGCAAAACCTAACAAGAGGCGAGCTTGTTGCGGTGTTTATGATGGTATAGCCTCGTTGTAACAAGCGTCACCCATTTTAGGTCCGGTCTTGTTATCTGCTTAACCTTGTTATCAGTTGTGCTGTGACTAAACCACTACGCTTGGGCCGCTTTTTTATTTAAAAAAACTAAATATTAATGAAGTAGGCTATATATCGCATTAAATGCCCTGCTCGTGTTCATTTTTTTATAAAAAAAACTCAGGCGTTAAATAGTAATAATCAACAAAATTTTCAAATCTATACTGCCTATAATAAAGCTGAAAAGTTTGTTCGCGCTAATCTCAGGAACTAGATACTGGTTCGAATTGAAAAAATATTTTATTGTGAATAGCCCATTTGTCGAAGAAAGCTATATATATATATATATATATATAACATCACGCTACGACACATAACCCACGGTGTATGATGTAGGTATGTATTAACGGTAATGAAAAAAGTTGCAAAAACGGGGGAAAAGGATTAATTATTCATTTAGTTCCTAAAATAATCAAACAAAACTTATATAATCGTACTATAACTACAATATATTTATATAAACGTACTATAAACTTATATAATCGTTCTTTAAGGCCTCAATAATTTTTAATGAATACCTGTGATTATGTGTTATTCTGGTGAATAAGCTATTACTGTAAACATTCATCAAAATCCGTTTAGTACCTAATTTTTGGTTAACCCAAAAATTATTTAGGTACTAAACGGATTAAAAATTAAAAAAAAATTGTATATATGTATGTATCATCACGGGTGCCTTACGGCGCCCGAGACCGCCTAGACGGCCCCAGGGTACCCAGCGGAGGGGTTTTAAACCCACCTCGTCGTAGCCGATGGTATGAGTCTACACCGAACAAGTGGCTAGCTCGTCGCGATGTTTTGAATAGACTCAATAACCCATCTATATAGGTATAGAGAAACCGGGACCGACAGCTTAACGTGCTCTCCGAGGCACTATAGTGGTGTTGTCAAACAAATGTAAATTTTTTTATTTTTATTTTTGATTTGAACCAGGGACCTAAGTGTTTTTAAGTCCAAGGTCTAACCAACTAGGCCACCACGTATAATGAAAAAAAATTGTTGTAAATTTTTAACCTCCTTTTTCTCAAAATTACAGTATGATACTGTTTGCGTCCAAATATAAGTTATATACATATTAAATTTTTAAAGACAAAAATGCAATGATAAATAATATAAGATTATCCTATAAAAAGGAATTTATAAAAATGCATAAATATAAAATACTGAAAAAAGTAAAAACAAAAAACAGACTTCTCTGCCATCTAGTATTAGAAACTTGTATTAGGACTTCTAAATTCACTCGTATAAGAGTTATTAGAAGAAAGCTAATAGAGTGCGTTTGTGTATAAGTAGATAACAAGCAATGACAAAATTCATGAGGGCTGACTGGAACCTGGTTGGCTCAGCGGTTGAGCGCCTTGCCGCTATAGCGAGGTTTGTGGGTTCGAGTCCCGCCACCAGGAATTTTTTCTTTGCATTTTTATCTTTAAAAATTTAATATAACATTATCCTATAAAAAGGAATTTATAAAAATGCATAAATATGATACATATTAACACATATTGATAGAAATTGTATAAAAACAGAACTTTCTATATCAATAACTGCTACCTAACAATGAAATTTAACGACCCACATTAATAATAGGTACCTAAACTCATTTTAATATAGGTAACAATTGTCTAAAGAGATTTAAACTTAAACACAAAACATCCCTTCAAGTCGAAAAGTTAAACAATTCTCATTTATTATTTATCTCTCAAAATCCTTCGTCTCAGCTATGTTTTCCATAGCCAAGTCGAAGGATTTTGAGAAAAGTTGGAGTTGTCTCTCGGGTTGTATTTACGAAGCATCGGATATTCAGACACCTGTTGAGTGATAAAACTTTGAGCGTTGATCAAACTCCGGTTACATTATGTTGAGGATACAATAAATATGGAAACACTTTACCAAGTTTATTCTTTATTTAAACTAAGTTAAAGCGAGGTTAAATAGATGTAGATGACAGTGTGAAATGAGACAAATTTAGCTATTGTGATTATATTAAGATGAGATTATGATACGATTAAAGAGATGAGGTGGGATTAAAAACCCCTCCGCTGGGTACCCTGGGTCCGTCTAGGCAGTCTAGGGCGACGTAAGGCACCCGTGATGATATATATATATATATATATATATATATCTGTATATGTATAAACATTACATTACAATGCTAATGAAAATAAACAAAACCTAACGATTTTGCTAATATTTATATATTTTAAATTTCTGCACAAAATTACCCCACTTGTGTCCAAGTTATTTTTCTTTATCTTTTATTTATAGAGAATGATATAATTCCAGCCTATTTAATTAGGTATATCGTGATATTAATACTGGCTGCTTTGACGGCTCAAAAAGGAAGGCTAGGGAGAAAAATTATATTTATTAACCACCAAATAAAATGTTGAAATTTAAGAAACGTTTAAAAAGGCATTTTAAGCTATTAAAGTTAACACGCGGTGTTAAACTATATTTAATTTAAACAGTAACATGGAATCGATCCCAGGGGAGTTTTCAATCCTTTCCAATCATCAATCTTTTTAAAGTTTATTTCTACTTATTTAGTTTCTTTGACACATATATGGACTGTTAAATCAATGTACCTATTACAATATTAAATTTAAAATGTTAGGTACAACTTAAGATTACTTTTTGAATATATTATATTAGATTTTCCATGCAACATAAAAAAAGCTTTCAAATGACAGTTATGTTTCCGTTTAGTCTGTGGGTTTTCTGGTATTCAAGAGCTTACTCCATCGATTTCTTATCGAAGTAGTAATACCCTTTTAAGATGCGGTTTCGAATTTGACGGTAAAACAAGTAACCCCATTTGCTAATAAAGTATACTCGTCTTATCATTGCTCATTTTGTAACTAAATCATTTAGCCAGCATAGGTAGCTATAAATTCAATGTATTGATTGACTCTATTTATGGACTTTATAAGTATTCTTACCATCAGGTAAAAACTAAGTCACATACCGTGCTTTAACAAAAAAAATGCTCACGAGATGAGACTGTAATTATTGTCCAAGAGCCTTGCTTTGACATCAACAACCAATGTAGCGACATATTTTTTCACAAGACGCTTAACAAGTAAGTTAAGCGTTTTGTGAAAAAAAGTGACCTACGTTAATGCTTCAGCCTGTGTATAAAAATATGGTTTATTATAAATATACTCATTATTACTACCAAAATCCACGCGATATAAAAATTGTTGAGGTTTGAATAACTATAAATTGACTTAAAAGCTTGTGTTTTATAAAAAATGCAAAAATTCCTCTTGCACAAAAGCATGTTTTATTATGTCGGTATTGGTGGTATTTTCAATTGAGTGCACAAAATATTTTTAGGTCCACTATTGTGGTGTTTTGGAATGTTTGATTTTCACGAAATGAACAACAATATTTTGTTTTTAATATTTTTTTATACCACCAGTCGATTATAGGCAATTGATAAAATCTCTTCTAAAATATTTATTTATTTAAAATTCTTTATAGCACAAAATTGTACATAGGCGAGCTTAATGCCTTAGGCGTCTTCTACAAACTAACTTTACTAACAAATTAAAACTACAAATTAACTTTGAGAGAGTGAAATATGCTTAGGGTGCAGAACTGTTTCGAAAAAAGAAATCGATATAATGTTATCAATGATGCATATCAATACTTAAACTACTTAAATACGATATATAATATAATACACGCAATACATAAACATACATACCAAACAAAATTGCCATCTGGTTTAAGTATTCAGAAAATGAGTTGTGAGCAAGCGCTTAAACCTAAACACTCCGATGGAATGGCTGATCTTACATTAATTATATCCAAAACTAAACAAACTTACAAAATTTTACGTCTTTTTTAAATTAAGGGTTGATTTTGAATAGTTAGATAAAATTATTCGACAGTTAACTTGTATGAGGAACTGTCAAATTTATCCATTCCTCGTACATTTTGTTAATTATCTTTTCGAAGATCATTAAAATTACTAGTTCCTAAATGGATATTTCCTTCATATACCTAGTTAAATTAATAAATTGTACAATTCAACGATCTCTACTTACAGATTGTGTGGTGCATTTACTAGATTATTTTTATTACACGGCATGCAACTTTGTATTCACCTGGTGGGTGAGCAGACATACAAAATCATAAATGGAGTCGATTTAAGCTAAGTGATGTGTTTAGTTTTGGTTTGATGGTCATGCAAGGCTTTCTAGTTTTGTGGGTATTTTGCCCATAGAGTATAATTAATATATAACAAAAAAAAGCATTATCTTGTTGAACAAGGTATAAAAATAAATTAAAAAATGATAGAGTGTCATACAATGGTCGAGATGATTTTGCACGGATTTTGCTTATATTTATTGAAAATAATGAAAAATCCATATTTGCTAAAAAGCTATGCAGTCTATATGTTATGTTGACTGTTGACTGATAAAAATTGGCGTGGAAGAACACGTAAGTGTAATTGGGTTTTCTGGTGTCTTCGTGGCTAGTAGTAGTTTGGCACCTTTATACAAGCTTTGGTAGAAGTTTTGACTGTCTCCTGGTTGGCTGCAGCAGGGTGCTGCTTGGTTTGCCTGCCACAGACTTTGCCTCGGCGATGTGTGTTGGGAGCGCCGCCGCGCCGCATTGCGAAACATAGCCAGTGTACTTAGTTTGTTGTAGTTGCTTAGTTTTAGCAAAATCTGTTTCTGGTCAATAAACGGTCACCTCAAATATAACTTTGTCTTTTATTAAGGGGGAGACCTCGCCATACGACTCGCACACTCTTCCATTGCACTTTTGCGCCTGATCTCCCCCACATGATGCGATTACGAAATAAGTGTTGACAAAGATGAATTTGCAATACCAATCTAGGTTTGTTAATATCCTCACTGCCTTTTCGTCAATTTAACCACCCGTTTCCGCACCGTAAAAGGAGACTATAACCTCGACAAGAAATCGATGCAGTGGTCTCCTGATGACCGGTGACCCCACTGACTAAAACTTAAACATGACTAAGTTACTTGACGGTTTTTGTATCTGTCTAGGCGGTAACGAGACCAACCGAGGTCGGACGACCAACGAACTTTAGAGACCTTCCTCTTACCTAAAAGTTTGTAGAAAATATAAAAAGGTCAGGAAAGGATTTGGTGCATGAAACTGGGAGCCAACTACGACTACGTTCTACTTTACCTGTGTACTAAATTTCATATTTATCAGTCTGTTGGAATAAATCAAAGAGTAAAGAAGAAAGAACTGAACGGCAGCGGAGGGACGCGACCATATTATATTCTTTGTATGAAATTATAAGAGAAAACATGCACTAGGCGACAGCGGAAACAAAGTTGACCAACTCACCAAATGTGACGCTCTGTGTCGCGTCGCATAGTTCTGTTGCCGCTAGTGCTTTAAAGCAAGCGACAACTGCACTTCTTTTAAGTTTTATTAGTGAAAATAGTATTAAACGAGGAAAAGTTAATTATACTTGTTAGTCAGCATTCAGATATATTTGACTTAGAAAGTTAACATTGTATGAGCAGCACCAGGAAAAGTCATTTTTGGAAGTAAATGGAAGGAAAAACCTTTTCTTTCTCACATAGCAATGAAACCTCCATAGACTAGTAGTTTTACCTTTGGCGTTGTATCCGAAAGGCGTAGTTTTGGATTCCCATGGCGAAAAAAAAATCATTTTTCAGTACAGTTTGTCATGGTCTGGATGTTTACAAAATATAATACGTATTATATCGTTGTTTCCAAAGCTTAGTTTGTTGCCAGAGCAATATTGTATAAATGTCCTACGTGTTATTATTATTAGTAAACTATAATAACATCCATACAAGTTTCTTCCATCTTGCTCAGATATTGCCGAATAACTGACAGGTAAAATTTTATGAAAACTGTCGCACTAATGCAGTTTAAGTGCGGTTATATTAAATTTGTCCGCGTCGCCTCGCTCCGCTGCCGTGCAGTTCCGTCTAGTGCGGTCTTACCTATAGTGTAAAAAATGAAATTTTTAAGATGATAATATTACAAAAATTATTAAAATTTTTAAAAGTAAATAATGTAATTGGGGAAAACTTTATATAATAATAACTAATAAATTGATAACTAAATAAAATGGGAACCTTGCTCCTACACTAGGGTTCCCTGTGTTGTGGGAACTATTTTTCTTCTTGCTTATAATGTTGGTGTATTAAATTATATGTTACATGTAACAATAGGCGTTATTTTGCGGGAGGCCATTTTATAATGATTATATATGTTACATGTAACAACACAAAGAAATATCACCAACAAACGAACACACTTCGAAGATGCCTCGTTAAGAGGCGAAACACGTGTCGAAGTGTAAATAAATAATATATTCTTCATAAAAAAAAGTGAAAAACAATAAATAAATTAAAAAAAAATGAATATCTGTATTTTTTCTCCGTCCGTATCCTTTTCTAATAGAATTCTTGTATTAATCGATACCTACATAGTAAATAATGTGGGTCTGTGTACTGTGTTTTAGTATATGTATAGGTTGTTTGTATGGTGTATGGGATTAATTTGGTGAGTTTGATGTAATAAGTGAATATTTTAATTTTTGGTACCTACGAGTACTTATAGTATTTATGAAAATAAAATAAAACATTTATTCTTCGAACTACATTTTTTTTCTTTTTTATATTTTTTTTCACATTCACCAATTTTAATTCTTATATTTTTGTGTATTAAATTAAACATTTAATATTTTTAATTTAATACAGAAAATATATATTAAGTTATTTGAAAATCAACCAAAACAGTTCTGGTACAATAGTACTGGTACATTCTGGAAAGAGCTGTTTTCTTTATTTAAATAATATTATGGAGATTCATGGAGATGGCAGTAGAGAGAGAGAAGGTCTGTTTTGCAACGATCGGGATAGGTTGGGAAAAAACTAAATATAGTCTAAGAATTAAACATATTTAATACATTTGATTTAGTACATATTTTTATGTCATGTATTAAATTATCTTATTTACCCTTTGATGAAAAATTTAATAAGTCCAAAAACCTAAGTGCTTTAGTTTACATAAATAGTCTGATTCCACAAAAATTGTTATAGCTCAAAAAGAGCCGAATTATATTGCTATTTTAAGTATCCGTTCATACACCAGTATATGGAGAGGTGTATACTTTTTGGCAGCTACACTATTATATATCATAAGATTTATTTTCAGTCTTAAACATAAAAGAAAAATGATTAAAATTGGAAATTATTATGCAGTTTCTTCCGCTTTTAATGTTGGTGTATTAAATTATATGTTACATGTAACAACACAAAGAAATATCACCAACAAACGAACACTGTAGTCTTCGACACATGTTTCGCCTCTTAACGAGGCATCTTCAGGACTGGTTGGTATGGTTCATGGGTGTGGGTTTAAATAAATTTAGAATTGGAGAGCTGGAAATGTTAATTTGGTCATTTAGTAAGGTTGGAATAGAATTTTTAATTATTTCTAACTGCTCTAATATATTTAAATGCAAACCTTTCTTTTGATTGGAATGTAGAATTTCGAATTAAATATAAAAGAAAAACATAAATAGTATAATGCAACTATACGTGGTGGCCGGGTTGGTTAGACCTTAGTCTTAAAAACACTTAGGTACCTGGTTCGAATCTCGATGTGTAATGAGTTTTAATTAAAATATTTAGTACATTTGTTTGACAACACCACTATAGTGCCTCGGAGAGCACGTTAAGCTATCACATATATAAAACATCATGTCGAGCTAGCCACTTGTTCGGTGTAGGCTCATACCATCGGCTACGATGAGGTGGGATTAAAAACCATTCCGCTGGGTACCCCGAGGTGTCTAGGCGGTCTCGGGCGCCGTAAGTCACCCGTGATGATATGTATATATGTATAAATAGTACTTCACTAGATGAGTTATTTGTGCAACTTACTAAGAGATTTGAACCAGCACTTTCTCGATATTGCTTAAAGCTGTTCTGTTAAATCCTCAAGCTAGGAATTATAAATGCTGCAATAATCTTAAACGCAATATGGAATGAATAGTATGGCAATGTCTGAGCCAGGTTATTAATAATTTGTCATAAACGTTGTCATATTGGAGTTTTGGGCGCTCAAGCTTAAAAGCGGTTAGACGATTTTCACTAGGTAATGCAGGCACTATTAATATTTGTGAACACCTCTTTAGTATGTAGTAGTGTAGTAGGGCCATGTCGTAAAACCCTGTGGTATTTTTTTTTGCAAAATTACTTTGTAGGGATGAATAAAGTTTTATTTTATTTTTTGGTTTGGTACCTGGTGGTGAGCAAACCTACAAAGTCCATGAATGGGGTAGATCAATAATTGTTCTTAAACAAAATTAATCGCTCTCGCTATGCCGGCTAAATGATGCGATTACGGAATGGGTGGCGACAAATTGCATTACGAGTATATTTTAATATACTCTCTGCCTTATCGTCAAATCAACCCATTTCGTATCCGCACCCTGAAAGGAGACTGTGGCAGTCTCGACAAGAAATCGATGCAGTAATCTCCTGAAAATTGATGAACCCACAGACTAAAACCGAAACATGACTAGGTCACTTGACGGATTTTGCATCTATATGGGCGGTTAGTTGTCCTAACTGAGATGTAGACACCTTCCTACTACCTAAAAAAAATATAGGTAGGTATACCATGGACAGTGCTCTAAAATTTTTGCAATGTTTCCTTCCTCTTTCCGTTACACTGGTTGCAAAATGCATGTGTATACCGTGGCAAATGACCATCTTGTACTAAACGTTTTTGCGATTGTTACATATGCCGTACTATTAAAACGCCGAACGCTCTACCAGCTTGCGTGTTTACTGTCTCTTATAAGCTAGAGTCCTTTAAACGAAGCGATGAATAGGTAAGCCGGCATAATGATGGCAAGGCAAACAGTACACATGCATGCATCTGCGGTTGCTATCATTCCTGGAGGTTGCATATTACTTAACATCAGGGCCCCGATTCCGCTAATTTTAAAACTTTGACTTACCGACACGATCCATTTACAAAGCAAAGGACGTTGAGTTGAAACTTGGTATTCAACTAAATGTAAAACGGCTTTGTGTATGCACGTCGTATGCACGTCGCTTGCTCGGCTAACCTGTCATCGTAGTACTCTATTTTATCTGTGCCTATCATATTAGTTTGTATTTTTTTTTAAAGTTTTGCTCTTTTTACATGGTATAGCTATTATAATTAAATAAAATATCATTTAAATGTGTATTCTTATTATTATACACATTATATTATACTAGACTGTTTTATTATTATAAAACTCACCAACTACATTTTGTCCTGCGCATACCATAGAGTAAACAATTATTAGATATGACAAAATATATCATAGAGTAGTAATCATATTTAGAAAGGACAATACAATATTTTATAATGCTTAAAATTAATACCAATCGAAAATTAAAGACTCAATTATAACGTAATAGTGTAAGACCTATAAGTCCACCTTGCTCACTCTAAGTAAAACTACTAATCGCTTTAGGCTGCTTTGCCTGAAAAGGTTAGACCTAAATATGATTTGTCTGTTCGTTGCGATTAGGTATTTTTCCAAAATTATTGTTGTTAAATCCGACGTTTGCCCCAAATACATCTTATGGCCCGAAAAAAATACTAATTTACCTACTTTTCTTCATAATAATTTATTTTAAGTCGGATTTTTTTATATAATTTAAGACTGAAATATTGACAAGTTCAACGATGACCTATTGCATTAATAATTGGAAAATGGTCTTTTCATTTAATAATTTATTTTAAGGTGGATTTTTTAATATAATTTAAGACTGAAACATTGACAAGTTCAACGATTACCTACTGCATTAATAATTGGAAAATGGTCTTTAAAATTAAAATTTCATAAATACAACAAAATTAAAATAATTTATTCGAAAATAAATTACAAATTATAATCAGACATAACTTTTGTAGGGCTGCTCACCACCAGGTAGATACAAAGTCACATGTCGTGCTCCAATAATAAAACTACTAATACCTGTGGTAAGAAATAAAACTACTAATCGTTCCGAATAGGTATTTTTCCAAAATTATTGTTGTTAAATCCGACGTTTGCCATAAATACGTCTTATGGCCCGAAAAAAAATACTAATTTAGCTACTTTTCTTCATAATAATTTATTTTTAGGTGGATTTTTTTAATATAATTTAAGACTGAAATATTGACAACTACAACGATTACCTATTGCATTAATAATTGGAAAATGGTCTTTAAATTGGACTCGCGCAGGTCCTTACCATCGAGACGGGCTCGGGCGCCATAAGGCACCCGCGATAATATTTATTTATATTATGTAATAATAAAAAAAATATGAATATAATAAATTGCACCTTAAACTCACACCTGATAGTAATGAATATTTTTTTGTAAATAAAGTTTTGACATATCTGTAAAATATGTGATAGGTACGAGTAGGTGCTATCCTAGCCTATCAAAGAAGGTAAACATATTATCGGAAAAATCAATTGAGCAGATATTTTATCATGATAGTGTTCGAGTAGCTAGCGATAATGATAAAACAAGGACTATTTATTTAATCTAACTAATAATATTCGCACTGCAAACAAATGTTGTATAAAGCTACATACCTATTTCCAATTAGCTAAATCTAACAGTCACGTTTCTAAGCAGGCTACTGAACAAAATGTTATACCTCCTCCTGTATGGAGCAGGCAATTATTTTTATAACTAATAATGTTAAAATGACCAATTGGTATGGGAAAGTCAATTTTTTTTTTCATTTGCGTGGTGATCGAAATGATTAGCCCCATAGCCAAAAAAACTCAGGTCACGCGTTCTAACGTTTCTTTAATACAATAATAGTATATTTCATTACGAGTGCGGAAACCCTGTCATTGCAAAGAGTTCCGACAAATGTCTACCGAGCCGAGGCACAGTCGAAGGTGAGGGTTGACAGTCGAAACAAGTTGCAATGACGGATCCGCACGTGTACTGAACAACTATTTTTAATACAGTTGCGAAAAAATGGAGCAATTTAATAACATAAGAAAAACACAACTAAACTGACAAAAAAAAACTGGAAAATGGCGCCAACCGTAAAAGAATATAAGCAGAGATTTTTGTTTTCTTTACCCATTCTGGGTAGGCAAAGGGAACTATGCCCAATACAGCCAATTCTTCAGTAGAATTATTTTATTGATATGAAATGAAAATGAAATTTAATGAGATGAAATGAAATAAAACCTAACCTAACTCATTGAATCAAATCATTAAATCCATGAAGTTAAAAATCGCGCCCCGCGCCTTGTGGACGGGCACGGTTTTTACTTTCATGATTAAATCTGATATTGAAACAAATTAGTAGCTTCTTTTTAGAAATATTTGCATGAATCATAAAAACTTCTATGAAGTAAAAACTTCGTGGTTGGTTTTTTTCTGTTTAATAGACATTATTTTGATAGTTGGGAAAGAGAATGCACGAGTTCGGAAAAAGTAAAAAGAAAGCTCGAGTATGCAATAGCCCACATCCCGAAAGCTATACGTTCCTGCAATACGCCACTTTTTGAGCAACTGTATTAAAACAATATTTTCGTGTGTTTCACAATACCCTCGCTATAGTGCTTCAGAGAGTGCACAAGAAATGGATCAGAACATCAAAAAACACCTAAATGTTGTTTTTACAGGACATGAGGTGTGTATTTTACTTATTTCCTAATTATATTTTTTTTATTTAGATTTGAAATGACAACTAAAGTAATTTTTAGAATCATAAATTAAACTTAGGTTGGTATCTTATCAAAAGTAAATATTTTTTTTATAATGAGACTATCTAATTAGGATCAAATAAGTAATATTTACACCTCCATGTTCATTTCTTCTTTAAAACACTTTAATATCACTAACAACAACAATTAAACATACGTTAATAGTACGCGGGGAGAGTTAATACTTTGAAGTTGAATCAGCAAGAGCATCAAAGAGCCTCATCAGAATCATCCTCTTAAGCTGTCGGTACCAATTCACTATACCATTTTGTGAAACTATTTATAATATACAAATATCGTAACGAGCTTGCCACATCTTTGTTTGGAAAGAAAATACTATCGGCCACGACGAGGTGGGAAAAAAATCCCTAGCAATGAACGTACGTCCTCTAGCCACAAATAAGGCTATGTTAAATAGGTTTGTTTTACAAATTCGTAAACACGATTGTTTATATATTTACATTTATTTGTTTACAAACATTCAATACGAGACGAGCTTCTGAACCAAAAATAGGTCGCCTACATATTATGGACATGAATGAATATACTCTTTTGTGTACTTATTTATTTGTATCAGAAATAACGGATATCTTTTAGGTGGGAGGGAGGACGTCCTTATAACTTCGTTAGGCTAAACGATCGGTTCCTTGCCACCGTTCACAGTTAGGCTGATATATATAATTATTATAGATTAATAAATAAATAAAACTACGAGATTGATTTCTTCTTTTTTCATGAAGTGATTATAAAGAGGGTGGTTCATTTAACGATGAAGCTGCTTTTATTTATTAATCTATAATAATTATATATATCAGCCTAACCAAACGCACTCCAGACCTCATTGTTAATTATTTTTTTGACTATTCATAAATATCTGTAAAGATTTACATGAAATAAATAATTTTGACGTTGAGTAGCGAGGATATTAAAGTAGGCTCGTAATAAAAATTAGTCTGCGTCGCCGCCCATTTCGGAACTCCATGATTTCGCCGGCATAGTAGGTGCGATGCGTTAAATTACAACGTATTGATCGACTTCAACTATATGTATGATTACTATCAGGTAGATACAAAGTCAAATGGTCCATTAAAAAGAACCCCGTCCGACACTTCGAGACATATTGAACCGAGGTATCAGTGTAAGCTAGGGTTGCCATTCAAGCCGGTACACCGGTTTGGAAATTCTGGCCCGGTCGTCTCGGTTAATCTACAAAATATCTCGGTATTTCAATTACATCGAATCACAAATATTAGTGTTCTTATTCACTAATATTGAATGAAATATATGTACGAGGAAAGGAATCCAATTCCTGAGACACAATATACGGTTTCAGCGGCCACATTCTGTTTCTTATAACGTGAGCGTTAGATTGTCAAAATTACGATTTCCGTTATTAGCGCTCTCCTCCAATCAGAGCAGTTTTAATCCTTCTCTGATTGGAGGAGAGCGCGTTAATGCCGGAAATCGTAATTTTGACAGTCTAACGCTCATGTTATAAGAAACAGAATGTGGCCGCTGGAGTCGCAATCGCGAACTCCGCATTCTCCATACAAAATTAACTTTCGCACTTCCAATAATACTTGATTAATGTTTGTCTCAAAATTAAAATAATATTTTTGTCGGTCATTGTTTTTTTAATCTTTCTGTGTTGGGTTATTTTTATTTTTTTTCGAAATCAGAAAAAAACACTTTTCTAATATTATAATATAATTAAAAAAATACTCACAACAGAAAGATTTTGACGTACAATCACGAACATAAAAACTGTTGGTCGAAGTTAATTTAACTTCGACCAACAGCCAAGTATAATATTGGAAGTATGTTTGTATGGGCGTCAAGTCGACTGCAAGGACCTTAAAATTAGTTCAGGAGCTGGTTGCTAACCTTAATATTGTTTAATCCAGATGTAGTTTTAGTTGTAATTTAACTTCTTGTAATAATTCTAAATTAAGTTTATTATTTATAATCATTCTTTGTTCTTTAATTTTTTAGAGGTTAATCAATTTTATTACTACATTATAACCTTTTTAGTAATTCGTTGCTACTTTATTATTATTGAAGTAAAAGTGGTAGCAAATATGTTTTTTTTCTTTTACATATTTTTTAAGTACTTCGGATGCTATGACAACCCTAGTGTAAGCCCTAGATTATTTAAGCTTGTGTGTGTGTATTACAAGCGCAATTTCCACCTACATGCATACGTTTACAAACGCAGCTCAGCTCGTACAATTTGAATTGAGAGTTTCGGGTGTGCTTCAAAAAATATAAATTGGATGAACTTTGATTCATAGATACGTCACTACTTTTATATATTTCGCTAAATGGCTTCAGTTCATTGATGTGGAATGGAAACCGTACTGCTCTTTCCTTTGAAGCATTCTACTTTAGTTAACGTTCACTGCTATCAAAGGGATACGGCATTAAATCGAATTAACTTCTAAATATTTGGCACGCAGGACATAGTCAGGACAAAGGTAAAAATGTGCTTCTTTTTTAGTCTAGAAGCAAATCATATTACTTTTTGGTAACATAACTTTTTTACATTCTAAATCTGAAAATCCTTACCAACTCGAAATTTCAACCGGAAATGAGATATTAAAGATGGCGGCCAGCACCCGCCGCGCTTTAGTTTTAAAGATATTATTATACTCATCTATAGTAAAATTTCGCGATTTTTAACAAAGAAATGATAATATTTAAATATTTTGTGTACAACTTTTTATACACATTTTTTTTTCGAATAAACAACAAGTCTCTTACAATATAATATTCTATGACTAGCTATATAAATATATATTTATATAGCCAGTCATAGAATATTTACCTGATAAAAAATGTGACCGTATCGTGGCATCGCGCGACTTACTTAGAAAAAAAATTGTCACTGGGCCATACTATACTTAAAATAAAAGAATATTACCATAGTTTTTGAACGTTAATTATATTTTTATTATTAAATTTGATTATTGATAATTAATGAAGGAGAGGTTTAAATATATTTCTTAATCGAATGTTACTAGTACAAGTTTACCTAGTATCTATTAAATAAGATATTAAATCATTTAATAGATAGTGGTAAAAATAAACCTATTTTACTCTAGTGTACGATTCTAATCAGTTTAAACATTCCTATATATTAAATCTTCGAGTAATTTCACGTCTACTTTTAGGTAAGAACAAGTCGGCGTTTCACTCCATTTTAAATTTGATTAATTTTTGAGTATTATATCTTTATGATAAGAAATATGAAAGCTTATTATATTTGTAGAAACTATAATAAATTAATAACACTTTTTTTATTAATAACTTTAATAAATCAGATAAATATTGAGTTTAAAATTAAATTCTTTAAATTTTACGATTGAATAGTACTTATTATACTACTACTTACATAAACTTTCAAAATAAATTCCTTATGATTTATTGTTCAAGTTTTAAGCATTCTGTCGTCTTTCAACAATTCCAAGCTATTCTTCCTAGTCATAAAATTATTGACAATAATAATGTTTAGAAATCTCTGCCATTAGAAAACATAAAATTTCAAAAAGAAGTTCTGCAAATAGCGTTTACCCGCTTAACTGACATAAGCAACGTCCACATTGTAAAATGTAAAAACTTTAAAAACTAATTTAAATAATAATAATAATATGTAGGACAAATTACACATATTGCTCTGGTCACAAACTAAGCTCTAGGCTTGTACTATGTGTACCAGAAGCAACGATATAATACATATTATATTTTATAAACACCCAAACCATGTTAAACTATCACACAACGAATGGTTAATACAAGCTAGCCTCACTATTAAATTTGGCGGATTGGACATACGTATAATGACAGACATTGGTGCTTTTTTATCTTGTGTACACGTTTTATCAGATCTCGTTCTCTCCATGTTACAGTCACATGGCAATGATATCAGCTCATCTGCCTCAAGCAGTATTTTTATGAAAATTCGATGCCCTGATTACTTACTCACTATAAAGAGATTGTTAAAAACCGTGCCCATCCGCGCGCGTTTAGTTAGATTCACGGTTAAAAGTTATGGGATACTCTTTTCCTAAATTAAACTTTAGAAACTAGAAAAGAAATTGATAATAGTTTCTGGAGATAGGTCTAAAATATATTTAAAAGAAAAAATGTCTCTATAGGAGTTAAATATTGGTAGAGATTTAAAAAAAAGATTTGTTTGTACTATTTTTTATTAATAAATGATTTAAAAGCCATAATAATAATGTGCTCGTAGGTAAACTAGATCAGTTATATTTTTTTTGTTTGAAGCATGGCGTGTGCTCTTCGCCATCTTGAAATCTCCCTTCCGGTTAATTTTTTGAGTTGGAAACAAGCATTTTTAGATTCAAATGGGTGTAATTTGTCTAATTAATTAAAATCACATATTGCCATAAAGTAATTTGATTTGGTTTTAGATTTATAAGGCACAAAAGGAAGTCTTTTCTCGCATTTTGTAATTTGGATTGTATTTAGTAATTTGGATTTTTTTTAAACATCGTATCAAATTATATTACTTAGAAACATTTTTCACTGGAGAATCAGGTAATAGGCTTTTTCAAGCTTTATATGAACTTGTACTGTTAATGCTCCATGGCAAAGTTCCTGAACAAATCTGTCCATCTATTTATGGTGCCTCACTCTGTGCTTTAAATAAAAAAGGTGGGGGCATCAGACCTATAGCCGTCGGTAATACTTTTCGTCGCATCACTGCCAAAATTGCATCAAATTTGATTAAAAACGACCTCAAATCTTATTTTAATCCAATTCAGTTAGGGTTTTCAGTAAATGGAGGATGTGAGGCAGTGGTAAAAGCAACAAATATATTTGTTAATAATCCCAAAAATAAAGAAAAGGCACTTCTTAAATTAGATTTTAAAAACGCTTTCAATACTATAGACCGCATTCATATGCTTACTCAAGCGAAACTAAAAATACCATTAATTTATAATTATATTCATCAATGTTATAGTAAACCTACATCCCTCTTTTATAATAATAATATAATTAACTCCAGTGTTGGATGCCAGCAGGGTGATCCATTAGGATCAGAACTATTTAGCATATCAATACATACCTTAATAACGGAGTTACAGTCAGAACTAAATTGCTGGTATCTGGACGATGGTACACTCGGTGGTACGATTCCTAATTTACTTAAAGATCTTTCCTCTATGATATCTTCATCTAAAGAAATAGGTTTAGAATTAAACACTTCTAAATGTGAAATATATTTTGTTAATAAAATAGGTACACCCGAGAATTTGGCATCCTTCCATAGTATTTGCCCCGGTATTCAAAATATTAAAAGTGAAAACTTATCATTACTTGGAGCCCCTATAACTGAAGAATGTTTACTTCCCTTCTTCCAAAATAAAATAGAACATTCAATAACAATAATAAATAAATGTTTAGAAATTGAACCACACATCGCAATTTTTTTACTTCGTAATTGCCTTACATCATCGAAATTAACTTATTTACTTAGATGCAGTCCATCTTGGCATGCATCACAATATCTTAAAAAATTTGACGACAGTTTAATGTTAGTTTTAGAAAAAGCTCTAAATATAAAAGTTAATAGTATTACTCAAGAAAAGATCTGTATGCCCATTAAATATGGTGGACTTGGACTCCGCAGTCTTAATGAGTTATCGCTCCCAGCTTTCTTGTCTTCTTCTTACAAAGTTCATGGTCTAATTGATTCTATATTAAAAAATAATCAATCGGTCAATTTAGATTCTGGACTTGTTGGAGAAGCGAGACAGATGTGGAAAGATCTACTCCCAGGACAGACAGAACCAATAGAAAAACACATACAAAAAGCATGGGACACACCAATTTTAGAGAAAAAATACCAAAATTTACTAAACCAACTTACAGATGATAACGACAAAGCATGTTTTTTGGCAGCGTCCAATAAAGACTCCGGTGCATGGCTTCAAGCTATCCCGACAACTACATTAGGCACCTTACTAGACAGAGAAACTCTACGAATATCAATAGGGCTCCGTTTAGGTTTACCATTATGTGTCACCCACATTTGTAAGTGTGGCCAACAAGTAGATATTTATGCTAGACACGGACTAAGCTGTAAAAAGAGCGCAGGTAGATTTTCACGTCATAATAGCCTCAATGACATAATAAAAAGGACACTCATTTCATCAAAAATCCCATCCATCACCGAACCACCAGGTATCAGTAGATCTGATGGTAAGCGTCCGGACGGCCTCACGCTAATTCCATGGTCGCAAGGAAAATCACTGTTATGGGACGCCACTTGTGTAGATACATACGCACAATCATATATTTCGGCAACCTCTTCAATCCCTGGTTCAGCCGCATGCTTAGCTGAAACACGCAAGCGGCTGAAGTACAGGGATTTGATGCAAAATTATCATTTTGTAGCATTTGGGATCGAAACATCGGGTACATTGGGAACCGAGGCCCGTGCTTTTATCCATGACCTCGGAAAACGTGTGTTCTCTGAATGTGGAGATCCCAAATGTTACTCCTATTTAAAACAAAAAATCAGCATTGCCGTACAACGTGGCAATGCTGCTAGTGTATTAGGTACACTTCCAAGTGGCGCCCCCTACAGTGATTATTTTGTATTAATTTAGATTTAGTTTTTATTTTTTTAGGTTAATTTATTTCTATGTGTATATTTTTTTATAAATAAATAAATTTCTTTTTTAAGTAAGTAGGTATATCTAACTTCTGAAATACTTGTTTTAAATTCTAAATTTCTACCGGAAGTGAGATTTTTAAGATCGCCGAGAGTACATGTCGTGGTTCAAACGAAAAATCATAACTGACCTAATTTGCCTAAGAGCACATTTTTGGTGTGGTTTTAAATAAATCGACGATAAAGAATTAATTATAAAAACAAGTGTCATACTATGTATAGTAAAATTTAAACAAATAATAAAAATATTGTAATTATGATTTTTTTGTAGAACAGTTTTGAAAATAAAAGAAATATATATATATATATATACTTCACTGTGTCTAAGGTTACCTGGTAGAAAATGCCTTAGGCATTAAATCTCGCCTATGTACAATTTAGGCGAGAGGAAGGCCTCTATAACTTCCCTAGGCCGACCGACAGAACTCGTTACCACCGCCTATACAGATGCAAAAACCGTCAAGTTACATAGTCATGTTTCGGTTTTAGTCTGTGGGTTTTCCTTAGACTACTAATCGATTTCTTGTCGAGGTGGTAGTCTATTTTTACGGTGCGGTTCCGAAACGGGCGATTGAATTGACTATAAAGCAGTGAGGATATTAAAATAGTCTCGTAATGCAATTACGTCTTTGTCGCCGCCCAGTCGATTTGTAAACTATAGGTCTGCTTACCATGAGGTAGATACAAAGTCACATACCATGCTCCAATAAAAAAAAATAGTTCACTAAAGAATTTTAAATAAACCTTTTCCCTAAAGGGTTTAAGTTTTATTGGTTACTAAATTAAAATAAAATGGCCACTTCATCGTAAAATACAAAATCATGCAATAGTAAGTAAGGTAAGGCATAATATAAAGGAATGTTTTAATTTTTGCTTCAATATGTTATATTTTGACGGGGACAGAGAAACAAGTGACGTCAAAAGGACAATGCGCACAGAGAAATTTATGCGTCTCATTGCGGGGTTAGGGTAGCGCACGTGCGTAGCGATAGGGTAACATAATATTTTGTAAGTATTTCATTTTTTTTTTTTGTATTTTGCTTCATGAAATTATACATAAGATTCTTTTGTCTTGTATTAACATATTAATTATTTGAAAACTATTTATAAATTCCTTATTAGGATAATCTTATATTAAATTTTTAAAGAGAAAAATGCAATGAAAAAATCCTAGTGGGCGGGACTCGAACCTACGAACCTCGCTTTCGCGGCAAGGCTGCTGAGTCAACCGCTGAGCCATCCAGGTTCCAATCACCCCTCACGAATTTTGTCATTGCTTGTTATCTATTTATACACAGATGCCCTCTATTAGCTTTCTTCTAATAACTCTATACGAGTGAAGTTAGAAGTCCTAGTTTCTAATACTAGATGGATTTCTATTACTTTGTATTAATTTAAAAATAATGTATTGAATTATATAGAATAAAAAAACTAACAATATATTATTTACTTTCAATACATATTTACAACTGGAAATACTTTTAGGAATTTCATTTGAGAAACGCAAGAACAAAGCGAAATTACCAAAGCTCTGACGAAAAACTTTTGTTAATTATAGCCAACTATCAGCAGAGCAGTTTGCATTTGTTTTTCAAACTACACTTTTTCACACAGTCTAAAGTTCGACAAACAAAAATTCCGCCAAACACATTTCTAAACTAATATTAAGCTTTTAAAGCATTTGATTTAATCTGCATGCATGCTCTTGTACTGCAAATATAGTTACTAATCGAAACGTTTTTGCCAACAATAATACCGTTGATAATTTAATTTACTTTCAACAACTTATATGATTTTTGTAAATTAGGCTCGAAAAAAAAGTGTTCCGAAACTCATTGGTAAAGTGGTTACTACAGATATACATACAAAATACAACGAAATGTATAAAAGAAATCTTATGTTGACATAAAGGCAAGTTCATAATTAAACAAAAATGTTTAAACTATACATAGTATTTTAAAAAACAATAAAAGTAAAAAAGAAATTAGTTTGCCTTAAATTGAGTTATTGCAGTTTCTTAATACATAATACATATAACATTATTCAACAAAAAAAAATGACAAACTGAAAGTAAATATTTATTATTTGCAAATTTTAACACAAATACAACTTCTCTTTTCTATAAAATTAGGTAGTATAATACAACCTACGAGTACTTAATAATATATTAAGTAGGTTATTACCTAACAGAAAGTTAGTCTTATTTTTTTTTGCACCAGTAACACATTTTTTTTTTTTTTTATTAAAATAAATAATGGTTAACCTACCCCAGTCCACCTGTCACCAATGCCACGCCCCGTGCCTGATGCATTCATTGCGCGTTGAGCAGTGACAAACATGGACACTTATTGTTATTCTGGAATTGGCCCAGAAATTATTAATCACATCATAATAAATTAACGTGAACTTGCTTAAACATATTTTGACTTTAGATCTATATTGGGTTGCGTCCTTAATACAATTGGTCCGAATGTCTTGTCCTTATTCGCAACTTTTTTTCACTCGGTTTTCTTTAGTTAGCCTGTCCGAATTTATAGTACATGGGGCCGGTTCTACCAAAAGAACTTATTATACCATAATTAGTAACGTCAAATCACATCGTTATTTAAAAAAAAAATAGGTCAATAAAATTTACACCACCATTATGCTCTGGTCACAAACTAAGCTCTAGGCTTGTACTATATACACCAGAAACAACGATATAATACATATTACATTTTATAAACACTCAGAGCATGACAAATTGTACAGAAAAACGTACTAGTACTTTTTTGTCTTGGGTGGGAATCGAACCCAAAACCTCCGGATACAACGCCAAAGGCGGTAAAAACATTTATTATGAGATTTCCGGTATAAAAAGTTCTGCGATTGAACTGTATTAAATTGACGTGATTAAGTAACTTAATAGTTATAATATTATAGATTTAATTTAATAATTAATTAAATCACCTTATGGGTAATACCTGCCTACAAGGCAACAAATTTGTAAAGCTTTTCTATTATTAAAAAGCTAATTTTGTTTTCAATAACACCTTATAAATGGATTAGTTACATGAACAGTAAACAAGATGCGATTGCATCCTAAATCAGGAGTAAAACCGTGACAGCCTGTGTAATGTGCCCGTCTCGTTACTCCCCTGCATTACACGCTGATCATCCCTTGCTGCAGCAAAAAGCGTGAAATTTTGTTTAACATATTGCACACTTGTGACTTTGTATTTTATATTACTTTGGTATTTTTTTTTTTCTATGGATTAAAAAAAATCTTATCATCGATTAGATTTTTTTTCACCAAACACTGTATTTTAAGCTCTACTCTACTTTTCACTCAAGGAGTATGTCTCTTTCCACCAAATGTTAAATTAAGAAAGATAGAATGAGACGTTCCTTGTTGAAAAATAGAATTGAAGAAACATAACTTAGAATGTAGTGCGGGCTAAGGGCCAGTCCGCACTTGGAAATCCCACTGCGTGATATATGTATGATATACCTACTAGCTGGTTTATATGTGTACACTGGCTAGTGTTTATTTTTAAACAAAAAAAAAATTATTGCTATTTCTTTTTAATAGATAAGTACCTACTTTTACTAAGGTAAAGTAAACATGTTAAACATGGCTACCATGCCCACATATGCCCTTTCATTATATATAAAAAATCACAATGTATAAGAATAATTTTGGGTTTTAGTGAGTATTTACCTACGAAATTCTATAGTTACCAAAAACATGACATATAATTTCAACTTTATACGAAACAAAAAAAATATGTGAAAAAAAAAATATAAATTCGAAAATATTTTAATGCAGTTTTATGTCATTAAAATATATCCAACTTTGCTTTATAGAACATTTATTTCTATCGGGTGTATTTAAAAACTTTTCCTAAGTGACTCTTAAAACACTATCATACTCTATATATAAACTCGCTGTCTAATCAATGTTTTTTTGTTTAATTTATTATGTGTGATGTTTTTGATCAATTCATTATATTGTGCTGTAAAAAAAATATCGAATATTTATTTAATTATTCTAAAAAAGCACTTATTTTCGTATTTTCTCAAATCTATTAAATTTTCATACAAAACAATGCTTCATATAGGTCTTAGTGCCGTAAATAGATGAATTTAGTTTAGTCGTGATATGTTTTGATATAATTTGTCTTTATCGTCGCCCATTTCGTACCCGCTTCATTTAGACGGGAAAGTAGGAGCGATCAATGTTGTTAAACAACAATGTATCTATTGACCCCATTCATGCACTTGTCACATGCCGCGCTCCTATAAAATAAACTTTAACTAATTTGCCTCAATTTTACAGTTCCTTTTATTATTCGCTTTCTAAAACTGTTTGAACTTTTGTATTTACTTATTTTTGTTTACATATTTGGTCAGTTTTTCATCCTCAGTAGGAGGTGGGATTCGCCAAATGTTCCTATCTAATATATTGCTACTTGAACAGAACCAGTGTTTGCTTCCCTCTCGGACTTTCTATTGGCGAAATGAAAATCACTACGGGGCTTCGACCGATCGTTCATCTGTCAAAATTTAAGTTTATTCTGAAAACGATTTCGCATTCTTATACCTAATTAACTTTTAGTAAACTTATAATACTAACTGCTGCACGCAACTTCGTTAAGTATTATTATCGGCCGTGCACTAATAATTTTTGAAACTAAATTTTCAATAACTTTTGATTCTGTTGATTGATTTTGATGAATAAAACTCTCAAATAAAACTTCTTATCTTTAGCCAATAGCATTTTTAATCCTATAATTTTACGTAATGCGTATACAAACGAACAAACTATATATTTCTAAAAAAATATATAAGAATACCGTAAAAAACTGCCATGTTGATATTTTAAGCTAATATAAAATTCATCAAACACGGTAGTTTTTAAGTTATAGTTCTTATTATATGCAAAAACATTTAGGTGTTCATATATAGGTGAGCATGCGCATATTATGGTGCAACTACACTAGCACTCGCTATCTTGCCGACTGCCTTGTTAATTTGCTATGGATTACATTTTGTATTAAAATAGTAATCTATCAATTCTTTATTATGCAGTATTACTATTTATTTATATATTTTTTATTTACGATTTATTCGTACTAGGATTATAGTTATATAATAATATAAATAAAGCACAATTTTAATTCGTTACGATATATTTCGCCTTACATGGAGTTTTCAGTCGTATGACATTAAAATTAAAAAAATATAATATATTTTCTGTTTTTTTTTTTGGAATAAACTTGTAACGAAATAAAATTGTGTTTTATTTATTATATAACTATAATCTTATTATACAGTATAAACATAATAATGATATTATATTATGTGAAATATAATAATAAAAACTTATTAGTTTTATCATTAAACATGTGGATGGCACTCAAAGAGGGTAAGGAATAAAATGAATGCACCCTCGCATTCCAGCGCACACGTGCTACCACGTACGGAATTCAGGCTGCCTGACTTTACAAAATGGAAGGTCGGATTAGCAATATTTTTGTAATTACAATAGTGTAATTTAAATAAGTAAAATTAATTATGGTACACGGGATTATAAGAGAAGTCCGACCTGACTAAATAATATCTGATTCTATACAACTAGGTCTCTTAAAGTAACATTTGTTCGAATTCAATAATCAGGCAGGCAGGTTTGGTGTAGATAAAACTAAAATATCGCAACCGACTGAACGTCGCAGGTGACATGCGCCTTGCCTTGGATACAGGACCTCAGATAATACCTATACAGTATATTTGTGTTCTATGAAGAAAATTTGGGTAGGTATATTATATCTATTATTCCATTAAAATATTATCGATTTTACATTTTTTTTTGTTTGATATTGACATTTTTTAATTTTTTTTTAAATAATTTGTAGGACAAATTACACATATTTCTCTGGTCACAAACTAAGCTCTAGGCTTGTACTATGTGTAAGATACTATTAAAACAATAATTCGTTTTTTTATTTTATTCCATTTAATATTTCTTATAAAGGAGACCGTTCACCTGTGTATGGACGGCGGTTGCGCTAAAAATAATTTTGTATGATAACCAAAATTAGACACAAAAGAGGATAAATATCATACTTTTAAAAGACACCTTTTTTTGAATTTTTTTGTGGGGTTTTCTGTAAGCTTTCATTTTTATTTAAGATTTTGAGGTTAGTATTGAAACAAACAATGCTAAGGTTGCGTTCCAAACCGATTCTCGGGTAAAGTAAAAAAGAACCTTTTCAGTTCTTTCGACGCCTATAAGCTCGTTTTAAAACGCGCCTAAGCTAATAAATAGGCGTCCATTTGAAACAACACTCATACGGAAAAAAAAATCGTATGTACTCGTACCTATACGCGCTGAAAAATCGGCCCCTGTAAAGAGTCTTTTAAAATATTAAGAAATAAGGCTATACGTAACATTAACAAAAGTACATAAGTAACGAGGTGGGATTAAAACCCCTCCACGGGGTACCCTGGGGCCGTCTAGGCGGTCTCGGGTGCCGTAAGGCACCTGTGATGATATGTATATGTACATAAATAATGCTGGCGATTTTTGTTAAGGGGCATTTGGTAAAATGAAGCCTATTTGAATGGTATTTTATTTTTTCTTCCGAGCTATGTCCCTGCTATTATCTTGATATTGAAATTAAAAGAAAGTAAAGGGATCCGAAGACTCGACTCGACACCCGAAAGAAAGATAATTAACCAAACAAAATCAATAATAAATGACATTACGAAAGGATGACAGCCTCTTCCTATATCTCTGTGCCCAGACTAAAGTTTTGTTTGACTGATTACTGCCACTTTTTTAAAATCTGCGTGTTCTTTGAATAGTACGCACCCCAACTTAATCCAATATGTTATATGAGGCCGTATTATAAGTAAAAAATATAAATATTTGGATTAATAGTTTTCAGTTTCGGATAGCGAACATTATCGGGGTGTAATGTACTGCGTCTCGTGATAGATAATTTAAAGAGAAATCAATATCTTACTAATAAAGTGAACAAACGAACCCCACAAATTATTTCAACGAGTTAAATGTAAATGTCGTTTAAAATGTAGCCATGAATTATGAATAATGTTTTAAGACCATACTACTTCTCTTTATAGCGTAACAGCTTTTGGTCGGTCTCCTTTAATTATTTATTTAACTATTCTACTTATTTCGAACGAGTGTGGGCTCCGTTAGGCTCTGTCCTAAAGACGGTGCTGCTGGTACACATGGTATTACCCTAAAGCTTAGTTTGTGACCAGCTTAGTTATTATTATTATTTATGCACGAAAGTTTATCTCTCATAAAGTTTTCCTATATTTTGTCTTTTGCAGTACTTAGGATTTATAATGATTTAATATAACATTCTTATATCTTTGAATATTTTTTACATTCTTATATCTTTTATAGATTTTAAGCATTAGATATATACGAGTAAAATATAAGAATAAATAAATATTCAACTAACACATTGAGTGTTCAATATCATACCAGTAAGAAATGGGAAATACGAAATAGGAAAATGGAAAATGGAAAATGGTTCGAGAAGTCAAAAAGCTCAGATGGCACTGCGACTTAAATCATAAAAACATGTTCATTTCTCCACTTGCGAAAGAAATTCAATATCTGAGTTGACATCTTATTCGATCAAGTAAGAACTTTTCATATTTTCATGAAAATTAAAAACTAGTGACAGTTTGTGAAACGCCCACCTGAAAGAGTGACGGGTATTTTTCAGAAAGATGTTAAGGGTAGGGTGAAGCGAGGGAGGGGGTTCGTATTTCACAATTAAATTTTTCTGGCACGATCTCGCCAAGTGTATACGCGGAGCGTCGTTGCCGCACCGCACGCTCTGTGGGGTGCGGGTCAATGCTTCTCAAACTGTTACTTCGTTGATCTCTGATGACGGCTTTTTATTCATATTCATTCATTCATTGTGTAGATCACAAACTAAGATCTAGGATTGTAATATGTATACTAAAATATATTATATTTTATAAACACCCAGTCCATGACAAGCTGTACAGAAAAACGTACGTAACGATTTTTTTTACTTTGAGTGTGAATCAAATCCACGGCCTTTGGATTAAAGCCAAAGGTGCAACCACTAGTATATGGAGCTAATTCAAAAAATATTGGTATAGATACATTTTTCTGTAGAGTTTGTAATGGCCTGAGTGTATATATAATGTAATATGTACTAGTTCAATCCCTTATTATTGCAGTTTCTAGTTCAATCCCTTAATTTTTGGCCAGAGCAATAATTGTGTAATTATTACTATTATTATTATTATTTGTAGATTATTATATTCATATTTAATATTGGTATTTAATAACACCGATGCTCTTTCCAGAAAATATCATTAACGATTGTGTAAAAATTAATTACCTATAGCTATCTTTGGCGGTGCAATTTTAATCTTATTTGTTATCTCTCCTTTAGTACAATTATTCTATCCTCGAGGGATTGTATTTTTTTAATAAAAATACGAATGTAATAGTAGATTTTACAACAAGTGCATAAAACCAAAGAGCTGATAGTAATGTCGAGGATAAAATCGTTTTGTGGACGAATTATAAACTCTGCTTTTCACTTTAATTGCGAGGAAAACAGTATAACATAACATTTCTTTAATTAAAATTTAAAGTAAATTTAGTATAGTTTTGAATACTGGAGGAAATTGTTTTTTTACCAGGCTATATCCTACACAAATAAGCACTTTCAGAGCATGAGAAAAGAAAACAATATTTTAGGGGAGAAAAGATTTATCTCAATTGCAGTATTTTTTTCAAAGGAACACATTAAATACTATCTCTTCTTGATAATATCACGCATAGGTTATAATAATTCTGAAGTGATTCCCATTATTTAATTAAAAAAACACCATGCAATTTTTCATTAAAAAAAATTAAACATTTAAATGATTTATTCTGTGACATATAATATTAAAATATATCAAAAATTAAAGTTTGGAAAGCTGTTCAATCTCGCCGTTTAATATCGGAGCAGCGACGACACGACAGGGCGTCACGTGCAGTCCCAAAGATACACTCACACTCAGACAGATACTTACACTGACACAAATGTACGTACGTGTGAGCTGATACCTGATTTTGCGACCTGAGGGGTTACCCGACTCCGATACCGTGAGTTCTAGTTCGAGTTGAGATCAAAAATAACGTCATTTCGTACAAATGATATTTCCAAAATTCATAATATTATATTTTTTTTTTGTAGTTATTTAGGTTCTCCGACTAGTTATGCAGCCGTCAATTTAAACAACGATGTTTCACTTTTCGTAGTACCAAAAACATCGATCTCGATCTCAACTCGAAACGGTATCGAAGTCAGTGGTTACCCTGCTGATGGTTAAACACACATTCAGTTATGTTATTATTTATACTCTTTCACTAATGCTTAAGCGAAGAAATGTGAGTGTAACCTAGTTAATATAAAATCGATGCATATCTAATCGAAATAATTAGACCGCCTC
Source organism: Monopis laevigella (assembly GCA_947458855.1). Taxonomy (NCBI): domain Eukaryota; kingdom Metazoa; phylum Arthropoda; class Insecta; order Lepidoptera; family Tineidae; genus Monopis; species Monopis laevigella. Next base: position 19,560,787 of record OX381576.1, read on the forward strand.
CATGGGCTAGTGGATCGTTGACGTTGGATACGAATATTGTAGCTTTGATTCTCATCCTAAAGCAAACAATATTAGTATGTTTTGTGATAGTTTTCCAAAATTAAGCAAAAAAAAATAATGGAAGACGCGAGAAAAAAGACGAAGTTTTTGGAAATGTTTGTCAGTTTTTTTTGCACGCTGCACGCATCACGTAAAAGCAACTCGTTGGATACAAAATCGAAATATAGGAAAATTTATTTATGATGTTATATATCTACCTACACATTTTTTTTTTAAATTATTTTTGTAGTTTTATTTTATTTTCTTGAAGCACGGCATGTGACTTTGTATCTACCTGGTGGTGAGCAGACCTACAAAGTCCATTATTCCCACTATGCCGGCTAAATGATGCGATTACGAGATGGGCGGCGACAAAGACGAATTGAATTACTAGTATATTTTAATATTAAATAATATGGTATAAGTCCTATCGGCCCGCGGGTCCAAATTTTTCGGGGCCAAATGACCGACAACCCAATTCAACCACCCATTTCGTAACCGCACCCTGTAAGGATCTATATGAATGTGCTTCGCAGTTGCGAACACCAGCTAGTTTTTAATAGACACTGTGACGAACTCGTCACATATATCTAAAAGCCATCGGGACGACGGTACAAAATCCCTCCTCTGGATACCCTAAGGCTATTTAGGTGTTTCGGGTACTATATACCTGTTAAAAATCCATAATACGAGTAAATAGGTACCTACTAATTATAATAAAAAAAAAAAATGTAGTCTATCTAAGTTAGACATTTGTATTTAGCGCTTTAAGCTATCTTCAGAGTAAGTTTCTAACGCTTTATCGATTATTTGTACCTACTTGGAATTTCCTGAGGTCGTCGTTTAAAGGCGGTAAGCTGTCGTACGTTAGATACATTCTGCTTAAGCTGCACGTTGTTATATGCGCCAAAGACATAATAAATTTTATATTTTATTTAATGCTAAATCTATTTTACCGAAACCGCCTAGAGGGTCGCAGTAAAACTAGTGGTCGAGGTTTAACCCAGCTTGTTGCAACCGATAGTATTTTGTGTCTACACTGAATAAATGGTATTTGGATAGACTTAATAACCCATATATAAACAATTTTACAAGGCGTATAGTAAAACTGGGACCAACAGCTACAAATGTCCTTCTAGGCACTTTAGGGATGAATTAGTCAAACGAATCTACATATTTTGTTTTATTAAAAACTAATTGAAGCACAAGAAGTGTGAATTTGTGATCTTAAAATCTGTAGTAAATAAATCTAAGGTCTATCCAATTCGACCACCATGATTATCTTGCTTGTAACCTACCCAGACATACATAAAAAAAACTTTTTTAAAGTAATTACTACAGTAACTATTCGCGTTCTGAAAGATGCCAAATCCAACTTGAAATTATATAAAGTACAAACCTCAGGTAACCAAGTATAACATGTACCTATTCGCGTTTCAAGCAGCATTGAATACACACCTTAAAAGTGGTTGGCGGTTGTGTCTTCACTCGAGAAATGCCTTACAGTATCGATTGTGGGTTGAACAGGATGTTGGAATACTTTAGAGCTTCAATCTTAGAGATACGATAATCAGATAATGTCTAATACTATACATATACATATAATGTAAGTCTTCTATCTGCTGGCTGATCTTGTCCGTTTATGTACTTATATCTCGAGAATTACTAATACTACGAGTATTTTCATGAGCTGAAAATAAGATTTTCTTATATTATTATGATTATGTCTGGCCAAGCTATTATAGACTATAATAATTACATTGTCAAGGCTGTAAACTGTGTTTAAGCTAGGTATTTCAATAAAGTTAATATGCTTGTTTTTTATCTAAGAGTTAATACATATATGTTTTTAATTAATTTATGCTAATGTATTATTACTTTATTCATTTTAAAACTAACAAAAAAAAAAAAAAAATAAGATGATTACCTTTAGATTACTTTCTTCTACTGACAGCATCCAACTCCAAGACGCGCACTTGTGCTTACTGATCCTCCTTCACCTGAAGAGTCCACATTTATTGTTTATGAAGATATCGTCTACAATGTATTTTCTTCGTTCCGCTTCTGGCATGGATGGCCAGAAGCGGAATTTCACCACAACACATTAAGAACTTGATCGCGTTACACATAAGAGATGCGGGCACAAAACTTGAGACATCTATAACAAAAATTATCAATCTCATGCTTTCAGGTTCAATAATCAATAAAATTCTACCTTTGCTTTACGGTGGTAATTTATTAGCGTTGAAAAAAAAAGACGGTGGTATTCGGAGGATCGCAAAAAGTTGCACATTGCGCAGATTGGCTTCTAAAATTGGTTGATTTCTTATTAAAGGTAAGTTAGATAGTTTACTACGCCCTATCCAATTAGGTTTCGGTACTAAACTTGGGGCCGAGGGCGCTGTCCATGCAGCTAGAACTTATGTAAGTAATTCGTAGGTAGAAGTTTTGATAAAATTGGATCTAAAATATGCCCTTAACTCTGTTGAGCATGACTCAACGCTAAAAAAACTGTTATACCTTCCCTCTAACCATATCTTTGGCAATCATATTATATACCGTCCCATTTATTTTACCATGAGTAAAGTGCAAATGAATCTATCGTTGGAGTTCAAGAGGGACACCCCTAGGCCCTGCTATCTTTAGAATATGCAATCGCTTTTAATTCTGATACTTAGATGATGGTTATATTTCTAATTCCATGGAAAATGTATTAAAACATATTATTAATCTAGAAAGTAATACAGTAAGAACAGACCAGACCAGATTTCGTCTCATATGAATTCAGCGTTTTAAGTGCGGCTTGGCTATGGCTGATAATATTGATGGTTTCTTCGTGAGGATTCCTCTCTAGGGTGTCCTTTGTGGAAAACTGTGTAACGAAATAGCGCCATCTAGCGCTGAATGTGACAGTTATCGGAGTGTTGCAAATTAAAAATCTTAATTTGGCAACACCGAGGATGACTGTCAACGTCAAAAAGGTAACCTCTGTTGAAGGGAAATGTGTTCGATCGCTACCTGAAAATTGTATAACTAAATTTAATCTACCTCATTTTGAGTTTAGGGACCGAGTCTATAAATTACCAGGCTCAGGGTGATCGCTCACATTTCCTTTCCAAACCCAAGAGGCTAACACGACATTGTATTGTCTGAAATATAAATAAAATAAAAGTGTCAGCGTCCCGGCATCTAAATTGTAAGTATAGCTTTTGTGGAACAGCAGAATAGTATTGAAATTGTTTCCTAGATAGAAGCCTAAATATTGTTGTCTAACAGGTCAGTAATTGTATCTGGAGCGGACGCTGCTTACTCCCAGCACTGGTGATGCGTTACGGTGGCTGTGCAGGACAGGCTTAAGCTGACGGGGTTCCCTTGAGGAGCTGTCACAGTTCCCGGGAAGTAATTTTTATTATTTTTATATTTGTTAGTTAAGGCTCCTTAGTATAAGTATAATTTGAAGTTTGTCTGTTCTATCTTCTATTGTAAATATATTGTGTTAACCTTTCTCTCGTTTCTTTTTGTCTCTTGTCAGTACCCTGCCCTGAGTTGTTTCATGGTCTGTGAGCCCCGGGCAAAAGACTACGTTACAACTGTAGGGTAATGGCCCATGCTTACATAAATATCGTAACCTTTGGTATGTATTTCTGCGCCAGTTCCTGACCTCATCTTTGATCCATCAGTAGACTAGACAATAAATATAAATACTGGTTTGGCATTTATTATCCAGTTTAGAGGCTTCCCATTCCTCCCGTAACGGGAAGTATATACTTAATATACCTAATATACTATATTATATTTATATTTAATTATATCACCGACATTCCTACCGGAATTTGGCTAAGTCAATAAAGTACAAACAAAAATAACAATCACAAACAAAAAGAAAAAACAATAACAAACACATCATACAAATCAATTGGAACAGTAAGAATCAATGGCTAGAGGTTTGTAATCAATTCGTTCAAGCAAAAAACAAAGTCATCGTTAAGACTTAATACTAAATGAGAGTATAATATTTATTTAGATGCAGCCGTTAAGTAGATCAGTATAAAAGCTAGTTTGAATATAATATGCAGCTGTAAATGGGCATTGTCCTATTTTATGTACAATATTATTAGTTATAATATAAATAATAAATTTATAATGTCAATAAAACAATTAATAACAATAAAAATCAGCTGTAAAGGGGCTTTGTTAACCAATAACTAAATAATTATAAAATGACAAATGTCAATCAAATAAAAATTTAATAATTAATTATTATAATTACAATATGTCACAAGATAATAAATGTCACACAAATAATCAAACAAACTTCCCATAGTCACTTAATTATAAATTATAGAATACAAAATAATTAGTATGTGTCATTAAATGTATAATAATAATTATATGTCAATTCAATTATAAGTAAAAATGTTATATGAAACTATATATTAGTGGATAATGTCATAATAAGGGGCAAAATTAACATTAATATATATATATATGTATATAATACGTAAATTAATGATAGTTATGAAATTTTTGAAATATTAATGTCCTTTAAAGCTTCATCCAAACAATAATAGGCTTTGCTAATTAATATTGCTTTCATTTTACGTTTGAATTCTGTATAGTCCAACTGTTTTAGCTGGTCATCTAAAATGTTATATAAATTGATGCAGTTACACAAGAAACTTTTAGAAAATTTACCTAATATCCTTCTCAGCTCCTTTTAAATATACGAACAGTAGACATGTTGCCAGCACATATTTCTAAAATCCTGTAAAGATTTTTATATAATATAATAAATGTAATACATAAACATACATACCATACCAAACAAAAATTGCCACGAAGATCTGGTTTAGGCGTTTAGATAATGAGATTTTTTAGGGTTATATAGTCTATTATATAAAAAGGACAGCAGATGTACTGATCTACGAGACCGGATATTAAGCTACCTTAACAGCGGTATTCGGTAACATGAATAAATTTACGCAGGCCGAAGACAACACGTATGCATACATTAAGGAGGCGGTCAAGTTTGTTAAGTATATCTTCAGTAACATCAGGGTAGGAGACATCAGCGTAATCAATGATAGGGATAAGCTTTGCCTTAATAGAGATAAGGTACTGAGACCGCTTTAGCGAATGCATACTGGAGAAAATGCGTTTACTGACATCAGCGACTTGGTAATTCCAGGACAGGTGCACACCAAGGTTCTTAGCATGTTGCAAAAAGAAAGGTCTAAATTATTAAATAATACTGGAGAGATAGCACCCTAATCCAGTCTGCTCAGCATGTATTTGGAACCAAGGATCATGACCTGCGTGTTGCAAGGGTTGACTAGGATACAGAGATTTTACGAGCGTTCTCGAATAGCCTCCAAATTCACTTTGAAATGAGCGACATAAATGCCGCGACAGTGGCAAGTCATCGGCATACAGATGATAAGAACTGAAGTTTATTACTTGGACCATGGCATTTATGAAAAGCGAGCGAGTAAAGGAGATAATACGCCACCCTGCGGACTGCCGCAGATTCAGCAAAGAGTTTTAGAAGATCTGTAAATTGCCGTGGACAACGTTTTTCAAGGACTTTAGATAGAAAAGGGAGAATAGAAATGGGACGCAGTTGATTAAAATTAGTTGGTGCAGATTTTTCCGGTATGGGGATAATATGAGCGTTTTTCCAATTAGAAGGGAAATTGTTTAATATATTTTTCAACCTCTCCAGTGGTGATTGGGTAAAACTTCACTAAGTCCTCAATTATAATATCCAAGCCCTTAATCTTTTCTTTATAGAGGTATGGTTCCTGTATCAAAGCAACATCATATTGATTTGCCATAAGTGGCCGTACCAGATGGACAGTCGCCGATTTACAATGATATAAATTAATTTGTAAAAAAAATAGGTATCTTTTTATGGAGTCCGTCATTCTTGATGATTCCTTGTATGTATGTCTTTTAATTTTGTTTTATGATATAGTGTATGTGTTTTTGATATGTGAGTTAAGTATGTGTGTGTGTGTGTGAGTTAATATGCGTATGTTTGTGTCTGGGTCTCGTGTTTTAGGGTTTAGTTCTATCTCCGCTCCTGGCTCTCCTCCGCTCCTGACTTCTCCAACTGCTCCCCCTGTTCACTCAGCTTCAGGTCGACCAGTCCGTCTATCAACTCTGTTGTTTTCACCGAGGTGGTAGGTGAAGTTAATTCTTTCACCTTCCCAATATGTTCTCAGAGAAGCAACATATTGGGAAGGTGGAAGAATTAACTTGCTGCATTGCTGTCCTCCTCTGGCTTCTTCTCCTCCTGAAGCTTGAAGAAGTCTCGTTCCAGACCGGTTTTGATTCTTTTGGCGTCACCAAAATCATTCTTTTTCTTATCACTTACTTCGCGAGGTCTTTTGGGATGTCCTGCTCGTGATAATGCTTTATCCTGCGCTTGCTTCTTCTGGAGCCTCTGCAAGCGTCGCTTGGCGAAATCGATTTTTTTCCCTAAGAAGGAAGGACTTTCTTGCCGACGCTGCATCCTCAAAGGGGCACCTTTCATAACCGGGCTGGCGATTTTCCCTCTGCTGGTACCAATTGCCTGTGATTAACATATTTAGTAACGTAGGGCGTATTTCACGTCATGCGGAAATCATTGCTATTATAAAAATAACATTGGTTTCAGCTGACACCCCGAGTTTACTCGAACCTCTAGGCATTAATCGTTCGGATGGTAAGCGACCGGACGGAATGACCCTTGTGCCATGGGCCCATAGATGTGCTATGATTTGGGATGCCACATGCGTCGGCTTTGAGTCAAATTTCAATTTATTCCAATTCTGCTGTTGCCGTCGCTTCTAGGGCGGATATTAACAAAATTCTAAAATATTACTCGCTGCGTGACTCCATTGTATTTCTTCCTTTTTCTGTTGAAACCTTAGGATCGTGGTCTCCGGAGGCCAAGAATTTTTCCAAGTCAATTGGCAAACTATTTTATCAAAAATCCGGTGACCGCCGAGCTAATTATTTTATTTACAGAAGATTAGCTTGGAGATACAAAGGGGTAACGCAGCGAGCAAACATGGTAACACTGCTGAGTTGGAAAAAAATTAAGATTTATATGTTTTATTTTTGTATTGTATTAAAAAGTATCCTTTAGTTTATGCTTAATTTATATAGGTACCCTACCTTATATTTTTAATATCTTTGTGTCAAATGTTAAATAAATTTGTTTTATTCGAAGGGCCAAGACAGGCTTGACCTAGTGTGGGGACCATTGTAAATCTAAGACTAATTTTATTTTTTGTAAATAAATGATTTGTATATGTATGTCAGCTTTTATAGTTTTGTAATTTGACCTTGATGAAGAAAATTCACTGGCCAAAAATGTTAAAACCAAGATATATACTTTGATTTTAAGCTGTGTTTGCCCTGGTTTTCAAACGCCTACTGCTTTATTTATCTAGGTGTTAGTCTTCTTCTAAGATATGATTACGAAACTGCAGTTTATTTAACATTAAGGCAGCGACGAAATTTTAAAAAGGGAGACTTATATATAATGCAAAGTCGTCTTTGTCGCCGCTATTATTATTTCGCATCATTTAGCCGGCACGATGAAAGCGACCAATACTGGTAAAAACAATCTATTGAGGTCTGCTTACTTCAGTACCAATAAAAACAGTTACCAAGTTGGTAATACTTTTAGTGATAATTTGAACTTTAAAATCAAATAGATAAAGTTCATATACATATATCTGTGGTTGCTGTCCACTATACTACACTTGTATGTGCCTTTATCTATTTCATTAAACAATAACAAGAGCGATCGTTTGATCTGTTTATCAATATTTGTCTGATTCGACAACTTTCATATTTACACAGCTATGAATACAAACACTCGTTAAAGGCAATATGCATTTATAATTAAATTCTCTTAATCAGATTAATATTTTTAAAATTAATCTACAATTGTTTTTAAAATTGTGTGTTTGTTACCCAAAGCACTTATTTAAAATGTTAGAAGGCTTTGTATCATAATATGTTTTAAGAAAAACGTCTTGTCATTCATCAATTACAAATATATATTTTTGAAAAATATATTTTAATTTTTTAATTATTATTAAGCGTTATTTTTTTATTAAACATATTATGTTTTGTTTATTTAACTATTGAAATTGAGTATTAAAATATCAAAAAAAAAATGTTTGACTAACCATGTGTATAGTATGGCAATGTGTATACCTAGTATATAAAATAATTTATAGATGGGTTATTTATTAGTATACAAAACTAGCGATAAACTAGCTACTTGGTCGGTAAACTGCAAACGTCGTTTATCGCTGTTGTATAATATCAAGTTTTAGAATATTTTTTTAAGTTTCTAGATAGGTATTATATAGATAAAATAGTTTTGGTAATTAGATTTGCATTTATTCTCTTTAGATAATTCCTAGCCCTAAAATAAATAAATAAATACCATCGCGGGGCCTTTTTGGTTCCCAAAAACCGTTTTGACAGACCCAAGGTACCCCAGCGGAGGGATTAACCCGTCTTCATTTCATAAAATAAATAATATATTAAAAACTTATAATTTACACTAAACTAAATATTTGGTTACCGATTCCTAACACTAAAAAAACATTATTAAAACAATAATTAAAAATTTGACTAACAAAATGAATCGGGTGGTACCGACATATAACTCTTGTGGTGTTAACAAATTAGTGACTCACATTATTGCATTCCATTTTAACAGGGTAGAAATGTCGCTATTAATTACACGAATCCTTTCGCGGTCCGTCGGCAGTGCACCGAACAAGTGTTCGGATCGTGACACAGAATGCGTTCAGCGGAAACCCATCAATTACTACAAAGAAGCATTACCGTCACCTCTTCCTATTGTCTACACCCTAAAATTCTGACCCCGTTTTACTAAACGAGAAGGTGACAAATGAGCCATATTGCCCGCTAAATCGCTTTATAATTAATTATTTTTATATTGACTTGCATGACTTTTTATTGTATGGGGTTGTGAAATAATACTTATCCTTTTCTATAATTACGCGTTGAACATGATTTATCAAATGTATATTTGGAATTCATATAATTTAGAGTTGAATGATATTTCTTTCTTTTCAATAGATATGGAAAATGTGCTAAAATTAAGTAATAATGCAATAATTTTTAAAGTAAATCTATAATAAATAGTGATTCATTTTTAAACCTATATAAAAATATTGTTAGAGGTATTTTAATAAATAAAAATGTTAAACTTAGGAAATGAAAAAGAAAAGCTCGTATGTATGGAACCAAACTTAGTATTAATATATATAAATATAAAGAATTAGAACAAAAACTAAAAAGACAAATGAAGAGACAATAATAATAAAAGGCGAGAGTACATACGCTTATATTGTCAAAAGAGGTGAAATATTATTAAAGGCCAATATTTGCAGAATCAACTAGCAAATAGATATAACAAAATGGTATACTCGTAGATGCTGGGATTTTAGACATAGAGCAAGAGACTGTAATGGGATAGATAGATCAATGAACTGTTAAAGATGTTAAGCTATAGATCATATATAAATGACTAGAATGCAAAAACAATTACTTTTGTCATTTGTGTAAGGAAAAATGTCAACAGGTTGCCTCCATATTCTGTTTCTTATCAAAATATATAATTGTAAGCTTATCAAAATAACAATATCCTTTAAAAATGACATTCAACAATTAGTAACAACAATAACAAAAAAGACAAGCACTTTATTCCCTTATTATAGATGCTTTTACTTTTATAGATTTTGTACCTAAAGGATTTCCTACCTTAAGGTTTTTGTATTGTCAAAATAACTTTACCTGTAAAATAAATAGAATATAACCGCTGGAGATTATATGTAATAATAGATATAAATATAAACAAACAAATTAATATAAAATCTGAATTAAAATAGAATATACGCAGCACACGATGTGCTCTACCTACGGTACCTACTTAAAATCAGTCTCGCTATTATATCGGGTCCAAATAAAAAAAATGCTTACTTTTCCTATATTCCAAGTTATAAATAAGGAACACGGACAAACCCATAAATTAAATAATCAGAAGAAGTAACAGTTGTAACTAATGAAGAAAAAAGAAAGCTTGTAAAAAAAAACTAAAGATACCAGATACTTGGCCAGATTTACCGAAAATTGTCAATCTTGCCGTTAAACCTACGCGAACCTTTTATTGATTTGACAATCTAACAAGTCGGTAGACGACCCAAAAGGGCATATACCACTCTGCTTTCTATACTGCCTTGCATCAGTGAAATATCGACATCGGGTGCATTATTCAAAGTAATACCAGCCGATAGACAACTCAAAAAGGTATTACCACTATGCTTGCTAAATTGCTTTGCAGGAGTTAAATATCTACATTAGCCTAAACTGCTAAACAAGCTCCCTGCTGTGACAGAAGCCTAAAAATCTACAAAATATAAATACCCCCAATACCTGTACAAACACGATAGGCATATTAATGTAAATACTAATAGCACAGTGAAAAAAAAGAACTGAATAAACATTGGAGTTCCACAGGGATCTATCCAGGTCTGACTCTATGGAACATTTTGTACGATGAAGTTGTGAAGCAAGAATTTGCACCGGCAACGGAACTTGTGGGCATTGCAGATGATCTTGCAGTAGTTTTACAGTTAAAAACTGTAGTCTAGTGACGAGATAAACTAACATAGCCCTAAATAAAATTAGCAAAAAGATAAATGAGAAGTGCTTAAATGTATCTCCAGTAAAAACTTCAGGTAAGTATTATGCTAAGCGGTACAATAAAATACATTCAAACTACAGGAACTTAGAATCATATCTAAAGACAGTATAGGATAAAATAAGATTTGAGTTTTAGTAAAGATATGGTAGGGGTAAAGGTGTATCAAGCAAAAGAAAAGTCCCACTATCGGTAGAGTTGTACACCAATAAAAAATAGTATAATAATTTGTATTGTTTATAATACATATTTAATTTATTTTCAAGTTATGTAATTTAAAACATTAATATTCATATTTTTTTCGATTATTGCTTTATTTATATCTGAACTAATAGTTATTGGCAGTTGGTAAACTGTTAATTCATTATTTCACATTCGAATCCAGAAAATAGAATAATAGACTACCTTCTTAACTAGAGGTCGCTTCAATCGCAGACATAATAAACTTTGGAACCACACACTGAAACCATGTCTGGGTGACTTTTTTAGGTTTCTGTATATCCTCAAAGAAAAACGGAACCAAATGGGGTTACAAAGTCCACCCGTCTGTTCAGATCGATATCTTAAAAACTGGTTGAAATAGATGGTTAAGATATTTTGGTGTTAATAATGGAAAGGGGAAGGTAGTTTTCATGTTAGAAAATAAAATATTATCTCAGTAATATTTCAGACAGAAAGTTTGAGTATTTAAACAATTTTTTCGGAAATCAAACCTTATAGCAGTTCTCCCTTTTTTATTCTGGTACGGAACCCTATTATGCGACCAGTATTCTCAATTAACCATTCGGCTAGCGACTTACGCAGCCACGCCACCTTAGGAAACATTGCTCCCTCAGGGCAATTAATCTGTGTATATGTCACTACAAATAAAGGAATTTCTTGAACAATATAGATTTTGAAAAAAATAATATATAACAGTTCATTTTGTTCTGTACTTACATAAATAAAATAATGAATACCATCTCGGGTGCCTTTTTGCTCCCGAGTACTTTTTAAACGGCCTGTTTAAGGTACCCAGCAGAGGGATTAACCCATCCTCATTTCGCCGATGGTATTCAGAGGCAACACCTAACAAGTGGCGAGCTTGTTGCGGTGTTTATGATGGTATAGCCTCGTTGTGTAAAGCGGTCACCCATCCCAGATCCGGCCTTGTTGTCATCTGCTTAACCTTGTTATCAGTTACGCAGTGACTTAACAACCACTAGGCTGGGGCCACTTTTTTTTACATACTCAATTATAATTTATGTAGGTATGTATGTAGGTATATATATATGATGCATATTGGTCATTTTACTCCCTACATTATTTAATTTATATAAAACACACAATACATTTATTCCTACTCGATTTAATTGTGTGGAACTTTCCACACAATTGAATCGAGTGTGTATTGTTATCTTTTACAGATCAAAATATACATACAAACATATCATCACGGGTGCCTTACGGCGCCCGAGACCGCCTAGACCGCCCAAGGGTACCCAACGGAGGGGTTTCAATCCAGTCTACACGACGTCCGAACAAGTGGCTAGCACGTCGCGATGTTTTGAATAGATTCAATAACCCATCTATAAACAGTTTCACAAGTTGGTATAGTGAAACCGGGACCAACAGCTTAACGTGCTCCCAGAGGCACTATAGTAGTGTTGTCAAACAAATGTACATAATATTTTAAATTAAAAACTCATTGGTACACACCGGGATTCGAACCAGGTTTCAAAGTCCAAGGTCTAACCAACTCGGCCACCACGTATATATAATATACCTACTGTAAATATTGTTACTTCACTTATTTACTTTAATTAAATCTCGTAAATAATCGTGTTTTTTTTATCGTAAATTTGCCGGTGCACGTATTGTATTTGCTGGTGCACGTATTGTATTTACCGTGAAGTATCGTGCTGCTTGGCATTATCATAGGATTAAGCATCCCAACTTTAATCCGATTAATCACCATCTGTTTGATGTTCAGAGATGCTCTAGTTTGATACATTTTACGAAAGGGTTTTTATATTTATTGATAGAAAAGTCTGTGTTTAAAATCCACTTGTAAAACACATCGAATTTGTATGCCATAGTATACTTAGACTTAAAGCGTAGCAATTAGTAATTCATAAAATAAAATAATCAAAAATATTTTTATAATTAAGATTTAATTAAAAAATACTACTTACTAGTAGTAGATTTTATAATTTAAATTACACATATATATACATATCATCACGGGTGCCTTACGGCGCCCGAAACCGCCTAGACGGCCCAGGGTACCCAGCGGAGGGGTTTTAATCCCACCTCGTCGTAGCCGATTGTATAAGTCTACACCGAACAAATGGCTAGCTCGTCGCAATGTTTTGGATAGACTCAATAACCCATCTATAAACAGTTTCACAAGTTGGTATAGTGAAACCGGGACCGACAGCTTAACGTGCTCTCCGAGGCACTATAGTGGTGTTGTCAATAGTTAAATATAATTTAAATTAAGAGCAAATAAAAGAAAAGCTTGTTTTTTGAAGAGCTGGTTATTTTTGTAGTGATTCATATTATTTTTAAATGAAATACTAACTATATTAAAATTAATTTAAAAACATTCTACATATTGCTCTAAAAGTATTTACCACTTTTCAGTTAAAACTAAGAAAACTAAAAGTCTAAAACTGTTTTAAGGCCATACCCTGACTGACCGGCCAGTTTATGTATTTTATTCAAACAAGATTAAACTTTAAGAGGCTGCTCCTGGGCCGTCTTTCGAAGCGCATACAGCGGATTGATTCCGTCAACCTGTCGAACGAAAAATCAACAATTTATATTAAACACGATGAAAACCCATCAACAAAAATATTCGTTATATAAGTTTTATTATGATGAATAATTTAGTATAAAAGAAGATGCAGAATCTTAATATTTTTGATATTTTTAAGAAGAGTGTCTAATGAGGCTCTTCGGTGCTCATGCTACGCAGAGTATGCTATGCAGAGTATTACCTCTCCTCGCGCATGACGGTGAGTCGGTAAAGCTACCATACATTCATGTACACCTCTCCTCGGCCCGATTTAAGAGAAAGAGCACGTATGAGATTATACCTACAATTTAGGCAGCAGAAAACGTACGAGGTTAGATATATTTATAACGACTACAAAAATCTATGAGTATCTGGGGGGGGGGGGATAACAGTTAGTACCAAAATTATTGTATGGGAAATGTTTGATCAGGCGCTTGTCTTAAGCATTGTGTTGTTATTTTTTAAACTTTCATAATATAAAAATATTGAACTGCCAACTTAACTTAACAGAAGATCCAGTTCATATCACTGTATTTTTTTCTCATGGTTGTAATATGATTAGATAGAGCTTAAAAAACCCTTAAAACACCGTAAAGGTAAAATTGGAAGGAACGCCAATATTAAATTTATTAAAATTTAAAAAACCTCTAAATATTAAAAGTATTAACCACTTTTTAGTTAAGGCTAAGACAACTAAAGTTTATACACCGTTTTAACGCATATGAAATAAACTTGCGACGACACCTTTTCATAAGGTTCACATACAAAGTTGCGACTGTTTTGAAAACTTTACCGAGTTTTCATGGTTATATAAGCAGCAATGAAAACTTTATTATTAAAATAACAAACATATTCGTATAAACATCCAAACTTGTTTATTAAATAAAATATACAATGTAATATTAGTTAGAAACATCAAAAATGTTAAAAAAATAGAGTAACAGAGTTTATACCAAGGTACTATCGTTGTTCCTGGTACTTCTGGTTTCTTATAACAGAGATAGCAAGGCATGGTTTAATAACTGTGTCGGGTAAACGCTGTTATGGAAAAATAATAGCAAATATTTGTTTTGATTGTTATAAATAAGTGGAAGGATGAGGAAAAAAATAAAAGTGACACATTTTTTTCATACTACATATCGTCGCTGCGCATATAAATTCCGCTATGTGAGAAACACAACTTTTCAGAAGAAGTAAATAAATAGTTAATTTCTCGAACCAGTCGTATAATTAAAAATCTATATTTATTTGGTGTTTATACATGTTTAGACACAAAGACCATTTTATTGCATACCTAATCATGTCTTGGACTATATTTTTTTAAAGAATTTTAAAGCAATAAGTTCTTAAAAAACTTATAGTTCACATGTTTATTAATGTATGGTGGGTTTGTCCTCACTTTTCGCATGCTCATCACATAATCTGCTGGCGAATACATCCAGAGTTAAATACACAATATGAACTTCCTTCTCTTGGCAAACAACAGTTAACACCAGCAGTTTTTCGTTTAAATGAATTGGTATCAGTTGTTTTACGCCTTATTATAACCTTATTATAACATAGCTTAACAACCGAGCCTAAAACGTAGGCTTTTTTGCTTCCCAAGATGACAGAGACAAAAAGTAATCAGAAATATCTTTTCGTCCCAGAAAGCCACAAAAAAGACTTATCCGAAAAACCTAATGCACCATGATTACATACGCCTATTATAATATATCGTTCGTTGTATATATTAAATACAACGGAGATGTGTGTATACTATAATATGTATTGGCATTTGCTATCAATCTATCTCGATCGCTCGGTCGGTGTTTGTTTGAGGAATCCGCTATGTGCCGTTGTCAGGCACAAATTTAACGAGATTCATTTTAAAGTAAAATCACGCTATGCGCACTTAGCGTAATTTGACCAATTTGCATTATCAAATTTGGATGACAATCAGATGGCTAAAAATGTTTTTTTTTCTGCTAGTATAGGTATAAAAAATCGGGTTTCACAGCCAGGTGCGCCTTTTTTGAAAAGATTTTTGAAAAAAAACACATAGCGGATTTTGAATGCGCCTCGACAATATTTAGATCGCTTCCGCGGTTTCAGTGGATACAACGTCAATTCGGAGATGGTGGGTTTGATTCCCACGTATAGCAAAACAAAATTAGTTCGTATTCCTGTCTTTTATGCCATGGTCTGGGTGTTTATAAAATATAATATGTACCAGTATCGTATACTTTTAGTACACATAGTACAAGCTTAGGTTAGGGCAATATGTGTAAAATTATCGTACATATTATTATTAAATTTTATTTTATTTCTTTATTTTTTCTCATGTTTCATGAGAAACGGAAACAATGCTTTATAAAGCACTTTAAGCACTTTGCTTTGTTCCGGTTTTTACTAATACATTGGTATTATCATGTATCAAGATTTTCACACCCTAATTACTTTTTAGTCTAGGTCTAGCTAGATAATACATACATATCTCAATTTACTTAGTATGTATATGTACTTTAATAAATGTAATTAATATCGAGTTGGTAAGACCTTAGTGTTGTCAAACAAATATACAAGATTAAAAAAAAAACACATTGGTACACACCAGGGTTTGAACCAATGTAACAACTTTGTAAACTTGTTATAGATTGGTTATTGAGTCTTTCCAAACATCGCGACAAGCTGACCACTTGCTCGGTATAGACTCAGACTACCAACAATTACGATGAGGCAGGAAGGTAGTCTAGGTGGTCTCGGGCACTGTAAGGCATGATGGTACGTCGTCATTTTAGTAAGTATATCATTTAAATATGCAAATGGCAGTTGATTTTATTGTTGAACAGTATTGGACGCTCCCACTATGTTGGTAAAATGATGCGTTTACGAATTGGGTAGATTACACGTAATAAAATTGAATATTTTTTACAATTTTATTTATAACAAAAACATTTGATTGGTTGATAGCTGGTGACATCACACAGAAGTAAACAAAACAATGCACAGATTATAAATCATGTGGATGAAATAGAATAGAGTATATCGCCGTGTTAGAACAAAAACCAACTAAGTTAGCCATTTTTGCACAATTAATATTTTGAGGAAATGCGTTTTGAAAGTTTGTGGTCTTTTTTCATATATTTGTCAAGACATTGAGAGATATAAGAGCAAGTAGGTAGGTAGAAAATTTTATAACCTTTAAGTGTATTTATATAAATTAAACAAATACAACTTACAATATTGTTAAAATAGCTAAATACTTTTTTGGGTGACTTACTTAATTGGTTTTTCTTCTTGAACCAAAATCACAACTTATTTTACAAGGTATTATAGGAAGGCAGCTAATAACTAATTTCCAAGTTAAATAACAGCATGTTTGTTCATACTAGCTCATAAAACGAAATATTTTACTTACTGCGTAGAAGTTATTGGCAAAAATGTAAATAATAGTTGGTTTTACCAGTAGATAAAAATTAAAATTAACAATATATGGGGTTTTAATATTTAATTGATAACATTAAACTTTATAAAGTTTATACCAAATGCAAGGTCAAGTCATCAAAATTAAATGAAACTTATTATTTTTTAATACCCCGATAAGAAAAAAATGGTTCCGTGCTTCAAAGACACGTTAAACCGTCACCGTCGGTTTCAATCACTGTTCAAATGGTTTTTTTTCATTAGCCATGTTACAGGCGGTTTTAAACTCTGACACTAGGTCTTGTTAGGTCAATCGTCAATCCACAACCTACACAATGAAGGAAAGATTCTTTTATTTTCTAATAAATATTATTATTTAAATTATGTATAAAAAAAACAACATTTTGTATTATTAAGCTTTATTATTTAATTAAATATTCTTAAAATTAAAGTTGAGTTTTTCACAAGTAGTGTGTTGTGTGTGTGTGTGTGTGTTTGTGTATGTGGAAGTGAGTGTTGGTGTGGGTGTGTGTATTTATATGTAGATAGTTAAGTAGTTAGGGTTAGTTTAAGCTTGACTATAAAGATATTCATCGATTTATAAAACGTATTACAAAAAAAAATCTGACAAACTTCGTGCTTTGTGTCATTAATTTAAAGGAAATACATTTTTGTGTTTGATTGTTCAGTTGATCGCTTTCTCAACGCTTCAACTATATGCTTTGTTTTTGGCCGATGAATTTTAATTCATCCCAAAAGAAAGTTCTCATTGTTGGTATAGTCCATACTCCAGTATTTTCTACAAATGCTTACTCGGTCATCTTCTGTAAAATTTGTAGTACATTTAAAAGTAAATTTTAAACAGTCAACTATTTTGACGAAGTAGGTTTAAAGGCCTTTTGAACTCTCATCTGCACTGTGTTCACTACCCCCTCTACTCAACCAAATACTATATGATTCTGTTAGCGCCATCTTGGAAACACGCTCCATAAAAGTTCTGACAGCTGATCTTGGAAGGCCAAGATCCTTCAATAGACGATGCAAAAACTTTGCTGGAATTCCTCTTGCACCAACTTCCACTGAATAAATTTGCGTTTTAAATCCGCTTCTAGTAATTTCGTTTATGAGATCAAAATATTTGTTGGACTTGATGTTGTGGTCCTTAGGAATGTTTGTTTCCCACGGAACGGTGAGTTCTATAAGTATTACTTTCTTCAAGTACCGAGAGTACACCAGTATGTTTAGTCTATAGGCTGAAACTGCTAGTTCGTTTGGAATTTTGTAATGTGTTTTGAATGCATCCATGAATATTTTTCAGTCTTGTGCTTTGTCCAGGATTGAGAAAGGTTTACTTTGAGTTTTCTTGAGTTGTCTCCTTTACAAAAGTAGTTAGTCTTCCATTTGTTGATAATCCTTTTCTGGCTCCAGCAATACTGAGACTTACAACTTCACGAATAATTTATTCTAGAACTTTATCATGTCCTTTTTCAAGTAGAGTCTTGCACCCAAGGAAGTATATGTCTCGCAGTCCCAGCATGGCTTTTTAAAATTCATCCCAAATTGTTGCTGTCCCCTGAACAGCGTGGAGAAGTCAGCGCCCTGTGCTAACCCAAGCCAAGACTTAAGTTTTTTTATGACAATTGCATCCAGATTTACCAGAATAGTTTTGTGAAAGTCGTATACAAGAAAAGGCCATGTTAGACGAGATGTTAGGTAGTTGTCATAAATCCAAGCTTTCTTCACATTACTAATTGGCTGTTGATCTACCTTGTTTATGTCATTAATAAAGCGTTCCACAACCACATCTAAGGATGGTGTTCTTCCTTTAAAATCGATCCTTCTGCCCAGAAATTTTCTAGTTTGGTTATGATCCCGTACTTTGAGACGTTAAGCAGGCGTTAAGTCAGTAGAGGTGATTTAAAAACTATAATTTAGTGCCTCTAGTGTGAGTGTCTCCACCAATCAGATAGGATGATTTTAAATGTTTAGGTAAGTGAACTGTTCTGGTTGGCGGAGAGTGTTCGATAGACGCAACAGTTAACGTAAACTACTATGAATTAAAACTCACACTACAGGTACAGATTAATGTTTTTTTAAGCATTGGGCCCTGAAGACGACAATTTGGCCATGTAACAGTCAGGCAAATGGACCAACATATTAAGGTAGCTATAATAACATATTAAGTACCTGTATAGTTGGGTACAGAACCCTAAAATACAAATGATTTTGTAATGAATAAGTCAAATAAAAATAACCTTGAAGCCTCTTAGAAGTTGGACACAGGTCCAACAAATCTATAGACAAAGATCATTACGTCTTACCCACTTACCTACAAACTTACCACTGTCAAAGCCTATACAGTTTTGATTGAAGGCGACGCGACACGTCGCCTCGCCCGAATTATCTCTAAGACCCCAGGGGCTTTACCAAAGAGCCAATCGATAATCGAATCGAAATACCAAAAGTTTTTCGTTATGGCTTTTGAAATAAGTCGTAGGCCTGGGATATTAAAAAGTCCTCTTTATCATCCATTACATTTTTTTTCGGGAATCATCTACTGCCTAACAGTAGGTAGGTTTCATAATTTTCTGAATACTTAGCCTGGAAATAATAATTATGTTTTGTAAATAATGGTGTGTTAGTACCGTACGTACTGAAAGGAATAAATTTATTTTCAAATACAATATAAATGGCCAAAATAAGTAAAACATTAACAATTAAAAACCCTCCGCAACATTACCTCAAATATAAAGAAATGGAGACTTACCCTTTAAAATCTAAGAAAATCCTTTAAACTGCTAACTAATTATGTATCTTTGTATGATTATTTGTATTTTTCTGCCACGTTTTAATCACTCCAAGACTTAGAAACCATTAAAACACCGGATAATCGCACGCTGACTCCCAAACAAAAACAGCTAACATGAGATAATTGGTTTTTGCGCTCGATATTATGAGTTAAGAATGTTAAGATACATTTGCATATGAGTACTAAAGCCATCTATCTCATTATAGCGTATTTTTGTAGTTGGTTATATATATTAAAAACCAAAAAACTTCGCATGCTAAAAACACTTAAGTTTCGGTATAATGTTTTACTATTAGATTTTAGTAGAATCATGCTAATATAATGGAGAAAAAAAGAAATTAAAAACTTTTAATCGGATTTTTTTCTCAAACAAATCGATTTTTGCTTAAGAACTTATCCAAGTAAAAACAATTTATAGGGAATTAGTTGTATCTACCACAGCATAAATATGAAATCAAAAATATTATCCACATTTAATTACTTTTGAATTTATGTTTTCGGCTAAAACCATTCGTTTAATTGATTTTAACACCCACTATCTTCGAAACCAAACGTCCCAGAGCTTAGTCGATTTTATCATTGGAGAAAGCGGAAGTTTTTGAAACGATTGGTGTAAAAAAGTGAATTTACCAAAAAAAATGAGTTAGTTGGTTTTCGCTCTAACACGGCGATATAGGAGAATATTTAATCTGTTATTTTTACTTGCGTTTGACGTCACACTTGACATAGACTGCAAAACAGCGTTTTTAGCGACATTGTGGAAATTCAAACTTTAACATTGATTTTTATTAATAATAGACTAGACATCCCGGAAATATCAATGTAGTCACTCTACATAGATATATTGTGTAATGGAGAATCTTATAAAACGAGTTCCAAAAAGGAGTCAAATACCCTATTGCCCGTTTCGTAATCGTTCCCTAAATGGAGACTACCGCCTCGATAAAAAATCAACGCGTAGGCTCCGGTATAAGAAATCTAAATATTAATAATTTTGGTATATTCTAAAGTAAATGAGACTCATTTGCAAAATAAAATTTAATTATTTCAATAAAATTAACAGAGGAAATTAATAAAATGCAAATTTTCTCTTAACCGCTCGGTTAAATATTAAAATATTCTTAACAAGTGCAAAGAGAAAAAAAAAACAGTTTTAAGTGCAAATTATTCTTTTCCAGTTTTAAAACATTTAAATTTATTTCTCTTTCTTTGAGAGACGACTTTCCTTCTGTAGATCTTTTTAAAATTAAAATAATTGTTCTTAGTTTAACGATAAATATTGACTATAGTACAGTTGTAGGCAAGACTATTTAAATACAAATCTATTTCCATGTGATAAAGGTTAAATTAACTGTAAAACGACGATGTATTTGTATTATTTATAAAGTGAATTAAATCTTATTACAAAAGCTTGGATAGTTAAGGTACCTAACTTCGTTAGGCCGAATGACCAGTCTCGAACCACCGCCCATACAGATGCAAAAGCCATCAAGTGACCTACTATTGTTTTTATTTTGCAGAAGACTACTGCATCGATTTCTTGTGGGGGTGGTAGCCTCCTTTCAGGGCGCTGCCTGTTACGAAATGGGCGGTTAACTAATTTGATAATAAATATAATTTTGATCGTCTTTCTAAAAAGTTTTTTTTTCTCTTATTTTTTTATGTCCAGAGAACTAAAGTTTTATATTACAGGCGTATCTTCTGAGCTAAGTCTCAGATTAGGTACTTTATTTAAGAAAAGTTACATTATTCTTCATATACCTAGCTCACGCTGCGCTGGTTGGATTCCACAGAAAATATCACATTCTAGAAGGGCTGTGGATACGAGTGTGCTTGATTTTTTATTACATATATAAAACTGCGCCGAACAAGTGTCTTATGAAACTGTTGGTTTAAATTTTTTTTTTTTTTAATAATACAGAATTTTAGAAGTATTTCTTTGCCAAACTATATAAATAGTTTGTCGGCAGATTGCTATCGTTAAATTTTTTGGTACTTATTATAACACAATTTTTATTTATTTTTAATAGACACAAAACAACAATAACAGAATGAAGTACAGGCTTATAAACTGCTTACTTTGGAAGAAACAATTTATTTAGGTTGGATTCAATCTGATCCAACAATTTTTTTTTAACTTGGATCTTATAGGTGACCTTTGACATTTCCGTTGGTCTTGTGATAGTGAGTTTAGTATCATAGGAACAACGTACTGTCGCGTCCTCTCGCCGTAGTAGTTGCTACGGGTGCTCGTTTCCACCAATTCCTTGTTTTTATTTCTCCGAGTGTCTAAGTTATGACTAATTGATTCTTTATACTGTTATACTGTTTTATTGCAATTTTAAAAAAATCTTTTTCTTGTACCGGTAGTGTTTCACGGTGTAAAAATATTTTTTCATAATTTTGATAATATATTTGTTTAGACTACTAATGATTTTAAAAATCTAATATGAATATTTTTAATTTGGATCAATAACCCATCTAGAAATAACTTCATAAGTTGGTATAGTTCTATGCATGAAGGTAAAAACCGTGCCCGTCCGCGCGCCCCTACTGGAGTAAGCATCATTCAATTTGCAGGGTGCCGCGCGAGTGACAAATTTGTCACTCACACACACTTTTACATTTTTTACATCCTCAGTCTGATTTGTGCGTTCGGCGGAGAAAGTGGAAAAGAGCTCCGCTTTTATTGCCGGAAAAATGGTTAGTTTTGCATTAAAGCTGCGTAGAAACAACTCTTAAAAAAAAGTACTTGGTGTCACGTTTTTCAAGTATGTATTTAACATGTTTTTCTTATAAAAAATAATAATAAAACCCATAATTAAAATATTAAAACCTGACGATAACTGTCAAACTATGTTAGAATATAAAGAACTAGTGATGTGTTTTTATTTTTAATGAGAATTTTGATACTTTATAAGCATTTTAATTTAATTTAATCAAAAGGTATAGCGACAACAGAACCTTCCAACGAGGTTTGTCAGTTACCTTCTAGTGATGTGATTTTATAGTTGATAAACTCGATATTTCTAAATACTTTCATGGTTATGAGATATTATACAATTATTGTTTTTTTTTTATATAATACTAATTATATTTTTTATACATACAGTTTCCCGATAGACCCGGCATTAAAACGTAAATGCGTAGAGGCAATTAAAAGAGAAGAAAATTGGTTACCAACAAGCATACCCGTGTATGTTCAGTACATTTTGAGGAATCAAGTTACGAGTTAATACAAGTTATTTAATTGTTTTTCGCCTTTTGTAGTTTGCATCGACTTTTATAACTTCCTCTTGGAGGTTGGTCAAAAATGTTGAGTTTGCGTTTAGTAGTTATCATGTAGTTAGTTGTGCATGTATTTTAAATTAATAAATAATTTAATTTAATAAAGTAGGTATTTTAATTTATTTTTATATATACCTACATATTTTAAAACCACAAGTATTATAAATGCGAAAGTGTCTATCAGGGTGAATTTGAAAGGATATAATTTGGGCTAATATGAGGTTCTACTGATAAAATTTAACAACTTTTCCTGGAACCATATGTCGCAAATGAAAAAAAAAATGACTTCCCCATACAAATTGGTCATTTTAACGTTACTAGTTGTATGGAGAAGGCAATTTTTTTTTTTGCGATACATGGTTTCATGGGAAAGTTGTTTGATTTGATCATATTAGCCCAAAGTATATCCTTTCAAAGTCATTGAGTCTATTCAAAACATCGCGACGAGCTACGACGATTATTAAAACCCCTTCGCTGGTTACCTTGGGGCCTGTATAGGTGGTCTCGGGCGCCGTAAGGCAGCGTGATGATATGTGTGTGTATTACAATTGTATATCGATAAATAATTATTAATCTTTGATGATCTCTATAAATCCCAAAATATTTTGTTTATATCGATAAGTAATAATATTTGTTGTCGGTGGCAACACTATCGGAACTATTAAGTATGCAATTTAATATTTAGCTTTTTATAATAAAAAACAATATACTTCATAGACACGCGCACACATTCATGTTTGACAATAGCTAACTTGTATCTCTTTTTTTCTCAAGCAGTTTTTTAAGTGTCAGACGCGTTGAGCTGCCATTTGAAGCCACACCTTTTTTTCCGTTCTTCATTTATTTGCCTCGGAAATCGGCGTCACCGGTATCGCACTATTATAAAACAATTTATGTATCATGCTTACTCCATTGGCGCGGGTTTTTAGCTTCATGGTTCTATGGGACGAATAGGAACTACTGTGCACATTTTACACTTGCCTATCTAGTGAAATATATCTGTGATGGGTACGATGCGGCGCTGCAATGATTTATAAGCAAACATTACCTACACTATCTCTGAAAAATAAAATGTTAGTGGGTTTAGAAATTTATGTTTTTAAAACCCGAAGTTTATCTTTAAGTTTTTTACTTTTAACAGACTTCAAAAAAGGAGGAGGTTCTCAATTGTTAAATTTATCCAATAATGTATATTATTCATACTTTTACAAGTTAAATTGAGAACTGACCTAAATATAACATACGATTAGTTTTTATGTATATAATATTGTATATATATTAATGTATAGTAATTTGTATATCATGATTTATATATTTTTTTTCCCAATACTTAAACCATTTATTTATAAAACTTTACAAAATAAATAATAAATTAACCTAGAACAATATAAAACAAAATTTGAACTAACAATTCATGATTTATATAAAGAGTGAGATGGTAAGATGGGGGAAGGCAACAGATAAAACATGTACATTGTGCGGTGTTGCTGTAGGGACTGCCAGACATATACTTGCTGGGTGCAAAACTCTACTTGAAAAAGGTATTCGCACCGACATGATAAAGTTCTAGAAATTATTCGTGAAGCTGTAAGTCTCAGTATTGCTAGAGCCAGAAAAGTATTATCAACAAATGAAAGACTAACTACTTTTGTAAAGGAGGAACAACTCAAAAAAAGTCAAAGTAAACCTTTCTCAATCCTGGACAAAGCACAAGACTGGAAAATATTCATGGATACATTCAAAATACATTACAATATTCCAGACGAACTAGCAGTTTCAGCCTAATGACCAGACATACTAGTGTACTCTCGGTGCTTGAAGAAAGTAATACTTATAGAACTCACCGTTCCGTGGGAAATAAACGAACAAATATGTTGATCTCAAAAACAAACGAAATTACTAGAAACGGATTTAAAACTCAACTTTATGCAGTGCAAGAGGAATTCCAGCAAAGTCTTTGCACCTTCTATTGCAGGATCTTGGCCTTCCGAGAACAGCCGTCGGAACTTTTATGAAGCGTGTTTCCAGGATGGCGCTAACAGGATCATATAGTATTTGGTTGAGTAGAGAGGGTAGTGAACACAGTGCAGGTGAGAGTTCAAAAGGCCTTTAAAACCTACTTCGCGGTCTCAAGTCCGGGAACGCTGCAATTCATTCCCCTGCCTTTCAACCACGCGATGGACCCGGCACCCGTACGGTGAAGCCATGGTTTGCTAAGAACATTGTCTCTCTCTGGTAGATATTGCCTGTGGCATTAAGTTCGCATTTGTAGCTGTTGTTTACTGTGCAATAAAGTGTTTAAATAAATAAATAATGAAGTAAATTAATATAGGTGAATCTTAAACCTATGGTCATACCGAGATATAGGAGTATATTTTATTATTATATATTTTTTTTCTATAAAATTAAATTGTAATACGTAAATTAATTAAAGTAAATCAATATAGGTAATACGGGGATATATATTTTATCATTATATTTCCTGGAAAATAGAATATAATACAGTGTAATACGTGGGTAGATATTAAATTATTTATATATAAAATAAATTCATATCAAATAGAGAAAAATAGGCGACCACCGTTGCGGATTCAATGAGCTTAAAACATTATACATTGGTAACAATAAATAATTCGGTGAAATAGTTAATATTCGATGTCTTATTTGCCAACTTACTAGTATTTTTTTGGTTTCATTATGAAACAAGTTTATTTTAAAGCAATTTAGACTCTTTTCTATGAAAATAAAGTATAAATTAATAAAATTGGTTAAAGTTATACTGCTCATTTTGAGCCTTAAATGTAGTGTTGAATTGCTATAAAGTAAAATATACGATTCATTGGAACTCCCTCAATTCTGCAATAGATAGGGTGACCATTATTTAAGATGAAAGTAAGTATTTTTAAATAATGCAGTTATACTATGTTATTAGACCAGTGAATGGTATACTTATACCAATGTAGTATATTAATTATGATTCTCGCGAATGAGGTATGGTTTTGTATATGACTGCTGACTTATTTACATAACTTTCAAAATTCAGAGATTATTATTTAGTTCTATTGTGCTTATGATATACGATTAAATCTAAATTTAAAGCAGCCATTTAGATTTAAATTTAGAATTACAAACCTGTAAAACATGAGTCAAAACTCTTGAGTGTAAACTCTTGTCAGAAGTTTAGGCGGCTTCGGGAGATTTAAGAATAGCGGCTTCAAAATAATATCAACTTTTAAAAAATATACAAAGAAATTGATTTCATATTCTAAGTACGTTTTTATAACCGGAAAAAAGTATTAAAAAATTTTGCTCCTTTTTATTACAAATTAATGCCAATTTATAAAATTAAATAAAGCTTTGTAACTTAAAATGCAAGTATAAATATATAATACAAATAAAATGTAACTTTAATAGAAAGTAAATGAATATATATCAAATATATTTACTTTCAAATAAAGATTTTTATGGCATTACTTACCTAAAAGGTTTCTTAATTTGAAATATAAATGATAAAAATCTAATAAAACGTGTACAAGTGGCCCTAAACCATTTGTATCTATTTTTAATCTATTTAATATAATAAATTGAATCAGGCGTTTTTTTGCGAAAGTTCATTTTAAATTATAGTTAAAATAATATTTTTATTACCTAGGTAAAAGATAATTCTTTCAAAAAAATACGCAAATAAATATAATAATAAATAAAAACAGGGATTTGGTCACCCTACCATCGGACCCTTTTACTAGTGATGTGCACGCGCCTATAAGCCTGCACCATCGCCCAACGCCACTAAATGCCAAACGAGGCGATTGATAAGTCACCCGCGCCAAACTTTCCGAGCACACGTTCCGTATTTGCAGACGTCGCTCAACTTTATAGCAGCCAGCTTATAGCGCCGTGGGATGTTTCACATTGTTTATACCGTTATAAATATCTGCATTGAGTCTTTGTTAAATATCTGTGGGAAATTGAATTTATATTTTTCTTATTTTATATTTATATTTTTTTATTATTATTAACGACTTAATCGTTTATTAGGTTTATCTAGTTATATTAAGACTGCTCGCCCGCGCAACTTCGTCTGCGTAGCTTTAACCGTTTACGCAGCGCACGCAACAGAAGCTTTCAATAGGAACACATTTTCCCCGTTTTCCCAACATTTTTCATTGATGCTCGGCTCCTATTGGTCGTAGCGTGAAGTTATTTATATATGAGACTTCCTCAAAAAATGGGCTATCCAACATCGAAAGAATTTTATTAAGCTAAATATATGTGTGTATATTGTGTTTGTGAATAAAAATCACTTTCAAGCACACTTACATATACACTAACACTATACGCACATAGGTACACACTTTGTTTATTTTTGGTATACTTGGCCTACTATACGAGTATGTCAATATCTCATGATGGTTAAAACGTATATATTAATATATTCCTTTAGATTAGAACTTTCCTTTGTAGAAAACTTTGTAGCGGGGGGGTTTTCAGATATTTAAAATAAAATGAAAGATT
Source organism: Monopis laevigella (assembly GCA_947458855.1). NCBI lineage: Eukaryota > Metazoa > Arthropoda > Insecta > Lepidoptera > Tineidae > Monopis > Monopis laevigella. The sequence goes on from OX381576.1 coordinate 19,588,360, forward strand.
AAATGGTTTAAACAAGTTTATTTAAAATAAGATATATTTACAAGTAAAGTTTATATAAGACCTACCTAATAAATGTTGGCCCTGCCTACAATGGATATGCCTAGTATAAACTAAAACTCTGACCGTATAGTATGGGATTGGAGGGACTGACGAGGGACAGGCTCGAGGACTGGCACGTCGACTGGCACGCAGACTGGTACTTAGACAGGCGACGGCAGCAGATGTAGGCAGGCAAGCAGGAAGGCGGCGGCACGATGGCAGCAGCAGCAAGCACGCACGACTGTAGCAGCCGCACACGATGAGGCGAGGCCTCGTCTCTCAGGCTGACGCCCGAGACGAGGACTCAGATGGCCTCGACTCTCAAGGCTCTAGGCCTGAGGTGAGGTCCGTGAAGCAGTGGCTTGCGGCACGATGACGGCAGCAAGGAGAAGACGGCGGCACGACGGCAGCACGCAGACGGCGGGCGGCACGGCTGTAGAGGCAGCCGTACACGAAGATGTGAATTCCCGTCTCTCAGGCCAATGCCTGAGACGAGAAGTCAGATGGCCTCGTTACTCAAGGCTCGAAGTCCGAGGCGAGGTCCTGCAGCACAAGGAGGTTCTCCAACCCTCAGAGCAGACGCCCGAGCGAAGTGGAGTCTAGGCAAATCCCGGAAGCCGCAACTCCAGGATCCGGAGTCTTCAAGGAAGTGTGACAGGATCGGGCCTGGTTCTCGATGTAGCAGGTTCAAGGTTTCAAGGATGAGAACCAGTCCATCACTGCCACTGTAGCTAGACTTCTTCTTCTTTCTTAAGCTTCCTTGATACTGACGAAAAATCGCCGGTCCGAGATATTTAAAGACGATTTTAGAGCTCTACGATTAAAATTCATATTTAGTTTTAATTTATAGAGTGCCAGTATTTTTTGGGTTAGTATGGGAACTTTTGAAGCTACCTAGCGGTCAGAGGAGGCGCTAAGATTTGGTGTTTTAAGTGTCTAAAAATGTGAAAATACCTAAAGAATATGTTTTAATTTACAATATTACCTAATACATAGTTTATATAATTAAAATTTAAATTCAAAATGTTAGGAATCTGATTTGATAACCAAAGCCTAACTTTTCGTGAAAACTAAATGAAAAATTTGGAACGTTCACAGAAGGGAAATTTCTAGCTGTCAAAATTCTGGAATATTACATACAAATATTAACCAATTTAACCATGTGTTTACTACCTGGAATTTTCCCTGAAAACGGTGTATTATGATACAACTGATGGTCATTTAAAAAAAAAATATGAAATGATATGAAGACAAATAAAATAAAATACATAAATATAATATGGAGCAGGTGTAACGTGACAACTTTAACAATATTACTTATAAATGTATCAACACTCGTGCCGTACGCCGATTGAAAGCGCTAAGACGGCCTCAGGGTACCCAGCGGTGGGGTTATGTTCCCACTTCATCGTAGCGGTATTCTAAGTCTATCCCTGACTAGTGACCAGTTCGTCACTGTGTTAGTTTTAACTCAACATATATAATATAATATCTATACTTTGCAATATTTTCTATACTTATGGTGTTGGTATGTTTTTTTTTACAATGTACTTTTATATGTATAGATGCAAACTTTAGATGAGGACGGGTTAATCCCCCGCTGGATAACCTGAGGCCGTTTAAACGGTTCTCGGGAGCCAAATAGGCACCCGTGATGGTATTTATTTTATTTATAGATGCAAACTTTTATTTTGTATTTATATTAATAATATTTAAAATATTAGTTCATTATCAAATTAATATATTTAGCTATCCAATCCCTATCCAACATGTATCTTTTTATGATGAAGATGCCTCATTGAGACGTGAAACACGTGTCGACAAAAGTGTTCGTTTGATGATGATAATTCCGGATACTTTCGCAAAATAACCTCTGATTAAATTAAATGTTACTTACACTGTTTTTCAGATAATAAAGAATGTGGGAATAATTTTAATATATAGTTTATATTTAAAACAAATAAGTATTAAGTTTGTTCTTTTTTTTCGTTTTGTATAAATTAATTAAATTATAAAGAGAAAAGATAGCAGCAACCCCAAGTGGATTCTTATAAGAATTATTTTTTCATACTGTTCTTAATTGCCTTTTTTCTTTATTTATTAACAGGAAGTGGACATATAAAATAATAAATACAAACAATACAAATTAATAACGACGATTGATATGTGATAAACAATAAACAAGTAGTTAATTTAAAAATATTTTTGAATAAATACGTATTTGTTAATTTTCCTCACCTCCAATCGCTATTCTCTCGCGTCATGTCAGTTCCACTGGGATATAATTTACTTTCCTATCACAATCAGTTCAGTAGTTTCGCATGTATGTACAAGTAATGGTAAACTTTACTGTCTCCTGAATCCTTGATAACGGGCTACAACGTAGAACCTCGTATTTGTCTTTGTCGAGCAAAATATATTGCTAACCCAATGAGGATGGTAAAAGCAGTTCATCAAGGTAATGGGAGAGTTTTATTAGCTTAGGAACTCGTTTATTTACCAACTTTGAAATTAATCGTATGTTTCTATCAATAAATTATTTAAGTTAAGACAGAAACCCGATTCGAAGGGAAACCTGTATTGATTTATTTTCGAAATCCACTATAGTAATATTTTTCATTTAGGTAAATATAGGTATCTCAGTATCTCATGAGAAAAAATAATTTTCGCGATACACTATAGCATTTTTTTTATTGGAGCAAGGCATGTGACTTAGTATCTACCTGATGATAACTAGAATACCGGTTAAATGATGCGCTTACGAAATGGGCGGCGACAAAGACGACTTTGACGTCAATTCAACTGACCGTTTCACCGCACCCTGAATGGAAACTAACACCTCGACAAGATTTCGATGCAAGTCTCCTGAAAAGCGCTACACGCTTTAACGCACGACTAAAACCCAAACATGACTAGTTTTTGCATCTGTATAGGCGGTAATAACAACACTGGTCGTATGGCCTAGCGTAGTTATAGAGTCTTTCTTCTCACCTAAAGATTTTATTTGCCATTGGATTTCAATAGATTTATATACTACATATTATTATTTTATATGTAGCTCTACGATGAGTTTTTACTACTGTGTTTACTGTAGTCACAAGTAACTATATAGTCGATTGAAACTATAGTAAGGGATCAAGCTATGTTAAGATCGCTTAATCTATAGATGCTAATAAAATAAAGCTAAAGTGTTTGTTTGATTGAACGCACTTAGAAACTACTGGATTGAATTTAAAAATAAAAACCTTAGTATTCATAGGTGATTTATTGGAGAAAGCTATAGGCTATACAACATCACGCTACGACCAAAAGAAACGGAGCATCTATGACAATTGTTGACAAACGGGAAAAAAATATTCATTTTGAGAGCATCCGTTAACAAATACCAAGCTTTCAAAATGTTTCTTCTAATAAATACCTTGGAAAACTTTTCAAAACAAGATCCTATTTTTTCCAACGAATATCGCTGGAAATTCAGCGAGGCAATCTCTATGTATTTTGGGCACATACACATCAGCTTCGGAGGACTTCTACAATAAATTTTTAATTTATAATTTTTAACAGTGTCAAATTCTAGTTTTATAAAAAAATAAATCAAATAAATACCTTTAGGTGCATTTATTATATTATATAAGTACTTGTATATATTAAAATATATAAAATTTAGTGCCTATTCTATTCTATATACCTACTTCATAAAAATATAACGTGTATATATATTTTTTCTAGGTGGGTAAATTTTATTTGCATAAACAATACTAGCTTAAAATGCCTTTTCTTAACTTATTTTTACATTTAGCATCATCAGCTAAGATGTACCAGACGAAACCGCTGTCTTTCAAATTTATTGCGTCCAAACCTTGTCATCCAAGACGTAGTCTCCACTCTAAAATTAGAACTAGATTGAGAAACTATAGGGTTATTAATCAGCTTGCACCTGTATAAATAGGTGTCGTGATGATAAGTCTATGACCTACATGGGTTCGCCCTAACATCGTGCAGTCCCCATGGTAAGTAAACACGGGTTCACGTGTGTAATTTTGGTCAAAATCAACATTGTAATTCTACTACGAGATAACTGTAGTCGACCCTGATACGAGTCTCCCCAAATGTTAGTTTCTCGTTACTTAGATGTTTACGATTCTTGTTTTTGGTTTTGTTCAAATATATTTGGGCCGAATGGTGACCAGTTGGTTGGACAGTTAACTTAACATCTAAAGCCAGAGGTACAGCTTCTTTCCATCTATCTACGTATACCTATAATATATATTTGAGACGTAAATATAGTCAGTTGGGTTGGTCGCCTTGGTGGCACTTTTGCAGGGCAGTCAACTATTGACAGGACAATGGAACCAGCTAACCACCTAGTATTAAACTAGTTGGTTGTGTATAGCGTGTGTTTGGTTTGTTTTTTTTTTTCTCCCACAAATACAATAGTTTCCTACAGACAAATGTTGAAAATACAATAAAAAATAAACAGTTTTATTGTATTTTCAATATTTGTCTGTGGGATACACGTGGTGGCCGAGTTGGTTAGACCTTGGACGATATGTATGTATCTGGGTATGTCTGTGGTGACCTGGCCAAATACACTTGGTCCTCATAAATACATATTTTTTTGACTTTTTAAATTATTCAGCTAGCGACTCACGCAACCACGTCTGTCAACCACGGTCGGAAACAGATAATGACAAAAATATATTTTATTTTTGACTTTTGAGGGGCCCAGTTTTGATTACCGAGAGTACCAAGTTATAAGTTTGTATGACATACGAGTAACTAGGTTTGTACTGTGCTTAGGTCGTCGGAAGTAGGCAAATGAGAAACGGTTACAGTTTTAAGGAGATTATTGTATCGACCAGACATCGATATAAATAAGCGGGAATGATAAACTTGTAGACTTTATCGCCGCACATTTCGTAATCCGGTAGCTTACCATCAGGTAGATACAAAGTGTCCTTTAAAAAATCTGTTTTACGAAAAAGAAAGAATCCTAACAAAAGATGTGTGAAAATAGTATTTTGATAATTTTTAACTGACTCTCTAGAAGAGTATTACTAAGCGGTAATTTTGTTAATATTAAAGCAGAACATTTGAGTAGTAAGACTAGTAGGTATATTTAACAAGATCCTTCTATAGAGGATAATAATTATTATTAAAGTTCTCAGGCGAGTATACACTCAATCTCTGCGGAAGAGAGCTTCTTTTTCCTCGCATGTCTATAATTATAGCAACGGCTTGGCCCAGAGCGTCTCAAGCCATGTGATGTAACAGGGTGGGACGCGAAATTACGGATATTTAAAAAGCGGGTGAAACTTAGCTTATATGTTCCGTCTTATTAGGTGGGAGGAAGCCAAGTACTTACGACCGGTAGACTCGTTACCACCGCCCATACAGAAGTAAAAACCGTGAAGTGACCTAGTCATGTTTCGGTTTTACTCTTTAGTCACCGGTTTTCAGGAGATTACTGCATCGATTAATTTTCGAGGTGGTAGTCTCCTTTCAGGGTGCGGTTATGAAATGGGTGGTTGACTTGGCGATAAGGCAGTGAGTATATTAAGGACGAGTTTACATTTAACTGCGCTGCAAGTTTAGGTTTTGAGTTCACTATTACAATCGCACGGGGCACTCGCACAGAAACGCCTGCGGTTAGAGGGAAACGGTGACAAGACCAACATTACTTGATACTTTAAATATTACTATAATTAATTTTCTACTCTACCGGGTGTTATAAATATTTTAAGAGAGATATTGCACATTTTTAAGTAAAGAAAAAAATTACCATATACTAATTATATTCCCAATAAATGTATTATGTTTTGCAACGTTTGTCTCTCTTCATCACGTGCCTTTTATTGGGGGACGACATGTCTCTGTTTATACCTAATGGTAAACAAAACTACAGAGTCCAAGAAGTGACAGCCAATACATTGTTGTTAAAAAATAGTATTGGTCGCTCCCGCTATACCAGTTTTTAAGGATGAGGTTACGGAACGTGTGGTGAATAATACAATTACCTAAATTTATTTTACAAAGCATGTGGCAGAATGCAGGTGGGAAAAAAATGGCGTACAAAAAATAAGAACTGTGAAATACGAAATAGATTAAATGAAAAAGATTATTGTTCAAATATTTTTATTGTCTTAAAATGTTGGTATCGTAAAAATACTTCAAAATTGATATGAAAACTGAATTTACAGTCCTAAAGTTAGTCTAAAACGAGTATATTGTTAAATATTCACAATTTTGACCAGGGCCGCCATTATGAATTTCGAAATTAATATGAAAATTTAATTTACATCCATAAAGTAAGGCGAAAACAAGTATAATATCGATTTTTTACACATTGACCAGGGCCGCCATCTTGAATTTCAAAATTGATTTGAAAATTGAATTTACAGACCTAAAGTTAGTCGAAAACGAGTATAATGTCGATTTGACACATTTACCAGACCCGCCATCTTGTATTTTTAAATTGATATGAAAACTGAATTTACAGCCTTAAAGTTAGTCGAAAACGAGTATAATGTTGATTTTTAACACATTGACAAGCGCCGCCATCTTGAATTTCGAAATCGTATAATTTTGGGTTTTAGTAAGTTTTGAAAAGGTTTAGTTCAGTGATTGATAAGTAAATACGAGTAAACTTTGAACTAAAACTATTTAAGAGCCTATTAAAACACAAACACGATGTATGTCTCAGGCTGAGAGGCTCTCAGCCTCTCAGCTTCCTGTAGGTAGGTATCAAAATATAATATTATACCCTATTTTACCCCCATAGATATTTAACAACAAAAAACGCATATGAATCCAGTAGTTTTTAAGTGATGCGATTGTACAAACAGGCGGATACGAATTCTAGAAATGTTATTATTTTATAGCATATTTTAGTCCATGCCATATAGCTAATTTTATAGCATATTTTAGTCCATGCCATATAGCTAATTTTATGGCATATTTTAGTCCATGCCATATGGCTAATTTTATAGCATATTTTAGTCCATGCCATATAGCTAATTTTATAGCATATTTTAGTCCATGCCATATAGCTAATTTTATAGCATATTTTAGTCCATGCTATATAGCTAATTTTATAGCATATTTTAGTCCATGCCATATGGCTAATTTTATAGCATATTTTAGTCCATGCCATATAGCTAATTTTATAGCATATTTTAGTCCATGCTATATAGCTAATTTTATAACATATTTTAGTCCATGCCATATGGCTAATTTTATAGCATATTTTAGTCCATGCCATATAGCTAATTTTATAGCATATTTTAGTCCATGCCATATAGCTAATTTTATAGCATATTTTAGTCCATGCCATATAGCTAATTTCGTATGTATTCAAAGAATATTATAAAAAAAGGTTGTATACTCGTATATCAGTCTTCTTTATTAAATCGTATTGTTTGTATTTGTTATTTGATGTGCCCCCTTTTGTAAATAATCAATGAAAAAAATGCGTGTTTTACATATATTAAATTAAATATAAACTTGTCTCGAATACGAAAGACATGTTTATAATAATTCTTTCACTCAAATATGTATTGATAAATCACTAATAATTTGTATTGTTTAAAATAATTAAATTGCAATTCATATTCAAGTCCTTTTTTCAATTATTTTTTCACAAAATTCTGCAGTAACACACATTGGTAGTTGTTTTAAGCCTTAATTTACAATTTTATTAATGTAGATATAAACGATTTAAATATACATAGATATACCTACATTAAGTTAATATTCTAAAGATGATGAAAGCAATTTAAATTATGCACTTATCGTTTTGTTTGAATTGCATTCCTTTACCAACTGATTTATGGAGTAGGTCTACTTGAATGCCTACCTAGGTTTCACTTCTCATCTCGAAATTCATTGCATACTCGGGCATATTAGTTCGGTACATACCTACTTATGACGGAATTACTTGATTTATTAGATAGGGGATATGGTAGGTATGATTAATATAAATAGGTACCTACTTAGGCAGAGCTTTTCTAAATAAATAATATGTAGGACAAATTACTCATATTGGTTACAAACTAAATTATATCATTATTTCTGGTACTATGTATACAAGAAACAAGAAACAACGATATAATAAATATTATATTTTATAAACACCCAAACATTGTTTGTCCTACAAGCATTACTTCAAATACCATAAAAATTAACTATTGATTCACATAGTTATTTTATTTATGTGCGAGAAGCCGGGAAACAATACCTTTCCAGGATTCTCAAACGGGTGCGTTACGCACCGCAAAACTAACTAAACTAAGTAAGTTACATTGTGGCTCTTGTGGCAACTTCAGCGACGAGTTCCCTGGGTAGCCAGGGAATGCAATATCTTCGTTGTCTTCTGAACCACTAACATGCCACGCAATTACGATTTGTTAACAATATATGGCGAACGAAACACTACACAATTCATAGATTAATAATATACAATTATTAGCGGCCGCACAAAAATTACTCAGCTAAAAACACCATCTTTTTTTACACTGTCAATGTCATGACTACAGATTAAAATGTCCATAGAGTATTATCAATACCGAACAATTTATATGATTGTATTAATATTGCATACATACATACATATCATCATGGATACCTTACGGCACCTGAGACCGCCTAGACGGCCCCAGGGTACCCAGTGGAGGGGTTTTAATCCCACCTCGTCGTAGCCGATGGTATGAGTCTACACCGAACAAGTGGCTAACTCGTCGCGATGTTTTGAATAGACTCAATAACCCATCAATAAACCGTTACACAAGTTGGTATAGTGAAACCGGGACCGACAGCTGAACGTGCTCTCCGCGGCACTATAGTGGTGTTGTCAAGCATTATTAATATTCATTTAAATTATATTATATTTATTTTATTCACTTATGAAAATATTTATGTAGTATTAGGATTTACAGACAATGTTCTTAGTTATCCTTGGATTCACCGTGCACGTGCCGGGTCCATCGCGTAATTGGAAGACAGGGGAATGAAATGCAGCGTTCCCGGACTTGAGACCGCGAAGTAAGTTTAAAGGCCTTTTAACTCAACCAAATACTAGTTACCTGTTAGCACCATCTTGGAAACACGTTTCATAAAAGTTCCAACGCTTACAAAAAAACATTTAAGAAAAATCATATTTTATATATTTATGTATAAAATGTATAATTATTTAGTAGAAATGCCAGAGTAGCCCCGCCCCAGCCGTGACACAGCCAATATTCTTTCGCGTATGTGTTTTTACTTAAATTACTCTGTATTTATAGTTTTTTTCTGTTAAAATAAATGTCCTTTTATTATTATTATTATAACGTAACATTATTTGGTGTAAGAATCATAAGATTGAAAACATTCAGAAAAATTTCAGTACTATTGGATCTCACACAAGTTCTGGATTTTGTCGCTAAAGTTAGGAACTAGATAATTTTATTATAAACCCAATTCACAAGAATTTACGGGCAGAGTCAAAGGCGCTATTAAACACTACTTACTGAAGTGAGCTCTTGGGAATATTTCAAAGTTAAGAAAGGTTTATTAAAACTGCAATTTAAACTCAAATGGTCTAACAGTTAAAATAAGTTTATATCTTTTTATATAGCCTTGACTGTAAAAGTATATTACTTGTCGTTTGCGCGTATTTCCGCTGGAGCTTCGGAATGAGCGTAAAAGTATTATTTGCAGGAAATTTCACTTCAATAAATCTTTTAATTAGTTGTTAGTAATTATCTTGTTTTGCGGATATAAGGAAGGATGAGTTCTTATGAAGAAATACAGATCTTAAGGTATCTGCACTCGTCTTGACGCCGATACAAACGTACTTCCTATATTACATTTTGGCTGTTAGTCGAAGTTCAATTGTTATTTTTATGTTGGTAATTGAACGTAAAAATCTTCTTTTAATTATAATAAATATGTTTGTATTAATAATAGATACTATTATTAATACAAATGGGTTTTTTTATTAAAGGCTTTTTTTCTGATTTCAAGGATAAAACAAAAACCCCCAAAGCCGAAAGACAAATAAAAATATAATGATTGACAAAACGTGGTGGCCGAGTTGGTTAGACCTTGGACTTAAAAACATTTAGGTGCCTGGTTCGAATCTCGGTGTGTACCAATGAGTTTTTAATTTAAAATGTATGTACATTTCTTTGACAACACCACTATAGTGCCTCGGAGACCACGTTAAGCTGTCGGTCCCAGTTTCACTATACCAACTTGAAACTGTTTATAAATGGATTATTGAGTCTGTTCAAAACATCGCGACGAGCTAGCTACTTGTTCGTTGTAGACTCATACCATCTGCTACGACGAGGTGGGATAAAAACCCCTCCGCTGGGTGCCCTGGGGCCATCTAGGCGGTCTCAGGCGCCGCAAGGCCCCCGTGATGATATGTGTATGTGTGTGTATGTTCGACCAAAATATTATTTTAATAGAGTGTAACAAAAACCATATTATATCAAGGATTTCACTATGTTCCACATATCAATTCAATATATCAATAAAGAGTTTATAGCGGCCATCTTGATTAAGCGATAGCTGTCCAATTTGGCATAAATACATATATTTAGTCGTGACATTTCACCATGGAACCAATGATATTATAATATAAATACTTAAAATATCATTGCATGGAACACTAGACGTTGCAACAACGCTTACATATTGTTAAAATTATCAAAATTAGTGTTCTATTCGCCTAACATTCCGTGCGTTTCGTCCAATTTAATTTATAGCATTCATGGCTGTTTGGGCACAAGAAAAAATAAACCCTTAGACTAATTTAATATATGTTATTTACCTTTTTATTGTTGTTTAATTATGTCTGAAATGTCAGTCTTTTTCATACCCATTATTTCGTCGTCAGGGTAACCTATTTTCTTTTATATATAGTCCTATTAGCAAGGCATACGTCACAACATTCTACCTCTATTATTGAAAATCAAATTCCAATACTAAGGTCTAATTGAGACGTCCAGCTAGCACAGCCTCGTCACTGGTCTCCGGTACAAACCTTGTCTAGTCCGTACATCGGCCACTCGTATATGGCCATCCTTGCCGGGATACGTCTTGTCAATAACCCCAAGTGGCCAAAGGCTACGAGGCAGTCGCTTGTCAGCTATCACGACAAGATCGCCAACTACTAGTGGTGTTGTCAGTCGATACCATTTCTCTCGTCTTGTTATTGATGGTAAGTATTCTCTGACCCAGCGTTTCCAAGTCAGATCAGCCAGACGTTGTGACTCACGCCATGTCCGTCTCAGTAAGTCACCAAAAGTGCCAGTCGGATTATCTAACCATTCAGTATTTGACAGCAGAAAATCGTTTGGCTATTTCTACACAAATGACACCGGCTCCACGCACCTTTTACAACATTTCGCCCACTTACGATCCAGTACCTCTGACGTAATTGGTTTAGCACCTGCTCCCTACCAACGTGTGCTGCGTCCCGATGGTACTGGTCGATAAGAAGTTGCGTGTACCTGTCTTTTTGGGTGTAAAATAATTGGATGTTTGGTGTCATAATCTAAATCAGATATGTCTAGTCTTCCGCTCTTAGGATGCCGTCGCTGTCCGGAAATGGTGTTACTTGTCTACGTTGGCGCGACAATGCGACGCGTATCTTCACGCGCGATAATGGCGCAGCTACATTAGCGCGGCGAATATTCGTGATAGCGCGATGAGTGTGGCCGGGTAGATAGTTGCAATGCGCCGTATTCGGGCGAAGACGATGTATTATCGGGGCGCTATGATGTATGTAGGCGCGATGATGTAGACAAGAACATCGCGTGAGCCCGAACACGATATATTTTGGCGCGACAACGCGACGCGTATCTTCGCCCGCTAATGTAGCCGCGCCATGATAGAAAGTTCAAACTCTGGATAGTCAAATGGTTAGTGTTCATTTTGACACATAGAACACTGTCGTTTTGTTTTATCTGTCTGTACTTAAAATATTATGTTTAAAATGTTTATTCAATGTATGTGTCTTGTCTAATGTTTTTTGTATAACATTTGCTTTAAATGGCATTGAAGCGCTCGCAATCTTTATGAGCCAGTCTGATAGTTCTCCGAGTGTGGCATGAACTATATTTTTATTTGAGACATAAAAACTCCATTGAACTTTTTTTTAAAAATAATAATGCGAATTCTATTAATGAATTTATGTCATCGTGTTTGTTATCACGCATGCTACGTATTTTAGATATCATAATTTCAATAAGATACTCTGGTCTTTTAAATTAATGTGCCTATTATTTAATTTAAATTTGCCGAGCTCACCAATGCCCTATTGGTGAGCATATACAGCGTCACGTACTTTAGTTTTCAGGCATCTAACAAGGCGTGCGATGTTCTCATCGTCACTATATTTACACAAACGAGTCGTAGACACGAACTGGGAGTAAAACATAGGCCAATCTTCGGGATCTCCGGAAAAAACGGGTAGTTCCTTAGATGATGTGTGTCGTGCAAGGAACTTGGATATATCGTTTTCGGGGCATAACGAGGTCATATCAGGGTGCGCGCAATATATAGTCGAGGTAGTTGTGAGTGGTGCGGCGCTCGTCGTCGGCAGCGCGGGTAGCGCAGCGGGTTGTCGGTGCCGTGGTCGCGGCGCTGACGGTGAGCGCGGCCGCATCAAGGGGTGTCATAATGTCGGTTGCGGTTAATGCAGATTTTATCGTCTTCTTTAGCCTCAATTACCTCGTTCTGGATTCGAATTCGTTGGTTAATGAGTTGTTGTTGTACCTCTGCCGCTCTCTCCGCGGCTTCTAACTGTAACGCGAGCAGTCGTTCTCGGCGCACAGTAGAGACGGGGTCATGCGAGGAGGCGACCGTGGGAGTAGGCGAGGGCGCGCGGCTGTGGGCATGGTGTTGCCCGTCGTGTCCGGGCTCGTCCGCAGGTGTCGTCAGTCGTCGTCGAACTAATTTTCACCTGATTTCTTGTCTGTACCATTCGTCCACTGGCTAGTTCTTTTAACTCGAAGGACCACTTGTTTGGGCACAAGAAAATAAACCCTTAGACTTATTTATCTAATATATTTTCTATAATTGAGTCCACAATAATTCGTCGTTTAATCAAAAAAAATTAGACAAACGGGTCGGTGATCGAGGAAGCAGTGCCTGTACGTCAAAGAAACGCAAGGCCAACTTAACTCGCGTTTTTTGTGAAATTAAGCCCTATTTTTGCGAAGATGCCATCCAAAATTGGTCCACCAGAATATATCATTTACAGCTAGTCGCGGCGACCATTTGGTTAAAATTATATTTCAAACTTAATGTCTTTTAATATCTAATATCTTTAAAATATTATAAAAAATGTAACAACATCACTAAAACTGATTGTTCAGAAAAAAAATAGTAAGTATAAAAAGTAAGAAAACTTAAAACTAAAATAAACCTAATAACTTAAATATACTCGTATAACTAAAAAGGGTAGGAAGTAAAGTAAACTGGTTGTTTTATTTCATTTTAAAGTTCGAACGCTCTTAATGAAATCGCCTTTATATATTTAACACTAGAAAAATATTAACAATTCATAAAATCCATCAAAGAAATGATAGTACTAGAATTTACCTAAAATTACTTTTAAATGTATGACAACGACCTTCAGTCACTGCACTGATGACGCCGCTGCAAAGAGAGAGGAAATATTTTTCAATAACATTTTATAGCTTCAGTACCCAATCAGCCTATAAGTATAAGCTGCCTGTATCGATATACAATATACCCTTAATGCGCGCATTGTATATATTTATACCTACTGTTATTATTAAAATTACATAACACACGCACACACATACATCTCACAAACGCACCTCTTGAAACTCATATCCATTCTTTCCGCAACTTAAGAAGCCCGATTTCTTCGAGTTCAAACAAGTGAGAACAGTTAGTGTTGAGACGTGCTGACCTACGGCTATGACACAGCTCCACGCCCGCGTATTATAAATTATCTAAAACCTAGTAAAACCGCTAATTACCCCAAAAATAAGTGATCGGAGTATTGTTCAGGATATTGTGAAACCTATAGTGCTACCTAGGAGGCTGTGCCCTCCGAGATTTATGGAGAAAGTGCCTTAATTGATGAACCAGCCGAAGAAACTTGGATTGCCAAACAAAAATCGGGTAATCCCTTATATCTATCATCTTTTCTTTCCAACCCTATTTATTAAACTTAAAAAAAAACATACAACCAGTCGGTCACATTACTTAAAAAGTAGTTTTAAAGTAATGTGTGTACAGATACTATTATATATATTAAAACAAATATTTTGTTTATTTTCTATAAAAATGGCAATTTCATACCTAACTAATATCATTTGTTCAGAAACAATAAATTTCAGGCAACAGTCAGATACATAAAATGCATGAAGGTAAAAACCGTGCCCGTCCGCGCGCCGCTACTGGAGTAAGCATCATTCAATTTGCAGGATGCCGCGCGAGTGACAAATTTGTCACTCACACACACTTTCACAATTTTTACATCCTCAGTCTGATTTGTGCGTTCGGCGGAGAATGTGGAAAAGAGCTCCGCTTTTATTGTCGGTAAAATGGTTAATTGTGCATTAAAGCTGTGTAGAAACTACTCTTATATGTGCATCAGTTAGAAGTTGAAGAACTAGTGATGTGTTTTTATTTTTAATGAGAATTTCGATACTTTAAAATAATTTATAATCATTTAAATTTAATTTAATCAAAAGGTATGGCCACAACAGAACAGTCCGACGAGGTTTGTCAGTTACAATTTAGTGATGTTATTTTATAGTTGATAAACTCGATTTTTGTAAATACTTTCATGGGTATAATCATTTAAATTTAATTTAATCAAAAGGTATGGCCACAACAGAACAGTGCGACGAGGTTTGTCAGTTACAATTTAGTGATGTTATTTTATAGTTGATAAACTCGATTTTTGTAAATACTTTCATGGGTATAAGATATTATACAATTATTGTTTTTTTTTATATAATACTAATTATATTTTGTATTCATACAGTTTCCCGAAAGATCCGTCATTAAAACGTAAATGGGTAGAGGCAATAATTAATAGAGAAGAAAATTGGTTACCAACAATCATACTCGTGTATTCAGTACATTTTGAGGAATCAAGCTACGATTTGTTTTTCGCCTTTTGTAGTTTTCATCGACTTTTATAACTTCCTCTTGGAGGTCGGTCAAAAATGTTGAGATGGCGTTTAGTAGATAACATGTAGTTAGTTGTGCATGTGTTTTTATTTAATAAATAATTTAATTTAATAAAGTAGGTATTTTAGTATAAATAATATAATATATCTAATATACGTGGTGGCCGAGTTGGTTAGACCTTGGACTTAAAAACGCTTAGGTCCCTGGTTCGAATCCCGGTGTGCACCAATGAGTTTTTAATTTAAAAATTTATGTACATTTGTTTGACAACACCACTATAGGGCCTCGGAGAGCACGTTAAGCTGTCGGTCCCGGTTTCACTATACCAACTTGTGAAACTGTTTATAGATGGGTTATTGAGTCTATCCAAAACATCGCGACGAGCTAGCCACTTGTTCGGTGTAGACTCATACCATCGGCTACAACGAGGTGGGATTAAAACCCCTCCGCTGGTTACCTTGGGGCCCGTGATGATATATGTGTGTATTACAATTGTAAATCGTTAAATAATTATTAATCTTTGATGATCTATATAAATCCCAAAATATTTGGTTTATATTGATAAGTTATAATATTTTGTTGTCGGTGGCAACACTATCGAAACTATTAAGTATGCAATTTAATATTTCGCTTTTTATAATAAATAAACAATACACTTCATAGACACGCGCACACATTCATGTTTGACAATAGCTAACTTGTATCTCTTTTTTTCTCAAGCAGTTTTTTAAGTGTCAGACGCGTTGAGCTGCCATTTGAAGCCACACCTTTTTCCCCGTTCTTCATTTGTTTGCCACAGAAATTGGCGACACGGGTCTATTATAAAACAATTTATGTATCATGCTTACTACATTGGCGCGGGGCGCGTTTTTTTAGCTTCATGATAAAATGGAATATTAAAGTTGTTTACACTAGGGATTTTAAAAAATGTCTAAAAGCTGTAGACTTTTTCAATATTCCTTTACTGCTAGCGTAAGGAAGCCATATAAGTTACACCTATACCCGTACCTCTCTAGCTAGAATATTACAAAATCCGCAGCAGCGAACTGCACGTAAGCTCGCCTCGATACAATGTAAACTTTAAAATAGTGGATTAGGAACTGAAATTAAACAAGAACCTTTGTTTTTATAGATAGGTACACAAAAAAGTTTTATTTTGCCGATATAACTCATAATAACCTCAGTAAGTATGTTCTAACAATTTATATTTAATTTAGGAACTGCTGAAGCCTTGTTAACTTACGTACATACATATCATCACGGGTGCCTTACGGCGCCCGAGACCGCCTATACGGCCTCAGAGTACCTAGTGGAGGGGTTTAAATCCCACCTCGTCGTAGCCAATGGTATGAGTCTACACCGAACAAGTGGCTAGCTCGTCGCGATCTTTTGAATAGACTCAATAACCCATCTATAAATAGTTTCAGTTTCAAGTTATAACTATATATTAATTAAGTTACTTGTTTTTTTTATTATTATTACGAATGAAAAACCACAAATAATATGAGTAGGTATTGTCAAAAGCATTCATTTGAAAATGATTTAAATATTAAATTACTCAATCAGTTAATGAAATAATTCGAATTAATTAAATATCCGAATATTTCCACCATTTCCATTCAAAATATGTTCATATTTGAAAATAGTTGTAATATGCACTGTGATAAGTACAGACGACTGCGAAACTAGAGTAGGTATATTTTAAACTATTTTTTTTATTATATATAATACCACCTCGTCGTAGTTGATGGTATGAGTCTACACCGAACAAGTGGCTAGCTCGAATAAAAACCAAAGCTTCGTTAAAAGATAAACCATAAAAAAATATAAAAACACTGTATCTATTGAATTTTAAGCTTTTATCTGGGAATAAGGTTTAACCGAGTTTGACTGAAACTGTAAAGTAAAATCTACACTATAATACTTAAAGCTGAAGAGTTTGTTTTGTTGAACGCGCTAATCTCAGGAATTGCTCGAATTGAAAAAGTTTTAGTGTTGGTTATCCAATTTATCAAGGAAGGCTATATAACATCACGCTACGACCCATAGGAGTAGAGCATCAATGAAAAATTTTAATGTTGAAAAACGGGGAAAAGTAGTAAGTTTTGAGAGATTATATAAATTAATAACAATTAAAATTTTAGACTTTTATTATTTATATATTTTATTCGCTTTTATATAGATGAGATCAAAGTCAAAAATATTTATTTCATTTAAACCTTTACAGGCATTTACGAAAAGTCAAATATATATATATATAAGGTTCATGTGTGCACTTGACCAGATTGCCATTACTCCTACAGATAAATGTTGTAAATGTAATAAAAAATAAACAGATAGTGAACTATTAAACTATTGTCTTTGCGCAAGAAAAAAAAAACAAACCAACCGAACACACACTACATAACCAACCAGTTTAACGCTAGGTGGTTAGCTGATTCCATTGACCTGTCAATCTTGGACTGCCCTGCAAAAGTGCCACCAAGGCGACCAACCCAACAGACCATAGCTACGCCCCAAATATACCTCTATTAAAGTAATCAACAAGTAGATAGATGGAAGGTATCTTTTAGGGCGCAAACACTGATCGCAAGTCGATCGCCTCAGATACATCCTGGAGAAAAAGGTACCAGCAAGTAAAAAACTCTGGTGTTCCACATATACCGTATCAGAGGAGCATAGTTATTGACTTACACTTATGCTTATACCATGTGGTATATACTCTCATCCTAGTCAAGAGTACGCGTAGAACACCCCGTGGCAGATATAGCATCATACAATATTGAAAGAAGTGCCGAATTACAGAACACATCATTTCTTCGATACCAGCCTATCAGCACAAGATGTTTCGGGATCTCCGCTTATTATATGATAACATCAAACGATGCGTGCCCAGCGGAGATCCAAGGCCCCCACAGCAGCACCCGATCACGGACGTAACGTATGTGTCAGCCATCCTCCTGCTCAACCAGGCCCTCAGGGTGCAGACCAGAACCCGGCACCTTCAAATGAAAGGTAATCCGCTGGATACGTATACTACTACATTGCAAGGCCAAATACAGATGGTACATCAGTGACTTAATTTTCTATAAAAAATAATCATAAAACAAAAGAGTACATTATACCTACGTTTTTGAGAATTGTAATTAACTAACCCTTATAATCCTCATAATAGTGTATAATTAAAAATAATACGATTCGTACAGTGTACATACATAAATATTCGCAATAAAACATTTACGTACCGGAAAATTCATTCATTATTTTCGCGATTACAGTGTGTAATATAAACCATACTCCGGCGGGATTGGAACTAATTATATCCTCTATTATAGGCTCAAGTGAATACGCTAATTTAAACAACAAAAAACTGGACTAGAATTGCGTATGAGACGGAAGAGAAATAAATTTCTAAGATGGCAACACACTTCTAAACTCTGTCACTCAAGTATTATTAAGCAATAGTTCGAGCGAGTTGGCAGTACGTTTATTCGTAAATGACAGAAATTAGAATTGTGGGTTCAGTGAAAAATATTAATATCCTTCAGCTCCGTAAGTACGTTAGTAAAATAAAATAAGTGATTGGATGACGTGTGTCCCACACGCTGATTTTAATCCTGTTGCGAGATCTCTAATTATTACTATCATTCCTTTAATTATGGTGCCTTGTATCCGATGGTATTCTAAGTATACCAACACCGTAGCCAGCTCACATGTATATTGAAACTGGGACCGACAGATTAACGTGCTCTCCGAGGGTTTGTAGTGGTATTTTTAAACACACATATTTTTTTATTAATAACAAATTCATTGGTACAGTTATTTGGGGTCTGAACCGGGGAAAAATGTACCTAGTATTTAAAGTCCAACTCGCCCACCACGTATTATTATATAGTTTTTATTATTTTAATCACTTATTATATTTTATTTTAGCGTGCTTGTGCTATTTTGACTTATAAGATTACTTTTGTTACTAAAAATCCTTACTTACCTAGGTTTTTAATAAGGATTTTTTCTTAATATTTAACATTTCACTCAAATTGAATTTATTTAAGGGCTCTGCAGTCGTCTTGACGCCCACACAAACGTACTTTCAATATTACCTACAACTTGACTTTTAGTCGAAGTTCAATTTTTATTTTTGTTTTTTATTGAGATAAGGTCTATTTTTTTTTCAAAAAAAAAATTTCTGCAAATCTACTATCAAATATAAAACAATTAACTTTTAGTATTTTTTTTTTATTACTTACACGTTATCAGTTCTCTGATGTACACCGATAACAAAAAAAACCGCCTACATTTCCCATACAAACGCTTGGATTCATTGCGAATAATCATTAACAAGTACCTACTAGCTTGTATAGTAGGTATCATTCCAATATCAGCGAACAAGTGGTCGTTGTTTGATATTATCTATACGCTTCTATTGAGAGGATTTAGTTCCCACGGCCCGTGCGGCGCGTGCCGGCGGGCGCTCACGCCCCTCCGAGGTGGATAGTCAAATCTACCTGTGTATCTCGATCAAAATTAATACAAAATTGAGCGTGTATTTTTAGCAGTTCCTAATCGATATTGGTTATATTTGAGTAGTTATTTTACTTTTTGTTAATAAATGTTTTGATGAGATTGAGTTTGTATTTTGGGTACTATACTTATCAGCATTACTTATATATATTTGACTAATTGAAAAAAAATCTAGGTGGGTATTTGTATATCAGTAGAGTTAATTAAATTAAACTTTAATATTAGTCTACTCTTATTATTATATATTATACTACGTAAGGAAAATAAATAAAAATATTTATACTACTTTAAAAAAACTTAATTAGAAAAAATCAATATCTATTAAAAGTAAATGTGTTTAATTCATACTAAACAAAAACAATATAAATTTTTAACTTTTATAAATCCAACTAATATTTTAAACACCAAAAAAATTTTAAAATTCACAAATGATGGGTCTAATTGTATATTTTTTTTTTCTCCACCTTTTTTAAGCCTAAAAAAACCATATTTAAAAAAAATATAATTAAAAAGTTTACTTGCTGCATATACTTACATTACATTAAGTTTCAAGAACATTAATAAACTAATACAATTAAAAATAGAGTTTAAAATAAAATAAATTAAAACTTGTTTTAATTTCGAAAGTCGAGTCTTTGAAAGATGCCAACGAAATTACAATGGAATTTACTGTTTTAATTAGGACGAACCCCGGTTTTCCCACAAAGAATGTAATAATCTAAAGAATTCTTTAGCAATATTGTCAGTGCACGATGCGTCGTCGCGACGGATTCCGACTAAACCCTTATAAGAAAATTAATGAAGCCAACGTAGTACGATCTCAACTCACTCAACTAATAACATTTCGAAATTTAAACTTTCCTTCGCAATAAAATTTCCACGCTGTAGATACTCCCATCCATTTACTACTAATTGAGTGTACCATCATGGGCGTCTAGACGGCCCAGGGTACCCAGCGTTAGGATTTTATTCCCACCTTATTCCAAGTTTGCAACCGCTAAATACGACAAGACGTTGCAGAAACTATAAATAAGGATATATATATTGGCTATAATAATGCGGCCATCTTGAAATACACGAATTATTCGCAAATTTGAACATGTTTGGAGCATTGGAATTTTAACTCTTTAAATAACATGATAGAACTTATATTTGAATATTAATAGTTTACACAACGTCTTTAGCGGTTGCAAACTCGGAATAAGGCCCTGGTCGGAGTCGGTGGTATTATGTAGATATACACCAAAATTAATGGGCAGCTTGCGATATTTGGAAAGACTCAATAACTTTTCTATAAACATTTTTACAAGATGGTGTGGTGAAACTGGGACCGCTCAATGTGCTTTTCGTGGCACTATAGTGGTGTTGTTAGATAAAATACCTATGTTTTTTAACATTGGAACATAGTTTTATTTTATTTGTAAACTACAATAATTATAGTAATAGGTAAAACTTTTACTTAATTTTACTTTTTAACTTTATTTATCAGTAAAATACAGTTATTTATAAATAAATAACTCCCTATCTCCCACATTAGGATGGTAGTTTAGATGATATTTTTGGGTGCGGCTTCTTTGAGCACTTTAAAAAGTATCTAGGTAAAGTAAACCCACCTGATCTGGAGTTAAAACATTTCGGAGCCACCCCTCGACCAGCGTCGCCTAAGTAACCAATTTATTGCCTACTTGAACATCAAGGCCCCTCGCTTTCCTCTGAGGTATAATATTCTTCCGTACCTAAACATATAGATTTTATTAACGTTTCAATAAATAACTAACCTGATACCTATTATTATATCAAAAATATATTTATTGTTTTATACGGAATTATATTATATTATATTATAAATAAAAAATAAATAAATATCATCACGGGTGCATTACGGCGCCCAGCGGTGGGGGTTTTAATCCCACCTCGTCGTAGCCGATGGTATGAGTCTACACCAACAAGTGGCTAGCTCGTCGCGATGTTTTAAATAGACTCAATAACCCATCTATAAACAGTTTTACAAGTTGGTATAGTGAAACCGGGACCGTAAGCCTTACGTACTCTCCGAGGCCCTATAATGGTGTTGTCAAACAAATGTACATATTTTTTTAATTAAAAACTTATTGGTACACACCGGGATACGAACCAGGCACCTAAGTGTTTATAAGTCCAAGCTCTAATCAACTCGGCCACCACGTATATTACAAATAAATTTTATGCCTCATTATAACTTTTTAATATGATAATTTAGCAGGTTACAACGTAATCTATTATTTAAAAAAAAATGTATCAATGAAGAATTATCATAGCAAACTATTGACATAAAAGAGTATGGAAATAATGCGTATAAGCAGGGACAAGGGAATGGGGATGAATCGGGCAATCTGCGCCACAGGGGTTATCCCTATAATACACTAATAATAAAATCTCCCGGGTCGAAGGTACCTGTGTGTGCGTACGCAGAATCGACGTACAGATTTTCTTGATATGTATGGGTCCGTGCGAAATCCCTCGGGTCTGTTTACTTTTCTGTAGGCATCTCTGTAGTGTTTGTCATACAAAAGATACCCTGACTTGTTTTTATGAGCGCCTAATAAAATATAGATACGTATGTTGGTCGTGCGTCTAATAGTTTATATAGTTTTGGGGTGTGGTACATGATTTACTTTACGAGGATTTATTTTGTTTTCTTCCCACAAATAAAATTGGAAAATTAATTATGTATTGAACCTACTCGTATATTTGATAATGATAAATTCGAAACAGAAAGAAGTAGGTAGCTCTTTTTAAGGTAATATATTTTTCAGGCATCGTATTTTTTTTAATAATTAGATAAAAAATATTTTGGAAAATTTCCAAAAAATTAAAATATTTGGGAAATAGGGTTAAGGACACTCTGGCGTAGACGGCCGGTCGCATAGCAGTCACTATCAGTATCATCCCTATTATTAATAAGCAAATCTCCCAAGAGCGTTGATCTTCAGCTAATTCAGTTTTAACTAACAAATATACTGATTATAATTTATATTCCTACAAATTACACGTACTTACGCAAAAACTATATCTCAAACTAGGGTTTTATAGACTGATATCAATGGCTCTAGTACAAACAGAGTCACCTCATTGGACCTTCTGCCCCCAAAATTGCAGGTTGGGTAAAATTGTATAAGTAGGTACAATTATACTAATATACATCCGCGATCTGCGAGCTAAGAAGAGAGAATTCCAGTTAAGTCAGAAGATGTAATTTTCTATAAATAATATATTCAATTTATATCTATAATACTGTTCAGATAGACGGACATACTCAATTTCACATTTGTAGTAATAGTATGGAACACTATTTAGTCAGGGATATCCTGTAAAAATAAAACACTATTCATGAGTGTTTTGTTTATACAATAGCAACTTTTCTTTTATGTCTTATTTTATTTTACTTATATCTTACCGGTCTTAATACCAATATTGGATATATTGGAATCAATAGTATATAACACTTTTACTTACAGTAGACTTTTTTTGTCAGAACTTAGGGTAGAATATTTATCATGTCATTCGACTGGTCTCAGTCTGCTATATACAAAAAAAAGTAAATAAAAAAAACTAACATTTAAGTTATTATTTTACTTAGGGCCGATTTTTCAATCGTCAAATTAAGTTATTCAACGAAAAATCCATAGTTAAAAATTCAATTACAATAATAACTTTTAAAATATGTATTTAAACAAATGAAGTAGTTATTTAATTGTAATAATTTAAACTTATTTAAGTAAATCAGATAAAAGGATACACAAAAAAGAAAATAAACAAACCGTTTTATTACCAGAAAAACAACAAACCGGCATTAAATGAGATAATAGCAACGTTCAGTAACTTTTATGAATCGTGGAATTCCATCAAAATCAATGAAAAGGTTATAAAACAAGATATCTGCCAATAAAACGGTTAAAAAAGAAACATTTACGCATCGTTGTTTCAATAAACGCTTGGTGTTACGCCCCTGAAATCGCAGTTTAACCCGGGCGCGTACAAATCGACCCGAGCCGTAAAATAAAACAATAAAATTATAGGAGAGAACGGATGCAGCAAATATGCTGGCCGTCCCTTACAAACGGTCGTCTATTAGGGGAGCTCGGACGGATCAAATCACCCTATTCGGTTGGCAAAGCCTGTCTCCTACGATTTCCAGATACTTTGCAAGAATTTATTTACCTACCTAGAATCTTTTTTTTAAATTTAAATTTACTTTAAAAATTTTAATTAAATAATCAAATTTTATACTTAAGTTAGATAAGTCTGCCTTTTTTCTAATCAGAATTAAGATTAGAAAGAAAAACTTTATTAATCGCACAAACAACAAGATTACAAAATTACCTTAACACGATAACTTATGTACGCTCAGGGCTAGATCCACAGTCGGTGCTCAAGACATAGTTTGCTCCTTGAAATATCAAAAATTTCGTGGTTTTGTACCATAGCAAAACCCCGTCCAAAATACGGCCGCTGACCTCACCCTGAGAGTTTTAACACAAAAAAAATAATTAAAAATACACAATAAAAACTAAAATTATAAAATTAATATATATTTACATTTGCAACATATACAAAGCTTGTTGCGTGACGAGAAATAGGTAACCAGCTCAGAACATTTTCAGCTGGTGCCAGATTAGACATAAAGATTTATGTCTAAGGAAGAATATTAAAATTCCATTTAAGATGTCAAAGTCAAAATATTTATTTTACATCACAGCCATCATAAGCTTTTAATTATTTTATAATTAGACAAACTTGCTTAAACTAAAATCCATCAATAAGCGATCGCAAAGTGTACGAGAATGGCTAGGGTGTCATTTCCTCCCACACGTTAACAAATGACGTACAATGTTGATATTTCATACCAAAATAAACGCGCGATGAAACTTATGTCTATTTAAAAAAATACCTACAACTAATCAAGGGCTTGCCGCATAATAAACTCGAGTAACACTAGTAGATGGTTAGCTGGTTCCATTGACCTGTCATGCAAAATTGCCACCGATGTCAACAACCTCTCCGAGTATATAATATACACACGAATATTCCAATATCTAACAACTGCAACGGCTTTTTATTATGCGTTTTGATCTACAAATAAATTCCATCTACAAAAGTATTCAAAAACGTTTCAAAAGAGCAAAATTCACAGAGAAATGGTGACTGATTTTTTACGTAACATTTATACGCTGGAGTTTAAAACCATGGCGAGAAATTAACAATGTACTATCGCTTTTATCTGGAATGTGTAACGTAGATAAAAGAACGAATTTATCCAGTCGCCCGTGAGGTAGCTGACGCTTTGTTGAAAAAGTTTGAAGTTAAGTTAAAGAGCGACACGTGACCAGAGCACGCACCCTCTTTATAAAACAGAGATTAAATTTATGCTTTGTTTAAAAGATTTAATGTTAATATAAATATATAAACATAAGAGAAGACATGACAATAGTAAAGACAGATAAAATATAAGGTAAACATAATATAAAATAGTAAAAAAAATACCTAAAGAATAAAATCAATAAAAATAATACTTACATATCTAACAGAAAATCTACATACAACCTACAATTTAAAAAAAAAAACTATTGTTTTTGTCATGTCCATATTATTGTTGCATATGGAGCCGACCGCGTACACGCCGCACGGCTACCCAAACTATTTCATCGATGTCCCCACTCACGAGCACACTGCGCGCCACGGAGTTTTTCTTCCTAGTACCTACCTAATTTCTTTTTATTACATTTTTTATGTATGATATCTGTTAGTATGATATCTTTTGAAATATGTTTTTTTGTAGATATTTAATTTAAATTAATATGGTTATGGTTACACTAAAATACCTAATATATAAATATAAACAGATAAATATCAAAACGGGTGCATTACGGCGGTCGTGACCGCCTAAACGTCCTTAGGGTACCCAGTGTAGGAGTTTTTAATCAATTTAATCCCACCTCGTTGTAGCCGATGGTATGAGTCTACACCGAATAAGTGGTTAGCCCATATGTATAACCTATCTATAAACAGTTTTACAAGTTGGTATAGTGAAACAGGGACCGGTAGCTTAACATGTTTTCCGAGGCGCTATAGTGGTATTATTAAAGAAATGTACATATATTTTAAGATATATACTCATTGGTAAAATAATATAGTTATCAAAACGCATATTTTTGCACTTGTCGTTTTTTTAAATTCATGATATCTTTTGAATAGAATCTCCCGATTTGAATAATTCAAAAAGTTATATACGAGTATATATGTAGGTACTAAAACAACCTTGAATACAATGACGTGGTCTAGTTTCTACTGGCATTTCTATAAACTTTTCATACATAAATAAGTTAATATAGTGACATAATTATAATAGTTGAACATATGGTACCGCGAACTTTTTTGTGGATATTTAATGTGTTCTCTAAATTTGTAGTACATTATTTTGTTACAATCAACCATTTTCGCAGCGCACGCGATATATAGAAATTTATAGGTTTTTTTTATACCTTGAGTTACATTTTCGAAGTTTTCGTATGGATACCTAATATTTAGGAAAAATACATAGCCTATGTTATTCAGATTCTATTAGTGAAAGATGTTTTTTATTCGGTCAAGTAGTTTTTGAGTCTATACTTTACAAACAAAAATACAAATCTTCTCTCTTTATAATATTGGTAAAGATAAAAAATACCTTCCAAATCGCTGCCAACAGCTAGCCGCATTTTCTTGTTGAATAGTAAGACTATCTATAAACTACACTCAGCTGTCAAATAAGAAAGGTCTGTCTTTATTCCCAAAATATCAAATCAAGAAAGATAGAATGAGACAGACTTTTCTTAAGTATTTCCTTAAGTTGAGTGTACAACTTAAAATACAGGGGTTATTTTTTGTCCGGAAAAAGAGCCAGCCCTTGGGTCTCTGTGTTTACCGAACGCTTTGAATTATTTTCAAAGCTCCAAGGGAGAGAAAATGCAGGAGAGGCGACATGTCGCGTGGCCTAGGTCAAAACGTAATGAATTTAGACAGTTGATAGTCTGGACTATAAGCGTAAGGTACCCTTACGCCTGTCAAAATCTATACAGTTTTGACAGAAAACGATGCGACACGCTACCTCATCTGAATTTTCTATAAAGCTCCTGATCGCCACGCCCTCATCTGCTAAAACATAATCTCTACTGAACTCTGCGTATTTACGCCGTTCGATATTTTTTTATGTATTAGCGCCAGGGTCATCGTTTTTCCATACCAAATACCGTCCACTTGTCCAGGGTACCAATGTCACCCGATCAGCTCTTCTACCGTCATCTCTAGCCAATCTGCAATATTCTAAAATGTATGGGCATTTAGCGCCCAAACGCATAATTACAGATACATTGTTATTGGCAACAGATAAGAGACGAACGTGCTCTGGCTGGTGTACTAACATATTTAAGCAAGCCTCTTCTTGTGCTAATTTTCAACAATTATAGAGCTAGCCAGCCCCATAATTATTGGGATGATAAAGTGACTGGCGGTACTAAAACTATAGATGTAGACTGTTCCGACCAAGCATGCCTAGTTTATGCCTAGCCTATCAACCATATCACAGACCAATGAGGTATCACACACTGAAAGTCAACACGAAAAAGCTACGAATGATGACAAGTAAATTGTCTAATGCCCAAGCCTAATAGGCAAGGAAGCGTGAGTTTTTTTTTCATTCAATTCATTCCGGTTTCTTTCGATCCCGAATAGGGCCTAGAACTGGTTAGGGCTAGCCCTGTAGTCAGAGCAAGGACTAGTCAGGCGACAGCACGCCGGTACTTGTTGCGGTCATTCCGGGCCGGGGTTCTCCATAGGAAACTGTTCGATTTTAATAAATAGTCTGGACGCTAATCTGTGGTCATGACCTTTTGACAGACAGTCAGTTAAGAAAAGTCGTCTTGAATAAATGGTGAATTAAAATGAAATAAAATTGTATAATAATTGTGAACAAGTAATTGTTTTGTTTTCTAACTTGAAATAGTGTTCTTGCTCCGCCATTGAGTATGGGCGGCCTATTAGAAATCCCATTTACATATGTAGTGTTTGTTCGCCATAATTAGGCGCCTACAAGTGATTAAGATTTGTCGCGTTGTGTTTTGTATTGTTCCAACGCCGTATTTTACGTGGCTTAGTGCTTTTGGTTCAACATCGAAGTTATTGCATCCCTTGGGTACCCAGGGATCTCGCTGAAGCACCACAAAAGCTTTACGGTAAGTCTAGATTTTAAGTTTAGCAATTAACTTTTCGCGGTGCGATTCGCACCCGTGTAAGAAGCCTGGACGAGTTTTGTTTCCCGGCTTCTCGCACATTTCTGGTAGCAGAGCGTGGTTAGTACACATTCTAGCACATTTTGTTGGTGGGTTTTTTAACTTACCCATCTGTGCAAATTTTGATAGTGTGTATAACCTAAAAATATTTGTTCCTACCTCAGTTTAGAAACTGGTTTGTTGGCTAGATTTAGTTTATTTTGTTAATTGTTGGTTTTGTTGTACCACTTGATTTGGACAAATCATAAATTCTTCCAAAGGTACACCTTCATTTATTTATTATTATTAGTTATTATAATTTTGACCTTATGTTGCTTGCCTGCTTTGCTACTGTTTTAGGGTCAGGCCGGTCAGGTTAGTTATAATATTCCTAGTGCAGTTCCAACATAATTAAGTAGGTTTTTTTTAAATTAAAATTAAGTTTATTTTCTTATTATAAGGGTTAGGTAGTTAAGGTTTTGTAAATTGTTTTATGTTTGTTTTCCCTTAGTAAAGGAACTTAAAACTTGTTTTAATAACAAAACTTATTTTGATTTGTTGCAAACTTAAACTTTATTTTGTGTTTATTTGTAAGTTTGTTTTTTATTTTTAAATTAATATTGTGTTCACCTAATTATTGTAATTATGTCTATAAATAAGAACTCAAATAAAATTAAGGCTGTCTTAAGGTGGCTTACATCCGCTGTGGATTTGGTAGACAGACCCGATCGCTCCGCTGCTCTATTGGTGCGATTTGAAAAGATCCCAGAGTATAAGCGGGATTTACATAGGGCCTTTGAGGACTTTTTGGCTTTGAACCCCGTAGAGGATGAGTTCCATGCAGTGGTCACTTGTGACTATGACCGTGCGTTGGTACTCATAGACACCATTACGGAGTATTGATAGATCGGTTAAGATGGACCCCGAGCCTTCGCCAGTTGGTTCTTCTCCCGGGCTTTTGAGCAGGTTGCCTACCCTTGACCTCCCACCATTTGAGGGACGACTTGATGCCTGGGTAGGCTTCCTGAACTTGTTCGATAGTCTGGTGCACGGGCGGGGGGGCCTCACCCCCAGCCAGAAAATGGCATATTTGTTGTCCTCATTGAGAGGAGAGGCTCGTGGCATCGTCTAAAACCTACCCGTGATGGACGAAAATTAATATATATATAATATAAAATTGCTCGTGAGATTCTGACCGAGCGGTATCAGAATATTAGGCGTTTGGCTGATACTCATGTCAACCAAATATTGGGGTTGCCTATAGTTGGTAAGGCACATGATTTGCGCAGGGTCCTCTTGAATCCATGGGATAACGAGGGCTGGAGGCTATGAGCTAAGAAAGTGGATATCAAACTCCCCCACTCTCCTGGCTGACTTGCCATTGGAGCACCAGCAGGATCCCCTCCTCCTCGAAAATATTGATAATCCTAACATGTTGTCTGTTCTTGGAGTTCAGGCCAGTCCAGGATATTTTCACCTATCGGGTGGATCTTTCTCCGCCCAGGACCTGGACTAAGCGCTTGGTCCTGTCCACTGTAGCCAGAACCTTTGATCCAAACGGTTGGATTAGCCCAGTAATATTTTTGGCTAAATGTTTCCTTCAGAGACTTTGGACTGCTGGAGTTGGTTGGGACGACCAACTCACTGACACCTTGTTAAAGGACTGGGTTTCTTTTGTTAGTTCACTTCCAGAAATCAATGAAGTCTCTTTACCCTGACCTTTCCTTCCAGCTGGGAAGTACACGGCGAGCCTCTATGGGTGTGACGCTTCAGAGCGAGGATGTGCCGCCGTGGTCTATTTGCGTACTGTGTGTCCTACTGGAAGTGTAGCGTTAGTAAATTTGGTCTTAGCTAAGAGCAAAGTTGCTCCCCTTCGGTTTCGACTTACGATTCCGAAGTTAGAATTGTGTGGGGCTGCTCTTCTTACGCGAATATTGAATCACGTTTTTGTAACGTTGAGAAGCACTGTTGATATTGGTGACGTGTTTGCTTGGACTGACAGCCAGATTGTTGTCTCGTGGCTGAGAACTGCGGTCTGTAGCGACATGCCAACAAAAGTAAAGAAATAAGAGAAAGTCCTGAAAAGAACTGTTTTTATTCCATTTTATAAATAGTTTGAAACAAGTGAAATTCTGTCTATAATGCCCATATGAATTGTCTATAATGTCCATACAAGGATGTTGTTGAACCGAAGAATGACGACAGCAACGCTGTTTAAACACCATCCTCCGATGCAAGCTGCGTCACCGAAGCAGGCGCTCCGCAAATCTGCGCACAGTGCTGCAGTGTCCTGTTGTCTCGTATGGCTGGTGTCGGCGGCGCTCGCTCAAGAAATGGCCGCGCGTATTGCGCGGATGTCTTATATAGTCCCCGACTACCACGCCGCGCCATCGCAGCCCACTACTACAATGAGCTGCGAATGCACCGTAGAAATGGCTTGAAAATATGGCGGCAATATTATAATTTTATTTTGTATAAATATAGGAGTAATTATTAATTAAATTCATTCAGTATTAATCACTCGAAAACATCAAACCTTATTATACAAACACTCAAGTACTCAAGACCCCTAAAATGGTGACCCCGAGAACAAAGAAGCCCTTCTTATAAAAAAATGGCTGAAGAACCAAAAAAGGAACATACAGGCCGTGAAGACATCGATGCAGTTTCTCTCTCGACGCAAATACCGCCTATCTGGAGAGACTCACCTCGCCTGTGGTTCATCAGATTAGAAGCTGCGACGGATAAATTAAAAGGAAGCCAGGCCCAACTTGCCCGAATTGTGATAACGAAGCTTGAAAAACAAGACATCGAGCAAATTTCAGACCTCTTGTACAACCCATCTACGATAAGTATGAAGAAATTAAGAAACGCCCGCCAATTCCAAAAACTCCTAACAGAAATGGAGCTTGGAGATCAAAAGCCGTCGCAACTCCTTCGACGGATGAGAAATTTGGCCCGCGACAAGATACCCGATACAACTCTCCAACTTTTGTGGAATAATCACTTGCCAGCCCACATAAGATCTGCACTTGCTGTCACTGAAACACTAAGCATAAATACAACACTCGAAGAATTGTCACATCTGGCTGGTACAATATTGGAGACCAGCTGCACACAGATAGCTACAGTATCTTCTCGCACTACATCTCCTTCAAGTTCACTAGAAGACACACAATTTCTAATTAATGAAGTCAAGAAATTGTCGATGGAGATCGCCGAAATAAAATCAAAAACACAGTATGGTCAGCGGCAGAATCATCTTGAATACAGAAGAAGCCGTTTTAGAAACTCAAGATCGCCAGCTCGGTCACGACACAGTTCGCGATCTCCAACGCCTGCACGAAACCACTCTCCATCTGTGTACTGCTACTATCACCAACGATTTGGGGCAAGAGCATTCAAATGTACACCACCATGCACTTTTAAAAAAGCGAATGAAGATATGCCGGAAAACTAGAAAGGAAGCAAGACTTGGCGGAACTTGGCGTCTCCGAACAATCTCACCGCCTATTCATCAACGACAAACTAGCCAGACTCACATTCCTAGTTGATACGGGTGCAAACATATCCGTCATACCAAGAAGAAAAGGAGTAATCACCAAACCTCTTCCATTCTGCTTATACGCTGCCAACAATACGGTCATACCAACATACGGTGAAAAAACTCTCGAACTGGATTTCAACCTCCGGTGACAACTCAAATGGAAGTTCATCGTCGCAGCAGTTTCCAAACCAATATTAGAGGCAGACTTTCTCAAGCATCACCAGCTCATAGTCGATATCAAGAACAGGAGGCTTATCGACGGCAAAACCAACCTAATGTCGAGCAACACTTTCGTCGAGGCAACAAACGTACCTACAGTTCGCAGTATCGACATGGGAAAACCTTACCATGACATATTGGCGGAGTTCCCCGGAACCACAAAACTAACTTCAATGCAGTTGAGCACCAAACACCAAGTTGAACACTTTATCGAAACCAGCTCCTCTTTATTGTCGTGCACGTCCAGTACCTCCACACCGCTACGAATAAGTCAAAAAGGAGTTCGAAAACATGATCCAACAAGGACTGTGTCGGCCTAGCAAGAGCCCATGGGCATCACCTCTACACATCGTACCCAAAAAAAACGGAGATCTAAGAGTATGCGGCGACTATAGAGGATTGAATGCTATAACCAAGCCTGATTGTTATCCCATCCCGAGAATCAAGGACTTTACTTAACAACTGGCAAACAAGACTATCTTCTCTACATTTGACCTCAACAGAGCCTACCAACAAGTGAATGTGCACGAGGCAGACATTGAGAAGACAGCTATCATAACGCCCATGGGACTGTTCGAGGTTCCACGCATATGTCCAGGACTAAAGAATGCGGGACAAACGTTTCAACGCTACATTCATGAAGTTCTTCGCGGACTCGATTTCGTTTTCCCGTTCATCGACGATGTATTGGTTGCATCATCAAATGAAGAAGAACACAGAGAACATGTACGCACAGTATTACATCGGTTGGAAGATAGCGGAATCACCATAAACCCAGCGAAATGCAATTTTGGGCAAGAAACAGTCAAGTTTCTGGGTTACACAGTAACTAAAGATGGAATCAAGCCACCAGATGAAAAAGTCAAAGCAATAACAGAGTATCCTAAACCGAAAACCATTGAAGATCTAAGACGTTTCCTCGGCTTGATTAACTTCTACCGTGAGCACATTCCAAAAGCTGCCGAATTTCAATCTCCACTGAACGCCTACATCCACAACGCGAAGAAGAAGGACAAAACTGCTATAGAATGGAATAGCGAATCCGATGAAGCATTCGAAGCCTGCAAAGCTAGCATTACAAAAGCAACTCTGCTCGCTCATCCTTCACACCATGCATCACTAGCAATCTTCTGCGACGCATCTGATAATTCAGCTGGAGCTGCCTGCATCAATACATCAAAGAAAAATGGCAACCACTCGGCTATTTTTCTAAGAAGTTTACTGATGCATAGCGAAAATACAGCACTTTCGATCGAGAGCTACTTGCAATCTACCTATCAATTATCCACTTAATAAAAATAATAGAAGGACGTGACGTCATCATATTCACGGATCACAAACCGCTGACTTACTCTTTACATAAGCCACCAGCAGTTACGGAAACACCTCGACGGGCAAGACAACTAATGTTCATCAGTGAATTCACAACAGACATACGTCACATCAACGGCCGAAATAACGTCGTAGCAGACGCTCTCAGTCGCATTGAAAGTATTTACTAGCAAAATACAGCGTCACACAAATATCCACCTGTCATCATTTCCGCCTACTGATCGGTTTCAACATATACACATCGACATCGTCGGCCCGCTACCTACCTCGCCACAAGGACATCTTGTTACAATGATCGACCGCCTAACAAGATGGCCAGAAGCAATACCTACCGATATCATAACAGCTGAAACCATCGCCAAGATTGTATATGAAAACTGGATCACTCGCTTTGGCTGTCCCGAAACGCTCACAAGTGATTAAGGTCGTCACCAAACTAATGAACATTATGGGAATCAACAAAACTCGTACCACACCTTATCACCATCAAGCAAACGGAATGGTCGAACGCTGGCTTAAAACATTGAAGACCGCACTAAAAACTCGCTTAGCAGACCGAACTCAATGGATCAACGAGCTACCTACGGTTCTGCTGGGACTACGTGCCGCTATACGGTCAGACACCGGTGTGAGCGCGGCAGAACTTACCTACGGCTACAACCTACGCTTACCCAGTGATTACTTTGCCCGAGCGGGACATGCACTTCAACTACGTCACTCAACTACGGGACACTATTAATTCGCTCAAACCAACTTCGGTACTTTCACACGAAAACAAGCGACCAATA
This sequence comes from Monopis laevigella, assembly GCA_947458855.1. NCBI lineage: Eukaryota > Metazoa > Arthropoda > Insecta > Lepidoptera > Tineidae > Monopis > Monopis laevigella. The sequence continues at coordinate 19,622,259 of OX381576.1, forward strand.
TTTGTTCACCCAGACCTGCGCACATGTAAACAAGTTTTCATCCGGACGACGCCATAAAAAAACCATTGCAACAACCCTACGAAGGCCCATATTCAGTGATTGAACGGAACGACAAAACATTTATTTTACAACTACCCACACGTCAAACAACTATATCAGTCGACCGTCTCAAGCCTGCATATATAATCGATGAAAATAATCACTTTTCAAGCAACATTCACACCGAAGATAACAACATCATTCAAAACATCGGAAAACAAAAACCACTTGCGCCAATCATGAAAACAGAAAACACAATCACTCGATCTGGGCGAGTCGTCAGACTGCCGGTACGCTTCGCTTGAGGGGGAGCACTGTAGCGACAAGCCAACAAAAGTAAAGAAACAAGAGAAAGTCCTGAAAATAACTGTTTTTATTCCATTTTATAAATAGTTTGAAACAAGTGAAATTCTGTCTATAATGCCCATATGAATTGTCTATAATGTCCATACAAGGATGTTGTTGAACCGAAGAATGACGGCAGCACCGCTGTTTAAACACCATCCTCCGATGCAAGCTGCGTCACCGAAGCAGGCGCTCCGCAAATCTCCGCACAGTGCTGCAGTGTCCTGTTGTCTCGTATGGCTGGTGTCGGCGGCGCTCGCTCAAGAAAAGGCCGCGCGTATTGCGCGGATGTCTTATATAGTCCCCGACTACCACGCCGCGCCGTCGCAGCCCACTACTACAATGAGCTGCGAATGCACCGTAGAAATGGCTTGAAAATATGGCGGCAATATTATAATTTTATTTTGTATAAATATAGGAGTAATTATTAATTAAATTCATTCAGTATTAATCACTCGAAAACATCAAACCAAGAGTTTTATTTTACAAATACTCAAATACTCAAGACCCCTAAAGGTCCATACACTCGAAGTCTTTGTGGCCAATCGTGTCTCTCACATTCAGGCTTCTGATGGTTGTTCTTCGGTTGATCTGGAGACATGTTCCAGGGGAAATGAACCCTGCAGATGTTGCGTCCAGGGGTTGTGCTGCCCCAGATATTTTGCGACACTCACTTTGGTGGGGCCCTGATTGGTTGACGCATCCTGAGTCGTTATGGCCTTATGGCCAGCCTTTATTGACTAATCCACTAACAGGTCTCTGCGTATTCGCGCTGGTGAGAACCGTGGAGTTGGTCCTGATTTTTTACTGAATAAATTTAGCTCCCTGGATAAATTGTTGTTGTGAGGACCGTCGTCTTACAGCGCGAATATTGGATTCTGTCCGCCAGACGAGTCATACGAAGTGTGATTTTCCGATGCCTGCCTTGTTACAGACTCAAGGCCATGCAGCCTCAAATGGGAGATCTGCCATCGGACCGTGTGAATGAGTCTCGCCCCTTTGCTGGCGTGGGTACAGATTTTGCTGGCCCGTTCTCTGTGAAAGTGTCACACCTCAGGAACGCTAAAATTGTTAAGGCCTATTTGTGTATCTTTGTATGTCTGTCCACGAAAGCCGTACATTTAGAATTGGTTTCTGCCCTAAGCACTGAAGCCTTCGTCGCTGCCCTTGGTAGATTTGTGTCCCGCCGTGGTTTGCTATCGTTGATCCGGTCCGATTGTGGAACAAACTACAAGGGCACCGACCGTTATTTAGATGATGTATATAAATTTGTAGCAGACAATCATAATGTAATTGGAACTGCACTCTCCCAACGTGGAATCAGATGGCTTTTTTATCCACCAGCATGTCCACATTGGGGAGGAATATTTGAAGCTGTTGTTAAGGCTGCCAAAGCTCACTTACGTAGGGTGATAGGAGAAACCGTATTAACCTTTGAGGAACTTGCTACGGTATTTTGTAAAATTGAAACCGTCCTCAACTCACGCCCATTGTGCCCGCTCTCTTCAGACCCAAACGACCTCGAGGCTTTGACTCCAGGTGGGCAATTTTCTCACTATCGACATTCATCTCTATTCGAGATTTTTAAACGAAAAATGACTAAATATGCCATTTTTTGTTTAAAAATATCGAATAGAAAGCCCCGAATAGAAAGAATCTATACGCTACACAACGGGCAAACGGCAGAGTGTTGCCACCGCTCTCTTCAAAACGGAATCTCCAACCATAACCTCAGCAAAACGAGGCACTCCATCCGCTCCTGGAACCAAGTTTAGAATGCGCCCCCTTCTCCAATGCAATGGGGACAGCCTGGACGAGTTTTGTTTCCCGGCTTCTCGCACAGAAACAGAGAGCCTATAATAATATGTTGGTAGTTTTTTGAGGCGCAAAGTAACGTTTATGGAGATAGAGACGGGGATTGCTCGCAGCCGAGAAGCTCAGGCGTAAGCCTGCTAAGGGGCAAACATGCGCGCAACGGAGCGTGTCCCATTCATAGCGGAGAAAAGTTGATGCCGCGTATGTGACCTGGGGGCGAATAAATGCCTTAAAGATCATTCACCTGTTGTAATAGTGTTTACTTGATAACCGGAAGGATATTGACCGTGCGGCCTTGGCTTTGACCATTGCGTGGGTAGCCATGTCGCCCGAACATGTTCTTACTAGACAACTTACCTATTATTATATATTTTAAAGACTGTTGTTATATATTTATTTGTATACTTTATTAAATAAATATATAACAATATAAATATGATAATAACATATTTGTGCCTTTTGCTGTGGAAACACTAGGACCGTGGGGGCCTTGTGCAAGACTTTTTTTTAAAGAACTGTCTTCACGATTGGTCGCCGTCACGGGTGACCGGAGAGTTGGCCATTTCCTCACTCAACATTTTTTACTATTATTCAGCGAGGAAACCTTTCTGGCCACCGAAAAGTTTTAGAAGATTTTTTTATAATTTAATAGGATAAGATTTTTTTGTAGTTTTAATTAAAATCTTTATTACCTTTATAAGTTAGTTTATTTTAATGTTCTCTTATCTTGAATATTGTTTTCTTCAATATACAGCAGATTATAAAGCCATGTTTTTATAAGTTATGTTATGCACCTATAAGTCTAATGCATGACCTAGCTTTTTTGTATGTTTTTTATAAAAACATATAGTATACTAGATGTGCCCTAGGGATTCACCCGTTCAAAAAAAATCGAATAGAAAATAAAATACAGACTATGGTTTATATATACAAGGTTCAAACAGCGCTGCAAATTAAAATGATAAAGCTTCGAGAATCTTAGTACCAGCTTTCTGCAGTTTAGTGCGCTTTCCACTGAGAAAGTTTTATAGTGTGCATGGATCACGCCAAGCGTCAATTTTAAAGCTCCCAGCGCTGGGTTAAAATAAAAATATTTTGATTTAAAATCCATACCAATGCATTTATATTAAAAATTCAGAATCGTCCAGCAGCGTTTCAAAGCTTTGATGATCACACGCGCTTTGTTTGAAAAAAATATCATTTAATTTTGCAGGGACATCTACATACATTATTTAAAGTTGTTAAGTATGCAAATTGCAACACCATGATGATACTGAGCTCGATACTACCGTTCCACCTGGACCGTACATTTCGCAACTTTAGTGGTCTTCATTTCGACGCTGTATAAAGACGCCTGTAGCGAGTAAACGCCATAAGCGTGGCCCTACCATTTTGGCGACCAGAGGAACACCATGGGGTTCTAGTCGTTGTGAGTCCGACTAATCCGGCTGTCTCTTTTTGTGATGGCTCCATGAGGATTTACCCACGCAAAAAAGTATTTCTAGTTCATATAATTCACTAATAGCTATGTCAAAACGTAATATACTCTATGTTGACCCTAAAGATTCAAGTTACCTCTCTACACAATTTAATCTAAATTAAGCTTAAGTTTCAATCATCTTTGATTTCAATTAATTATTTTCAAGAAAAATCTTTCGGGTAACGTATATTTTATTTAAGCTTCTATTAGTTTGAATTTAATTAAAGTTCACAAAGCTTTTACACTAACAACCCCTAAGAATCGCATGAACAGCGGTCATATAAATTATTTTAATTTCAGCATATCTTACATTCTAAGCCCAAACCACAGCAACCCTGAAGACAAGAGCAGCCACAAAAATTTATAATATATTTTCACCTGGGTAATCTCTTCAAAATTTAACGGATGCATTTGGGTATTTTATAGTGAGGCGTTAAAAATGTGGACTTAAAAATTCTCATACTCCAAAAACATGGCGACCCCAGGGTACCCAGCGGAGTAGTACTAAGCGGTCTCGTGCGCCGTAAGGCACCCGTGATGATATGTATGTATGTATGTATGGGCTTTTGTTCTATTTTTAATCTAATATATAATTTTAATATGTCCTATTTTATTTTAATTAAATGGTGCGCAAATCCGCTGGCACAGCTTTAGGGTATATAATTAAATACTAATTACCTCATTTTAACAAACGCCCGTAAATAAATGATTTGGACAAAATAAAATGAAATCCTCTAGATTCCGGCGATTCGAATGCCTGGAATATGCTCTGTAAATTTTAAAAGGTATTTGCTATTTAATCTTCCAACCATTTTAACCCTTTAGTTCAGGTGTTCGGAGTTATTTTATTTTTCACTCTATAAACACCGGTGTATAAAATATGGATATTATAATAACATATTTTCTGTAATAATCTACTTTTATGGGATGAGCCCTGAATAATATATTCAAGGTTTTCAGGATACCAGGATTGATTTTATATTGATTCGTCGAAGAGTCTACTTTTAGGCAGCGGTTAACTTAATAACAAGATATTTTTTTCTTTATTTTTTTAAACATATTGCTTTGGTCACAAGCTAAGCTAGCTTGTACAGAAACAACGCTACGATACATATTATATTATATTAACACCCAAACTATCGCAGACAATACACAAAAACGTAATAATATTTTTTGCATGGGTGGATCGAACCCACGATCTCCGAATACAATGCCAAAGGCACAAGCTAGTCCACGGAGGCAGTCAAACATAATTAATATGGCACCTTTCAGCCGATATAGTAAGAACGGCTAATCTTTCCAATACTTGTAAGTATTGAAAAAAATCAAATGCTTAGTTTTTTTTTTTTTTTTTTTAATATTCTAATAAGAAAATAGATTATCTTTTCTAATTAAATTTTAGGTTTGATCAATTTTAATTTTCACTTCTTTATTTATTTTTACTATGAATCGAATATTTCAATTAGGTACTTGAGTAAAATGCAGTTCAGTATTTTTTTTCCCAAAGGTCTAATACAAGATATTAAACCACAAAAGCCGTATATTTCTGACATCCCTGTACTGTAGGTTTATTAACCAATAATCAAGCATTCTTGGCGCGCACAGAATGCTTTATTATAGGTTAAAAAAAATCGCTTCGATTTGTAAGCGATCGATTTGTCCAAGAGCAAGTAAACAGGCAGACAGACTAATCGACACATATCCTAAAAACATTAGATCAATCAATTACCTATTTCATAACCGCATCCTGAAAGGAAACTACTAGCTAAACAACAATTCGACCCAGTAGTCTCCTAAAAGCGGTGGATACACAGATTAAAATCGGAACATGATCATATTTAATAAGTAAAGTTATAACAGTATTGATAATCGAAAAATAATCTCAATTAACCAACTTTTAACAAGGTTCCATTATTATTGTTAATATAAAATAAACATTTTTCTGAGGGTCTGCCTATTATTTAATAAATACAGAATCATACATCGTGGTCAGAAAAAGTTCAACATTTAAAATTACAACCAGGGACCGTGTTTACAAAGTTACACGTCATGTGACCGCACCAATTACGATGCCCTTAATGTTTAAACTTCGCAAATATCAGTAAATACAGTTACGAGGGCTCGATAGCATTCCTATTGACATATCCATGGTGTCAGGCCATATGTTTTGTTTAAATACCTAATTATGTTTTGAATACTGTTTTTTAGTTAAAAATATAATAATAAAAAGATTAAACTATGATGATAGATAAAACTTGATCAATTATTTTATATGTGTATATTAAATAATTGATCAAGTTTTATGTTTTGTTTCTTATGAGTAAAGAGATCGATAGTATGCATATTAGAAATAAACTTTTCATTTTCTGAGAGTTCTAAAGTACCTTGACTTCTGTTGACCTCAGGGATACTTTCCTTATCAGCAAGAGAATGAAATAGGATAATTATTTTTGCAAAAAATGCAGCGTTTTATCGACTGTATTATTTTTCCATTATCTGTTGTGCAGAAATTAATACACTTCAAAGTTCAGGGTTAGCCTCCTAAATTGGTTTTCTTGTATTATATCTGGTTCGTTTCCGATACATGACTTATTTTAAGGCGTGGACTGAATAAAAATGGCATTTGTAAGATGCGAATATCTTGATAACTATAACTCCTACCAATTTGATACTTAGATTTAAGATTCTTAAGGATATCATTTATGATATTTAATTATGAAAACGCAATTAGGACATATTCTCCCGACAAAAAAAAATATTTGAAACTATCATGTTTTTTAGTTTAAGATGCATTTCAATTCTATTCTATATTAGTTTATACAATATAAAATAGGATTAAGTTCGTGATATTTAAATCGGAAAATAAGTTATCTTTAATTACCGTATCTTTTCATTGATTTTTCGATTTGCACTCACTACTTTTTTTTAAATTTAAATTAATATTATATCAAAATCAAAACAATTTAGCATCACGCAAAGCCACTCCCGATCTTGTTTTTTTTTTATGAAACTCCTTAACGTTCTATCCAATAAATAAAAAGTCTCTCTGTCTGTATGTAACGGTAACGGTCTGACCGTTTGTGTGTCGACAATAATTTAACCTTTTTTTTTGTTTTTGTAGATATTCATTCTAAATTATAGATAAAAAAAAAATAGCCGTGAGCGCAGAAGGAAGATGGTCACCTAAACATTGTCAACAGGAGTAATACATAACTGCACTTATTATAAAAAAACTTAATCTAAAAGTAGATAAACATGTTTTAGATCAGTCTATGGGTTAACTTTTTTTTAAAACCCCAATCGATTCAAAATGTACGAGTAAATAAACTTTCACTAGCTATATGGAAATAAAAGAGGATATACTCGAACGATGAATGATAAATAAAATTTAATACCATTTACTTTCTTTAGATATGTCTCTATGAACAAACATTTATATAAAATAAAAGTTAATAACGAAAAAAAAAAACTAACTAAAACATTTCTGCTAAAATAACTATGAAAGCCTCAATTGCAATAACAGCAATATGAAGAAACAATATTAAAGGGGCCTCTAAAACTCAGTCATGCAAAAAGAAAAGAAGATTAAAAATTTATAGGAAATGCTGAAGCTATTTACCGTAAAATAGCTCTTCAAACTCCCAATAAAATGCTTCGAATATTTAAAAAAATCTACTATAAAATTGCAATATAAAACCGTAGTTCAACCACCGACTATAAAAACTACCTATAGGATATTTCTACTTGAATTTGTTATGAATTGTTGACTTGGAACATATAATAAGACTCAGTTCAATACCACATCTTAGAGAACGACTCTGTGTTTGCTTGAGGGGAAATGAGTCCCTTTCTTTATGTTTAGCCAAAATAAACTCTGTTTCAGTGACAAAAGGTCGTTATTAATCAGACTTTAACATAAGAGAAAGAATTTTCCTTTTCGGTAGCACGTGTGGTGCAAGGCCTTTATGATGGGGAAACTCATGCCTCCCTTCCAAGGGGGGTTAATAAAATTCCACCTGTTCTAAATACGAGCGTCTTTCCTCCTATGCAAAAATATTTTCGTAGAATATTTTAAAAGTGAAGTGTATATAAGTATTTAAACATATTTCGTTTGAATTTAATCACTAAAGTTAGCTAACTAATTTAACTAGAAATTTAGAGCTGATTCGATTAAAATGCAACTTTTTCTAAATAATACCATATACTACTTATTTTCTTGTATAAATTAATTAAACCAAGTTTTTAACTATAATATGTTGATGTAGTCTCAATGAAATTCATAATTGATCCAAATAAAATATAAAATACCACTTTTTTTACTGGCAATTGAATAAATTATTCTTAAAAGATTGTACATTGATTTAATTGTTATTTATTCGGCCATAATCGGCAATACTTACTGGAATTTAAACTTAAGTCAGGTTACGTTATATAAAATATAATCACTGTTATTTTAAAGCATTATTTTATTCTAATAATTCGTTCGAGAATGCAATATACCAAATGCATGATAAGTTAATAATATATATTAACTAAAATATTTATAATTCTAGACAAGAAATCGATGCAGTAAATAAATAAAAATATTTTAAGTATATAACAACTATATCTACTTATCGTAGAAAAGTAGCAATAAAACAGGTTCCACCTTACATAAGACTATTCAGTATCATTGTCACCTCTTGAGACATCTCAACTGTTCTCTAATAGATTAAATACTGGGACCTGTAAGTTAATATTCTTCCTTTGAATAAAGAACGGTATAGTCATTCTGAAGATAAATGAGTAGTAAAACAATTCTGCTGAAGCAGTTTGAAATCAAGATGGCTTTTACGGAGATTCAGTAGAAATATGAGATCTAAAGCTGTCGAGACGACAATTAACTTTATTAAACTCCCGAGACTAGAAGTACGTAGCTGTAAAAAACGTAATTGAAAACGACAAAACTCTTTATTATACTCGTACTTAATGAAATAACTAGTCTGATTTTACATTTTTTTATTTGAGCACAGCATGTGCTTTTGTATCAACACGACTTTGTACAAAAGTCCATGAATGGGGTCAATCAATAATTGTTCTTAAACAACATTGATCGCTCCTAGTATGCCGGCTAAATGATGCGATTACGAAATGGGTGGCGACAAAGACGTATTGCATTAGGAGTATATTTTAATATACTCGCTGCCTTATTGTCAATCCAACCACCGTGAAAGGACACTACCACCTAGACAAGAAATCGATGCAGTAATCTCCTTAAAACCGGTGTATCCTACTAAAACCTAAATATGACTAGGTGACAATTGACGATTTTTGCATCTGTATAATAAATTAAATTGAAAAATAAAAGTTCGAAGCAAATGGGAATGGTAGCAATTGTTTTGAAATCAACCTAACATCCAATGTTTGCAGAGCATGTATCTGCTACCCATTGAAATAAAAAATAAAACGCATTGTCCCCAATAACTCGTCCATTCATTCTTCTTCATAGATTTTACGAGTTCACTACTGCGTGTACTTTGAAGTGGGACTCTGTATTCCAAAAGGGCTATGGTAAAAAAGTCTCGCTGGGCTATTCATCCCTTTGGAGCAATCAAAACACAATAATATTCAAGCTGTATTAGGGCGAGTATGAATATTAGTGTGCTCAATAGATGCGGTATTTTACATAATGCATTACTTTAGTAGCATTGGGAAATTTGAATTTGTTACAAATTTATTAATAACTTTTCTCGTTATTCATAATTTTGGTTTTCACATTATACATGTTGTTTATTGTATTTTAAAATATTATATCATAAATTTAGACCCGAGTGATTGTCAGTTATTATTAAAAAATCTGTTTCTTAAAATAACTTACATACATACATATACATATTCACGGGTGCCTACGGCGCCCGAGACCGCCTAGACGGCCCCAGAGTACCCAGCGGAGGGGTTTTTAATCCCACCTCGTCGTAGCCGATGGTATGAGTCTACACCGAATAAGTGGCTAGCTCGTCGCGGCGTTTTGAATAGACTCAATAACCCATTTATAAACAGTTTCACAAGTTGGTATAGTGAAACTGGGACCGACAGCTTAACGTGCTCTCCGAGGCACTATAGTGGTGTTGTCAAACAAATGTACATAATTTTTTTAATTAAAAACTCATTGGTACACACCGGGATTCGAAGCAGGGACCAAAGTGTTTTTAAGTCCAAGGTCTAACCAACTAGGCCACCACGTATATGTATATATACATTACTAAACTTTCTTATTTGTTATTGTTTATGCTAGCATAAACAAATATAAAATATAACAAAAAAAAATTTCTTTAGGTGGCAAAAAAATACGATAAAAATAAAAGTAATACAGTAATTCAATTAAGTTATTAAAAAAATAAAGAGTAGGTATATAATTTTATTAACAATCCTTCCGAACTATACTTTTTTTTTTCAAAAATTTAAAACTCTAGGTATTTTTTTATGAACTATCTCTAGCTAAATCTGCTATTTTTTAGTTTATTTTTTTTTCAGTGTAGCATTTTTTTAAATAATATTATTTTAAAAATGCTAAAATAAACCTATAATATAAAAAAAAATATAATATGTTTTATATCATTGTTAGCAAACAATCCTAAAGCTTAGTTTGTGACCAGAGCAATGTGTATTCTTTTCTACATATTATTATTATTATATTCTAGTAAGTTAATATGTTAACAAAAGTTGCTAATACAGAAAAAAAAGTTATTGCCATATCAATAAAAAAACTTTGTACCTGCAAGTTGTTTACACAGCGAATGGGCGCAAGTGAGCGCTGAATGAGCGAATTGGCCCACTTGAACATAACAGCAACCACAATAAGGCACCCCGTGATTACGACGAGAGTTGTCAGTTGAAACCCAAAGAAGATTCAACAAAAAGCATTTGAGCTTAAAGCTCTTTAAATTTTCGTATAACTAATATTAGTACCATAGTAAATGTTTTGGAGGAGAAAAAAACTTTTTTTTAGAGCTTCCAGCAATCATTCGGCAATTTTTATTTTATTTTTATAGATGTTTATTTTCATGGCGGTCCCGTTTTACGCAATTTATTAACCAAGAGGTTAGGCCTTTCAGCGTGAGTCGGCTGACTATTCTAGCCAGGCCAGATGGTGACAAGAAGTCCGAGTCTTCAACAAGCCTCAAGGAGCGACCTTGGTGTTCCAAGGATGGTCTCCCATTGTAAAGCCGCCTCGGTGCAATAAAGCAGCACATGGGCGGGTGTTTCATCACATGCAAGCTCTACATATAATGCTGTTGACGATACCTAAAATTGTAAGGTGCCTGTTTAATGGAAAGTGTCCGGTAAGTGTACCCACCACTGATTACCTCTGTTGACATTGAGCAGGTTCCGAGCTAGACGTGAGCTAGGTTTGGTGATATTTTTTTTTATTGATAATTTGATCACTATTTTTAAAATTATGAAACATTGGTTTGCTCATTTAGTGTAAACCATGGTGAACTATAAATGATGATCATATAAATAACAAGTACCTATTCAAATTCAAAATTATTTATTTTTTGTAAATCTTTAAAGATATATGAATAGTAAAAAAAAAGTGTTTATCAATGAAGAGCGTTTGGTTAGGCTGCTCATCTTTTATCTTAAAATATTTAACTAAAAAGTATTTATTTATTTATTTAAAAACTTTATTGCAAAAATTTAAGACTTAATGCCGCTAGGCATTACCTAAATAATGCGAACAGAGGGACAGGCAGATACAGGAAGCAACTTTATTTTATACTATGTATAAAATAATCATTTCAATATATTGTATTTATGAACTGGAGTTCAAATTTAGGTGGTTCATTACTAAGCGTCTAAAACCTTCCATAAAGTCTAAACATACGAGTATGTTTGTAATGACAGAAAATATAAATTGAAAAAAAAAAAAAAAGTTTTTTCAATTTCATCAAATAGTAAAGTAATAAATAAATTGTCAGTTATACATGTTAAACTGTTGTTTCAAAATATGGCAAGCAAGGTCCATAACAGCCTTATACTATTAGTAGATAGATATAGTTTTAGAGATACCCAATTTAATTTCCATACTTTTATAAAAGTATGGATATATGATAAGCTTCAGGCGATACACAATCTATCGATCAAGCGGATCAACCACATCATATGCCGAAATAAAAGTATTTTGTAATTAATTACTATTACAAAAAAAAATATACTTATCTACATAACTAAACAGACAGATTTTACTATAAAACTAGTATTTATTTAAAAAGCTTCCAAATGTTAATTGTGCAACAGTAGCAATGTTTCATTAAAAGGCTGGACTGGCGGGAATTTAATTGTTAAAAAGCTACTAAATTCATTATACTTATCCATTTTGTATTTATTTATTTTTTTCTATAATAATTTTGTTAATTTTTTTTTTCATATCAGTTACACTAGTTATCTCCTATATTTTACTAGATTATAGGTAATTTTTATTAGCTTCACCATATATAAATAATCAAAAAATAAAATTGCCACATCTGCTCATAAACTTTAACAAAGGTTTAAATATCGTAAACCTGAAATTGTAAGGGAGCACCCACATGTTTTTTTATATATTATTATTTAAAGTTTAAAATCATACTAATAAACCCTCAATGAGCAAATTCAGAATATTTTCCAAATAAAACCAATAAAAGGTTCAAACAAAAGCTTTCGGTGAATGGGTATTTCAAGAATGTATAAGCAAAAAGGGTTTTCAGTTGGCCATAACGTTCACTCAAAAAAAATAGTACCATCACGGGTGCCTTACGGCGCCCGATACTGCCTAGGCGGCCTCGGGTACCCATTTTATTAAAAGAATAAACATATTATTATATTATGAAGAAAAATTGGAACTGTTCCGTCGCCGTCGGTCTAACCACATTGGAGTTTTGGCCTAAATGCGATATAGATAGATAGACCGAGGGGAGTTTGTACACTGAGCATTGGGCGGGGCTCGAATGGGGAGATTGTGCCATTGGTCGTCCACAAAGCGCGTTCAGAACGTTTTTGGCTCCTGAGGGATGAAGATTTCCCCAAACGGCATTGTCGGGTAGGCCACCGTCGTGAACGGAACTCGCCGCGGCGCTAAGTGCTAAGTGTCCATATCGTGATAACGAACACTCAATTTTATTATTCATAATGTTAGAATTTTATACAAATATTAATCCGGGATTGATGCAAGACCCGGGGATGCAGCCTCCAATGTCCTGCTCGGGGAGAACAGGTATAATTTTTGTGTCTTAACTTTTCATAAATAAGAAAGTATGTACTTAATATTGATCGACGACGTCTGAAACTTTGGATACCGTATTCTTGCGGGACTAAACGGGACGTAATTGTTCAGTTCAGGATATTAAAGATTCAGGTTTTTGTTAAAATAATTATTAAAATATTATTTTAACTAGGTTTTTATGCATTAATTTTATTATTGTTTTTTGATAATATTGTTTGCTTTGCGTTAACTATATTTTTACAAGTTTTAGTTACAGTGGGCGGCAAGGTTTAGTGTTATCTTTTGCTAAACAAATTTAAACTTTAACGCAAAGCCATAGAGTTTATACAAAGTTATATTGATATCCGGTGTACCATATTTCGTTTAGGAGTGTTAAGGTCCCTGCATTCGTAATCAAAAAGTCTGCGATCTCCATAAAAAATAGCTTTTGCACTTCAAGTAATACTCGATTAAAGTTTGTCGCAGAACTAAAATTATATTTTTGTCGGCCATTGAATAAATTAATCTTGGGTTTTTTTTTAAATCAGAAAATTGTTTTAATATTATAATACAAACATATATATACTTGAACAGAAAGGTTTTGTACCAACATAAAAGTTATAGTTGAACTACGACTATCAACCAAGCTGTATTATTGGAGGTACGTTTATATGTGCGTCAAGTCGACTATTTGCTGACTATACAGCATCCGTAACGAAAATATTTATCCCTTGCACAACGTTTTTGCGTATAATAAGAATCAAAGTCATTTTTATTTGACTGAAAAATATATCTGACTAAATAAATGCATTAAAAAAAAAGTATATCGCACTTGTAGTACTTAGACATGGTTCTACAATTTACCTATACGTACTTCTGTACTGAATCAGATACGCACTTTAATACTGTCATAGTATGTTAAGGCGTTTTAGTACTGCCATGGTTTCTTTTAAAATAAAAAAATATATAATATCTTGCAAATAACTACCAGTAACCAGTCTATAGTCTATTATATTCACGTTTTATTTGCCTATAGAGGAGGTAAATAACAAACTAATATTTAACTAATAATATATTTAATTGTTATTTAGACTAAAAGTTACTGGACTAATGTAATTAACAGTTTTAATGGGTTCATATCCAATTTGTCTAACTTAGTTGCTAATTCAATATATGTTTAGTTTCTAGTTACATATACATACATATTACACTATATATATTCTATATTTAAGTTATACCGCTTACTCCTTGTACTAGTGTTTGACATTGTATCTGGAGGTCGTGGGTTCGATTCCCACCCATGACAAAATAATATTAGTACGTTTTTCTGTACAGTTTGAACATACCCAGATTATTATATAATATTTAAATTTATATAACATGTAATAGTACCGTGTTTTTTAGTACACATAATACAAGCCTATAGCTTTGTTTGTGACCACCAATATGTGTAAAATTATTATTATTAGCATATTGGTATGGTTTTTATGTGTATTAACTTTACCTACCTACCTTTTGTATATAGCACCAGAAGTGGTTATTGTATAAAATATAGGCTTATTGATAAAGTCTTTTAATCGTTTAGAATTTTGATGAAATTAATTAAAAAAATTTTTTTTTTTTAAATATATCTTTTAATGGTGTTGTAGATTAGAATTTTGATAATTTAGGTATTATATGACAGGGCCCGAGAATGAAATATAATGATATATTAAGTGAGTTGTGCATTTTAAAATGCCATCAAAATGGCAATTGTCTAAAAAATATAATAGTTCAGATGGCTATTTAATTAATTTTACGTTTAAAATTAGTGGTCTGTCTTTAAAAATAAGATGGTTTAAAATTTTAATTTGATGATTTGACAATCGTACTACAAACATAATTTAATTAGCTTTCGAGTTCATTAAAATTATGTGATTTATAGGTTTATAATTAACTATTAGGCTTAAAATTAAGACATTTATATAAATATATATATATATATATATATGACCGCCTCCTAGACCTTTTGTTGCGCCTTTGGCGTTATATCCGGAGGTCGTGGGTTCGATTCCCACTTATGGCAAAAAAATTGTACGATTTTCTGTATTGTTTGTTAAGGTCTGGGTGTTTATAAAACATAATATGTATTATATTGGTGTTTCTGGGACACATAGTACAAGCCTAGAGCTTAGTTTGTGACCAGAGCAATGTGTAAATTGTACTACATAATAAAAAAAAAATATATATTTAAATATAGATATACCTGCTTTATTGAATTATAAAAATAACAATTATGATATATTTAAAAAAATCTGTCCAATAGGTAAAGAAAATTATTCAGTCTATTTAAGTTTTTCAATAGATCATATAGCTCTTTAATAATAGGATATTTAATATATAGATTATTTTTGTCCGGGCATTATGAATAATGACTTGTTAATCACTTCGTTCACAACATAGAGCATATTGCGAAAAAATCTCCTATTTCAGCTGGGAATCGTCGTCAATTTTCATTCCCATCAACTATAGGTACAATATCATATTGATTCAACTTATCATGTTTATAATATGATATGATTTCATTGTCTGGAATTAAATTAAGCTAATATTTTATTGAAAGTAGGGATAGTAAGCATTTATTACTACTATAAAACCTTTCTGAAAATCGATATATATTTTTTAACAAAGAAACCCATAACCTTTAAAGATGTTGAGTCAATTACTGTTAGGTATAATATTTGTCAAAAAATATTTTTGGTTTTTCGAATTGACTCGGGTGAAAGTAAACGTCTGCCTCCGTGTTTACGCCCTTCGCGTTTCATCCGGAAGTTGTAGGTTCGATTCCCAGTTAGGTAACTATTGACATCACTGATCGCTATCATTATATATGTATATTTTTTGCCTAAAACTAAAATGTCGTCGTACATTGAATATTTTTCATTACCTCATTGCTTTGGTATTATAATTAAATAGACAATGTATTAACAGCCTTATTAACTTAGTATAAAGCAAAATCGTATGGATCTTGTTTATAATATATAAATTAATTAAATACTTATAATATATTGTTTTCATTAGCCAATTCGTAGAAATTTTCGTCTGGCAAGTCGGATATAATTAATGCTTGAATGCATTTTACTTTCTTCGCGTATGCTGCCTAATATACAAGAACTTATCTATATATAGGTACTTAATAAAATCGTAAAAAAAGTACTGAAAGGCGCTAGAAAAATTTAAAGTAATAAAAAAATATCTTTTTGTCGTATTGTTTCCTCGTGTTTTTTCATCACGTAACATTCAGTCATCAAAATCAAAATTTATTTACTCAAAGATAAGAAAGTTTATTGCGAGTAACATTAATGTTCGACTTACATAGTTTTTTTATTTTATTTTTAGTCGGTCGAACCATTTTTTTTTTCGAAACTAACACACGTCTATTATTATATAGATCACTTTTTATATTTAAGTCTAAAATAATTAAGTTAACAGTTCCGTTTACTAGCAATTAAGATTTTATGTTATTATTTTTTATATTATTAAAAAAAAAATAAGATTATCCTAATAAGGAATTTATAAAAATGCATAAATATTATTATATAGATAAAAGATAATAATTTGTATAAGAAGTTGCGGGCAGTAGTATAGAATTAAAATACTGTCGTACCTGTGCTATATTGTTACATTACTAATGATAAAAATCAAACTGACCACATTGTTTTTTTGCTGATCGTACTTAAATAGGTAAAGACTTTACAATATGGCGCAAGCGCGATCATATTCTTATTCTAATCGCAATGAAGAGCTAATATGTTGTACTATAAAAAAATCCTCAATCACAACATTTAAATCTTTATAGTTAATCGATAATTTGGTATAAGCAACTTTATTTACTCAAAAAACATTGGATAGATTTGATTACATGAGTATAATTAAAGAATATTTATATAATTATTAACATAACTACTCGTTAATATAATAATAATTAAAACAAAGTAAAAATATTAAAAATGTATGTAACGCAGATTAGATATATAAGTATTATTGAAATAAAAAAATATTTTATATATTATATTATATATACCTACAGGGTGAATTTGAAAGGATGTACTTTGGGCTAATATGAGGTTCTACTGATCAATACGAACAACTTTTCCAATGGAACCATGTGCCGCAAATGAAAAAAAAAATGTCTTCTCCATACAAACTAGTAATGTTAAAATGACCAACTTATATGGGGTAGCCAATTTTTTTTTTCATTTGCGACACATGGTTCCATGGAAGAATGCATAATTAGTGTGGATAACGAAATATAACCTTTTTTTATGATTCTTTCCAAAATATAACATAAATTTTTTTTTTTAAATAATATGCACCAAACGTTTGTCAAAAACCTATTCTTATAAAAATAACAAGCTTAAAATAAATCGACAATTTTAATTAAAAAAACTATTATAATATATTTAATACCAAGGTACATTTAACAACAATGTAAAGCTAAAACGAAAAAAATATATAAAAAAAATCAACATAACATAAAATATCCTAAATAAAAAGAAAACATAAAATCGTAATATCTTAATTGCTAGTAAACAGAACTGTTAACTTAATTATTTTAGACTTAAATATAAAAAGTGATCATTAAAGACGTCTATTGTTTGGGATTCATTATACGTTTTTGATAATCTGGATACTGCTGAATAGTTTGAGATTAGTTTTAGTTTGAGGTTGTCGATCTATGTTAAAATATCTCAATATTTATAACATATTTGGAAAATTGTTATAGATGTATTTTTATGTTTTAAAGGTAAAATAATGTTTGCATTTTCCAGCTACATTTTACAACAATACTTATTAACAAAAAAGCACAGTTAAAGTTTTGCATATTCAGTATGCTATGCCCATTGAACGAATCGTTTACGAGATAATATATGAGGAAGAGCGAAACCGGCAGCGTAAATGTATTTGCCATTTTGATAAGGGTGAATTTCCCGTACCGATCCCGGTTATAAAAGAAATTTTGCTGTAGTTATAGTTAAATTTTCTATGGGTATTCTGAAAAATAATATTGAACCCGAAGCGGGTACGGTCAGCAAGTTAACCATATAGCATTAGTTTATTATGTATATTATACGTCGTCTAATCGTTTATTTTACTTTTGATATTTTCGGCAAAAATAAAATACTCGTATCGTATTATCGGCGGTTAATGTATAGCAAGATGTGTATATTGACGCGAGACTTGACTCTACTATAGATTTTGCGTGGGCAACCTATAGGTACTATTCCTAATTCCCAACAAAATATGTATTTAAGGAAAACAACTTTTATAATATTTTCAACGCCTACGTAGTAGTTACGCCGCTAGCGTTGGCGTTATATCCGGTGTTCATGGGTTTGACAAAAGGAAACTTCAGTCTATTTTTCTAAATAGATTTGCCTTGGTCGGGGTGTTTATCTAATATAATATGTTTATTATATTAATAAAAAATCCTGTTTCCGGTACACGCATAGTACAAGTCTTGAGCTTATTTGCAACCAGGCAAATATGTGTGAAATCAATATTTTTCTACAAAATTTTACATCAAATAAACTTTTCAAATAACCTACAATGGCTAGATATAAATCGCGCGAGCACATCTCGAAATTGTCCAGTAAACAGTGTTTGCTCATGGCGCTGTTCGTAAATATTTGTATGAAATATCATATCTGTATCATCCTGAAATATTATATTAAAAATACAAACAAATATTATATTGACTTGTATATAGATTCAATTTTATACATTATGTTTTGAAATAATTATTAACATTCCAAGTTATTATGTATAAGCAATAAAATAAAATAAATACATACGTGGTTGAAACTAATTAAAATATTGTGCTATTCTTGCATCTGAGAGATGTGGTTTCGATTCCGTCTAATCATTATGTTGCATGCTTTGTTTCGCGGTATGGAATTCACATTTAAAAGTATATCAAATAAATTATTTTTTCTAATGTTTTAAAAATTTTGTTGATTAATTTATACTGGGTCTTCACACGGTCAAAAATTATCATTTTATTCTGAATAAAATTATGAAATACGTATTTTTTCTACTTAGTCTTGTCCATACAAAAATATTAAGATAAAACTGTCTTAAAGTACCAAAAATGACTCAAATCATTGTAAGTGTAACAGAATGACTAAAAGGATTTTTAGTCTATGAAAAAAATACTCCCACCTTATCTTCCGCGTACAGCATGGGGTTTAATAGACCCCAGATGTAATATTTTATGGATATCTCTTTTAATTTTGGTGCTATTAGCTTGCACTTCCAGCTAATCTCGTGTGCGACATTGCCAAATCGACTGATTACATTTATTTAGTCTAAATCGTGCCCTGATCCTCAGTAAACGCCTCTGGGGTCTGTGAGACCCCACGTTGTATTGCAAGCAGCTAAAACGTAAATACTTATTTTTGGTATGTAAGGTAGGGATTTTACATATACATACATACATGATATCATCACGGGTGCCTTACGGCGCCCGAGACCGCCTATACGGCCCCAGGGTACCCAGCGGAGGGGTTTTAACCCCACCTCGTCATAGCCGATGGTATGAGTGTATACCGAACAAGTGGCTAGCTCGTCGCGATGTTTTAAATAGACTCAATAACCCATCTATAAACAGTTTCACAAGTTGGTATAGTGAAACCGGGACCGACAGCTTAACGTGCTCTCCGAGGCACTATAGTGGTGTTGTCAAACAAATGTACATAAATCATTAAATTAAAAACTCATTTGTACACATCGGGATTCGAACCAGGGACCTATGTGTTTTTAAGTCCAAGGTCTAACCAACCCGGCCACCACGTATATTCGTTATAGGGATTTTCATTGTTTTTTTATGTATTATAATTTAAATTATTGTATCTTGAGCCTGTAGCAGTCCGCCGCTGGACACGGCCATTACCCAAAGCATTGTACCAGTTTACAGTTTTATGCATAGCGGTTTTTTTTTTATTTATATTTTTTTAAATCTACCTACATAGCTATTATAAAATTTGTGTTCCTGAAGGAGCATAAGATAGAGAGGTATATTTGGAAGAATATAGTAATATAAAAGAGTCAGATTTTTCTTCTTATATTATTATATTGAAGACTTGCGGAGAGGCTTGCGAACTTGATCATGATCTTGTCCTAATTAACACCGGCCTATATAACTTACTGAAAAATATTTTTACCCTTTTACAATCAGAAGAGCCCATACTACGACATTCATTAAATGCTGCCTCATAGTTGCCATGGATGGGACGAGAAGGTGTAGAGAACTTGTCAGAAGATCCACCTAAAGTGAAGCCTTATGAAAACAACAAAACTACTAACTCTATATCCCTATAACTTTTTTCGGAAGAAGATTACAGTTTTGCTTCATCGAAAGTAGGAGAGGCCCTACTAGTACAGAAATTATAATAACAGAGCTTTTGTAATAAATAATTGAAATGAAATGATTCAGTTATTATTTTTAATTTTCATCATATTAAACATTGGAACATAAATATACAATAAATTTAATTAAAATAAAAATCTGTATTACCTAAAATAATAATATATTGTTGGGGTTTACTAGACCCCAAATTGAACAACTTGTAATTTTATTGCACGTTGTATGCGGAAGGTTAATAATAAAAAATACGGTAATTAGGAAGTTTTAATATTTAATAAGTCTAATTTATGGTTATAATCATCAATGAATAAATCAAATCAATAAGGTAGCAAATAAAAAAAAACTAAATGCGCTAAAGCTATATTAATGTCCACAAGAATTTGTATTTTTTTTACAAAAACTGCATCCCGAAAATACATAGAAAGCATTCGAAATATTAACATTTTTGCGTTGAAAAAGTACGCGATGAAACAACAAAGGCTGTATCCCGTCAACTTCCCGACTAAGAGGTTTCCTTCATAAAATGTACCTTATGTCTATTATCAGTAATACAATTTTCCAACGTACAATAATCGACTATATTTTATAAGCAAAAACATCAAGTCAAACACTGAAAAACAATTTCATACTTTGACTTTTAAACAGTGCTTTTTTTTATTTAGACACTTTTAGGAAAAATATAAAATTATACATAAAATAAAATTAAAAAAATGTGTACTACGGTAGTGTTTTACATCTCCCAGTAGGTAAATTTACATTAAAAACCAATTGTTCAAATAGTATTTACCGGCTCTTATTATAGTTTAGTGGTTAAGCCATTTTATCCACAGGTCTGGGGTTCGATTCCCACTCGGGTAAAAACATAAATATACTGTGAAGTAGGTATATACATATAGTACATACATATTTAAATAGGTCTACTTGGTGCAAATGCTAGAGCAAATATCCTATTGTGATTTTACAAATCACAAAATATACTTTACGATTCCTGCCAAATTACAAAATTGTAAAGTTCAGAATTCTGCCCAATGACCTTTAGATATTACATATTTAAATCTTGCGTCTTTTTAGGCATTTCTATTACAAAAAAATAACCGACTTCGATTTTTAAATATGTTACTTCTAATAACTAATAAGGTAACCTACTACAACCAGAATAATATATTATAGATCCAACAAATTACAGCTAAATAAGAAGGTTTTGTTTTGCAAAATTTTCATCTCACAATTTATCATCGCTAAATTAAGAAGAGTTCTCAAAAAAGAAACACGTAGCTGCTTATATCTAAGCATATAGAGAGAAATATCTAAGACAAGGGGAGACTGGGAGAGTGTGGAGGCTACGCCCACTCTGAGGGGTGGAGCAGCCAGCCGTAATAGCCAAGCCAGTTCACAGGGGTCACGACTAAAGCATAGAATTGAGCCAAGGGATCAAAGTCGCAACTTGGGATAACAAAACTGAACTCATAAATCGACTTGTTTCAGGGAATCAAACTCAAAAAGTTAAAACAAATGAAATTGAATAATCGGAAATTAAGTTTTAAAATATCGCATACGAGTAAATTTGTCATACTATAGGTAGAATTTTGTTATACATTTTTTTTAACATAAATATGAAAACTGACGCTCTCTATATTAGTAAAACTAAATTTTATTACATCGTTGTGTTTGCAAAAAATATATCAAAATGAGTTTATATAAGTTCAACATATTTTATTATGTTTAAGATACAACAACAATTATAGACACTTTGGAATCAAATTTCCATAAAACCATTTATTAAAATTATTTATTAATTTATTATTATGGTTTAGATTTTTTATTATTTAACATTTAAATTAGAAAAAAAAATGCTTATTGGCTTCTATTTAAATATAACATGGCTACATATTTAAAATATTGAAGCCAGTAAGCATTTTTTTTATTGTTTCATTAAAAACAATAAATTATACATGTTTTTTTTTTTGAAAAATTGTCCCTTGTGTATGTTATTGATAATGCACTTAGGGTTCTGTACAATTAAATAAAATGAGAAATATGGGGGAAGTTGGATTTCAGATATAATAAATTTCAGTAACAATGAATTATAATATAAAATAATATGTAGGACAATTTCCACATATTGCTCTGGTCACAAACTAAGCTCTATTCTTGTACTATGTGTACCAAAAGCAACGATATAATACATATTATATTTTATAATCACCCAGACCATGACAAACTGTACAGAAAAAACGTATTTTTTTAATATTTTTTTGCCATGGGAGGGAATCGAACCCCCGACCTCCGGATACAACGCCAAAGACGCAACCACTAGTCTACGGAGACTGAATTAAGAAGGAAAAAATAATTTAATTAACAACTTGAAAATTACTATACCAACTAATATTTATAAAATAAAAAATGTGGAGATCCAAAAATCTAACTTTATAAATCCCCCTATTCCCCCTTGGGAATATGAAAATGCATAAATAATATATATAGACAACGAAAAGACATATTAATAATCAACATTTCAACTTTGTACCTCAATTTTATCCCATAAGCTTTTGTAATAACGTATCGAACTCAAAAAATGCGAAACTACTAAAAAAGATTAACAACTTTTTAATATTAAATAATTTCACAGCATCAGATCATAATTTAGTTATTTTTATCAACAGAAAACCTATCATTCTCAGAACTGAATGCCAACATAAAGAGAGAGAAAATTGTAGAAATTTGCGAAGGTTGCGGTCAGAAGATCCAAGACCGGTACCTCATGAGAGTTGGTGATCTATCCTGGCATGAGCATTGCCTGAGCTGCTGCGTCTGTGGCAGTCCCCTGGCTCACACGTGCTACACTAGAAACTCCAAGCTATACTGCAAGCCAGATTATGACAGGTATACTTAGCTCCTAAAAATAGTCCTAGGAAAAAACTGGAAAGCGAGTTTCATCTGCTTATATTATGCGCATTGCGAAATATAATATTACTAAATTGCTGTGTGATTATTGCTGAATATGTATCTTTCTAACTAAGTATATACTTAATTTATATTTAATATTATTTGTCACAGATTATTTGGGGTTAAATGTACGCGTTGCGGTGATCGTCTTCTTCCACAAGAAATGGTGATGCGTGCCCAGCAATACGTATTTCATATTCAATGCTTTGTTTGTGTCATGTGCTGTCAGCCATTACAAAAGGGAGAGCAGTATGTAATCAGAGGAGGACAACTATTTTGCAGACAGGACTTTGAGAAAGAAATGTATTTAATGCAACATGCTGATGACGACATGATCATAGATGACTCGGATCGTCCCAGAGATGGACGCAGAGGTCCTAAAAGGCCACGCACTATACTAACTTCAGCACAGCGAAGGCAATTCAAAGCATCATTCGAAGTCAGCCCCAAACCTTGTCGTAAAGTTCGAGAAGCTCTAGCTAAAGATACTGGTTTAAGTGTTAGGGTTGTTCAAGTATGGTTTCAAAATCAAAGAGCTAAAATGAAGAAGATTCAAAGGAAGGCTAAACAAGAAGGAGATAAAAATTCGGATAAAGATAAGGACAAGGATGAGAAGATTATAAAACAAGAATCCCCATCTAGCGAGCATGGAAACTATTTAGGACTAGATGGTTCATATTCTGCTTCCAGTCAACCGCTCAATCCTAATTTACCTTACTCTCCAGATGGTAAGTTTTAAACGCTATATATGTTTTATTAATAAACCTAATACTTACAATATGATACTGTAAAAATATATTATTTAAATCTTATAACTCAATAATATAATCTTTTTTTATAGATTATCCAGCCCATTCTGGAGATAGCTTCTGCAGTTCAGATATTTCATTGGATGGAAGCAATTTCGATCAGCTAGACGAGGGAGCCTCTGATACAATGAGCCTGCAAAACCTAGAAGTACAACACCACTCGCATCAACATGGACAACATTCAGCCCACGAACCTCTTAACCTTGGAACCGGGGCCGTAGTCAATCCAATTGACAAACTGTACCTAATGCAAAATTCATACTTTAGTACGGATCACTGATTACCTACCCAAAGTAGAGCTGAAAAAACATTAGGACTGATGCCAGATCCAGCTCTACCGAAGGGTTACAATTATAATAAGTCCTTGTCCTTAACAAACCAATCAATTTTTCCAGGTCAAAGTATTTTGCAAAATCAAACAATGTTATTAAACCAAACAGTGTTGAAAAACCAAACAATTTTACCAAAACAAACAGTGTTGAAAAACCAAACAATTTTGCCAAACCAAACAATGTTGAAAAACCAAACCATTGTACCAAACCAAACAATGTTGAAAAACCAAACAATTTTACTAAACCAAACAGTTTTGAAAAATCAAACTATTTTACCAAACCAAACTATTTTACCAAACCAAAACATTTTACCAAATCAAACTATTTTACCAAACCAAACTATTTTACCAAACCAAACCATTTTACCAAACCAAACCATTTCACCAAGCCAAACAATGTTACCGCCTCCAGTGCCACATTTTAATTCTACAAACACGTATGGCTACCCTAATTACTATAACAATTTTAATATAACCAATAATGTTTTTCTATAGACAATTTTACTCGTGGTTATTCTAGAGAAGTAAGTCCCTGTTTATAAATGACCCCACCTAGGTGTTGTAGCACAATTATACAATAATAGTTAGCATAATAGGAATCATAATATTTCTATTTATTATAATTTTTTTCGCTACATTTTAGCTATTTGTTTGCTTAGATGGTTGTCTCTAACAACTTTCCTCCAAAGAAGGACTTTATTTCATAATTAACGACCCTCTTTAAAACTAGGATATTTATAACAAATTTCCTGGTTTTAATTTGTAAATTATATTATTATCAAGGCATTAGGTATTTTTAAATGTGATTGTTTAATTATATAATCTGTTGATATTATTAGTAATTTAAATGTTAAATAATAGTAAATTTTACCTAACATTTCAAACCAATAGTAAAGTGTCATTAATAGCCAATAAATTACTTTATTATTAGTAATTAAATAAATGTATTAAATGTTTAGCATTATACTTGTATTATATACATTTAATAAATTGTTAGATATACACAATTTAGTGCTAATTAATGAGTTACCAAAAATAAATACATACCATTAAAATATATAGGATCAAACTTATAAATAATACATTCTTCTATTTCACTATTTTAAAAATATTAAAATATTCCTCAATATTGTAAATATGTACAGTACCAATAAAAAAACGTCTTTAATATTTTCTAGTCATTTTATTATGTTTAATGTACGTTATAATATAATATGTTCTAAATGTCTATGCTTATACCTACATTATATTACATTGTATAATTTTTACCTATTTTCATTCTTATGTAATTAATAAATTAGGTTGGACTAGGTACACCAAATATCTGATCCTATTCTATGGTCACTAAGTACATTATGGGAAAATATAATATATACTTATATACACTTTGTATGACTGTGTTCTCTATTTTACCGTGGCTAAAATAAAAACTAAGTATTTTATTAAATGTCATAATATGATATAATAGTTACAGCTTATTTGTTATGTTATATGTTAAAGCTATTGTCTTTAATCCCGAAAAACTAAATAGGTTTCTGATATTTCGATGTATAAAAAAAATATACTGAAAGCTTAATAACTTAACTATCTTCTATATCAATGGTATGGTAATAGAATCCATTTTAATCATAATTTAAAAAAGTCTTCAGTGGGTAGAAAATTTGATAATCATGCCAAATATTTGGACGCATTCCGCCTGAAAAATAAGGATATAAAAGAAATTTTCATTGTCAACTGAATAGACCAAAGTTTAATAAATAAATAACACATAAAAACTATACTTACAACTTACATAAAATTAAAGAAACCAATTGCGTTAATAATAAAAAAGACATACTTGTTACATTGTAATTTTTAAATTTTATCAATGAGGTACTAATATTTAATAATGGTAAATCTGAATTTTGTCTAGTCAAATATTAAAAGTAATATATACTTACCTAGTAATCTGTATACCCATTAGTATATAATAATATATAAGATATTTAGAACAATGTTGTAATTTTAATAAAGTATTATTACATACAATATTTCTGTTTCTATTATTTTTAAATCCTGAACAAATATATCATAACTAGTTATACTACAGGTGACTTTGAAAGGATGTACTTTGGGCTAATATGAGGTTCTGCTGATCAAATCGAACAACTTATTCCGTGGAACCATGTGTCGCAAATGAAAAAAAATGCCTTCTCCATACAAACTAGTAATGTTAAATTTGTATGGGGAGGCCGACATTGTATTTTCATTTGCGATACATGGTTCCACGGGAAAAGTTCGATTTGATCGGCAGAACCTTATATTAGTTTCAAATTCACCTGTATATTAAATGGTACAGTAAAAAAACACAACTGCGATATTTTCTTATAAATATTGTACTACCCTAATAAAACTACATAAAATAAAAAAAATGGTATACAGAGTAATTGTGCAGTTGTTTATACAGGGTGAATTTTAATGGGTGTACTTTGGGCTAATATGATGTTCTACTGATCAAATCGAACAACTTTTCCCATGAAACCATATGTCGCAAATGAAAAAAAAATTTGGCTTCCCCATACAAATTGATCATTTTAACATTACTAGTTTGTATGAAGAAGGCAATTTTTTTTTTCATTTACGACACATGGTTCCATGGAAAAAGTTGTTCGATTTGATCAGCTGAACCTCATATTAGCCCAAAGTACATCTTTTCAAAGTCACGATGTATATACAATATATCATCACGGGTGCCTTACGGCGCTCGAGAACGCCTAGACGGCCTCAGGGTACCCAGCAGAGGGGGTTTTAATCCCACCTGGGGCCTTATTCCGAGTTTGCAACCACTAATCACGACAAGACGTTGCGCAAACTATAAATATGGAAATATAAGCTCTATCCCAATGTATATAGTATGTATTAGGTTAATTAAAAATCAAACTTTTAAAACTATCTAATAGATTCAATTATAGTTATAACACCTTAATAATTTATTTTATTTACTCCACAATGTGTTTTTTATTTTATAATTAAAGCCTAATTTAAATTAAAAAAAACATGTATTAGGTTGGCTATTATAATGCAGCCATCTTGAAATACATGAATTCTTCGCAAGTTTGAACATGTATGGAGCATTGGAATTTCAACTTTATAATTAACAGGATAGAACTTACATTTCAATACCCGTACTTTACGCAATATGCGCCCCTGGGGTTTTATTCCGAGTTTTTTTACATGTTTAAACTTTAAACTTGCGAAGAATTCGTGTATTTCAAGATGGCGGCATTATAATAGCCAATCTAATACATACTATATATCCATTGGAATAGAGCTTATATTTCCATATTTATAGTTTGCGCAACGTCTTGTCGTGATTAGCGGTTGCAAACTCGGAATAAGGCCCCTGGTCGTTGCCGATGATATGAGTCTACACTGTCTATGAGTAA
This sequence comes from Monopis laevigella, assembly GCA_947458855.1. Classification (NCBI taxonomy): domain Eukaryota; kingdom Metazoa; phylum Arthropoda; class Insecta; order Lepidoptera; family Tineidae; genus Monopis; species Monopis laevigella. The sequence continues at coordinate 19,650,077 of OX381576.1, forward strand.
CCGATAACTTAACGTGTATGTATTTAGTATTTAGTAAATAAAAATTATATTGTATATAATAAAATGTAAATAAAACGGGTACCAACGAGTGGGAATAAAATTCCCACTACAACGAAGAAGTAGTGAAAATAGCCATTAGTTTTCTGAGTTTATACTGAACAATGCGACATGCTAGATCGTCGTGGTGTTTGTATAGACTTACGAGTATAAACATTTTAGAAGTTTATATAGTGAAACTGGGACCGACTGTTATAGTGATCTCAAACAAAGGTTTTTTTTTAACTAAAATACAAAAAATGTCATTGTTACATACCGTTATTTAAATATTATTTTAAGTTTTTTTTTTAACTCGGCCACCTATTATAATATTTATATCTACGACTACTTGTTCTGGCCGAGTTCCCAAGCTTGTACGTACACCTTGGATTTAAAAACACTGCCTTTAAGGTCCCCCGGTTCATACCCCGGTGTGTACCAATGAGTTTTAATAAAAATCTGTCAAACAAATGTACATGATAAAATGATGTCGGTCCCAATTTCACTAAACCAACTTGACATACTTTCTAAGTGAGTCATTGAGTCAACACGTACCATCTAACTGAGGGTGGTGATGACGAAGTTGGAATAAAACGTCACCGCTGTGTACCGCGAGCTGAAGAGAAAATATAACAAAAACCTCGTTTTTCAGGCGTTTCATTGTTATAGCATAGAATATTTTTTATGGGCCTACAAATACATTTAAAAAAAAATGTTTAGGGGAAACAGTTTCTTACACAAAAATGTACAATTTAGCAATTAGATGTAAATTGTCCTACATATTAAAAAAAAAAGATACTCATATAAATCATGCTACCTTTAATATATATCGCAATTGTACCTAAATTAGATTTTTAAATCATAATAATATTAAAGTAACATTTTGCTCGTAGCATTGTAGCGTGCCAGTGAACAGACGCCGAATACTAATCCAATATTCCTTTTAGCCATATATTACGCAATACGCATGCTCCGTTAAAATACACTTGGACTGAACCCAAATGAAAAATCTATGAAAGGAAAAGGGAACAAGCTGGAATTCCTGACAAAATTCGGCTTTCAAAAAATATTATTGGCATTCAGGTACGTTGTTTGTCTATCTGCATTAAATATTTCTAGAACTTATCACTATAGGCTCTCGAAATACTTGAAATTGTTATAAACATTGTTAACCCATGAGAGACAATGTTCTTAGCTATCCATGGATTCACCGAGCGGTGCCGGGTATATCGCTTGGTTGGAAGGCACGGGAATGAACTCCAGCGTTCCCGGACTTGAGACCGCTAAGTAGGTTTGAAAGCCTTTTGAACTCTCACCTGCACTGTGTTCACTACCATCTCTACTCAACCAAATACTATATGATCCTGTTAGCGCCATCTTGGAAACACGCTCCAAAAAATTACAACTTTTATATAAGCCACTGGAGGGATCATCAGCGACGATAGTCTCCGAGTTGAACGCAGTCGCCGTGGCTGAAACCGGTTTGGAAGAATATTAATAATAATAGATTACAACTTTATAAACCATAAAATGTAACTATACATTGGAATTATTTTTATAATAGGTTCAGTAGTTCCAGAGATTATCCCCTACATATAAACAAGCAAGCAAACGACGTATAGCGTTCGGGATGTGGGCTATTACATACTCGAGCTTTTTTTTACCTTTTCCGAACTCGTGCGTTCTGTTTCCGACCTGTCAAAATTTCTATTTAAAAGAAAAAGAATTATCTACGAAGTTTTTACTAAAAAAAAAATAATAGAAGTTTTTATGATTCATGCAAATATTTCTAAAAAGAAGCTACTAATTTGTTTCAATATCAGATTTAATGATTTGATTCAATGAGTTAGGTTAGGTTTCATTTAATTTCATCTCATTAAATTTCATTTTCATTTCATATCAATAAAAAAAATCTACTCAAGACTTGGCTGTATGGGCATAGTACCTTTGCCTACCCAGAACGGGTGAAGAAAATCAAAAATTAAAACCTCTGTTTTATTTTCTTTTAGGGTTGGCGCCGATTTCCATAAATTTTCTTTGCGAGTTGTGTTCTTATTATTTTATTAAATTGCTACATTTTTTCGCAACTGTATTAAAAATACTTAGGCTGCGCCTCGGCTCGGGTAGACATTTTGTCGGAACTCTTTGCAATGACAGGCTTTCCGCACTCGTAATGAAATATACTATATTGTACAAAAACGTATTCATAACATCTTTATTAATTGTAACCGTTTTAGTTAAAAAGGAGTTCTATATTTTTTCTGTCAAAGATGATATTTTCATTGGTAATAAAAAGGCGAAAAACCATTTATAATAAAGTTTTTATGAATATGAGGGAAAAACTATTGTTCATAGGAGATCTTTTAACGACTTAGGAATTATCTACCAGCTAACCTTCAAAGTTGACAAATTACAGGCATAGTGCCATTTCAAAAATAAATACAAATATATAGCTATTAATGCCTTAGGCATTATCTACCACCTAACTTTAAAATCGACAAATGACAGGCAGAGTGCCATTTAAAAAATAAATACAAATATATACCTAGTCTTGTCATAAATAATATAATTTTTTATTTTTATTTTTTTCTATTGCAAATATTGTTACTTTTACAGTGTGTAAGTTTAATACATAAATATTAAACAATTAAAAATATAGAAAGCTTATTCGAAGTGGTCTTCATTGGCTGCAATACAGTCCTTTAAACGTTGAGGCCAATTATCAATAGAAGCACGCACTCTTTCCATGGGAAAATTCTTCACTGCCAATCGTATGGATTGTTTTAGGGACTCCAAATTATCATGGCGTTTAGAGCAAGCCGTACTCTCCAAAACTGACCATAAATCATAGCGGATGATATTGTACAATGTATTCTATATAATCTATGAATGTATTGGCACTAAAATGAGAAAACACAACGATCAATCGTATAAAAATGACAGATTCCAAATTGAAATGTAATATTTTTTAATTTTTTTATTGTAACAGTATTTATGGCCAGACTATGTATATATATACATATACACGACTATTTACTATTATTACTTACGACGTAAATCACAGCGATTCGGTTCTCTTTATCACCTCACTCTATATTAATATCGCAAAACATTGTACAAAGTATTCTGTATAACTATACTCTATGAATGAATTGGCACCAAAATGAGAAAACACAACGATCAATCACGACACATATACACATATACAGTAAATATATATATATATATATATTTATATATATATATATATATTACTATTATTACTTACGACGTAGATTTTTAAATGTGATAATTGACAGAGAACGCCTGATAGAAATATCGATTAGGTCGATTTTAAGCACGCTTACATACTTAATACAAGATATTAGGATAAACTATTTTGAGCAGGAAGAAAATGCTATAGATAATAGAGTTCGTATAGAAAGCGGAAGTGTTCTAGAGAGACGCTACACTGACAGTAAAAGAATAAGAGTAGATCTAGAGAGGAAATTAAAGAATGGATAGAGATATCTAGAACGTTAATTAAAGTAGAACGCCAATCACGATAATATTATAAGTCTAAATGTAGTGGTGGCCTAGTTAGTTAGACCTTGGACTTAAAAACACTTAGGTCCCTGGTTCGAATCCCGGTGTGTACCAATGAGTTTTTAATTTAAAAATTTATGTACATTTGTTTGACAACACCACTATAGTGCCTCGGAGAGCACGTTAAGCTGTCGGTCCCGGTTTCACTATACCAACTAGTGAAACTGTTTATAGATGGGCTATTGAGTCTATTCAAAACATCGCGACGAGCCAGCCACTTGTTCGGTGTAGACTCATACCATCGGCTACGACGAGGTGGGATTAAAACCGCCGCTGGGTACCCTGGGGCCGTCTAGGCGGTCTCGGGCGCCGTAAGGCACCCGTGATGATACACTGTAGATGTAGGTATATATAATATTATAAAATATATTTTCATGAAAAGCACCTTTGACTTAAAACTGTTTGATACTTTAGTCTTAACATTATGTCGACGAAACAATTACCATACAAGCACTTATAAAATTATTTTGAATGATGAGAAAGGCATTATACATAAGATTAGACTATTACTGAGCATAGACACCATTTAAATCACCCATAAAATTAAAAATATAAATATCTCATAGGTGCTTACGGCTCCCGAGACCGTGGTGTGCCAAACATATGTACATATATTTTTTATTATTTTTAAATATATTATTAAAAATCGCAGCGGTTTGAACCGGAGACCTAAAAACTAAAGTGTTTTTAAGTCTAAGGTCTAACCAACTCGGCCACCACGTATATAAAATAAATTCCAGCTAAGTTTAAAAAAACGATGATAATGAACTTTTATCATTCATCAATTTTATTTTTACGAAGAAACAGAGTGGATTTAAGAGGAGGCACTATAAATTTTAGTCTTATTTGCTTATATCTGCAGAGGCAAGCACACATCTATTTATTAAAACGTTTCAACTTAAGTTTTTTCAGACCTTCCTCTCTCCATGTCTTAACCAAAAACCTAATTAGAAAACATTTTTTCGATACTTTTTCTATTTTAAAATGATGCATTTTTAATGTATAAAGAAATTTTTCTTCTAAACCGGTTGAGTTTTAAGTCTAAAATAAAAACACCTCACAAGAATATACAGTTTATAATCCACTACTAAACGAAATTTTACCTAAATAAATTATTAAGTATGTTATAGACAAAATTAGTTTTGTGACTTACGACATTTTTATTGATTGAAAATTGTTTGCGCGATTTTCAATCTTGGAGAGCAGATCCAAGAGCTATAATAAGTAAATATATGACCCCGTTGACCAGTCCCGCCTAGTGTGCCGATGCGTACGGACGTGTATGTCTCGTGCTGCCGGGGCTACTAAAGATTTACGTAATTAATTTGACCATGTATAAATCTTACAGGTCCTTGAATTATAGAAAAAGTACTTTTAATCAAAATAATATTATTATTTTTTAGTTTTAGGAATAAATTTGAGTGTTCGAATCTGGAACAAGGAAAACCGGAGTCACTGCGAAACAACATCGATTTTTTTTATCGGTTACCTATAACTTTTTTATTTATTTTTTTGACACTATAGAGAAGCCACATATAACCGCGTAACCGCGACAGTCGATTGACGTTTTTTATAGGAATTATTTTTGACCGCCTCCGTAGACTGGTTGCGACTTTTGTGTAATATCCAAAGGTCGTGGGTTCGATTCCCACCCATGACAAAAAAATATTAGTAGATTTTTCTGTACAGTTAGTCATTGTCTGGGTGTTTATATATAATATGTATTATATTGTTGTTTCTGATACACATAGTAACTTTGTGACCAGAGAAATATGTGTAAATTGTCCTACATATTATTATTAAATATTTTTTGCTTCCGGTCGCAACGACAGTACCTAGTCAATGATCATCAAGTATGAATGTTACTTTTTTTTTTAATTCGACATTTGAGGTCCATTTTAAAATCCAAGATGGCGGCATCAACTTTATTTTTAAAAATCGACATGGGACTCGTTATATAGGTTTTTGGGTGTGCCGAGCACGAATTTGAAGTCCATTTTAAAATCCAAGATGGCGGTCTAAACTTTATTTTTAAAAATCGACATGGGACTCGATAATGTTTTAGGGTATGCCCAGCACGAATTTGAGTTGTTGAGACAACTGGCGTTTGGTGATCTGAACCGTGGTCTTTAGGAAAACGTTATGTGCTTTTCTAAACGAGGCCTCTGGTGATTCTTGGTGCGGTTACTTTTTAAACAACGCATATCACTGACAGTTCAACGAGGTAATGTTGCCAGTGTTATAAAAACTTTCGAACTGGGTCGGGGGTTGGATATGGTGGACCATGATTAAATAATATTATTTTTCAATATTATATATTTTTCTTTGGTAGGTTTTATTTTTGTTCCTTAATTAAATTTTGAAATGATTTTTAAGATAAATGGATTAGCGTAACTGAATCCTAGAGGTTGCTATAATAAACAAAGGATGATGAAGTCTTTTTAAACAGACCCTTCCTTCCAGCTGAGAAGTACACGGCAAGCCTCCATGGGTTCTGTTACGCTTCAGAGCGAGGATATGCGGCCGTGGTCTACTTGCGTACTGTGTGTCCTACTGGAAGTGTAGCGCCAGTGAATTTGGTCTTAGCTAAGGTGCTCCCTTTCGGATTCGACTTACGATTCTGGAGGGGCTGTTCTTCTTACACGATTATTGAATCACGTTTTTGAAACGTTGAGACGCACTGTTGATATTGGTAACGTGTTTGCCTGGACTGCCAGCCAGATTATTCTCTCATGGCTAAGAGAATAATACACTCGAAGTCTTTGTGGCCAATCGTGTCCCACAGATTCAGGCTTCTGATGATTTGATCCAGAGACATGTTCCAGGGGAATTGAACCCTGCAGATGTAGCATCTAGGGGTTGTGCTGCCTCAGATCTTTTGCGACACTCACTTTGGTAGGGCCCTGATTGGTTGACGCATCCTGAGTCGTCCTGACCTCATGGTCAGCCTTTGTTGACTGATCCACTACCAGGTCTCCGTGTATTTGCGATAGTGTGGACCGTGGAGTTGGATCCTGAATTTCTATTGAATAAATTTAGCTCCCTGGATAAATTGTTGGGTGTAACTGCGTGGATTAAACGCTTTATTTTTAATTATCGACACCCCCGGGAGAAACGCCAGTCCGCTAGTCACACCATGTGAATAGAAGGACTCGAATTTTATATTGGATTAAGGTTGTTCAGGACGACCAGTTTATAACTGAAACCGAGACACTGCGGGCTGGACGATGTAAGCTCAAGGGAGCAATGTAACAAGGCATGCATCAATGCCTTGTTACAGACTCAAGGCTACTACCATGCAGCCTCAAATGGAAGATCTGCCGTCGGACCGTGTGAATGAGGCTCGTCCCTTTGCGGGCGTGGGTACAGATTTTTCTGGCCCGTTCCCTGTGAAAAAGGTCCAAAAAGGTCAACAAATCTGAGAACAATGGTAGGTGTTCTCAGATTTATTGACCTTTTTGAAGGAAGAGAGCGCAATAGTGGATAACTCTACCGGTGTAGGGCGGCCAGCGTCCCAGGAGATGGTTTGCTGTGGCTGTTGTTGAAACGCAAGATTTTATATTGTAGGACCCTGGACATTTGGTGCCGCATTGCCCATAATTTTGTAACTTGCGGATCCAGGCCCGACGTGCCAATGTGTGCTTGGACAAGCACCACCAAAAAGAATGCCGTGAATTGCGACCATTTTCACAGTGAAGTGGCCGCCATCATCTTGTTTTGTGTGCCAACTTAAACATGGTAGGCCGCCAACCTGTTCACTGTCAACCCCAGAATGCTAGGGAGGTACGATCGCCGAGGTTTTATGATACCTCACGTACACGACGCCCCTTGCCCCCCATGTTCGGAGTTCACCCCCAAAGTGGCCAGGTGGACGCACCCTCCTTATGGGCGGAGGCAATGCTTCGCCCCCTCGCCTTGCTCCCATGGGTCGTAACCGGTGTGCAGCGCAACTACCTGCTGTAAGGTCTCGTTACCAAAGAAGACCTTCAGGACGACTTCCTCATGTTGTCAAGCCAATGCCATGGGACCGATCACATGAGATCCAGTGGATCCCGAACCCGAATGTTCCGGTACATCCGGTTGATGTGAAATAGAGATTCGCTGCCCGCTCACCAGCAGCCACCCAGCGAGAGACTGTAATTTTACCCACACCTCTGTTTGTGTCTGGATTCTGTTCGGGGAGTTGGTAATGTTAAAATTAATAACTTAATTTATTCTCCCCGGTTTCCTGTCCGAATGTGATTATTGCGTCGGCAATAGTTTTAGAAATTATATTGGGTCAACACACCCAGGTAAAGTTATCCCCAGCTGTGGTGACTCTATCAAGATGTTTGAATTTGGCTGACCCCACCTTCGACATTTCGGGACCGATTGATTTGTTGCTTGGTGCCAATTCGTTTTGGGAATGTTGCTCCTATGTTGCCTCGTAGCGATCCCCTCAGTCATGGAATCTGTTATAATGGGCTCCGACCATGTTCCTCCCCCACCTGTTGTTGCTAACCGGTTTATTCACATTTGTATTTCTCTTTCTGAGGCGGTTCAGAGATTTTGGAAGTAGAGGAGCCCTCGGCTGCTATGACGGTCAATCCTGTTATTCAGAATATAATTGGAGCTGCACTCTCCCAACGTGGAATCAGATGGCTTTTTGATCTACCAACATATCCGCATTGGGGAGGAATATTTGAATCTGTTGTTAAGGCTGCCAAAATCACTTACGTAGGTTGATAGGAGAAACCGTATTAACCTTTGAGGAACTTGCTACGGTATTTTGTAAAATTGAGCAGCCACTTGTCGCCCTGCCTGAATACTCCTTCAAAGATGTGAAGTGTACTACACTGTCGATTTGAATTGATCCAGCAGATGACCCAGCATTTTGGCACCGCTGGTCACTCGAATACCTTCACATATTGCAGCAACGCGTAAAGTGGACTGATAAGACGGCCCCTTCAAAGATAGGAGACATCGTCCTGGTTAAGGATTCTAACCTGTCCCTATTGCATTCTTAACTTGGTTCCAGGAGCGGTTGGACTACCTCATTTTGCTGAGGTTATGAAGAGAGCGGTGGCGGTTAAGCGTTAGAATAGTTTTGTTTCCCGGTTTCTCGCACATTTTTTGGTAGCAGAGCGTGGTTAGCAACAGTGGACAGTGGACAGGACCAAGCTTCTCACACGGGTGCGTTACGCACCGCTGAAAAAATACACAATATAATAACTTACTGATGGCTCTTGTGGTTTCGCTTCAACGACGAGTTCTGCCAAGCTGTCCCAAGGAATGCAATATCTTCGTTGTCTTCTAAACCACTTACATGCCACGAAATTACTATTCACAGATTATTAACAAATAAACTTCACAACGCGACAAATCTGACAATTATTTGTAGGCCTAATATCTAATACCTAAACACATGGCGAACGAAATACTACACATCAAATTAACAATAGAAATTAACTATCTATCTGCGTGGTTCTGGCTACAGTGGATAGGACCAAGCGCTTAGTCCAGATCCTGGGCGGAGAAGATACACCCGATAGGTGAAAATATAAGGACACCAACCTTTTCTCAGCAAGACTCCTTGATGGAAGTGAGGGAAGAAAAGGAGTTTAAAAACGACCAGAAGCTAACCAGTATTATTCTGAAAGAACAGAACGTTAGGTAGTTTCTTTTTTTCCTTGTGTCAAGAACGAAAAAATTAACGGGTCTTTTGCCCAAACAGCTTATCAATACCCACAATACATATCATCACGGGTGCCTTACAGCGCCCGAGACCGCCTAGACGGCTCCAGGGTGCCCAGCGGAAGGGTTTTAATCCCACCTCGTCGTAGCCGATGGTATTAGTCTACACCGTTCGGTGTAGACAGACCGTTCGGTGTAGACAAACAAGTGGCTAGCTCTTTGTAATGTTTTGTATAGTCTCAATAACCCATCTATAAACAGTTTCACAAGTTGGTATAGTGAAACCAGGACCGACAGCTTAACGTGCTCTCCGAGGCACTATAGTGGTGTTGTCAAACAATACTTATCAATACCGAACATACGAAAACCGTCATGTGACCTAGTTATCTGAGTTTGGTTTACACGAGACCATGGCATTAATTCCTTGTAGTCTCTTTTCAGTGTGCGGTTACGAAACTAGTAATATAATTCTCAAAAGCTAGAGTATTAAGAAGCAAAGGAGTCAATTCAAGTGAAGTAAATAGCGTGTTATATGGATGCTGCGCCAATGAATGCACCTATATTATCAAATACTTATTTTATAACAGACACATGACTTGTGACCGTGAAGAGATATCCACCGAAAATACTTTGACCGCTTTATTTTGTTTATCAACGGTCTCAGGGTATCCAGCGGTGGGGTTTTGTTTCCACCACGTCGCAACCGTTGTTATTCTAAGTATACACCGAATAAGTGGTCAGCTCATTTGGATAGACTCAGTAACCCATCTGTACACCGTTTTACAAGTTATAACAACTTGTAAGTGAAGTTGGTACTAATGAAATTTCTGTTTCCAAATCAATTATTGAAAAAAAATCAACTAGCTTCGTTTAACGAGGTTGAATGACTATGAATATTTTTTATCCTAAAATAGTTGTTGATCGTCTTCGAATAGTCGTGGGTTCGATTCTCACATATGGCAAAAAAAGATTAGTACTTTTTCTGTACAGCTTGTCATGGCCTGGGTGTTTATAAATATAATATGTATTAATTATATCGTTGTTTTGGTACACATGGCACAAGCTTAGAGCTTAGTTTGTGACAAGGGCAATTTTTGTAAATTGTCCTACATATTATTTTTATTAATAAAAATACTCTCAAGACAGGATTAAAAAAAACTTGTTTATGACAAAAATAGCTATCCAATGCCATATTACATAGCTCCAAGAATTCTAAAATTTGCACCACTTTAATTCTAGATAAGTTAAGGTATATTATATTTTAATTTCATTATTCCAGGTAAGCATAAGATATACTATTTTAAGAGCATAAAAAACTTTTACACTTAAACGTTGCCGCACGTTCGCAGCAGCGATGCTCAGAGAGGAGCGTAGTTTAATCGTACTCAAAACGTTGCACTTTACTTCTACATTTTAAGCGCTCCGCTGTACGCTGCGCTGCTCTAAAGCGCGTCATTAGGGTGACAACAATAGATTTAGGGGTGCAACAGTTGGTAGTTTACCCTACTACTATACGAAATAGTTATGTATGTATCACGAATGTCTGACGCGCCTGAGACTGCCTAAACGGATTCAGGGTACCCAGCGGTAGTGTTTTATTTTCACAAGCGATGATATTCTGAGTATACACTGGACAAGTGATCAGCTCGTTTGGATAGATTCAATAACTCATCTGTAAACAGTTTCACAAGGTTTTACAGTGAAACTGGGACCGACAACTTAACGTGCACCTCGATGGTATTGAGAAACAAATGTACGTTTTTTTAAATTAAAAACTAATTGCTATCATCCCGGTGTGTACCAATGAGTTTTTAATTAAAAAAAATATGTGCATGTGTTTGACAACACCACTATTGTTAGTTCTGTGTAGGATACTTAAAGGAAAACGCTAATCTTTCGGTGAAGAATTAAAATAACACTTTTTATACGACTCAATTTTATAATATTGTAAAACTCAATAACAAACCATGTCACCAAGGAAACACTTGTCACACTTCTAGTTAGAATTCCGAACATCTTTCGCCGAGAAAAAGTCTAAGGACTCGTTGCAGCTGGATCTGGAGGATTTCCTTGTGTAGAACATTCAGCTGTTCTGATTTCCATAGGGTATAAACTCTGGAATGGTTGAATTCTTTATCCACGTTGGGTCTTGACACGTGCTAATCGTGGAGTACCATCGATTCCAGAGAAAATCTCGATAACAACTCCAAGTCGCCAATTAACCCTCTATGTATTGGAAGTGTTCTAATACAATATCACCGACTTCAATTGTGCGGAAATTTCTCTGTCCTCGGTGAATTAATAAGCTTAAATATTCTTTCTTAAATCGCTGTCGAAAGTTATCTCTTAATGTTTGTAAATATTTAAAGCGATGATTAAGAATTTTTAAATCAATAACGTCTATGTCTGTTACGTCATTTCTAGGTAAACCTTGTAGAAAAGAGTTTGGGGTCAATGGAACCAAATCATCCGTTTCAGAAATGTATGTGAGAGGTCTTGAGTTAATGGTGCACTCACAATCACACAAAATAGTTTCCATTTCAACGTGACTTACAGATGCTTTACCAATAATCCTTTTTAATAGATCTTTAACTACCCTTACAATTCTCTCCCACCATCCTCCCACCAAGCAGCTGTAGGAGGGTTGAATATCCATTTTATTGTCCTCTTAAGTTTCTCCCACCATAACATTTTCATTAAATGTTTAACAATAACATTAGAGAGAATAATCCTTTGTATAAACGTTTCAAAAGGTTGTTTATCTCTTGTTAATAATTTTGTTAAGTCTGTAGTAACAAAAACATAGTAGTGTCTTTTCCCATAAATGGGTTTGCTCTTTACTACCTCAATATTTTGCATATTAGAACTTAAGAGCTTTTTAATTATCTTATTATTTACCACACGAGTAATAATATTGTTATTCTCCTTAATCTCAGATAGGTTAGTTTCTATAAAATATGTTAAAGGTTTAACAATTTCTTGAAGATTGCCTTCTTGATTCTCAGAAACATTATGAACCTTCGTATTTAACACATTATCTGAATTATATAGTTTTGGACCCTCTATATTTAAAATGCCTTCATTCAACAGATTAGGAACTTCTAAATCTCTTCTAGATCTCTCTTAGCGTTGATACCGAAGGATTGCTATCATCCTTCGTTGGAATTGGAGCTGCAAGACATTGTGATGGTCTCTCTTCGTGAACCACGTAGTAGAATAATTAAATACAAATTTCGCAAAGGTGCTTATGATTGTATACGTGGTGCAATTGCCGACGAAAACTGGCCTGCTTTACTCGGTGAAGGATCTGACGATGATGCCGCGTTCACTCTGTACAATACTTTTTCCTCTATCATGGACGATTATATACCAAAGGTTTCTCATTCTGGGAAGTACAACTACCCATCATGGTATAGTCCGCCTTTAATTAAAGTTATTGTGGAGAAATATAAGGCCCACAAAAGGTGAGAGAAATTTAATAACCCGTCTGATTATGAAGTTTTTTCGCTATTGAGAGCGAGACAGAAAGCTATGCAGAGTGAATGCTTTAAGTTATATACCTTCAATATACAGAAATTAATAAAAAAAGATCCTAAAAAACTATGGTCTTATGTAAAGTCTCGTAAGGGTGGCACTGGGTATCCATGTCAACTGGAATATAAGGAAAACACCTTTTCGTCTGGTCAGGACATATGTGATGGCTTCAACGAGTTTTTCTCGAGTGTATTCTCTAAACCCGCAGCTTGCTATGACACTACAAGTCGATTAGCTTCACCTTTCTGTAACGCAGGTGACTACATTCATAATGTTGTCGTCAGTGAAGGGGAAGTATTGCGTTTTGTGTTATGTGATTTAGATGAATCCGGCAGCCCGGGAAGTGACAAAATACCCCCTATTTTATGCGTCAATGCTCGATGGAGCTGTGTGTACCTCTGACCATTCTTTATAACAGATCGTTAAGCGAAGGTGTGTTTCCTCGTTGTTGGAAGGAGGCACACATAGTTCCAATAAACAAAAAGTGTTCTAAATCCAAAATCATTAACTACCGGCCTATCTCAATATTGAGTGTCTTTAGTAAGGTTTTGGAAAAAAACAGTTTATGATCCGATATACCCTGTCATAGTTAGAGGTATTCCCGACGCCCAGCATGACTTTGTGCGAGGCCGATCCACTACCTCAAATCTTGCGGAATTTATGTCCTATGTAACTTCTGCTATGGACAATCGCGGTCACGTTGATGTTATCTATACTGACTTTGAAAAAGCTTTCGACAGGGTTGATCACGTCATCCTGCTGCGCAAGTTGCAGCATCTTGGTATTTGTGGCGATCTGTATCGTTGGGTTTGCTCCTATCTGGATAATAGATCTCAGGCAGTTCGTATCGTTAATTATAAGTCTGGATTCGTAAATATACCATCTGGAGTGCCTCAAGGCTCTCATTTAGAGCCTTTATTCTATAATGCATATTTGTATGATATACACGAGGTAATACAAAATTCATCTTATCTGATATATGCTGATGATACCAAGGTTTTTATTCGAGTGATTGCATAATGCTGCAAAACGACTTAAATGGTTTGTTTTAATATTATAATAGAAATAGAATTAATATTAATTTCGCTACATGTGCTCAAATGACATTCTCTAGGAATAGAAATATTATCAAACACGATTACAACATTGGTGGATCTATTATTGATAAAGTCGATGTAATGCGCGACTTGGGCGTACATTTTGACTCTAAATTGATTTTTGATCAACACGTTGATGCTATTATGAACAAGGCTTACAAGAATCTGGGTTTTGTCCTGAGAGTTTGTAAGGTGTTCCGCGATGTTCATTGTCTTAAAATAGTGTATTATGCTGTTCTTACACGATATAGTTAATGGAAGGATGGACTGTAAGGTGTTGGTTGGCCAAGTATCACTTAAGACTCCTGTTCGACGGACCCGTGTATCGTCGAGGGCACTATTTAATGTTCCCAGCTGCCACACTAATTATGCTCAAAACTCAACATTGCCGATATTAGCCAGGCTGTATAATGCTAAGTTTATTAATATAGACATTTATAATGGCGGTAAGCGAGCATTTAGGGGTGCGATTATGGATCATTAGGATTCTTCGTTGTTTGGCGATGGATAACTCAATCATTCACACACTCACACATATACTCACTAGCAATCATTCATATACGAACACAGGTAGGCACACTCACTTACACGCACCCGCACATACATATTTTATAATTAATTGTAATCTTTATCCATACCTTACTTCGTCTATATTAATGAAAATTTGTTATTGGTCTTATGATAATGTTATATCTTTTATGTACTATTTTTTTATGTATCGCTGTCGATTTTCTTGAAATAAATAAAAATAAATTTTAATTATGTTCATTTAACAAATAAAGTTTTGAAACCTCTGTAATTAAATCATTTTTATCGAAATGATGAAGTTTGGGAATCTCTGTAATTTTGGGTATCATTTCCAAATATTTTATTTTCTGACAGAATATCTATTTTGAACTTTACCTTTTCACACAAGCTCCTTATATCCTCGTCATCTCGGTTTTGAACTTTACCTTTTTGTATCACATCTTCAATCACGATTCGAACATAATACCATGTTATCTCATACTACATACTAATTTTGTACAACTTCTATGTCGATTTCTTCATCACTAAATTCATTCTTGCACATTTCTCTTAGAATATCATTATTAAGAACAAACAGTTTATTAACAATTTCATTTAAAATTGTACAGATAAATTGAACTTTTTTAAGATCTGTTATTGTATATTTAAGATAACGAAGTCTGCTTAATAATAGTTTCCTCACCTTTATCTGGTCTACCTTCAAGGTATTTAGGATATTTGCAGATTCCGACATAGTAAACACCATTTACTACAAATTCACGGTCGCCATATGATAGAAATTAATGCCTTACTTGACTAGCTATCGGGTGATTACCTATAATAAAATGAAAAGCCATTATTATTAAAAACTATTTAATTATTTAGTTTTTAATACTTTAGTTTACGACATTTTGACTGATTTTGAATAAATTATTTGACATTAGGTTTTTTATTAAACAAACTAAAAACATATTATTATGAATTGTTGTCTCCAACATCCTCCGCAACGAAAAAGAAAAGAAAATAATAGCAACATCCTCCGCAGCAGAAAATCTTCTGTAAAGACCATTTTATTTAATTTATAGCACTCAGTGCTGCCGTGTGTCGTCTTATCACACTATACACATGCTGGATTTTTATCGTATTTATTGGATTTATGCTCTTTAATTTCTCGGGATACTAGACAGTTTCTAATATTACCGTCAAACTTTAAAAACAAACCCTATCCAGTTTTTAATATTACCGTCAAACTTTTTTAATTCCAGTTTTGGAAGATTAAAATGACGTTTATTTTGCCAGTTATTTAACTCCATATTACTATTAATAACTTTAGGGTTTATTGAAATAGTAGGATTTACTGACCTTGAATTTTCCGACATTGGAATGGTAGTTCTACTTACAATTTTCCGTTCAATATTTAACCATTTGTAGCGGTAATTATAGGATTGTTCTACCTCCTTGTCGATGACATCGTCCGTGCTATGTTCTTTCACCAGATAATCATAAATGCTCCTGTCGATGCCGAACAAGCGCTCGACGCAAGCCTCGAGCACCTCGAGACCCGTCGCTAACTCGCAGAGTCGACATCGTCGGACTTTAACTTTTCATCCAAATCTTTGTGGCGTTTGGTGAATTTGCGACGTAAATTTGCACGGTCGCGTTTTAAAGGTTCCATTTCAACACTCACGGTCGCCATCTGTTAGTTCTGTGTAGGATACCTAAGGGAAAACGCTAATCTTTCGGTGAAGAATTAAAATAACACTTTTTATACGACTCAATTTTATAATATTGTAAAACTCAATAACAAACCATGTCACCAAGGAAACACTTGTCACACTTTAAGTTTCGAATTCCGAACAACTATAGTGCCTCGGAGAGCCTGTTAAGCTGTCGGGCCCGGTTTCGCTATACCAACTTGTGAAACTGTTTATAGATAATAACCCATCTATAAACAGAGTCTATTCAAAAAACATAGACTCATACCATCAGCTTCGACGAGGTGGGATTAAAAAACCCCCCCGCTGGGTACCCTGAGGCCGTCTAGGCGGTCTCGGGCGTCGTAAGGCACCCGCGATGATATGTAGGTATGTGTAATTGGTATCATACATACCAGGGTTTGAACCGGGGACGTAATAGCTGTAGTGTTTTAAGTCTCGGTCTAAACAATTTGGTCACCAAGTCAAGTAGTACTTACTGCTTATTCTAGGTACTTCAATATGCCCCACAGACTTTGTAGTGGTCGCGCGCCATGTGGTATAGATTACCACTTCGGACAACAATTTATACTTGGTGTTCAACAGTTTCCCATTATAACAAGGAGAATAACTTTATAAGTACCGTACTTGGTAAAGTTACTTAGGTATATGAACTTGAGTTTACCAAACGATATTCAAGATTAAATAATGTAGTAAAATACATGGGAATTCTTTTAATACCTATGCATTTTTTAAATTCCTTATATCAGGTTAATCTTATATATTTTTTTTAAAGATAACTTGCTATAATATAGGTCGTCTGTGTATAACTAGTTAACAAACAACAACAAAATTCGTGGGGGGTGACTGGAACGGTTGACCCAGTGGTTGAGTGCCTTGCCGCGAAAGCGAGGTTCGTGGGTTCGGTTCCCGCCCACCAGGATTTTTTTCATTGCATTTTATCTTTAATATTTAACTTAATAATATCTTAAATTGTTAGTATGGGTAAGCTATTTAATCGGTGTACTATAATTTTAAAATATCATGTAATTATAGTACTTACAGAAAATCTGATAAAATTTAAGACAACACTAATAGATATAATAAAATCACTAGAATATGTGTATATGTCACCTTTCGTGTTAAAAAATCTATAAATATGTCCTACCAATATATTGTTTTATTAATTAGTTCCTACTAAAAGTAAGTTAAATATTGTAGTCACAGCAGTCTGCTAACGATAAAGGTATTTTATTTTACGATAAAGCACAAGGATACAATTGTCGACTCGTAAAGAAAATTCGTCTTTATCGCCGCCCATTTCGTAACCACATCATTTAATTGCCATAGTGGGAGAAACAAACTTAGCAGATCTGTTTACCATCAGGTACAAATTAATTGTGCTCAATGAAACAAAACTCTACTTTGAGTACACAGTTTCATCAAGTAACCTGGCATTTTATTTGAGTTAAGTAGGAGATTACTATATCGATTTATGTCTGGATTTAAGTCTTCTTTTACTTAGAAAAGATTTAATAATCGTCTTATAATAAAGTTAACCGCAATATAATCTGGCGATTCAAAATCTGACTTTAGTGCTGTTACTAAGCGTACATTTTTAGGCAACCTGAATCATAGCTTCTTACTAGTCACATTTTATAGCGAGTACTCGTGAGCTCTTATAAATATATCATTACATATTCAGACGCTTCTGTTATGTGATCTACTGAACTATATAGGGAAGTTCAATTTTATTCCAAATATCTTCATCAGTGGCTTAGGAGGATTTTGTTTAATTGTCGGTCCCTCTATTTTTATTTCCTTTTCTTAAACAATAAGATGAAGTAGCAAGATCGATGTTGCTGCTATATAGACGCAAAACTATCGAAGGGATTGTAGAAGAGCAACTTTAAAGAAGCAGCCACTAGCCCGTCTGGTCACGTATTTAAAGTTTCCATGAGTGGTCAATACAAAATAGAGTCAAACGTCTAGAGAGGTTGGAGGAGCTTTGGATGGAAATATATTTCTTTACCTACCAGCTTATTCAGGTTTTTATCAATATAGGCGTTCAAAATAGGATGAATTAATACTGAGAGAAGTAGGGCTACAAAAATAGTCTAAATATTAAAAATAACGTAGAAAAATAGTTATAACCAACAAAAATCCATACTAAATTAACACGTCCAATCGTCAAGCTAACCTTCTAGCGAGTTTGCTGATGCAAAAACATCCCTGAGTATTGCCAAATGACAAAATATACTAATGTTTTATACACTCAAGGTATCGGGAGTTACAAGTAAGATCAAAATTATACAAAATAAAATACTAAGCAAGCCAGGCAAATAATAAAAATACCCAGAGCGGCAAAAATAAGGAAGCCCAGTGGTTGCACGAAGCCTTCCATTTTCTCTCTTAGAATGCTTAGCAACAGACAAAAAAGTATTTTTGGTTTTTCTTTCAAAAAAATCTGCTTTGGCATCTTAATCCTTAGATGGAGCAACATTTTTTAAAGTGTTGTCTTCTACTTTTCTTGCTGCTTCCTAAGAAAATTATAAGGCAGCATTTAAGCAATCTAAACCGAAAGCAAGAAGGAACCAACTCTATCGATATGTTATAATTCTTGTGTTTTTTTATTTACCTTTCGGACCTGAATTAAAATATTATTGGCCTTATTCATAAAAAAATATTGAGTCCTTGTAGATAATACTTTAGTTAAAATAGGTTTTCTCTCTTTTACGCAGGTTCATTTTTGTTGCTAATAAAACTATAACTAAAGTGTCCTTCGGGGGCTCAATAAGTTTTTACTGAATCAAATATAGGCTTTTATAACCGAAATAATAATAATTATAAAAATACTGTAGGAAATACTACGCCTTGGCTACAGTTTATTTTTAGTATTTGAATAATAGTTGTTCGATTTTTTTACGAGAGTTATCAAATACCCTATCAGAATTCTGTAAAAATATGGTTGCATAGTTCTTGTTGTAAAATACTAATAAATTTATTAATCCACCTTCTTCGTGAATAATTACCGTATCGCTCTTCATAAAACCTAAACAACAACCCAGCGGGACCACCCGCACAAATACATATGAACCGACTTCATATTTTATATTTGTTCCCAATGTAATTAACATCTAAAACGCCTTTGATAAAAAAAATACTTGTTCCTTTAGTCAAAAGAGCTGCTAGACGACTACCCAGTAGCAGTAAGTCGAAACATTGTTACAATAATGTTAATAAAACTGAAAGATACATATGTCAACAAAAACATTTCAATACCATCCAGTTTCTGAGAAATATTTTTATTTTATTTTAACATTTATGATCTTTTCTATACTTATTCAAAAGCCCCAGTAGACTAACATACTATGTTAATATTATGCAGTTAGTTAACAATATCATATAAGTATGTACATATATAACATACCATCTTTGGCATACAAGCTCGTGACTTTATATAGTGTTAGTGGCGACGAATATTGTTTTTTGCCTGGAGTGGCTAAATATGTCGTTAATTAATGACGGTTACGTAAAGAGCGATTTTTCATTACGATTCTACCTGTATACCCTCAATGCTTATTCGTAAAATACCTGTTTAGTAACTGCACCCTGATAGAAAACTTACACTCGGCTATAAATTGACGCAGAAGTTTCTTAAAGACCTCAGAATCCACAGATTAAAACCGAAACATTTATCTGGGGGAAGGTCTCTAATAACTACGTTGGACTGACGGTTTCGATTGGTTTCCTTTCATTATAAACTTTTTATTATATAACTCCAGCTTTTAATATTATAGACCTAGGTTCTTGTAGGATACCTACTGTCTATGGTTAATCTATACTAATATTATAAAGCTTAAGAGTTTGTTTGTTTGGTTGAACGCGCTAATCTCAGGAACTACTGTTTCAAATTGAAAAATATCTTTAAGTGTTGGATAGCACATTAATTGAGGAAGGCTATAGGCTACATAACATCACGCTACAACCAATAGGAGCGGAGTAACAATGAAGAATGTTACGAAAACGGGGAAAATTTAATCCTTTTGAGAGCGTAAGCTGCGTAAACGGTTAAAGATACGCAGACAAAGTTGCGCAGGTCAGCTAATAGTATATAAATCTTATTTAAGATTCCTTCAGTCGACAGTGCTTCTCATATTATTAATTCAGTTATTGACAAAAAAAAATAAAGTTCATCAATTAATGTAAGTATTAGTAACAGGTATATAACTCCTGCTTTTAACATCATAGATCTAGGATCTTGTAGGTATCGTACTGTCTACGGTTAATAGTATATAAATCTTATTTAAAGTTCCTTCAGTCGGCAGTACTTCTTATATTATTAATCCTATTAATGAAAAAAAATTAAAGATTATCAATTAATAATATATTTCTGTTTAAATCACATATTTTTTCAAATAATTATAATTAATTTTAATTATAAATTATAAGAACCTTACGTTTGGTATTGATAATACTCTATGGACGTTTTAATATATGGTCATGATAGTTCTGTTTGTGTGTACAAGATGTTTTTTTTCTGAGCAAGTTTGTGCAGCCGCTTATCTAACAATTATTTGTAGGCGCTTAAATACATGGCAAACAAAACACTACACATATAAAAATACAATATAAATTATTAGCGGCCGCACAAATTTACTCAGAAAGAAATCGTTATGTCCACACAAACAGAACTGTCATGACCACAGATTAAAACGTTCATAGAGTATCAATACCGAACATTCCCCCGCTGCGGATAGAAGGATTCTATACGCCTCACAACGGGCCAACGGGAGAGTGTTGCCACCGCTCTCTTCAAAATGGAATCTCCAACTCAGCAAAACGAATTTCTCCATCCGCTCCTGGAACCAAGTTAAGTATGCGCCCCCTTCTCCAATGCAATGTGGACAGGTTAGAATCCTCATATATATAATAATAGATAATGATATTAATAATTGATAATAATAATTGAAAATGATAATAACTATTGATAATGTTAATAATAATTGATAATGTTAATAATAATAATAATTAATAATGATAATAATAATTAATAAAAATAATAATGAAGGATAATAGCAATTTTAATTGATAATAGTAATTTTAATTGTTAATGATAATAATAATTCTTAATGATAATTCTTTAATAAAAATTGATAATCATTATAATTACAATAATAATAATAACAATAATAGTATTAAGTGATACAAATTCTTCACATTTTCATATTGTGTATGCTTGCGACCGTTGATGCTCATAGAATCTTGTGTTGTTGTTTTATTATGATTTAAACCTGCCTACACTTGTATTATGTTACAGTACCTATATATTATATTAAGTGTATAACCAATTTTGTCATTCCCGTAATGGTATTCTTTATTCTTCATTGTATTTAGCTAGTGTTAGTTGTGAATCTGTCTGTATGTAAAATTTTGTCGTACCTGTAAAATTGTTTAAAATTGTATACATTTGTAATTATAAGTAAACATTGAGTTATTCTGTATAACTCTAACGCAGGCGTCAGCTGAAAATCAGTGCTTTACCCTAGAACGATGTAGCTTATACTGAGCTGATTACGTTTTAGTCGCCACGCAACACACTCCTGGCAAAAAAAAAAATCATATGGTAATGTTTGTAATTGTATTTAAATATATTCTATTAATTGTCTATGTAATTGTGTTGTAAGCGAAAATAAAGTTTTTATTTCTTTCTTATCAGTCCACTTCAGGCGTTGCTGCAATATGTGAAGGTATTCGAGCGACCAGCGATGCCAGAAATGCTGGGTCATCTGCTGGATCAATTCAAATCGCGACAGTCGAGTACCCTTCACATGTGTCGCCTAGCAAGTTCCTCAAAGGTTAATAAGGTTTCTCCTATCACCCTACGCAAGTGAGTTTTGGCAGCCTTAACAACAGCTTCAAATATTCCTCTCCAATATGGATATGCTGGTGAATCAAAAAGCCATCTGAATCCACGTTGGGATAGTGCAGTTCCAATTACATTCCAATTATCTGCTACAAATTTATGTACATTATTTAAATAACGGTCGGTGCCTTTGTAGTTGGTTCCACAATCGGACCGGATCAACGATGGTAAACCGCGGCAAGGCACAAATCTATCAAGAGCAGCGACGAAGGCTTCAGTGCTTAAGGCAGAAAGCAATTCCAAATGTACGGCTTTGGTGGACAGACATACAAAGACACACAAATAGCCTTAATAATTTTAGCTTTCCTGAGGTATGACAATTTCACAGAGAACGGGCCAGCAAAGGGATGAGCCTCATTCATACGGTCCGACGGCAGATCTCCAATTTGAGGATGCATGGTAGTAGCCTTGAGTCTGAAACAAGGCATGCATCGGAAAATCACACTTCGTATGACTCGTTTGGCGGACAGAATCCAATATTCACGCTGTAAGATGGCCAACAAAGCATTACAGCCAGCATGCGAGTTCTTGATGTGGTGATCAGCAACCAACAAATTCACCAAGTGACCAGAATTGGGGAGCAACAAGGGGTAACGAGCTCCAAAGGGCAAATTGGCATTTCGAAGTCTTCCTCCAACACGAAGGAGACCCAAATCATAAAAAAAAGGATTTAGGTGTCCAATTCCTCCCTTGAGCTTACAACGTCCAGCCCGCAGTGTCTCGATTTCAGTCTTAAACTGATCGTCCTAAATAACTTTAATCCAATATAAAAGCGAGTCTTTCCGTTCACATGGTGTGAGGATTAGCGACTGGCGTTTCTCCCGGGGGTGTCAACAATTAAAAATAAATCATTTAATCCACTCAAAAATTTATCCAGGGAGCTAAATTTATTCAATAGAATAATTCACATTCATGATAAACAGGATTAATCTTTGTAGCAGCCGGGGGCTCCTCCACTTCTCAAAATCTCTGAACCGCCTCAGAAAGAAAAATAAATGTCAACAAAACGGTTATAAACAACATATAACAAACAGGTGGGGGAGGAACATGGGTTGGGCCCACTATAACAGATCCCAAGATTATGGGGATCGCTACGGGGCCACCTGTACCTAGGGCCTTCACATTACCTAGGAGCAATATTCCCAAAACATCGGCACCAAGCAATCAATTGGCCGCGGAATATCGGAATGCCGAAATATGTGTTTGGCTGAATCCACACCAAACACAAACCCCTTGTCAGGGTCACCACAGTTGAGGACAATTTAACCTAGGGGTGTTGACAAGAAACCGAGAACAGGGAGAATGTAAAGGTGGTGTTACCAATCAAATTATCAATTTTAACATTATCAACTACCCGAACAGAATCCCAGAGAGAATATAAAGCTAGACATAGGCCACTCGCTAACCAAGCCGAAACAATACAACCCTAGGCACCCGAATCAAAAACGGCACGAACAACCAAATTTGTTGCCCTTCGGGCCCCAAATACAAACAGAGGCTGTAGGTAAAATTACAGTCCCTGGCTGAGTGGCGGCTGGTGAGCGGGCAGCGAATACCTATTCCTCATGTACCAGATGTACCGGAACATTCGGATTCGGGATCCACTGGTAATTATGGATCTCATGTGATCGGTCCCATGGCATTCAAATTGGCTCGACAACATAAGGATATCGTCCTGAAGGTCTTCTTTGGGAACGAGACCTTACAACAGGTAGCTGCGCTACACACCAGTTACGACCCATGGGAGCCAAGCGAGGGGGCGAAGTATTGCCCCGCCCATTAGGGGGTGTGGATACCATTCCTGGAGGGTGAACTCCGAACATGGGGGGCCGAGGGGCGCCGGTCCTAAGTACGTGAGGAATCAGACACCTCTGCGATCCTACCTCCCTAGCACCCTGGGGTTCATAGTGGATAGATTGGCGGCCTTCCATGTTTAAGTTGGCACACAAAACAAGAAGGCCACTGCACTGTGAACATGGCCACGATTCACGGCAATCCCTTTGGTGGTGCTTGCTCAAGCACACATAACACCATTACCTCTGTCGAGCTATGGCACGTCGGGCTTGGACCCGCAAGTTACAAAATTGTGGGCAATGCTAAATTGTCCAGGGTCCCTACAATATGAACAATTTTGCATTTCAACAGCGGCCACAGCAAACGAACTCTTGGGACGCTGGCCAGTTTGACCAGCTGGTTGAACAGGGGGGCGGACCACAACAAATCTTGGCCGTACTGCACCGGTAGAGCTATCCACTATTCGGGACTCTTCCTCCAAAAAGGTCAACAAATCTGTGAACAATGGTAGGTAATCAATGCTGTTACCACCATACCTATGTTCAAAGCGCAGCTTAAGTTCGTGGGATAACTTCCCGAGCACAATGTTAAGTAGTATAAATGATCAAAAATCGACTGGTAGGTTGAGACACTTCAAGGCATTCACTGCAATCATCAACGGGTTTAAGAGGTTCTTGCTCAAATCATGTGTCGTACCAACTATAGGCAACCCTAATATTTGGTTGACATGAGTGTCAGCCAAATGCCTAATATTATGATACCGCTTGGTCAGAAGCTCACGCGCAATCTTATAATTTTCGTCCGTCACGGGTAGGTGTTGGACGATGTCACGAGCCTCCCCTCTCAATGAGGACAACAAATATGCTGGAGGTGAGGTCCCCGCGCCCTTGCACAAGACTATCGAACAGGTTTAGGAAGCCTACCCAGGCATCAAGTCGTCCGTTAAATGGTGGGAGTCAAGGGTAGGCAACCTGCTCAAAACCCGGGAGAAGAACCAACTGGTGAAGGCTCGGGGCCCATCTTAAGCGACTTATCAATACTCCCGAGAACCTTCTCGGTAATGGTGTCTATGAGCACCAAGGCACGGTCATAGTCACAAGTGACCGCTGCATGGAGCTCCTCCTCTGCGGGGATCAAAACTAAAAACTCTTCAAAGGCCCTATTTAACTCTTGCTCATACTCTGGGATCTTTTCGAACCACACTAAAAGAGCAGCGGAACGGTCGAGTCTATCCGCCAAATCCACAGCGGATGTAAGCCACCTTAAGACAGCCCTAATCATCATTGAGTTCTTATTGACAGACATAATTACAATAAGTAGGTGAACATAATTTAAAGGTATATCTAACAAACCTACAAATAAAGACAAAATAAAATTTTAAATTTTGCAACAAATCAAATAAATTTCAGTTTTGTTCAACAACGCGAAAAATCTGACAATTATTTGTAGGCGCCTAAATACATGGCGAACGAAACACTACATACAAAAAAACACAATATAAATTATAAGCGGTCGCACAAATTTACTTAGAAAAAAACGATCTTGTCCACATAAACAGAACATGACCACAGATTAAAACGTCCATAGAGTATTATCAATACCAAACAATTTAAGTAGATTGACTGTCAATATGGCTACATAAATAATCCAAGTAAAAATAGAATAAGGATATTAGAACATAAGTAAGGTACGCACTATAACCTAGTTTATGTGATTACCGCTTATTATCGAACCTCATTACACGTGCATGCTCAAGACAGAGTAATGTTTGCCGCAATCTAAAATTGAAGAAACTAACACACCGGTCTGATGTAAATCTATTAAGATAAATAAGACATGTCTTAGACTAGCGAAATCGCGGTCTAGACTCTAATCTGGATTGCTTAAACTTTGATTTGATTGCTTGAATATATACGTGTCTACCTAGGTATACGATATTTGTGGGACTGGTTTAAATAAAATACGTGGTGGTCGAGTTGGTTAAACCTTAGAATTAAATGGCTTAAACCTCGGTGTGTACCAAATTTGGGTCTCCGAGGCACTATAGTGGTATTGTCAAAACATTTATTTGACAACACCACTATAGTGCCTAGGAGAGCACGTTAAGCTGTCGGTCCCATTTTCACTATACCAATTTGTGAAACTGTTTATTGAGTCTATGCAAATATCGATATAGTAGACTCATACCATCAGCTACAAAGAGGTGGGATTATATCACCTCCCCTGGGTTAACCCTAAGTCCCGTCTAGGCAGTCGGTGATGAAATTTATTATTTTATGTCTATTTGTTTTAAATAGTCGACTAGGCCTACACACTGCCTAGTCTGGGCCTTATTTCATAATAACATGACAATAAAAAAATATAATACATGCGGAGATGTCGAGGTGGTATACTTACTCTGTCTGTTACCACCTCAATATTCCTGGCCAATATATTATAAGCCAAGGAAGCTTGGGAATTGACCTCTTCAGAAGAGATCCTTTCTAATAACTTAATAGAACAAAGGCTGTGAGTTTTACTTCTCGTTAAACGTGATCATAAATCATTATTTAACCCATCTGGAACCATGGAGAATCACGCCAGTCTTCATGAGGCTGGTCAAATGATACAACTTACCTCAAAAAAATTGGCACACTTCTGAAAAATAGCACTCTACAAATATCAGTTGCGTCTACGACTAGGTTTAAAAGTATGTGAACCACATTGCTGTCTATGTGGAAAAGATGTCGATCAGCTGGCATTCATGTCCCAATATTTAATATTTTTGAATTTATATGTACTTTTTGAGAATTTTTTCAACAACTTCAGAGATTGTATGTAAATACTTATAAAAATTCTAAATTTTATGAATCGGTGTTTTATTTTCATAATAGATCGCATGAGAACTTATACCTTAATTATGGCAGTGATACGATGTTTAGATCCAAGGCATGGTTACTTACTTTTACCAAAAACGTATTTTATTTATCTAAGTATCAAATGAAAATAAAAACAATTTACATGTGACTATTACCTTTTATACTAATAAAAGTTTTCCTTGATTAATCTTAATGTTTAACTTAAATCCCTGAAATAACGCAAGGGAAATTACGGACAAAAGCTAACGTTCGATATACTAGTTAGTTTATTTATCCAGGGTCTACCGCCGAAAAGGCAGCTAAACTAAAACATAATAAATAATTAATCAAGTCTATCAAATCATTATATTCTTTACTTTCACAATAGAAACATTAGGTACTGATGCTTAAAATCAAAACTTTTCATTGAGAAACTAGGAAAAATGATTTAAAACAAATAAAAACGCTATAGCAGTGCAACAACGTGGCAATGCAACCAGTATTCGCAGTACTTTTAATCAATAAAATTCGGTGATAGGAATTTTAATCGTTTTTTATCTGTTATAATAATTTTGTGCTATATTTATTAATAAATGATTTAAGAACTAGTCAGTTAAGTTAATGAACTTGATAAAAATAAAAATATGAAAAAGGAATATTTTCTGGAAGATATTATTAAATAATATAAACTTATTGAGCAAATTTCGCCCCGAAAATATGTGGCATGATGACATATAATTACTTATTGCTAAAAAGGTGACGTATTGTACTTCTTTGAGAGGCAAAATGCAATACTTGAAGTGGGTCAGTACGACAAACCTCTCGGCACCGTGCGACTTATGACGTAATCTCAAGCAAGCATTGCTGCAAGCAAAAATACAACTACAGACAGATTATTAGTGTTCTTTGTCGCTCGTACTAATCTTATCATTGTTAAGACTCGATCATCACAATTTTGGACTGTGTCAAGTTTTATAGATTTTATAAATAAAATATTTCAGGTGTCAAGGTTAGTGTTGAAAAAAATTTTATACTTTTTTTTACACGGAAAATTAATATTATAAATATAATTCTATGGTCAAAAGAAATAACTTTTTTATAAAAAAAATATATTTATAAAACTATAGTTAAACATAAAATAGTAGAAAGCTTAATATGTTAGTTAACATTAGTATAGCTATGTAGGCACTCTAACCTAGATCATTTGGCAGTAATATTTGCGGTTAAATGAAAACAGTTGCAATATTTAACAATAGGTTAACAAAGACGTCATAATTAAGTTATACATAAGTCAAGTTTACTTTCGTGCCGTGGTTGGTTAGTCGCTAACCTAGATGGGAAGGCAGAAATAGTATATCTCTTAAATTCTCACATTCTTTTAAGTTTGCATATAAAGTGCTACCTATAAGATTTTTTTAAGGAGCATCACAATAAATATTGGGTCGCTAAATACATTGTGCCGTATTAATGCGGTTACGAAAAGGGCGGCGAGAAAGACCAATTTGCATTACGAGTCTCCTTTAATATCCTTGCTGCTTTATCATCAAACAATTTGCCTGCTTCGTAAGAAAGCCACCCTGAAAGGAGACTACCACCTCACCAAGAAATCGATGTGTGTAGTCTTAAGAAAACCTAAAGGACACGATTTTTGCATCTGTATGGGCGATATGTGTGGTACGAGACCTAAAGTTATAGAACAGATCCTGTCTAAATTAAATTGTGTTTTTATTAATAAATATTATTTTTTTAATAAAAATAAAAAAGTGTCCTTTTTTATTTTTATTAAAATTTATTTTTTAAAGGCAAATTAAAAAAAAATCAGTGATTTTTTCACACGATTTTTTTTTCCTTTTAACTTTACAATTAATCATTTACTTCGAACGTAGTCATAATAAATTTATTTCTTTTCGGCCTGTATGTTGCGTAAAGATCAATCAATAAGCATGTCATGGTCAAGATGTGCTTTGTAACAGAATCTGACTGTAGAGAATGTTTAGCTATAAAATTTCTTTTTTTTTATTAAAAATATTTTGGCAAGTGAACAAATAAAATAATATATATTCCTTTAAGGGTTATTGTGAAAAGACTGATATAATAAGCTTTCGAAAATTCTATTTTCTAGCTCAAAAACAAAATTGTATTTACTTCGGATCAAACTGGTGAAAAAAAGAGTCACAAAAGCGTTTAAGATTTAACAGAGAAATAAAAAGTTTATTACTAACTCGTGCTGGTTAACGGAAAGCTTTCCTGATTAAGCTTCCAATTCCACCATTAAATCCTGACTATATTAGCTTTGTCCAACTTTTAAATTTAACAATTGACTCTAATCAAAAAGAAAAAATCAAAATCTGTGAATAATCAACCAAAATATATAATTGGTCGAATTATTTAACTTAACTTCTTCTTTATAGACGACATTAATTCGTTTATGATATACCTATTATTACCAGATATACTAAGTGGTGGTCGAGTTGGTTAAACCTTAGACTTAAAACTACTTAGGTCCCTGGGTCAAACCCCGGTGTGTAACAATGAGTTTTTAATCTAAAAATGTATGTACAATTGTAACAACACCACTAAAGTGCCTCGGAGAGCACGTTAAGCTATCGGTACCAGTTTCACTATACCAACTTGTGAAAATGTTTATAGATGGGTTATTGAGTCTATCCATACACCGCGACGAGCTAGCCCACTTGTTCGGTGTAGACTCATACCATCGGCTACGACAAGGTGGGATTAAAAACCCCTCCGCTGGGTACTCTAAGACCGTCCAGGCGTCTTGGGCGACATAAGGCACCTTTAATGATATGTATGTACATATCCATACATACATATGTATAACGATTATTGAACTTGTCGATTAAAAAAAAAAATGTCTAGTGTGAGAAATGAATCTACAACTTTCGAAGTCCAGAAGCAATATTTAACTACGCTATTAAAAGGTATTAGACATATTGCATTGTTCACTCAGTATATTTCAAGTCAAATTATCCATTGCAAAATAAATAAATCTATGACACCAAACTGTACAGAGCATTAAACAGACTCTATATAATTGCAATTGAATTTTGAGCACTATGCTTTGCTACTTAAAGTCGAGTTTCATGCGGTTTAGTTCACCATAAAATTAATATTGAGTGTTGGAGTATTACGTTCTCCGATTGTGCATAGTGCGACCATAACGGCACCCGCTATGCGTTTTCTTTATTTATAATCTTTGAAGATTTAGTAAAGAGTGGACGTTTTTTGAACTCGGTGTACATTTTTAAATTTATAATTAAATTTAGTGCTGTTATTAATAAAAGGTGAGGATTTTTATTTAATTGCTTGCGATTTTTTTCTGTGTTTTTTTTTTGCGATTGCACTTTTTATTGTTATTTTTTATGTAGCATTTAAGGTAAATATTAAGGTTTTATAATATCAGGTACTTAGAATTTCTAATCTGTTTTAATAAAAATATTTTATTGCTTTTATTTTATGCTGTTATTTAGAAAAAAATATATATAAAAAATGTCAATGCTACTATTTAAAAAAATAATATCCTATTTTAGTAATAATTATTTAATAAAATTTGATATTTTTAATTTTATATTTTTTGTTTTTTTATATAAAACTTTATTAACTTTAATATTTTGTTTATTCTTTAAAAATTATTAGACTATTTAATCTATCAAGCTTATTTTTATTTTTACCAAATCTATACACAGTTTTTTTTAACATTTATTAATAATAAGATATAGGTTTTTTCATTTATTCAACGAATAATTATTAATTATGAAAAAGTTCCTTGGTTATAGATATTTATAGTATACTAGCTGTGCCCTGCGATTTCGCCTGCCGTTTATAATTGAAAAGAATTTCAATCGAAAGCAAAATACAGACCTTGTATTTCGTTATTTTCTTCACGCAAACACAATTAAAAATCATAAAAAATATTTATTTATTTTTATATATGTATTGCTATATAAACATAAAAATATAATAATATACCTAAATATAATATAAATAAGTCTAGGATTGGGAACCAAAGCCAACGAAAAAATAACTGGGAAATGCGACATAAAACTTAATTTTATTGTATTTTCAAAAAAGAATTGACTGAAATAAGAAGCTCTATTTCTTTTTCTTTCATTTCATTATCATTCTATTTTATGAATTTCTTATTAGTACATTCTTCATTTATATAGACAAAATTGCAATAAAAAAAATCTTGGTAGGTTGAAAGAAGTTGGGAGAACTCGTGTTATGCTTTTGCCCGAAACTTTGTGTGCGTGTTTCAAACAAAAAAACTTATGTGTATTGTTTAATTGTTAAAAGTAAATATCAGACTCAGAAATCCATCGGTTACGACGAGGAGGAAATAAAACCCCGCCGCTGGGTACTGTAACCCCCTATTTCGAACGCAACTACCTATGGTACTGGCTGGAGAAAGCTGACTATAATCTTCATAAATACTTTTCCTTATTTAAACAATTTGAAGGTTCACGAACATGTAAACATAGTCAAAAAAAGAAATAGTTAAACATCGCTCGAGGTTGAAAATCATATTAATTTGTGATAAATAAAATATTATGATTTTCAACCTATCTCTAGCGATGTCAAACTATTTCTTTTTTTGACTCTCGAAATAGGGAGTTACAGTACCTTGAGGCCGTCTAGACGGTCTCGGGCACTGTAAGGCATCCTTGCTAGTACATATAAAGTAAACATATTGACGATCGCTACTGTACCTTAGTATTACTGCCATAATAGAAAATTACACAATACATTTAAAATATCGATTTATAGGTATAGTACAGGGTATAGGTAATTTTGGCTTTAGTAAGTATGCAGTTATTATTAATAATTAATAGTTATTTTTAGAGATTTTTAAAAGTTCATACATTACTTAAATTTCCTACCTGGTATTTTAAAACTTTTTCAGTTTCATAAAATAACACTCTGTACAACAACTGTAAAACTCTCTGAAGGTATATCGAAATATAATATACCCTATATTATCCCAGAGCTTATGGCTATTCAATAAAAAAATAAAATATATTTCAATAAAGCTCATTTAAATAAAAAAGATTGTTTCATACGCTAATTTATTTATCCAGCATAGTGGAATCGATCAATAATATTAATAAAAATACTAATATGTGTTAATAATATTCATAAAGAATTAAATTATAATACTTTTTATCATTTATTTAAATGATAGAAAGTATATTAATTGTTTTTTTTTTCATAACGTACTTTTTAAAGGTCTTCAAAAAGATTTATATTATGTTAATAAATACAATACAAAATAATAATAATAAATAGGGAGCAATCATATTCTGGCCATTTATTTAACTTTATTTAGCACAAAGTACTCGTATAAAGGCGTACTAATGCCACTCTAATTACCCCGAAGTTTTTTTTGAAGCTTTAGGTGGGAGGAAGGTCTCTATAACTTCGTTAGGCCGACCGACCGGTCTCGTTACCGTCAAGTGACCTAGTCATGTTTCGGTTTTAGTCTGTGGGTTCACCGATTTTCAGGAGACTACTGCATCGATTTTTTGTCGAGGTGGTAGTCCTTTCAGGGTGCGATTACGAAATGGGTAGTTGAATTGACGATACGGCAGCGAGTATATTAAAATATACTCGTAATGCATATCGTCATTGTCGCCCTCCATTTCGTAATCGCATCATTAAGCCGGCATAGTGGGAGCGATCAATATTGTTTAAGAACAATTATTGATTGACCCCATTCATGGACTTTGTAGGTCGGTTCACCACCAGGTAGATACAAAGTCACATGTCGTGCTCCAATAAAAAAATAAAAGAGAATGCCTTTATTTAATAAAGTTTTAAATAAAATAAATGCCCAGCATATGATTGCTTTCAATAATGTATCTACAGAAAATACGGGAAATTCGCAAACTCATTGCATTACATTATCAATGTAAAATATTACCAAAAAATCTAATGCAAGACTTGCACCATCCATTATTACTAGATATCAAAACGGTACCGACTATACGATATTCAATAGGAATCTGTGTGAATGTCAGCCCTTACGTAACAACAAAATATATATCAATTATTACTCAAGCCCAATGACCTAGTGGCGAGTTAAGAAATACATAGCGGGGAACCCAGTCGCAATATGCGTATGAATGCAAGCTTTGAAGCCTTACTTGCTAAGCCATAAGCTATATAGTTTCTACATCACAAAATGCTGTAGTTATCTAAAGGTTATTATTGAAAGAAATTTGCAGCATATTATTTTCTATTCAGAATTAGCGCTTTTTATTTTTGATTAATTTAGTTGCGTTGTATGGAATACTTACTTTGTAAAGCTGTAGGTAATGTAAAAAAAAAATAGTAGGTACTCAAAGAATGTTTATTTGATATGCATTTTGAATTTGAAAGGATGTACTTTAAGCTTTGTAATATGAAGCTCTGTTGATCAAATCCAACAACTTTTACCATGGAACCATGTGTCGCAAATGAAAAAATATTATGGCTTCCTCATACAAATTGGTCATCTTAACATTACTAGTTTGTATGGAGAAAGTTTTTTTTTTTTATTTGCGACACATGGTTCCATGGGAAAAGTAGTTCGATTTTATCAGCAGAACCACATATTAGTACATCCTTTCAAAGACACCCTGATAATAAATAAAATAAATGAAGGAATGTATTGCATTTGTAATAAAATACAAATTTAACAGTTATAATCAATATTATATAATATTTAAAATAATTATAAAATAGGTTAATTTAAATATTTACTCGATATGTAAGATTTTTTTTTATTTTATTTATTTAACACTACTTGTCTTGGAAAATTAAATATCCCAAATATCCAGATTTTTTGAGACGACCCCAAATGTTACGAAGTGGTAATTTTGTAGTAAATCCTGTACTTCAGCCGCTTCCGTGACTCAGCTATGCAAACGGCTGAAACAGAGATCGAAGAAGTAACAGAAATATATGATTGCGCATAGGTCGTCTATCTACGCAAGTGGCGTCTCAAATCAGTGATTTTACCTCAGACCATGGTAATGTGTCTACGTAAATAATAGCGACTCGACACAGTCCGAGTTGTTATGGGTTCATATATGCTTCATATACTAATAAAATATTATTGAAAATATTTAATTTAACTGAACATTTTAAAATAAAGTATTCTATATATATTTTTTTTTTTGGAATACATAAAACTAGAACTGTAAAATTATTAAAGTAAGTTTAAAGTCCTTTTCCCATTATACACGATTCTCAAAACTTCCGGTTCATGTTTTCAATTTCTATATTGTATTGGTTTTTACGGCTACTTTAGTTTGTGGCTTATCGTTAATCAGCAACTTTAAATAACCCCATAGAAAAAAGTTGGTACTGGTCAGATCAGGCTACCTTGCCAAACGGCAGGTTTGTTTTGACCGCCTCCATAGACTAGTGGTAAAGTTTGCCATGGTTTGGGTGTTTATAAAATATAACATGTCTTACGAGTATATTGTTGTATCTGCTACACATGATATATGTGGTGGCCGAGTTGATTAGACCTTGGACTTAAAAACACTTAGGTCCCTGGTTCGAATCCCGGTGTGTACCAATGAGTTTTTAATTTAAAAACCTATGTACATTTGTTTGACAGCACTACTATAGTGCCTCGGAGAGCACGATAAGCTGTCGGTCCCGATTTCACTATACCAACTTGTGAAACTGTTTATAGATGGGTTATTGGATCTATTCAAAACATCGCGACGAGCTAGCCACTTGTTCGGTGTAGACACATACCATCGGCTACGACGAGGTGGGATTAAAACCCCTCCGCTGGGTACCCTGGGGCCGTCTAGGCGGTCTCGAGACCCGTGAAGATATATATATATATATATATATATATATATACTACACATATTACAAGCCTAGAGCATAGTATGTGACCAGAGCAATTGTGTAATTTATCCTACATTCATTTCTCGTTATTCTGGAGTAATGTGCTCCATTTTGATCGTTGTGAATTTAACGAATGTTATGTGTATGTAAAATGAAAGAGATATTCCTATATATAAATTCCTATTGGGCCATTACTCTTGCGCCACCTATCATGAGTTAAGTGAGTGTGTATGTTAAAACATTAAATAATAACTGGCGTCCGTTTGGACACATATTTTTACATTTCAGATTAAAATGACGTCTAGACGATTAATAAAACGCTACCTCACCGATGCAGATGAATACATCTGCTCTCTTTCCGAAGATACACAAAAAGTGGCTTTGGATCAGCTGAGAGAATCGCCCAGCTCAAGATTGCAAGCTATCGAAGCTGTACGAAAATGGCTAGAACAAAACCCAAGGATTATGAGCATTCGTTTAGGTATGCTATTAATTAATTATTATTATTATAATGTGTACCAGAAACAACGACATAATATATATTATAATATTTTATACAGCCAGACTATGACAAACTGTACAGAAAACGTAATTCTTTTTTTTTTGCTATGGATGGAGATCGAACACACGAATTCCTGATTTAATGCCAAATATGCAACGGAGGTGGTTGAACTTACCAACTGGCAAAGTCTAAGTACATAAATAATAATATATTTTTAACTATTTAATTATATAAATTTATAATAAAGTAAAAAAAACGACCACTAAAGCTATTTAAGAAATAAGATATAGGTAGCAGTGTGGAAAGCGACAGGGTAAAATCCCTTACAAGTAGTTCCTATATTGAAATAGTTCTCCATGCATGCATAAAACTAAAAAGGTAATACCTTTTTCCAGCTTTTAATTAAATTTTAAAAATTCATTAATATAAGTTGCATTTTTATTCCTATAGAAGCGAGAAAATATGTAGAATTTGAAAAATGGAATACCTCACATTTTAAATTTATAAAATTCTAATATTATAAAGCTAAAATTGGAGTACCTATAATAACTGAACTTATTGTGTTGAAAGCTTCAACTTATATATATAAACTATAATGCTGGTATTAAAGCTACCAAATATAGCTTTTAGGAAAGAGCTTCGATCAACAATAGTACATTGTTCACCGAGGGGAGAAAGTCACCGATTACTAACGAGGGCGAAGTTTGAGGCCCGACGCGAAGCGGAGGGCCTTAATTCGCTCGAGTTAGGAATCGCACTTTCTCGCCGAGTGATACATAGTGCTTTATACTACACCTACGAGGAAAATAAAAAATAAAATCTCTATTAATTATAGTTTATATTAAAATTATTACAGTTGTTAAAACTTAATAAATCAAAAATGCAAAGAAAGTAAACAGCCAATAAACCAATACTTTTATTTTATTTTGATTAAAATTTCGAACTTGTAAAAAAAAACTAGGCTGTATGGTTTTGAACCCTTGCCTTTCCTAATTTGGAAGAATTAAAAAAAAACTAGCACGTTAACAATGAATTTTCATATACTTTTTCCTCCCGCTTAAGCACGTTAACAATGGATTTTCATACACTTTTTCCTCCCGCATATTTGTACGACTACAAAGACGTACTTTCTGACCTATTCTTACGCAAGTAAGAACCTACTTTCCGAGCAGGTGTAGTATAAAGATTTTTATGTTCAATTATTTTATCAAAAAATATATACATACATGTCGTTAAGGCGTAGTCTAGTGGTTGCGCCTTTGGCATTGTATATCCGGAAGCCAAAAAAATATTAGTACGTTTTTCTGTACAGTTTGTCATGGTCTGGGTGTTTATAGAATATAATATGTATTAAATGTTGTTATTTCCGGTAAAAGCTTAAAGATTAATTTGTTAGACTTAGTCATTTATATAAAAACAAATTTGTTTGCTGAAATGTGTTTATGGTTTTATTTTAGATGCAAGTTTTCTATTACGTTTTTTGCGTACTAAAAAGTTCAGCGTTCCAATGGCTCAAGAGGCTATCGAAAGATATCTGCTACTTCGCCAAGCATGGGGAATTGCTTTTAACCAGCTGGATTATAAGCTTCCAGTAATGACTGAAATTATTGATCTAGGGTAAGTATTTATTATATTGAAACTATTAGGAAAAATTTAAAAATTAAGATCATTATTGTCTTTTTTTTTTATTCTGGTTTATCCCATGGGTAAATTAAATCGTGATACAAAAAATATATCCACACTACACTGTAGCCGCAATTTGATTGCATTATCTATGCTAATTTACGTCATAATCCTAGATTACGGGTAAATGATGCAAAAGCCTCGAAGGACCGATTAAAATGTTATGAAATGTGTCGATTATTTTTTCTTTGGGTAGGTACAGTACATAAGTAAAATAATGTTTTAACATCAGTAATTAAATTATTAACTGTTAATTAAGGTTCTAAGAATACTTACATACCTAATAAATCGTCTTATAACTTATTATAGAAAACATCTCCAATTTCATTAAAATGATGAGTACCTACTTATAGAACTTTTTAACCCGTTTTCGTAAATTAAATTAAAATACTTACCAATAGGCTCATGTGAAACAAGATTAATTATATTTTAGTTAAATAGTCAGATAAAACAACTTAAAAATCAGATTTAACGTTCTTGTGTATTAATGTTAGGATGTATCATCAAACATAAGTACAGTACAATCGTTGGGTTAATATTGATCGCTGTAAATATCGCTGAACCGCTGTAAACATATATATTTTGGTAAATGACGAAAATTATATATATATATATATATATGTAGGACAATTTGCACATATTGCTCTGGTCACAATCTAAGCTCTAAGCTTGTACTGTGTGTACCGGAAACAACGATATAATGCATATTATATTTTACTAGCGGCCCGTCCCGGCTTCGCACAGGTTTGTATAACTTTAACTATATGATCAGCGCACGCCACGGAAGGCCTCAGAAACGATACTTTTCCCCCGTTTTTAAAACATTTTTGGTTACTGCTCCACAACTATAGGACCTAGCGTGATATTATATAGCCTATGTTACTTCTGAATAATGCAGCTTTCTAATGGTGAAAAAATTATTGCAATCGGTCCAGTAGTTTTTGAGTTTATTCATTACAAACATACAAAAATACAAATCTTTCCTCTTTATTATATTAGTATAGATAAACACCCAGACCATGACAAACTGTACGGAAAAAAAGTTTTTTTACCATGGGTGGGAATCTTACCCACGACCTCCGGATATAACGCCAAAGGCGCGACCACTAGCCTACGGAAGCTATAAATTATATTGTGATAAATCATATTATTTATAGATATAAAAAATAATAATAAAATAAATACCATCACGGGTGCCAATTTGGCTCCCGAGAACCGTTTAAACGGCCTCAGGGTCCCAGCGGAGGGATTAACCCATCCTCATTTCGCCGATGGTATTCGGAGGCAACACCTAACAAGTGGCGAGCTTGTTGCGGTGTTTATGATGAAATAGCCTCGTTGTATAAAGCGGTCACCCATCCCAGGCCGGTCTTGTTGTCATCTGCTTAACCTTGTTATCAGTTGCGCAGTGACTTATCCACTAGGCTGGGGCCGCTTTTTATAGATATAACTATTTAAAATAATCGATTCAGTATAATTTGTCAGACGAGACCATGGTAGATTTGATGAGGATATATTTATAAATAAGGATACAAAGCAAAATGAAATACTTAATGATTTTCTGACGTCGTGGGTTCGATTCCCACGCATGGCAAAAAAAATGACGTTTTTATGTACCTACAGTTTGTCATGGTCTGGGTGTTTATAAAATATAAGTTGTATTCGTAGGTATCCTTGTTTCTGGTACACATAGTAGAAGCTTAATCTAAGTTTGTGACCAGGGAAAATGTATAAAAAATGTCCTACATATAAAAAAATACATTTAGGCTGTGCGATATTTTACAAATTACATAATTGACACTAATAATAATAACATATAAAATCTACCGTTTAATTATAGAATATAGAAAACATGTTTTTATGCCAATCCTTCAATTTATAAGGTTTCCAGGAAACAAACAAAGTGCTTTCAGGAAACAAACAGGAAATGAACGGTAAAGCAGAGACTTTTATCCGTCCGTTTTGTAGACGTAACATTTTTCCAACACCTATCAATACTATTGTTAAATAACGCATAATTGGTCGTTCTCATTCATGTACTTTAAAAGTCTACCACCGACAAGTAGATACAAAGTCACACACATGTCGGATTCTCATAAAAATAAAGTTTTCCAATCGCTTATTGAAATTCCATTGATTGTGCTATCTATTCTATCGCACGTTGTTCAAAATATAACAAAAATACATCGCATTCAATAATTGATTTTGTTTTACAGGTACATTTTTGTGAGCCCATTCAAAGATAAGGAGGGTCGGCGAGTTATCATTTACAGGCCCGGTAGATATACATGCTAATCAACATGGCATCACTAAGTACAAATAAAGCTACTGCTATTTTTCAAAATATTCTATTTTAATATTCAAGCTTTCGCAATCACTTTTGTTTATTTTGCACGATAGCTTTTGTATGCATATACCTACTTATTATTGCTTAAACTCTTCTATCTAAGTAAGTATATAAATATTTCATTTTAACTATTTTTTATAGCTTTTAAATATTTATTTTTCATTAAAACTTCAAAGAATCATATTAATTTAAATATAAGATATACTAACTTATTGCCATTACAAAAAGTTAAATAATAAATGTCTCCTATAAAATATACAACTTTTAATTTAATGCCAGGATTGAGAAAGTTTTTCGACAAACAAGAATTTAATATTTGAATTTTTGATTATAAAAAAAAATGTGGTAAGATTCTTATATTTTAAGTCAAGGTGTATAGTACAGTATAGATAGATATAAAATAATATATATACCTATACGTGGTGGCCGAGTTAGCTAGACCCGACTTAAAGACACTAAAGAAAATGTACATAAACAGTTTATTGCGTAGTAAACAAAAGTTATGTACAAAGGAAAACTTAATGCCTTAGGTATTATCTACCAGCTAACTTCGTAAGATTGTCTACGAAGATGAGCATAGAGCTTAAAATCTCATTAAACTTATATAGATAAATAAATATATACACCGTCCATATGATCGTGTATATCATATATATACCGATGCAATTTCTAGTAATTTTTCGGTTTTAGTCTGTAGATTCTCCGGTTTTTAGGAAACTACTGCATCAATTTCATGTCGAGGTAGTAATCTCCTCTCAGGTTGCGCTTACAAAATCAAAGTACTAATTAATATAAATTTTTGACGCCGTCCTTTCCGTAACTGCATCATTTAGTCGACATAGTGGGAGCGAGCAATGTTAGAAAATATTTTATTGATCGATCAATAAAATATTTTTGTATGCCTATGCATCATCAGGTAGATAGAAAGTCACATTCTATGCTCCAATAAAATAAATATATATTCATATTTAAAATTATAATCACATCGTTTGAAAAAAAAATTAAAAGTAACGGAAACCTTGAAAAAAAATTAAGTTTGAAATGTTTTTTTTATCTTTCACTTTTGCAATCACAGGCGTGTTTGATCCGTACAAATACACAAACCAAGACATGTGCCGGGTCATGGGCATATGTTACGAAACCCTGATGGAAGATGAAGAGAGTCAAGTTCGAGGCGTGGTCCACTTTGCAGATGGTGGAGGCGTTGGATTCCCCCACCTCACCTTATTCACACCTCGAGAGGCTGTAAGGATTGTTAAGAATGGAGAGGTAAATGACCTTGTGAAAAATGTTTTGGTAGTTACCTAGTTAATTGGGTATGTGAAATTGACATAAAACTGGATTAAAATATTTTTCAATTTGAATTCTAAATAAAATAAAATAAGAAAGGTCTAGGAAAAGAAAGGTCCCCCTGACGCTTCCGATGTTACTACGTTGAATAGCCACGGAAACCTTTTGTCCCGAAAGGAAACTCGATTTAGAGTTATCTGACCTTTTTTTTTTTTTTCTTAAATATAATAAAATATTCATATTTTAGACCAAGGACACATCACGTTAAGCTGTCGGGCCTAGTTTTACCCATCTACTAATTCTGGGTGATTTTAGTACCTATAATTTATTTTTCAGAGAACTATACCCATGCGGCATAAAGAGATTTATGGTACCCACGTTCATCCTACAGTCAAATTCGCACTGGACTTCGGAATGGCACTTATATCAGAGAAGATTCGAAAAAGAATAACCCTAAGTGTAAATCCCCAAGACCTGGAATTAGACAAAAACTTGCTTCCAAAGGAATATGGTGGTACAATGCCTATGGAAAAAATGATTGGTAAATAAATGTATAAATAATAAATAAAATTGTCACGCCCTTTTCCCACGGGGATAGGCAGAAACAAGGGAGCGCCACCAACAACGATCTTGGCATAACTGTCTCGCTTCCTTCACATTCATCACTCTCTTCATACAAGTTCTACGGTTATGGGCACTACGGATCCCAGCTTTTTTGAGAATGTCCCCGATTTGGTCAAGGAACTTTCTTCTGGGTCGTCCCCGCCTAATCCTCATTCACCTCTGATTTATAATCTTTTTTGTCAATATCTTTTCATTCATCCTCTCAATGTACCCAAACCACCGTAGCATTCCTTTCTCAATCCTTGTCACTACATCTTCTTTCAAATCACACATGTTACGCACAACTGTATTCTTCACTCTATCCGCAATTGTTACTCCACAAGCACTCCTTAATTACCGCATTTCTACGGCATTAATTCTACTTCCATGCTTCTTCTGCCATACCCAGCATTCACTTCCATACATTAATGTAGGAACAAGCACCGTAAATAAATGTAATTATGTTAAAACTATGTTGCACAAATGTATACAGGCGTATTTTAATGCCGCCCTGTTTTCGTACGCCGCAATGTAGGTATGTACTCGTATCGTCAATACAATGTAGCGTGTTATTTTGTATCAAAAAACTTGATATACATTTGACGTTTTTGATACACATTTCTATAGTATATGATGCTGCGCGATATGAGATATATATATATTTAAAAATTAAAAACCTTTGTATATGGTGGTCGATTTTGACAAAATAAACGCTGAATGTTACTTTCAATTATAGTCTTTACTCAAAGATTATAATTGAAAGTAACATTCAGCGTTTATTTTGTCGAAATCGAATTTAATATTAAATCCAATGATGATGCACATACAAAGAAAACAACAAAATCTATATATAATTTAAAACTTAAATTACTTAAATTAAATTAGTACTTTTTTGCTTAAATAATAATAAATATAAAGTAATATTGATAGTAAAATATACACACCGCGATCTTTAATAACTTTATTTTCTTTCGTAACACGGCGTTTGTTATTATTGTTTTTTATTTGCTTTTTTTTTTAATTTTACGTTGGTGATTATGTGAGTATGCATGATATGTATGTGGGAAATAAATAACAATAATATTTGTGTTTAATTATCTACAGTATTATCCACTATTACAATACAAATTATTACAATTCCCTAATAAATGCAAATACTTATGTCACTATAACTCACCATGACCTTTTTTTACCACTTAGCTAGTCACTAGGTGTTGTGAAAGTCGTTTTCAGTTTCTTTAATCTCTTTTTTTATTATTACATTATTTAAAAACTTGTGAACCTATATATTACTAATTTTATTACAAGATTAATGTGTAGCTGTTTATGCATTTTACAACAAAGGATTTGTATCGATTTTTATAAAGGTACCTATTAGATAAATTTAGCCTTTTATCGGTCAACATAACGTAGGTATGTATGATAGAACTTGATGACGTTAGAGAACTAATGGAATTTTAAATTATATTGTTTTCGTTTCTCATAACACCAAAAAAAATTGAGCTTTCTTCCCCCATATAACATTGATGTCATATTAATCTATGGATTTTTTTTTTATAATTTTTTATCTATTGATATATATA
Organism: Monopis laevigella; assembly: GCA_947458855.1. Classification (NCBI taxonomy): domain Eukaryota; kingdom Metazoa; phylum Arthropoda; class Insecta; order Lepidoptera; family Tineidae; genus Monopis; species Monopis laevigella. The sequence goes on from OX381576.1 coordinate 19,692,637, forward strand.
TATTCTATTCTATTTTTATTTCACATTTACTAAAATATTTTTAACTGTATAATTAGAGTAGGTAAAGTTTATTAGTATAATAAATCAATTCGTTCATACGATATTAAATGTTAATAAATAAATTTTACCTATTTCAATTAAAATTAATTGAAACTACTTAGAACTTTATAGTCTTCAGCCTTCTACATTTTACGACCGTCTAAATTTCTAGTAATTACAAAGTAAGCTTTCAGCTCATATTCGTAATTATTATTAAGTGCACAGAATTGTGTATTTACTTATTCAGCAATTTGTCAATGCACGATTAACAGCTTCCAATATCTTATCTAATCATAGTTATAGAAGGCAATCGAATGGTAATATGTGTCATACTATTAGGTAAAGCGGACGGTAAGATATTATTTGATGACATAGTGCACATTTGTTGTACCTACTATGTATAAAAGTGAACTTGATGAATGTTTCTTACTGAAATTGTTATAAGTGTAGAATAATGAATTCTATGTTACTTTATATCTCATCAATTTATTTTTAGGTGGGAGGAAGGTCTCTATAACTTTGTTAGGCCGACCGACCAGTTTCGTTAGCATATTAAAATATACTCGTAATGCAATTCGTCATTGTCGCCCCCCATTTTGTAATCGCATCATTTAGCCGACATAGTGAGAGCGATCATCCATGGACTTTGTAGGTCTGCTCACCACCAGGTAGATACAAAGTCATATGTCGTATTCCAATAAAAAAATATTTAAAAAATTGGTACAGCAGTTACCACATTCGTATACTTACAGTAATTTTCCTATTGAATATAAGCTGTGTCTGTACTTGTATACATTGGTATTACATTTGGAACCTATATATTTTTATACCTACGCTGGGTTTCCGCTCGCAACTTCGTTCCTATGGGAATTGCTAAAAAAATATAGGTAACATATATAGGGCCTCGGTCTGTTGTTAAAGTAAGTGTAGGTGGTGACCAACCTTCATAGCCTCGCTTTGCTTTCAATGTAGCAATTCCCAAAATTAACAATTAAGTGTTTTTCTTTCTAAACCACTCCAGCGGCCACATTCTATTTCTTATAACGTGATCGTTAGATTGTCAAAATAACGATTTCCGCTTTTAGCGCGAGTATATTCCAATCAGAGTAATTTTTTAACCTTCGTTGATTGGATGAGAGAGCGCTAATAACGGAATTCGTTATTTTGACAATCTAACGATCACGTTATAAGGAACAGATTGTGGTCGCAGCTGCCATATTCTGTTTCTTATAACAGAAACGTTAGGTTGTCAAAATAATAAAATCCTACACAAATATGACATTAAACAATCAGCAACAAACGAACACTATCCGTGTCGTGACCATTGAACAAAAAGGATCGTTATTTTGACAATCTAGTGTTACCTTTAAAAAAACAGAATATGGCCTTAGTATTGGGGCGAACTTTTAGTGAGACATTCCTTGAGTGAAAAGTGGAGTAAAGGATATGACTTAGATTACGAAGGAGCATACGCCCGTTAATTTTTATTTATCATCGCGGGTGCCTTATGGCGCCCGAGTTCACCAGACTGCCCCACGTTACCCAGCGGAGGGTTTTTAATCCCACCTCGTCGTAGCCGATGGTATGAGTCTACACCAAATCAGTAGCTAGCTCGTCGCGATTATTGGATGGACTCAGTAACCCATCTATAAACACTTAAGTTGGTACTTATAGTGAAACTGGGACTGACAGTTTAAGGTGCTCTCCGAGGCACATTATTTATATACATTTTTAGATTAATAACTCATTTCTCGACTTCAATTTCTCGGTTTGAATCTGGGGACATAAGTATTTTAAAGTCGAAGGTTTAAGGTTTAACTCGGCCACCACTTTAATTTTTTATTATATAGAAAAATATATTTTTAAGTACGAGTAAAAATGGCCGAGTTTACGTTTTGCGTCTATGCTCGTACAATCTTGTATAGACATTTTTGTTAATTCGCCGAAATCCGCCCTGTTTGAAAAAGAAAACAATGCTATATAATCCCTTCAAACCACATTGTGTAGATGAGTTTGTAATGTGAAAATTTAGTAGGTAGTTTTTACAACACCACTATAGTTCTTCGGAGAGCACGTTAAGATATCGATATCAGTTTCACTATAGCAACTTGTGAATCTGTTTAGGAGTCTATACAATACACCTCGACGAGCTTGCCACTTGTTATTGCAACAAACCATCGATGGTACAAACGCGGCTCAGTTCACGCTCGAGTATAAGTCATTAAAAAAAATGTCTACATTCCCTTCATAAGTCACGTTTTGTAGGTTTAACGAATTTCAACTTTTTTAGGCCGTTTCAAGTTTTATTATAATATCTAGGACATTTTATCCCCTGATCACAAACTAATCTCTAGACTTTCTATATGTAGCAGAATATTATATTTTAGAGAACCCCAGACCTCCCGTTACAACGCCAAAGACAACAACCAGTAAAACAAAGGCGGTAAAAGTGGGCAATTAAAGTGGTTCTTTCCACATAACTTGATCAATCCGTGTTCTAAAGGTTTGAGTTTATAGCCTTGTTTAGCCAATCAGTAGTTGTAGTGTAAGTTTTTTAACGTTTACTTTCGAGTTAACTATACTACTGTGTTATCTTTTTCACCAATCACATGCTCGCATTATTTGTTCCCAAAATTTCCGGTAGAGGCACTGTGCTATTTTCTATACAAATTTTTGTTAACTTAATCGCAAAGTAAATATAAAACTCACACTATATTTGATGCATCAAAGCGCGTAGATTTTCCACTAACGCACGCAGAATTTTCGGGTCTATTCGATTCAGCGAGTTTCATTAACTGTTCATGTAATTTATCTAAAAATAACAAGTCCCGTCAGATCACAAACATATAAACAAATATTATTTTCAGAACTATGGAAAGAAGAATTAGCTCAAAAGCGTGACATTCTTCTTCTCAACGACAAGATGGCGGTCCGGTTGGAAATGTATAGTGAAGCAGCGCGAGAAGGCGCTGTATCTGCGCTAAGAGCCGGAGCAAACACCTGCGCAGGCGCAGACGCTGTAGGCGATGCCATGCGAGGACTCACCGGAAACTTTAGAAAACTAGAAGTGGACTAAATTTTATAAAAATAGAAATATTATATTTCTAAAATAACCAAAAAATGTGATACACTAGCTTAAGTAAAAAAAAGGGATGGGTAGTGATTAAAACTTACTAGTAAGTAATAATTTGTAAAAGTTTTTATAATAAAAGAAACATTAAAATTTTTATTATTATTTATTAAAATCTGGTTACTATCCCTTAATACACGCTTATTTTCTTCTTACACGCAAATTCCGTTAAACATAATAAATTTTAAATTTTCCTGTTTGCAGCTTGTACTTTGTTTAATTAAATTTTACTAAACAGCAACTAATTCACACGATGTATAAGACGTTATCAAATACAAATATAACAAATGTATATAATTGTGCTATATTTTTAATCTAAAACATTATTTGGCAAACGGTATTAGGCCCAATATTTAAAATTAGAGCCTTTATTAAGTACATAACTATGTTGTAAAAAACATAATATAATATAACACATTCTTTAGTACCTATAAACTATTTTCATAAAGTATAAACGCTAAATATATCATTAAAATGTATCATTAACAGGTGATAAAACAATGTTTAATAGATATATTTTATTAGTCAGTATATAGGTAATAAAATTTAAACAGACAATTTAATACTAAAGTAGTCATTAGTTGGTAATTAATTTATTGCAAATATAATATTTAAATCAGCATCATATTTTTATTATTAAGTTTTCTTAAAAGTAATGTAGGTATATAAAACTCTTAAAATATTAAATATTTTATATTTCTATGCGCGGCTGTTAAATCCTAAATCAAATACTAGCGTCCTATCTATGAATTTAATTTGTTAGTACCTACGTTTTACTTAATCATTTTAATCAAATGTAGCACTGTATATAAAAGTAGAAATGAAGCGTATGCTTGTTCTTATATCCTATACTATGTTGTATAAAAATTAAATATATATGCATGAAAACGAACCCTGCGTTTTCATAACGATTCAACAACTATTTTACAACAAATACATCACTTATTATTAAGGCAGCAAAGTCGTTTTTTGATAAAATGATTAAATAAAACAATCAACTAAAATTACATACTATTCTACTTCACTCGAGTCACTGGTTAAATTTAATCGACTTAGGAACGGTTGCTGGTACATAACCGATGTAAAATTAACTTAGCCGTTAAATGTTTTACGAATAATCGATGTTTTGGGTGCGTTGTAATTAATTAAAACACCGTAAAAATCTAAATTACTATGATGATTTTGACGAGCGATTTAACTTTTACTTTCAACAAGTCAGCCTTTAACAAAATTCGTCAAGGATTATAATAATGCTTGACATTATAAAAAAAAAAAAATGTTTTATACCCGTCAATTTTAATTGAAAACGAATTAAAATTATGTATTAAGTTTTATTAACGACTCAACGTGATAGACAGTTATAAAAATTATTCTTTTAATTTTTATTAATTAATATAATATAAAAGTTAATAAAAAACTATCATAATCTTAATAACTTTAATATAGCTTGTTAACGACATTCCTCAAAAACCTCTTCACCTATATAAGAAATAAATATATCGTCGCCTTAGACCCAATTTCACCAACATGTATTAGTTTAATTCAATAACTCGAATTCGACACCCAATGTAGTGGATTTGTCAAAATTTAACTAGCTTTAATACAAAAGATCATCGGCATATTATATTAATTATTCAATGACTTAATTTCACTTCATACAAAACCAAAAGAACATAGGTATATTATATGAATTATTCAATGACTTAATTTAACTTCATACAAAACAAAAGAACATCGGCATACTATATTGATTATTCAATGACGTAATTTAACTTCATACAAAACAATAGAACAACGGCATATTAATTATTCAATGACTTTCATACAAAACAGTTTAATTTAAAAAAAATAAGTTTAGCTTTATTCTTGAAATAAATTTGTATACTATGTTCCGGACTTAGGTCCGTATTATTTAACTAAGTAAAGTGTCTCATTTGGCAGCATTTATATAGTAAATTCCTGGTAACCCAATTTTAAGTCATTATATTACTGAAAAAAAATTAAGATAAAACTGTATTTTATCTCTTAAACCTTTGCATGTGTAATTGAATATATTTCTATGGGATATCGTTTCATAGAATGTAGTTTAAATATGTATTGCTAACCCGAAAAAATAATATTACTTTTGTTAGTTATTCACTAAGGCTACGAAATATTTTTAACTTATTCATTGACAACCCTGAAAGTAAACTAGGCACTTTCGAGTTATACAAGCAGATATAAATCTCGAATTTGTATAATACAATAAAAGCCTTATCATGTATTATTTTTGTTATTATTCTAATAATAAAAATACTCTTCGTAATCACAAATTAATTAATTATTATTTTATTAATTATTTATATTATTCTTTCGACTTTGGCACATTATTTGGCAAGCAATTATTTGGCACACTATTACTAGTAATAAATTCATATTTACATTAATACGTGTTAATCATGATTTATGTATAAAAAAAATATTATTATTAATTGAATCGCTCCAGATTAAAATGACATTGTATATTTGTTATAAAAACAATATATATAATTTATATTTCTGAAAACAGTTTTAAGTTTTGGTAAACATATTATTTCTCTTTTCATATTAGAGTTATTTCTTATTAGTTTAAGGAAAGCTTTCTATAGATACCCAAGTCGATATTTTTTTGTGACAATTTGTCTACTTGTGTAATACTTGTTTTACTTCATATTCAAGTGGTATTTTGAAATTTGCTATTTTTTAATACTTAACAAATTTTCTAACATGGGAGTGATTCAATTAAGGCATAATTTGACATGACAAATGAGAGTGGAATTATTCACTATAATTGATTTATTAAAAGATTTTAAAGAGACATTTAACATATTTATAGTAAGATTGTATATAATATAATAGATTAGTTGAAAAAAGTTTAGGAGCATATTAAAATTACACCACAGAATCGTAATCATAATACAAAGATGAAAAGTATAATATATGTAAACAAAAAAAAACTGTAATAGTTAACTTATTTGTTTAATAAAAAATCCATGTTCTTTTTGTCTATTATGACAACACAAAATTATTTCTAAGTTATTTTCAATTGGTTTGTATTACGCTTTATGAAACATTTAATTGTATTTCAAATACAATGTTCGGTTGTTAATAATACTTATTATTTTGTATAATTTATTTGTTAAACGTTATTTAATACAAAGTCCATGAATAACTGACCAGTATCAGAAAATTGGTCCTTACTACAAAAAATACTATATTTATTAATTTGACTAAAAATTACGTATTCATAACAATGTGGCTTATTAAAAAATATATTATTGTTAACAATATTTAGCTGATAAAAAAATATAAAATCCTTACGTATTGTCATCTAATTATATTCTAGCAGTTATTATCTGTCATTTGAACTAATATTTACTTTCTCGTACGAGTTTAAAGTGTGATCTCACAAATGGTGTTCTTACTTTTCACTTGATAATTGCTAAGTAAAAAAGGCGTAGGGACAAAATCAACGCCGCGACGCATATACAACTTACGGTTAAGAGTCGCTGATTTTGGACTGCAGTCTATTTTTTTTTCATCAACAAACGATACTGAAAAGAAAAAATATAAAAATTACTATAGATAAAAAGGACTACTGTGTCTTTAAAGTTTAAGACATAACTGCGGTTGGGAATGATCTTCCATCACAGAACGAAAAAAGAGTAAAATATAGATGCAAAAACCGTTAAGTGCATTATTCATATTTCGGTTTTAGTTGTGGGTCCACCGTAATTTAGGAGACTATCGATTGCATTTTATGGAGTCTTCTTTCAGGGTGCGGTGACGTAAATGTATAGTTGATTTATAGAAAATGTAAAAAGGATAGTAAAGTAAACTCGTAAGTAAATTTCTCTCGTCGCCATGTGATTTAGCTGATATAGTGGGAGTAAATAATGCTCTGCTAAACAACAATTTAAAAAACATTGATCGACTCAGATGCCGTGATCGAATAATAGTAATATATATACAAATAATAGTATGAAGGACATTAGACACATACTACCCTGGTCACAAACTAAGCTCTAGGCTTGTACTATGTGTACCAGAAACAACGATGCTAATACATATTATATTTTATAAACACCCAGACATGACAAACTGTACTGACAATTGTACAATTTTTTTTGACAACCCACGACTTCAGTATACAAAGCCAAAGGCATAACTACTAGTCTACACGGAGGCCTCATAAATCTATACTCTATACTAATATTATAATGAAGATGTTTTTGTATATTTGTTTGTAATGAATAAACTCAAAAAACACTAGAAAATAAATTTAACTATAGAAAGTTAATGTAGCTTTCTATAGTTAAATTAATTTGAATAAATTTATTTTAAAATTTAAAATAAATCTGTGGATGAAATCGCTATAAATAAACACATGAGATTAATGTTACCTCTATGTGACCCGCGAGGGAGAGTACGCGTATCTGAGGGTCAGACCCAGTACTGGTTGCGTCGCAGCATCGGGTTTGTGGCGGTGACTCCGGTCGCTCTTACAGGATACGCTGTCTCACTTGCTTCGTAACTGCTCCAATCTTCAGCCTTAATAAATAAATGTCTACATGTAGGGATGTCGGAAATGCAATAAAGTATTGATATACAGGGTGAATTTGAAAGGATGTACTTGAGCTAATATGAGGTTCTGCTGATAAAATTGAACAACTTTTCCCATGGAACCCTGTGTCGCAAATGGGAAAAAATGTTGGCTTCCCCATACGAATTGTTAATTTTTAACATTACTAGTATTATCAATATATTTTTTTGTAAAGGAGAATAAAATTGTCTGGATAGTTCAGCGGTTCGGCGGTAAACTCTGTGGCGGAATGACGATATTGGAAAATAATAGACAATTTATGCCATACAATTATTACCAACTACCCCGAACAACAAAAAGGTCGTGATGTGGGACAAATATGCAAGGACGGACAAAGCGGCCTCTATGCAGAAACTACAGCCCCCGTGTGAGCCGACGCGCACGGGTCGCCCGCGCTTGGCTTTACTAATTATTACTTACGTTTTCTAATTTAAATATATCGTTTATATTATCTATCGTAGTATATACGTGGTGTCCGAGTTGGTTAGACCTTGGACTTAAAAACACTTAGGTCCCTGGTTCGAATCCCGGTGTGTACCAATGAGTTTTTAATTAAAAAAATTATGTGCATTTGTTTGACAACACCACTATAGTGCTTCGGAGAGCACGTTAAGCTGTCGGTCCCGGTTTCACTATATCAACTTGTGAAACTGTTTACAGATGGGTTATTGAGTCTATTAAAAAAAATAGCGACGAGCTAGCCACTTGTTCGGTGTAGACTCATACCATCGGCTACGACGAGGTGGGATTCAAACTCCTCCGCTGGGTACCCTGGGGCCGTGTAGGCGGTCTCGGGCGCCGTAAGGCAACCGTGATGATACATACATACTTAATTATGTGAAACTTTAAATAGAACTTTATATTATTAGTGAGTGTTTAATTTAAACTCCATGCAGGCGGCGATCCTTACCGCGAAAGCGAGGATCTTGGGTTCTAGTCCTACCCTCCAAAAGAAAAATTACATGGCAATTTTATATAACTAATATAAGACTTACATCAGTATGATCTTCAGTACCATAAGGATATCGGCTATTAAGATCTGTGATAGCAGAATCATGTGCTAACGGCGTCACTTTGCAGGCAACGCTACCGGCCGACGGTAGCGGTGTGCTAGCCCCAGTATGCATAGATTGTTCTGACGACACATATCTGTAAAAAAATGTGTCAAGTTTTATATATAACAAATTAGGGGCCTATTTCATAAACGTGACAATTGTAATTTACTATGACAATTTATAATACATTGCTTAGTTTAGTTGGGATTATTTACATAGAACAAACTAAAACAAGTAATGTACTTGTACCATAAATTATCATGGTAAATTGCAAATTTTCTTGTTTGTGAAATAGGCCCCAGGGGCCTAATGTAATGTATATTATGAATTGTCATACTAATTTACAATTCTCACGTTTACAAAATAGACTCCTGCGGCCACATTCTGTTTTTAATAACGTGATCGTTAGATTGTCAAAACAACGATCAGCTATTAGCGCGCTCTCCTCCAATCAGAGTAGTTTTTTAACCTTCGCCGATTGGAGGAGAGCGCGCTAATAACGAAATTCGTTATTTTGACAGTCTAACGCTCACGAAACAGAATGTGGCCGCAGATGGTGTCCGCTATTTGGTTTACGTAGATTTTTTTTGAGTAACCAAAGAATAAACGGCATAGTGGAATCAACCAATGCTGTTAAATAACAATGTATTGATCGATACAAATATTGACTTTGTAGTTCTGGTACCATCAGGACAATAAAATCACAAAGAAACACCCTATTCCTCGAGAACCGATAGTGACGTCATCAGATTTCACACCAGTTAATTCTACTACGCATGACTAAATCACTGGTGATACAACTAAATATGGCTTTAAAATGATAGTTTAAAATTTTAAAGGATATTTAAATGTCATTTTTACATTGTCTACTATATACAATTAATGACATACTATATACAATTAACGACATCATAACAATATTTATATTTTTGTGTATGAAGTCACTATCAGTTCTCATGGAATATACTTTATATATTATGTTTGAATGTTAAATAAAAACATCAATAAAAATCTACCTTTTGTTTGGAGGAGTTCCTTGAGTAGGAGACGGCATAAGATGGTCTGGTGGACGGGGCAATGGAATAGGAGCCACCGATCCTTGGTTCTGACCGTGAATCTTCACAAGCGCGTTGTGTTCATTCAACAAGAATCGGCGACATTTTAGAATACCAAATATTAAAACTATGGCTAAAATAGTGCCAGATATTCCCATCAAAATCATCATGTAGTAAGATGACTTTTCACCGTTAGCAACCTGAAAATAGTTAAAATAAAAAATGGATAAATCTAAACGTAATAAAATCGTAGACTTTCCGTTAAAGATTTTATAAACAAAAGTACTGAACGACGCTAGAAATAATAGAACTTACAAAAATTAATTATTGAAATTGTCGTCTGTTTGTATTCGTTTCGTTTGTGTGTATTTGATAAAAACTGACCGCAATAGATTGTTTTTATTTTATTCAAAACCTCAAAGCGCCACGTGCCTCGTTGGATTACGCGTGTCCAAGGGCGATTGTGATTGCTATTTTTTTTTGTTTATAATAAATAGCACGCACTCGAAGTTGCGGGATAATATCAAATATAATATAATATACATAACTACAAAATGAAATAATTACCAAAACTCCTTCATGGCTTTCGGGATCGTTTGGACCAGGTAAATTCTTTTTTAATCTATTTCCTATAAACATTTTTATTTCTCCAACAGCAGGTTGAAATATTGTAGCAGCTAACATAAATTTGAAATTATCTTCAATTCCATTAATATCACTTGGTGTTTTCTTTGTGACAAAATATATTACACCAGCCTTAACATCTTCATGGGTAAAGATCGAAACTTCTCTTTCTCTGGCGCTGGTTTTCTCACCAGAACTTCGAATTATCTTCTTTATTACACCATATTTAGGCTTTTGAATAACGGTATACAAAGGATCACTAGCAGTTAATTTTGCCAGTCCAGTAGCATCCATAGTTTGAAGAGTTATTTTTGTTTTCTCATTTCCTTCAACTCTCAAATCCCCTAACATCATTAAAGGTTGCACAATTACATCAATTGTGAATGGATTTGTTGCATTACTGTTGTAAATATAAGCATTAAGATCAAAACTATCGTTTGCTGTAGTCATATCATTTTGCATATAAATTACAATTTTATCTTCTAAGTTTTTATGTGAGAAGTTGTTTACAGGATTTCTTCCAACATAAACCATACCATGGGTTGGTTGTCTAGTAATGTTATACCAAATTTTACTTTTTTTAGCATTCGTGTCTATGTATATTTGTTCTATTGTTATAGTAGCAACATTAGATCCTTGCTGTAAGTATATTGGTAGCATCGACGTAGCATTTAAATTTATTGGCAAAACATCAATTGTAAATACAGTGTAGGTAGGTTTAAATTTTCCATCCCAAACACGAAAATAAAACGTAGCTGTTTGCAGAACTCCAGAATGTTCATAGATTACCTTTCCGCTATTTATATCCTCTTGTGTAAATTTATTTATGGATTGAATACGATCTAAAGCATGATTTTTATCAAGCATTATGATTCGACCTTGTGTTGGACCACTAATGACGTCATACAGTATTTCTGACGGAGCAGTATCTGCATCTTCCGTCATCAAATCAATATTGGTAAGTGTATAGTTTTCTCCTTGTACAACTTGAATTTGTGGTGAATCTGTAATAAGTCTAAATGGCTGATCATTAATTGGAATTATATGAATCTTTAATGTAATATTGCAAAGCAAGATGTAATCAGGAAGGAGAAACAATGACATTTCTATTTTATCTTCAACTGTGTCAGAATGATCGTGTACATAGTAAATAACTCCACTCTCGAGTTGCGTTTGAGTCAGTGAAGAAATATATGGTTCTAGTACTCCATGTACCGGTTTCGACCACTGGGCCTCAACTTTAGGTTGTCTCAATCCCGCCTGAGTCTCTAAGTAAGATACCACATTGCTCACGTTAACATGTATAGGTACTTTTCCACCCTCTTCTACTTTAATTTGAGGCACATAAACATATTTAGCCAGGCCGCCAGAGGATACCGATATTTCAATGTTAAATATTTGATCTGATATAGTCTTTGCTAACGTTGCTTCAACACTGAATATAAAAGAGTCGTTGGCAAAAAGATCTGAGAATGGATGGGTGTGTTCATAGTAGACAAGAGAATCATTCAAATCTTTTTGAGTAAACTCCTGGATTGATCTATGGTGATTTTCGTCATTCAGAATTATAAGACGACCTAGAGTTGGTGCTCTTTCAATTTTATATGTTATTAGGCGAGATAGATCAGAACATTTACTCATGAGTGTAAAGCTTGTTAAAGGCTCTCTCATTAGTGGAAACACTCTAAGGTTTTGCTTACGTATCAACTTTAGTGACACTGGTTTAGTGGTTATTAGGAAAGTTATCTTCGAAAGTTCATGTAAACCATCAGTTACGTTGAAAATCATTTTACCCTTACTTCCACCTGAAATTAATTATACATATTTAATTTTATACTTGAGATCAAAGTCAAAGTCAAAAATATTTATTTCATGTAAACCTTTTCAGGTATTTATGCATAGTCAAAAAAAAAAAACTATATTTAGTATAAGGTCTAATTGTGCGCTTGGTTAGGTAGGCTCTTGCATACATAAAATAATTAGAAACCAAACCGAACACACACCACATAACCAACCAGTGTAAGACTAGGTGGTTAGCTGGTTCCATTGACCTGTCCATCGTTATCTGCCATGCAAAGGTGCCACCGAGCCGACCAACCTAACAGACTATATCTACGCCCCAAATATCTACTATAAGTAATAATTAATATAAAAGTACAAAAATGTATCAATCGGAGCGCATGTTAGTCCCCCAGAGACACCCCGGAGAAAAAGGCACCAGCAAGTAAAAAACTCTGGCGTTCCACATATGTACCTGACCATCAGGAGATATGCTTATTTACTAGCTTATAATCATAGCATATGATAATTTAGCCTCATCCTGCTGAAGAGCACGAGTAGAACACCCCATAGCAGATAAACCATTTTACAATATAGAAGTAGTACAGAATCACAAAACACTATAGCCCCCCGATGCCCGCGCTAGCCTATCCGACAATTTTGCGAGACCTCCGCATTTAACATAATAATTAAACTATGCGTGTCCAGCGGAGATTCAAGGCCCCCACAGCAGCACCCGATCACGGACGTAACGTATGTGTCAGCCATCCTCCTGCTCAACCAGGCCCTTAGGGTGCAGACCAAAACCCCATAATGTACTTAGCTGACCATGGATTATTAGTGCAGGTGCACGGTTCATAGCTTAATTAGGAGGAGGCAGGAGATTAGAGTGCAGTGTTCCAAGACTTACACAAAGTACAAGCCTAGAGCTTAGTTTGTGACCAGAGCAATATGTGTAATTTATCCTACATATTATTATTATATAAGAGGACTACAAAAATCTAAACACGCAATACTTACTTCGATGAACAAAATCGACCGCAGCATTATCAATATCAGATTGTGTAAATCGCTGCACCGGGTTGCTCAAATCACTGTTCATTGCTATATAACCGGACACGATATCAACCACTATTATTGTTACATTTTCTAGTGGTGTGTCAATATCGTTCACATCTGTAATGTAAGAATTTAACATTTACTTATAATCGATATTAAATATTGCAAATTTCAAGAACATTCACAAAAAGGAATCAAAATTGTCGTGAAAATTATTTCCTATAAATTTATAGTATTGTAAAAGGCCATTAGGTGGCTATAGTATTTACTAGTGTGCCTTTATATTTAATTGTAACTGTTTTTATTTATTTATTCGAAAGACATTAAAAATGGGATCCATGGAATAGATCAATGATTGTTGTTTAATAGCATCCCTCCCACAATGCCAGCTAAATGATGCGATTACGAAATGGTGAACGGCTTAACAAAGTTATGTATATCTTTATCTCACAAAAATAATCGATAGTCTAACATTACTCACATAATTCATTTCTCGTAAAAGTAAAAGTTCCGCCTTCATAGACACAAAGTCCTGTATTGGCAGCCACAATAGGTGGCTCGTCATTCACAGCAGCCACATTAATGTACATCATAAACGGTTCACTTTCCTTACTGTTCTCTGTTATAGCCACAAATTTTATAGAATCTGTTAATTCTTCAGATCCATCATTTACATACTGAAATAGTTATTTAATAAGAACTTTATTTACTTTATTAGAACAAAACTTAATTTTGGATTAAAATTTACTACTTCACTTACCAGTATGTTTCCAGAATTAAGTTTTAAAACCGGCAACAAAACCAGCTCTTGATCCATCATCAATATTTTGCCAAACTTTGGTTTTTGAAGAACTTTGTAACTGACTACCTTTCCACGGTAATATTCAGTTACAGTTTTAAATAAATCAGGTTTCAGGCTAACACTATTTCCCTCAACAACTGTTATATTACTTGCTACCATATAGAAATGTTCTGGTATTATAACAATTGATAACTCAATTCCAGCAAGCCAAACAATACCATTTGTAACATCTAATTTTATTTTGTCTCTAGTTCTATTAACTCCTGATTGCACATACAAAAGTCTATTTACATTAATTATAGACTGATCGAAAAGCTTTACATGAACAGGCTCTTCATAATTTTCAATTTCTATAGTACCAGGTGTAGACGTTATTTCTAACCAGCCATGGTAAGGACCTTCTATTACTTTATATACAATATTGCTTGGCTCTATCTGGGGATGCAAGACCTCTAGTATGTCCCTAGTAATATTAACACTCGTAGATTCTTCGACTATTAAAGGTTTATTGGTTGTCACTTTAAGCGGTTCCCAATAACTGGATGGATATATTTTTATTGGGTATTGTCCTTCACCCCATGTATCTAAACACAAGACTTTGAAACTGAAATAGAAACAATAATTTACAAATTTTAAATAAATTATCAGTTTTATTGCTGTGTTATTTCATCAACACTACGCAAGCTTACCTAAAACTATCAGTCGGTGTTTTTGGTTCTCGATGTCTATAAGCCACTCTTCCTGCAGCTACGTCAAGTTGGGTGAAAGTTGTAGTAGCTCCTAAACTATCACCAATTTCAATAGATCCATGTGTAGGTTTTACATTGACTTCATATCGAATGTCTTCTTCAAGGCAATTCATATTTGTATCAACCTGTTAAAAATACATTTATTATAAATACAATTTAATTAAGTACATTTAAAATGATAATGTACTCGTATTAATACATACTTGCATATCTTTGTTCGTAATAACAACTGATTTTCCATTTTCCACTATTGACCCATTTGTAGCAAACATTCTTATGAAAGGAGGAGATGCTTGGATTTCTAGGTTTCCATTAACATCAAATAAACCATCAGAAATCCAAAAAGATAACTTTCCGTATTCTTTACCTTGGTGTTTAAATAGGACAAGATTTTTGTTTATATCATCCTGAGAAAATTGAGCTATTTGTTCTGATGGATTATCAGCTCTATATAAAACGCCATTAGGTGGTTCTTTACCTGATCTCTGTACAGTATACACAATATCAGAAGGTTTAGTATCTAGATCCACATCATTGTAGGATAAATCCCGGGAAGTTATTAATCTGGTACCTCCGTGTACAATATGAAATATATTGTCATTAGCTCTAACAGGACTGTTGTCATTCTTCAGAATTATATCAATATGGAATACACCGACGTATTGAAAGTCTTCTGGTTCGGGACTTAGAGCCATGAAGTGAAAAGAATCGTGCCTGCTCTCCGAATCGTCATGGGCATAGTACACTCTATCCGAATTAAGTTCTTGCAGTGTAAAGTATGTAGTATTTTCGCGGACAATTTTTAGATTATCGTTAATAACTTCAATTTTACCATGTTTAGGTAAATGAGTAATGTTAAATACTAAATTAGTCACAGCATCTGTTCGAAAATTAAGATGAGTAGCAGGAATAGCCATTCTTGACCCTTCCATAACTTGGAGTCGTTCCAATGTTGTGTGGACTCTCTCTAATAAGTGATCATTGTTTGAAGAGTGTGGAATGTGTCTTATCGTCACTGCGCCAGTTATATTTTGACATTCTGACGCACTGACTACAAAAAAGAATTCATCTTGTATGTGAGAATAAGCTCTTCTATGCAATCTGTACCATAGTTGATCATTATTAATATGGTATTGAGTAAAAGTATTATGAACCTGTAAATGATGTTTACCCGAAGACAAATGAAGTATACCATATTTCGGTGCTCTTAGTATGGTGTAAATAATTCTGTCATTAGGCATATTCAATGGTTTTGTTTCAAATTTCAAATGCTGTGCGGATATAAAAGCTTCTCTGGTATTATTCAAAAGTAATTCTTCATTCAACGTTTGATAGAGTTCCAATTTAATAAATGAAAGTCGAAAGTCATATAACGTATTGGTTCTAACATTTCCAACTGAAGCCTTGAACTAAAAATTATATTTATGTTAGAAAAAAATATACTGATGAATAAAATGAAAAATAATTTCTAAAGGCGAATTTATTCCTTACCTTGAACTCGTCATGAGCGGGGTTTCCAAGTAAATGCATATATCTCACCCGTCCAAATCTAATCATTTCACTACTGAATGAATCGACAGTTTGCCATGTTCCATCGAGAACCCTAAGTCGCTCTACTACTCCGAACTGTGGAGGTTTCACAATGTCGTATCTGAAAATGCAAAATGTCTTATATATATATATATATAATCACGAGTGCTTTACGACGGCCTCATGGCATTAGGTGTGTTTAATTCCACCTCGTCGTAGCTCGTTCCTATGTTTGGATATACTCAATAACCAATCTATAAACAGTTTCACAAGTTGGGTATAGTGAAACAGATGAGACTAATATATTAACATGCTCTTTGAGGCAATAGAGGAATTGCCAAACAAATGTAGATTTTTTTTTTATTAATTGTTTTTTATTACACACCAGGATTTGAACCGGGGATCTAAAAACTAGTAATTTTAAGTCTGATGTATAATAGAGACCCGACCTAATAAATTAAAACTAATCTAATTGGTTATTTATTAAATTACCAATTTTAGGGCCGATTTTTCAATCGTTAGATAAAGAATACTATAGTTAATACCTATATGAAGATCTGTCATTTTTTTTTTTTTTATACAAGTTATCTGTCGAATAACTTTATTGAAAAATCAGCCCTTTAACTGTCACCTGATTGGTTAATATACACATTTCATACGTGTTTTGCTAAAAAATTCGGCACACTTTTTAAATAATTATTTTATTGAATAGGCCTTACATACTCAGTTGACGCCTTTAACACAGCATAGAGTAATCGTGAGTATACCTATCTCATAGACCCATGGTTTGATAACAAATGTAAAGTAATATTATTCATATTTACACTCACTTTACTTCCACATTACTATCGTCAGCGTTGGTAGCAAACGTAAGATTGTCGGCAGTGATAATTGCAAACGTATTATGTACCAATTGTAGTCCAGTATTGTTAATTAGTCGAACTTGAAGTGGTACTATCGACACTCTAAGTATACCAGGACCGCTGGTTTCAATACCATCTGATACCTGAAAATATACAAATTGTTATTATTATTAAAATTAATCAGTAAAATAAGCACTCTGTTCAATATTGCTAATGGCCAAAAGCGCTCTCGCCTAAAAGCCACTTTAAAACTGTAGATATTTAAGAAACATAATTTGACCCTTCTTCACCCGCCGGCAAGTAAGATGGACGCGTAAGTTGTAAGTCATTTTAATTAATGTTGAAAAGTTTAAATAAATGGCGTTATCTTAAAGATCTATATATTATTGAAGAACAAATTCATATACCGCACACACTCAATCCTAGTTTTTATAACTTTGATCAAATTATTCTATGATCAAAAATAGCTAACAAGGCACACGATTGGTGTTATGTCACGTAAAGTAATTTTTTCACCAATCATAAGTTAAATAATTTTCGACCAATATGTGAGAAGTATATTATACTATACAGTCCTTAAATAGGTGAATAGTAGAACCGTATACATAAGAGCTGGGGTCTTATTCTACAAAATGAATTGGATTAAGGCAGAGTTTGACACATTTTGTATGAAAAATGTGCCAAATTTTAATTTTTATATGTATTTGATATCCAAAAGAAAAAGGGGTAAAACTAGCATCCACCTAGGAGGCTGTTCCAAATTTCAAATATTATTACCGATCTCTCGGAGAAAAGAATGAGATAGAATATATACAAATTAGATATCTCAGTCTCTTTCTTTTTCCCGATATAGCACAGGTTACTAGTATTTGAATTTTGGAACAGCCCCTAAGCTAACTAAGAATCGCACTCGGTCCATCTTCGTACACAATCCTAAAGGATAGCTGGTAAGGCATTAAATTCTATATTATCACTCAAACCAACGACCCTGGATTTCGCAGCAAGGTCCTTAACAATTGAGCCAACCAGTCACCCCTCTCGATTTCTTTTGCTTTTCACTCGGTACTAGAGTGAAGTTAGAGCCCTACCACACCAGGATATTTTTCATTGCATTTTTATCTTTAAATATTCAATATAAGAATATCCCGACATGGGAATTTATAATATATATATATATATATATTATTGTTCGGTTTTCATAATACTCTATGGACGCTAAGGTCATGACTTTTCGGACAGTCGGTTTTGTGTCACAGAAAATGGAGTATTTTGTCTTGAGTTAATTTATTTTTGATTCTAATATAATTTGTTTATAGAGGTGTTTTGTTCCGTAATATAATTTTGTGCGGCCTTCTAGATTATTAGATAATAAATTGAATTGTGTAGAGTTCGCCAAGTATTTAGGCACCTATTAATAATTGTCAGATTTTTTGAGTTGTGTTGTTGATATTTATTGTATATTGTTCCAACGTGATATTGCATCTGAATAGAAATTGCGTGGCATGTCAGTGGTTTTTTGGGAGAAGAACGAAGTTATTGCATCCCTTGGGTACCCAGGGATCTCGTCGCTGAAGCTAACCAAGACAGCCAGAGGTAAGTCCTTTTCAGACTTATATAGCGGTGCGTAACGCATCCGTGTGAGAATCCTGAACGAGTTTGGTTTCCCGCCTTCTCGCACAATTATAATGAAACTTACTTGTAAAGTAAGTCTTAACGAGGTCTTGTTTAATTGCTTTTCACTTGTTGCTCCATGTAAATACGCCACTCGCCCAGAATTAACATCCTGCTGCGTAAATGTATCCACTTGTTTATCTGCTATTTCTATGTGACCACTAAAACAAAAGGTATTTAACTTTAAATTCATAGTTTATAAATATAAATATATTTATCTACTAAGATTTAATAAATTAAAACAATATTACTGAGTACTTTTAACTTACTTAAACTACTTTTAAAATCTCGTTGTCTTAAGGCCTCTGTATTCGCAATTGCATTCTCCATACAAAATGAGCTGTCGCACTTCCAGTATTAAATAAATACTTTTAGTCGAAGAATTAAATAAATACTTTTCTCTGCCATTGTATTAATTAATCTTTCTGTGTTGGGTGAATTTGAAAGGATGTACTTTGGGCTAATATGAGGTTCTGCTGATCAAATCTAACAACTTTTCCCATGTGTCGCAAATGAAAAATAAATTTGGCTTCCCCATACAAATTGGTAATTTTAACATTACTAGTTTGTATGGAGAAGGCAATTTTTTTTTTGGGAAAAGTTGTTCGTTTTGATTAGTAGAACCCCATATTAGCCCAAAGTACATCCTTTCAAAGTCACCATGTATATTTTTTAATCAGAAAACGATTTTTGCGTACAATTACCAACATAATAATAATTGAATTTCGACTAACAGCGAAGTGGTAATATATTGGAAGTACGTTTGTATGGGCGTCAGTGCGACTACAGAGCACTTAAGAGTGCATTTGATGAGGCTGCTATAAATATATATATATATATGTATATCATTAGCGCCAAAAATCATTGGTTATATTTCAATTGCTTGATATACAAATTAATTGATATAGGACTTTGATGTATTTGCATCATCTAATGCTGAAACCAGACGGCTCGTACTGATATGTTTGGAGCCATTATAGTATATAATGTTTGTATTAATTAGAATAATTAAGTTTTGTTATGTACAATTATAGTTTGATTAAATAAATAATTGTGTTATTATATGAAAAAATACTACACAATCGAACGTGCGCTACCAGTATATTTAAAAGCGTATACACTAATTGTGAAGTCTATCCCCCCCCGGAGAAAAAGGAAAAGGCACCAGAAAATAAACACTCTCGTGCTTTACACAAACTAACAGAGGAGCATATCCATGAATATACCTAAAGGCATATTGCTTATGGAAACATACTTAACATGTTCTCCTCCTACTGAAAAGCACGCGTAAAATATCCTATGGCCTAATATGTAGACCATTTCACACAGATTGCCCTGGTCCTAAGAAAGCTCTTTAAGCTTAATCTCTAAGCTACTATGTCTACTAGAAACCACAAAACTAATATCAAATTTTATAAACACCCAGACCATAGCTAACTGTACACAAAACACGCTAATATTGCTTTTCCACGAGACCCTATGAATATGAACTTACCTGGCTGCATCATTCTTTCCATGAATAACTGTATACAAAAGATCTTCTGGGGCAGTGTCTGGATCTTCCGCTTTCAATATATCAGGTGTTATTATTTTTCTTGTGCCCTAGAATTTATATATTCAACATATTATTTGTACCCTATAAGTCTTATAAGACGAAATAAATAAATATGATTATAAAATATATCAATGCCCACAAAAAACAAACTAAAAATTGCAGGCGTTTATTAATGATTTTGATTATCTAGAGCTACTTTTAGTTAAAATGAAAGGTTAATTAGTTATTTAATAAAAACAGAAGCGGGTACTAAGATGCGCAGTTTTGTCGTGTTATACGAAATCATACAAACTGCTACTTATACTAATTCCATTCGTTCATTCTCTTTTTGACACACCTTAAACTAAGGAAACAATGCATTTCCGTTGAACAAAATTAATCTATGCATTTAGGATACCCATAGAAAATGAGCTATCGCACTTACGTTTCTCCACTACTGTTTGTCGTATAATTACAATTTAAATGTAAATTGTGCTCCTACCTGGTTAAATTATATGCCCTTCCCGTCTTCTCCTATTTAATATATAGGCAGATACAATACTTCCAAAGTTTAATGGTTCCCCTAATACCTGTCTTCCCCCACCTTCCCCTTATAAAATTTTTGGAAAATAGTAAAACAGAGAGCTTTGTATTGTAAGAAGAGTATCATGGTTCCTGTTACATTACGAAATAATTTATTTTCTTCCCCATTTTCCCCTATTCAAATCTCGACAATTAGTGCAACACGTATTTAACAGTTTTATAAGAGTCTACATACAAAATTTCACTCTTAAAGCACCCGACGTTCCTTAAATATGACAGTTAGAAAAGTCACCCCTTTTTTTATCCATCTCCCAATCTCTAAGTATATATAATATACATACATAAAAGATCAGCACCTTAGGCAACAGAACAAAAAATTAACTATAACATTCAGGAATTGTAAAAATTAATTTATATTGCTGTTGAACTACGTTATATATTAAACTACTTGCTTACCATTGGGTACGTTGCCCCAATAAAATGATACAACAAAAACTGTCTAATGGCGCCCGAGACCATCTAAACGTCATCAGGGTACCCAACGAAGAAGGCTTATTTCCACCTGATATTCTTAATGTACACCGATCAAGTGGCGATGCATTGTAAGTTATTATATAAACTCAGTAATTACAGTACCTAATAAAAAACAAAACCTGATTGAACTAAAAATATATGAAAATATGTATAAGTATTACGTGCTTGTGCATTTATTATTTTGAAAAAATATGTTAATATTAGTACATTAAAATATTAGTACTCGATCTGTCAAAAGTAAAATAAACGCTTGGAAAAGGTACAACAATTCTAATATCACTACTTGTGAAAATCTACTCGTATATAGACAATACAATCTAGTGTATAATAAAAAATCATCCGCAACGTCGCTCTCATTCAAAGCTACAAATGAAAAAAATGAAAAATATTAATCTTCTAATATATAAAATTCTCGTGTCACAGTGTTTGTAACAAAACCCTCCGAAACGGTTTGACAGTTTTTATGTTTTTTTTTTTCGGTAGGTCTGAGAATAGGTCGTAAACAATTTTTTATACCCCTAAGTGATAAGAGTGGCCCACCATTATCACTTAGGGGTATAACATTTTCGGGTTGGGCCACCCCAAAAACTTTAATTTAATTTTTGGACAAATATTTTTTTTTTAAATATTTAACCTTATTACTGTAATAATCATCAACTCTCAGCGGTCGATAACTGATCAATTATAATTATCAATCGATTAGTTTTTTCTAAATATTTTTTTTTATTTGACAGATATATTTACTCAAAGGTATATTTCAATTTTACTGAAGAATTTTACTAACCATGACTTTTTTCTGAATAAATGATATTTTAACAAATATATACCTACTCACTATTTTCCCATAAAAATCAATGTTTGTACTCTATATATCAAATATTATATAAGACAATTTTAGATATATTGCTCTGGTCACAAACTAGGCTCTAGACTTGTACTATAAATAACGATAAAATACATATTACATTTTATAACCCAGACCATGACAAACTGTACAGAAAAATGTACTAATTACTTTTTTTTTCCAAACCCTCGACCTCCGGATTCAACGCCAAAGGCGCAACCACTAGTCTACGGAGACGGTCTAATTATCTGGTTAATGTTTATTTTGATCCAAACGAAATGTAAAAAATAGTCGTTTCTTACGTTTTGAGTAGTAATTTGTAGTAATTTTTGATCTCACTTTTTTTTTATTTCGTGAAACCTTTATTTTTATTGTCCATCCTTATCCTAAGTGTCAATAGCAATTATTTATTTAGGTACTCACTTATCATTCTCAAACGGTTATTGAAGCTCCAAGTTAATATATAAATGCATGCAACTACGCAAAAACTAAAAACATCCTAAAGCATAGACAAAACACTTGAAGAACTCTGCAAAAAAATAATTACTATATATAAAAAAAATATCAATAATATAAACATAGCACAGTGCGTTCACCGTTATTTTTCCTTATGTGTTATGTTGGATAACCTGAGTAAATGTCAGTTTATTTCATTTTAATTATATTATTTAGAACTGAGGCCATATTCTGTTTCCTTTTCAAGGTAACTTTAGATTGTTAAAATAACCAAATCTCTTTTATACCATGTCGTGATATGGACAGCAAACTGTCAAACCAAGTGATAAACAAGTTTTTTAGAGTGGGTTGTTGCTGTTTGTTTAATGTCATATTTATAGTATTTCATTATTTTGGCAAAGCTAGCGTTTCCATTATTATAAGAAACAAAATAAGGCAACCTAGATGGTGCCGATAAATGACAATTGCCTATGGTAAAATAACTGTGAATGTACTGTAGATAATATAATATAATTAATTAAAAAGTTATATATATAGTCATCGAAATAGGAAGTTATAGACTAATAAAGATCAATGGATGGAAGCAATTCTTCCCGAGGAACATATTGCCAAGCAGACCGACGGATTTCGCTACCACCGCCCCCATACAGATTCAAAAACAATGATGAGACATAGGTGTTTCCATTTCAGTATGTGGGATCACCGGTTTTTAGGAGTCTACTGCGTCGATTTCATGTCAAGGTCATTTAAGGGTGTTTGGGCAGATAAATTGATAATAAAACAGCGAGGGAATAGAAGTAGATTATTACCCATAATGCAAATTCGTCTTATGGTTTGTTAAATTTAGGTTGGCAATTTTGACAGTTCACATCTAATAAGACAGTTCAGGTCTTTTATTGTTGTATTAATAAATTTATAATTCTACAGAAAAAATAATTGTTAGTTTTGTATTATAATCAGCAAACCATATTTCAAGTTCTATGAGAATAATAAATGAAAATATTCATTAACGACTAAATACCCGTCCCAACTGTAAACTCTCAAAATTATCATCCTAAATTTGACAAGGAATAGTGTATATTTTCCTATATCGATGTCTATACATCTACATTGCATTTACTTTATGTTGAGCAACATTTTTTAAACCGCAATTATAAAAAAACTGACATTAACTAACATCTGGGTAATGCGTATTGTTGTACCATTACGGGCGTCTTGCGGAGCCAGGACCTGTCTAGACGGCCTCAGGGTACACAGTGGTAGAGTTTTATTACCACCTCGTCATAGCTGATGGTATTCTGAGTCTACACCGAACAAGTGGCGCTGTTTGTATGCTCATTTAAATTGGATAGCACCACAATTAACGATAAACGTTAATTGACGTCAAAAATCGACAGCCTTAGAAACATAACATTGCTCTACTTAAAGTAAATTCGGTATTGATGTACCATTCATTTTGTTTTTTTTAAAAAGGATGCTTTATGTTGAAAATTTAATTAATTTTATAAAATTATAAAACATGTTTAGGTACTACCCAAGTAACACAGGCTTGGAGGTTTAAAACAAATATGTCTATTGACAGTCTATTCATGGTTAATCTATAGATAGAGGCTTTCTAAAGATGGGTTCAATAAAGAAAATGTATTCTCATAGAGTCCTTTTTCTCAAGCTGGATTATTTTTAGAGCATTTGTTCTACAGCACACTTATTTAAAGTACGTTTATAAATATATTGAATGTTTTAAGATAAAATGCCCTACAAATAGTTAATAAAGCCTAAAGGTACCTAACTTGAAGTAATTTTATAGGTAAGATGATATATTTTAAGATATAACTTTGTACAAACATTATATTTTAGCTATTGGTACTCTAATCTTTGTTTATAAAGAAACTTAAGTCTAGATAAAATACTTTAATAGATATTTTTCAGTTTGTCTAAAAAAATGATAGTGAAAACGTTTTTTTAGTATTTTTTTTCTTAAAAATGGATTAATTAAGTGTAATTGTATTAAATATTTGAATTGGATGATTTTATGCAACGGAAACAGTGAAAAAAACCTTTCCGCGATGTACCATAAATAAAAATCATAGCAGATACTCTTGCCGAAAATCGAACAATTCAAAACATGCGTTACTCATCTATTACTTGGTCAAATTATGGGCTATACACAAATATGTGAATATGCACTTTACAAATTTAATACGAATACGCAGCAACGGAGGGGTCCGTCCACTTTTGTATATCAGACAGTTGTCCCAACGCCGGCGAGGAAACGATCAACTATCATCTATTTTCTCGCTCAAGAAACGTAAAATAGATATACATTTATATTATTTTAAACAAAAGGGATATATCAACTAGCTGTGCTCGCGACTTTGTCCGCGTGGAATAGTTATTTTTTTATCATACAAATTTTCATCCCCTATTTTATCCCCTTGGGGGTAGAATTTATCAAAATCCTTTCTTAGCGGATGCCTACGTCATAACATCTACCTGCATGCCAAATTTCAGCCCGATCCGTCCAGTGGTTTGGGCTGTGCGTTGATAGATCACTATGTCAGTCAGTCACCTTTCAGTTATATATATTTATTTGATAGTTGATCGCTGACTGTTCACATTGATGCCGGCGCGGACTTGCTCCACTAGTTTGTCGCTGAGCGACAAGAGCTATCAAAGAAAATACTCGCTCAGCTATGCTCGCTTGGCGGTCAGTAGAGACAAGAGACTATTTCTATACAGAGTAATCACCTGTCGCACTCGCACACTCTCTTATAGCTCAGCGACAAAACTATTGGAACACTCGCTTCTCGCTGCTCGCCAACTCCTTTCTAGTTGCTAGCTCTACTCGCTTCTAGTTCATCGTCGGCGGAGAGACAAGTTGCCACTTTAGCACCGCCGCCGACGTATATAACTACTATTTTTCACATTGTCTATAAATAAAACAGAAATATATTTTGCTTACCCTCATGAATTGATTAATTAAATTGCTTCTTACTGCATAAAAGTATTCCTTCACAAAACATCAAATTACCTGATGAACGTCTAGAAATACTGTGAGAAGATAAAAAGGAATACAGAGTTGACAGTTATTAGGTAATATTAAACCAGTCATAAATCTGTTTATTCTTTCACTAGATAGTTTAGTATGTAGCAAGTGAAATTATTCTTGTCATTGTCTAGAGCCATACTGCAGAAAAGAGTCTAGAGTGTTAGTTCTATAGAAATCGTTTTTATAGTAAATTTTATCTTGTCGCCATTTTTATTGCCTATTTTTGCTTCGAATAATTTTCGTTACATATTTTAATACTTATTTTTATGTTTTTATCATTAAATTATGTCTAACTAAACATTTAATATGTTTTAAATTAATATATTTTAAATAAAATGAGTATTATAAACATTACAATACAAGTTCAAAAATTTGCTTATACCAAATAATATTCATATTCGGTAAAAAAAATATTAAATCTTACATTTACAGCGGGCGCTCTTATTATAGAGGAGTTTTACATAATATTCGACAATAGAATTTTATTCGCACATAGATTTGCTTGTTCACCCATTATTAACTAGCTAAAACAAAAGTAATATAAAAAATAATAAGTTACGCCATGATGCAATAATAAGTTTAAATCACTCTTGTAAGTTCTGCGCCATTACGTTTCGTTGTCTATTACAAATCAAATGTAACTTAATGTTGTTAGTCTTGAGTTAATTTGGTTTTAAAACTTGACGAGTAAAGACTTCTCTAAAGGTCTCAACTTTATCTATAAACTATCTACTAGTATAACTTGTGGTCTATAAACAGTTTAGTGAGACACTAGAAATATCTCTACAGGCGATTTGAAAATTTACAACTCTAAACTCTATCTATTCATGTTTTCTTAACTCATTCTTATGAGAAGGGATAAGGTTGTGCCCACTTTTACTAAACTGTGTCTATAAGCGTTCTTGAACATTACTTAGGAGATATTTTACTCTTAAGGTAGACAATAAAATTAAATTCTATTAGATATCTAATAGTCCGTTTTTAGACGCGATTGTGTTACTTGGGTATTGCTATACCGCAAATGAAAATTTTGTGGGTATTTTTTAAATAAATAATATATATATATATATATATATATGTATATAGATATAGACATGTGACGTTGAACGATTTAAGAGATTAAGCTAAAATAATTATAGCAAATTATCAAAAATCGTTCTATAAGTACATCCGAAATTACATTTTCATGAGATTGCGGTATAGCTTCTTTTTAACAACATGCTATTATAATTAATATTTTATTTACTTTATAGCACTTTGATATTGTTTATGTAATAATCATCATCATCATCATCATACCAGCCTTTCACGCGTCCACTGCTGGACATAGGATCGCCACAATGACCAGTTCTGCGCCGCCTGTAGCCATCGATACATTTTGTGGGGGGCCTGCCTTTGCTGCATCCTGCAGCACGCGGTCGCGACTCGAGAACCTTAATGCCCCAACGGCCGTCAGTTCTGCGAGCTATGTAGCCTGCCCACTGCCACTTAAGTTTGGCGATTCTGGAGGCTATGTCGGTTACTCTTGTCCCTTTGCAGATCTCATCGTTTCGTATACGATCCCGCAAGGAAACGCCGAGCATAGCGCGCTCCATCGCCCTTTGTGTGAATGTGAGCCTTTTCATGAGGCCCATAGTAAGCGACCACGTATCTGATCCGTAAGTCATCACTGGCAACACACACTGCTTGAACACCTTGGTTTTTAAACACTGCGGTATTTGGGACGATAAGATATTACGTAGCCGCCCGAATGCTGCCCAGCCGAGTTGGATTCGACGAGAGATCTCTTTCTCGAAGTTGGATTTACCTGTTTGGATTGACTGTCCTAGGTATATATAATTGTCAACAACTTCGGAGTGCGGAGCTTCCTATTTTTACAGGAGTGGGTATAACATGGGCGTTCGACATGACTTTGGTCTTATCCATGTTCATGTTTAGACCCACTTTTTTAGAAGCCCCACTGAGATCATTAAGCATTATGCCGAGGTCCTCCAGGGTTTCAGCCATGACTACGATATCGTCGGCAAATCAAAGGTTAGTGATGAACTCGCCATTAATTCGTTGATGCCAAATCTTCTCCAGTCCAAGAGTTTGAAGACATCCTCCAATGCCGCAGTAAAAAGTTTCGGGGGGATTACGTCTCCCTGTCTCACTCCTCGCTGTAGCTAGATGGGTCTTGAGGTTTGGTCTTGGAGGCGAACTGACATGGTAGAGTTTTTGTAGAAAAACTTTAGTACATCGATATAGCGGTAGTCAATTTGGCACCGCTGGAGTGACTGAAGCATCGCCCATGTTTCTATCGAATCGAAGGCTTTCTCATAGTCCACGAAAGCTAGACACAGGGGCTGATTATATTCATCGGTTTTTTTGTATAATCTGCCTCAATGTGTGGATGTGGTCTATGGTACTATAGCTTTTTAGGAATCCGGCTTGTTCGGGAGGCTGGACGTCGTCAAGCCTACGTGAGAGACGATTCGTGATGACTCTCGAATACAGTTTATAGACATGGCTCAGAAGCGAGATGGGTCTGTAGTTCATCAAAAGGGTTTTATCACCATTTTTGAAGAAAAATACCACCACGCTTCTGTTCCATGCCTTAGGTGTTTTAACCTCGAGGATAGCGGAATTAAATAGCTTCTGGAGAGCCATCAGCATAGGTTTGCCACCAGCGTTCAGGACTCAGACGTGATTCCGCCATCACCCGGTGCCTTGTTGTTTTTCAACTGTTTGAGAGCCATCCTAATCTCGTACAGGCTGACGTCCGGGATATCCTCGATATAGTGTCGGGTTAACCTGGCTCTTGGATCATTTTCCAGGCTTTTGACAGGAGGCCGTGTTGTTGTGTACAACTGTTCATAGAACCTTTTGATCTCCCCCATAATCTCTGGTTTGGAGGCGACAACTCTGCCGTTCTCATTCTTCAGCTTCGTTAATTGACTCTGGCCGAGTGACAGATCTCTTGCGAATACATAAGAGTCTTTGTTTTGCTCAATGGAATCTTTAATACGATATGTATTAAATTGCCGTATTTCGCGAGTCAAGGACTTTGAGATCTGTCTGTTGAGCAATCTTATTTTAGAAGCGTCAGACGAAGACTGCATGATTATCCCGCGTCTTTCTTCCTTGAGCTTTATGGTTGGAGATCTTTCTAGCTCCTTTGTTATATCGGATCTTAAAAAACTTCGAACCGACCTGGTGGACAGTTTCCACAACCCTGTCATTATATTCGTCCACATCTGTGTACTCGCATAGGCATTCGAAGCTGTTTTTTAATTCCAGCTGAAAGCGCTCGGGGTTTTGGGTGTTTATAGGTGCCGGCCGGAGCGTAGACTTCATTAATCGTGACCTTTCAAGCTTTGTATTGATATTCAATGTGTCTCTTACCAAACGATGATCTCTCCCGGTTTTCACCTCATTAATCACTGAGACATCATTGAATATTTGCTTTCTGGTCGACAAGATGAAATCTATCTCATTTTTGGTGGCACCGTTAGGGCTTATCCAAGTCCACTTGCGTTGTGTTTTTTTCTTGAAAAAGGAGTTCATCAAATACAGTCCCTCCTTTTCCATGAAGTTCGCAAGCATCTGACTTCGTGGATTTCTACTGCCTGTACCAAATTGCCCCACTCTCAGTTCGGTTTCGCTTCGTTTGCCTATCTTCGCGTTAAAGTTTCCCATGACAACAGTGTAATGAGATTTGAAGCTACGCATGGCTCTACTGATGTACATGGCTTCTACCTCGTCGTCGGGGTGTGTCGGTGTCGGGGCGTATACCTGTATGACCTTCAGCGAATATCGTTTGGTTATTCTGAGTATAAGGTAAGCCACCCTTGTCGACACACTCTCGATTTTGACAACGTTGTTCATGAGAGACCTGTGGACGATGAACCCGACACCACCTTGAGACGGTTGGTCGCCCTCCCGGAAATAGAGCAGGTTAACGGATTTCAGGATTATCGAGTCTTCACCTTCTCTTCGAGGATGTATATACTACCGAATATATATGTTAATATCGAAATGAATTTAACCAAAATAAAAAGTATTTACGAGTAATTTTAACCAAAACTAATATAAAAGAGCTATAACATATTATTGAATATTGTATGTCCACACTATATAAAACAAATATATTACAAAACATGGAAATTTAATATTTTATAAAAAGAAAATTTTTAATCATTTCAATAGATCAATTTATTTATATAATACGGACTTACAAGTAAAATTAATTCATTAAATGCATAATGAAGTATAATTGCTAGTATTATTGCAAATCATAAAAAGTTTAAAAGGTATGCATCAAACATTACTTCATAAAATAAAACAAAAAAAAATTAAAATAACAATGGAAAAAGTTCAGAGTCTATACTTTATTCCACAAGACCTGATAGTGACGTTGAATCATTTTAACAGATAATGCAGTACGCATAACTAAACGCCGACCGGTGTGGTACCACAAGACATCGCTTTGAAAAATTAAATATAATTTTTATATTGTTTATTATAGAGAGCGACATCAAAATGATATTACTTTATTGTGAATAACGGAGTACGTTTGGACACGACGTCACTATCAGTTCTCGTGAAATATACTTTTTTTTTGTTTGACAAGTTTTTATTTTTGCCATTATTTAGTTTTATAGTTATGTTTTGCGTTTTTTACCATGGTTTCATCAACTCTGTCTAAAGTATTTAAACACGTATCTGTACCGTGCTAATGTAATCTTAATGCAAAAAGAAAAATATATATAAAAATAGTATCAATATTATAATATTCATTCCCCTCAGTTTAACCCGCCGTTTAATTAAAAAGAAATCAGCGCATGTTACTCGCTGATAATAGATTTCTTCTTCTATTGTTAAATATTTTTTACCAATAGAAAATCGGTTCATTAGTATTTGGGTTCATCAGGAACAAACAATCAAATCTTTTATCTTTATAATATTAGTATAGATACGGTTTTAAATATTACTAGTAAATATATATTATTAATAACTTACCTGCGTTAATCTTAAAACCTTTCCTGACAGAAGATTAAGTACTGGCGGATCATTAACTGGAGTAATGTTAACATGTAGTATGAAAGAGTTTCTTCCTTGTAGGTAACTAGGTAAAGTGAATTTTGTCTCTGGTATTAACTCCATTTCAAGAACTATTGCATCTTGGTGATTTTCAGAACCATCGTGTACATAACGAACCTGTAAATTTATTATATATTTTTAAGTAATAATCCTATTTATTTAATATAAATAATACATTATTACTTGGACGTAAATCATTCGTAGCGTATCAAAAGTAACTAAGGATTATAATACATTTATATAGAAAACTACCTACCGCGAGGTGATTACGCGTACAAGCTAAACTTTAATCGATATGATGCAATTCTGACGTATTGAACACCTGATGACATTGAAAATTGACAGACAACTAGGTGCGTAATTTTGGTTAAAGTTTAGCTTAAATAGGTACGGAGTAATAGCCTACTGTTACCTTTAATTTACCAAAGTACTTGGTAAATTAAAGGGTATTTTACCGGAATATAAATTACCCTATATATATCACCAGACATTGCTTTATGTGTGAACATGTTACACAAATCGGTTTACCTATTTTAGAGTAATTACGCAACAAAGATGATTACACAAGATGGACCGACGACCTGAAAAAGGTCGCGGGAAGCCGATGGATACAGGCAGCGCAGAACCGGTCGTTGTGGCGATCCTTGGGGGAGGCCTATGTCCAGCAGTGGACGCGCGAAAGGCTGGCATGATGATGATGATGACGCAACAAAGATCATCTACATTAATATTATAAATACAGTATATAAGATAATGTCTGTTACTTAATAACTCTAAAACGGATGAACCGATTTTAAAGGAATTTGACTACAGGTAGGTTAGCAATATATTAACGATCATCGGAGCGGTTGAGGTTAGGTTAGCAATTGATTAATCAATTTATCTAATTTTGACTAATAAAATATGAACTGAAGTAGAACTAATTGCTGTATTTGCTATCCAAAAAAGATATGGAAAAACAAACAAGGTTTGATAAATTAACAAATCTTAAAATCCACAACATTAGTACCTGCACATTGTAAAATAATTTTAATTCTAACATAGATTCTGAAACTTTGATCAAATTCATATAAAATCAACATTAGATAATTTCATGTCACATATTTTTTCACCAACCCTCTAGAAACTGGGGCCTAATCTGCCAGAATTGTTGACCTCTCTGAATTAATTTTACTTATACTGAGTGACTTTGAAACAATGTACTTTGGGCTAATATGAGGTTCAGCTGATCAAATCGGAAAACTTTTCCCCTGGCACAATGTGTCGCAAATTAAAACAAATAATGCCGTCTCTATACAAAATAGTAATGTTAAAATAAATTTGTATGTTGTATGGGGAAACCAATTTTTTTTTTTCATTTGCGACACATGGTTCCTAGGTAAAAGTTGTTCAATTTATCAGCAGAACCTCATATAAGCCCAAAGTACATCATTTGAAGTTCACCCAGTATAAAACTGCTAAATTGACCGTTTCGAAGACTAGCTTTGGCGTTGTATCCGGAGGTCGTGGGTTCGATTCCCGTACGTTTTGTCATGGTCTGGGTGTTAATAAAATATATATTATATCGTTGTTTATGGTACACATAGTATAAGTCCAGAGCTTAGTTTATGATCAGGGCAATGTGTACAAAAATACGATAGATGACTCACCTTATCTCTCGATAAATCTACTAATGTAAAAAATTGTTTAGCTTTCCCATCACTATCAATATAGTTAGTGTACTGTGACGACGAACGCTGAGAAGACAGGTCAATAGCAATTCGACCATGTTGAGAATTCTGGGCAATATTAAATAGAACTCCCGACGGACGGATTCCATACTTGTAATGGTCTAATATAACATCGATATTTTGAGTGGTAATGACTGCCACTCCGCCTTCTTGGACTGTCAAAGGATATAAGGCTACCAATTCTAATTCACTGCTTGATTTTGAAAAGACCTAGAAAGAAATTGTATTAATTAGTTACTCATTTCTGTTTTAACTCCCAATGTTGAAATGACCAATGATGTATGTCGAATTTTGCTAAATAAGATTGTATTGTTTACCCCTATTCATAAACTTAAAGTCCACCAGGTAAATACAGTTACATGCCGTGCACTTATTGAGAAAAATAAATATTTGACACTATTAGACCCGATACTGATCATTATAACCATACTAATATGACAATGCATGCTGCCAAATGCTAGATTCCTGTGCAAATTTTAGGCTACCGTAAATCCGTGGACTAGTTATTTTAGCCATGAGTGGGAGCGATCAACAAAAACTTATTGTTCGATGCATGGACTTTTTTTGTCTACTTGCCATCAAGTGATACAATATCCCATGCCTTGCCTTAATAAAAATAAATCTTGGCCTTCGAAAAGTAGAGAAAAAAGATAGTAAAGGAGAGATTTAAATTAGGAAAGGTCTTTAACCCTGCTTCGCGGTCTCAAGTCTAATTCCCGTATTCTAAGTCGCGTTTTCTACTACACTTTCACTTAAGGATAGTCTGCCTCATTCTATCTTTCTTGATTTAATATTTGGTGAAAAGAGATGGACGTTCCTTGAGCGAAAGTGAAGTGAAAAATACGACTTAGAACACGGGGGTATGACTGCAGTTCACTCCTATGTCTCCCATCCACACCATGGACGCGGCAACAGCGCGGTGAATCAATGAATAACTAACAATATTGTATGGTCTTAAACGATATCTAATGTGGCTGAAATTATCATTGTAATCTTCCTTACTTGACCTAAAAAAATGTTTTTAAAAATTACCTTGTACTTTTCAGCATAATCTGGATTGATGCACAAATCGGTTTCACATTTACAAGTAAAATGATCAACACCATGTTGCTGGCAGACCGCTTGTGATAAACAGGGTGGATTGCTTGGGCTAGCATGGCAAGGGTACCACCAAACACATTTAGGGCTCACACCAAATGTTACGACAGCATTGGGCAACCCATACATTTTATCATCAACTTCTACAGCTTTGATACAACCCTGAAATTTCATAATTTTATTTTTTAAATCCCAGTTTATGAAACGATAATTCACGACGGGGTTTTATTTCGCAACTCGTCGTAACCGATGGAGTCACCGAACAAGAAGTCAGCTCGTCGCGATGTTTGAATAGACTTAATAAAATCTATAGCCAGTTTCACAAGTTGGTATAGTGAAAATGTGACTGCCTAAAGTGCTCTCCGAGGCACTGATAGTGGTGTTGTCTAACAAATGATTTTTTTTTTTCTAACTTATTGTTACATACCTGGGACCTACAAACTATGTATATAAGTCTGATACCTAACCAGCTCAGCCACTACGTAAGTATAAAAATCATCTATGTTTAAAATTAGCTAACAAGGCATAGGATTGGTGAAAAATATACCTACATGACACAATTAAGAACAATGGCGATTTATTTTAATCGCCGGTCTTTAGCTGGCAAGACCTCTGCCTAAATATAAAATGTTTCATAACATACTAAATACAAAATATGAGAAATGTATACTTTAACAAGCTAGTGGATTTCTATAAATGGACCAGAGAAGAAAATCTATAATTTTAATATTACATAAAAAACGAAAATATTTAATATAATACTATCCTAATAAGGAATTTATAAAAATGCAAAATATAATCTTAATTTAACGTTACAGGACAACACGCACTGGTTGCAAAATGCATATGTAGGTATACCGTAGCGAATGTACCAACTCGTACTAAACGTTTTGGCGATTCATACATCTGCCGTACTATTAAAATGTGGAATGCCCTACCAGCTTGCGTGTTTCATTCCTCCAATAACCTAGAGTTTAAACGAAGCGTGAATAGGCATCTTAAGCCGGCATAATGATGGCTTGTTGCTATCATTCATGGATATTGAATACTGCTTAACATCAGGTGGATGCAATGTCACATGTTGAGCTCTTATAAAAAATAATAAAAAAATCGCTAACCTTAACCTAACCTAAATCCTTAACCTAAATTAATAACCTACATGCCGCGTAATAAATATAACGCATCGTGGATTATATCTGATTACCATCAGGTAGATACAAATCACATTCTGTACTCCAGCACAAAAGAAGTTAATACTTACCATAATGCTAGAATCGGCCGCCTTTATGCCTTTCGAAAAAGCTCTCTGGCGTTTTTCAGATTCAATTCCACCAAGATAAAAGGATTCAGATAAATCTAAATATCTAGTTCCCCCATTTTCTATTCTAGTACTCATCGCAACATTATCCACGGACAACTAAAAAAAAATTCTTACTATAGTTTTATTTATTTTTTGAATCGGTCATCGGAGGGCTTTTACTCTTTACAAATATTGCCCAGCGGCCACATTCAGTTTCTTATAAAGTGATTGTTAGATTGTCATAATAATGATATCCGCTATTAGCGCTCTCTCCTCCAATCAGAGTAGTTTTTAAACCTTCGCTGATTGGAGGAGAGAGCGCTAATTACGGAATTCGTTATTTTGATAATCTAACGCTCACGTTATAAGAAACAGAATGCGGCCGAAACTAAGCTAAGCTTGTACTATGTGTACCAGAAGCAACTATACTAATACATATTATATTTTATAAACACCTCCACGCACCCAATGGCAAGCTCGTCGGTGTTTGACTTATAACTTGTGGTATAATAAACCTGGAACCCATAGCTTAATATTTCTATAGTATTATATAGAAATGTTTTCATAGAAAAGTAGGTTTTTTTATTTAAAAAAAATATTATATAGTGCCCAGTAGGATTTGAACTCTTGACCTAAGCATTTTAAGTCTATTTTCTAACCACCTAGTTATAAATAAATACCTGCACCAAAAACTGTTGTACCATACATATAATCTATCATAACTATTGATTTCACGAGAGCTGATAATGACGTCAGCAGATTTTAATATAATACAGTACATACATGACTAAACACCGGTGGTTCCACGCCACATCGCTCTGTTTATATAAATGTCATTTTTACATTGTTTGTTGCAGATAATTAGCGACATAAAAACAATATTTACATTCTTGTGTAACAGAGTACGTTTAGATGCAATGGCGTCACTATCAGTTACGTGAAATAGACTTTAGACAGCCTCAGGGTACTCGTCGCCGCGATGGTATTTTAAATCTAAACCGAACAAGTGGCAAGCATTTAAGCGCATCACCGAGGGCAAACAATACTATAATATACGCTTACGATATTGCATTGTATAAAATATAATGATATTACCCTGGCCAACTTCGTTGTATCTGATGGTATTCTGAGTCTACACTGCACAAGTGGGCAGCTCGTCGCAATGTTAGGATAAAATAAATACTATAAATAGTGAAACTAGAACCGATAGCATGAGGTGCTCTGTCAGGCATAATATAATGATATTTTGGGGCACTATAGTAATGTTTTTGAAGAAATATATTTTTTGCCTTTAAACCAAGGTCCTAAAAACTGTAGTGTTTTACGTCTAAAGTCTAACCAACTTGGCTAAGAAATATATTTCGGCTACCACGTATATAAAATACATACCTCTATAAGCGAAGGGTTAAATAACAAATGAATTTTATGCCATTCACCATTATTAACATGGACTGTATGATGAATTTGACCTCTTGCCATTTTTATATGAACTACACCATCAAGTATTTCCACAGCTAAAAAGTCTGAGCCTCTTCCTCCACCAGGATTGTACAGAATAATTGCATTTGGAGTAATTGTTTTAAATTC
The DNA here is from genome assembly GCA_947458855.1 of Monopis laevigella. Classification (NCBI taxonomy): domain Eukaryota; kingdom Metazoa; phylum Arthropoda; class Insecta; order Lepidoptera; family Tineidae; genus Monopis; species Monopis laevigella. The sequence continues at coordinate 19,729,371 of OX381576.1, forward strand.
AATTTGCCATCTAAAAAATAATAATTTTCTAAAACATTCATTTCACCAAAGTAAACTCTATACCTTGTCAAATTTAGGATGATAATATTGAGATCTCAGTTGGGATGGCGTTGTATGTAATTGTTAATGAATATATTCGAATATCGATTATTTTTCTTTTAGAACTAGGAATTGAATGAATAGTTATGCTGTATGGATAATAATACAAAACGACTATAAATTTATATTAAATTAATAATATATTAAAGCCCAACACTACAGGACAGGCTGCTGGTAATCAAAGTGTCGAACATAAAAAAAATCATTCGTTCGATACGCGTGGCACTTCATTGTTGGGCGGTACCCATGAATAAAGCTCATTTTGTATGGAGAACGCACACTTCGCCATCGCGAATACAGTGTACTTTAGCGTTTTTCCGCCTATACCATGGACAAGCTAAGAAGAGCTTTCCAACGTTACTCCCCTTCTCCTTTCCGTTATAGGTCAACAGGCACAGGTATCTAAATGCATGAAGCACAAATCTTAAGCTGACATAATGTTACTATTATCCTAGAAATTGCATACTATGATATACATACATATCATCACGAGTGCCTTACGGCGCCCGAGACCGCCTAGACAGCACCAGGGGGTACCCTGGTGCTGTCCTGGTGCGGAGGGATTTTTAATCCAACCTCGTCGTAGCCGATGGTATGAGTCTACACCGAACTAGTGGCTACCTCGTCGCGATTTTTTGTAATAGACTCAATAACCTACCTATAAACAGTTTCACAAGTTGGTATAGTGAAACCGGGTATAGCTTAAGGTGCTCTTCGAGGCACTATAGTGGTGTTGTCAAACAAATGTACATATTTTTTAAATTAAAAACTCATTGGTACATACGATTCGAACGGGATTCGAACCAGGGACCTAAGTGTTTTTAAGCCCAAGGTCTAACCAACTCGGCCACCGTGTATAATATAATATGTTATTTAATAAATATATGTTATATATTATTAACTAAAAAAAAAAATATAATACATAGTAACAATACCTTCCACCAGCTCTTGAATTAATTTTTGGTAATATTAAATAGGCGCCTTCGTCTATAAAACTTATGTCGGAATTAATATCTGCATCAAATTCCGGAGCACAATACCAAGTGACGCCTTCAACTCGGACGGAACCACTTCTACTTCGAGCTTTCTCTATTATTTTAACTCCATTGTAGAACACCTGGAATTTATAAAATGGTTCTATTATTTTAACTCCAATGTAGAAATTATTATCTCTATTATTTTAACATCTCGAATTATAAAATAGATTTTCTATTATTTTATAGGAAATATATTGAGTTATTACTTATTTTATGCGACTCTATTTATTAAGCTAGTCGGAACAAAAACTCCAAAGTAGGACAATAGGCTGTATCTGTATACTTAATTGCAACCAGTAAAAATACAATATTTCAAAGAAAATTAAAAACGGTTACAAGTATCCTTAATTCAAAGGCAGTATAGTGTGTTCAGGAGTATTTCATTTACCATTATCATCTACTATACACATAAACATATACAAAATACGGCCTACGGAAAAGAATCAAATTAATATATAGTAAAGAAATAGCTAGATTTCTAAGCGGAAGTTTGCTAACTCTGCGTATATAATTTTAATAAAAAGGTAATTTTGTTATTTCGTCATGTAGACAATTATTTAGGCTGTAGGTCTAAAAGGTTAACAATTCTGAATATTGGAAAATACCCTTAATTATTATGACCGCCTTTAACTTTACATTTTATATTGTTTAAAACAATACAAGCAATTAATTTAACTGCTTGCTTAAGGATTAAGAGATCTAAGGTGACTTTTATTTTATTTACCTTTAGGAGTTCAAACAAAATATATAAAACTAACTGACAGTAAAAAATATTAGCAAAAACATACATCTTCCATACAGCCACGAAAATTTTCCATATGACCAAGGAACAATTCAGAAAAATCTCCTTGGCCTCCAAGAAACACTCCATAGTGTATGTTCAACTCGAAAAATTTTCCAGGAAGCTTTTTCTTGACAATGTTGTCATTTACCTGAAATATAATTAATTTTGCTTGTAATGTACATCGGGTATTAAATTGGCGGGAAACCGAAGATTATGTTACGATGAAGAATATTAATAACGTTACAAATATTTTCATCATATTCCCTATTCGCCATGTAGAGTATACTCAACATCTTAACTTTAATGAACTGAAAAATTTAATGTATTATTACTCACAGTAGGAATTGAACCTACAACTTTTATTCTACTCCAAGGAATTATTAATAGTCATTTAATTTATATAATAATGTATATACCTTCATGGTAAGGTTGGCTTCTCTTCTAGTAATTGTCACTTGATGCCACTGGGTATTATTTAAATAATAACCCTTAGGAGAAGACAGCTCACTCTCTCCAGCCCCAAGATTGATGTGAAGCTTCACTCTACCACCTTCCAGACGTATCTATAGATGTTACCAATATTTCATTATTATTCATATGATGACTAGATTAAAACTCCCCCAAAAGATACATATATATCTATTATATAGTCCCTAAAATAGAGCCTTACAAGAGTACAAAAAATTGTTTTATAAGCGTCCCATAAACCTGAAAAAGGGGGTTAGGTTGGAACAAAAAGGTATATTATTACCTTAAATATTTTCTTATAAAAAAGCGGCCCCAGCCTAGTGGTAATGTCACTGCGCAACTCATAACAAGGTTAAGCTGATAACAACAAGGCCGGACCTAGGATGGGTAACCGCTTTATACAACACTTGTTAAGTGTTTCCTCCGAATACCATCGGCGAAATGAGGACGGGATTAATCCCTCCGCTGGGTACCCAGGAGCCAAATGGCACCCGTGATGGTATTATATTTCCTTATGAATTGTATACAGAGTTTATGCGATAACTCTGAAGCTCCAGAATGAGTGGCTTAGTATAGGGAAGGTAATGTAGATTAACCTCTTTCAAATATGCGTGCCTGTCATGAGCAAATATTATTTGTCTACTACTTTCAGGTCGCAAGTCCGGATCACTGTTAAGCGATGTTTGTGAACACATCAGCATGGTGAATTCGTGAATAGCTAAGAAAGAAGAGTTATTATTTCATAAATATAAAACAAGTAGAATACTCACCATGCAATAATCTGTTTTTCCAGCAGCCAATAGTAATAAAGCATCAGAGAGGTGTGTCCGGAATCGAAAACTTATGTCGGTGGTACCTTTTGCTTCTTGCAATGGATATGATATGTGGCTTGCCCCATAAAAGGATGCTGAAAAAAAATGTTTAAGGTATTTAAGATCTATATACTTCCCTAGACTGAACGGCTTATCACCACCGCTCATAAAGAATCGATAATGTATCGATGACAATTAATGTATCGATTTTAGACTGTGGGTTCACCGGTTTTCGCGGGGCATTGATTTCTTGTCAAGATAATAGTCTCGTTTTAGGGTGCGAAACGGGGAGTTTATTTGACAATAAAGCAGCAAGGATTTAACTCTTAATGCAAATACGTCTTTGTCACCTTCCATACTGTAACCCCGTCATCTAGTCGGTATAGTGGGTGCAATGTTGTTAAGCAATAATATTCTGATGAATCTCTTACGTGTTCCAATAATAATGGTGTGCTTTAAAAACAAGAACGATTTTTTTCTTAAATAAGACTAATAGATGTATCATAAAGGTATCAATAATTGCGGAAAATGTAACTATTTTTACCTTTAACTGAGAATGGAGTATGACAAAATAAATATTTTAGATCAAAGGCATGTAATAAACTTTTAAAAGACTTGCTATTATATTGAGATTTAACGAAATGGGATATCGTTCATAAATTGAGCATAAACCGGGATAAGAGCCGCTCCCTTGAGGAAGCAGCTAGTCCATTAATGGAATGCTCCTTGAAAGTTGAGGTCGCTCAGAAAAAAATGCAAGAAATCGCGTGGCCATGGTTGAGTGGCACAGGTGAGTTTAGAAGTTTGTAGAAGAGGCCGGTATGCCAAGCGCGGTAGTTTCTCGTTTTATTCAATCGAGCTATTAAAGCTGGCGCAAATAGGATTACTGCTTAAGCAATCGGGCTTGTTGTTAGATGAGTAATAATAAACTAACTCCCAAATTTCCAAGCTTCCTCATAAATAAATCGTAGCTTTATCCAACTTTGCAATGAAGTTTTACACTAGTTCAACAGACATCTTTTTTTTGCAGTTGAAATAGCTAGTGGAACTAAATAGTTACGAATATACTAAATTATTAATCTTAAGATATATAAAAAAGTGAAGTAAAGTCAAGTCAAGTGTAGGCAGTGAATTGGGACGTAGTGAAGTGGACTGGAGTGTAATTCACTAGAGCAAAGTATTCTGATGTGTACTGAAGTAAGGAATTTTAGAAAATCAAATTGAAATTAAATATAATGGAGTGGAGGGAGGTAAAGTAAGGGAAATGATTAACAGGAGTGAAGTGGAGTCGAGTGAAATATACTGTAGTAAAGGTAAACGAAGTAAATTTAAATGTAGTTTTACTTTACTCCAACCCAACCTACACTTCACTTTACTCTTTTCCACTACATTTCACTTCAATTTGGTTTACTTCATTTCATTTCACAATCAATCGTCAAGTCCTCAACCCCTTGACCACGGGGTTGAGGGCAGCTGTTTGGGTTTTACCCAGTTTCAGGAGCATAAAACCTCGGCGGGCGACAGCCGAGAGAATAAAAGAAAAAGAGGGTGAAAAATAGTTTAGAAATTCAGGAGGCGCGCGGCTAGCGTCATAGTGTTCCCTGGTCTGTAAAAATTGAGTCCCAGTAGACTCGCCGCCGAAAAGCTCTCTCGGTAAAGTCCGTCCCCCCGGGGGCCATTCATGGAGCGGCGAGATATAATGGAGATGGTCATGGGGTCCGTTATCGTCGAACATACATCGAGCAAGCCGTTCGACAAACTAGCATCCCTAGGTTGTTGCTGATGGTGGTGTTACGAGACGTTTTGCTGTTGTTGAAGTCGAGTCTTGTTCGTAACCTACAAATGGTGATGCCAGGCTGAGACGGCATACGTAAGCCGTAGAAAAAGTCTTGTAGACCAACACTTTCACCCGGAGCGGTAAGGAAGAACTGAGTACCGGCCGAAGCTTGCGGTTTTGTCAGCCTTGACTTGATTAACAGGGTCCGCTTCGACGCCCATGCGCAATGACCGATCGTTTACATACCCCAGGTACTTAACCGTGTTGGCCCATTGGACCTCCGGTTAAGCGGTGGCGGGCATCGGTGGCGTGTCGTCATCAGGGCGGCAATTTTGCCCACATTGGCCGACACTACTTGTCGAGCCAGAAAGGTAGAACACTCAACATCCTTTGTAGGCGCTGTCATCCTCAAACAGCGCTAACTGTATATCCTGCTTATTCCGGGAGGAAGGATGGTTTCCGAAAGTGTGGGAATCATTTGTGTATAAAGCATAGAGTGCGGGAGAAAGGCAGCTTCCCTGAGGGAGCCCAGCTTCAATGGATTACTGCGCGGAAGTCTTTACCCCCGCGGCCGCGTGCCCATGGGCGGTACAGGCGAGTCGAGGAGTTTACTAAGGAGTCCGGCATGCCAAACTAGCGACCGTGACTCAGCCCCTGTTCATCTTGTTAGCCATGTGGTATGGCACTTGGGCGAGCTGGATCGTGGTGCCTTCTTTTCCTGAGGCGACTTCACTTCACTCCAGTTCAAAACGCTTCACTATGCTCTACTTCACTACACCCCAGTCCATTTCAATACACCCTTTGCTTTCGCATTACACTTATATAAAAAAACTTTTAGTTAAACTAGTACTTAGAAAAATGTCCTGGTATTTCAATGGTTGAACTGCTGGTGTTAAAAACGCTGGTTACTGGTCGTATTTATTATTGCAACCCAATTTCTTGGGATTCAAATGAAACTTTTAATTTTTTAAATATACGTCTTCATAGTTTGAAATAATGATGAAAAGAGAGAGAAGATTATGGAAAGCTACAATGACAGCGGTCACAAGAGATTTGTTCCACAAACATCGTGTTGTTAAAGGCCTAACCCGCTAAGATTCTGTTACCAATGCCCGGTAAACGCATTGACTGGAAAGCAGGCTAACTACAACAGCACCTGACAGGCCATCATATCCGCATTAATACCCAAAATACACGAGGCGAGTTTTTGAAGGTAGGACAGCAGGCTAGAAATTAGGTATACTCCGGGCTTGCTGTCCTGGTTTGGAACATACTAGTGCCGTTTATATGAAGCCAGGTAATTTTAAACCAGTACTAATACAGTGACTAAAGGGACAACACTTCCGTGAAGTAAAATGACCTGCATTCGTAAAAAAACACAATTCGTCTGAAACAGTTACTTCTAGAAGAACTTCGCAATGAAGATCTAGGCGAGTTTGGTACTGAGTATATATTTTGCGAAAGACGCCTGATATGTTTGATATTCTGTTGAGTCACATGTTTTATAGTGCTGAATTATGCAATAAACTTGTCTTTATAAGATGGAATGGTGGCGTTCCACAGGCATTTCTCCTCACGGTACTTACTAGCTTAATCACTAGCTTACTAGCCTAAAAAATAATCTTGTTTAGCCAGAGTCACATGCTTGCTAGCTTACTAGCACTTGCTTGCTGTCCTAGCTTCAAAAACTAGCCTCGTGTATCTCGGGCATTAGATATGGATTTACCGGCTTTCGAACTGGTAATAAGTCTGGACTAGATATGGAAATTTAACAGAATACAAATAAGTGCAACAACCAATAACCATCTATATACTACAGTAATATAGACTACGACCTCACGTAAGGTTCGGTTCGGGTACATGTAAATACACCTATTTTGTGACTGTGGCGCCAAGGATCATCCGGAGAATCAAATACCTAGGACAAACTTAAGCAGCATAAATGAGGTATCATTTAGGCTGTTTAATGTATGTCATCGTGAACATTATTAGTAAGCATGAACTGAGGTGTGTATATCGTGGGGTATTAGGAAATATATAGAGTAACCGTTAGATCGAAGAGTGTTGACTGATGTCAGCCACAAAACCAATAAAATAAGACATAAAAGATAATAACACAGAATACAAATAAGTGCAACAACCAATAACCATCTATATACTACAGTAATATAGACTACGACCTCACGTAAGTAGATTTGTAGAACGTAGTGAATTTGTACTTCGGTTCGGGTACATGTAAATACACCTATTTTGTGACTGTGGCGCCAAGGATCATCCTGAGAATCAAATACCTAGGACAAACTTAAGCAGCATAAATGGGGTATCATTTAGGCTGTTTAATGTATGACATCGTGAACATTATTAGTAAGCATGAACTGAGGTGTGAACATGGATGTATTAGGAAATATATAGAGTAACCGTTAGATCGAAGAGTGTTGACTGATGTCAGCCACAAAACTAATAAAATAAGACATAAAAGATAATAGATAAGTAAGACTTGTCTGCCTCCCTATACAAGGGTAAAGAAGGTATACGAAAACTTTCTATGGCGATTAGGCGATGACATTTGATGACGACGTCACTTTTGCCAAATTTGTTCACAAAAAATAAAAATAACCGTCAATATCTATACTAAACTATACAATAATAAAGCTGGAAAGTGATATTTTTTGTGTGATTTTGTTCGCTAATCTCTGGATTTGAAAAAATATTTGTATTTGATAGCCTAATTATTAAGGTAAGTTTTAAGTAATTTAACACGTTACGACCCTTAGGATCTGAGCATAAGGAAAAAAACTAAAATAACGCTAAGCGAAAATGAAGTAACAATACAATTAATTTTAAATTTAACGGCGGATGAAACAGCGAGGCACAGCTAGTTACACATACAATAGATGATTAATTTTATTAGCCCCTTTCTGTCACGCAACGGTAATGTAACGTAAAAACTTCTAAAGGTCTTACCTACAGGTACTGATAGCACACTAAACTATAGGCTTATGGCTATGTTACAAATAAAGATACTAAAACATGTATATTAACATAGTTACGTTGAGTAGGAATCGAACCCACGACCTCTAGATTCAACGCCAACAGCATACACAGTAGGCCACAGTAGGTATTAAAATATTTCAGAGAAAAGAGTTAATCTTACCATAACAGTAACTATTAAGGTTTTCTTTTTTCCAAACCAAATTAATACTTTGATCTCACGAATGAAATTACTAAAAACAGTTTTAAAACCCAACATTATGCAGTGAGTCGGTGCACGAGAAATTCCTGCAAGGTCTTTGCATCGTCTATTGAAGGACTTGGCTTTCCAAGATCGGCCTTCGGAACTTTTATGGAACGTGTTTCCGAGATGGCGCTGACAGGATCATAGTATTTGCTTGGGTAGAGAGGGTAGCGAACACAGTGAAAAGAAGTCTTAAATTTAGAAAAGCCTTTTACCCTGCTTTGAAGTTCACCTCTCTGTCACACATCCACGCGGTGGGCCCGGCACCCACACGTAGAATCCATGGATAGCTAAGAACATTGTCAGAGTGACCCAATGTCTCCAAATCTTTTTACCACAGTATTGGAAGACGTATTTTGGCAAATTAAATGGACTCATTCAGGCCTAAACATAAATGGTAAAAGATTAACAAACTTGAGATTTACCAATGATATAATGCTGTTTGGAACAACCTCCCAAGAACTAGAAGAAATGATAAAAGATCTGGATAAAAATAGCAAAGTGGTGACCATGAATTAAGAGAAAAAGGGCATTGGCAAATAGTACTCGTAGAAAATATACCATAGATAGATAACAAAAATTGTATAACACTGCAATACAGTATGTCGATGAATATGTATACCTGGGTCAAGAAATACTATAAAAAAAAACACAACTAACAAAGAAATTGTTACCAGAATATATGTAAAGCAATGTTGGTCCTTCAAGGAAGTCATGAAAAACAATAAAATCCACGCATCTGTGAAAGGCAAAGTGTTCAACACTCCATTAGTGAGGACGACACCCTAACATCCCTGTACCGTCTCACCAGGAGACTAGCCCACGGGCCTGATTCCATCAATCCGCTTCTCGGCGACGGAGGCAACCGCCACTACCAACCCCAGGACAGAGGCAAAAATCCTAGGCGACCACCTGGAGAGGTAGTTTAAACCCTTCCCCGCCGTTGACCAGGCACTTAACGGGCAAATAGAGCATAGAGTGCAGGAATTCATTTCGGCCCACGATTCCGAGCCGCTCCCGGGCATTTCTTTATCTCTCCCGCTGAGGTAGAGCACACTGCAAGTCGCCTCAAGCACAAAAAGGCCCCGGGCCCGGACGAATCCAGAATTTTTGCAGCTCCCCGCAGGGCCATCGTAGCGTTCGTGCGGCTCTGTAATGGAATACTCCAAACAGAGCATGGAAGCAGGGGAAAGTTATAATGATCCCCAAACCCGGCACGGACAAACGGCTGCCGGGAAGCTACAGACCGATCACTCTGCTTCCACACCCGGCGAAGCTGTTTGAGTGACTGTTCCTCCGGAGACTGAAAGGCTACATCGAACTCCGTACGGAGCAATTCGGTTTTCGCGAGGGACACAGCACCACGCTCCAGCTCACCCGGGTGCTATATTACATGGCGAGCAAGATGAACAGGGGCCGAGTCACGGTCGGAGTCTTTCTCGATATCGAGAAGGCCTGTGACCGTGTGTGGCATGCCGGACTCCTTAATAAACTCCTCGACTCGCCTGAGCCGCCCATGGCGACGCGGCTGATCGCCTCCTGGGGTGTGTAATCTCCACTCGAGACGGTGCCCGAGACTTAAGCGGGCTCACGGCGGTGGGGTCGCGGACGAATACGCAAGCGTACCCGTGGCTCTGCCATTATGGCGGAGCAGGAGGAACACCGTGGGGTTTAGTCAATAAGAGTCTGATATAACCTGGCTGTCGCCCCCGCGATGGTGATTCCCCACGTAAAAAAATAAAAAAGGACAGGATGGAATGGAGAAGGTTGGAGGAGCGATAGGCAAACAGATACGGTAGCTGATAACACTTAAAAATACAATGTAATATGTATTATCTGAAAAACAACATTGTCTCTCAGAAGCATTTATGCAAAGAATGAAAAAAAAGTGGTAACTAAAAAAATTAAACATAAAAAAACTACATTAATAATATTCACTTATAAATAAATAAATAAATGTTATTCAGTGCATAGCAATAACATTACATTTTAAAATTTAATTATAAATGAGCCAAATCGGTTTATTTGAATAGGGAATATGCATGTAACGCCAATTATTATTATTTTAATATATAATGTTCCTTTTATGTCTTTGAACATATTTACAGTAATATAGTTTATTTTGATTAGATTTTTTTTTATAAATATGATTTTGAAAATCTATTTTTTTGTAGAAACGGAACGCATTTCTAAACGCTCCGACATTAGCAAACACTACATGTGACGTCATTCGTTCATAAACAAATGTCAACGTGTGTTATGTAGTCTACAGTTCTTGTTTTCTCGGGTATTTATTGTCCTTTATTACGATAATTTGTGATAAACAAACCTTTTGACTAACTTTTGAAGAGACATTAAACTAATATGCTTTTTGAGCACGAATGACGTCACAGAATGGCGGCTAGTGATGTCCGTTTTTTACTGCCGTAGTGGCAGATAAAGTTTAAACCATTTTATTTTTGTATTATTACGTTTTAAAAAATGTTTAATATTTGTTTTTAGGGTCTAATGTAGTTCCTCTATCAAGTAATGAAATAAAAAAAAACGTGCATATTCCCTATTGCCATATCATCAAAAGTTGTTAGTTAAAACTGGGTCCAACTGCTTAACGTCCTGTTTTTGCAATCTGATTCAATTCTACTAATACATTCATTGAAATGTTAAGTGTTAAATACACAAATCAAATAAACACCCGAACATTTTGGAATATGTTGACTGATTACCCAAAACTGCTGTCCTGGAAAGACAGACAACATCTGTCAAGTAACCTAGTCATGTTTGGTTTTACTCTGTGGATTGGGTTATTCTTAATGGACTACTTGATAAATTTCTTATCATGTTGGTAGTCTTCTTCAAGATGCAGTTACATAATGGTAGATGTATCGAATATAAAACAGTGACAATGTTAATATAAAATTATATAGTTATGCAATTGTCTTTATTGGCAATTTTGTAAGCATTTTAGCTAGCATAGTGGAACGATGTTAATAAACATGAATTACTTATGTGCAGTCCCTCAGTATTGGTCAACTTGATTTGTAATTTTTAAATGAGAATAACAAATTGTTAACAAAGATTATAGGGTTTAACCATTGAGCAGACATACCAATCTGGTTACCACCAGATATATACAATGTCACATATGTCACCATTTGTTTACAAAAAAAAACAAGGAAACCAACTATTCTTAGTTGGTAAAATGATGACTCAGCTAACAGTGAAGGTGTATTTTTTTTTAAAGACACTGCATTACAATTACAAACTCTGTGTTTTACATACAAAATGAGCATTTGCACTTCCAGTATTATTCAACTACTGTTTGTTGCAGAATGAAAATAACATTTTTGTTGGTCATTCTTAATTATTTTTTCTGTGTAGGGTATATATTTTTTTAATCAGACAAAAAAAAAGTATAACAAGTATTACTTACCCAAATAGAGTGTTGGATGCAATTATCAACATAAAAATAATAATTGAACTTCAACCAACAGCTAAGTTGAAATATTGGAAGTATGTTTGTATGGGCGTCAAAACAACTGCAGAACCCTTTATTTACATTTAAAACTAATATTTGACATAAATGTTCTTAAGACTCTACTTCTGTCAATAACAAGACCAGCAGCCCTGGCACAGCCAACCCAAGACGCTACAAGCGAGTCTCAAAAAACTCGTCGTCACGTCAAAGTGTGGCCTGACTTTTTGCTAGCAAAAGGTGTGGCCGTGCTACGGCTGCAGATTTGACACCCTACAAATTTTGGCTTCAAAATCACAAGCAAAGCAAAACAAAGTGTACAAAATAATGTAGCACCCACTTTCACACAAAATATATTCAATTGTAAGTTTAATGTTGCGAGTATATAATTACATGATATATAATTAGATGACAACAAAGCCGGCCTGGGATGGGTGACCGCTTTATACAACGAGGCTATTTCATCATAAACACCGCAACAAGCTCGCCACTTGTTAGGTGTTGCCTCCGAATACCATCGGCGAAATGAGGATGGGTTAATCCCTCCGCTGGGACCCTGAGGCCGTTTAAACGGTTCTCGGGAGCCAAATAGGCACCCGTGATGGTATTTATTTATTTTATTTATTTTTATATAATTACCCAAATATTAATATTTTTTACCCAAAAAGAGTATTGGATGCAATTTTCAACATAAAAATACCATTAGCATGGAGAGAAGTGAAGTAGTCTTTCTACCAAAACCGGGAAAAAGTGACTACACAAAAGCTAAATCCTTCAGACCAATCAGCCTTACCTCCTTTCTGCTTAAAACAATGGAAAGGCTATGTGACAAACACCTAAGAGACACGATCTTAGTTAAAAAACTATTGCATCCTTATTAGCATACACAACAGGAAAATCAACGGAGTCAGCACTACACCATGTAGTAAGTAAAAATTTAATCTACTTAAAGTAATAAAGAATCGACGTTAGGTACCTTCATTGATATCGAAGGGGCCTTTGATAAAAGGTTTTTTGTCAGCATATTTACGGCACTAAGCAAATATAAAGTAAAACCAACCATTATAGGATGGATAGAGAATATGCTGAAACAATGCACTGTGCAGCTCACCGTGGGCAGTAAGACCAGAGGCATAGCAGCAAAGTGTTGCCTACAGGGAGGGATGCTGTCCCCCCTTCTGTGGAACCTTGTTGTAGATAAACTCATAAGAATATTGAACAACCAAGGGTACTTCACGGTGGGCTATGCGGATGACCTAGTGACCTCATAAGCGGAGCATTCGAGAACATACTACGTGACTTGATGCAGATCGCAAGTACATAAAATACGAAGCTGCTGTCACTACCATAAGACTCAGTGCTTCTGAACAATGAAATATAGACAACCAAGCGAGGCGCACTCAGTCAGTCAACACATTGTGATTGAACCACTTGGATAATGCAGTGAATGACAGATGTCCTCGCATGCACATATTTGTGACAAACTATTTAATAAGCATGCAAGATTGATCGGTTGTTACACGAACGGTTCAAAAACAGAACACGAGGCAGGAGTGTACTCACTCGACCTAAACATTAGAATTTCAACAGCTCTTGGCACACATGCTTCCATCTTCCAAGCAGAGTGTATAGCCATAATAGAAGCAACAGAGGCAATACGCGCAAGAAAGATAGAAGAATATGGTATATGCATACTATCAGACAGCTCAGCCGTACTACTAGCATTAAAGAACAAACAGATGAACTTGAGTCTGGTAAAACAATACCACTACACACTGGAGGCTGTATCAGTTGGTAACAGGGTCACTCTCCAGTGGATAAAGAGACACAGCAACTACCTCGGAAACGACGCGGCTGGCGAAAAAAGATTCAGCTACAACACCAGTAGGACCCAAATGTATGTACCGTTTTCTTTTAATCAGTTGAAAAGTAGGCTACGGGAAAACACCTTCAACCATCACTGTAAGTATTGGGCTAACTAACAAAACTGCAGGCAGGCCAGAGAGGCGGTTACCAAACCTAGCCCACACTAAAGAAACACCCACCCATGTGCTGCTTCATTGCACCAGGGTGGCTTTGAGAATCCTCGGAACACCGAGGTCACTCCTTGACGCCTGTGGAAGACCCGTACTTCTTGTCGCTTTCTGGGAGGAACTGGAACCTAATCTCTTGGCTAATTGCGAAAAATGAGCCCGCCATGAACATGAACAAGTCCAGGAATGATAGCAACCAGCAGATGCATACAAGTGCACTGCTAGTTGCCATCATTATGGCAGCTTAAGACTCCTATTCACACTTTGTTAAAAGGACTCTAGGTTATAAGAGGAAGGAAACATGCAAGAGTGTTCCACATTTTAATAGTACCGCAGATTTATGAATCCCCAAAACATTTAGTAAGGGTTGGTACATCTGCCACAGTATAACAGAAAGAGGAAGGGGGAATAATGTTAAAAATCACTTTATAGCACTGTCCATGATATAGGCTGTAAAATACACTCAACGATGCCACATCCCTGCTTCAACGGCTCCAAGCTTTTATAGAGCTTTTTTCTCCAATAATTCTAGTCTCTGGCTTCTGCAGGGTCTCGAGAGCAGATAACAGATACTTAGCAGATCCACCCCAAAGATGCAAACCGTATTCCACACAAGGTCAAGGTATTAACAAAATTATGTATAATGACAGCTGAATACAGCTGATGAAACACCCTTCCATGTTTTAGAAAGTTAAGTTAAAAAAGGTGAACTTGCTATGAAAATGATGAAGTTCAAGACCTATTTACCAAACAAAGAGATTTGCTAGTGTTTGAAATCATATTTTAAGCTTTTTGGACACAGAATAATGATATGTGGAACAGACTGACAAAGGACACAGTCAACTCCTATAAACACTTACTTCTTAATTCAATTTGAACGGGCCTCAGTTGTATGTTTAGAGGGCTAAAACAATCTCCTTCTGATATTCTACCAGACAGTTTATCAGTTTACAATATATATTTACCTAGCTATGAAAACAATTTTTTAAATAAAAAGTTTCTCTTACCTTTATCGTAAGCAGTTCCCAGGGAAACAAGACAAAAAATAAGAATTAAATGCATTTTTCTATAATTAATGAGCACAATAATTATTTACACAAAACATTTCACAGATTACTCATAATTATGTATTATTGTTGTCACATTATAAAAGGCACTCTGGTTTAAAAATAAGTTAAGACTACGCTTCCCGAGGAATCAACAACTAAACAGGCGTGGCTTTGTTCCAAAGTTTTATTTTAAAGTTAAAGAAAATATTGACTTTATTATATGCACTATTTTCATAGCATTTTTAATTATTGTATTAATATCAATAATAAAACTTTAACGAAGTTATTAACAACAAAAGAAAAATACACTATTGCTTGCTTGCTTGCTGGCTGCTGTTGAACAGATTATTTATTATACTATGGCATTCGCGCTCGTTCAAGATGTCAGTTTTTTTTTTACTGGAAAGAAAATAGCATTGGCCTAAGCATAAACGGGCACGTATAGAATTAACAGTATTATTATAACAGGAATTAATATTCTTTTAAAGTCTCGATATACTTTGGTACACAACAGACATTGTGGCAGTTGCACGGTGTGAAATATATTATTTTACTTCCGTAAAATATGGTAAGAAATGATTTACTGGAATTAGTAATAAAAAGACCTTTTTTTTACTTGTTCTCGGCACATGACGAACAAAATCCCTTGGTTTAATTATGTAACACACCATACCAATTGTTAGCCAGGCCACCAGACCTACAATTTCACTAATGGAGTCGATCAATACGTTGTTGTATATCAATATTGATCGCTACCACTTTGCCGGCGAAATGATGCGGTTACGAAATGGGCGGCGACAAAGATTTATTTGCATCATGAATATACTGTAAATGCATTGCATTATCGTCATATTTACAACTAATTTATTTATTATTTTGCAACTAATCCTCCTAGGAAGCGAAATTTTGACAGATCGCCATCGCGAATGATTGTATTTGAAACAGTCATAGCCTTTAGAAATAAGAGCGATGACAATTAAAATTAGCAACGCATCAACAGATCGGAAAGGAGTCTATCACCTCAAAAAAAAATCGTTGCAATAATTAATTTCAATTCAATAAAATTGAATTTCAATTAAATTTGAAGCGGTACTAGTTGACTTTTTCATATATTAAAGCTAACCAAATGAGAAATATATACATATATATTCCTTTCAACTTTTTCATGTAAACCTTAATATGTGGGCTCACCGATTTCATTTGGTTAGCTTTAATATATGAAAAAGCCGCTTCACAGTAGTCGAAGTAGGGGTGAATTTGTTCAAATTCGGATGTCATAGATACCCACCATAATTTGTACTTATAACTGTTTAAATTTCAAATGCCATCGATTTATAAAATTTGACCCATCCGGGCGCCATCCCTACACAGTTCTTGTCCACTTGGGGTCATTCGGCCGATATGAGGGGGTTCTGTACCACTCCAAGGCCCAGATTACCACTCGCCATCCGGTTGCCTCTACGTTACTTCTTACATTTAACGTACCATTGCTTTCACTACTGTAGGTACTCACGTTTACCTACCTAAAAATATTTAAGGCAAAGGGTGCACCAAAATCATTTTCCTGTACAATTTTATTACAAATCTATTAGTGCTATCAACTTGAAAAAAATATTATATATTTTTTAAGTCTATTACTATAAGATCCAAGTTTTTTTGTTTGATATGACTAATATAGTTTACAAGAAAAAAAATACTAAGAACCTAAAGTATAACATAGAGTATAACATATTTTGACTAAAACCTGCACCTGATAAGTGCACTGCCCCAGGTTATATTATTACTGCTGTATTATAAAACTACATACTTATAAAAAATATATAAAATATTATATAATAATATTACTTTCTCACATTTAATTTTACAAATATATTGTTAACCTAATTGAAATATACTTACTCATGATTTTGTTAAGACTTGCAACATAAATTATTCTATTACGATACGGAGGTCTCATAATTCCAACTTTCACAAAGTAATTTCTATAAGAAGTGTTATAAAATTATAGTTATTGAATTTTGTGTACTACGGCGAACTTAAGGCGAACTTAATGCCGCTATGCGTTTTCTACCAGCCAAACCTTTAATACAATAGCTAATCTACGCAACTTCGTATGCATAACTTTAACCATTAACGCAGCGTACGTTCTTAAAATAAATAATTTTCCCCCGTTTTTACGCTGTTACTGCTCTTCTGTTTGTCGTACCGTGATGTAGTGGCACATGTGTGTAGTCTTCCTTGATCCTGATCTATCCAACAAAAAAAAAAACAATTCGAACCGTAGTTTCTGAGATTAGCGCGTTCAATCAAACAAACAAACTGTTTTATAATATTAATATGTACTAAAATATAATAAAATAAAATAAAATAAAATAAAACGCCACGGATGCCTTTTTGCCTCCCGAGAACCGTTTGAACGGCCTCAGGGTACCCAGCGGAGGGATTAACCATCCACATTTAGCCGATGGTATTCGGATATTTTAATATTAGTATCATAGAGCAACGCGGCTACCGAACAACCCGGAGGGGAGTAGCCATACGCATGATTTCCCCTCTGTCAAATCACAGGCACAAATGTGCCTGTGCGTTATCAAAACTAGTTGTGTACGGATTTTTTGCCAGACCGAATCTACCTCTTGAGAGAACACAACTAAGCAAAGTTGCCCTTTTGCTTGGTGCAAAAAGCGGTTCACGACATCAAATTTTCAAAAGGATGCTGTTACTTTTCATATGTAAGTAATATTATTTCTAATTAATATTCTTTTATCAAAGTAAATGGAGTTTTACACAAAATCGTCTATTACAGTTTGTCGAGCGATCAAGTGACCACACACCCCTACAAAAATTGGATCAGTCGACCAACAAAACCGACATTTGGCCGCCTCGCATAAAATTAGTGTTGTTCGCGTCGCATTAGCAATATGTCATATCGATAAATGAATTAGGTAACATTGTATAATATTATACATTATATGTTTTGTTTTTCTATTATGTTAAATTAGCTATACGATTATAATAATATATCATTATAAAATCAAAAAAAAATCAACGACTGATTCTCTACTATGTACGGTGATAATCAGAACTTGAATTACCTACTTTATTTTATTTTTGCTGTTGTCCTAACGATTCAAATTTAAAATGTATGAGGCCATTTTGTTGTCGATTGGGTCCAGTCAAAAAACAGTGACATTTGTTCAGACTACTTTAACACTTCCGACTTCCTAAGGCAAAACCACGATGTGTTTGTCCCGTAAGGCTCTTTGTTACTTTAACTATATTAATTATGTATATTAAAAGAATGTTGCGAATGTTGTTGTACGTTATATTTTACATGTATGTAATAAAAAAAACATATTGGAGCACGGTATGTGAATTCGTATATATTTGATGGTAAGCGCCCCTATAAAGTCTATGAA
This sequence comes from Monopis laevigella, assembly GCA_947458855.1. Taxonomy (NCBI): domain Eukaryota; kingdom Metazoa; phylum Arthropoda; class Insecta; order Lepidoptera; family Tineidae; genus Monopis; species Monopis laevigella. Next base: position 19,747,556 of record OX381576.1, read on the forward strand.
TGTAGTAGATCAATAACTTGTTGCTAAACAATATTGCTTCAATATGCCGGCTAAAATATATTTAAAAAACTGTATACAAAAATACCACATGCTTAGAAGCTAATATTTAATTTGATTGTAATTTTTGTTTGCTATTTATTGTGGTTTAAATGGCATGAATAAGTAATAATCTAGGAAATAAATAAAATTGGTTATTAATCTCACCACATATTTATTGTTATTATTATTGCATTATTTTTTATTTATATTATTTATGAAACTTGATTGCATAATACAAAGGTGAACTTAACGCCGTTGGGCATTATCTGACAGTCAAAACTTCGGGACATTAGAACATTAAGTTCACCTAGAATACCTACCTAGGTGTGCAATAAAAAATATAATTACCTGGTTTTAAGTATTAGTTAATATATTTAAATTTATGTATAAATAAATACATATATACCTAGCTATATTAATTTATTAATTAAGTTATTACAACGAATAAACAAATACATGTATTATATATTATTATAAACACATATATAATATACTACACACCATATAATACCTATACTACATATAAAATAATATAAAATACAGATGAATATATAAACAGTACCTATAATGACTAATTCGACAGTTGTTGGGATTTATTTAAAAAATGCTCATAACCTATTATAATTAATATCTATACCAAATATATAGGTATCAATTATTAATATTGTAATTGTAATATATAATAATGAAATAATATAATAGTTACCTAAAAACTCGAAAAACAAAAATGTTTTAATTTATCGCCATGTTATTCATTTTTAAGGTAGTACAAATTTCTACCTTTATAAACAAACAAATAATACTTAAATAAAAAATGTATTAAAATAAATATTACGTAGTTTATTTTTGTTTTATTGTGAATTCCTTATTTATTCAAAATATAGCTATGTGATATATATATATATATATATATATATAGCTATTGACATCCACTACTCATGTAAATGTAAGTTTTTACAATATTTGAACACGAATTAGTGTTGATGTGTGCGTAATTAGTGTTTTTCTTATCGCTCATTGCCAGATATATTAATGAGTGCGTTGTACCTCTCCCTCAAAAATTGACAGACTTTTTTGTATTACATAGAGCGCTATGGCGTCTCCCCCGTAGTCGCGTTGCTCTAAGTATTAGTATCGACTAAAACCCAAACAGTTAATTATAAGTAAATATTAGGATAATATACTCATACTCGAAGTAGAAAATAATATATAAGTATTCTACTAACGAAGTGTTATATAAAATCTTATCGATATATTTATATTTATTTTGTTAAAATCATGTATAAAATAAATTATTTTATAAAAAAAATACCTATATAAAGAATCGTGCAACGTCGCACTAGTACCTACATCTTTCACCTGTTTCGTTCACGCGAAATCATGCATCATGTGTTCTCTTTTGTTTCCTAATTATTCTTTTGTCGACTCCTTACCACAGCTGGGGCCTTACCAAAGAGCCAATAGATAATCGAATTGAAATACCTATCTAAAGCCAAATAAATGTATGGGATTTGACTTTTCGCGTCAATCAGGCTCTACACATTGAGTAAAATTTTATATTTAAATTCCTATTAATTTCATATTACATTTTTTCGATCGATGCGGGCGGCGATTCGATTGGCGATCATATTCTTTGGTCAGGCCCCTAGTCATATTTCTCAGACTGTAATTGTAATTTCCATGTTTTCACTCCTAGTAAATTATTAATGTAGTTTATTTCGGCTGCGTTCTAAATGCTAATTGTTTAAAGGACCAAATGCATGACATGTGTTTATAATTAATTTTAGGTGTAAAAAAATTACAAAGCTAGGAAATATATTATTTTGCTTACGACAACCCTTGCGCTATGTACTGTGGGGCTGGGACGAGCGCTCTCAGCACCGAAGTGCTGAAATGCCCAAGGCCATTATATACCATATTCCCCTTAAATTATTATACGGATTACAACACAAACAACCCATTTTAAATTCTGCACTAAATTCACACAAAATAACTGCACATTAAGTACCCAATCGTTGTGTATGACTAATGTATTCGTACTTCTAAAACAAACTCATTAATAATGCGGAATAATATTATTTACTTACAATTTTAAATCTAAATAAGGTTTAAAACAGGATGTGATCATTTTTATATGGTTCACCGTTCACTGTACTTTATTACATCACACGCGGATGACGAATCTCAAATCTGACAAATACCTATTAGCAGCTAATATCTACCTAGAGCAGCAATTAACTTTCTATCTTCATATTTTTCAAGTCAAATTCAAGTTCGTTGGTCCCGAACCAGAAATCGTTTCACAATTTAATTGTCATTTAATAATGTAAAAAGTATAAATTTAGGACTAGTTCGCCAACAGGTAATCCAACGGTAGTTGGATAATTCTAGTTGAAAAACAAATAAATTGTGAAACTATTTCTGTCAATTCTTCCATATGATGGAAGCAGAGGACGAGAGCAAGAGAACCTTACGGAAAGGGCTGAGTTTAAGCTGTTGCCGATTGTACCAACTTACCTATATTTCGAGATTATGTCTGTTCCTTATTTGTTTTTGATGAGGCAAATTAATTATTTTAATTTACGTCAACTCTTTATCAGTCGTGTATCTAAGTATTAAATAATGAAACACCTTAAAGAGGAAAATAAATAGGCAACGTACCTATGTAACTTAATTAACGTTACAGGTGGTAACTTGAACTTGTACTCAAGTTGTAAACATTATAAAAAAGAAGTAGGGATAAGTTATTCAACTGTCAGTCTGACATAAAATACGTTGAGCGGAGGTCGTACTCCATCGCGCCATTTTTTACCGTTTTTGTCGTAAATAAATAATAAAAAATGTGTATAGATCGTAGGTATTTAATATTATAAAATGTCTTACTATATTCAAGAACAATTTCTGGAAGATGTGTTTGCAAAGCCTGTAGAATCTATAATGAAATGCGGAGATTTTAAAAGTGCATTTGCAAGAAGGTTGTCGAACCGTTACACTTCAAAACATCCACCTGTGTTTTATTCAAAAATTGAAGAATCCCGAAGGAAAATATCCTTAGAAGCAGTTGTAACTCCTGAAAAAGTAAGTTTTGGTTTATTTAAGTTTTTACTTCTAATATAATTATCTAAGAATGTAATACCTGGCCTATAGGCATAGCTTAGTAAATTAGTTACCAGTTATCTTTTGAATAGTTACGTAGGTATAATTACCTAAGTAATTTAGTTTATCATGTATTTAATGTGTTATTTGTTATTGTCCTTATAAGTGACTTAGGAATTAATTACTTTAAATTAAAACAAAAAAAGTGGTACCTATTTGGAATAATTTAATTTTGTTAATATGAACTTTAGGTACTTACTATAAATAGTAACTATATAGAAAACTTAAATCATTACCTACTGAAAACAAGTCCCAATTAAACCCATTTTTTATTGGACCTTGCCATGTGACTTTGTATGTCTACTTGATGATAAGCATATAAAGTCGTTAGACGTTATAGAATGAGTCGTTAGTATATTGTTGTGTTAGTATGCACTCATACCAAGTCGGCTAAATGATGCGGTTACAAAATAGGCGGCAACAAAGACAATTTTGTATTACGAGACCTCGTTGATATTGGCGCGGAGCTATGTTATAACTTAAGCGCGTTCCAGATCCAGTTAAGGAAATAACAAAAATATCAAGATGCTACTTTTATACAAAAGCATTCATTATTAATCTTACGTTTTTACACTTTATGCCTCTCTTATCTATCAATACTGTTTAACTTGGAAAATTGAAACTCAATCGAATGAATGAATCTTGAAAAACTTAGATAAGATCTGATAAACTTATTGCAGAACAGTTTTTGATAAAACTATAACATACCACATATGTGGTATCTTTTACTCATTTTCCTTCTCTTCAGGGCATCCAGCTATCGCTTTTACCACCCCTCAATGTCCTTGGTTTAGATATACGTTCCGATCTTACCACCGTAATTATATCGAGAGCATTGCAAAAACAGCTTCAAAAAAACTTGGCATCATAAATAAGGTGAGTCGGTTTTTCACACCCAGGTTAAGAATAATGCTATATAAGGCTCAAATTAAAAAATTCGTGTGTGGAATACTGTTCGCATCTTTGGGACGGATTTGCCAAGTATCTGTTATCTGCTCTCGATACCCTGCAGAAGCGAGCGGCTAGAATTATTGGAGACGAAAAGCTCAATAAAACCTTAGAGCCGTTGCAGCTTCGCAAGGATGTGGCATCGTTGAGCGTATTTTACCGCCTATACTATGGACAGTGCTCTGAAGAGCTTTTTAACATTATTCCCCCTTCTCCTTTCCGTTACAGGACAACACGCACTGGTTGCAAAATGCATATGTATACCGTGGCGGATGTACCAACTCGTACTAAACGTTTTGGCGATTCATACATCTGCCGTACTATTAAAATGTGGAATGCTCTACCAGCTTGCGTGTTTCCTTCCTCTTATAACCTAGAGTCCTTTAAACGAAGCGTGAATAGGCATCTTAAGCCGGCATAATGATGGCAACCAGCGGTGCACCTGTATGCATCCGCTTGTTGTTATCATTCATGGATATTGCATACTGCTTAACATCAGGTGGATGCAAGGTCATATGTTGAGCTCTCATAAAAAAAAATGTAGATAGGTAAAAACTACGATATCGCATTCTTATTTAATACCAGCTGACCCGCGCAACTTCGTCTGCGCACGCAGCTTCAAGAAGAACACATTTTCCCCGTTCTAATATTTTTCATTGATGCTTCGCTCCTATTAGTCGTAATGTGACGTTAAATAGCCTCTTTCCCCGATAAATGGCCTATACAACATAAATAATTTTCAAAATCGGTTCAGTAGATCTAGAGATTACCCCTACAACCTCACAAATTCACAAACTTTACCTCTTTATAATATTATAGTATTGATTCATCATTTTATATTTGCACCAAAGCATACGTGATAGTATACTTTAATTGATGAATGTTTCAGCAAATCTTGTCGTATTTGTATGGATGGTAACTAAACCCGTTCGCCAGAAATAGGTCAATAATGGGACGGCCAGTAACGGACTTTATTATCGAAGTAAATAACAATTGCCTTTCAAAGTTACCCCAAAATTAACTATACGTCATTCATTGTACTCGCTGTATAAAGGCAATTTATACTTGTATTATAATTATATTAATAAGGACGCGTGGAAGTAACTTGATAAAAAAATATTTACTAATAATTTGTTTGAAATATATATACCTACATAGTAGAGACTTGCTATAGACTAATATGAGATTCTACTGATCCCAGGGGGCGACAACGACGAATTGCATTACGACACGAGTATATTTTAATATACTCGCTACCTTATCGTCAATTCAACTACCTATTTCGTAACCGCACCTTGAAAGGAGAATACCACCTCGATAAAAAATCGATGCAGTAGTCTCCTGAAAACCGGTGAACCCACATACTAAAATCGAAACATGACTAGGTCACTTGACGGTTTTTGCATCTGTATGGGCGGTGGTAACGAGACCGGTCGGTCTATACAAACTGTTGTAACTCTACTACACTAGGTAGGCGAAACTACATGACAACTTAAACTCTACCATAAGTTTGCGCATTGTAGCAACGTAACGTATTCGAATTCTAATACGTATACATGAGCAACAACCAATAGGATCGCTTTATTCAATCCTGTTACCAAAAATAAAGCGGCCCCATTGGTTGTTGCTCATGTATACGTTACAAATACGTTACGTTGCTACAATGCGCAAACCCATGGTAGAGCCTCTGATCGACGCGACGCGGACATGTGCCACTAAATAGGTCAGCGTCGCGTGGCGTCGCTTCGCTGTAATACAGTTTCGCCTAGTGCGGTCTGACCTTAAGGGCACTGTATTCGTAATTGCGAAGTCTGAGTTCTCCATACAAAATGAGCTTTCGCACTTCCAGTAAAACTCGATTACTGTTTGTCGCAGAATTTAAATAATGGCGTTGTCGGTCATTGTATCAATTAATCTTTCTGAGTTCGGTTTTTCTTATTATTTATTTATATAAATCAGAAAAAAATACTTTTATTTATTATAATACAAAATTATTTTGATACACACAACAGAAAGATTTTTACATATAATTAGCAGGGCGATTCCGCTATAGACGATTCTCGACATCAATTTCTAAATTACAGTGTTTTTTACTTTTTATAATACCAGTGTAAAGAATAAGGTCTGAATTTAATATACGAATTTAATGTACATATAAAATATTTTTTTGTTGCATTTTATTTGAATAATGGGTTCTGGCACACTTGGAACCATTAACATTGTATGATTCAGTAGAAACTGGAAATTACATTAGGTAGCACTCATATGAAACAACTGTTCCCGGATATTTCAGCTTATATTTTACTTGTTATACTTATAGAGATAACAATCTTATATACATTTGTGAAAAAATAAATGAGTATTTGTTGTTACTTTTTAAGTAACTAGCGGCCCGTCTCGGCTTCGCACAGGTTTGTATAACTTTAACTATATGCTCAGCGCACGCCACGGAAGGCCTCAGAAACGATACTTTTCCCCCGTTTTTAAAACATTTTTGGTTACTGCTCCACAACTATAGGACCTAGCGTGATATTATATAGCCTATGTTACTTCTGAATAATGCAGCTTTCTAATGGTGAAAACATTATTGCAATCGGTCCAGTAGTTTTTGAGTTTATTCATTACAAACATACAAAAATACAAAAATACAAATCTTTCCTCTTTATTATATTAGTATAGAGTATAGATATTGACTACAAGTAGCGATTACTAGCTTGTTGCACCCGCGATATAAAAGATATAAAAGTTAATGTTTTTCGCAGAAATTAAGTGATAACGTTTTCAAACTTCTTAAAAGAAAGAAGAAATGAAAGGGAAACTTAAATTAAACGTATTTAGGTGTATATGACTAGTAGAATTGTAATAAACGTTGGCTCTAAATGGTTGCACCCGCGATCGAGATATTAGAATCGCGGGTGCAACTATTTGGTGCTCAACATTTTAATGTGTTTTTTTATTTTAAAGATATTATGCTTTGAATAGTGATATGTTTTGCTTGCAATTGCTGATTTTCAATCACTTTTACAGTGATATCGGCTAAAATGACGAAAAACAATGAAAAGAGACGAGGTTTCACAGAAATATATAATAATATAACTTATCCCAAAATAATAAATAAATAATGCATTAAAGGAGTTTGCTAATGACAAACATACAATATGGTGGTTAACTCAGTAAGGCCTAACACACCAAAATTCATTGGTATAAAGGCAACAGGTCTGGATAAGATCTGGAAATTTAACGAACCGCAAATAAGGTGGGTCTCTTCTCAGGACATTACCCCACAATTCAACATCTCCACACTATTTGAGTTAGTGAAGATCCTATATTGGTAGCATTTTGACGTCCCTATAACGTCAACTTAGTGTCATTCACGATGTAATTGACGCCATAGGGACGTCAAAATGCTACCTGGGATCCCTCATGCAGATTTTGTTCTAATGAGCCCGAGTCCATGCAACACCTGTGCTATAGCGACGCAAGGGCTACGCAGAGATTGAATTACCTAGTACAGGCTTACCTGGAACCGGAAAGCTATAGGCTCCTCAAACTAGATGTCCTTTAATATGTAAGTAACATATTTAAGGATGGGACAAATGTGTGGGGTGAAAAGGAATGGGGAACCCACAAAAGATCCACAGGGTCGAAGGGTTTTGACTGATGTTAGCCCCAAAATCAATAAGAAAATATCCCGTAATATCTGTTGCGACTGTTTTTTTTATAAAGAGAGACCTGCACACATTCTCCCTATAAATGATACTGCTCATAATGTTTGCGTGTGTACAACTCACTCAATTTTTTTTAAATCTTCTCCATGTTTCGAAATATGCGACAGACTTCCTCAAAACACACACAGAGCTTTTAAAACATGTATCATGTGTGAGTTGTAGTGTGAATAATGAAGATTGCATGTTCATCAGTTACGATTTATAAAAAGAATCCAACATATGTTTAAATATATCATCATAAATTTAAATCCCAGTGTTAATTGGAAGGTCTGGATTTTTCAACATCAGACACCAAAACATATCGCCACATTTACAAATTAAAGCTGCATTGTTTTGTTAAAAAAATTCAGTCCAATTACTTTCAAAATGCAAAACACCAGAGTAGAGAGAAAGCTATTGTACAAATAGAATTTGCCGAAAACTACTGGACTAATAATCTATACAAACATAACGTAAGTCACAAAGAATTAGTATATTATACTAATTATACACTTCTTTGTGACTTATGTTATGTTTGTATAGATTTTTTGATATCATAATTCGTTCTTAATGTGTATTAATTGACGTTTATATTCACTTAAGTTTGACGTTTTGCACCCGCGATAATTTGATGTTGCACCCGCGATTTCTTGAAAAGTTAATAATTCATTGTTTATTTTTGTTTTCTATAGACTATTTTTATTTATTTCATTTATTTATATAACGTCTTTAAAACTATGACGCTATAACGTAATATTTGTTTCACAATTAACAGAATTTCTTGTTCTTGTACTGTGATCTAGAACGGTTGGGCCAATTTTGTTGCACCCGCGATAGCACTTTGAACCTCCCTCATGACTATTTAAATATTTTATTTAAATTCTTCCTATGTAATCCAGAGTTAACATGTTAAAATGTAGTCCTTTATAGAATAATTTCATTAAAAAATGATTTTATTTCTTTATTATTAAACTTTAAACGCGTCTGAGTGTTGCACCCGCGATAATGAACAGCCAAGTTGTAATATTGGAAGTTCGTTTGTGTGGGCGTCAACTCGAATACAGAGCCCTTAAGTGCGGTACACTAAAGGTCAGACCACACTAGGCGGAACTGCACATCAGCGGCGAGGCGACGCGACCCGAGCGTATTTAGTATACCGTACTCAAACTGTACCGGCGCGACACTGCATATTTTTTTTCGGTTGTTCGGCAACGTCTGGGCAAGATGGAACTGAAACAGTGTTATGGACAGATGCACTAGGCGGAACTGCACGAGAGCGGATATAGTGCGTATTATCGCATACAGAGATAATACGCACTATATCCGACAGCAGAACTACGCGACAGCGGAACTACGCGTCATGACAAAGTTGATCAACTCACAAAATCTGACGTCGCGAACTTCTGTTGCTGCTAGTGCGGTACTCATTGCACAAGCTGACAGTGTTGCTTAAGGATCAAATAGTGGAATGAAACTTCAAACTCAAACTAAAGAAAAGTGCTCATTTTTGAGAAAATATGTTTAATGTTTTTAAGCCGTAACTAATAAATTGTTCGAAATTATTGCCATTATTTTTAATACATAACTGAATTATTTTTTTCTTACTCTTATTTAAAAAAAATACCTATGTTTTTTATTTACTGCAGTACGGCATGTTACTTTGTATCTACCTGAAGGTAAGCAGACCTACAAAAACCATAAATAGGATCGATCATTTCATTGTTGTTTAACAGTATAGATAGCTTTTACTATGCAGGTTAAAAGATGCGGTTATGAAACGAGCGGCGATAAAGACGAATTCGCATTACGAGTCTACTTTAGTACCCTCGCTGCTTTATCGTCAAATTTCACCCTACACCTTAAAAGGAGACTATCATCTTGACAAGAAATCAATGCAATAGCCCTGAAAACCGTTAAACCCATAGACTAAAACCGATACATGACATGGTTACTTTAAGGTTTTTGCATTTGAATGTTTTTAATATGGATGAGTTTTGAAGATGATTATTTCAAACAATTTTATTAGTTAGTAAAGTAGACGGTGTGGTGGTATAAAAAAAAAGTTTATTTTTATTTCAATGTTTTATTAAAATTGAGCATTTTTCTTTAGTTTGCCGCTAGATATTACTTACCAGAATTTGATCTTTATAAGCGACACTATCAGTTTGAGCAATAATACAGGTGAGTTATTTTTTTTTTAAATAAAGCATTTCGATTCCCGGCTCGGAGAATAAATTTTCACAAATCTAATGATGCAGTTTTATAGTTTTAAACAACCGGCCCTTAGACTCCTTTGAGCTTTTTTTTTGGTATTCTTTGTAGTTTAGGATTTCGCCTTGAAGGCACACTTGAAAAATTTACTCAGATACATATATATGTCTTTGAAATATATACTTATACTGTCAAAAGTAAGGTAAAGTAACCTTTGTATCTAATATAGAGTAGTAATTGACATTGTCATTTATTTGGCAAAGTTGTCTAAAATACTTTGACACATGATTAAAACCCCTCCGCTGGGTACCCTGGGGTCGTCTAAGCGGTCTCGGGCGCCGTAAGGCACCCATGATGATATGTATGTATGTATGTAATTACTTTCTGCCGGCAACTTCGTCCGTCTGAAATTTAGAATTTGATATTCAAGGGATAAAAAATAAAGAAGTAAGTACTGTAAATAACCTCTCGGTTAGTTATTTATACACGCCCTCTATTTAAGCTATTTATACCCCTTTACACCCGGTTTTATATGAGCGTGCGCATCTAAAAAAAAAAAAAATTCTCAGTAAACAATTTATTTTTGTGAACCCGGACGGTTTAGCACGTACGTGCGTAGACTAGCCGTTACGTACAAACATATTTGAATACAGTATTACATGATAGTTGGTTAGTAGACGTTACCAAAGATGGCTGTGTATTTTGGTAAAGGATGGCGCTCACGTTAGTATTTGTTTTTATATATTTTTGTTTAAAAAGTATACAGTTTTCTATTAAATAATATTATTCACATATTCTTAAATAAATAAATATGATTTGTTTTTAAATAACTGTTGAACTAGTTCTGAAATCTTCTTTCAAATAACAATTAGCACTACCGTGCCAATCCGGGTTTAAATACAATTTTTATGCCTAGATGTGGTAATGATATTTTGTTTTAAAAACAGTAATTGAAAAGTAAATTTCAAGTTATTTCGATATATTATAGTATGTATAATATTGTAGGCAAACCATTGCGTGATGAAGATGTAGTAGCCTAGAGGACGGAAACTTTTCTGATATAGAAGAATTTGAAGATTTAGAAGACATTGATGACTTATCTAGTGTTTTGGAAAACATGCAGGACGACGGAGATGAAGTTCCTATGCGGCCAATACTTTCAGAGTCCCCACCCCTACACCCACAACAGGTTTTGGAACATCAACCGCGAGTTTCGGCTAAACGTCCTAGAAGTAGAACCACCGAGCGAACAAACCCCACGAATACTTACCTTGTCTTGCTGTTTTTATGATGAATTCTATAAACTAGCAGCTTATTGTACCAATACATATCACATGCGCAAAACTGGAGTAGATTTAAAAACCAATCCGCAAGAGATTGCCATGTTATTTGGTATACATTTAGTCATGGGTCTTATCCCATATGTACTGGCAATCATCCACTAGATTACCATTGATTTCTGATAAAATGGGCCGGGATCGCTTCATAGCCTTGAGAAATGCACATGTCGTTGATTCTGACACCCCACCATCTGCAGTTTACCCTAGCGTCGCACCTAACCCGCTGTGGAAGGTTCAACCCATAATCGATAGAGTCCGTGATGCTTGTTACAAACTAGAAAGAGTACCTGGATACTATAGTATTGATGAGCAAATGATACCGTTTACTGGTCGTTGTTCTTTGAGGCAAGTGGTTAAAAATAAGCCCAGACCAGTAGGCTTGAAAAACTTTGTGCTAACAACAACCGATAGTCTTATGCTTGATTTTGAGATTTATAAAGGAGCGAAAACTATGTTTGGCAATTCAACTCTAGGCCTTGGTCCATCAGTTGTAATATATTTAATAAAGACTATTCCCCCAGGTAGTTATACTCGTATATTCGAAGAAAGATATTCCAGCAAAACCCTCCGAGTCTAAGAGATACGATGGCTATGATCACCTACCAACTTTTGACGAATTGACGACTCCACGAACGTGTAGACGCGAAATATGCACCAGCCGAAGCAAAATTCGCTGTATAAAATGTACCGTGTATTTGTGTCTCTCACGAGAAAAAGATTGCTTCCAACTTCACACACGTCCTTAATTCATTATTATATTTAACATAACTTATTAGACCTCGTATTTGTTCTTACTTATTTTGTTAATTAGAAAATATTATTTTTTGTTTTAATTTTATTTTAGTATATCGGGAATTGTTATTTTTGTACTAAGTAAAATTATCTTAATTAAGGACATTGTTAGGCTGAATATGAATACTTAAAAAAACTTAATAGTAATAAATATTTTAATATATAAACTTTTTTTTCATACAAAGATAACATAGCTTCACGATCGTGCCCATCTCAAATGAATTCTGATTGATACGGTCGTGCGTGTTACATTTTCAGAAACCCTGATTTTCAGGATTTATTTAATTATTTTTTTCGTGTCTCCTATGGGCTATATTACATAAATTATTAGTTTAAATAAAAATTTTAAAGAAAAAAAAAATCAGGGTGTAAAGGGATACACGGACTGATTATATTTAGTTCCAAAGGATCTTTTGGCCGAGATAATAAATCTGACAATTATTCCCGCGATACTATCTTTGTGCAAAATTTCATTCAAAACTGTTCGGCCATTTCGAAGTTATTATTAAGTAACAAACATCTAGTATTTGAATACCAATATTATAAAGAGAAGATTTGTAATGAAAAAAAATCTTTTACATTATCAATGAGTAACAAAGGCTGTATTTAATTCTAACATCGCGTGCGCTGCGAAAACAGTTATGATAGAACTAAATAATGTACTAAAAATTTCGAGAACTCCTCAATATCTACAAAGAGTTAATGGTCGCGTCACGTCGCATGGCTCCGCTGCAGTGCAGTTCAGTCTAGTGCAGACTCACATTTATTCAAAAAATTACTTCGCTTTTAAGGTTGTTTCAGAACCTATAAATTACTTGAATGTCCGATTTGAATAATTCAAATTGTTTGTTTTTATGGTTGTTTCAGAACCTATAAATTACTTGAATGCCCGATTTGAATAATTCAAATCGGACATTCAAGTAATCTAGGTATTCAAAGGATATTATGACGATGACAAGTGTTTATTATTTAGTTTCAATGTTTGAGTGAATACCTACCAAACCTTTTTTCCAATGAAATCGTTTCACTAACTTTTGAGAAAGAGATACCATAGATACATAGATCTTATAGGGTAGGAATTAGATGCAGGGTCAACAAGATCTATAATCATAAATTAGACAGGTTTCCATTGACGGTACACATGTCAAACGTAATGTTTTAATTACGTAGCTAAAGAAAATAATAGGATCACGATACCGGCGACGCGATGGATCGGTTGATATATAACGCGAGGGAAACCGCGTGGCACAGCTAGTTTAAAATATTAGTATAGTTAACAACATCAATAGCACATTACAAATAGGTTTTCAGTAGTAATAATTTTTCATTAATTTATATATAAATAACTTAAAACATAAATAATTATAAATAACATGGTTCAATAAATTTTATCCCGAATTTCATATATTTATTTGTAACTATTTCAGTAACGTAAATATATCTTTGTTATATTTAATGGTTTTCTGCAAAATTGTGTCAAACAGAAATACATTTGCGCCATAATCAAGTAGTCCAGTGGCGCGGTTGCACAGATTCGGTATTAATTTCAACGTCCGGTTGGCGCCTATTCGATTTGTTTTAATTGGAGCACGGCATGTTACTTTGTATCTACCTGGTAATGAGAAGACCTACAAAGTCCATGAATAAGGTCAATCAATAATTGTTCTTAAACAACATTTATCGCTCCCACTATGCCGGCTAAATGGTGCGATTAAGAAATGGGCGGCGACAAGGACGAATTGCATTACGAGTATATTTTAATATACTCGCTGTCTTTTCGTCGATTTAACAACCCATTTCGTAACCGCTTTGGACGGTGGTAGCGAGCCCAGTCGGTCGGCCTAACGAAGTTATAGAGACCTTCTACCCACCTAAGAAAGGTATGTAAATAATGTAAATTTACAAGTATATATTCTATAGATTCATTTCAGTATCATCTCAGAAAGCTATCGGTAAGAACAAGCTGGAAATATAATCCAACTACTGCAGTGCTGGGTACCCTGAGGCCATCCAAACGGTCTCGTAGGGCACCGTGATGGTACTTTTAATGGCAGGTTCTCCGGCCTGAATTAGTGCTAAGAAGTGAGGTTCAATATCGTAAATCAAGTATAATTAATCAATAGTTACTATTATTTTGATTAAAAAATATTTGGAGCTATTATAATAAAATTAAATTAACGGATCTTAACGGGACGTTATCCGACCGGTTTGACATCTGTGGATGTGTCAGACCGTGGCTATTTAATATTTTCATGGACGGCTGTCTGAAAGGGTTGCGTGAAAGAGATTTCGGTGTGAGAATGTGTGAGATGGTAATCAAAAGTCTCTTATATGCCGATGATCAAGTCATCCTTGCATCATCAGCACCGTTACAACAAATGGTTAACATTATGAACGGAGAATTAGAAAGGAAAGGCATTAAAGTAATTGTGGATAAAACCAAGGTTTTGGTTTTGGAGAGAGAGGAGGACATGACAGAATGTGAGATAAGATAGTAAAAAAGTGGAACAAGTAAAACAATTTGTTTACTTGGGATGTGTATTTACAAGAGATGTTAAGTGTGTGGAAGATATTGAAAGTACCGTAGAGCTTGTATGAAGAGAGTGGTTGATGTGAGGGAAGCGAGAGAGTTATGCCAGGATCGTTGTAGGTGGCGTTCCCTTGTTTCTGCCTATCCCCGTGGGAAAAGGGCGTGACAATTTTATCTTTTATCTATAATAAAATATAATCCAACATATTTTTAAAATATGTGTATTTTCATTTGGCACAATACTAATTGACATGGCAGCATCGGCATCGATAGGCTCGATAAATCGACAAAATCGATACATATCGATTAGATGAATGAATGTTTATTCATAAACTTAATTTTATCGACTGTCAAATTATATCGATGTGGTTATGCTAAGCCAATAAAATAATCTAATATGACATATATTTTGTTCACTATTTAAAATTTCTCATTTTCACGGTTAAAACTTAATTTTAAAATCGGTAAAACTGGAAAACCTCCCGTTAAGCGTATATTTTATTGTAGCACGATATACCTTCACCAATTTACCTTTACCTATTTAAACAGTAAACTACAGCGTGAGGGGCTGCGAGAAACCCACCAAATAATCTACACCTATTTAAACAGTAAACCACGGCCCGGGGGGTTCCGAGACACCCACAAATTAACTTAAACCTATTTAAACACCAAACCACAGCCGGAAGAGCTGCGAGACACCCACTAATTAACCTACACCTATTTAAACAGCAAACCACGGCCCAATAAGCTGCGACTTACCCACCAATTAACCTGCACCTATTTCAACATAAAACTACGGCCCGAGGGGTTGCGAGATACCCACCAAATAACCTATACCTATTTAATCAGCAAACCACAGCCCGAGGGGCTGCGAAACCTATTAACCTTCACCCATCACAACTGCATACTGGATGCCCAAAATTAGCCTGCTAAACCCGCGGCCGGCCCTTTGTTGTCGGCCCATGGCCCAAAAAACCGAGGCACATCCCAAATTTTTTTTCCCACGCGAGCGATGTCGCAGCGTAAAACTACTGTGTAGGTATATAAATGTTTTTTTTTAATATATAATAAATTTATTTTCACTAATTGATTTACATACGTAGGCACCTATCATATTATAATGAAATTAAATGTAAGGTAAACTTTTTTTACTGCTAGTATTACTTTTACCGTCCTTGGTAAAACGTATCTCAGGAATACCTATTTACGTTATACAAAATAATTAACGACAATAAGTCTGGGAGGGTTTGAAGCCACCCACCAGCTCTACATTTCTCCCTTCACCCCCTTTGGCAGGTGCAAATGCATTGTTACTTGCTTTTAAGAGGATTATTAAATAGCAGAACATAGAATTAAAATATATGTATCTATGAATTGAGGAACAAACATAGAATTTCGGTTTACTCGCAATTTACCGTCATTTTGATTTATATTTAATGTAGGAAAATAGGAATATACAATTTCAGAAAATATATTTAATATGTGTATTTAACATATTAATCTTCTCAAAAATTGGGTTATCAAATTTTAAATCAATTTTTAAATACGACCGCTAGTGCGCGTTCAAATAAACAAACTGCAATCAAAACTGTAGTTCTGTAGACTAGTGGTTACGCCTTTGGCGTTGTATCCGGAGGTCGTGGTTTCAATTCCCACTCATGGAAAAACAATAATGGTACGTTTTTCTGTACAGTTTATCGTGGTCTGGGTGTTTATAGTATACAATGCGGTGTTAGATAGTAGGCTGCATAGCGTACGAAAGAACTAAACCTGTCACTGAACGCCGTCACTCGTTACTGTACGATATATGTCATATGTATGTATGTTAGGTTATAATTCCCTTTATAGTGTATTATCTATGGGCTATAACTAGTGTGTTGAATAAACAGAGGGTGCGTTTGACAGCTAACTCGTACCAGTATTTCGCGCTAGCATGAAAATCAGTTGTTTTGGCATTCTATTTAGATCATGTTAACATTGTTAGTATTTTTAGCAATGCAAACGTAACGATAATAACCACAAAATACTGATTTCTGACATCTGCCATTGTAAAGTTCACCTTAAACGTAAAAAAGCCAAATAATTTCTTCCAGAAATTTTTGTTTTTATAATTTGTATCTCCAACAATTTTTTCTCCATTATTCAGTAAAGTAAATAAAAAACTAAAATCTACAAAGTACCTAATTAAACACATAAATTAAAAAAGAGTAGGTTTAAAAGAAAACCAAAAATTTATAGTTCGAAAGATAATTTTAAGATTAATAACCTAATACATTCGCAGGAAAATACGGATTGCTTGACATCTGTCAAAATGTAACAATAAAAATTCGCCTCCAACGCGATGCTAAAAATGTTAACATTTTTGGTAACATTTCGCTAAATTAACAAAATTAAAATTTTTGAGTATTTATACGTACTGACGTCTGAAGCATGGGATGAAATTAATGTGTCTGAGATTGTAAGAGCGATAAGAAGTTTGAAATGTGGTAAGGCAGCGGGAATTGATAAGGTTCTTCCCGAAATGATCAAATATGGAGGGCATAAACTCTGGAGCGGTTTCCATTTGTTGTGCAACTTATGCTGGCATATGGGAAGAGTTCCTGAGGACTGGAGGGGCGCGGTAATCGTCCCCTTATATAAAGGAAAGGGTTCCAGATTACAGAGCCATCAGTTTGATCAGTTTGGGAAGCAAAGTGTATGGAAAGATTCTCATGAGAAGAATGGAAATGAAGACTGAAGGAATACTTTGGGAGGCTCAAGGAGGCTTTAGATCTGATAGAGGATGCACGGATCAGATCTTCTCACTTCGTAATATCACAGAGAAGTTCCTGGCCTTAAACCAGAAGGTTTTCGGTGCTTTTATGGATTTGGAGAAGGCGTTTGACAGGGTTGTAAGGAAGGAACTGGACATTTTGCCTGATTATGGTGTTGATGGCAGTCTCATGCTGGCTATACAATCACTATATAGAAATTGTACAGCAAGCGTACGGGTGGGTGGACGGTACATTATCTCCATGTTTCAATGTCAACATTGGCGTCAAACAGGGATGTGTGATGTCCACCAGACTGTTCATCATATACCTAGACAAATGCCTGCAGAGACTGAAAGAAAACAGATGTGGGATAAAAATGGGTGGCATGTTGATTAATTCACTGTTGTATGCAGATGATGCTGTCCTTATTGCATCATCTGAGCAAGAGCTGCAATCACTTGTCACAGACATGAAAGATGGATGTATTGAAAGAGGTCTCCGAATAAATGCGGGAAAATCTAAGGTGTTAATATTTGAGAGAAATGATATAACGAATGCGACAATTATGATTGATAATGAGAAACTAGAACAAGTGTCTGAATTTATATATCTGGGTAGTGTTTTTACTAGGGATGGTAGATATGAAAAAGATATTGAAAGGAGAGTGAATGCAGGCAATAGTGTCAACGGAGCACTGCGTTCTATGATAGGTAGTAAATATTACTCAAAAAGCAAGACTTGCCATTCATAACGCAGTGCTTGTACCTACACTATTGTATGGAAGTCAGACATGGGTATGTCAGGATAAATATGAAAGCAAAATAAATGCAGTAGAAATGCGCTCATTGCGACGAATGTGCGGTGTTAAAATAACAGACCGAATCCGCAATGACGTAATTCGAGAACGAGTGGGACTGAAAGAGAGTATAGGCATGAAAATGAGAAAAGGTATGCTCCGCTGATTTGGGCATATAGAAAGATTGAGTGATGAAAGACTGACGAACCAGATATATAAAAGCGAGGTGAAGGGTAAACGTGGCCGAGGGAGACCAAGACATACATACCATGACCAAATTGAAAAGGTTTTAAAGAACGGTGCTATTAAGAGTCTCCGAAATCGGCGTGCCTGTATGAGAAGAGTTATGACTGTGGAAGAGGCGAAAGGAGTATGTAGGGATAGGGACAAGTGGCGCTCGGTTGTCTCTGCCTACCCCGTAAGGGACCTGGTGTGAAGATAAATAAAATAATAATAATAAATAAATAAAATAATACTCGTACATAATTTCTCAAAATTCGAATCATTCTTAGCGGGTTAGTTGGTCATAATCAAATAATCGTCCATCAGTTCGACGAAAGGATTGTTAATTTTTCAAATAAAATTTGTTCATTATACCTATAACTTTTCTTCAAAAATTTAGGCATGTCTTTATTTTTATATATTCTATATTTTAAGTAGCTTTATATTTATATTGGATCGTTATTTTTATTTATACCTACTAATATTATAAAGCTGAAGAGTTGTTTGTTCGTTTGTTAGGTTGAACGCGGTAATCTTAGAACATACTGATATATAATTCGAATAGTTTTTTTACTTTTAATATAAAAAAAATCTTTCGTTCTCCAAGAAAGGCTATAGGATAGGTTATATAACATTATGCTACGACCAACAGTAGCAGAGCATCATGTAAAAAGTTGCAAAAACAGGGAAAGTTTATTCTTTTTGAGAGCTTTTGTTGTGTGCCCTACGCAGACGAAGTTGCCCGGATCAGCTATTTCTTCTTACGAGTATATTATAAGTATAGATTGCCTTGGTAAGAAACTATATAAGCTTGTAGCAGTAACTATTATCGAATCTGTTCTTGTAGTAGAAACATCGGTACTAATGCATATCAAATTTTATAAATACCTAGACCAAGGGACTTGGAAATATCAATGCTTCAGTTATTTAAAATAAGCGAAAAACCAGCGAATAGAGAACAAACCTTTATCTTTGTTGTAAGAGTACCTTTGTCTTTCTACGTTTAACGAACTAAATAAGACGTTTCTCTCACAAAATGTATTCACAAAGTGCCAAAACAGAATATATATTTAAAAAATGCCACTGTCGTCTTAGTGGACCTTTGTATTTCTACGTTTAATGAACTAAATAAGACGTTTCTGTCACAAAATGCATTCAAAAGTGCCAAAACAGAATATATATTTACAAAATGCCTCTGTCGGCTTAGTGGTTGCGCCTTTTGCGTCGCATCCGGAGCTCGTGAAATCATTAGTAAGTACGTGTTTTTGTCAGTTTTCCATGGTCTGGGTATTTATAAAATATAATATGTATTAATATCGTTGTTCATGGTACTCATAGTAGAGCTTCATTTGTGACCAGGGAAATATGTGTAATTAATTTTAGTGTCATTTAAAACAATGCGAAACAGTCTTTTAGTCCGTCAAATTATTTTTTTAACTTTATTAGATACAAAGTCACATGTCGTGCTCCAGTAAAAAAAAAAGTTTTTATATAACTCTAGTAGGTAGCCCCCTTAAGTGTAATCGCGTGTACACTTCATTTCTCAAATTGATCAAATCACTTTTATTTACTTACGGGCGATTTCATCGATAGAAACACCGCGATTTCTCTGGGGGCCTTAAACAAGCAAGTTATACTGATTGAAGCCAGTTTATTAAAACAACAACAAAAAATATTATTTTCATTTATTTCTTTGTTGTTGGGTACCCTGGGGATTAGCCGGTCTCTGGAGCCTGGGATGATCAATATTTTATTTTTAATTCATTAAATGGGTTCCTACAATACAAAAAGTGGCTATTATTCAAGTTTCATATTCCTAGCTTCAATAGTTTCGACTATTGATGACAATTTTTTTGATTGATGGGTCAGTCAGTCAGGACAAGCTCTTATATAGATGTATGCATATATTGAAGCGGGCTCATATTAAATTGACCACATTTATTAAATTCTCTTTTTATATATGTATACACCGCGGAATCAATAAAAGAGCAATGGAAATACTTTGACTAATATATGTATAAATAAATAAATGAAAACTTAATCAACCTGATGGTAACAGATTCACAAAATCTATGAATAGGGTCTATCAATACATTGTTGTTTAATTGATAGCTTCCACTATGATTCCGCTAAATAATGCGATTACGAAATGAGCGTATTTACCACTACAAATGCAAAAGTTTATTGTCAATTAAACTGCCCGTTTTGTAACCATACCTTGAGAGTACCACCTTAAAGTCGTTGAACTGGTTTCCTGAAAACTATTGAACTCAGACTAAAACCGAAATATGACATGACTTTTTCGATGACGGTTTTTGCATCTGTATTATGATAACGAGAAAGAGAAACGAGGTCGTCCTAACGAAGTCTTTTTTTTTGGAGCACGGCATTTGACTTTGTATCTACCTGGTGGTGAGCAGACCTACAAGATCAATAAATGGGGTCGATCAATAATTGTTCTTAAACAAAACTGATCGCTCCCACTATGCCGGCTAAATTATGCGATTACGAAATGGGTGGCGACAAATTGCATTACGAGTATATTTTAATATACTCGCTGCCTTATCGTGAATTCAACCCATTTCGTAACCGCACCTTGAAAGGAGACTACCACCTCGACAAGAAATTGATGTGACTAGGTCACTTGATGATTTTTGCATCTGTATGGGCGGTGGTAACGAGACCCGTCGGCCTAATGAAGTTATAGAAACCTTCCTCGAATCTAAAAAAAAAGTTATAGTTTTTAAAAAAACAGTTTCTTAAAAGATATTAATCAATTTGTTACTTTGTGTCTATTAACATTTTCATGAAATATATGCGTTATTTTTTTTCTGTTTCGCTAATTTTGCCGGTATATATATATCGTAGAGACCACACACGTCTTTTCCAACCGTTATATGTACGTATCTCTCGTGATACGAAATACAGATTGCAAGGAAGCATTGTTCTAAGAACGCGTCCGTCCCCTCACATAGCATTCGTTAGGCGTGCGAAAAACGTATGAGAAGCCAGCCCAAGTTATAAATGTTTATAACATGACACCATTTATTTAAATAGGACTAATAAATTCTGTAAATAATCAGTGGTAACTAATCTAAGAACCTAAATATCATATTGAAATTGGATAGCCTTTTATAGAATATGCGAACTATTTCATCGGGAGAATCGCTTTTAGTCAGGAATCTATTTTAGTATAAGTAGTTCTTTCACAAACATTCAGCTGGCAGTCAAAATATTAAGACAATCTTCAGTCGTACTCTAGTGGACCCGTCAACAGTCTGTCAAAATACTTTTTTTTTGTCCATGAGCGAATATAATATTAAGATACAAACTAGTAATGTTTATTTAACATTGTACAACAGTATGTTCTTTCATACAAAAAACTGAAATAATAAAAATATGAACCAAAATTAAGATTAATTTTGCTTTAGTGTGTTACCTAGTAAGTTAAGACCATTGTTTTATGTTTCATGCCAAAAGTCTATTTCCGTTCTTTGTAGGCAATTACAAATACAACCAATACTTAGAAATACCGAGGGTTACCAACTTCCTTTGATTACAAACTGAACGTGCTTTAAATGTAATTTGCCATGTTTTGAGTTTGCTCACGAATATCACAATGAGTTACTTCTAATTTAGTGCATTGCGCATTGGGTGCATTTACTCCGAAGAACTTCTTGTTTCCTCTATGAATATTAAATAAAGGAAGTTACAGAGAGATGAAGATAATGCGAAATTTTGCATATCTAAGTCTTATATGCAAGACAGGCGTGAGAGCAGGCATGTACTTGTACGTATATGTTGCATTTTCCACATTTTAAGCATATAAATATACAAATGAGTTTATTGTTTTATTAGTAATGTTATACTTGTAATTAACTGGTATTTTTCCGATTAATTATTTAAGTATTGACAGTGAAAATAATTCATTTTAAATAGTAAACAAAATATATATTATAAAAGACCATTTTATTGGTATTTATGTGGGACTCGATACTTGTGGAAACTCGTAATTAATATTACTTTGCTCGATCGAGAAATAAATCAGAAGACAGTGCATTTTATCCTGTGATTTTATCCCATTTTTTTAAGTTTATATAAATCTTAGACCACTACGTGTAAATAAGAATATACCATATAAAAATACACATCTTGTATTAAAAAAAATATGATAATATTTATTTTATTTGGCCTCATTGATTTACAATTTGGAACCTTATTTCTTAGTACTAATTCGGTCTGAAATACCTGCCGTTAATTTTATACCAATACTGTACGAGCTTGTCACTTGTATAGTATAGACTAGGAAAACCATCGGCTAGGACGAGGTGAGAATAAACTCCCTCCGTTAGTTACCCTGAGCCGGTCTTGGGCACCGTTGTGGTACTTTTTTACGTTTTATTAGTAAACACTTACAATTTTATGTAACAAATAATATTTCGATTGTAATGTAGTTTTATATACGTAAATATTTAACAATAGGTATACGCCATTTTCTAAGCAAAAAATGAAAATTTTAAAGTTTATCATGGTGCTTGTTATATATTTTTTTATAGTTAAATCGCAATGCAAGGTTAGTAATCTAATCTCTATCTTGTTAATCATTATCTGAACATAACATTTATCTAACATCCAGATAAAATTCCTTAAACAGCCAAAAATATGTTTAGTAAATAAAATAAAACCATGCATGACTAAAGTTGCTAAAAACGGGAACCAAGTTGCTGAAACTGAGTTACTGAAAGCGTGGCAATAGTTAAATCGCGTCAAAGTCAAATTCAGTGAAGTCTATAAGTGAAATGGGCGGATAAATTAAAAATATATAGGTACGTGGTGGCCGAGTTGGCTAAAGACCTTGGACTTAAAAACACTTAGGTCCCTGGTTCGAATCCCGGTGTGTAATTTAAAAAAAAATGTACATTTGTTTCACAACACCACTATAGTGCGTCGGAGAGCACGCTAAGCTGTCGGTCCCGGTTTCACTATACCAAAACGACGAGATAGCGACTTCTTCGGTGTAGACTCATACCATCGTCTACGACGAGGTGGGATTAAAAACCCCTCCGCTGGGTACCCTGGGGCTGTCTAGGTGGTCTCGGGCGCCGTAAGGCACCCGTGATGATATGTATATATGTAATTTAAAAAAATATTCACTAATAGAAATCTCAGCGAGTAATATGTTATTTCATATTCGATTAGATTTCTTTTAAATTAAACAACGGGTAAAACCGCGAGGCGCATTTAGTATAAATATAGGTCATCTCACTATTAGAAATATTAAACTTAGTAGTTTATAATTAGGGACTATAGTAATTGTTATGAACTGTACACGTGCGAAATGCATAAATCATTTTGTTTTGAGTTTAGTTTTAGTAGGTATTTGGTTACTGTTTATGTTTATATTAAATTTAAATTAATGTAAAATTAGTATATGTTGAATATAAACATTGAGTTAACATAAATTCAAATATTAGTTTAGTATGTTGTTGACTAAATTGTATGTAAGTTTTTGTAGAAACATAAACTCGATTTTGTAAATATTGGTTTTTCATAAACCTACAATATTAGCTATCCACGAATTCTTTATGAACAATGGACACTTGGGTGTTTTTTAATATATTTTTTTATGGCAGCAAGGCTACATGCCATAAAAAACGACTTGGAAATTTAACTAAAACCCCTCCGCTGGATATCCTTAGGTCGTCTAGGCGCTCTCGGGCGCGCAGTATGGTAATGATTTTTATTTTTTTAATATAATTATTATTTATAGTAAAATCTATGTCACAAATTTTGATGCATGAGTAAATAGATTACGGAGTATTTTAATAGCACCGTGATATTTAAAAAGAATAATGCTTCGTGTACTCCAGTGGCTACGTTTATTAGATTTTAAAAAAACATCTAAAATGCCAGTCAAATTATACAACAACAAAAAACAGTTTAAATAACGTAATTTATGACCTATTGCCAAATAACTGCATATAAATACTTCAAGCAAAGGAAGACTACCTTAATCATAATAAATTTGATATCAATACCTCCCACATACGAGTTCATACGGTACAAAGAACACATTCACCATTGTTTGTATCTTGCTTGAATCTGCAGTGCAATATTATCAATATGCCAAAACCCGTTAACTGACATGGTCCGTGTGACTGCGCTGTGCTGTCCTACCTACAGTTCTATTGAATTGAAATAATTTTTATACCTATTTTTCATTTGTACGTTACCTCCTATTGTTTATTCGAGGAGAATTCAATTACGTTAATATTGTTTGTTCTCTTTGAACCGGAGTTTATAATTTCCTTTATACAATTTTTTATTCAAAAGAAAAAAGAATAATAATTAATGTGTATAATTCCATTAATTCTTCTGGAGCCGCGCGGGTGACGAGAACTACAAATGCTATTTTTTATTAGTTGTGTCTATACTAACTTGGCTGATTTCTTCTGTGATCTTGGTAAGGTACGGATTCGGAATTAATTTCATACAATGCCAACTCCCTCGTAACTTCGTGTCCGTGAGTTATATATTTTGGCGTGAAGTACGATCGTACGATTTTCGATTGCGACACTTCAAGTCAGTCTATTTCACTTCAGTCTCTTTCGGTTTTCTGAAGAATCCTGCATCGATTTATTGTCGAGGTGATAGTCTCCTTTCATGGTACGGTTACGAAACGATAGATTGATTTGACGAACAAGTACCAAATATAACATACAAATTTCGTCTTTGTTGCCGCCCATTTCGTAAACGCATCATTTAGCGGGCATAGTGGAAGCGATCAATGCTGTTTTCCAACAGTGTATTGATCGAACCTATTCTTGGATTTTCTAGGGCTGCTTTCCATCTTACTGCTCCAATAAAAAAAAAAGTATTTATAGCATGATGTATTTGCAATAGCCTGGTTAATGAATATTTAAATATACCTATAATAATACCTATTCCTTCATCTTCATGTTAGAAAACAACTCCTGCACTAGAAATACACTATCTATGCCGACAATAAAATTATGTAAATAAAAATAATATCAATTTTAAAATTCTCACACAGAGCTATTTGTATTCCAGACAAATTGAATAACTATTTAATTTTAGTAGGTAGTTAGTTAAAATTGAATCATCACAGTATTCTAAAATGCAAATTTGTCAGAAGTTAGGCGTGTCTGTCTACCGAACTGGAACTCTTAATGGGCTTAAGCTTGTATGGTTAATGCAATTTAGTCTGTAACTAAATATCATTACAACTACCTACTTATCTGTAATTCGGCTGTATTTTTTTTTTATATTTGCTAATGAGTGTAAAAAAAACATCATGGAACTAGTTCGAATCAATATTATATTTTTCACAGTAGTACCATACACTAAACAAATAGAACATGTGCGAAAAAAAATCACACTAGCTCCATCATGGAACACGGCAATGGAACTACTGCGAATAAACCATATTTTTATTCATAGGAGTTTTTGAATAAATACTTACACCACATAACACAAAAAAAAATCAATTAGGTCCCTGGTACAAACCCCGGTGTGTACCAATGAGTGTTTAATTAAAAAAAATATGTACATTTGTTTGACAACACCACTATAGTGCCTCGGGGAGCACGTTAAGCTGTCCCGGTTTTACTATACCAACTTTTAAAACTGTTTATAGATGGGTTATTGAGTATATCCAAACATCGCGATGAGTTAGCCACTTGTTTGGTGTAAACTCATAACCATCGGCTACGACATACATACATTAAAGTTAAACCCCAAATTTTTTATAAATTGATATTGGTTAAAGTTAATATATTTTTTAGGTAAAATTTTTATTTTTGTTTTGTAAAAATAATTGTTATAAAATACTATAAGTAAATTATGTTTCTCCTTCATAACATCGATTAGAGTCGCCAGTCAGCGATGCTTCGTTGAATACTCACTGTACTAATACAATGCTAGCTGTCATAACTAGAAAGACGATATTCGTAACATCGTGAGTAAAATAATTGGTTTCATTTTTAATTCCGTATATTCATCACCTTTCTGTTGTTTTTGCTTCAAATTCGATAAAATGTATTACGAAAATTATTAAGTACTTAGTATACTTACTTGTTTTAAAATTCTAAGTTCTTCAAGCGAATCATTAAAAGTGGTCGTTCGTGACATTTCCTCGTGGCTAGACGCTGTTACAGCAGGTGTTCAGGGAGTCATAAAATAACTTACTATCTACTTTACAAAAAATATACCAAAGAAATAAAACCCGTGAATTTTATTCCCAGGTAATGCAAGAAAGTTACAGTGTTGCAGGTAAATTTATGTTAACCGTACCGTGTATAAACTTTTACGATCTACCGACATTAAACTAGTATGCATAATATAAAACTAAGGAAAATTATAATATTGTATTGCGTGTCGAGGCTCTTTCACTTAACTTTTTTAAAGACGCAATAATGTTACCGGATCCAATACCAATGTATTAGCAGAGACACATCGGTACGTGACTTGCACTTTTATTACTCATATGTATGCTTCTTTCGACACCGACGCCGAACGTGTACATCCTTCATTAGACTATGATATCTCAATCTCTCACACAATTGAAACTTTGTAAGAGATCTTTTTCTATTTGTATTGTACTGATTTTAATTTACCTTCGTAATAGGCGTCAAATTATGTTTGTGTTGATTTTTATTCAGTTGTTCGTGGTATGTAACATTTATCCTTTTATTTTATAAAAGCGAAAGTTTATAAGGAAGTATTTTTTGTTACACTTCCAAACTAAAGAAATTAAAAAATTGCCTTCTCCATACAAACTAGTAATGTTAAAATGACCAATTTGTATGGGAAAGACAATTTTTTTTTTATTTGCGAATGTGTTCATGAGTGAATTTGAAAGGATGTACCTTTCAAATTCACCCTGTATATGAGTAAAACCCCATCGCTGGGTACACGGAGACCGTTTAGGCGGTTTCGGTCACCGTAAGGCTTTATATAAATTATTTATAATAATAAAAACACTATATTTTCATGGAGACACAGAAAAAATAATAGGCAGTTAAAAGTTTCTTTGTTCTAAGTTTCGCTCAACCATGCGTGTTATGCAATATCAAAACATAATCAAAAGTAATTACATCCATGAATTAATAGAGTATGATATGATAGAGACCTTGTGTATGTTAATTTGACTGTATGATGCATTGCTCGTACACTTGTCGGCGTGTATTTTGAGCCAGGGGTAGGCCACTTCCGTAGGGACCACAGCGCAGCGGAAGCCAGCGTCATGCTTACCTGTGCGTGACAAGTTTACCTCACAACAATATTCAACCGAATAATTTGAAACATCGCAGACACAACAACGATAAGGTGCTGCGGGTGACCGTGCCAAATTAGCCGTCTTATACTCAGTTTGGGTGAGACAAGCATGAATCACACTTTGCGTAACCGGTGAAAAGAATAGACACTATAATATTATAAACTTGAAAAAGTAGGTCTTTAAATTGAGATATTTAGGAATTACGGTCTTAAACAAAAGTTGTATAGTATTTTATGATTCTTTCTTCATTAGACTATTATGTCTCAATCTCTCACATAGCCAGATGCGCAACCTCTAGTCTCCGTAGACTTTGACGTAGCATTTGGCGTTATATCCGGAGGTCGTGGGTTCGATTTCCACCCATAGCAAAAAATATTAGTACGTTTTTTTCTGTACAGTTTGTTATTATATCGTTGTTTCTGGTACACATAGTACATGCCTAGGGCTTAGTTTATGACCAGAGCAATATGTGTAATTTGTCCTACATATTATTATTATTTGTATTGAGATGGCTGGTTTTAACTAATCTATGTTTTTCGTCTATGAGCAAGAAGTAGGAATAATAGATCATCCAAGGCAACAGACATACATGTTTGATACATCTGAAGCTTTTTACCAATAAAGCGATATTAACATCCTGGAGATCCAATTATAGTAACCTAATAATCTAAAAATAATATAAACCTGAAGACACCCTAATAAGACGAAATATAGCAAATATTTATTATAATATTGTGTTTTTATTTATGCATGTAATCGGACACCCTATGAAAAATAATAAAGCAGCTAGTGTACAGCGGATAAAATTTAAATAACTTTTTTTTTAAGTAATAAAATATTTAAGACATACAAGATAATTATAATATATTTAAAGTAAGATTTCGTTTACTTAGTTAAATTTATTATAAGTAGAAAATACATTATGTTAAGGGTGTTACACGAACACTGTCTATATATGTTTAAAATGTTTACATTAAAACAATATTAAATGCATCATTATATTCGCTAATCTCATTTCGTTAAAGAGCTTAATTAAAAATTCAACACCGGCATTTTGGTTTATATGATTTGGTTAACGATTGATAATTTAATTATGTTTTAAATATATGTAAATTATTTACTACTATTGACTATTATTGACTATGTAACTACCTAAGTAAGCATTTAAATGTAAATGTATTTAATCTAGTATTAAATACATTTAGATGTAAATGCCTACTTTTAACTTTTTTGAGAAGGCTTCGCTCGTCATTTTATTAGTAGGTGTAACTTCCAATTTTAAAATACCTGTTTATTAATTTCCAGTGTTAATATAAAAAAAAAACAGTTGGTTTGATCTTCCTCGGCCGTCCCCTATTAAAGTAAAAAAAAACAACCTGGCTCACTTCATTATAAGAACAGTTTACACACAATTTTTTAAGTATTTGTATCCGTCGTTCTAGAAACAGAACGGAATAGAAAACCACCCCTAACCCGACTGCCACGAAGCCGACGCTCCGAGCGTCAGCGTTGAGCGTCAAAATTTATATACGTTCATATCTGCAAGGCCATGAAAAACAACGCTACAATTTGTAGTGCTGTTTCATGGCCTTGCATACGTTTGGATTTTGACGCTCGACGCTGACGTTTGGAGCGGTGGTTTCGTGGCCCTCGAGTAAAGCTTTTTACACCCTTCAACCTACACCTTAATAAAATTTCATCAAAGTTGAAACACCTATTATTTTGTTTTAAAGAAGAGTATGTGTTCTAAATTTCAAGTCTGCTTCTATTATCTAGATAATAACTTCCCTCAAAAGGGAACTACTTTCCAAATTTCCAATTTTCAACTTTAGTAGTTTAGGCTCTGCGATGATGAGTAAGTAAGTCAAGATCTTATCTTATCTCAAGTTAGACAATATAAGCTCTATATATATTAACTAGCTCAGCCTCGCGGATTCATCCGCTATTTAATTTTAAATACTCGGATCGAAAATAAAATAAGCCCATGTTACTTGCTAATGCTAGAGCTTTCTATTGATGAAAGAATTTTAGAATCGCTTTAAATTTTTGCTGTATAAAAAAAATATAGGCGTTTTTTAGTCGCGCTAAAAGTTAAAAATGGTGTGACCGATTTAAATATTTATTGTTTTCTTTTGGTCACTTGAATACAGAGGTGGTTTAAAATGAAAAACAATTGAGAAAATCCTAAAGAAAAAATAATGTAAAATAACTTATATTTTTATCCTTCTTATGGTATTATTTTTAAGCCATCATCAGTAGGTGATACGTAGTTCATCGGGTCATCTAGTATTAATAATAATAATATGTAGGACAAATTACACATATTGCTCTAGTCACAAACTAAGCTCTATGCTTGTACTATGTGTACCAGAAGATATAAGAGGAATGATATTATACATATTATATTTTATAAACATCCACACCATGACAATACAGAAAAGAACGTACTAATTTTTTTTTTTGTAATATATAGGCACATTACGCCGTCGGTGCCAGTTTCACTTATACTAGCTTGTAAAACTGTTGTGTTGGATTATTAAGGCTATATAAAAACGAGACATATAATAAAACTTCTCTGTTGGTTTCCAACGGTCTCGCGCGCTGCTCTTAAACCGTCCTAAAAGATATATAAAATATGTAGTAGGTACTCATAAGTATTAAAAATGCAAAAGTGAGTAACCGATTTTGTTGAAATTTGGCAGGAAGGTATATTAAATGCCAAGTATCGTCATAATTTGTAGTACATGACGTCAATAAGAGGGTGCACGGGAAATGGATTCTAAAGTAAAAATAAAAAAGATTTTTTTTTTGGAAAAAAAGAACATGGAGGTGTAGATTTTATTTATTCGATCCTAATTACATAATTTTTTTTTTTAAAATGTGTTAAGTTTTGAAACGACAACTAAAGTAATATTTATAGAATCATAAATAAAATTTTTGGTGTCTTTTCAAGAGTTAATAGATTATTTATAAAAAGACTATATAATTTGGACCAAGTAAGTAATATTTACACTTATACGTTCTTTTTTCATGAAAAAAATACTTTAATATCACTGAAAACGACATTTACACGTTTTTAGACGTTTGAGATCACGAATCACTTTCCTGGCTTCTTAACATATACATAGATAAGATAGAATTTAGATGCCACCTAAACTTTTAATACTCATTTAAGCATGAGAAACCATAGCAATAACATAAGCGGGTAAAATTTATATAATTATGTATTTAATCCAATTAGTAGTTAAGTGACCTTCATTACTCAGGTTCTGTTTCTAGTCGATGCTTCTAACACGTGAGAAACTAATACAACGGACTGCTAAGTAACTCAATACTTCATCTCACTTATCTGATATCAATGATATCGTTTCACATGAATTAATTAAAGTTTTTTTTTATTCCAAGTAGATTATGAGCAATATATTTTTTGTTATACTCGTATTTTGTTATACCGATACCTTGTTGATATAAATAAAAAAACACGTGTTTATTAGATTTAAAAGTAGAAGATGCATACGAAAACTTTTGTTTTTAAACTATTGTAGTACTGCGGACACCTAAAAGAAATACTGCACAAATTTTCAAAACTTTATATTATCATAATTACGAAAGTAGTAGTAGTAACCGTCCCGTAGCGGCGCGCGGACGGGACGGTTTTTACCTTCATGCTTCTATACCAAAAACAACGAACGTGCATGTGGATTGAGAGATCTAGTTAAAACCACGAAAAATGATTATGTTTGCATTTAGTAGTATTTTGTAAGTCTTTAAATTTGTAAAGGTAAGGAAAAAAAAATGCGTTTTAAAAATAGAAACACTCAATCTTTAAATTTATAATTTTGAAAAATAGTGGAACTAAATAATACTAAACAACAAACTAGCATTGTTTAATTTAAAAGTAACCACTATAGTGCCTCGGTGAGCTGTTAGTCCAAACACCACGACGAGCTAGCCACTTAGTCGGTGTAGACTCAGAATACCATCTATCTACTAGGTAGGAATAAAAGCCCACCGCTGGGTAACTCCCATCTAGACAGCATAGGGCGCTGTAAGATACTTTTTTTTTATGTTTTTTGTTTTTAAGATACGAACAGAAAATTAAATAAAGTGGCCCTCCCTCAACCCCAGACTCTCCCACCACCCACGAGGGTTTATACATTTGTATGAGGACACCTAAAAGAAATATTATACTTACAAATTTTAAAACTACGCGACTTATTTTATCTATTATACCCTAGCCGGGTTAGGTCTTCAAAACATTAGGCTAACAATAGTTTTTAATTATTTAATTTATTATTTGTATAAGAGTACATATTTAATTATAAAATTAATAGTATAGTTTTAATTTAGGTGGTTAAAAGAATTTTCGTGAAACTATGATATATGATAACTATGATAGTGATAGAAAATCATGATACTATTAGTAATAAATAATAATAATAAGACCCATATACAATCTTATAGATTATTTGAAGCATTTGGTGACTAGGTTTGACCTAAATTTTGATCAAAGACCGAGTTGAAATTCCAGTACCCCGGTAAATCCCAGTATTCTGGGAATGTTATTCGGTAGCAATTTGGGCCAAATATTTTATACAACAAATACTGAGTATTAGTTAATTCTTTTTATTATTAAATGACCACTAAATTATTTAAAAAAAAGGTATAAATAGTTTCTATATGTTAGATTGTAATACGCACTGCCGGCGTGTTTATTATTATTTTTCGGCCTAGAATTTGTAGGCTTTCGTTTTAGTCATATTTAGACGGCTTAAGACCTACAAAGGTAATTGCAAAACACGCATAATGTTAGGTTTCATTAGTGTGCGTAATCCGTTAAGTGTGTGTAAAATATAGTGATGGCCACGAGATAGTATCGATACAATTATTTTAAAAACTTTTTAGAAGAATAAAATATTATGCGTCCAAAGATTTTAATAATAGTTAACTACCTAGGTATATAATCTATACTAATATTATAAAACTGAAGAGTTTGTTTGTTTGGTACAACGCGCTAATCTCAGGAACTACCAGTTCGAATTGAAAAATTAGTGTTGGATAGCCTATTTATCGAGGAAGACTATAGCTACATAAAATCACGCTACGACCAATAGGAGCGGAGTAACAATGAAAAATGTTGAAAAAACGGGGAAAATAATATTCTTTTTGAGAGTGTACGCTGCGCAAACGGTTATAGTTACGCAGACGAAGTTGCACGTATCAGATAGTAAATATATATGTGTGTTAATATCTTTCACTCTTTTCATCTGGGGGTAATTCGCGTTCTAAGTTCGCTCGCACGCCAATCGATATGACGTCATTCTGACGTAGTTCAAGGATTTAAAATTTTTGAAAGTTACGTCATGCGTAATCTAAGCACTGACCTTTCTATCAGGCGTTTGGACAACTGCGGTGCTTTTGCCCGAAGGCACCCAAGGTCTCATCGTTACCATCCATAAACCCAAACGGTGTAAATTAGCTTTCGTTGAGGTTAGCGTACTAAGACCGTTTGAGGTTCTGGGCAGTTGCTGCCGCCCCTCCCGTACAAACGAGGTCAACTAAATTATAGATGGAGCAAGTGTGTCTATACATGTTGCATCCCATACTAGTGACCTGCCAAGCGTCCATGGTACAACAGTTATACCATCCGGTGTCTTGCCATCGCTGCGTGCAATCCCAACAGGCTCAAGGATTACCGGTACTCCAGCGGTGACAGGATCCCACTGAATGATATCATTAAGAGCCGCGTCTCGGGTAAAGCGGTCAGCTTTTCTACTACTTGAAAGCCCATGATGTCCAAGCCGATCAATAAGTTCACCGCATTGATGTGGCTGAACGATATGAGCTCCGACACGAAGTGACAAGTGAAGTTACATTTATTGATAAAAATGTAAATATTTTATATGAAATTATGTATAAAATTATATTTCAGTATGCTTGCGATTCGAGTCCGGGTAAGTCAATATAAATTTCTATATTTTTTTTTGCTTAAATTTTATTATCGACATGTACGATAAAAAAAGCCAGACCATGTCAAGCACTTTAGTAAGCGCTTTTATTTTTCACAAACAAAATATCTGTATTTACTGTTCAAAATATATTTAATAATTGTAGATACTTGAATAGTAGTAGTAGAAAGGTTTTTATATGTTACTTCGTTTCCTTTTCTTTATTGCCTATACAGATTGAAAGACCGTTAAGTGATTAGGTTTTTGTATCGCCTCTTTTTCGTTACATAAATAATATATACTTATACTATAAATGCGGGTGTGTTTAGGAAATAACATACCGAATATACTGACAATTAACTAAATAATATATGTATAAAGTATTTTGTAAATACACTAAATGCCAATACCGTAGTTCACCGGTCGTCAGGAGACTATTGTATCGATTTCTTGTCGAGTTAGTAGTCTCCTTTAAGGGTGCGGTTACGAAATGGCAATTAATTTGATAACAAAGCAGTGCGAGGCTACTCAAGTAGACCCGTAATGCATTTTTTCTGTAATTGCATCACTTAGCCGGCATAGTGAGAGCCATCAATGCTGTTAAACAATGTATTAATGGATCTAATTTATTGATTTTTATGTCTGCTTAACATCAGATAGATACAAAGTAAAAAAAAGTAATTACCAATTTTTCACAATCCCAACTGCTTTTTTTGTTGTTAAACTATTATAAATATGATAAGAAAACAGAATAAATAATTTCCTACAAAAAGGAATATTAAAGCACAAATAAGTGTACTTTTGAAAAGTAGTTATTTATTTAATACTAGTGGGCGGTAAGTCCTTGGACTGTGGTTTTAATCACCCGAGACGGACCGTAAATGTAAACACTTTCAGTATATGAGACAAAGTTCTTAGGTGTCCATGGATGCAACGTGAGCTTTTTGCATTTATCGTGTGGAAGGGAGGCAGGCGGTGAACTCAGTAGTACGTCCGTACTCGTGGGCGAGAATTAGGTATCATTTCAGTCGTATAAAAGCGAGCTTACTCTTAGTTAAAGCACTTTAAAGCTTACAACTACTTTTTTTAACATAAATATATTCTGTTAAAAAATATCACCTACATTTGTGGCTAATAATTTATTAAAACCGAAACATGACTACGTGGTCACTTGACGCTTTTTAATATATAAGTTATTGGCATTTAGCTAATTTACAGGTCACTTTCAGTTTTTAAACAGGATCTCGAAATACATATATGTATTATCTAGTCAAATACCAGTTACAATTCGGCATAAGTACATAAACAGAGTTTTGCACGATGTGAAAAAAGATAATTCAACAATTTCCATCCTGGACTATTTACCAACCAAACTACAATATTCTCTAAAACCTTAAACCATAGATGCAGGCAGTACTGTGGACACATCGTACCCGATTTTATCCCGACATATGTATCGGAGATATTCGAATTCAGTCGTGAAAACTTGCATAATATCAACAAATGCAAACATAAATAGAGCACGGGCAATTTGTAGTTTTCATTTCACAGTCCGTCTATCTTCTTTATTTCCTTATTCAGGTCTATGGATTTTGTTTTACATACACCGTTTTTACGTGCTCTGAAGCTCGGATGGGGGATTAAGGATTTGTACCTAATCCAATTTCGACAGTTTTTGCTCGTACATTTAATTTTCCTTGTTTTTTTTTAATCTTTCTAGGTCCATTGTGCTCGGTTTTCATTTTACATCTTTGTAAAATGAAAACTGAGTATGCAAGTATATTTTGTATAGTGGTAGTGGATAGTAATGCAAATGGATTGGATAGTGGCGAGGCTACAGCTTCTAACCTTTATGTGTTCTAAAGAATGTCACTATGTACCCACCTAAAATTCAATTCAATTCAATTCATTTATTTACAATGTGGATTGGATTCCCACTTTTGTTAAAAAAATATTAGTAAGCTTTTCTGTACAGTTATTATACTTATCATGGTATAATTGTTTATCCAATATAATATGTGTTAGTTTTATTGTTTCTGGTACACATAGTACAATCTTAGCTTAGTTTGTGACCAGGGAAATACGAGTATCTGTAAAAGATGTCCAACATATTATTATTATGATTATGTTATGTTATATACTTATTCACATAAAATAAAAATTTACTAACATAATCTAGGCACTAGGCATTGGCCTCGATTCCCGTAAATTTAAAAATTCTGTAGGTATTTGCAATAGTTCTGCGCATTAGTAAGATGTTACTGGTGTATTAATTCATAAAAAAGTGACCCCAGCCTAGTAGTGAAGTCACTGCGTAACTGATAACAAGGTTATGCAGATGACAACAAGACCGGACCTGGGATAGGTGACCGCTTTATAAAACGTTCATAAACACCGCAACAAGATCGCCACATGTTGGGTGTTGCCTCCGAATACCATTCTTCTCCAACACCACATTTCAAACGCTTCCAGCCTCTATATTTATGTTAGAGTCCTCGTCTCCATATAACACTATACTCCATACATAAATTTTAATAAAAACATACTACATACATACAATAAGTGTACTAGGAACAAAAATACCAATACATACTTATAATATTTTATAAACACTCAGACCAAATCTTTATAGAAAATCGTATCCTTAAGTGGGAATAGAACTCACGACTGGGTACAACACCTCTTGGTAACAATAAACCACGGTACTCCTGCTAAAAAAACAACGTTATTTGTATCAAACTTTTATTGTTCCGTTATACTTGAAGTATTTAATTTGCGATACCGTTAAATGGTTGCCGTTTTTGCGTGCAAGCATGTAGTGTTAGCAAAAACGTGGGATTGTTTTGACACAGAACTTATGATTCTTGCCATTGATTATGTCTCTGTCAATGGCCTCGTACCTAGTTTCAATCAACCTCTTTAAAATGTATTTTTATAGACTAATTATTTTGGTTTTAAATAAAAAACTAGTGCCTGGAACTTTGGATTGGGCAAACATCATCCGATGCTGCACGTGCCGCTATAGGGTTTCTTACTTTAAAAAATAATATTATTTGATTCTGTATATCAATTTTGATGGAATAAAAGCTAATTAGTTGTAAAATGCTAGCAGCTAGATGGACTGATGACCTGCGGAGGGTGGCTGGCAGAGACTGGATGCGAAGAGCGGAGGATAGGGATCAATGGCGTGTCTTGAGAGAGGCCTATGTCCAGCAGTGGACTGCGATAGGCTGATGATGTGTTGTAAAATTACTCAATAATTTTATTTTGAATAAAATGAGTGCAGACAAATTTTCAAAACATTATTTTAACCTTCTATATTATATATATATTGCCTATTTCACGCGTCTTCCAGTAGTTTTTTTTTGTATAAATATTTAATGTGCATAAAGTCTAAAATTATATAATTAGATTGTATGAATAAGTACTTAACGTGTTAATTTAATATAAATAAATTAACACGGTATAAGCGAGTGGTCTAAACTGGAATAGTGCTAGGTGTGATGGTGTGATGTG
The DNA here is from genome assembly GCA_947458855.1 of Monopis laevigella. Classification (NCBI taxonomy): domain Eukaryota; kingdom Metazoa; phylum Arthropoda; class Insecta; order Lepidoptera; family Tineidae; genus Monopis; species Monopis laevigella. The sequence goes on from OX381576.1 coordinate 19,784,812, forward strand.
TGAATACTGTCGATGAGCTGGAGGGCACTAACCCCCAGTTTCTAAAACTTTGAGAAAATTATTCTATGATTGGTGTGTAAATTACGTAAATTAACACGTTCAGTATTTCATCTGTTTGGTTAGAATGGCCGGAGAACCCGCGGACTGACGGACTGATGATTTTTTATTATTATCTTAGATAGATCATATCACCGTTTAAATTATTCATCATTCTGGCATCAATCAAAGTTTGGCCAGACTGACGAACTGAACTGATAAAATACTGAACGTGTATATAACCTCTCTCTTACACCAATGGTTTTTTACCCATAAATGAAACTAACGTGAATCAGTAGTATAATGAACACAAGTTTATTTCTGAAACCATGGATCAGAAACACTGAAAAAAGGCTAAGTTAAAGCCATGCCTGGTGGCAAAAAGTTACGCGGCATGCCTGACGGGTCACTCAGAAGATATATCAATTTGACTCTAGACATATTAGGACAATAGATGGGATGAAGCCGAGCGGTTAATAGCGGTTAGCTACAGAGAGTTGGTGCACAGAATACATTTATTTGAAAAATGATTAATATCTGGATGCCTATCTGGATGCAGCTGTAACTAAAAAAAAAGAATTTACATGATTCTTGAAGACTTACTTGTATTAATGCGTGCGAACCCGCGGCAAAAGCTAGTGCAATATAAACATAGCAAAACATGTTTACTCAAAGCAGAAATGAAATATAAATTCATTAACTATTGTATGGTATTTGGACAGTTTCGGTAGTGATTGGACGCCACCGGATCGTTAATTAAAATACAACCAAAAATATGGCAAAATAATTAAAAAGTTTGCTCACAAATTAATATCAGATACCTGGAAGCAGAATATAAATTAAATTCTGCGAACTATTAAAGTTCATTTCATAAAAAATATTCGATGGCACAGCTGAATAGTGATTCAAGTCATACTATAATTTTTTTTTTTTGTTATCAGAGGCTCTACCATGGGTTTGTGCATTGTAGAAACGTAATGTATTCATTTACGTATACGTGAGCAACAACCAATAGGATCGCTTTATTCAATCCTGTTAACAAAAATAAAGCGGCCCTATCGGTTGTTGCTCACGTATCCGTAAATGAATACGTTACGTTTCTACAATGCGCAAACCCATGGTAGAGCCTCAGAAACTAAAATGACGTTACGTTACGTGAAAAAAAGTTTTTACATATTGTTGTGAGTACGTTTACGCCCGGTAAAATATTTTTTTTAAACTAAATTCTAACTTTTCGACTATTGTATTTCTTATAACATGTATATTGTATGTGGTTCAAGTCACATTATTAAATATATATATATATATATATATTATAAACTAAAATAACGTTACGTTAGGTATAAAACAAGTTTTTACATATGGCTGTGAGTACGTATAAACGCCCGGTAAAATAAACAATTATAACTAAATTCTAACTTTTCGACTATCTGTCTTTCTTATAACATATATATTAATTGTCATTGATAATAAATTATTTATCTACTTAAGTAAAACAATTAATTACAATTAAGTTATCAAGATTTATAGGGGAAACTTTTTCTTATAGGTTCATCTGTATTTTCGAACGAAACAGTATGTTGGTTATTTTATTATTTAAACAAAAACCAAATCAATTAGCGGCCAAAGAACTGTCATTAGTATTTTAACGATTAGTGTAATAATAATAACATGTTGAATGCATCTAATTCATGAAGGCAAAAACCGTGCCTGTCCGCGCGCCTGGGCGCGTTTTTTTAGCTTATGATATAATCAGAATACTATTATAATATGCATGACATTTGACACATATTAAGCTAGTTTACAAACTAATCTTAAACTTCGACTGTGTAGTACCAGAAACAACGACTTGTATTGTTTTGCCATGGTTGGAATCAAATCTACGACCTCCGTATACAACGCTAACGGCGTAACTATTAGGCCACAAGAGGCGGTCAAAATATAACATAAAATAGTTGATTCGGTGAAATTAGGTGGCTTTCAACGCGCGAACACGCGACATATAGTTGTCAGTGCACAAAAGAGGGAAACTCTAAGTTGAATCCGCAAAATTCCAACAACTGACCTTGTGAATTTATTTATGGTAATCGAAAAAGAGATCATCGGAAATTGTAGTCGCTTATAGTACAATTAATAGTGACAGCTGACAGATATAACAGTTACTAAAAATTTTCCTATATCTCTGTGCTAAAATTAAAGTTGTACTCTGTAAGTTGTAGTTGGTCGAAAGATCCTTGCCTTTTTATCCTGGTGGAAGAATAGAAAAAAAATAGTGACGAGATGACAGATCGAAATAAACAATCGAATAAAACAAAAAATAAAAAGTATATTATATTTCAATATACACGGTGAATTTGAATGGGTGTACTTTGGGCTAATATGATGTTCTACTGATCAAATCGAACAAGTTTTCCCATGGAACCAAGTGTCGCAAATGAAAAAAAATGTTGGCTTCCCCATACAAATTGGTCATTTTAATATTACTAGTTTGTATGGAGAAGGCAATTTTTTTTCATTTGCGACACATGTTTACATGGAAAAAATTGTTCGATTTGATCAGCGGAACCTCATATTAGCCCAAAGTACATCTTTTCAAAGTCACCCTGTATGTATGTTGGTTTTTTAAAAGTCTTTAGGAAAATATTAAAAATACACCAGATAGGATAAAGTATTCTATGAAGCAAAGATATGTATATTAAAATTACATAAAACGGCATTAACATAATATGTTTCTATAAATGAGAATATTATTTTCTTTTTTTTACTTTTATAAATTTTTTCGTATAAAGTTGATATTTTTATGTCATATTTTTGGCAACTGGTCAACATTTTTTTTCCTTCGCACTAATAGGTACTTATAATTTATAATAAAAAATAATAGCAAATATATATTTTTTGTTATAAAATAAACACGTATAGTACAGCCGTAGGTACATTACGATACATTCTATTATATGTACCTACATCAAATTTAAAATTACGTGGGTGAATCCTTTATATACTATGGCTGCGACACGGAATATAAAAAAAAAACTCGTGACAAAATCTTCTGTAATACAAGAGTGCAGGACTTTTATAATTTTCATCAAATTTATTTTTATTATTTATTAAGTATTTAGTTATTATAATAATGTAACTTTCATTTAAAAGAAGTAAAACATAGACGCTGTATTATTCCATTACTATATATTTTTTTTTTTAACAAATAATATGTCAGAAGTTTGTTAACGTTTTTGCGTTAGTGTACAATGGCCGCATTCCTTTAAGCCCGCAGTTAACTACACCGGGTGCAATGTGATGATAACCTTTAATATTTCATTATTAATACATAATATATTATCTTTAAATTAGTTAATAATATTTAATTGGTCTAGGGAATCAAGATATCAAGTTTATTGTTATAAATAAATTCATATACATTAACTTTTCGCGGAGGGTGGACATCTGCCGCTTGTTGTATTATTTGCTGATATTTCAATCAATCAAAAAGGTGTTATAATTTTTTTTTAGTTTGTTGTTTTATTAATTAAATGTTGTTTTGTTAATGAAGACATAATAAGGCTATTTACTTTTATAAAAAAATCAGTAAGTAGTATTTAAATAACAACAATGATAATAATTTATCTATCTTGTAGATTGTCTAAGCTACAACATTGTTAAAAGTAGTAAGTTTTATTTTCTATTTACAATTTATTTAAATAAAAAAGATTTACAAGCTAAGGAATTTGTAAATCTGTAAATTTTGTATCATCGTAATGCTTTATAGTTGAATATACCTACCTAATACGAATGGGAATCCCGGAACCAATATGTATGTAAAAATCATATTCGGGAAATCGAAAGTTATTCCGAAAATACATACGGACAATCCAATCAGAAAATGCAACAAAGTCCAATTTCTAGTTCTGAAACAAATGTATTTCATATCGCATAGTTTCAGCGAATATTTTGTGACTTGCATCATTGTTGCACTGAATCTATCAATGCGCATGTGCGAATCCCACTTCCAACCACTTGTAACTTAAGGCTATCGTAATAGCACTTCAATGCATTTGTTGGCAGCAGCTTCACGAATGAAGCTGCGTCTAACTGGCGAATAATTCACGCGGCTGAAGGTTTTCAACGGGCAGTTATAATGTAGGTTTGAATTATTATTACGCGGTGTAGCCAGTTTTGTTAAATGTTCTTAAAATTTAGTGTTACAATATTTTATTATTGTTAACAGGTAGTGAAAAAGTTAAACGGAAGTACTTTAATAAGAATGGCTTCGAATGATGATAATCCCGAGGATCGGGGCACGGAGGAACAGCCTTCGACCTCGAAGTCTTCGGAGACAGAAGTTAATATTCTGAAGGTGCAGAATGAAACACTGAGATGGCAGTTGGCTCAGGTGAGTGATTAAAATATATTATGTGTGTCTTGGTACGAGTTTACATTTGCTATCTATAGTTTTAAATTTTATTTTTTCCTCGCTTTTTCCACTTTAAAATTTCTTATTAATCTGATTGCACAACTTAATATACATATATCCCATTCGAGGTGCTCAGTCATGGTCTTAACTCGACTTCCAGTTGTATTAATGACATATTGATGCCGAATCGTGAGCACATATGGCTGATCCACAAACTTAGTCGCTTAACGAAATAAAGAGCAAAAAAAAGAATAATAAAATTTATTAGCTAATGTGAGAACGCTGGCCATATTGGCTGTAGAAATTAAAATATTATGCATTTTAATCCACTCTGGAGTAAAAAAATCATTTCAGCATATTTTTGTAGTATAGGACGCCCTGAAGCGAGTGGCGACCCGCGGAAGGGGACCAATATACCAGGTGCTTGATTCTACTAAATTAATTGGATATCAACTGCATTTTGACTAATAGATAAAATTTGACATATGTCCAATACAAAATATGTTAAATGTTGCCCTTGATATGCAGTTAATATCCAATTCATTCAGCAGAATAAGGCCCTAGGATGTATGCGAGAAGCCTATTCCCAGCAATGTACTGCTACAGGCTGTTGATGACCATTAATGATTAATTGCTATGTTTAATTGCTTGTTTCATTTTTATATTTTGTATTATTGTTTATTTGCTCTGCATAAAAGGCTTCCATAATTGCGCATATCCCCATGTGCTTTTAATGCTTACAGTTTATTGTTTAACACCTGTTATTTAGTTTATTTAAGAATTATCGTCATCTTTTTAGACCGAGTCGAGCCGCCAGATGCATGTGTCAATGCTAAACCAAATGATGGATGTTATGAAGAGAGTTAAGGAGTATATGGAGACCCAGAAGCATAATGATGCGGCCGCCAGAAGCTTTCAGAATAATCCAAGCCGCTCTAATATGCCACGGTCGCGATCCGTTCATCATATGAATGGATCGAACGACTTTGGGCTCTCGTCGCCCGTGAGAATGAATTCGCGACAAAATTTCAGATCTGCGGGCAATGTTAACACTGATCAATGGTAAATATTTAATTATTTCTTAAACAATAATTATATTAATCTTATTGGAAATAATAATGGAATAAAATATAATTATTTATTGGTAAATTTTAAACTGAAATTTTACCCCAAAACATGTTAAAAAAAATATTTTAGCTCGATCAATGGATTGTTGTTTATAATAATATATTGATACATTTTTTGTCAATTTTTGATTGTTGATCGAAACATTGATTGTCAAAGATGATGTTATTGTTAAATCAACCGCCGCCCGTCTTTATTGTATTGGTTTCATATTAAATGCAACAACTGACTTTATTTTCTTAATTCGGGGTGTGATGTAGATTCGATATTATTTATTATTATTAAGCATTAGGGCAGTTATTTTGGTCAGTAAAAACTTGGGTAAAAAGGTTTAAAAACAAAATCGTCAGGGAGGTATTATGTATTTGTATTATGGCGGTCTATTTATTTAAGTTGTAGTAAAATATAATCTGTTAAAAAAAAAATAGTATTATTATTGAATATACTTAAAACATACAACTTTATAGGCGGTACCTGAATTAATTTTCTAAATTTACGATTGGAATAAAGTAAGAGTAATAAATTGAGAATGAAATGAATAATACTAAAACCTTAAAACAAAAATATTAATAATGGCATAGTTAATAGTTAATAATCATAAAAAAACGTTAACCCGTGAGTAGGCGCTATGAGCAATTTGCTCACACAAAAAATAAATGCATTCTTTTTTGGTGATACCGACGCAATAACGTCTCAAGCGCCTAGGTACCTCCTAACTATTTATGCTCTCTCCACTGACGCAACTCTCTGCCGGTTAGTCCCGTTGTGACCGGACAGAGAAGCATTTGTGGTGGCCACCATAGTGGGGTAATTTGCTTATCACGCGCCCTTTCGTGTAAGTATTTATTTTTCCAATAAAAAAGGTTTTTTTTCTAGAATATTAATTTCTTTTATAATGGTAAATTATTATATAAACATCCTATAGTAACATTTTAATAATAGTATTTTTGTTTTTAGCTACAACATACATATAAAATGGACGAACGACGTCATATTTTTTTTTGGTTTGAAGAGAATTCTGCTCTTGAATTGGATGTGGATCTTAATCTACGGTTGAGATATCATCCGAAGATTAAGATCCATATTCAAGTAAACGTTTCTACTCCTACGCCGCAACAACCAAGAGGTAGGACCCCATTTTATTCCCGGATTCTATGCCAGACGTAAGAATAGACGGTCAAAAAAAGGGTGCAAACAATTATTCTACACCGAACATATCACGTGTGTTTCAAGAAGTACACTCGTCTAGATCTCTTTTTTTTAGTTTTTGTTACGTAAGATTATTATTGTGATTGTTAAAATTTGTAAATAAAAATAAGTTGATTTGTTATTTGCTTTAGAAGTTGCATTTATGTTTCATAGTTTTAATAAAAATACCAATGTTCTTAGTTATTAAACCATTATAATTATATAATTTTATTTATATAAATCCATTATAAGCCAATTAGTACTAACAGTAGATATATGAGCATTTAAAGTAGTGTGAGCAATTTGATCGCACGCGCCTCTTCGTGTAACAAAATTAAGTTCCTTCTCACGGGTTAACATACATATAACAGCTACTTAAGGCGAGGTGAGCTCAGAAATTGCGTCGATAGTTCTGGTATTTTCAAGAAAGTGAGTGTTTTTAGACGAACAGCTTAAAACTTTTCATAATCTGGAGGATATTAGTGATATAACTGTTGAGTCGTACGTAAAATAAAATAGTTTGTTCCATAAAAAAAATCGTGAAAATAGCTCTGAAATTTTCTTTTTCCGGGTTTTATGACATAAACACTATAAATGTAAAACATATTTTTTTTATTTATAAAAGTGTATACGATAAACAACAAAAAGAAGTTGTTGATATCATATTTTTAATTTTTTTATGTAGTTTTTTTTAAATTTAATATTTAAATGTTTTGTGACTTACGATATTTTACTTTCGTGCGACTTTTGCTAGACGACGCTGCATACTCTCGTCAGAAATTTGAGATAAAATACAGTTAAGTAGATGAAAATACGTAGTTTCACTGTAGAGCATACTTCGCCTTAAAAAAAAACAAAGTTCAATCAACAAATTTTAGTTTTTTTGAGTAGTTGTAAATTGTTTACATCTAAATGTTGTATTAAAATATTGATTAAAGTAAAGAAAAATGGATTTTGCTTGTTTATTAATGACTACATATAACTTGTTTATTTCTGATCTAGTAAATCATTACATATTATTGTTATAATCTACTAATATTAAATTAAATGTATGTATGAGGAAATGAATCCAGTTCCTGAGATACAAGGATTAAACTTAGTTCAGGAGCTGGTTGCTAACCTTAAGATTATTTAACCTAGATGTAATTGTAGTTGTAATTTAAATCTTTGTAATCATTCTAGATTAAGTTTATGAAAATAAAGAAATCATTGATCATTCATTCATTTATTTATTACTTAAATTTGGAAAACGATAATATTCGCTTGAGGCCCCTACGATGACAGTGAGCAAAACAGTTGAAAAAATGTTTTGTCCTTGCAAAATGCCTTGTAAAATGACGGCGTTTTATTGCTAAAAAAGTAAAGATTTCGATAAGTAGGTGTAGGGTATTCGACAAGACTGTTTGAGAATGAACAAAAGTTTCAGCGCGTTGTGTTTCAGATTTTTTACGGGCATTCAGAAGCAAACGAGACTTAGGCTTTCGCGGCAGCGGAGCTTACAGCGGGGCGTAGTTTTAGTCGCCCTAACACGTTTCAATTTACGCTTTTATTTGTACCCGTATATGTAACCGTACGTTTATCTCTTCGCATTAAATTACCTAGTTACAAGGCCATATTATTTAAAATTTGGATTTATTATAGATTTTGTTAATATTCAGGGTAATATAAGAGGTCTGAAAGTATCGACTGATTATTAGCCACTTTGAATTAAAATGAAATCTGGTTAATATGAAAATTTGAATAAGACAGTTTTTAACAATAATAATAATAATAATAATTCTTTATTCATAATTAATGTTTACAATTTATAATTTTAATTTACCGAATCCCATACTAGGAAAAACCTGTGCTATGGGTATTCGGTTTACAATTATTGAAATAATTACATATTACAAACCATGTGTACGTACTATGCGTGGTATTATGAAGAAGAAAGCGTTATAACGCTTAATATAAGTGGTATCTGAATGTAGTAGTGTCTGTAAGGTGTGTGTCATGTATGTTAATATTATGTTCTTGGTGGCGGGGTAGAAAGGCCGTGTATGTTGAAAGTTTAACTTTTTAAGGGTAAGTGGAGTGTATGTTTGTGTGGTGTGTGTTTGTAAGCTGAGGTGCATAATGATGTAGTTGGTAACGGGGTAATAAGTCAGTATAAGGTAAGGTGTTTGTCTCGGTATGAAAATGTGGTACATGTATGTTTGTGTGGTGTGGGGTTGTTCGTGTAGGGTGAAACATTGATTAATTAAGGATAAGTGGGGTGAATATTTGTGTGGTGTGTCGTTGTGTTGGAGGTGCATGTATTATAGGGGGGTTGTTCTGTAATGAATGCTTGTTGTTGGTTACGGGGTAGTAAGGCAGTGAAGGGTTAAAAGTTTGACTTTGTAGGCGTAAGTTGTTGTAAGTTAGTGTGGAGAGGTTGAGCTGAGATGCATGTTATGTAGTTGTTGACGGGTATAAGGTAAATGTTTATGTCTCAGTATGAGTGTATGTTGCATGTATGTTTGTTTGTGTGATGTGTGGGTGTGAAAGCGCTTATGTTAAAGTTTGTAAGAAAGGCAATAAGAAAGAGTTCTTATTCAAAATTGTAGTTAGGTATAGACCGAGTTCAGGATATATTCTTTTCATTACACAATAAGAGGTGTTTTCTGTTATTTTGTGATGTGCAGGATTTCCTCTGTTTCAATGTAGTCCTTTTTTAGTAGCCATTTATACAAAGTTTTTTTGCAAGTAAATTTTGACATGTCCAGTATGTTCAGAGTTTTATTCACCTTAGAGTAAAGAAAAGGAGCCATATGGTAATAGAACTTATTACAAAAAACAGTTTTAGTTTTAGGTATTAACCATTTGCTGTATCTCTTTGTTTTGCCTAATGGGAGTTTTGTTAGGTGCGCTTTTTTATGAAATCTAACTACAATATTTTGAATGTAGTGTTGTCTAACGGTTAGGAGCTTACTCTCAGAGTACAAAAGGTTGGTAGGAAATCTAAATGGTTTATTGCACATTACTTTTATAACCGATCTTTGAGCACGTTCCAACTCAATGAGCACAGTTTTCCCCGCAGCTCCCCAGGTGGTAATGCAATATGTTATTAGAGACACGCATAGAGCATGATAAACTGTATTAATAGTTACCCAATTAGTTATAGTGCGTAGCCGTTTAAATATATAGATCAATTTACGGATTCTAGTTGTTAGTAATTGAATATGAGGTTTCCAGTTTAAGCTTTCATCAATTTGTACACCTAGATATTTGATGTTCTTAGCATGTTCTATTATTTCACAAGAACAGGAATCAGTTTTAGGGCAATTATTGTTATGAGATTTAATTATGTAGGTGTTAGGCGGACTAGATCTTTTTGAAATTCGGAAATGGATACACTTAGTTTTAGAGATATTCAAGGACATTAAGTTATCATCAAGCCACTTGGAGACAATGCTTAGTCCCTGTTCTGAGTTGCATTTGGTATTATTCCAAGTCTTTCCATAGAAAATCAATGCAGTGTCGTCAGCAAAGGTAATTGTTTGAGCCGACGCTATCTCCAAATCACATAGGTCATTTATGTAAATTAGAAACAGCGTCGGCCCCAACACACTACCCTGAGGAACACCAAAGCTAAGTCCAGAGATTTCACTTTTAACATTTCCCAATTTCACGAATTGTTTTCTGCCACTCAGGTAACTTGAGAACCAATCCAATGCAATTCCTCTGACACCCATATTTTCCATTTTTTTAAGTAGCAGTGGAATTGATACGGTGTCAAAGGCCTTTTTAAAATCTAAAAATATGGCTGTGCACTTGTATTGGTTATCAAGTTTACATGATATGACCTCCGTCAAAAGATTAACCGCTCCCTCAGTGGATTTACATCTTCTAAAACCAAATTGATTCTGCGATATAATTTTGTTTGTTTCTAAATAATCCAGGAGTCTAGAATTTACGACTTTTTCCAACATTTTAGCAGCTATTGTCAATAGCGATATAGGGCGATAGTTATTAAGGTCAGAATAAGAACCCGACTTGTGGATTGGACATATCTGCGCAATTTTCAAAGTTTCAGGGACACATCCATTTGCTATGCTTAGATTTATTAAGTAGGTTAGTGGTTCCGATAGTATATGTCTCCCTTCCTTAAAAATTCTTGGTGAAACTTGGTCCCAACCCGGTGACCCATCCGGTTTAAGATTTGTTAAAAGCTTTAAGACCTCTACTGTATCCGTAGGCCTAATAAAAAGAGAACTATTGCCACAGTAAGGTTTCAAATTTAGATTACTCAATAATTCATTTTCTGTTCTATGCGTTCTCTTTAGAACATCATTACTCAGTTCGGTTCCGATAGATGTAAAGTAATCATTTATTTTGTCAAGTGACGTCTTTGGATCATTACAAATTTCTAGAAGATCATCAGTTTTACTGCTGGTGTTTAGATTGCAGACGTTCTTAATCGCTTGCCACATTTTCTTAGGATTATTTGGATGTTTTTCTAATTCCGTTCTGTTATAGGAATCTTTTAGCATCCTTAATATTTTATGCGCAGTATTCCTGTAATTTGCATAATATGCTTTTAGTTCGAGGTCATACGGTCTTTGTTTAAGAAGTTTATGTAATTTATCCCGCTTCTTTATACACTTGACCAGGTTAGGAGTAATCCACGGTTTTATGTTGGTTTTGTTATGAGTTAGTTTATGATGAGTGGTGTGTTGTTTAATAGCATTTGTAATCACGTCAACAAAGGCACTCATTGCATCATTAGGTTTCTTAATATTATATATAGTATCCCAATTGTAAGCAGACAAGTCATTGAATACACTCTCATAGTTTATCCTATTTATGATTTTAGCTCTAGGCTGTATCCTTGTTAGCTGGGAACTGATATCGATCCAGAAATTGCTCGTAATGCTTTGTTTGGAGAAAAAACGAAAATACTGTACGTTTTTGGTATATCGCTTTCATACTCGAAAATAAATCACAAGGAAGATCACGCAAGGTGATTAACGACGAATTTGATGTCGACGACCAGCTTCGAGAGTTCTCACATATCTAGGTAGATAACAAATGTAACTAAGTAGATAACAAATGTAACTAGGGTAAATTACAAATGTAACTAGGTAGATAACAAATGTAACTATGTAGATAACAAATGTAACTAGGTATATTACAAATGTAACTAGGTAGTGAACAAATGTAACTAGGTAGATTATAAATGTAACTAGGTAGATAACAAGTGTAACTAGGTAGATAACCAATGTAACTAGGTATATTACAAATGTAACTAGGTAGTGAACAAATGTAACTAGGTAGATTATAAATGTAACTAGGTAGATAACAAGTGTAACTAGGTAGATAACAAATGAAACTAGGTAGATAACAAATGTAACTAGGTAGATTACAAATGAAACTAGGTAGATTACAAATGTAATTTGGTAGATAACAAGTGTAACTAGATAGATAACAAATGAAACTAGGTAGATAACAAATGTAACTAGGTAGATTACAAATGTAACTAGGTAGATTACAAATGTAACTAGGTAGAATACGAATATAAATAGGCAGATAACAAATGTAACTAGGTAGATTACAAATGAAACTAGGTAGATTACAAATGTAACTTGGTAGATAACAAGTGTAACTAGGTAGATAACAAATGAAACTAGGTAGATAACAAATGTAACTAGGTAGATTACAAATGTAACTAGGTAGATAACAAATGTAACTAGGTAGAATACGAATATAAATAGGTAGATAACAAATGTAACTTGGTAGTTAACAAGTGTAACTAGGTAGATAACTAATGAAACTAGGTAGATTACAAATGTAACTAGGTAGATAACAAGAATATAACGGCATTTTATCATAGTGTCATCGTTTGTGAAGCAATACCTTAATCGAAAAATGTAAAAGAAATATGGTTCAGCCAGTTAGAAATTAAACTTTTCGAGCACATTAGATTACACCTCCCAAGTTTTAGGGGTCCATTTTTTAACAAAAGTATTGACGTGATATGTGATGGCATTCAAAGTAGTTTCATACATTTTAATGCAACAATGCCTTACGAAAAATCTTTAAAAAATGTGTCACTCCAATTTACTCGAAATCACTAATTATCAAGTTTTTTACTGAACTTTTTGGATAAAAGTTTATTGACGGAATATGTGACTTGTGAACCTTCATTACGCATGCGTTTATGAGTTATTGACAAAATACTTGATGGTTCAGCTCGAAAAGTTCAGGCTGGCTGGACCATCATTTCTACCACTTCCAGGTGTATAGCACAGTTGGAAACTAGTGAATTACTTAGTTACGCCAATGGAGAATGCGTATTGTTTCTGACGGCTGTATATTGTGTCAATCAAAAGTTATATTTTTTTTTCATACATTGGGGAAGTAGTAGGGTGACCATGCTGTGACTTGTTTATAGGAATTTTAGCTTACCATAGTTAAAAATGTAGACAAAATATTTACTTTTTATTGAGATTGCTTGCTAGGATTATCTAATTAGATATTTATATAATTTAAAGATATCATTACCTTACCTATAGTGGTGATAAGTATATTATTACGTGAAAAATATACTACCTATTTAAATGTAGTAAATAACAGAAATTGCCTCATTTAGCCGCATAAAGGGTGTATACAATATTGTTAAATAACAATTATTAATCGACCCCATTCATGGACTCAAATACTCAGTAAAAACCTGGACCCTACCGAAATGCCCAATCAAAATACTAATCGTCGCGTCAATTTGACAGCCTCCGTAGACTAGTGGTTGCGCCTTTGGCGTTGTATCCGGAGGTCGTGGGTTCGATTCCCACCCATGGCAAAAAATATTAATTAGTACGTTTTTTCTGTACAGTTTGTCATGGTCTGGGTGTTTATAAAATATAATATGTATTATATCGTTGTTTCTGGTACACATAGTACAAGCCTAGAGCTTAGTTTGTGACCAAAGCAATATGTGTAAATTGTCCTACATATTATTATTATTATTATTTTATTATTAATTGTAGCAGACCTACAAAGTTCATAAATGGGGTCAGGAATTTTCCATGGGATTGCACGATCTGGTCTTCTGTTGCAACAACGATATGAATTCATAAATAGGTAACAATATCTATAAATTACTTAAATATATACTTAGATAATCTAGCAAGCAACCGTCATAAAAAGTAGATATTTGTCTACATTTTCAACTATAACATCTAACTATAGATTTCCTATAAACAAGACAAAGCATTATCACCCCACTTCAGCAATGTATGAGAAAAAAATGCTTCTGATTGACACCATATGCATCCGTTACAAACCATAATTTGCATTCTCTATTAGCGTCACTAATGTTTTAACTTGTTTCCAACAGTGCTTGGAAGTCGTAGAAATAATTATCAGATAGTTTTCTTTCTAGCTGAACTATCAAGTTTTTTGCAATTACTCGTAAACTCATGCGTAATGAAGGTTCTAATCTGTTTAATCTTTAATATTTAATCCAAAATGTATGTATGTATGTATCATCACGGGTGCCTTACGGCGCCCAAGACTGCCTAGACGGCCCCAGGGTACCCAGCGGAGGGGTTTTAATCCCACCTCGTCGTAGCCGATGGTATGAGTCTACACCGAACAAGTGGCTAGCTCGTTGCGATGTTTTGAATAGACTCAATAACCCATCTATAAACAGTTTCACAAGTTGGTATAGTGAAACCGGGACCGACAGCTTGACGTGCTCTCCGAGGCACTATAGTGGTGTTGTCAAACAAATGTACATAATTTTTTAATTTAAAAACTCATTGGTACACACCGGGATTAGAACCAGGGACCTAAGTGTTTTTAATTCCAAGGTCTAACCAACTAGGCCACCACGAATTTTGACATGTTAATTAGTAAGATATTGAGTAAAATCGAGTGGTCCAGCCAGCCGAAAATCCGGCAGGGTGGACCATTCGATTTTACACGCGTTTCTTTAAGAGTTCTCGGAAAGTATTGCATTAAAATGGATGAAAGTATTTTGGATGCCATAACATATCAAGTCACTAAACTTATGTCAAGAAATGTGCCCGTAAAATACTTTGAGATCTCGAGTACTCGGTAAATAAAATTCTGGTTGGCTAAACCACATATTATACGTTTTTGATAAAAGTATTGCATTACAAACGATGAAATCTTTATTGAATGCCGTCACATACGATTTGTTATCTACGTATATTATATACTGTTATTATATTAGTTATTATTGTATTTGTTATACACTGTTAGGTATGTGAGAACACTCTAAGTTAGGTGGTCCAGCCAGTCTGAATGGCGTAATTTTTGTACTATTTCAGATGAATTATGCATGTTAGATGCTAAAGGCTAATGGGATTTATTATAAATTTAAAAACGGCAGTTTGTTTTGCTAGAAACTGGTGTTGTAGAATACACTAACATTCACACCTCGGAAGATCCGAGAGGTTTTATTTAGAAGGAACATATCGCCATGCAATTTCGATAAGATACTTATGTGTAAGGCTGCCCGATGGGGTAAATCCAGAAACTTCTTCAAGATTATTTTCCAAAAATGCCTTCGTGATCTTTTTCACAAAGTTGACGTCTCTCGGTTTAGGGCTAATATAATTATGCTGGTATTGTATTGCAGTAAAAATATGTGACGGTAAAAGTAATGTGACCGCATAAAAAAAGATTTAAACTTAAAAAATGTCCTACAAAATATATAACGTTTTTATATCTAACACCATTATGAAAATATTAATAAAACACGTCTTACAAAATTTACTTTTTATCTTATATATACTCAAATTAAAAAGAGATTACAACTTACTCTTTATATCTCTCATTCTATTATTATTTTAGGATGGGTATGGTAGGAGTGCTATAGTTTGTTGCGCCTACACTTATTTGGCTAATTATAATATTAGGTTTATCAAATCTCCACCACACCTCGAGGTAGGAGAACAATTCTGCTTTGAGTCAGCCGTTGGCATACAAAATACAAAAAAGTTTTTTTTTTTTACAAAGGTTTCTATAGTGTAGATGTATGTACGTATTAGGTTTGTGTATATGTAACTGTGAATTTTTTTAGTAAGTCAAGTGTGTTATAATTGTATGTTCAGTCCAGGTCTGTAATGAGGAGTTCTAATGTCCAGATGTATGATAGTCCCAGGTGCGTAGTTTAAAATTGTCAATTTTTGTATTTTTTAATTGACAATATTTAACTACGACCCGGGGAATATACGACTGAAGACGCCATGTAAGGCAAAATATATCTTAAAAAATACCATCACGGTTGCCGTTTTGGCTCCTGAGAACTGTTTAAACGGCCTCAGGGTACCCAGCGGAGGGATTAACCCGTCCTCATTTCGCTCATGGTATTCCGAGGCAACACCTAACAAATGGCCTAACAAAGCTTGTTGAGGTGTTTATGATGGTATAGCCTTGTATAAAGCGATCACCTATCTGAGGTCCGGCCTTATTGTCATCTGCTTAACCTTGTTAATAGTTGTGCAGTGACTTGACCACTATTCTGGGGCTGCTACTAAGCTGGGGATTTTATAAATATACTCGAATCATAATGAAATAAAAATGTTTTTTGAATAAATCGTAAATAAAAAAATATAAAGGTAAATATATACTAATTGAAAAAAAAAAAACGTCACTAAATATTTTTATTGTTTTAGGAATAACTCCAAATTGTCTCTGGTGTCAGAGATTAACACTGAAAATATGCTGCTTGAAGAAGTAACCAGAATCATGATTCTAGCTAATACATTGATCAACACCACATTACCCGAACTTGCCAGCGGAGGTACTAATGATCCTGAAGTTAAAGAAGATGAAGGGGCTGTGGGTGGAAATAACCCGAATCCTGTAGTTAACGTTGTTAATGACGCCAATGAAAGAAATGCGCCAGATTATAATAATAGAAATTTTAATGTGACACTCAATTATGTAGTAGCAATGGAACATGAATGCCAGCAATTTCTGACTGTATCTTCTCCGCTGCTATCTCACTTTGAGGAGAATGTTCTAGACAATTGTCTTCATATGGAACAGGCTGCGGCTTTACCACAAGAGCCCATTTTAGATGATAACATTGTGGTTGAAATTGATGAAACTGTGCCACGCCAGGAAAGTAGTTTTTCCGCCGTAATTGTACACCAGGAGTTGGGGATTCCTATAATAAATATTATACCCCCTTCCCCTATCAAAGAGGTGGAAAATCAAGAAGCTAGCCCAGCACTGCTTAATGGGTACCCCGAACCAGAGGATGACGACAAAAATGAGAATGTTGTTTGGGTTTAAACAATTTACTTAAATGATGAATAGGATTGGAAAAAGACGCAATGTATAATAATAATAATAATGTTTATTCATTTACCAATTTTACTGTACAGCTGGGCTGTACAGTAAAATTGGTAAAAAAAAATAATCTTAATCTATACAGTTTTTTTTTTTTTTTTTTTTGTAATACAAATACACATTTCATTAACTAAGCAAGTATTATAAGAATGAATATAACATCCAGACAGTAGGTAATTGCTATGTTTTTCTAACTTTGCAATGTAACAATAATAAACACAATATAAGTATGGTATGTATGGATTATTAGCAACAGTCGCGCTGTTTTCGGATAATCGCTTCACTTTGTTAATTATTTTATAAATGTGTCTGTATTGCTTAGTAGAATAATATGCAAACTCAATTCGTTGATATTAAAGTTTCTATATGAAACAATAACTTAAGAAAAAAAAATTAAACATCCTTATAGAAACTTAAATGTAAATCGAATGTTCTCAATATTGTGTAAGTCTTTAATTAACTTTGAAATCTAAATTGCTTATTAAACTATATTAAAAAGGATTTTCAATATTTTAATAGTACAGTTACTAGATACAAATAAGGTCTACCTAATATTAAAAGGCATTTCAGTAAATTTTATAAATCACCACGATGGGGCTTAGTATAACCACATCGATATAGTATGACAGTCCTTAAAATGAAGTTTATTACTGAACATTCTTTCATAAAATCGATATGTATCGATTTTGTCTATTTATCGAGCCTATCGGTGCTGTTGTGCTAAGGCCCGATAACTTCTTACCTAAAATACGCATAGCGATTGCCACAAATAATAGGAATGGGTGTTTTCATACTCCATACATAATAATATACGTATGTGTAAGGATATTGTTTGCGTCTATGTACAAGTAAGTTAATAATAATAATAACGTTTATTGTTTCAAAGAAAAGTCAACACAGAAAGTCCAAATTATTACGGAAGAACATTTTATTATATACTAAAGTCTAATGGGTATAATATAATAGAGATATCGACTTTTTCTTATGAATGTCCAAAATATACCTTATTTGTATTAAGAGTACATATTTTCTAGCTTAATTCTTAATGTATGTATAATCCTTACATTTGCCAAATATTATATTTAAAATATGTAACATAAATTTAAATAAAACTTTCCTGGTCACAAACTAAACTCTAGGATTGTGTTATATGTAACAGGCACAACGATACTAATAAATATTAAATATAATAAGTTTTTTTTATAGTATATATTTTTGCGCTTCATAACCACATCACGGCAAACTTTACAAAACCACTTAGTAATGTTTGCCACGAGTGGAAAATAGTAGTATTATGAGTTTTAAGACTGTATTTCGTTTACATTATTACGCACACCTAGTGCAGAACAATTAATATTTTTCTAGTACATAAGTGTATAAAATATCAATTATAATTAATATTTGGAATAACTTATAACCTTAATACTTATTTATTGTAATTATTGTATGTTATTATGTTATTAAAGTTAATTTTAAGAAATTAATGTATAATTGCTTAACAAAGTGGATAATCAAATGACCCAATAAAGTCGTTCTTTCACTCATGATATTGTTTTTTTAACCAAGTCTGTTATCAAAATCAGTTTGTTAACTAGTATTCAGACAGTAAAAAAATCATGTCAAACCGATTTTTTTCTTTTTTTATAACTGGTTATCTAAGAAAAAAAAAATCCTGTTTGTGAACCACAAGGCCATAATCCAGTGATATAGGAACAATAATAACTATGCAACATGACTCCTGTCGGAATAGAATCTTGTAACCAGGGGCCTCATTACGAGCTGTACATGCTCATCGTCACGAGTTTTGTGTACAGTTTAATAGTTTTAGGCGGTCTCTTTTGTATGGTATCCCATCCCACACTTATAATAATTGAAATACCGATAAGCGAAAATAACGCTTGCAAATTGAGTGATAGCAAACATTGTACAGCTCGTAATGAGGCCCCAGGCTGCTGAATAGGCATATAGGATAGTAAAATGTGAGATATAATCAGGATCTTTTCATGTGCTTATAAAAAAAAACTCTGATTAAGAACTCTGAACGCGAACAAAAACATAACCTATAAAAGTTTAAATATGAATATCTGTTAATATGTTATTCAGGCTGGCTGGACCACCTAACTTAGGAAGTTCTCACATATCTAGATAGATAACAAAACGTGTGTGACGGCTTTTAATCAAAGTTACGTTTGTGACGCAATACTTTTATCAAAAATCTAATGCCTCAGCCAGCCAGTATTTCAGATTTTCGAGCACATCAGATATTAGCCCCAATTTGTTTTAGGGGCTCATATCAAAAGTTTAGTGACTCGATATGTGACGGCATCCAAAGTATATTCATCCATTTTAATACAATACTTTTTGAGGATTCTTAAAAAACGTCCCCACAGCAACTTGATTTTACTCAATATCTCAGTAATTATCAAGTTTTAAACTGAACTTTCCTATACACAAGTCAAAGCATGGTCACCCTGCTACATCACTGTATGAAAAAAAAAGCTTATAACTATATTGACACCGTTTACAGCCTCCACAAACGTCAATTCGCATTGTACATCGGCGCGGCGTTACTAACAATTTATCTAGTTTCCAACAGTGCTATTCCAGGTGATTGGAAGAAATGATGATCCAGCCAGCCGGAACTTTTCAAGCTGAACCATCAAGTTTTATTTTTAATAACTCGTAAAGTGTTCGTAATGAAATTAATTGATTAGAACAAATCAATTAAATCTCCGTCACTTATACCATCACTAAACTTTTAACCAAAAAGTTTAGTTTAAAACTTGATAATTCCTGAGATATTAATAAGTAAAATCAAGTGGTCCAGCCAGCCAAGCATCCGAAATACGATTTTTTATATTTCTCAAAAAGTATTGCATTAAAATGTATCAGAATCCCAAAAAACTTTTGGGGGTTCTGAGATTTGATGTACTCGAAAAGCTGAAATTCTGGCTGCGGAGCTATATTTTTTACGTTTTTTTGATGAGAGTATTGCGTCACAGACGATGAGACCTTGATTGTATAATGCCATCACATACAATTTGTTATCTACCTAGATATGTGAAAACTCTCGGAGTTAGGTGGTCCAACCAGCCTGAATGACATATTAACAGATATTCGCAACATTTATAGGTTACGTTTTTTATTGGCGTTGCAATAGTTTTTAACCAGAGCATTTTTTGTATAACAAAATATCTACTTAGATAATCCCAGCCAGCAACCTTCATAAAAAGTTTATATTTTGTCTATATCCTAGATTTCCTATAAATAAAGCAAAGCATGGTCACCCTACTTCACCAATGAAAAAAAATATACGCTTATAACTTCGGATTGAGACCATTTCCAGCCGTAACAAACGTCAATTCGCATTCTCCATCGGCGTCACTTTAGCTAGTTACCACCTGGAAGTGGTAGAAAAGATGGTCCAACCAGTCAGAACTTTTCTAGCTGAACTATCTAGTATTTTGTCAACAACTAATAATTACATCCGTTATGAAGGTGTCTGATTAATCTCTGTCACATATTCCGTCAGTATCAGCCGAAAACTGTGAGTATTTAATTTTTCAGGTAAGTATTATTTTATTTTCGATTATTGTTTTTTAAATTTTATATTATAATTGTGTCTAAAACTTGACTACTAAGATATTGAGTAAAATCTAGGTGCAGCCAACAGCCGGATATCTGAGTGGACAAACGTTTTTACAGATTTTTCAAAAAGTATTGCATTAAAATGAAAGAAACTACTTTGGATGCCGTCACATATCGCGTCAGTTGCATATATATATATATTAAATTACATAAAATTTATATATATTTATATATATACATTTCGTTATTTAATATATCATTATGGAATAAAATGTAAATAAATATATATATAGGTCCGTCAATAAATATAATCATATTCCTATACTAATATCGCCACATAAAATACCTAACTTGCTTTGTGGTAATGAGAAATAAACAATGAACTCTTTAATAAACGAGTAACGGAAGCCTGCCTAATATTCAGTAAGTTCTATCGCGAGTTCTACAGCTGATACAGGACACTAAAAAAAAACTGGTGGCATGTGACGGAATCGAATAAGAAGGAGAGTTGAGATTATTAAGAATATTATATAACAGAGAAAGGAGATGTAGTGACCTGTGAGAGCGAATATTAAGCCAATTCAGCTAAAATTTCTGAAATAAGTATTATAATACTTTCGAAGGCCAAAACCATAGCGTGTAAAGTCGTTAGTTTCGGTGTATAGGATAACTGGCTTCAGCATAGTCTAAATATTTGTTTATCCCACTTTATCCAAAAATGGAAAACAGTAATATTTATCAGTATACAAAGTAAACTTAGTTATTAACAACCCTTCGCAGGTTACTACTATTACTTTCAAATATATAATATATCACACAGACACGTAAATGAAAAATGGAAAGCAATGAAAAATGCTCTGCTGCAAATAGGCTGTTATTTATGTGCAAAATAATAACATATAATAGAGGTTTATTACCTCATAATTTAATAGTGAAAAAAGCACTATATTTTCTGAGGGCTTAGTGTAAAGATGTAATTAAAACTAACAGGCTATTCGGACCCAGCCTCACTGTGCAAGTTTTTTCGAACATAAATTTTAATAAACAAACGGAACGTGTAGGTATTCTATGCTACAATCCAATACAAATTATATATCAGAATATCCTTTGATAAGAGTCTAGGTAAACGACCTATATTAAACTGACCCGAAAGGGACCTGGCAGGGAGATAAGTGTGATTGACCTGGCTGGTGACACAAATATGTCGCTACGGCAATAAATTTTAAAATATCTCCATCTAAATAATTACCAATGTCAATATCTTTTAGTACACTCCACAAAGATGTGGAAAAGAAAAGTTTGCCAAAAAAAATTGTCCGAAACGTAAAAATCGATAATATCTTCTCTTTAGGGTAACCACAAAGTTATGTGTTTGGAGTGAGTAAACTTTTATTTTAAATCAACTTGGCCCTTATATTTAAATATAAGAGTATTCTAATAATATGAATAGCGTTAATAATACCAAGTTATATTATAATGTGAATAATTACTCTTACAAGCATCTAGGTAACGATTTGTACCTTTTTTTATGTGGAAAATATAAAATGTAATAACAAAAGTATTTTAAATTTAAAATTTGTGTATCCGAGGTCTTGAAGTTATATCAAAATATAATATACCCCATTTTACCCTCGGAGCGAAAGCTATAGCTAGCTGTAGGGGTAAAACTACTCAACAAATAAAGTATTAAACAAAAATAAACATGCATATAAAGCGGCCCCGTGGTTTTTAACTGATGCGTGTACAAACAAACAAAAAGACAAGGAGACAAATTCAGATTCTTACTTTAGAATACTTTTAAAAATCAAATAAAAATGTACGTTCTTTTTATTTAATATTCATATCATATTATTGATAGAACAAAAGAACGAATAAAACCGTTTAAACTTAAATAGGTTCTGATAAAATAAATTTATTCTGAAACCAAACTTTCCTTTCTATTCCTCTTTTTTATTCTTCTTTAGTTGCGCGAACAGCATTCGCACTTGAGATTTTTAAATTTTATTTTTGCTTTATTCGGAAACATGTTTATTATAATTATTATGTTATTGTATACTTTTTTTTTAATGAATGACATTACATATACAAGTTAAGCTCTAAGCTTGTACTATGTACCAGAAACGATATTAATACATATATTTTATAAATACTATTACAAATTACAGAAAAGCATACTAATATTTTTCTTGCCATCATTGCCATCGGATCGATTCTGATGGGAATCGAACCCACCACCTCCGGATACAATGCCAAAAGCGCAACCTCTAGTCTAAGGAGGCGGTATTTTTTTTAAATATATTTTTTGTTGCACTGGAGCACGGAATGTGACATTTTCCATATGGGGTCAAATTAATATCATTCGTAATCCCAAAGTCTGCGTTCATAGTATTCATAAATATATATCCTTAACAGCATTGATCGCTCCCACTATGCCAGCTAAATATGCAGTTACATAGGCTGCGACAGAAGAATCTGCATTACAAGTGTATTTTAATAGCCTCGCTGTGAAATCTTCAAATTTGCTATGCACGTTTCTAAACCGTACCCTGAAAGCGGACTACCATCTCAAAACCGCTGAACCCATTGAGTAAAATCAAAATATGATTAGCTCACTTCACGGTTTTGGCTACTGTATGGGTGATGGTAATGAGACCGGTCAGATTAGCCAAGTTATAAACACGTCTCCCACTTAAAATAGTATATACCTATCGAATCACATTACCTTTTTTGATTTCAAAATTAAAAAATGGAACTAATAGTAGATTTTAAAACAAGTGCACAAAACGAATCATTTTCATCCGAGACTTTTAGCACCTCGAGCTGAAGGCGAGGGCTGACAGTAACGTCGAGGATAAAATGGTTTTGTGGACGAGTTATAAGCTCTGCTTTTCACTTTGATTGAGGAAATAAAACAGTAGTATAACATAACATTTCTTTAATTAAAATTCAAAGTAAAATTAGTACAGTTTTGAAGGAAATTGTTTTTATGTCTTATAGATACATTTTTGAGTAGATACGTTAATGCACTTGTGCACAAAATTCGATTTTAGTGCAGCCTATATTCTGCACAAATAAGCACTTTCAGAGCATGAGAAATAAAAATATATTTACATTCGTTATTAGGTATTTATACTAATAAATAAATGAATATCATCTGTCTCGGGTAAGGCACAGCGCCCGAGACCGCTTATATTATACTACCTACTTTATTTACCCTTTGATGTTTTTTCTGTCCTGTAAAGTTCGTGCCGTATTCGCAGACGTTCCTTTATAGACGTCATAACCAATATCGCTGTAGGAAAAATAATCCTACCTTTTTTCTTTTTACATTCTTTATCGTCGCCTAGCAAAAGTTTTCATCTCATCAAAAGAACCCAGGCAAAGTTTTATTTTCTTGGCGATGCTATTTTAAAATTGGAATAGAGAACGTCTCTTTTAATTTAAATCCTCCTATTCCGATTCATGTTTAAAAAAAAAATCAAGGTACAGTTCAGTTCAAAGCTTCGAAATTGTGCACTGAGATTTGATTTTAAATTATATAGTTTTTAACTAAAATAAATAAAAACTTGTTTCTTTTGATTTTCAATACTTATTAAAGTTCAATATCTTGAATTTCTCATTTCCGATTGAGTTTTCGAGTTCGCAAAAAGCATTTTCAGATTCAGATATTGTTATTGTTAAAAAAAAACACCATATGCCAAAACGTAATATGATTTGTTTCTCGATTACCGAAATATTTTGCCCAGCGGCCATGTTCTGTTTCTTAAAACGGAAACGTTAGGTTGTCAAAATTACGGAATCCTTATGACATTAAACAATCAGCAACAAATAACAACGAAAAAGTTATGCATTCTCCCTTATATTATAGGTAGATTTGGTTTGAATGTTTTTAGCATTCCGTGTCGTGATCATTGTACTCGTACATAAAGGATGTCGTTTGTTTGACAATCTAACGTTACCTTTAAAAGATACAGAATATGGCCGCTGACTTAAAAACGATGACTTATCTGTTTATTGTCAAAGGTGATTTTCATATATATAAAAATAAAATACAAACTTTGGCTAAAAAAGTACCATCACGGGTGCCTATTTGGCTGCCGAGAACCGTTCAAACGGCCTCAGGGTACCCAGCGGAGGGATTAACCCGTCCTCATTTCGCCGATGGTATTCGGATGCAGCACCTAACAAGTGGCGAGCTTGTTGCGGTGTTTTTGATAAAATAGCCTCGTTGTATAAAGCGGTCACCCATCCCAAGCCAGCCTTGTTATCATTTGCTTAACCTTGTTATCAGTTACGCAGTGACTTAACTACTAAACTGGGGCCGCTTTTCAACTTTGGCTATTTCATCTTAAATTAACCTATATAATTTAAGATGAGATAGCCCGTCCCACATATAATTTAAATATCGAAGAATTTTACTGAAAGACGACTTTATTTATTTAAAAAAACATTGTTATTATTAAAACCGGGTTATTCCCAGTTGTCACTACGGGTTATTCCCAGTTGTCACTACCAGCTCCGTTCCTACTAACGACAAATGGGGAAAAAAAATCCCAGTTGTTGCTAGTGGTGAGGGGTGGCACCAAATCATTCCCAGTTGTCGTTACCACTAAAATTTATTAAAATAAAGACTAGTTTAATGTTTTGTTTAATTTAAATAAAAATCGTTTTAAAGTATCAAACACAAATTAAAGGCAAATTAATTAAAAATCAGAATATATAATTATATTAGGTAATTATAAATTTCAATTACATAAATCCTATATAAGTAATATATATATACAGAGTGAATTTGAAAGCTTGTATTTTGGGATATTTCAAATGTTATATTTTTAAATTTGTACACATTCCATTATTATACGTGGTGGCCGAGTTGGTTAGACTTTAGACTTAAAAGCACTTAGGTCCATATCCCGGTGTGTACCAATAAGTTTTTAATCAAAAATGTATGTACATGTATTTAGAAACACCACTATAAGGCCTAGGAGAACACGTTAAGCTGTCGGTCCCAGTTTCACTATATCAACTTGTAAAACTGTATATAGATATGTTATTGAGTCTATCCAAAACATCGCGACGAGCTAGCCTTACTTTAACTTGTTCGGTGTACACTCATACCATACCAAGCCCAAAGTATAACCCTTCAAAGTCATCCTGTATATATATATTATATGATTGAATTGTAATTAATAGCTGTCTGTCCCGGATTCGCTCGGGTGTATTAATAAATCAAATGAGAACTAATGTTCTCTTTATATCCATAATATTTTCACAACTTTTTTTCATAAAACAATTAAAACAACATTAATTTTTTTCGTAGGTTTTAATAATTTTTTAACCGGAAACTTTTTGTAAACATTTTATTTCATACAAACCTTTTTCTGACAATTACAAACAGAACAGATAATAAATAGCTAAAAGGTAATCGCATCATTTAGCCGGCATAGTGGAAGCTATCAATATTGTTTAACAACAATTATTGATTGACCCCATTCATGGACTTTGTAGATCTGCTCACCACCAGGTAGATACAAAGTCACATGTCGTGCTCCAATAAAAAAAATAAAAAATACGTAATAATACAGCCCTAGTCAAAGTATTCCAGAAATAGAATTTAAAGTCATATGGGCCAAAGGTCGCCAATTGGTAACTAAGTAATTCCCAGAACCCGAAAGTAAAGAAATGTAGAACACCGTGCCGAGATTTTTTTTTAAATTATAAACAGAGTGTGAGTTTGACCTCGATCTTGCCTGATGGAAAGCAACGATGAAGTCGAAGAGATAGCACGTTTACGCTGTAAGTGCCTATTCACTCACTATCCAGATTGTAGGTGTCAGGTAACACCAAAGCAGGGAGGGAGTCCCGCTTCTAGCCCTAAGCCCTAGCTTTTACCGTTAACAAAAAACTAAATTATGACTGTATGGAAATACATTCTCAAACTTAAAAATATTCAACAATTAATTACTTAGCACATATTTAACAGTAAAACTATCTAACTTAATAAGGGATCAAAAACAAAATCCAGAATCATATAAAACAAACGTTTTTTTTATAAAAAAACGTTTGTTAAGTAAGTTTTTTAAATAAAATATATAAAATACTAATGCCTTAAAATTTCTAAAAACTGCCCTACAGATAAGTCACCTATTACGAGCTCTAGTTGAGCATCTAGAACAAATTCGTCAGTGAGTATGAACTTCTTCAATCGTTTTTTAAGAGGTCTTGCCTTATTCCTGTGACGAACATCATATATTGTATGGAAGCACGAATCTTCTTTGCAGAATATTTAGAAATTACATAATGTTCGGGCCTTTTTTACTACGGCTTTGTTTAATTTGGCATGCCAAGCTTCGAGAATATTGATGGTACGGTGTTGTTCTCCATAGGCACACCATACTGGGACAAAAAACTCACGTAGCCATTGCTTTTCCATGTACTTTATAAATTTTGCTACTTTAGGATCACCATTGTCTCTACGGATAATGTATTTCCATCCAGACATAATTTCGTTATGTGGTAGCAATGGAAGCACGGCACTGAGTGCTACTTTTCTTATATTCTTCGGATTCTGGGAATTAAATATTCCCAATTCGCGTCCTTTGGCCCATATGGCTTTATTATAATGGTAATAACAACCTTTTATTTATATTTTTGGAAATACTTTAACCACAGCTTTTATCATAGCCCTTTCATAATCTACTTTAAATTTTCGTGGATTCCATTCCGGTAGTACTGACTTAATTATATTTAATAAAACCACATAGTGCTCCTGTTACTCATTAATGCATATACAATATCTGCTCCCTAAATCTCCATGAATGGTGTAAAGATGATCAAATGGTTTTGGACAACTTTTGAAAGTACCATCACCGTAAAATTCACGAACTTCGCAAAACGTACGTCTTGATTGTTCTGAAGCAAACACTAAATATTCGTGTATTGTTGTACGAGTAATCTGCTAGTAGAAATGGTTGATAAATTGTTGGTACTTCAACACGTTCATCGCGTCCTAGCTACCGTAGACGAATACATCTTAATTTCGCGCTCTCCAAACAAAATATATAAGTATTAGTATAAAGTTGTTTCTTATAGTTGTTTTTTATATAGCTTTGTAGCCCTTAAAGTAATCTATATAGTGACAAAATTACAACTTTTAATATCAAAAGAATAAAAAGTTATAACAAAATACACTTCGAATGATTTTCTCAACGGACATCAACAATCAGTATAACGGCCTCTCGCGGGCCTACAGTGACTCATCGGACGATACAAAGCGGCGACAAGCGCGGGTACCTACGTGTGCGCTCGGATAATCACTCGCAGCTAAGTACAATATACAATTCTTTAAACAGTTTAAAGTGATCAAAGTTTTTGAGTAATAATGACCACTATTTGCAATGCCTGTGGAGGTAATATAAGCACTATCGAGTATATGGAATGCAACAAATGCAACAAGCTATATGACTTAGCCTGTTTGAATAATATATCGCCGGCCGTTTTTGCAAACTATTCTACTGATTGTAAAAATATCTGGATATGTCCTGGTTGTGTATGTGCCTTGCCAAAGATGGATAACAGCAGCACCCCGATCAGATCATCATCTTCTCTTAATAGTACGTACACAACACTCGACAATGTAAACACTATTCGGGGAAGCAGGCGTGTGGAGATCCTGAGCCCGATGACCGACTTAAGTGACATATCGTCCCTGGTTTCCGAGGTTCGTCAAATGAGAAATGACTTAAAGATTCTTACAAAAAAACAGAACGAAGAGATGTC
This sequence comes from Monopis laevigella, assembly GCA_947458855.1. Classification (NCBI taxonomy): domain Eukaryota; kingdom Metazoa; phylum Arthropoda; class Insecta; order Lepidoptera; family Tineidae; genus Monopis; species Monopis laevigella. The sequence continues at coordinate 19,813,286 of OX381576.1, forward strand.
ATACCTGAGACAAGAACTTAAAAATCTTAACGCTAACCTCAATTCAGTTACTACGTCACTGACGAAACAAGTTACAGAAAACGAAATTAAAATTCAAAACCAAGAGGGTGAAATTAACGATTTAAAAGTAATTGTACTTCAGTTACAGAACTCTTCATCTTTGCTAGAACAACACAACCTCAGAAATGATTTGGAGATAGCCGGTATCCCCGAGCAGCATTCGGAAAATCTAATTCATGTAGTTCTGCAAACGTCTCAAAAACTAGGTGTGGAGCTAACCCCGGAAGATGTGGAAGAGGTGAATCGAGCGGGTCCTAAACGGTCTCCCATCCCCAAGCTTCCACGCCCCATCGTAGTGCGACTGGTGCGCCGGGCTAAGCGTAACCAACTGCTCCAAGCCTCCATCACTAGGAAAAACGTTACTTCCGAACATATTGTACACGAACCCCCACTTAGAATTTTTATAAACGAACGATTAACAAAGCAGAATAGACTTTTATTTCGAGACGCTAGAAAACGCGCACATCGGTATGGGTTTCGGTTTTGTTGGACAAAAAATGGTCTTATTTACGTACGAAAAGACGAAAAAAAGCCCGCTATACCTATTAAATTCTCCAGTGACCTGGACAACCTCATCGGACCTGCTGAAACTAATAACGATTTTTCCTAAAATGTTGTTTGATTTACCATGCTACGAGTATGTTGATTCCGCTCTGTTAAATTATAACGCCATCAAATACAGCTTAAGAAACGATATAAAGTTAAAATAATCTTACTGTTTGCTTTTATGTCTATTTTTATTTGATGAAAATAACTTTAATATAATACTGAAGTTAGCATTGTATTCAGTTTTAAAATATGATTTATTACTAATATTATATTTTCATTTAATTATTGAATTATTTACTAATTTATTAATTTACTGGTTCTCATGGATATACTTGTTATTTATTAAAAAAACTATAATTATATTATTATATTTACTAAATTTTGGTATGTGCTTTGTATGGATTTATTCAAATAACATAATTGTAATCTACTATTGGTTTTACGAACATTATGAACTATTACGGGTCCACTTGTTTATAAAGAAATATTTGCTGTTCATGCTTTATGACTGGTCAGTTTTTGTATGGATTTATTTCATTGCTAAACTGACTCCTCTAAAATCGTATCTGAGTTTTGATTGGCATAATGATCATAAAAGTATATTATTGCCTGACCCTAGATCATATTTTTATTCAAAGTAAATTTAAAGTAGAAACTGTAATTTGTTCTGTAGACATTACTGATCATTGCATGGTGTTGGCAGGGCTCAAATTAAAATCTATCACCCCCTCAACGGCTAAAAGGACACAATTAAGATTTAATTATGAAATCATCAGTAATGAGCTTTTGAAATCTAACTGGTCCCAACTCTACCTTGAAAAGGACACAAACAGAGCTACACAAATCTTTACATCAACGCTATCTGATATTATAAATAAAAACACCTATATTATTAAAATAAGTAGAAGTAAACTTGCATTAAAACCGTGGATGACAGCCGGCTTGATTAGGTGCTCCAAACACAGGGACAAACTCCACTCAGATTCCCGCAAGAACCCCGGTGATCCAGTTAGGAGACACATTTACTGCCGCTACCGTAATTATTATAACACTCTATTACGAAATTTAAAAAATACTTACAATAGCCAGCAACTTGAAATGAATAAACGTGATCCTAAATTGCTCTGGAAATCTATAAAAGAAATTACTAACACTAAGAAAATTCCAAAAAGCGCCTCGGATTTGATACACATCAAGGATTCAGAAGTCGAGTCACTCAATTGCTGCAATAAGTTCTTTGCAACGATTGGTCAGGAACTTGCGGATGCAGTATTATTAAATCTTAATAAAACGGAGGATGCCCTAGCATCGAACATTAAAAACCTAAGGTCGCCTGGTGATTCTTTGTTCCTGCACCCGGTAAGTGTTGCTGAAGTCGAAAAATTTATACTCCAGCTTAAAGATACATGCTCCCCTGGCCTAGATGGAATAACAAACAGATTGATCAAACACATTAAAGACAATGTTGCTGCACCCCTAACTTATGTACTTAATTTAAGCTTGGTAAGAGGTGTGTTTCCCGAGGTTTTGAAGTGTTCTGTAATCACTCCAATTTTTAAGGGAGGCGATAGAAGCAATCCAGAAAATTACAGACCCATATCACTACTGGGAACCTTCTCCAAAATCTTGGAAAAGATTGTCAACAATCAGGTAGTTAAATTTCTCGAGAGAGGAGGACTCCTATTTGCTCAACAGTATGGTTTTCGACAGGGTAAGTCAACTGAAGATGCAATTGGCCGGCTCATCGATATTGTCGTCCGTCACCTAGACAGAAGTAAGCCTTGTCTCGGAATCTTTCTTGATTTAAAAAAGGCTTTCGACACAGTGTCTATTCCCATTCTTCTAGTAAAGCTTGAGATGATGGGCATCAGAGGTGTAACCCTAGACTGGTTCCGAACGTATCTCACTGGAAGGACTCAATGTGTCAGAGTTGGAAACTATTCTAGTCGGCCCTTTACTCCTTCCTTTGGGGTTCCGCAGGGAAGCATTTTAGGACCAACTCTTTTCACTATTTACCTAAACGATTTATTTTCTGTGTCACTGAGAAACGCAGAGATCATTTGCTATGCTGATGATACTGCAATTTTGTTCAGTGGAGGAAACTGGGACGAGGTTACGTACACAGCAGAAATAGGTATGAAAGATGTTAAAAACTGGTTCGATCGTAATCTACTCACCATAAATACATCCAAGTCCTTTTGTCTCTGTTTTCATAAAACAGTTGTAACCTCTCCAAATATCACTGGTATTAAAATCCATTCTTGCTCTCCCATGCCGCAGACTACAGATTGTAATTGCGAAATAATCCAGAGATCAAAAATCTTGAAATATCTAGGTGTCATTTTAGACGATAAACTATCCTTTAGTAATCACATCGCTACCACCACCACACGAATAAGAAGACTGATCCATACTGTAAGACATGTAAGAGATGTAGGGACTCCAGACTTAATTAAAACTATATACAAAGCTCTTTGTCAATCTGTCCTGCAATATTGTATTTCTGTATGGGGAGGATGCCAAAAGACTATACTAATTAAATTAGAAAGAGCACAGCGGTCTATACTAAAAGTTATGCTCAAAAAGAATTACCGATATCCCACCACTGCTTTATATCAAGATGCTAAAGTCCTGACGGTTAGACAACTTTACATACATAAATCTATTACTACTACACACAAATCGTTGATCAATTCACCGGACTACACGACTATGCTAGAAAAAAGGGTATTTTGTTATATCAACCCCTACCATATTAAGACTTCTTTTGCCAAACGATTTAGCCTATTTTTAAATTATTATATGTACAACAAATTAAATAAAATATGTAACCTTAAGACAAAACTTCCTCGTGAAGCCAAGATATTTATAGAAAAGCTTCTCTCCACATGGACATATTGTCACACCGAAAACTTTATGAATGTAATCTCATAATAAACACTTACGACACTGACTGCTCACACCTTTCTTACTTTCACTCATACATTTATACACCCACACTCTCCTTAACATACACACTTAACATATTGATTTTATTATATTTTTATTTAAGTTGAAAATATTTTTATTAAATTTAAATCATAAATAATTATTGCGTTTACCAGAGCATATTTTGATTGAATTTATTCCATCTCCCATTTATATCTTCATTATTATTATATCCTAATTTCTATTATAATTTGGTTTTTATTGATATATTGTAATTTATTTAAATTCTTTACTAAATTTTTATTTGTTGTATTTAATATAATGTCTACTGGTAGCAAATGCTGGAATTGTTAATCATAATTGGACGCCCGCGATACAGGCCTACCTAGTGCGGGGTCCGCTGTTAAATTGTGTGTTAATCCTATAAAAATAAAGATATTTGTATTTGTACATTGTAGTTGAGTTACTTTTGCTACCCTATTTCTATATCTGTACAATGAAGATTTTACTTTAGATAACTCTGGTATATTACATACCAATGGCAATCCAGAATCCTAAAATTTTCCAACCATCGAGTTAAATTTTGTAGGAACGCTTGGAAAGTCTGGTGTTGTTATACTTAGTTTACACTTATAAACCGCCTCGTCAATATCATTTTTTGTAAAATCAGGCGTGCACGTGTGGGGATTTTCATTCATGATCATTTCACTCTGTAAAGTTTACACGTTTTATAAATATAATTTTGAATTAATAAAAATAAAACTTACGCACAATCGGTATGTTACAAGTGGCTAGCTTGTCACGGTGTTTGGATAGATTCAATAACCTATCTATAAAGAGTTTTACAAGTAGGTATAGTGAAACTGGGATCGCTTAACTTGCTCTCTGAGGTATTATAGCGGTGTTGTCAAACAAATTTACATAAATCTTTTTAATTAAAAACTTATTGTATACACCGGGTTTGACCTAAAACGCGTAGTGCTTTTAACTCTAAGGAATATATGTCTATGGTCAACCAACTCGGCTATCGCGTAAACCAAATATTAATAATATTAAAAACAAATATAAAATTAATGACTATTATTTCCCAAAATAATTTAATGTTCTTACCTATATTCTCAAAAGACCTTTGCATTTTGGTCGTTTGATACACTATATTGCTAAAACACTTTTATGTTTAATTTTTGTATGATATTGTTGTCCGGCGTGAAGTAGTATAGTTCCATGTCTCCTTTTTATATAAAGGAGAGAAGGTGACCTGGAAGAACAAGATGCAGTTGCACTTTGTTCTGCCATTACAAGAAGTAGCGTGGCTAAAACTTTAATATTGCGTAGTGACTACGCGAAAGACGAAGTTTCACAATATGTATCTTAGAAAATGATATTTTTCTAAGGTATGAATACATTTAAATACTGTCAAATGTTGTTTTGTAAAAGAACGATTGAAATTGTGATGATATCATAATTGGATTTATTTTTTATTATGAAAATCATTTAGTATTAAATTTACTTTACAGTGGGAAAGTGTATGTATAAAAAGTTAAGGCTTGGCTTAATCGAATATGATTTTTAAATAAGGGGTTTGAACCTTAATGGAATGTATACAAATTAAAAAATATAACATTTAAAATAGCCCAAAATACAAGCTTTCAAATTCACTCTGTATATATATTACTTATATAGGATTTATGTAATTGAAATTGCAATTTATAATTACCTAATACAATTATATATTCTGATTTTTAATTAATTTGCCTTTAATTTGTGTTTGATACTTTAAAACGATTTTTATTTAAATTAAACAAAACATTAAACTAGTCTTTATTTTAATAAAATTTTAGTGGTAACGACAACTGGAAATGATTTGGTGCCACCCCTCACCACTAGCAACAACTGGGATTTTTTTCCCCATTTGTCGTTAGTAGGAACGGAGCTGGTAATGACAACTGGGAATAACCCTTAAACAAGAGGTCATTCTTTATTTATATAATTGCAATCGAATGGGTCAATTGTAAAGAGCTAATTCTTCTTATATTTGCGACACATGGTTCCATCGGAAAAATTGTTCGTAATGATCAGTAGAACATCATATTAGCCCAAAGTACACCCATTCAAATTCACCCTGTATAATATTTTTTTAAATGACATGAAGTGTTCTTTCCGTTCAAATCAATACATATACAATACTTGTACTATGTGTACCAGAAACAACAATATAATCTATATTATATTTTATAAAAACGCTGACAATGACAAACTACAGAAAAATATATTAATATTCACGTACAGAAAAATATATTAATATTTTTTTTCCATGGGTAGGAATCGAACCCACGACCTGTGGGTACAACTCCAAAGGCGCAACCACTAGACTGTGGAGGCAGTCTGGCATGAAGTTCTAACAATTATTTACTAAAATACTCTCGATGTTTCGTACGTATTTAATTTAACGTAAACTTTTTTTGTGAACTCCAGCCATCCCGAACATTTTTTTTTATTACAAGAAAATATTTTAGAAGTTTTAAGGTTAAAACCTCAACTGCAAAACAGCCACCTTACCCCGGGGGCGTGGGATCAGATAATTGTTTATCTCTAGTTACTTACAAATAATATAAAATGGCTGGATAATAATTTAAAAAATAATAAAAATTGAGTTCCTCTAGAGTCGCGCAGGTGCCGAGTATGCGGCCGCATTAATGATATTCCTCTTTGAATTTCTAGCCCTATGCGTTGGAAAAAGTAGGCTCTAGCACAACGGTCACTTAATTTTTCTCTTAAAATTTTTCCCAATGATTAAGAAAATGCTAAAGCATCAGGTGACCAGGGCCTAAAGTTTCCACCGCAAAACGTGTTATATAACTAGTTACTTTATATAATATAAAGTGACCAAGTTGGTTAAACCTTATACTTAAACAAACACACTACAGTTTTTAGGACCCCGGTTCAAACCCCGGTAACAATGATGTTTTAATTAAAAACTTTATAATCCACTATAAGTGCCTCGCAGTGTACTTTAAGCTCTTGGAACCAATTTACTATATCAATTTATGAAACTCTTCAGAGATGGATTATTAAGTCTATCCAAAAAACCCCACTAGGAATAACACCCCACTCTTAGTAAGAGGTAGGTAATAATGTGTGTATGATTTGATCCATAATTCAATGCACCGAAATGTCAGCATGTGGGTGAGTCAAATAGTCATTCCACGTAAAGTTCATAACCTAATCAATCAAATTTATGTTCAGTATATCCAGCACAGAACTATATAATACCACCATTAATTCAAAGGCATGCACTTCACTATCAAATTAATTATTTATATAGGTTTTAACGTTTCGTTTTGACGTTAAAGCTGTCAAATCAGTCCAACGACACGACTACGGCCAACTTACTAAGGTACTACATAGAAAATAACAATGAAAAACTTTATTTGAACATACACTACTATAAAATTTTGTTTCAGCGTACAAATAGTATAAAAAAAAAAGTATACGGTCGTTGAAAAGGTCTCTTAAAAATTTTTGCACTCACAAAAATGTCAGGCGTCTGTAATTTTCATCGCCGTGGTGGAAATCAATCTCCCCGACTGAACTTATATTATACATATTTACAATTAAATATAATTTTGATTATAATTTGCCGTGTCAGTTTATGAGCCCCACGATTTCAGGGGGAAAAGCCGCCAGTATCCACGGCACATTAATCCTCGCAACACTGTGACTAAAATAAAAATCTACTACTAATTATAATAAATTAAAAAAATCTTTAAATATAAAAAAAAATCAAATCTAATAATAAAAATAATTTGGCCTAACTCAGTATGTGTCGCATCTATTTAGATTTCCCGATTTATTAATTTGATTTTGTGAAAAAGGCAAGGACTGACACATTTTTTAGCTCTATTGGCAAAATTGGAATGATATTAGCAAAATGAACCATTAGCATTATGACTCAAGATGCTGATCATAACGTGATAAAATAAGTGTGTTAATTCTAAAAGTAAGGCTGGCAACTTCATTTTCAATATTGGATAAGCGGTCTGGCAGTGCGATAGGGGAATGAGTTTGCGCTGCAAAAATGTTGTCCGAAGTGTTATTCGAGTAATCCAAAATTCTATCTGCCATTCGATGCCACTAGAAGTTAATCAGCAATATGTGCACATAAATAGTACGTAAATAAATATAGCAAGGCGACGCATCTCTAGTAAACGTTTTTTTATCACCCAGTTCAAGTTCCGTTAATAATGTTTACTTTACGTCCTTCAGAGGCTTGAAATTCCTCAATTAATCTATCCATGAGGTCGGAGTAAGGCGTGGTTGTACGCTCTTTGATCAAAAGTCTGAGATAAGATCGGCAACCTCTCCGTCAAGACATATCCAAAACATAATTAAATTTGGTCAATTCCAAAGTTATACTGAATTTTTAAATTTTACATTGATTTGTATTTTCCATATCGATATATTTTTACCCAAATCAGAGGTATTTTCACAGAGACTTATTGCTTTGCTTACTTTAATATTAATTGCGCAGGACTTTAGGGCGTAGGTATAATTTGTAGTAGGATAAAAATCCAAAAAAAAAACTTTACTATTTATATTTTAAATTAAAAGTCAAATAATACATGTGAATTGAAAAAAAGTTAAAAAGAACAATTGAATAAATAAGAACTGTCATAAAAAAAAAAATTGTCAACGTATTCGATTAAAGGGATGCCCACATATTATATTATTATTATTATTATTATTATTTTATATATTATTAGGGAAAGTTTTTAAATATACCAGATAAACAAAAGGTATTCCATGGCTAAACTATGAGTACTTATATTAAAATGTCATAAACTTATCATTAATTTTTTTTGATATTTAGGAAAAGATTTTTGCGATGTCTGACTTATTCATTACTTCAACCTGGGTTGGTCTCATAGAGATTTTGATCGGTATTAGAAACACATGATTGGCATCAAAAAACACAGGAGATGGATTCGCGAACTCTATATATATCATCACGGGTGCCTTACGGCGCGCTTAGACCGCACGGTCTCAGGGGACCCAGCGGAGGGGTTTTAATCCCACCTCGTCGTAGCCGATAGTATGAGTCTACACAAGTAGTTAGCTCGTCGTGATGTTTAGATAGACTCAATAACCCATCTATAACAGTTTCACAAGTTGGTACAGTGAAACTGGGACCGTCAGCTTAACGTGATGTGCAGTGATGTTGTTAAATAAATGTACATATTTTTTTACATTAAAAACTCATTGGTACACACCGGGGATTGAACCAGGGACTTACTCGATCCTAGTAACATAATTTATGTATAAAAATTCTGATAAGTTTTGAAATGACATCTAAAGTCATATTTTAAGAATTATATATCAAAATGATTGGTTGTCTTTTCAAAGGTTAATATTTTTTTTAATAAAGAGACTCTCTAATTAGGATCAATTAAGTAACATTTACACCTAAACGTATTCTTATTAAAAAATGTTTTTTAAAAAAAGAATACGTTTGGGTGTATCTTAATCATTGAAAACAACATTTTAGACGTTTGAGATTACGAATCCATTTCCTGGCTTCTTAAGATACTTCCGCTTCCTGCCCCGCTTAAAGTTTCCACCTATATATTCATGATATTCATATACCTACATACAATCATATGTATTAAACGTGAAATATGAAATTACACGTAGACTTGTATATGAGTTAATCTGTGAGAGAATGCGTGGCTAAATTTGGTAAGTAATGTAAAAAAAAATAGGTATTTTACTGATCCGTTGTAAGTAAAAAAAATAAAATGCTTTTACTTTTAAATGACAGCGCTTTGCACCATTGTCCCTGTCAAATTCTGAGCATAATAAGCAGTAGACATCCTGTCCCCCCTTTAGGTAGGCAGGGGGTGATAGGGTGAGCACTTACCGAGGTAGGGTCTGGACCTGATATCTGCCGACATATAGCTACCAGGCTAAATTAGATATTGCTTGCATATGAATGAAAACAAGGATTTCATTTTAGGAATAACCTGTATTTAGATTATTAGTATGCAATAGAAGCAAAATTTATTAGTGCCACGTTTGAATTAAACATTTTCGTCAATAATAACCCATAGATTCCACTAAAATTAATCTTGGTCATTTATTATAGATTGCAAAACCGTCAAGTGATCTATTCATGTTTCGGTTTTAATCTTCGGGTTCATCGGTTTTTAGAAGACTTGCACGATTTCTTGTCAAGGCGGTGATCTCCTTTCAGGGCGCGGTTATGGTAGTTGACGATAAGGGAGCTTTTCCACAAGAGATGTGTTATGCTGTGTTGCTATGAATGCATTTGATATATATCAATCATATTCATTGGTCCTCATGGCATAGCACTGGTGGAAATGGGTTCTACTAAGCTATGTTTTTATATGAATAATAATAGATGCGTGCTGTGAACGCGTATTCTGGATGCGTGCTGAGGATGCGTGCTTTTTAAGCTATTTATTAGACATTATTAAAGGTAGACATAAAATGCCTGAGCCACCATTTGTGTCTGAAATACTCGAAGAAACTAGAGAGACAATGATCTTAGGTTTATGGATTTTTCGTGCGGGTGCTGGGTTTATCGCGTAGTTGGAAGGCAGGGGAATGAACTGCAGCGTTCCCGGTCTTAAGACCGCAAAGTAGGTTTAAAGGCCTTTTAACTCTCATCTGCACTGTGTTTACTACCCTCTTTGCTCAACCAAATACTATATGATCCTGTTAGCGTCATCTTGGAAACACGCTCCATAAAAGTTCCAACGGCCAATCTCGGAAGGCCAAGATCCTTCACCAGCTGATGCAAAGAGTTTGCTGGCATTCCTCTTGCACCGACTTCCTCTGCATAAGGTTTGAATGTATCTATCCATGAATATTTTCCAGTCTGGTGCTTTGTGCAGGATTGAGAAAGGTTTACTTTGAGTTTTCTTGAGTTGTCCCTCCTTTACAAAAGTAGTTAGTCTTACATTTAATGATATTATTTTCTGGCTCTAGCAATACCGAGACTTACAGCTTCACGAGTATTTTCTAGAAATTTATCATGTCGGTGCGAATAATAGCCTTTTTCAAGCAGAGTTTTGCACCCAGCAAGTATATGTCTGACAGTCCCTACAGCAACACCGCACAATGTACCTATAAAACCTACTACAGATCTACGAAAAAGTCGATAGTACACCACTTTTATTTTCAACTACAGATTGATAAGACTCGATAGAATGGAACTTTCCAAAGTATTGGATTTTAATACATTTAAAGAATTATAGAATGAGCTGAAGCACATACATAGATTTTCCGGAAGGGATTTGATTATAAAATTTAAACACAAGATGACATTTCAATCATCTAAAAAAATTAAATATTTTTTTGTTTAAATTAGGTTAATAATATTTAATAGTAGATATAAATAAGTAATTCTTTAAAATGATGCATAATTGACACGTTGTCAAAAGAATATCTTTTGTTTAGATACAGTTGCGGCTACTAAGGCTGACAAAACAGTTGAAAGACTCACATTCACTTGACTTTGGGGCTTAACATAACCACTTCGATATAGTTTGACAGTCGATAAAATAAAGTTTATGAATGAACATTCATTCATAAAATCGATATGTATCGATTTATCGAACCTATCGATGCTGTTGTGCTAAGGCCCTTTGTGTCTTTAAAATAAATTGATCTGCAAGTTTATCAGTTGCTTACATATAGGTACCGGTAATCCCCAAAGAGTATTGATAAAAATAAAACCTATTAATTTGTAAATAAGTTATTATTATTAATCTATCTATATTTATTTATCTATCTCTCCATATATGTAAGATTATATATGAGTTTTAGCAACTCAAAAACGGCTTTGTAGATTTGATAATTTTTTTCTTTTGTTCGCTTTAATACAGGGGTGGTATACGCGTTCGCGCGTCGAAAATTCATTATATTTGTAGGCGATTCAAAGGTCACCGGGTCAGCTAGTATTGAATAAAATAAGAGTCTATAAGGCTTGAAACAATCTCAACCCTTTATTGGTTGTGTGATACCCTGAAAAGAACAGTAGCCTAATTTGAATTTAATGGTATTTCTAGATCCTTAAGACTACTGTAGTATGTATCTGATGTATTTTATTAATTAAACTTCAGCTATAATCCCATCATATAGAAGCTCTATGAATGGTGTTTATAAAAATAATATCCTGTTTTTTCATTAAATTAACCGCCATTTTCATTATGCAAAATTAAACTACAACCACAAAAAAACGAAATAGCGTGCTACGCAATAACGTTATCGAAGCTAGATTTTTATCACGATCTGCGGCCATATTCTATTTGAAAATAACGAATGTACATTTTACACTTCACGGAATGCTAAAAACCTGTTAATAGGTTATAGCTATCACTGAAACTTGGTTAGTGGATGGTATTTTTGACACGGAACTTTTCGATGAAATATATATAGTTTGGCGCCGTGACCGTGACTATATTTTCACTATAAGCTATATGGAGGTGGCGTACTGCTGGCTACTCGGAGGGATTTGAACGTGGTGGTCCAAAACAACTGGACTTCATCAGCAGAGGATTATTGGATTTCTATTAAATTACACAAACCTGGGTCTAGATTATCAAATAATTTACATATAGGTATCCTTTACTTATGTAGATAGAACCTTGGCAATTCCTTTTCTCAGCAACTGGAAATATTTCTTAATAACCTTAGTGATACCATTCTCACGCAAACAGACGTGAGTGACAAATATCTAGTATTAGGTGATTTTAATTTGAGCAACTTGCAATGGGAGTTAGATCCGCGTGCTAATTATTATAACCCATATAATATGCGTAGCTCTGATGAATTTGAATTTATTGACCCTATAAACATATGCGGCCTTCATCAGTTTAATGGTATCCCTAACGTTTACGGTAAAACTCTGGATCTAGTCCTCAGCAATGATCCAGTCATAGTATCGGAATGCGAAAATCCTTTAGTTAAAATTGATCCATATCATAAAGCTCTGAATATAATAATTAAGTCAATAGATTATCAGATATTAACTCCTGCTCCACGTATTAAGTACCTATACCATCGTGCGGACTTCCAATCACTTAATGAAGATTTACTTGTCACGGATTGGAATAGTCTCTTTTCAGGTTATACATGTGAAGAGGCTGTTAATAATTTCTATAAACTTATTTACTCGTTGCGCGACAAATACGTTCCAACTAAATTGGAACATTCTAAAAGGCATTACCCACCATGGTATTCTTCTGCTCTTATTAAAATCATTAAAGAAAAGTATAAACATTTCCGTAAATTCAAGATATATGGCAATATTTCAGATCATCATTCATTTGCACTATTACGTAATAGAGCTAAAATAGTTGAAAGAAAATGCTACGCTGATTATATAATTAGAATCGAGGATTCCATTAAGGGAAATCCGAAATTATTCTGGTCTTATATAAAAAGTAAATATAAGTCGAATTCCTTACCTAATAACATGAACTTGGAGAAAAGAGTGGCAAACAGTGGAAACGAAATTTGTGACTTATTCTCCAAATACTTTCATTCTAATTTTTTAAATTCCACAGATGATAGTAATTCCAGCATGATCCAAACTTCTTCTTCTAACTACCACGATGCTGATATATCTGATCTCAACATTAATGTTAATAGTGTTAAAACGAAATTATTGAAACTAGATATCTGTAAATCACCAGGTCCAGACCTATTGCCACCATTAGTACTCTTTAAATGTGCTGATTCACTAGCATATCCTTTGCATATTCTGTATAACAAGTCTATTGATGAAGGGGTCATGCCAGCTATATGGAAATCAGCATTTATTACACCTATTTACAAAAAAGGAAATAAAACTGACATAAAGAACTACCGCCCTATTTCAAAATTATGTGTGCTAGCTAAAATTTTTGAAAGTATTGCCCATGAACAAATCTACTCTTCTCTGAAATCTACATTCACCTCTCTCCAGCATGGCTTTCTTCGTGGTCGTTCCACTGTTTCTAATTTATTATTATTCAATGACTTCCTATCTGAGCATATGGAAGCTGGTTCCCAAGTTGATGTTATTTACACCGATTACAGTAAGGCGTTCGACATAATTGATCACAAACTACTTCTCTCTAAACTTAATTGTGCAGGTATTCGTGGCAACTTGTTTCGCTGGCTTACCTCTTATATTAGCAATAGGTCTCAGGCTGTAGTTGTTCATAACTTTAAATCTAGCTGGATGACTATCCCGAGTGGTGTTCCCCAAGGGTCAATTCTTGGACCTTTATTATTCTTAATATTTATTGGTGTTATAGAACACTGTCTTAATTATTCCAATTTGCTTATATTCGCTGACGATATGAAAATCTTCAAAAATATTAAATCTATTGAGGACACGCAAAGACTTCAGGAAGATTTACACAGGTTGGATGAATATTGTAAAATTAATAGATTGGATATTAATCCTATAAAATGCTCATGCATATCATTTACAAGAAGCCCTTCACCAATACTACAGAGCTATTATTTAAAACATAAAATTCTTGATAGACCATCCGCTATTAGAGACCTAGGTGTAATTCATGACCCAAAGCTCATTTTCGACCAACATATTGACAACATCGTATCAAAAGTTTCTAAAGCATTGGGATTTATAATAAGTTCTTATTCGATATATATCGAAAGATTTTAGAAACATTAAGACAATTAAAATTCTGTATTGCACATACGTTCGTAGCTGTCTGGAATATGCCTCAGAAATTTGGAACCCTAGATACGAAAAATATATCCAGCGTATAGAAAAAATACAGAAAAGATTTATTAGATTTATAAATTACAAAAGTAAATACAGTAAAAATAAATACTTACACTGTTGCAGAAAACACCATATACTTCCATTGTATAAGCGTCGGCAAATTGCTGATGCAATATATTTAAAAAAGATTGCTACCTCTTCTATTGATTGCCCATCCTTACTAATAAAATTAAACTTTAATCTTCCCATAAGAACAAAACGTTACTTCCCTACCTTTAACTTAAATAGAGCAACTACTAACTATAGACATAATTCCTTCCTGATTCGCGCGTGTAGCACATACAACGAATTGAGTCGTTTACTGGAACATGATTTATTTAATGATAAAAGTGCGGCCCTGAGGCGGTGGTTATTTTTTAATGACATAGACTGATTAGTTATTTTTTGCTTACTTTCATGCTGTGTTCATTCTTCTTCTTGTTAATATTATTTGTTTTATTACTTTATTTTTTTACTCTGTTAATATATTATTACGTAATCTAATTTTATTTTAAGTTGTGTCTAAAGTTATATACTATGTATCTATCAGTGAAAACCTATTGTTACCTTTCTATGTTTATATAAGTGTTATGTTATGATTTATGGAAGTTGGTTTTCCAAATACCTAATAAATAAATAAATAAATAGTACTTGTAAAACAAGAGAGTAAAATGCAAGAGAATATTTTTAGTTATTGTTGTTGCTTATTGTTTAATGTTAGATTTAAAGTATTTCGTTATTTTGACAAGCTAACGTTTCCATTATAAAAAACACCTCATGCCGTTTCTTATAACGGACTCTAAGCCTTTGTATTATGGGTACATTTGGTTTGAAAAGTTTTGCAGCCATGTACGTACAATAAAGGATTTCGTTATTTTGACAATCTAACGTTACTACGTATATATGGCCTCTGAGACAGAACGACTTCTATAAACAAGGCTACTTCATTCCATTTTTTTATAATCACCTAATATGTAAAACCCAGAGATGGTAAAATCATATCTCAATATTCTTAATATATCTTTCAGATTTGTATTTTTTTTATTAAATATTTTAAATTATAACTAAAAATATAAATAAATAAAAAAAGAAACAATTTTGAAAGGTATATTATGTGTCTAACCCAGTTACTGGATAAATAATATTAATGTATGTGTTGCAATAACCGCTCGCTATGATCAGCTGCGAGCAGTACACCTCTATATACTGCGGTTTATGATGATTTTATTGATAATATTGATATGTTGTGAGAAAAGAAACCACTTGATTCTAGTAATTTGACAATTCTATTTATTTGCTTATTATTTGATTGATTTACAATTTTGTTTTTCTTTTTATAAATAATATTCTTGGCCAGTGCCAACATGCTGCCTCCTTAAAAATGAAAAGAAGTTGTTTTTGGTAAAGAACATATCGTAGAAACTGATCTTCGAATTGCTCCGTTTGTTTAAATACCGAACTCTGTTAATACCTTTTCCTGGATCTGGTTTGCTAATGCTGCCCGAACACCATTTTGGTCGAAAGAGCACCCTTAATAATAATGCCGTCTTTAATTTGATCTATGTTACCTTCTCCACTTGATACATTGTTGAAGTTGATGTATATAGTTTTTGTTCCATTTATGATTTGTTCAACTCTCTCATATTTGTTCAATCTGTATTTCTTCGTGTCTTGATACAAAGATGATCATATTTATGTTAACGTCCTTCTAATTAAGAAGTGTTACTGGTGTTAAAACTCTGTCGTCATAAATGTCAAAAGAGTCAGTTATTAAAAACACAAAGTATACGTGAGTTTTAAAATTGATTTGATTTGATAAAAAATAATTTGAATGTTTAAAAGTTTTTAAATTAAGATGGCTGTAGCCAACTAACAGTTTAAATGGTGTAAACACTTTGATATAAATTAATATGATATTTAAATAGTGTTATAGAATTGTAAAATATGAAAATAAACACCTATAAAGTGATAAATCAGTAACACCTTTCACGTGCATTGGCTTGTAGTAAGACTGTGATATAGCTTTTGGCTATTCAAGTGCCTCGTCCTTTATTATTAATAATAATAAACATGATAATGATAAGACCGCTGTAATCAATGCCTGCATTTTCAAATAGAAAACCAGGCGTCACACGACGTTCCGGTAATTGATCCATGATCGGTGAAATGTTGACAAAAGCATGTAATGCAAATTTTATGAATTATGGTTTTGCTAAAGTATGCCCTCTGATGGGCCAAAATCATAGACGATAATAAGAACGGAGAGCTTAAATATATCAGTCTAATATATTCACTTCGAAAGATAATATTTGTTAAATGATGTGTGGACTGTATAATGATAAAATGGTTTGGACTTTTGACATATGAGAAATGTACATTCCTAACCCTACTCGAAGTATGTCTAGTCATCAAATGAAAGTTGCCATCACTTTATACTTTGTTTGATAATATTTGATTTTATTCGAGTAATATTGAGTATTAAGTTTTTATAAGTTTGATAAGTGTTACTTTGACCTCTAATAAATCCTATACTAATTTTAAAATAATTTTATATAACTATGATAATTATTATCTATGATAAGTAAGTACCTATATGTTATGTCTAACTTACTTTTTTATCAATTTAAGTATGCTTTAAATTACCTATGTTATAATGATTAGGTAATTGAAAAAGCAAAGATGACTATTTAATCATGTTTTAATAGTAAAAAAATTTTTATATTGAATTGGTACTTTATGCTAAAACTCAATAATAAATATTTTGCAACTTACAATGTTTTTTCGTTAGTAGTGTTCATTGATACATTTTGTTAATCTACTGATAATATGATTTAATGTTGCCTAAACAATACAAATGATTGACTTGAACCTTTAGACCTGGATTCAAATGAATAAACGAGCTGGTTTGTAGTACCAAGTATTATTTTGGTTTAATATACCATGGTGTGGTATTGGTATAAACATTTAATTATGCTCTGAACTTTTCTTAATGATTATGATATGATTTATGGTACATTTTGGGTAGATAATGTAAATATACGCTACAAATATAAAAATCGCATATTCTCGATTTAAATGAATCCATACCATTATGCTTCATAGGTATGGATAAAACTGTGTCTTGGTCTTGTCGTAGACTTGATAAAGGTTTGTTCATACCTGGTAGGTGGTTTCATAAAGTGTTGTTTATACCGATATTGTTTAGGTATAATATTTAGAATTAGCTTTGTTATGATCAAATTCTTCTATCTCCTGAGTTAAATGATCACAAATATTTGATATAAAATTACATTGTTTTAAATTATATTGTGACCTTTGTTGATTATTAATAAATCCTGATACAATCCATCTTGATTTAATTAGAATGGGCAAATTTTTACCTAATTTTATGTGTTTATCTAAAATTAAATCCCAAAAGATATCGGCACCTAACAAAATGTCTATATCAGAAGGAATATGATATGTTGAATCCGCTAATACTATATGTGGCGGTATATTTATGTTACATGGTATTGGTGTTTGCGGAATTTTGTTCGATATTGTTGGTAAAATAATGCACTGTAAATATGTTTGATAATTTGTTATGAATGATTTTATATTTAAGTCACAATATTGTGTGCTATTTGTTGCTATGTTGTTTACGCCAATTACAGTGTGATTAGATAGATGGCGCTGCAGTTGCAGTTTGTTTGCTAAGCTTTCAGTGATAAAACTGCATTGACTACCTGAGTCTAGCATTGCCCTTGCTTGTATATATGATCCGTCTTTGTTCGCAATGTGTACGATTGCGGTAGATAGGACTACTTGACGATTATTGATATTTGTCCATAGCGCGGATTGTACCGTCGTGTCTATGGCTGCTACTGATGATGTGTCTACATGAAGCAGGGAGTTATGTTTCTCGCCACACTGCTTGCATGTATTTGTTGATTCACATTGTTCTGATCGATGATTTGATCGTAGACAATTATGACATATTTTAATTTATTTACCTCTATTAGCCGATTTGCTGGAGATAATGAACGAAATTGAGTACAATAAAATAAAGGATGTGTACCTTTTCATAAGTAGCATTTGTATGTATTGTTCTTCTGTGTTACTACACCCCCGTAAGATGATGGTTTTGTAAATATTTTGTTATCTGATTTTTGTAGTGTATTTGGTCGTATCGCATCTAATAAATCTACTCGACTGCGAATAAATTGAAAAAATATGAATAAATTTATGTATTTATCTGCTTTATATTTTTCCCATTCGAGTAATGATGTTTGATCTAACTTAGTGGAGGCTAGGTAAATGATCAATGTATCCCAATTATCCGTGGGCCCTAAGGTATTCAAAGCCATTAAATTTTTGTTAATGTTGTCTATCATGTTACGTAATAAAAATGATGATTCTTTGTTAATAGTTTGTAATGAAAATAGATGTTTGAGATGATTTTGTTTAAGCACGCGCGTGTTATGATACCTATCGCAGATAAGCTGTCACGCGGCCTGATAGTTAGACGCAGAGAACTAACGTCGATATGGTTAATGCAGCACTACCGTCCAATGACGATCTTAAATAATGAAATTTGTTAATTGTGCTTATATGTTTGTTATCATGGATCAATGACAGGAAAGTATCGTGAAACTCTAACCACTTCTCGTACTGTCCATTAAATCTCGGTAGGTTGATAGTCGGCAGCTTGATACCGCAGGACTCTGTCTGTCTGGTGAGGGTACTAACGATTCAGGGAAATTATTGTTTATATAGTTAATAAAAATGGTTAACCTGCTCTTTAGAGAGCTGCGCTGCCTTGTAAGACCTGCGAGCTCCGACATGATTATGATAATAATGTATGATTATAAGTCAATGATAAAATAGTAACGTCAAGTGAAGCAATGTCTCTGATCATGTACCAGTACAGCTTTACTCTGACGTTATGGATTCTCTGTTAAGCTTGAATAAATCTGATAAAGAACTTACTTCTTGGTTTTTAATTTATTTATTTAAATGTTGTTTCTGTTGTCCAAAATAAAAATAATAATAATAGCTTGATTTATGTTATAATATGATAGGTATTTATACTCGCCAAACCCACGTCTTGCTCGGGAAGGTCCGGGAATATTTATGATTATGCGTTGTTCTTGATTGATTTCGCCGAAATTCACTTCTTGCTCGGAAAAAATCGGGAAATTTAATGATTTTTTCGCCAATTTTGCTTTTTGCTCATTGGCCACTTTTTATGTTGCAATAACCGCTCGCTATGATCAGCTGCGAGCAGTACACCTCTATATACTGCGGTTTATGATGATTTTAATGATAATATTGATATGTTGTGAGAAAAGAAACCACTTGATTTTAGTAATTTGACAATTCTATTTATTTGCTTATTATTTGATTGATTTTGTTTTTCTTTTTATAAATAATATTCTTGACCAGTGCCAACAGTATGCGTTCAGCTATAATTATTTTATTCTTTTTATTTATATTATTTAAATAATTGAACAGATAGGCTGGATGGGTAGCTTAATGATTAAAACCGATGGACGGGTGGATTAGGTCTAGAAAGTGTGGCAGGAAGCAAGCGGAGCGAAGTTTCCTGCCACACCGTCGGCATTAGGTTATTTTTAATAGCCACACAGAAAGTTCAGTACCCAAAACATACCCACCCCAAAATAATAATATTGCCGTACTAATAAAAATGTGAAACTTGTGTAGTTACTGGAGTAATAAAAATAAATAGCTCATCCAGTCACTGGATTAATATTTTCCTAACTTTTAATGACACGACTTATTTTTTTATTTTAAACTCTTTCTGACCGGTTAGCTCAAACGTGGACTCAACAAGATATTAAAAATGCATTTAATTGGTGGATTAAAGTAGGAAAAATAGAATGGATCGATTCGACGTGGAGGACTCTCGCCTAATAAAAAATTCTGCATTTTTTTTTAAATAAATTTATCTTTAAAATATTGACTGTCACCAATTTGACGCATGACAATATAATATTAAAATCAAAACAACAGTATAAAATATAAAATGCAATAAAAATCATCCTTTTACTAATTTAGTTTGGAAATATATCTAAATTTTTCGTTAAAAATGGCAGAAGAAGATAATTCAACACAAGCCAGTGGTGATGTTATTTTAAAAGAGAAAGAACCTACCCCTGTACCAACTCCTCCTGAAGTTCCTGATGTAGAACTTATTGTAGATGGATTTGGTTTCATGCCCAGAAAAAAAGGAGAAAGCCGCGGAAAAATTCACTCAAAAGAAGGATCTCAACATAGTGGTATTCAAGAAAATATGTGTGCTTCCAGTTCAAATATTGACATAGTTAGACGATACACATGGAAAACTAAAAACAGGATGATAGTTCAGGTATGGGTCTCTGGCTATCATTGGGGAAATATATGTATAAACCCAGTTTAGCAATTCCCCATCAAGGATATCCACTGACCGCTTCATTACGAAATATAACACTATATTCGTAGCTTATAATTATGAATACGAAATATAACACTATATTCGTAGCTTATAATTATGAATAACTGTTTTTAATAAAAGATGTATACGTTCACGACAGTGACCTGAGGGGGTAATTAGCAAGTGTCACTAGGTTTCTTTATACAGGTAAGTAATCTTATTTCTCCACAGTAATTGGAAATGAAAATAATTGGATTTTGGCAGGTGATATTAGTTAACATTATATGTTCGATAGAACTTGTAGTGAATTGGGATTCAGGAATCTACATGACAGGATAGAGGCAGTCCTTTTGGATCAAAGTAACTTTACTGGGGAGTACCGCATTTTTTGGCAAAATTGTTTTTGCCTAATAAAAATAGTGGAGCGAGAATTCAGATAAGAGCTGA
Source organism: Monopis laevigella (assembly GCA_947458855.1). Lineage (NCBI taxonomy): Eukaryota > Metazoa > Arthropoda > Insecta > Lepidoptera > Tineidae > Monopis > Monopis laevigella. Next base: position 19,834,486 of record OX381576.1, read on the forward strand.
GGCAAATCCTGACGTACATATATATATATAGAAGTGGTGAGATTACTGATATTCCTCAGCGCAATTGATCCATATTGGCTCAATATAATCTATTGCAAGGCTGATAATATAGGAGTTAGGCAGATCGTTATCTTGCTTATGGAGGCTGGCGAGCAAGACAGCAAGTTAACAGATCATTCGAAAATTAAAAAAAATACTTCTCAATACAATATTTTGATATATTGACGTAATAATTTATTTTAACTCAGGCGCCATGCTGCGGGGTTAGCGATAATACGATACCTAAATTAAAAAGAAATGGATGATGGCAAACATTTATAGGACCTAGTTCAAACCCAGCAATAACGAGCTATAATATAAAAGAGCATCTACACAATAAGTTTTTACTATGGAGGCTAACTACAAAATGGTAGTGGGAAGAAAGTTGACATAATAAAGCTTAAAGTAACCTATTTTCTATTACAAAAATAATCATATAATATTATTCAAGAACGTTAATCTACATATAAGTATATCTTCAGATATAGCTTATTGTTATATTTAAGTTTGGATTAATTTGTCCAGTATCCTTATGTTAAATAATTTATTATGTTCTAAAATAATGAAGCTGAAGAAGTGTCCACTTTACGCCTTTGTATAAATTAAAAATAAAATTAATTTTCATTATTATTTTATTATTAATTTTATAGGTCATTACATACGGAGCTACAATCACCACAATAAAAGTCCCGGATCGTAATGGTGCTGTGGATGACGTTATAGCTGGTTTCGATACATTAGAAGGTAAAACGATATACAATAAATATATAATATACTGGATACTTATTCTTCTATTATTAAAATTTTTTTTTTTTTAATTTTTACGTGATCATTCCTACAAAAAAATATCAGTATTATGTATATAATTTGGTGATTCTCAACCTTTTTTATTTCATCCTTAAACTAGGTTAAATCTGGACATGTTTTCTCCCTGTATTACCAAGTTTCTAAATTAAGTATTTAGATTTGAAATAAATAAAAAAATATCTTTTTAGAATATCTTGATCGTAGCAATCCTTATTTCGGAGCCACGATAGGAAGATATGCTAATACCATAAGGGACGGAATCATCTACGTCAGACCTTCAGGAAAAATGTATATGCTGACAACAAATTTAAAGAATCAACATCACTATAATGGTGGTTATAATGGATTTGACAAGGTAGTTATAAAATAGTTATATGTAGATATAATAAGATATAACATTATATTATTGGTCGTATATTTAATATATATAACAATAAACGATGGCAAACAGTTGGTCACATCAGTCATAAGTCTTAAGCCAATAACATGGACGACTTTGCCACTGGGTCGTTGTAGGATAATACTAGCTAGTATTAAATAAGATGAAACTTATGTGGACCTAACATGAAATGTTTTACCAAAAATCTAGTTATCTAGTTAGCAAAAGCTATACACAATCGCTATATATAAAAAGATGGAATGCCTCATGTTTTATTAAAATATGAATATTTAAAAAATATATTGTACATCTCGTTATATAAAATATTTTTATCTAATATATGTAATAGATATATCTTTCAAAATTTTCAAGTTATAATGACCGCCTCCGTAGACGTAGTGGATGTCTTAGACGTTGTATCCGGAGGTCCCAAAAATCTAGTTAAGTAGCAAAAGCTATACACAATCGCTATATATAAAAAGATGGAATGCCTCATGTTTTATTAAAATATGAATATTTAAAAAATATATTGTACATCTCGTTATATAAAATATTTTTATCTAATATATGTAATAGATATATCTTTCAAAATTTTCAAATTATAATGACCGCCTCCGTAGACGTAGTGGATGTCTTAGACGTTGTATCCGGAGGTCGTGGGTTCGATTCCCACCCATGGCAAAAGAAAAATAGTACATTTTTCTGACAGTATGTCATGGTCTGAGTGTTTCAAAAAATATTAAATGTATTATATCGTGTTTCTTGTACACATAGTACAAGCCTAGAGCTTAGTTTGTGACCAGAGTAATATGTGGAAATAGATTTACATTATTGTTAATTATTATATTAATAATATGTATTATTAATGTACAGAGTGTAGTTTCCTGTGCAATATATATAATTTAATTCCATAACTTTGTTAGGGTTTATACTGCATAAGTAATAAAAGTAATTAATTTCTTAAAGATTAACTGGAGATCATACGTGAAAGACAAAAAAGTGATAATGAGTCACGTATCACAAAGATTAGACGAAGGCTATCCCGGCACAGTGATCGCACAAGTAACATTTGAAGTGACCTGCGACAATACAATAAAGATTGAAATGAAATGCAACACCACTGAGCCCACTGTTATCAATCTGAGTAACTTCCAATATTTCAATTTGGCTGGGCATGTTAGTATTCTCGTTTCTCTACAAAATCCCTTTGAATATTTTGTATTTTTTATTTACGTATCTGATAGCATCAACAAATATGAAAGCAAATACAAATTCAAATGTTTTATCGAATAGGTAGTTAGACCGTAGCTAACCGCACCGCAAGTAATTCGAGTAGACGTAGCGTCATTTCGACTTGTTCCTAACTTGCAGGAATTACAACGAATTTGTATTTAAAAAAGGTCATTTAAATGTTATGAAGAAGGTATTATGTATTTTGGAGTGGCATTGTTTATTAAAAAAAAATGCCTGTATAAACCGCATGGTCTACCGGGCAACCTTTAATAAAACAATATCAACAAGAAATAACATAGGGTATATAGACTATTTACTTTTAGTACTAATTATTCTACTTAGGGTGAGTTGCACCAAAAGTGTCTTTTAACATCTAACGGTGACATTAACATTTACTCCAAACGGGTTGCACCATCAAATAATTTTGGGGAGTATGGAAGGGCGGCTGCCCCCCCTCCCCCCCCCCCTAGAGATTCTAAAAAAAATGTCAATAATAAAGCAATTAAAGTCTTAAGCCTAAGTCTTTGATTAAATGTAATAACCAAGAGCTCGTGTAGCTATACATGTTGGACTCTGTACCGTTGTTATTACAATCGCAGTAGATGTAAGGCTCGTATTACAAGTGAAAAGCTTCATGTGCTCTCGACTTTACCTACAATTCATACTTTTCTTATCCTCCATATCAACTTACCCAAGCCCCGTTAAATTGAAACACAGATTTTTTTTTTTCAATTTAATAATTAGCATAAATTACTTTTTACCTAATGTCCTTGTTTTTTATTCCCATAATTCCTACTTTCTGAAATAAATAGGAAAAAATATAACTTATAAAGTGGGAGAAAATACGAAATTTATCAAAAAGGGGAGAAAAAAACCCACTTTATAAAAAAAAATCCCATTAAAAATTATGAAAAAGTTGCACTAAACTTTATCAAAAAGTGAGAAACATCTCACTTTATCAAAAAGTTATTTGGATGGAGTGGCGGCCATTATTGCAACAAAAAACGGAGTTTGGAAACAGCACGTAAAGTATAGTTATTCTCTGGCTGTAGAGAATATTCTAAAAATTAAAAAAAAAAAACAGACATAACTCCTCTACGGGCTCTCACCAAAAACTCCCGGCCACCCTTTTTATACATCTAACGGTGGCAATAACGATTACATTGACATTTACTCCATACGATTGTACCATCAAATTTGTAATTTTCATCAGTCAAAATTCACCGGTTATTATAAACGTTAAAGTAAACGTCAAATTGGACAACTTTGTTTTTGATGCAACCCAGTTTTAGTTTTAATCATAATGTTAACGTAAATGTATTCGTTAAATCAGATGGTGCAACCGGCCCTAAATAAATTACTTATATTTAAATTACGTAACTTTAAATGTAATTTTGAACTTATATATATATATTATATATAGTATATAGATTTTAACAGTTATCTGAACTATTTCTTTATTGGCATTTCGCGTAATTTTGCCAAGGTGAAGTGGTGGGCGCAAGTTCACGCCTATGAAGTTGTAATTTTTTTTTTTCGATATAGTGTACTACTGATCGTACTTTATTGACGGGTAGGTACCGCCCACTTAGTGAAGTGCCTTGTAAAAGAACAACCTTAGACTATAGAAAATCGGTTGTGAAATAGAATTAATCTAACGAAAAATAAGATTAAGGGCGGCTAGCAAAACATTTTGATTCAATACAATAGTTATTTGTAATTATCTATCATATGATTATTCTTAAAAATATTAATTTAAGCAAGATTTTGAGATTAAAAATTATTCTATGTTTCTAAGTTTTTGGCAACACTACAGCCAGCCTTCCTTTCTATTAGACGAAGATTTTCCAGCACTCCCGCCAGTCAGCCATTTTGTAATTGTAACCCGTCAGTACGAGTTCTGACACCTTGTATACGTTTCTAACATTTTTCGCCACGTCTAAAATTTTTTCAGTTTCTGTGTTTGTTGAATTTTTCGTTTTTTTTTTCCTGTTTTTTTACAATGTCTGAAAGAAAAAGAGGAGAGTTTCGAATGTCACCAACATTAATGACTTTGTTGCCGCCAAAATTCGAAACCATTTATGTATATTCTTAGTATGGACGTGGTGAATATCCTACATTGAGATAATTAATAGTAAACTTTAAAGGCAGTTTGCAGTCTTTGGCCACCATACTACATAAAGTAGGTTTACTTATAAACAAGCCAATAGAAGAAAAATAATAAGGGAGCGCACAGATATTGCCCTGGCACGTAAAGACTTTTTAAGAAAAGCCACACAAATTTCCAATTGGGACAAAGTGCCTGGACGAGACGTGGCTTAATGCTAACCACACTGTGCCAAAAGCGTGGACTGATGACAGCAGAGTCAATGAACAGAGTAACCAAAGTTCCTGAAGGCAAAGGACAACGCACGCAGGGACGGCAAACGGCCCCAGGGTACCCAGCGGAGGGGTTTTAATCCCACCTCGTCGTAGCCGATGGTATGAGTCTACACCGAACAAGTGGCTAGCTCGTCGCGATGTTTTGAATAGACTCAATAACCCATCTATAATCAGTTTCGCAAGTTGGTATAGTGAAAACGGGACCGACAGCTTGTCGTGCTCTCCGAGGCACTATAGTGGTGTTGTCAACCAAATGTACATAAATTTTGGTTGACAACACTCCTTATTTTCACACAACCCTTTTGGCCCACTCGGCCGTTGTGAATTGCATGACATTAATAACGATAGCTTGAATTTGTTTGCACTACCTTATGTTACAAAGGCAGGCAATTAAATATCACGCAAAACCACTAAAATTCTTTACAGGAAGAAAAGCCATTTATCTTTCATATTTTAGGGTTAATTAGAAAAAAAGGCATGAGTAGAAAATGGGAGAACGTTTTCTGTCATCATGTCCCAGTCTATATTGTGAGCTGTCAAAATTATTATCCTGTACTAGACAAACTATAGTTTGTAATTTTTAATTTCTAATTTACGTATTTGCAATACTCATTTGCATTAAAATAAATAATTTACGATTCTATAAACGATTCATAGTTACCAAAAATGACCATGTTTAGTTTAAACATTTTGTCAAAATAGGACCAGACCTAATGCATTCCCCCATACAAATATTTGCCAAAGAAAATAAATGTTAATTCTCGCATACCCAAGGTAGGTTTAAATGCAAACTAAATCCACGATGTATAAAAAAATAACTAGGTTCTTATATTTCAAAATGATTGATATCTATTTGTGTTTTAGATACTGTCATCGTTTTTTTTACTTATTAATTCTTCATTTCATGATTTATTTATTCTAACCCACTTATACTAGTAAGTCTGAGGCCTTATCATAATGGCATATATCAGTACAGGTAGGCCTGCGACTTTGTACCCACCTGATGATAAGCAGAACAACAAAATCATACACAATTGAACACATTGTTGTTCAGCTGCTTTGATTACTACCATTTTGTCGGCTAAATTATGCGATGACAAAATGGGCGGCGACAAAGACGAATTAGCATTATGATTATACTTTATTTTTCAATATACTAATAGGAGAGTTCCACCTTGATAAGAGATTGATGCAAAAGTCTACGCTGAAAACCGGTAAACCATTTGAGTAAAATCGATCCGCACCCTGAACGGAGAAGCCCACAGATTAAAATCAAAACATTCCTAGGTCACCTGACGCATTTTACATTGGTATAGGCGATGTAATTAAAATCGGTCGGTCTAGCGAAGCCTATAAATATATAGACTATATTCACTAACCCTTAATAACAAAACGTCTCTATTTGTACGCGTTTAATTAAAAAGCAGAATAATTGACATGCCTGCGATACAGGTACAATTATATTAATTATATTTCGCAGAAAATAGTCCATTGCCAAATTATTATTCACTTTGTGATTCATATTACATTAAATAATTGGGCATTTTTAACAAAGCAGTATCAGGTGTAGTGAAAATGGAATTTCATTCTGTCTGAATATCGTTTTGGATTACAAATTAAAATATTTGAATGTAGATATTTTAAGTCTAAGTTTTCCTTAGGTAAAATCATAATTGTTTATGCGATTTACCTTAAAGGCCCCTTAAATGAGGTTTAGTTTAGTTTTTAGTTATTGTTTTTTTTTTTTACTGAAAAACTGCATGTGACTCTCTAACCTAACCTAATGGTAAGTAGACCTGAAAAATCCTTTCTGATTTTGTATGGAGATGATACATACATATATAACTTAGTTAGGGGCTCCCTAAGAGTTGGTGAAATCGGGCATAAGACTTCGCGATTACGAATGCAGTGTCCTTAAGATTATGCCTTAAAATACGAAGTGTAAATATAAAATGTAAATTTATTGTTGGTGTGTAATGTTATTTATTGTTCGATAATTTTCAGCACGCTGGTCCTGAAATAATGTATGATCATATTATTACAATCAACGGAGATAAATATACGGCAACTGATGACGATGGATTAATTACAGGTAAAAAAAAGCACCAGCCGAATTAATTTATGATTCACCGTAGAACTATGTAACAACAAATCATAACTAGATAATATTGATTGCATTTATTTTGACTCTTTTAAGACAGAAAACTCTTCAACTAAGAGTTTTCATTAAAATTTTGTATTCAATATTTAACTTACTAACATTTTATTTATAATTAAACATTAAGATTGGGTTCGTATGGCAGCTATCAGAACCAGTATAGCTACAAGAATTATTAATTTGGATAGGTTTATTTGACCAGATAGTAATTTATCAGTTCTTTTATATTATTTTAGTATTAAGGGTTATAAAAAAAATCATACATACGAATTCAATTGCTTAGTTCAATCATTGTACTACTGGGATATCAACCCCGCTAGTTCAACTGACTGCATTTGATTTTGGAGTTGAACTAGACGGACTAAATAGTTGTAAGTAAACGAAAATAAAAAAGTAAACTGAGTAAAGTATAGTGTACTAGAGTAAAGTATAGTGTAGTGAATTTAAGTGAAGTGTAGTAAGTAAAGAATGGATCGAAGTGGGGTAGAGCAAATTAAAGTGTTCTAAAGTGGAGAAAACTGAAGTAAGGAAATAAAGAAAATAAAATTGAAGTGATGTTTAGTAGAGTGGAGTATTCTGGAGTCAAGTGAAGTAAAGTAAAGGGAAGTGAGGTGGTAAGTAAAGTAAGTAGAGTGTAGTAAACTTAAAAATAATCGATGTTCTTTTAGTGATGAACAACCCTAACCAAACGCACTGACCTCATTGTAAAGACTTATATAAAATAAATAATTTGAATTGAATTGATATGAATTTCTTATCCTTCATTTCATTTTACTTCAATCACTTCAATTTTTTTTAGTTTAAAAAGTCCCGGTACTATACCGTCCAACTAAGCAATTGTACTAGTGGGACTAAGTGAAAGGAAATATATTTAAAATATTTTGGGAATTCTAAAACCTTACCTACAGTTTACGGTAAAGATATACGAGTATTTATGCGCTAGTTTTTCCAATACAAAATGCATGAGAAAAATCTTTAGCATTTTCTGGTACTTCTTATATCTTCACCTCGGTTGATCCCACAGGAACTTATATTCCTTAGAGTAGGTTTTGGTAGGTGTGGCTGTAGAATTGGACAATGACAATATAAATTTGTATTACGAGTATTATGTAATAAAGTATTATATATTATAATAAAGTCTGGGTACCCTGGGACGGTCTATGCGGTCTCGGGCGCCGTAAGGCACCCGTGATGATATGTATGTATGTATATAGGCGAGCTTAATGCCTTAGGCATTTTCTACCAGCTAACCTTTGAGAGAGTGAAACATGCTTAGGGTGCGGAACTTTCGATAGAAGGATATACATATAATTTTAACAATGATGCATTAGATGCATAACAATACTTAAACTACTTAAATACTGTATATAATATAATAAATGTAATACATAAACATACCAAACAAAAATTGTCACGAGGATCTGGTTTAAGCGTTCAGATAATGAGCAGTGAGCAAGCGTTTAAACACCCCGATGGAAGAGAGTGATCTTATAGTCAGAGGAAGCAAATTCCACTGGCGAGCAGCTGACACCGTAAACGAATCTGAATATTTGGAAGAGACGTGTGACGGGATTTTTAGAATGATGTTATAAATTAAATATCTCCATCTCTTTTTTTCCCGAGAGATCGCACAGGTCGCCAAAACGAATTTGAATTATGAGTGTACTTTAATATCCTCGCATTTCGTTCGTTTGGGAAAAGAAAGAGATGAAATATTCACAAATTACATAACTCCGTCTCTTTCTTTTTCCCGAGAGATCGCACAGGTTAATTATTACCTTGTTTTGGAACGCAGCTTAAGTGGATCAATTTATAACATAATTCAAGAGCTTATTTTATACAAAACGATCTTGATTTTAAAACCTTAAATGTTCCGTGTATTTTCAATTTCCACGTCATTTTTTCATCTCTTTCTTTTCCCCGAGAAATCGAAACGCGATCTCGGGGATATTAAAGTACACTCATAATTCAAATTCGTTTTTGTCGTATTATTCATCATTAAGCGATCAATGCTGTTAATCAACAGAGTTTTGTAAGTTTCTTACTATAAGTTCCACAGGCTGTGCTCTTATTAAAAAAAAGTTAGTTATCAGAAATGTAAGGTTTGTTGAAATGAGTTTTTTTGATGAAAGTACAAGTATTATAATAATTATAATTATAGTATAAGCACATATAATGTAGAAAAGTCTACCTGACATTTAAAGGCAACATATTTCTAACTAAAAATTACCGGAATTAAAATTCAAAAATAAAAAGTTATAATATTGTGCTTTTCACAACCCTATGCTACACGTTCGGGGCTTCCGCATCCCTTAATAAACGGAGCCTACGATGGCTGGACGCTTTCCGCATCAAAATACCGAAATGCGTAACGTGATTCAGAGCTGTTAGGGCCTAGGCCGAAATTTCATCAAAATCTGAAACTCTATATTAATTTTGTAAAAAAAAAGTTTATTGCTGAAAGTCATTGTAATATGTGCTAAAATATACTTTTATTATTTCACAAACTTAAAAATAATACTGATATATTTTTATCTATACAAATAATAGAAACTATTTAATAGTTTATTTACTACTTTATTACTATTGATATTTTTTTTATATGCAGAGCCGTGATTGTAAAATAGTATTATATAACCATCTCCGTAGTTTAGCTAGTTTGTAGAGTTCGATACCCACTCAAGCTAAAACAATATTGGTACCCTATTCTGTTACATTTGCCTCGGTCCGGGTTCATACAATATACAGGGTGAATTTGAAAGGATGTACTTTGGGTTAATATGAGGATCTGCTTATCAAATCGAACAACTTTTCCCATGAAACCATGTGCCGCAAATGAAAAAAAATATTGCCTTCTCCGTACAAACTAGTAATGTTAAAATGACACAATGTGTCGCAAATTAAATAAAAATTTGACTTCCCCATACAAATTGGTCATTTTATTAGTTTGTATGGAGAAGGCAATATATTTTTTCATTTGCGGCACATGGTTCCATGGGAAAAGTTGTTTGTATTGATGAGTAGAACCTCATATTAGCCCAAAGTACATCCTTTCAAAGTCACCATGTATATAATATATATTACATTGTTTGTGGTATGGTATACATAGTTCAAGTCTAGAGCTTAGCATGTGACTATCTTATTCTATCAAAATATTAACTGCATACCAAAGACTAAGATATTTTCCATACTGAGAAATGTGTAAAATTTTGCCTCAAGGCAATATTGAACATATTATGTTATCGGTATGCTGAAGTTTGCAGCTACTATTTCCTAAGCTTGAATTGACTGCTGAAATGCTCGTAGGATCGCTACAGGAATATCTAATAATAGTTATTGGAAACTCCGCTCAGCATTCTTGAATTTTGAAATGAAACTAGGTATTTTCATCACAATGGGTATTGATTGTAATTCAAGGGCTTGTATCAATATGAAATGTATTAAAATTTCATTTGATGTTCTATTTAGAAGTTTTTTAACCCATGTTTAGCCGGTATAAATATTATGACGTAATTTATAAGGCGTTGTTTTCACTCAATGTAAATTGAATTTCATAATATTATATTTATACTACTTGGCTTGGTCTCGGTGGCGGCCATAAAGAAATAGTACAAGCTTTTAAGTAGGAGGAAGGAAGTTTCCTTAGTGGACGCAAATGAAAAACCCTTGGAGGTGTGCAAAAAAACGTGGATGCTTAATTGTTGCGTCATTCGCGTGGTCCCAAATAAAAATGCAAGAAATAAAGCCTCCCGTCTCTTTTATTAACTAATTGGTTTAAATTCGAACATCAATTAAAAATATATATTGAAGCATTGGGACTTAGGGCCACAGAAGATCGTAAAAAGGCTGCATTTTTAAACATAACCGGTGAGAAAACTGTTGAAGTGTATATACATTTCAAAATAAGAAAATAATGACATTGAATAATCAGCACCAACCATAACTAAAAAAATCATGTACGTTATTCCCTTGTGTTACAGTTTGACAGTTTTTAGAATTCCATGTGATAACAAATCAATGGAGTAGCCTGCCTTGGACGGGGCCTGTATCAAAATTAATTATTATGTATGATAATAATGAATCCGTATATGATATGCGGTGTTTTTTTCGCGGAACGTCCTAATGTCCTTATTCATAAAATTTTATTGAGTCTTTGAAAAACAGTTTAGTTATATAAGGTTTTGTCTCTTTTACGCATATTCATTTTTGATGCTAAAAAAGTCAAGGACTTATGAATACCGGTGTAAGAGTTTAAGTGATTTTTTTTTGCTCTTGTACGTTCGGGCCTCTGTAGCCTAAGAGCCCTGTATCATTGATACGGCTGATATGGCGGTAGCTACACCCCTGTGACTAATGTACTTAAAGGATTTCGTTATTTTAACAATCTAATGTTACCTTTAAGAGAAACCATTTTGTTTCATTAAGTCGCTGGAAGATTTAATGAAAAAATACTCAACCAAAAGAAACCTCATTGCATATAGCTACAATTTCTTTATGATGAAACAAGTGTATTGTAAAGCAATGAGCAAAATATTCACAGGGGAAAGATGCAGTGGAAAGAAAAAAGTGTAATGGGGCTCGACGTTACATTTAAATTGAACAGTGGGGCTGATTGTAACACTTTTCCATTAGTATTATTCAATAAGACTTGGAAAAATTAAAAGAATAGTGTCAGGGAATCATAATCCATACTGCTAGTGAATAGCGGTGAAAAAATTAAGCCCGTAGGCTGTGTGGATCTAAAGTATAAAATTAGAGATGAGTTTTTTTTTCTATTATTGGCTTACCTGTTGAATAATAAAGACGTGTTTTCTGTTAAGAACAAATAGATCCAATTATGAAACCAATCAGGAGAGTTCCTCAGTCAATAAAAGAATATCTATAGGAAACATTAGATATCATCATATCATATCATCACGGGTACTTTACGGCGAGACCGCCTAGACGGCCCCAGGGTACCCAGCGGAGGGGGTTTTAATCCCACCTCGTCGTAGCCGATGGCATGAGTCTACACCGAGCAAGTGGCTTGCTCGTCGCGATGTTTTGAATAGACTCAATAACCCATCTATAAACAGTTTCACAAGTTGGTATAGTGAAACCGGGACCAACAGCTTAACGTGCTCCCCGAGGCACTATAGTGGTGTTGTCAAACAAATGTACCATATGTAGATATGATATGATATATCAATAAATGTATAATGTGAGAACAATTCTTAATTCCTTCTCCTGAAGAAATATATAATAATTTAGTTGGTAAAAGGTGTGTACTAGATATGAAAGATAGATTTTTGTAGATAATTTTAAATGACAAAGATAAGTTTTATACATTTAGTACCCCTTATTTAGGACGATGCCCTTTGTCATCTCATCTGCACCAGAAGTACTACAGAAAATGGTGACATAACTGGTGTAGAGACATATATTGATGATTTAAACATAGCAGAGAAAGATAATGAAAAACATGATCTTATAATGAGTAAGGTTATAAACAGAGCTAAACAGTTTAATACTAAATAAAATATATAGGATTAATTATAAATGAGGCAAGTATGGCTGACGTAAGGACGTGGCCATACCGCAGTGTTTGAAAACAAAAGTCTTTAATCAGTGCGTCCTACCAATGATGACATACGGCGCCGAAACATGGACACTTACAGTGAGGCTGGTCCACAAACGGGGATCAGTGGCGTGTCTGGGAGAGGCCTATGTCCAGCAGTGGACTGCGATAGGCTGATGATGATGATGATGATGAGGCAAGTATTATAGTAAACCCTTCTCACACAGAGGCTATTTTGAAATTAAACAAACATTTTTGGGCATGTGCAATTACGAGTATCTCAGTAAATTTATTCCAAATCATGCAAAAAGTATTGAACCATTAAGAATGCATCTTAAAAAAGATAATCTCTGCAATTGGGCATTAATCAAAATGAGGCTTTTAATGAATATATTCAATAATAAAAATAAAATTATAATTTAAACTGACAGTTATAATTCTGAAATATATTATAAAATGGGCATAGTGGGGCATGTTTATTATAAAATGGAAAACCTGTCCCTTTTATTCTCTTTTATTAATAACTCAAAACTGGTTGAATCAGTTTCAAAATGAAACCTAAAATGATCCAATTTTATTAAAAATATTGCAATGCAGCTTAGAAAGTTTTCAAAAAAAAAAAGGTATTAACAACAAAGAATTTTGTTTTATCATGCAAAACTTGTGAAAGATAGACCTTCCAATGCTAAACAACCTTTAATTTCTCATGAGATCCCAGCTTTACACGTCTATAAAGGTTAGGTATATATATATTTGTCATTTTCGAATAAAATATTTCTTAGTTGTTGTTATTAACTATTATTCCAAATGGGTGAAATTAAACAGAAACAGTCATAAATAAGTATTTTTCTATTCATTGCATACCAAAAATAATAGTTAGTGCCTTTTGGTAGTTATGGGTTTAGTAGTTTTGGAAAATCCCTAGATATTGAGTAACTTCTACTCCACGTTATCCCCAATCAAACGGTCTAAGTGAGAAAGCGTAAGAATAGTTAGGAACATAATGAAAAAGTGTAAAGACAGTAACGTTACGTGGTTAACGTTACAGTGTACAGACAGTAACAGTAACGTTCGTTTAACGTTACTGTAAGTGTTAGGCACACCTTAAACCATACACTTTGTATTAGATTTATAAGTATTGATATTATGTTTTTTAGTTTAAATTTAGAAAATTTTCTAGTTTATAAGCTATGTGCACAGTATAAATGTTGAATATAAAAGGGGGGATGTTTGGTATATTACTCTATGCCTTCTCTCACCATAGATAATAAGAACAAGATGTCGAACATTAAAAGTATCTCTTATATTTATTCCTCTATCGATATTTAGGTGTTTTATTTTAGCATTAAAAGATTGTGTATTTTTAGGAGAGAAAAAGGTTGTTGGTGGCACAATTTATGATTTTCGTATACCCCGCGTTCTGAAGACAATGATCGCCCGGGTACCCAGAGGCGGCTATGATATTAACTACTGTATTACTCAGGGCATCGAACAAGATTTAACTTTCCAAGCTAGGTAAGTTTATTTGGATTAAAGATAAAAACAATAGATACAATAATATTAATTTATTATCATATGCACTTTGGGCGTCTCTTTCTTTTCCATTTGTGTATACTGATTTAATAATTTATTTGGATAAGGTTTAATACTAAGGTACCTACTAATAACGTGGTCTAGTTTTTTCTGGCATTCCTACTAACTTTTAATACATTATGAAGTTGTTATAGTGACATAACTGTAATAGTTGGACATATGTGTTTTATAAATCTGTAGTAAATTATTTTGTTCTGTAATTCAAAGTTTTCGCAGCGCAATGGATGCAAAGAAATTTATAGTTTATTTTTTTACACCTTGGATCAGTCCTGGTTTTGTCAATAGGCCGTGGCCTAGGGCGGCAGCGGATTAGGAGCGACAGATTTCAAAGGATGCTTACTCGATTTCAGAGGATAAAAATCAAACCAGTTCACTGATTTTCTATTTTTTTTTATATACGAATACGTTAAATCCCTATAGAAATCCTAGGTTACCTACTGTCATTGTACCTATTTTATCTATATTACTGCGTGAGTGATGGATGAGAGAAGCGGGCGGCAGTGGTTCACCGTAACCACCTCAACTTCCAGCCAGCACTCATCATTCAAGAACGAGTCCCATTTGCTTCTTGTGCATGTTTGCTTCTTGTGCAGCTCATTTATTGAATTTGGTGGGAACCTCGGCCGCAGAGTCTTGTACTGCTAATTTTTAATGTTGCTAGAGGAGGATTTCTTCGTGAAGTCAATCGAACATTAGAAAGATGAAATAAGAAGAAACGAATGAGATAGAAAGAGGAAAAGCACTCAAGAGAATTAACCTCACTCATTGCTCGACACGAACAGATGCATGTAAAAGTCTAAGAGATTCCTGGGATAAAGTAATTACAGTTTTAAGAATGATTGTAAATTTGACACTGCAAAGAAAATATTTCATTTTTAACAAAAATTACTTAACTTTCCAGACAAAGAGTTACAGAAAAAGCCCGGTCTCTCAGAAAATATTATACAAATGATTTAGAGGAGAATTTGATTCAAAAATGTGTGCTTTTTTACAGTCACATTTCCTCTAATAAAACTGCAGTGCAAACTGAGTGTACAGTGAAGCCTGGATCAAATTCGCTACTCAGTCTTTCAACGTTTTAGAGGAATCAATCACTGTCTAAAGTTTACCCTAACTTGGATATAGCTCTTCGCATCGCACTTTCTACTCCGGCTCTAAATTGTTCTGGGGAAAGGAGTTTTTTTTGTTTAAAATGAGTGAAAAATTATCGAGTGTCTCGAGAAAAAAATAATTCTTTAGCTTTTCTCTACATAGAACCAGGGACAATGAATACCATAAACTATGATGATATTATAGATGATTTTGCTATTAAAAAGTCCCCTATATTTTTTTTATTCTTGTTATTTTTTTTACCATCTTTCTAATAACAATAACTTTCTAATAATAATGACTAATTCATTTGATTTAACTTTAGTGCTTAATACAAATGGACATTTTTTTTTTAGAAAGGCGTTACATAGGGCGGCGGATTTAAAGCGGCCTACACTAATAAAAAATATAAGTCTGGCACTGCTTTGGGTTACATGTTCGAAGTTTACGTGACATTTTTGAAAATAAAACATAGCCTGTGTAACTGAGTAATAACGTGGCATCTATATAAGTGAAAGTTTTAGTCTATTCGTTACAAACAAAAATACAAAACATTTTTTTGGTCTCTTTATAATATTGGTATAAATATATATAGAAAAGGTCCTTCGAGGTGGCCTTGTTGGTTAGACTTCCAACACACCAATAAGGTTTTAATAAAATATAATAAAAAAAATATATGCACATTTGTTTGATAACACCACTATAATAGTTACCTCGGAAAGCATGTTAAGGTGTCGGTTCCAGTTTCACTACATTGTGAAACTGTTTATAGATGGGTTATTGAGTCTATCCAATCACAGCGACTAGCTGGCTACTTTTTCGGTGTAGACTCAGAATACCTTCGGCTACGATGGGATGGGAATAAATACTCAACCGCGCGGTACCCCTGAGGTCGTCTAGGAGGTCTCGGGTGCCGTAAGGTCACCTGTGATGTGACTTACTAAATAAAAAGTTATCTACTAAACAATTCCCCTGTTAATTTTTTTTTTTTATTCATTAATTAAAATTATACCACTAATCAAGATTGATAATATAATATTACCTGCATAATCCAATCGTAGTGCCAATATTTATAAATATTGTTAGTATGAAAATATTAAAAAAGAATTATTTTTTATTAAAAACATGTTTAAGCTTTGCCTGTCTGGCGTAGTTATACATTATTTTAATTACACGCGCTGGTACAGCGTTTACATTATAAATCCTAATAAAAATTACCTCGTAACTGCTAGGTACAAGGTAGGGGTTTCATAATGAGTTCTACCAATGAGATTATAAATAAAAAGGAAATACGTTCATTTAATAATAATTACTTAACAAAGTCATGCACACATTGAGGTCACGTTAAACTGTCGATATTAGTTTCACTATACTAACTTGTAGAGCTATTTATATATGGGTTATTGAGTCCATTACGAAGAGCTTTTCACGTGTTCTGTGCAGACTTATTATTATTATTTTACAATAATTGGCTTCGTCGAAGTATGAAAAGTTCCCCACCGATGGGTACTTGAGGCCGCTATTATGAGTCCGTCTAGGTACCTGGCACAAAAAAACACCTACAATATTAAACTTACCAATCCAAGACATTGTTTTGCTATGTAATATTATGAGGCAGTCTAGGTAGCTGGTACAAAAAAGAAATCATATTTTGAATATCAAACTTATCAATCCAATAGGATGGGGATATTCGGTCTTTCAAGTAAGATTTTGCTGCTTAAGGCTCTTAGGTGGATAGCGTCCAGTCTAGGATTGAAGATATGTCTGCTAGACTGAACGTGTCGCTACCGTTGAAAAGGTCAATATAGATCTAAATTATGCACAAATGAGAGATCTGATCTAAAGAAAATTCTAAGGAAAGGCAACACTTTGTGAGAGCCAACAACGTGGAAATAAAGGGTATTCCTCAAACGAAGGGAGAAAATTTCCTTGACGTAGTCTCCAAGATAGACGTCTTAATCAACTGTTCTATAATGGATGACAACATAAATTATGTGACCAACATCAGAACTCGTAGTCCAAAAGACGACAAAGCCATAATAACATGCTTTGTCAAAAAGAAGAGTTTTGTGTCAGCTGCGAGATTATTTAGAAACCTCAGTGGCAACACCGGGGATTTAAGGAGGATCGCAAAATATATGTTTACGAAACATCTCACCATAGCAAATAAACAGCTTCTTACAAAGACAAAGTGTTGGCGAAAGAACGGGATATCAATTCGTGTGGGTGAAGAATTTCAGATTGTATGTTCGAAAAGACGCCTTATGCCCCTCTTTTTTGTCCTCTGATTTGACAAAAAAGAGGACTGTTTTAGGGGGTGGGGTGCGGGCCGCCAGCCGCTTCGCTAGACGACTCGTCGAACGAAGCTTCCGCGTAATGCGTGGTGCTCCGACTGGGTGAAAGTATTTTTGGTTGGTTAGCCGACTGGGTACTGTTCGCCGGCTCGCGCTCGGATTTTCCCGATTTTCCGAAAAAATCGGGGAAAAAAAGTATGTCGTTTCCTGAAAAAAAAATTCTATTAGATTCTCCTAATTAAAAGACTAGAATTTATTGTATGCATGTATTTCGCTATCTGTAAAAAACTGAAAGAGGAATCAAAAAAAAAAAATCGGATTGTCCTGCTTTATACGAACAATGCCGTGTATGAAAACACCCACGCTATCTCGTACTTTCTTTAAAAAATAAAAATCCTGAAAAAAAAAGTATCAGTTTTCAGTTTTTTATAATTTTGTTAGATTCTAAACTAAATTCTCTTCCAAAAGTTAGTTACCGGGCACGAAGCTAAAAATTTGACATTTTTGTAAATTTTTTTCGGTCAGGACTCGCCTTGTCACCCTGATCAAAAAGGGCTGTGATACCTGGGTACATAGAGACTTTTTGATATTCAAGGGCATATCTCCGAGCCCCAGTGGAAATCTGGCATTTTCGGATTTTTTCCCCAGTCACTTTTTTATCTAATACCCCTTCCGAAAATTTCACCCCTCCACCACCTCTCCTTCTGGGAGAACAATTCTGTCACTGAGTGACAGAATTGTCAGTCAGTGGTAAGTCCAGCTACCTTTGAGACGAATAATGACCTTTTTCAAATGGAGTCTTGCACCCAGCAAGTATATGTCTGGCAGTCCCTACAGCAACACCGTACAATGTTCATGTCTTATCTGTTGCTTTCCCCCATCTTACCAGATTACTCTGGTCAGGTAGGTACATTTAAAAGGCATTGAGATAGAACTCAATAAGTGCCGGAGACTAATCGTACATGAGTGTGCGCCATTTCAGGGCTGGAGGAATACAAACTTCCCCCATAGAAGCCATTCATTCTGTACATCTAGGTTCATCGCGTGAACTCTGTAGCCATGCTCTTCGTCGTCCCTAATGAAAATATTTAATAACACCTTTATCACATTCCTTTTTCTTCCGACCTAAGCCCCTTCTGCTGATCTGTGCACCGCTCATAAATTATTTATGGAACTGAAGTCTTGACTCCATCTCAGAAGCAATGAGTCTTTTGGGAGACATGCAATAAGATTATCCCGAGAGTTACTCAGGATTTGTTGCTTGGTTACTTGGTTACATAAATGTTTGTACAACATGATGGCTTTTTAAAATTCATCCGAAATTGTTGCTATCCCCTGAACAGCGTGGAGGAGTCAGCGCCCTGTGTTAATCCAAGCCGAGACTTAAATTTTCTTATGGCAGTTGCATCCAGATTCACCAGAAGAGTTTTGTTGAAGTCGTATACAAGAAAAGGCCATGTTAAACGAGATGTTAGGTAGTTGTCATAAATTCAAGCTTTGAAGATATTCTTTCAGAACGTAACAGGCTTACGAATGTAATCTAATGTCTTCTTAAGAAATATTTAATTGAATGATTATGATGTAGTTGGTCTGGTCTATAAGTAAGGCGAGACATGGCTTCTAGATGGTATCAGTGACGTATTTCGACGATCAATATAATATTATTCGTCGAACGCCGCGGCCGCGATTATGAAAAAACTGGCCAGTCACATCTGGAGATCACATCTATTTTTATTTTATTTATTTATATCCAGAAAAGTATCAGCTATTTAATACAAATACATATTGTCTTATAAAGTAACTTAAAAGCTATTGATAAGTTTTCACTGTTAAGTAACTGAGCAGTTGGATTGGCATTCGACGGCAGAGGATTTGTGGCTAACGCTTTCACCACGCCAAAAAGAAAAAGACTTCGTTTAAGTTAAATATTTGTACTCAATATTTATGTGCTCAGAATAACGGCAAATCTTCTCGTGAATAGATGAATGCATTTAATTCTAAATTTAATGATGTCGTCCTAACATCGCCTTTAGAAAATTTATCGTTGTTGGTGATTTTAATATTAGCGAAGTCATTTGGCTACCCAACTCCGACTCAAACGAACTATCGCCATCTAACATTGCCAGTCATCGTAGCCAGCTGCTGCGTTTTCCCTTCTTCCTTTAATCCAGAGTCCTTTAAGCGTAGCGTGAATAAGTTTCTCAAGTAGACATAGATGAATCAACTAATTGAAGCAAGCACCATAGCTACTATTGGTTGAGAACATTCTTAAACGTTACATTGGCACTTACCATCAGGTGGATGTAGGGTCACATGTCCTGCTATATAAAAAAAAAAAAAAATGCAAAAAATAATTATGACCGAACATTAGATTTAGTATTCGTAGTCCCGTGTTTGGTCCCACTGGTAGAGGAGGATCCCCATCATAAGGCCTTACTTATAGACCCTGACTTTATAGAAATTCGTTTCCTAAATGAAGTAACCAGAATTAAATATATATACAACTCCGGTGACTATGATGCTATGTGTTCTAAATGAAATAAGTTGATTGGTCTTCCAAATTGCTCACATGTATATTTTCTGATGTCGTGAACAGTTTTTATAATGATCTCTATTCCGTTCATGACAAGTCAATTCTTAGTATTATGCATGCAGTACTCAAAAAAATATTGAAGGATAAATATCATCGTAAATATAAAATAAACAAAAACCTTTGCGATTATGATTATTTTGTTCTACTGTGCAGTAGAGCTAAACATCTAGAATCTGAAAATATAATTAGAGTTGAAGAGTCTATAAAAAGTAATCCACGTTTTTTTCTGGTCGTTTATCAAGCAATGGAGAAAAACTGCGACCACAATGACTTATGGACAGTAAGTACTGGAGAAGATATGTGTAACTTGTTCTCATCATACTTCTTCGAAAATTTTACACAACCTGGAACTTATCCTAATCCTATTAACACACCTTATAATTCGCCCAGCATTAAGTCGATATTTATAAGCTTATAAGCACTTTCTAAGTTATTGTTATCAATAGATCGTTATAAGTCTGCGGGTCCAGATTATATCATTCCAGTATTTGTAATAGCCCGGAGTTTGAAATTTCCACTTGTTATTTAACAGATCCATCAATGAGGGAATTGTGCCTCATATATGGAAATCTGCTTTCGTAAAACCCATATTTAAACAGGACAGACAGGAACCATATTTTACAGAATAATGTTCCAAACTATCGGCCTATCTCTAAACTATCCATATTTGCAAATGTATTGGAAAGAATTGTATATGTTAAAACTTACGCCGCGCTGCTTTAAAATCATATTTTAGTCCGAACCAACACGGATTTCTGAATCGCATATGCACGGTTTCTAATATTATTCTTTCCAATGGATATATTGTTAATCACATGGAAAGGGGTGATCAGGTGGATACTATATATGTATATGGGTTATAGTAAGGTATTTAGTAGCATAGACCACAATATCCTTCTTTAGAAAATAAGTAATTCTGGAATATGGCTTACGCTGAGAATCTTTCTCAAGGTGTGGCTCTTGGCGGATACGTGTCAACTTGAACTCATATTCTCTCTGGAGTACCGAAAGGATCTATACTGGGTCCTATATTATTTATAATATTAGTTTAAGATATCGGTTCATGTTTGCGCAATTCTAAGGTGTAATTTATTATTTGCTGATCACAAGAAAAAAATAAAACCAATAACAGCTGATATAGACACCATTAATCGAATTCGACCGCCTCCGTAGACTAGTGGTTGCGCCTTTTGCGTTGCATTTGGAGGTCTTGGGTTCGATTTCCTACCTATGGCAAAAAAAATAGTACGTTTTTCTGTACAGTTTTTCATGGTCTGGGTGTTTATAATATATATTATATCGTTGTTTCTGGTACACATAGTATAAGCCTAGAGCATAATTTATGACCAGAGCAATATGTGCAAATTGTCCTACATTTTTTTTTATTTTAATATATATATACAGGCCGATCTTCTGCGATTAGATGAATACTGCCAGCTTATATACTAGATCGAAATGTTTCTATCTGTATTTTGATTACTTGCAGGAGGTTGCCAACACATTTACAATATTATTTAAAAGGGAGGGAACTCTCACTTACTTCGGAGATTAGAGACCTTGGTATCGTACATGACTCCAAATTACTTTTTGATTGTCATATTGATAGCATTGTAGCCAAAGCATCAAAGGTACTAACTAGGCTTTGTATTAAGAATATCTTCAAATTTTAAAAATGTCAAAATCTTATTTTCATACCCTCTTGGAGTACGCAACCCAAGTATGGATTCCCAGAACTGAAACATACTTTCTGCCCCTAACCACTAAGCTAAATATTAGATGTAACCTACCTTCTTCGTGTATTCCGTGGTATGGTGGATTCATCTGAATTGATAAGTGAATTAAACATAAGGACTTCGGACCAAAGAACTAGGAGGATTACCATCTTCCATCTGGGGCGTGGTTACAAGTAACATTTATATGTGTAAACTAAATGACCTTACATTAAAATATTATAACTAATTATGAATTTGTTTGCCGTAAGTTTACCTGAAATGTAATACACAAAAATCAATATAAATTCATCATTCTTCTACATAATATTACAAGGCCATCTAGTTATCTGGTACAAAACAGGAAATTATAGTTAGAATATTATACTTACCAATCTAATTCATTTAAATAAATAAAATAAAAATGTATTTGAAACAAAAAATCATAATTTTCTCCATAATATTATGAGGCTGACTAGGAACCTGATATAAAAACAAAGGAAAACTAGAAAATACTTAATAATAATATTTAATATAAATCCAAGATATGATTTTTCTAGATAATATTATGAAGTCGTCTACGTACCTGGTACAAAAAAAAATCATACTTGTACTCCGTAAAATTTAGCTTGATCGATGACAGCTATTATGACATTTATTGCTAGTGATGTGATGCTGTCGATACTAAATATCGATTAATCTTTTGATAACATGAAAAAATAAGCATCAAATTAATATCAAATGTTTTTGATTCTAATTCTAATGCGGATGGTGTTGCGCATGTTACGTTGTAATGAAAACATAACAAAAAAGTCATTCGATTCTATTGCTAATCTGAATATTTGAAACTGATAGGTCATACGTAATCCAGTGAATCGATTAAAATATATACCAAATATCGTATACTAAAAGATCGATCTATTAACTTCGACAGTTATCGAGACAATGAATTGATATTTAATATAGGAGACACTTCCAGCGATAATGAGTCTGCAAATGATGACATCGACTTCAACTACTCTTGTGACCGACAAGAGTAGTAGAGACCCGGTTGTTCGGTGAGGCCGAGAGCCGGCTAGAGTTGATCCAGTTGCCGGGGCAGGGACTCTACTTTCTAGGTACTTATGGCGGTCAGTCGGCCTAAATCCCCTTGCTGTAGGTTGGGTTCCGGCTGGGGTATATACCCCAGCATATGTAATTAAACTATATTTACAATATAATTTATATATATATATATATTTTCTATCTACCTATATATTGTATCGATAAAAATAAAAAAAAACGGAATTTTGCTATTTGCCCAACCCTAGTTAGTTTAAAAAGCAACATCTGAAAGAAAAAATAAAACTCTTAAATGCTTTCAAATAAAAAATAAATAAATGGTAATTCAGTTGATTTTCAACAATTTGATAAAATACGTAATTTAGTAAGTATTTTATTGAAAAATATCGTGAATATTCCTTATTCCTACAAAAAAGAAAAAAGAAGGAACTCTCTTTTTAAACGCAGTGGCTTCTGTCATCGATCAAGTTAAATTTTACAGACTATAGAGTATGCAACTTACCAATCCAATTCATTATTCTTGTACATTATATTATGAGGCCGTCTAGGTACTAAGTAGTTATTGGGTACAAAAAACCCTAGAATATCAACCTTTTCAATCAAAGACTTCATTATTTTATATAATATGATAAGATCGTATAGGTCTGGCACAAAAAAAAACAAAAATATACAATTTATAAAAACATATTTTTTCTAGATAATATTATGAGGCCATCTAGGTATCTGGTAGAAAAAAAAGAAACCTAAAATATCAAACATATCAATACAAAACATCTTTCTTCGACATAGTAATATGTTAATTTATTCTCGAACAGAATGTTTTATCAGTTGTTACATTGTTTCCGGCAGTCGTATCCGACCTCCATCGACCCTCGACGGGGAGTCTCCCCCACCTCATTTTCCAGGTGGTAGGTGTTACCCCTGCAATTAACAGGAAACAATTAATTGGCGATAATTAATAATGACTGACGCTATTAAAATACAGTGATTCGAAATTTAAAACTCTTTCAGTGTCAGCCATAAAATAGATCTACGAATTTTATGGCATAATAACAACATAAAAAAAGTTTCGTACAACGAGACTTTATTGGAATTGTTCACAATTTTAGCTTTGATGTCAGAGTGAATAATTGTAAAGTGACATCTACCTTTGAGTTTCGAGCGTGTGATTTTGTTCATGCAGGAATAAAAGGAGACAATAGAGAATTGTGCTTTGGCTGACACACAAATTGTAATATACGTTGAAGCGTTGAATTTCAACGGCGATAACAACATACGCATCATCAATCCGAATTCTATCAAGCTCTGGAATTTGTGATTGGGTTTTTGAACGTATGTTTATTGTATTGGGTGTTGTTATTGTTATTTCTCATATTAATAATTACTTACTAAAAAGTATAAAGTAAGCTAATAAATATTAACAGTAACTATTTTTCGAGTATGTTATGTTATGTATGTTAAAAGATTAAAAACGGTAAATAATTTAATTTTAAACATTAAGCAGTAGAAAAATCTGTACTTTCTGTAAATCTGTTTTTTTTTAATCAATAAAAAAAAGAGACCGTACGTTAATTTAATTAGGTTTACTGCTTAGTTTTTCCCACTAGTTCAACTGACTGCATATTTTACATAATTTAATTTCACTTTCCCTTTACTAGACTCCATTTCTCAGTTCGTACTAATACGCGACACTTCACTACCTATACTTCACTTCAATTTCCTACAATTTAATTCGTATTTTAATATTAAAAGCTAATTCAGTCCTTAGATAAATAAAATATAATTAAATTATTTAAAAAGTGAATTGAATGGCACCATAAACACGGAAGAGTTCTTTATAAAATAAATTGAAAATACAATGAAATTCTCTCTGCAGACAAAGGACAATCGGATAAAAGCTCCTGAAATACATTTATATGTCTAGGTGTTCGTATATATGTACATATATTTTCCAGGAAATTTAACGGAAAGCTCTTAGACTTAATTTCCGTTGCACACCTTGTAGCAGGATCTGACCGAGCGACATACCCAGCTATTTACCTCTACCGTCTCATTTGTTGAAGCAAATTGTCTCTTGTGTTAATGTTCATCGATTTGGAGTATATACTAGGTACTGAAATCCCTTTAGGTACGTTTTAATATATTGAATTAATGTCACGTTTGTTTATTAAAACGGTTTAAAATAGGCTAAAAATATGTTATTTATTGGAGCACGGTATGTGACTTTGTATATACCTGATAACAAGCAGACCTACAAAATCTATAAATGGGGTCGATAAAAATATTGTTGCTTAACTTTGCCGGTTTGACCCGTATACTAATATAAGTTATATAATTATAAATAAAGTTAATGAAAGTAAAATGACCGAAACGTAGTTATAAGACCTTTTTTTAAACAATACTTAGTTTATAATTTTGGTTCGACCTGAAATTCAGCGCATATTATTCTTGTACCTACTGACACGCATAAGCTGAGGGTGTATCCTTTATGTTAATATAATAGTCTATATTATTTTATTTTACTGTGTTGATTTTTTTTCTAATTCAGACAATTGTTCTAGCTTCACATTATCGGCCATTATAAATTTGTCGCATTTGTTATTTCATTATCACTTTAAAATATTAAATTAAGGGTAGGTATAACAAAGGGAAAAAAATCGCGAATGGGCCGACCTAAGGACATTTTGGCGTCAAGCTCCGCAATCATTTTCTCATAGAGTTAGGTATAGGATAGATACGGCAATTAAATTTTTTTTTGATAGTCATATTTATTGTAATTTTTAATTATATTATTGGCAGATTTTCAATTTTGTCTCTTGACATCTAAACTTTCATCATCTAATTTTTAATCACTTTTTTATACCCACGAAGAGTTGTTGTGAACATATTAAATATTTAATTAAAACTTTTAATTTATTTTAGCGAGAAGGTATAACCACTTAAATACTAGCCTACTGTTGCCCGCAACTTTGCGTGCGTGTAATCAACTTAACATTATAAAATAAAAAAAAACGTTTTACTTATAATCGTGATAATAACATGACACAAAAATATTAGATTTTAACTTTAAAATAATAATAACTTAAAAACTATTTTTTTTATTAATAAAAATAAATTAGTTGATTAGTTGACCTAGCTTTTATTGACCTGGCTTCGCCCGTCATATTATTTCTACAAAAAATAGTACCTACCTAGATAAATTGCACTCCCTCCTCCCCTGCCTTCTCCTATTAAAAATTAAAAAAATAGTTAAACGTGTGTTTGTTAGTTTTATAGTAAGATACTACTTACAGGGTTTCAATGTTCCCGTAATAGCCAATGTTTGACCTTTTCCACCCAATTATTCTCGTTATATTATGTAAAAACTTATTTTTTCCCCCCACCTCCCCGTAACGTAATTACAAAATAGTAAAACAAGTGACGTTGTGTATACAAAGAAAATACATGGAAAGTGTCATAATTCCTGTTATATCTATACTTCTATACTAATATTATAAAGCTGAAGAGTTTGTTTGTTTGTTTGTTTGTTTGTTTGTTTGAACGCGCTAATCTCCGAAACTACTGGTTCGAATTGAATAATTCTTTTTGTGTTGGATAGTCCAGTTATCTAGGAAGGCTATAGGCTATATAACATCACGCTACGACCAATAGGAGCAAAGATATAGTGGTAAATGTGTAAAAAACGGGAGAAATTATTTCATCTTTGAAGCCTTCCGTTGCGTGCGCCGTGAAAACGGTTCAAGATACACAAAAAATATGTATTAAAGAATAATCTAAATATATATAACTCAAAGGTGACTGACTGACATAGTGATCTATCAACGCACAGCCCAAACCACTAGACGGATCGGGCTGAAATTTGGCATGCAGGTAGATGTTATGACGTAGGCATCCGCTAAGAAAGGATTTTGATAAATTCTACCCCCAAGGGGATAAAATAGGGGATGAAAGTTTATATGATAAAAAAATAACTATTCCACGCGGACGAAGTCGCGAGCACAGCTAGTTACAAAATAAGCTCCATACATTTTTTTCCCCATTGGAAGGCCTCCCCCAAAGGGGGAGGCCTTTCAAATTTTGAAAACAGTGAAACACATATTCCACCGTTTTATGAGAAGAGTTTACATACAAAGTTTCACTATTTTAGCATCTGTCGTTCCTAAGATATACATGGTTAAAAAAAATCATATTATCCCCTTTCCCCCCTTGTCACAGAACCTAAATAATGATGAACAACCTAATAATTTATTTTCAAAGAAGAGTATTAATTCTAAATTTAAATTCTGTAGCACCACCCATACTCAAGATATTAACATTTTTCAAATAAAAAAAACATCCTCCTTTTCACCCCCTTGGAATTCATTAGACCGGACTTGTTACCACCGCCCATACAGATGCAAAAACCATCAAGTCAAATTTCATAGTCATATTTCGGTTTTAGTCTGTGGATTTACCGGTTTACCGGGGATTATAGCATCGATTTATTGTCGAGGTGCGATTACGAATTGGGTGATTAATTTTACGATAAAGAGGATATTAAAATTCGCCGATTTCGTAACCGCATCATTTAGCATAGGGAGCGATCAATATTGTTAAACAACAATATATTGATCGACCCTATTCATGAACTTTGTAGTTCAGCATATCATCAGGTAGATACAAAGTCACATGCTTCAATAAAAAAAGTCAGTCATATATAATATAGTAGTCTTTATTTTCGAAATAAAAAAATAACTTAGGTTTTACAAATTTTCTGGGAAACCCATTATTGATAGGTAATTCTATCAATTTTAATTCATCGATCTATGGTCGAAAAACAAAAAAATATGATTTATTCCAATAATACTTTTATTTCACTCATTTTTTTATGTAGTTATTTACTTAGGTATCTTTAGTACATTTAATTGAATCACGTTACAGTTAATATTTTATTATTATTATTAAAAACTTTATATTAACGAACACACAAGCACAGGCCCACGCCCTACTAGCAGCGTCGCCGCTTGGCGGCGACGCAGCCTGACGTTCGTTCTTCGCGGCCCTTGAATTTCATATTTTTAAGGTTCTTAATTTTCAGGTAGAAACATATAATTTTCAAATTCATTTCGTATAACTAAAACCTATTTTATAAAAAAAGAATGAAGTCAGTCGCTAAAATATAAATCCGAAACAAAATGATATAAAATCTCAAAAATATATGTAAGCATTTATTTTTTTGGTAAAAATAATAGCACACTAAAGTCGTATTTTTAATTAGACGAAGTGAACTGACAGCGGCTAATGTCGTTTTGTGAAATAATGTTGCCATGTTAAATGTAATAGTGATGCGTTCTGTTTTCATTCAATCACAGGAATTAATGATTATATGAATGAGTACATCGTTAATATTATCTTACTATATAAAAAAAGGAATTATTTTTATTTTACTGTATAAAAGTAGGTCGATATCTACTGGTATAAATCGCTGCCTACAATGTCTTGGACTAAACCAAGAATACAAGAGTGGCTAACGAGCAAAAATATCCCATTCGAGGCAAAAATGGTTAAAGCTACTCTTGTAGACATTGTACGGCAGCACAAACAAGAACACTGCTACAAGTATGCTGTGGACGAGATGGCAGCGGAGCATGGTATTATTGTGTTACGTCTGCCCCCATACCACTGTGAGCTTAATCCCATTGAGCTGGTTTGGGCGCAGGCTAAAGGATATGTTGCAAGAAATAACAAAATGTTTAAAATGACAGAAGTAAAAAATATTTTCGAAGAAGGACCAACATGTAACCGCTGCAAAATGGAGTAGCTGCGTGGCTCATATAATAAAAGAAGAAGACAAAATGTATAATCTCGACCACATGATCGAAAGTGTTTCAGACAGGTTAATAATAATGTCACCGACAGCGACAGTGATGATTTTATGTCTGATGACGATGAATAAAAACAATTGTAATAAGCGTAATTTTTTATTTTCATTATCATTACTTTGATTGGAACCCGGTACCTTATATTCCGGCGTACAAACCACTCACTAGGCTACCGACGCTTTAAAGTAGCATGTTGATAATAATTATAATATGATTGTTTCAATCATTCACTTTGTCACAACACTATTTTTGTTTCATCAAAACCTGACAACCCAGTAAATGTCAGGTGACTTCGTCTAATTAAAAATACGACTTTAATTCAGTTTATGAAAGCCGAAGTTATAATATATATATTTTTTAGAACATAGGTTACCATAGTTACTAAAACAATTTTGTTGAAAGTGCAAGATATTGCTTTTGCCAGCTTAGATTTTCCTGTTTTTATTTGGAGACTATTTTCAGCACATCCATCTTACGTATATGATAGATTAGAGCTTTCGCTCAGAATTAAACTTTATCATTTTCAGAAAACATTTTTGTATTTATTTGTAACAATCTCTGCAAAGTTCATTGGAGCTGAATTAGAGTCACCTCCGATAAACTTTGTCTCGGTGTTGCAAAGTAAAAAAAAACTGAACTGGTTGTTAGGATTCCGTATATTAAAAAAACCCTTTTGGGTTTTATTTAATAATATTATATTTTATATAAATAAACTTATTGGCTACTGTATGGTAGAAAGTAGAAACTTGAAATAGATTTTTCGACCTCACCATAGACTAGTGGTTGCGCCTTTGGCGTTGTATCCAAAGGCCGTCGGTTTGATTGCCACCAATGGCAAACAAATATTAGTACGTTTTTACGTACAGTTTATCATTGGCGTTTATAAAATATAGTTTTAGCATCGTTGGTTCTGATGCACATAGTACAAGCTTAGCTTAGTTTGTGTATAAACCAAAATAGTGTCTAAGCCCGACGCCCAACTAAACTCCTGGACATTATTTAGAAAAGAATAGAGGAAATCTTAAAAAATAAAAGAGGAGTATTTTTTTACAATAAGCTTGGACATGTATTACAATATATATTAACATATCTTTCTCCGGACCGTCTCCACATGTTGATACCTGGATTCATCCGTGAATAACACCCGACTCCAAGCATTATTATTGCAACATTGATATAAATGAGCAAAATTGGCTTGCGCTACTCGATGGCTTATAGAGAGGAGAGGACCCTCTAGTGTTGGCAAATGAGCTTTTATTCCAGCCTCTTTGTGTCTCCTTCTTACTGCTTTAGTGCTTTTGTGGAACTTGTCGGACTTCTTG
This sequence comes from Monopis laevigella, assembly GCA_947458855.1. Taxonomy (NCBI): domain Eukaryota; kingdom Metazoa; phylum Arthropoda; class Insecta; order Lepidoptera; family Tineidae; genus Monopis; species Monopis laevigella. Next base: position 19,864,564 of record OX381576.1, read on the forward strand.
GGGATTATTTTTACTTCAGTAGAAGTTAAGGCGATTGCACGACCTGACTTTTTTTTTACTATTTTATTTAGAATCTATTAGTGACGTAAACGGGCAAAAAAATATGCCATATTTTTATAATAGTTTCCTACCGGATATTGTTTTTTTTTATATGATATATAAACCAATAAACATTGATTTTCAAATTATAATACATTTTTTTACGTAAAATAATGGTACGTTTTGAAAGAAAAAAATAAACTGTAACGTGGAAAGTATTAGAAACGATATAGTATTTACTTTTTTTAAATCAACATCATCATCATCAGCCTATCGCAGTCCACTGCTGGACATAGGCCTTTCCCAAGACACACCACTGATCCCTATCCTCCGCTCTTCGCATCCAGTCTCTGCCAGCCACCCTCCGGCAGGTCATCAGTCCATCTAGCTGCGGGGCGTCCTACGTTACGTGCGCCAAGACGTGGTCTCCACTCCAATATTTGCCTGTTCCAACGGTTATCCGTCCTGCGGCAAATGACCGGACCACTGCCACTTCAGTTAACTAACTTTCAGAGCTATGTCGATGACTTTAGTTCTCTTACGAATATCCTCATTCCTGATTTTATCCATAAGAGATACTCCTAGCATAGCTCTTTCCATAGCTCGCTGAGCGACCTTGAGTTTGTGAACCAGCCTCACTGTAAGTGTCCATGTTTCGGCGCCGTATGTCATCACTGGTAGGACGCACTGATTAAAGACTTTTGTTTTCAAACACTGCAGTATGGCTGACATAAGGACGTGGCGTAACTTCCCGAACGCTGCCCAGCCGAACTGCACCCTTCTGTCGGCTTCACTCTCGGAGATGTTTCCACCGAGGTTTAGAATTTGGCCCAGGTAGATGTATTCCAGAACCACTTCGAGAGTTACACCGTCCAAAATAACGGGTCTCGGAATGACCTGGTCGTTGAATATGACCTTGGTCTTTTCCAGATCATTCCGAGACCCACCCGTCGAGAGGCACAATTTAAACTGACCAGCATTTCCTGAATATCCTGCAGCGACTCGGAGAAGAGGACAATATCGTCGACAAACCGAAGATGTGAGATGCGTTCTCCGTTTATATTTATGCCCAGTCCTTTCCAATCTAACGTCTTGAAAACGTCTTCAACTGCATTAGTGAACAGCTTCGGCGATATAATATCGCCCTGTCTCACTCCACGATGCAGTTGAGTAGGCCCTGTTTCGTCGTTTTGTACTCGGACAATCATAGTAGCAGATCTATATAGGCATCTCAACACCTCGATATACCGCCAATCTACCTGGCATCGCGCAGGGACTCCATTACAGCCCAGGTTTCGATAGAATCAAAGGCCATCTCATAATCCACGAAAGCGACACACAGGGGCTGATTATACTCTTTGGTTTTCTGTATAATCTGCCTCACCGTGAGTATGTGGTCTATGGTGCCGTATCCTCCTCGAAACCCGGCCTGTTCTGGAGGCTGGCAATCATTAAGTCTTCAAGTGAGTCGGTTAGTGATGACCCTCGAAAACATCTTATAGACGTGGCTCAGAAGCGAGACGGGCCTGTAATTCTTTAAAAGCGTATTTTTAAAAGCCTTTTTTGAAAAACAGGACCACCACGCCTCTGTGCCAAGCCATTGGTGTGGTCCCGCTCTGTATGAGAGAGTTAAAGAAGTGCTGCAGTCTTTGCAAGACCGCCACACCTCCTGATTTCAGGAGCTCAGATGTAACTCCGTCTTCTCCAGGAGCTTTTCCATTTTTAAACTGTTTGAGGGCAAATTTTATCTCCTCTAAACTGACGCCGGAAAGCTCGTCAGTGTAATGACGCGTAAGTGAGGCTCTGGGATCCTAGGGTCAGATTTTGCAGCATGTGTTTATAAAGTCGGCTGTAGAAGTCTTCGATCTCGGCGAGGATCTCTACTTTGGAGGTGGCATTTCTTGCATCGTGGGTGGTCAGATTCGTCATCTAGCTTCTTCCAAGCTTCTGCATGAATACTTTGGAACCCCTGTTCAGCTCGATCGCCTTCTCGATGCGACGAGTATTAAACCGACGGAGGTCCTTCCGTATAGACTTGCGTATGAGCTTGGTGAGCGCTTGTTGTTCTGACGAAGTTACCGATGTGTTTTCACGCCTGATCTTCATGAGATCCAGGGTCTCCGCCGAGGGGTTTCGACTTCTTGCCAGAGCGCTGTATTTGGCAAAATCTGACACTTTCCTCTCGAATTGTGTTAACGACAGCATCCAGTTCCCCATCAACATCCATTGTGGTTTCCAACGCGTCGAATCTACTTCTCAGCTCTAGCTGGAAGCGGTCTGAACCCACGATGGTTTGGAGCAGGGTAGGTCGGAGCGTAGATTTCACCAGGCGGTGAAATTCAAGTTTCAAGCTTGTAGTTGATGTTCAGAGAATTTAGAACAAGTCTGTGGTCACTTCCGGTAATGAACCTATTGACCACCGAGACATCTCTTAATATGCGCCTTTTATCCGCCTTAATGAAGTCAATCTCGTTTCTGACCTTGTTGTTAGGGCTTTTCCAGGCCCACTTCCTGTGGGTCTTTTTTTTCAAAGAACGTATTCATTGCAAAGATATTCTCGAGGAAGTTGACCAGGTCCGACAATCAATTCGATGCCAGTTTGTACTCCTACTTTGGCATTTAAAGTCCCCCATGACAACATTATAGTGGGCCCTAGTGGGGCTGTGGAGGGCCTTGGCTATGTCTTCGTTCATACTCTACCTCGTCGTCAGAGTGTGCCGAAGTTGGTGCATACACTTGTACTACCTTAAGTGTATATCTCTCGGTTAGTTTGAGTACAAGGTACGCGACTCTACTTGACACACTGGGAGACTTCCATAATGTTGTCCTTGAGAACTCTGTCGACTAGGAATCCGACGCCGCCTCGGGATGGGTAGTCTCCCTCCCGAAAGTAGAGTTGATGACCCGATTGCAGAGTTATCATGCCTTCTCCGGCTCTGCGGGTTTAGCACAGCCCCACAACGTGCCATCTAATCGTTTGCAATTCCACTTCCAGTTCCGCAAGGTGTCCGTCCAGCCGTAGGGTCCGTCCGTTATACATCGAAAAAGTCAGTTTTGGTTGGCAGCCTATCTGCCGGGGATTCTTAGCACCCCCCGCCCCACCGTTACCATGACCACTGCCGTGGCCAGGAATAATGGGGCTGCCGGGTACTGGGGGCGGTTTTTTTGTAGCGTTTATCATGGGAGGTATTTGCCCGTAATCGCCGCGCTGGGCATGCGTGTTGGCGATCGCAGAGCCGGACCTCACGACTTGGTAATGCTGCTGCCCATTTCCAGACAGTATTTATTGATGACTGTATTTATTTATGTATAACCAACATAATTATGGGTAAAACTAACAATACATATTATTATGTTTTATTTTAATTACCGTTTTGGATTGGTAATTAGACTCATGCTAGAGGAGGCATCAAAGCTCTCTGTATTTTTTTGTTTAAAATTAAAATTCCAAATTATTTTAATCTCCACAATCTCCATAATATTAATTTCATTTTTGTTTTTTTTTAAATAAGTAGAATACATACGAGATCAAACTTATTTTATCTCAAACATAATAATATTTTTTTGTCTAAAATCAAACTTACCTTTTTTTTCCTTCATTCGTGCAGAATCCTAAGTGTGCGAGCAGTTTTCACACTTAACCGTTTTAAAATAACAGCTTTAAAAGTTCTTTTGTAAGGTTCTTTTTATTTATTTCCCTTCATCCATGCAAACGTTTCAGCGTCTCACAAAATGTCAACGCCTTCCATTTTTAGACTAAGGCTTCTTTCTCTTAAAAAAAGTTTTTATCTAAAATAAATTTTATCCTGACTTTGCATTTTACCTAGACCGCCTCCGTGGTTTAGTGTTGGGCCTTTGGCATTGTATCCAGAGGTCGCGGGTTCGATTCCCACTCATGGCAAATCAATATTAGTACGTTTTAATGTCTAGTTTGTCATTGTCTGTGTGGGTATAAATACTATATTATTGGTGGAAGGAAGGTCTCTATAATATATAAAATAAGTTCGTTAGGCTGACAGACCGGACTCGTTACCACCGCCCATGCAGATGTTAAAACCGTCATGTTTTGGTGTTAGTCTGTGGGTTCACCGGTTTTCTGGAAACTATTGCATCGATTTATTGTTAATTTGATATCCAACCATGCGGTGCGGTTACGAAATACGATTGATTTGACGATAAAGCACCAAGGATATTAAAATAGTGTCGCGGCGACAAAGACGTATTTGCAACATCTTTGTCGCCGTCCATTTCGTAACCGCATAATTTAGCCGGCATAGTGGGAGCGACCAATTCTGTTAAACAACAATATATTGGTCAAACCCATTTATGTATTTTGTAGGTCTGCTTACCATCAGATAAATACAAAGTCGCATTCTCGCTGCGTGCACGCTCCCGTGCTCCAATAAAAACATTAACAATAACTATTATATCTTGTAAAGGTTGAGCGAGTGAATATAATATATTAAACTAAAAGTCTTTGTGTTCTCAAACTAAATCTTTTGTGTTCTCTACATCAGGCCTAATACCACGAAAATGTGGTTTTGGTTATTCCATTTTCATTGTAATTTAAATGGAACAAAAATATCAAAACGGATGTTAAAAACAATAACATTTTCACAAATTGAAATTGTTTTAACATTTGTAGAACTATTAGCCTCGGGCAGCTTGAATATGGAATATTCGTAAATTGAAAATGTATTTTAGCCAGACGGGATTATACAACCATTGTAATTGAACAGCGAAATTTAATATCTATGCCATTGTATCTGTTAAGAGCCATTCTGTAGTACCTAAATATTTTTATTCGACTTATAGTTTTTATTATATATCACTAATTATGTATGTATTTTGTGATTTATCATATAAAGTCAGTTATTATTAGTTAATAAAACAGATTAGCTAGATTATAGATGAAATACCGACCTTTACATGTTTTGTGTGTGATTATTCTAAGATTTACAAAGTATCGATGATTAGATACAGCAAACAGACAGAAAAGTGCATGCTCGTATTTGAAGGCTGTTTTACCTAAGCCGAAAACAAATATGATACATTGCGCGTCGAGTAAGCCCGCTCTCCCGCTCTTCCACAAAGCTATTATACAGTTACATCATTTTATGCGATGACACGTTCTGTAGCGATAACGCCCTTGTTGAGTAAGTAGTAAATGCAGCAGTCCTGTACAGATCTCCATTCTCATTCCTATCTCTGTCTGTTTGCATTAAATATAAACCAACAACGAGATATTTGATTTCAGGAGTAGTCCATTGTACCTAAAATTTGGAATATCCTATGAATATATCGACTATATCGTCCAAACTACGAATTGATACGTATGTTGCTTAGCAACAAGGGTCGGATTAATACCCTAAGGCCCGGTTTCTTGATGGATAGTCATCTCGACTAATTGTTAAATAATGACAGTTATGGCGTCTTTTATATAAATTTGAAATATGTTTTGACATAGAACACCCGCCATTTTAACTATAGTAACGTAAACTATCCACCAAGAAACCGGCCCTTAGTTAAGAAAATACTTATTCTTCGTCAGTCCAGTTAGAAGATTTTGCTATTTTTCTTTGCTTTTTATGTCAATATGCACATTTTTTTTTTTTTTTAATATTGCTTTGATCACGCATTTTTCATTTCAAAATATTGCCAAAAAATACGTTTTGACAGTTTTTTTTAATGTTCTTAATCATACGAAGAGAATTCGTCATTATTGCCACTTTTTGGGTCTCTCTTGATAACAAAGTCGGTGTATACAAATTAAAATATTGTGAAACGTCATTTAGCTAATTAGCGTTCAAAAATCTTTTATAAGTAAGAAAAAGATAATGACTACTTAAGAGTTTCAAGTAGTAATTAGGTAATACGTTGTTAAACAGCTAATTAGGTGGTTTTTATAAGTAAGGCTGTTAGCCGTTAAAGAGTTCTTCCGATACTTTGACGTAAACTTGCATTATTTATATTATTAATATTTAATGTTATAGATTTATTAATTGTGAATAACTTCACATTAGGCTTTTAAATTCTAAATTATTATTATTATTGTATTATTGAAGTTCTCAGTTTTTCTTCAGATAGTAACTAAATTAATATAAATAATAAAACATTCTTTAAAATAAAATAAGAATGCTTAAATCAGTCCAGTATTCACAGATATTTGTAGAAAACATAAACTTTTTTAATTTTGAGATATTCTAGGACTTCTTGTCCCAGGTGGGCAATTCTCGCGCTTTCGACATTCATCTCGATTCGAGATTTTTAAACGAAAAATGACTAAATATGTCATTTTTCGTTCAAAAATATCGAACATTAAACGAAATAAATAATAAATATTAATTAATAAATATATAAATATTGAACGAAAAATGACATATATAGTCATTTTTCGTTTAAAAATCTCGAATCGAGATGAATGTCGAAAACGCGAGAATTGCCCACCTGGAGTTCAAGCGGCGGCGGGTATGGGTGGCGTGTCATCACCAGGGCGGCAGTTTTTCCAAAATTGACCGACAGACTCCACTTGTCGAGCCAGGTGGGCGATTCTCGCGCTTTCGAGATTCATCTCGATTCGAGATTTTTAAACGAAAAATGACTAAATATGCCATTTTTCATTCAAAAATATCGAACATTAAACGAAAGAAATAATAAATATTAATAAATAAATAAGAATTATATATATATTGAACGAAAAATGACATATTTAGTCATTTTTTGTTTAAAAATCTCGAATCGAGATGAATCTCGAAAGCGCGAGAATCGCCCACCAGGAAGGAAGGATTTCCAATGAAATTTGCAATTTCTTGGCGGCGAATCTGTTTTGAAGATTACAAGTACTCCTGTTTTTTTCGGAAGGTGGGTTTCCGAGAGGGTGGGAATACCATTTGTGTATAGAGCATAGACTGAGGGAGAAAGGTAGCCCTCCTGAGGGACTCTTGCTTCAATGGAATACTCCGCGAAAGTTTTTCTCTTCACGGCTGCGTAAAAGTGGCGGTCGCACAGAAATGTCCACGCGGCCATGGGCGGCACAGGCACGTAGAAGAGTTTACTAAATAGTCCAGCGTGCCAAAATTTGGGTTAAAGGCCTTCTTAATATAGAGCAAAACACCGATTGTGACTGTACCCCTGTTCATTTCGCTCGCCATGTGGTAACACCCGGGTGAGCTGGAGCGTGGTGCTATGTCCCTCGCAGAAACAAATTTCTCCATGCGAAGTTCGATGTGACCTTTCAGCCGGGTGCGGAAGAAGTAGAAGTAGCAATCTGTAGCTGCCCGGTAGCTGTTTGTCGTTGCCAGGTTTGGGGATCACTATCACTGTCCCAGCTTCCATGCGCTGAGGAAATGTCCTCTTCGAAGTATTCCATTGCAGAGCCGCGCGAACGCTGCGATGGCGCGAGGGAGCTGCGAAAGTTCTGGGTTTGTTTGTTCTGTCCGGGTTCTTGTGACATTTTTATGCTTGAGCTGACAAGCAGTATGTCCTACCTCGGCGGGGGAGATAAAAAAGTGCCCGGTAGCGGTTATGAATCGCGTACGCCGGCATGAATTTATGCACTCTATCCTCTATTTGCTCTTTAAATACCTGGTCAACGGCGGGGAATGGTTTAAACTGCCTCTCCGGGTGGTCGCTTAATATTTCAGCACAGTTCTGGAGATGGCGGCTGCCCTCGTCGTCAAGCAGCGGATTTATGGCATCGGGCGCGTGGGTTAGTCTCCTGGTGGGGCGGTACCGGGATGTTAGGATGCCGTCCTCGCCAATGAAGTCCGTATCTTTCCCCGGCAAGCATCGATCTCCGTGACATGCCGATGCCGAAATTTATCCTAATGGGAACTGCAACCAACACGAAATTTTTGCCACCAAATCCGCGACAATTCAGTGGTTCTATACACCCAACTTGTATAGTCAGCCAGCCTGTTGAAACCTTTCGTCATAACATTTATTTACACATACTATAATATATTGGTATATAATATATTATGTACATATAAAAAGCTGGCCGCTAGCGTAGTATATCGGCCCTAAACCTACCTAACTCAACCATTTTGGTTAGGTCTCTAACCCCTCCAGACGCATCAGGACGACGGGGTGTATCTTCTTAAGGGTCCTAACGAATATAAATCTAGGCCCTAAGAGTGCTTGGGCATGGATGCTAGATGCATTGTGATACTAAGTTGCCACAATAGATATAATAGACATAGATCTTGAATGAACCTAGCGCCATCTGGTGCCTAATTGTTGAACCCATGAAGGTAAAAACCGTGCCCGTCCGCGCGCCCCTACTGGAGTAAGCATCATTCAATTTGCAGGGTGCCGCACGAGTGACAAATTTGTCACTCACACACACTTTCACATTTTTTACATCCTCAGTCTGATTTGTGCGTTTGGCGGAGAAGGTGGAAAAGAGCTCCGCTTTTATTGTCGGAAAAATGGTTAATTGTTCATTAAAGCTGTGTAGAAACTACTCTTAAAAAATAGTACCTGGTGTCACGTTTTTCAAGTATGTATTTAACATGTTTTTCTTATATTAAACCTTAATAAAAGTTAATAATAAAACCCATAATTAAAATATCAAAATCTGACGGTAACTGTCAAACTATGTGCATCAGTTAGAAGTTGAAGAACCAGTGATGTGTTTTTATTTTTAATGAGAATTTCGATACTTTAAAATAATTTATAATCATTTAAATTTAATTTAATCAAAAGGTATGGCGACATCAGAACCGTCCAACGAGGTTTGTCAGTTACAATTTAGTGATGTGATTTTATAGTTGATAAACTCGATTTTTGTAAATACTTTCATGGTTATGAGATTTTATACAATTATTGTTTTTTTTTATATAATACTAATTATATTTTCTATACATACAGTTTCCCGAAAGATTCGGCGTTAAAACGTAAATGGGTAGAGGCAATTAAAAGAGGAGAAAATTGGTTACCAACAAGCTTACCCGTGTATGTTCAGTACATTTTGAGGAATTAAGCTACGATTTAATTGTTTGTCGCCTTTTGTAGTTTGCATCGACTTTTATAACTTCCTCTTGGAGGTCGGTCAAAAATGTTGAGATTGCGTTTAGTAGGTAACATGTAGTTAGTTGTGCATGTGTTTTAATTTAATAAATAATTTATTTAATAACGTAGGTATTTTAATTTATTGTAATATATACCTACATATCTTAAATCCACTAGTATTATAAATGCGAAAGTGTCTATCAGGGTGAATTTGAAAGGATGTACTTTGGGCTAATATGAGGTTTTGCTGATAAAATCTAACAACTTTTTCTATGGAACTATATTTCGCAAATGAAAAAAAAATGACTTCCCCATACAAATTGGTCATTTTAACGTTACTAGTTTGTATGGAGAAGGCCATTTTTTATTCTTTTGCGATACATGGTTCCATGGGAAAGTTGTTTGATATGATCATATTAGCCCAAAGTATATCCTTTCAAAGTTATTGAGTCTATTCAAAACATCGCGACGAGCTAGCCACTAGTTTGGTGTAGACTCATACCATCGGCTACGACGAGGTGGGATTAAAACGCCTCCGCTGGTTACCTTGGGACCCGTGATGATATGTATTACATGTGTGTATTACAATTTTATATCGATAAAATTATTAATCTTTGATAATCTCTATAAATCCCAAAATATTTGGTTTATCTCGATAAGTAATAATATTTGTTGTCGGTGGCAGCTCTATCGAAACTATTTAGTATGCAATTTAATATTTAGCTTTTTATAATAAAAAAACAACACACTTCATAGACACGCGCACACATTCATGTTTGACATAGCTAACTTGTATCTCTTTTTTTCTCAAGCAGTTTTTTAAGTGTCAGACGCGTTGAGTTGCCATTTGAAGCCACACCTTTTTCCCTGTTCTTCATTTGTTCGTCTCAGAAATTGGCGACACCGGTATTGTACTATTATGAAACAATTTATGTATCATGCTTACTCCATTGGCGCGGGGCGCGTTTTTTTAGCTTCATGGTTGAACCCATAACGCTTTAAAGTGGATTTATTTTATTTCATTAATAGTAGATTATTTAATTACTTCTTTGTTTTTCGCCAAAGGCTACTATGAGTATAATATATTATTCTTCTGCTGGATTGGTTGGCTTGCCCCTAGAACACTGTACTCGGGTGCCGGGCCACTGACTCTTCGGCTTACAACGGCCCAGACAGCAACCATAGAGCACTTCTTTTAAAATAAAGTCAGGCGATTATATAAACGAACTTTTTTATATATGTCGTTAAATATTTGTCGCAGCTTATGGAATCGTAGAGTACAAAGAAAATTTTCAAATCTCTTAACAATGGTATACATCTCATAGCCGTACAATGCCTAGATCTATGATATACCCACGGAGCTGATGTAAGGTCAGCACATATATATATATTATATACTTAATAAAGTCCGTTTATTATTCCATTAAACACAGCATCCGTAGACTAGTGGTTGCGCCTTTGGCGTTGTATCCGGAGGCCGTGGGTTCTATGCCCACCCATGGAAAAATAAAATATTAGTACGTTTTTTCTGTACAGTTTGTCATGGTCTGAGTGTTTATAAAATATAATATGTATTATATCGTTGCTTCGGGTACACATATACAAGCCTAGAGCTTAGTTTGTGACCAGAGAAATATGTGTAATTTGTCCTACATATTATATATATATATATATAGGGTACTAAGCTCACATATCTATTGTATCACGATCGGCACATCCACCATTCTGACATTCACAAAATATCCAGCATTATACTGCCATAGGCTGATGATGACGATGAATATATCAGTTGCGAAGCTGGGTCAACAAAGCTAGTACATAAACATTAGGTCAGCGTAGTTACGCATATCATTTCGGCATTAATTGTCGCAGGCGAGCGAGCAAGAGAGCTTAGGGTCCGGTATACGGAAATGGAGATGGGCGGAGAGGAGATATATCGTAATCAAACGGTTGAGTGTTGAGTTGCAATCGCAGGACTGTATTCTTATTAATTTACTTCGCTTTCCCATCTCTGCTTTAGTTATATAATATTATATTATATAATATGTATGGATATATCTATATTAGATGTAGTCATGTATTAAGTTAGTGAATGTAGTGAGTCAGTCATTTTGAATATTGATTCTCCGAAATATATGTAAATCACTACATCATTATTCTTAAATAATGCACCAGATAAAAAAGCACTATAGTCAAATTATTTTTTTATCTTTCAGTTGTAGTTTAAAAAAATATATTCCAGGAATAACAATAAAATATTTTTAAACTGAAATTTTGGTAAATGTATTTATAATTTTATTTGCAGGGTTATTATTAAATTATTGCGTAAACCTACAGTATTCGTATTATTCAGTGTTTGTTGAAATCGTGTTATGTATTTCAATTTGTTTTGTTCATATTGTTGTTTGTGTAAGCAAAGTATTAAATAGAATAAATATTTTGGTTAAAATCAAATTTACTAGAACCTAAACCCGAATTATTCCTGTAGAATATCTTACTTTATCTATAAGGTAGGGACGGCAATTAGAACAGCCTTATAGAAACTGAAGTTTAAGCCCTCTCCATCTTTGAAACTAATAATAGAGCTGTCTGCAGTTCGCTTCAGAAACTTGCAAAACCACAACAAGCTTCATATGTAAAGTGCTTCATTTAGTACATTGAGTTGCAGTGAGTTTATTATAGAATTCTATTGATATTATATATGTAAATTTCTTCAATTTACGTATAAATTTAAAGATATAAAAACTATAAATTTAATTGTAAATGTAAATATAATTAATTAGGTACATAAATTTAATGTTTTTGATGTACTTTTTTCTTTTAAAATTTATTTATGTGTATTTTGTGTGTGTCAATAAATAATTTTATAATTATTATCATTTGATGAGGAAATTTAGTAAAGTAAAACTTAATAAAGTCCGTTTATTATTCCATTAAAATATGGAAACCTAAAACAATAGAAATATCATGTTATTGTTTATCTTTAACAATAAAATTTTAATGCGCTTTAACTTTGACCGAACTTTAGCCTGAGTTTCACTACACACTGTAATGTTAACCAAACAAAATACACTTAACTTGCGACCCTGCCTTATCATCTGTTACTAATAATTAACCAGCCTGCATTATTTAAAATATTTTGTATTAAAATTTTATTTTTTTCAAAATTACTACATTCAAGATGGCGCTAATTACGCATATAACTAAAGTCTAACTATCAAGTCTAGAAATCGGGTTTAAGTTACTTTGAGATGTTGTATGTACATATACGTGGTATATATGTATATACCTACGTGGTGGTCGTGTTGGTTAGATCTTCGGTGTGTAGCAATAAGTTTTTAATCTAAAAAATAATGTACATTTGTTTAAAAACACCACTATAGTACCTCGGAGAGCACGTTAAGCTGTCGGTCCCTGTTTTACTTTACCAACATGTGAAACTGTTTACAGATGAATTATTAAGTCTATTCAAAACATCGCCCACTTTTTCAGTGTAGACTCATACCATTGGCTACAACGAAGTGGGATTTAAAAAAACCCCCGCTGGGTACCCTGAGGCCGTCTCGGGCGCCGTAAAGCACCCGTGATGATATATGTTTAAATATGTATACTACAGGAACATTTGAAAAAAAAAAATTAAAAAGGTATTACACAAACGACATCATCGAGACAACCCAGCATTAAAAATCACACCTGAAAACTTAAAAGGAAATTTTATACAAAATAAATAAGTCCACTACCACAACCACAGACCTAAATCCGTAGATAGACATAATAAAATCAATAATATCACCTTTCTTCATACAACATAGTCCGTGTTTTATTTGACATGTAACGATTGAATCGGGTAACCAACAAGTCTCACGTATGTACTTGGGTAGTATTTTACGCAAAACTTATTCTTGCCTTATTTTCCTAAATCCGTTATATATCAACGGCATGTCAAAGTTAAAATTTGAGATATTTCCCCTACAAATTTTGTCTAAGGTATTCTGTTAATATACAATTAGAATAAATAATGCTCCAGAACTTTTGCGCGCGATACGATAAAGAGTGAATAAACATGATTATAACCAATCAATGCTCAAGATGTAAGAACAGAATATGGCAGGCAGGCACATGTTTGACATTTCGTTCGGAAATTTAAAATAACATAATTACTTAATAATATCTAGCTCTTTTCCTAGATTTGAATGAGTGCAAGCGAAATAGATAAATATTTGTGATTACTACTTGTTGCATCATTTCCTTCATACTTTTAGTTTTAATAGGTATGTTAATATACCTTCTAATATTAAGAAGAGTAATAATTTGTTTGTAGGTGATGAATAAACTCAATAACACTATTTAAACTAATCACCCATTTAAAATTCTGAATCCTAAGAAAGATACATTATTAGCGATTAATATGGACTTTATTTAATTTTCGCTCCGATTTCTTTTAAATTAAACGGCGGATGAAACCGCGGTTTCCACCTGGTATCCAATTTTTTTTATTATATAATTAAATTTATTTTGAAGTTTATCGAGTAATTATTATAACAATGCTGTTAATATAAATAATTATTACTATAATAATGGCGTAATCACTAGACATCCATGCAAGTGTGTGTACTTCGCCCTTCTAGCATATTCGCTTTCTGTGGTCTAAAGCAGTCTCAAACTAATTTTATGTCCATTTTCTTGAGTTCGTATTTTAAAATAATGTCGGAACAGTCACAATAGATCTTTGTCACAATATTGTCTCCAGCCATTGAGAAGAAACAATCCCAACTTCAAAATTAAGTAGGTATAACTACTGTGGAACCTGGTCTTGCTAAATAACACCTGTCAAGTGTACTTTGTGTACTAAATCTTGTAATTGTTACTAGCTGTTGCCAACGGCTTATGCATACGCATTAACACTTAGTTTAACATTTTTTTTATTGTTTTGTTAAAACCACGGAAACTTGGCTCGCGATACAAAGCATTTTAGCCAATATCAAGGTTTCAATTTTCTTAAATTAACTTTACTTTAAACGTGTCGTAATCGCAACGTAATAGAATCAGAATAGCTTAATTTGTTACATTTCGTATTCTGCTAAACAAACACCGATAGAAAATTGACAAAAAAAAAAGATTCTATTACAATGTGAGTACGATTCTATTGAAGCTAATTTAAGGGAATTGAAACCTTGTTATCGGCTAAATTGCTTCGTTGAGTGCAAGGCGTTTCTCGACGCGCTATTTATAGGCCGCGTCCGTCCCTACTTGTTTCGTTGCGAGCGAAAAATCATTTTGAACCTGTGATATCTTCCAAAATATTATTTTTAATGATATTTTGTTTTGATCAACATTAAATTCGCAACATATGTAACGTATTTAATTGGATAAGGATTAATACTGCTTTGTGTATAACTAATTATACAGGGTGTATTTGAAAGGATGTACTTTGGGCTAATATGAGGTCTGCTGATCAAATCGAACAACTTTTCATGGAACCATGTGTCGCAAATAAAAAAAATTTTTGGCTTCCCCATACAAATTGGTCATTTTAACATTACTAGTTTGTATGGAGGAGGCAATATTTTTTTTCATTTGCGGCACATAGTTCCATGGGAAAAGTTGTTCGTCTTGATCAGTAGAACCTCATATTAGCCCAAAGTCACCATGTATTTTAGTAAAATGTAGATAATAAAAATGTAACTGTAGGTTATACTTAGGAGATAACATATACTAGCGCGGACGTTTTTAAGAATTTCTTTAAAATATAGTGAAAATCTTATCAAAAATTCGTACGTGGTGTAAATAGAGAAATAGACAAACGAAACCGCGACTTGCTACGGACCTACTTTATACTATTTTCGATGCTTTACAACGAAAAGCCTTCACTATTCATATGATAGCCTCCGTGGATTATTGGTTGCGCTTTGGCGTTATATCCGGAGGTTGTGGTTTTAATTCCCACCCATGGTAAAAAAAATGTACGTTACGATGTTTGGATAGTCAATAACCCATCTATAAACAGTGTCACAAGTTTGTATAGTATATTAAATTTTTAAAGATAAAAATGCAATGAAAAAATCCTGGTGGCGGGACTCGAACCCACGAACCTCGCCATCGCGGCAAGGCGCTCAACCGCTGAGCCAACCAGGTTCCAATCAGCCCTCACGAATTTTGTCATTGCTTGTTATCTACTTATACACAGACGCCCTCTATTAGCTTTCTTCTAATAACTCTTATAAGAGTGAAGTTAGAAGTCCTAGTTTCTAATACTAGATCGCAGAGGAGTCTGTTTTTTGTTTTTACTATTTTCAGTATTTTATATTTATGCATTTTTTTATAAATTCTTTTATAGGATAATCTTATTTTTTTTTTTAAAGACAATAAGGCAATGAAAAAAATCCTGGTGGCGGGACTCGAACCCACGAACCTCGCTATCGCGGCAAGGCGCTCAACCGCTGAGCCAACCAGGTTCCAGTCAGCCCTCACGAATTTTGTCATTGCTTGTTATCTACTTATATACAGACGCCCTCTATTAGCTTTCTTCTAATAACTCTTATACGAGTGAAGTTAGAAGTCCTAGTTTCTAATACTAGATCGCAGAGGAGTCTGTGTTTTGTTTTTACTTTTTTCAGTATTTTATATTTATGCATTTTTTATAAATTCCTTTATAAGATAATCTTATATTAAATTTTTAAAGATAATAATGCAATGAAAAAATTCCTGGTGTAAGTTTGTATAGTGTAAGATTGTCAGCTTATCGTGTTGTCAAACAAATGTACATACATTTTATTTATCAGCGCAGCTGGGAAGGTTTCCTACTCATCGTTACTGGAATTCTAAGACTAACCCATATAAGCAGTGAGCACACAAATTATATACTATAGTAGATCGCTCCATAGACTGTGGTTGCGCCTTTAGAGTGTATCCGGAGGTCCTGGGTTCGATTCCCACTAACAGCAAAATAAAATGGATGTTTTTCTGTACAGAGTGTCATGCTCTGGGTGTTTATAAAATATAATATGTATTATATCATTGCTTCTCGTACACATAGTACAAGCCTCTAGAGCTTAGTTTATGACCAGAGCAATATGTTTAATTTGTCCTATATATTATTGTTATTGTTATTTTATCCTGGTTTTTATTTTATTTTATAATTTATAAAGTGGTAGAGATTTATTTAATCGCCATCATATTTTCCAATAATATGATGGCGATTAAATAAATCTCTACCAATAATATGAATTCAATGGAATTACATACTTTACAAATAGGGTTGCTGAATTAATTCAATAATATTCTGGTCGTTACTATGGTAGAGCTTTTGCCAATTTGGAGAGGAAATAATATACCAATTTGATCTGGGCTTTAATTCTACGAAATTATTAATATTCGTACAATAAAGCCGGATTTAAACCTGTACTATACGTACTCTACTTTTAGGAGCTTAACTGAGGCTGAGTTGCTAAATGCGCGGTAGCGGTTAAATCGCATCAAAATTGGCGAAGTTTAAAGATTTTAGCCATACATATAACGTATGGCTAAAATGAGCCAATATTCGAGTTTAATACACAATATGTTTACTTTACTTTAACCATAATAGGTTAAAAACAAAACCTATTAAAAACAATAGGAAATGTATTTTCATTTTGTTTAAAATAACACAAAGGTATCAGCTAGTTTGAATAATAAACACCTGCTCCGCTGCCATTTTCATTACATACGTACGAGACTTAACTGGCAGGCGACTGACATCGCTAGACTTATAGTGAGCGCTTTGGATGCTAATTGCGAAATGTTCACAATTGAAATGTATACGAAATACACCTCGGCGAAACTAGGTAGGATTTATTAAGGGTTTTTGAACAAGAATTTTGTTTTCTAAAACAAAATAAAACAAAAAAAATAGATGAAGATGATAAAATTTTTATTGAATTACAAAAAGAAGTTTATTAATAAAACTTTGGATTTTTTTTTTACAATTGGTCACAAATTAAGCTCTAACTCTAGCAACAGTGCTATTTAATACATTATTATATTGTATAAACACCCAGACGATGGCAAACTTTATAGAAACACGTACTAATATTGTTTTTCATGAGTGAAAATCAAACCCACGGCCTCCTCAAAGCACAACCACTAGACCACGGAGGCGGTAAACTGTAACGATCTAGTCTTGGGGCTTAGAAGCACCATAAAATCGCTTATAACGTGAAATTATTTTAGAGAGAGCCGTAAAATTCATGCATTCAATGTATGAAAATCGGCCTTCGGATAAAAAGACAAAGGCACAACTACTAGATCACGGAGGCTGTAAACTCTTACGTTCTAGACTTCTATTTTGGAAGTTTCGTAAGCGCTTGGAAGCGCCATAAAATCGCTTATAACGTGAGACTATTTTAGAGCTGTAAAATTCATACATACAATGTAATTCATGCGCTGAAGAAAAAAAAAGAAGTTGATATAAAACTCTTTTAAAGATTTGTTTTTAGTTAACCAATCTGAATTTTAAGCTTCTACTGACACTGATAATACATTATAGATGTAATAGTAAGTATTAATATTGCACGGAATTTAAAAAACCCGACCACTTTTATACATTTGTTTAACAACACCACTTAATAGTGCCTCGGAGTGCACGTTAAGCTATTGGTCCCAGTGTCACTATACCAACTTATAAACTGTTTATATATGGGTTATTGATTCCAAACATCGCGATGAGCTATCCAGCTTGTTCGGTATAGAGTCATACCATCGGCTACGACGAGGTGGGTTTAAAAGCCCCTCCGCTGGGTACCCTGACGCCGTCTAGGCGGTCTCGGGCGCCGAAAGGCATCCGTGATGATATGCTAGTATATTTATACATTTAGCTCTATTTCAATCATATTTTTTTCCATTGGTCGTATAACTCGATGTTTTTATTATGAAAATTTCTGCACTGATGCTTTCTATTAGCTTTGAGCTTTACGACCGCTCAGTTGCTATGACAACTAAGTACCCCTGACAGTTTTATAAATAAGACGCAAACTGCAGTAAGCTTCTTATTTAACGGTGTGTTAATAATTTATAAAACATTCTTATTCTATTAATATTATAAACTCATCTAAAAGCCTGGGTTGCATTTTAATTTTAATATAAAATTTCTCGTTTAAAAAGGCTTTGTTAAACTACCTATTTGTAAAATTATAAAATGAAACTTCTTCTTCCTTTACATAATTGTAGGTACATTTTGCAAGTAAATTTATTTATGTTATTAAAAATAAATTGCTTGTTTTTTACAGAATCTCAAAGGCATATGAATTGGAAATTTATAAAGATTAGAGTTAAAGTTGAGTTCGTAGATCAATTTAAACTTGCAGAATTTTCTTGAAATAAATCGAATAAGCTAACCTAATTTTATACTAGTTGGTTATGTGGCGTGGTTTCGGTTTGGTTTCTATTTATTTTTATCTATGTATGAGAGGAATGGCGGCCTATTCAAGCGCATACTTAAGGTCTAAGTATGCGCTTGAATAGGCCGCCATTATACTAAATATAGTTCTTTTTTTACTATGCATAAATACCTGTAAATGTTTACATACAATACATATTTTTAACATTAGATTATACATATACAGACTAACATTAGACACATATTGCTCTAGTCACAAAATAAGCTCTAGGCTTGTACTATGTGTACCAGAAGCAACGATATAATACGTATTATATTTTATAAACACACAGACCATGACAAACTTTATTTTTATTTTTATTTGCAATGAGTGGGATTCGAACCCACGACCTCCGGATACAACGCCAAAGGCGCCACCACTAGTCTACGGAGGCTGTCAGACATTGGTTATTAGTGTGTTTTTAGAAGAATCACTTAAAAACGATTTAGATACTCGTAGGTGGAAAAATATAACTTAATTGTATTCTATTTCGGCGTTAATTTAAATAAAAACCTGTATAAAAGTTAAATAAAAAAAATATTAACATATAATAATATAAGGAAGCCTACAGCGGTAGGTTTCCTTAGTCGTTATGATATTATTTTTTATAATAAACTAGCTGACCCAGTGAACTTCATATTATCACCTATAAAGATGATGATATTTCCGACGCGCGAACTCGCAACATATAGTTGTCCGCGAAACAGGGAGACTCCAAGTTGATTCCGCAATCTTCCAAGTTGGAAGTTTGCGGATCACAAGGTCAGTTGTTGGAAGTTCCACAACTGGCCTTGTGATTTATTTATGTTCATAGCAAAAGTCTGTCGCACGGGAAATTTTAGTCGCTTAACCAACGTGGGGTTTAATAGACCCCAGACGTAATATTTCATTGATATCCTTTTAAATTTTGGGTGCTATTAAATTATACCCCCAGCTAATCTCATGTGCGCATTGCCAAATGGACTGTTTAGATTTGTTTAGTGTGAATCATGCCCTGAGCCCCAGTGAAGATCTCTAGGGTCTGTGAGACCCCACGTTGTATTACTGAAATGTAAGTACTTTTTTTATTTACTATGATTATTGTAATTTCATTTATTATAATTTAAATTATTGTATCATGAGCCTGTACCAATCTACCGCTGGACATAGTCAATAAACAAAGCACGCTGTTTATTCCAGAGTACAATTTTATGCATCCCAGATTTTATATTTATCTTCACACCAGATCCATTACGGGGTAGGCAGTGACAACCGAGCGCCACTTATCCATATCCCTATATACTCTTTTCGTCTCTTCTACAGTCAAAACTCAAAACTCTTCTCATACATGCACGCCAATTTCCGAGACTTTTAATTGCACCGTCTTTTAAAACATTTCCAACTTGGTCATGGTACGTGGGTCTTGGTCTCCCTCGGCCAATTTAATTATTATAAAAATATTTCACTAACAGAATGCTACATTATCACTGAGTAACATAGGCTATGTTTTATTTTTAAAAGTACTTTGAAAATGTAACCCAAGGTGTAAAAAAATACCTATAATTTTCTTTACATTGCGTGCGCTGCGAAAACTGTTCATGATAGAACAAAATAATGTACTACAGATTTGGAGAACATATTAATATTATTATCTACAAAAAAGTTCGCGGTACCATATGTATTATGTTATGTCACTATAACAACTTATTTATGTATAAATAGAAACGCTAGTATAAACTTGGAGCACGTTATTAGTGCCTTTGTATTAAACATTATCCAAACAAATCACTTCATATTTGGGGTTGTTTTGTACCTATGGATTACTTTTTCAATTTTATTATTCGCTTGTGAAGAGTTTTGTTTGTTTTTTTCTCAAAAAATATTTACGTTTTGGTACTTATTAGTTTCAATGTTTGAGACCTACAAACCTATTTTTTTTTCAATGACATCGGTTCAATAATTTCTAAGAAATAAGAAACTATAATACCTTATTAGGTAGGATCAACATGATTTCCAATCATAAATTAGACCAGTAGTTTTTGAGATATTTGACGTGGACCGAGAGATTTACATACACCGGAGTTTTTCTATAAGGGTTTTTTTGAAGGTACAAATGGCAAACTTGATGTTTTGGTTAGGGACTTAAAGGAAAAAAGGATCGCGATACGGGCGATACGACGAGACGGTTGAAATTTAACGCGAGTGAAACCTCGGAGTACAGCTAGTATATAATATGGGTTATAGTGTACTGTTAGTAACGAGTCATTTATACAATTAGTTATTTAGTTAATTTATTACATTATAGTTGTAGGTTAAGTGGTGACATTTAGTTTTTGTAATTAATGTTTGATGTTAAATTATTTATATGTATTAATCTGCATTCTATTGGACATTAAAACATAATAGTATAATAAATTTAATTTAAAAACATCCGAATATCGTAAAAGCTCAATGTATTTTTAGGGTTTATTGGACCCCACGTTGAACAGATGGTAACATATATATATGCCATATCAAAAAAAAAAACAATCACGAAGTGAAATTTGTTTAATATTATTTTTGATTTTCCGTATTATTTTTCTTTTAAACCACCCATGTATTAAAGCGTGCATAATAAAAAATATATATTCAATTCGGTAAAGCCGTTTCTAAATTTTGGCGTGACTAACGAATAGCGATATATTTATATATACATATAATATATAGATTTATTTATTTCAATTACTACCTATTTTTGCGAAAACACCAATAAAAATATGCCTTTTTGAGAATATATTTTATTTCAATAAACAGAGAGCTCAGATATATACAGGATGTTTGTGTTAATATTTTCGAAAGGTTTTAATATTCACCAGATAGAAAAGTATTCTATGAAGCGAAGTTGGATTTATTAAACTGACATAAAACGGTTTCCCGGGGAAAAGTTTTGCACTAGGACTAAATTACAATGAACTCGTATTATGGATCTCCCTTCACATTATAATTTTAACGACGAAAAACTTTAAGTTAATCGATTATTAGCTTTTTCAGTTTTATTTAAATAGATTTTTCTTTTGCTGTTTCTAATGGCGGGTATACACTTTGATTAGTGTTTAGTGCAAGTGCATTGTTTAGTGTGTAGCGATTAGTAAAAAACACGTTCGGACAGTGTATGTTTAGTGTTAAGTGTTTAGTGCTTGTTTAGTGTTTAGCGAAGTACAGTGTTTAGAACGCATTCTATTTTTCCTGTGAAGTAGCGCCCCCGCGCATCCCTTCTTTACCCCTCACTTGCAGCTAAACACTCCCTAAACACGTCTGAACAGGGCTGTTAAGTGTTTACTAAAAAAACTCGTGTTTCTTTTTGGTTGTTTTTGTGTGATAAAAAGAATAAAATAAATGTCTACACGATTTTTCGAAGACTACTGCGTCGACTTCTTGTCAAAGGTCTCCTGTTTAAGTGCGGTTACGAAACGGGCGATCAATTTTACGATAAAGAAGCGAGGATACTCGTAATGCAATTATGTCCTGGTCGCCGCCCATTTCATAACCGCATCATTTAGCCGTCATAGTGGCTATCAATCAGCGATCAATATTGTTAAATGAATTGATCGACCATGTATTGATCGACCATTTTCGTTTGCATAGTCGAGGTGTTAGTGTTATTTTATGGTGCGGTTACGAAACGGGAGATTAATTTAGCGATAAAGCAGCGACGGCACTGGTAATGCAATTACATCTTTGTCGCCGCCCATTTCGTAACTGCTTCATTTAGCCGACATAGTGGCTACCAATGAGCGAACAATATTGGTCGACCGCATTTGTTTGCATCGACGAGGTGGTAGTGTCATTCCATGGTGCGGTTAAGAATCCGCCGATTAATTTGGCGATAAAGCAGCGAGGATACTCGTAATGCTATTATTACGTCTTTGTCGCCGCTCATTTCGTAACCGCTTCATTTAGCATAGTAATATTGGGCAGTCAATATTGTTAAACAACAATGTATTTCACCCCACCCCACCCCATTCATGGACTTTAGGTCTGTTTACCATCAGGTAGATAACGCATGACGCACGACAAAGTCGCATGCCGAGCTTCAATGTTCAAGTGCCTTGTTAAGTGTTCAGTGATTAGCAGGTGCTGTCCTACACTGTTTAGTAGACGGTGTTTAGTTTATAATATACCTCGGACAGTTTTTTAATTATTTTTTTATTGAAGCTCGGCATGCGACTTTGTCGTGGCCTTATTCCGAGCTTGCAACCGCTAATCACGACAAGACGTTGCGCAAACTATAAATATGGAAATATAAGCTCTATTCCAATGGTTATATAGTATGTTTTAGGTTGGTGCTAATAATGCCGCCATCTTGAAATACACGAATTCTTCGCAAGTTTAAACAAGTGTGGAGCATTGGTATTTCAACTTTATAATTAACAGGATTGAACTTACATTTCAATACCCGTACTTTACGCAAAATGCGCGATGGTGAACGTGTCAAATCTCGGAATAAAGCCCCTGTTAGTCATTAGTGATTAGCAGGTGATATCCTACACTGTTTGGTATACGGTGTTTAGTTCATAATAAATCTCAGACCGTTTTTATTTTTTAAAGGATCAGACCTACAAAATCCGTGAATGGGGTCGATCAATACATTGTTCTTTAACAATATTGATCGAACCACTATGCCGGCTACCTAATGGATAAAGACGTAACTGCAAGTATCCTCGCTGCTTTATCGCCAAATGAATCGCCCATTTCGTAACCGCATCATTAAATGACAATACCAGCTCGACGACGCAAAGGAATGCGATCGATTAATGCATTTAACAATACTTATCGCTGATTGATAGCCATTATGCCGGCTAAATCATGCGGTCACGAAATGGACAGCGACAAAGACGTGTAGACATTTATTTTATTCTTTTTATCACATGAAAACAACCGAAAACGAACACGAGTTTATGATAATATTTACTAAACACTTAACAGTCCTGTCCAGACGTGTTTAGTGCGTGTTTAGCTGCAAGTGAGTTGAAGGAGGGCGCGCGGAGAAGCTACTTCGCAGAAATAATAGAATGCGTTCTAAACACTGTACTCCGCTAAACACTAAACAAGCACTAAACTCTCAACACTAAACATAGACTGTCCGAACGTGTTTACTAATCGCTACACACTAAACAAAACACTTGCACTAAACACTAATCAAAGTGTATACCCGCCATAAGTGCCTTGTTTAGTGTGCAGCGATTAGTAGAAACCACATTGAGACAGTATCTTTTTAGTGTTAAATGTTTAGCGCTTGTTTAGTGTTTAGCGAAGAACAGTGAACGTATTCTATTTTTTCTGCGAAGTAGCTCCCCCGCGCGTCTCTCCTTCACCTCTCGCAGCTAAATACGTCTGCCCCTGCAGTCTCGACATAAATAGCGATCGCTAACTTAGCGAATTCGGTCGCTAGCTCGTAACGATTGCGTTTTAACGATTTTTGGTAGTCTCTATTATCAAAGTTATCGACAAAGCTCGGTACGATATAGGATTATATATATATAGGATTGTCGCAAACTTTAACGACGAATTTTGACACCCCGCAAAGTCATCGTTACGGTCGCTAACTTTTCTAAGAACTAAATTATTTTATAAAAAAAAATTAACGAAATGATTGCAATTGCCTATTTTTCGCCCCACATTTTTTTATTATTATCACAAATTATTTTTTTCTTGTTTTGTTTACAAAAAGTCGCACTTAACAACTGACGCTTACACTCGGTGTTACAAAGTAATAAATAATACTATCTAAGGACGGAATAGTACATTGTTCACCGAGGGGAGAAAGTCACCGATTACTAACGAGGGCGAAGTTTGAGGCCCGACGCGAAGCCGAGGGCCTTAATTCGCTCGAGTTAGGAATCGCACTTTCTCGCCGAGTGATACATAGTGCTTTATACTACACCTACGAGGAAAATAAAAAATAAAATCTCAATTAATTAAAGTTTATATTAAAATTATTACAGTTGTTAAAACTTAATAAATCAAAAATGCAAAGAAAGTAAACAGCCAATAAACCAATACTTTTATTTTATTTTATTTTGATTAAAATTTCAAACTTGTAAAAAAAAACTAGGCGGTATGGCTTTGAACCCTTGCCTTTCCTAATTTGGAAGAATTGAAGAAAAAAAAATAAAAAAAAACTAGCACGTTAACAATGAATTTTCATATACTTTTTCCTCCCGCTTAAGCACGTTAACAATGGATTTTCATACACATTTTCCTCCCGCATATTTGTACGACTACAAAGACGTACTTTCTGACCTATTCTTACGCAAGTAAGAACCTACTTTCCGAGCAGGTGTAGTATAAAAATACATTTTATTTGGCTACATGAAGATTTGGTGGCATAATTCTCTCATTAAAAAGTTGTATTTATTTGTTATTAATGATATAAGTATTTTGGATATATAATTACAACATATTTTTATATTAGAATAATATTTTTTTACTGGAGAATTATTATTCAAGCTATAATAAATTAAAACAAAATAAGTAAAAAAGTGTCTATAGCTTCGGTTCATCGTTATCTTATTGACATATTAGTTTACGATTTCACTCGCTATCTCGGAAGTAGAGACTTGCATTTGAAGTAGACATCGCTATGACAACCGATTATTTTCGTTAAAAATTAACGATTGCTAATATTCTTTACGATCGCTATCTATGTCGAGACTGCAGCCCCTGGACGGGACTGATAAGTGGTTATATTATCATAAACTCGTGTTCGTTTTCGGTTATTTTATGTGATAAAAAGAACAACACAAATGTCTACACCGGTTTTCCGGAGAATACTGCATAGATTTCTTGTCAAAGTGGCGGTCTCCTATCATGGTGCGGTTACGAAACGGGCGATTAGTTTTACGATAGTGCAGCGAGGATACTCGTAATGCATTTACGTCTTTGTCGCCTTTCGTAACCGCATCATTTGGTCGGCATAGTGGCTATCAATATTGTTAAATGAATTGATACCTACCAACTTCATGAATGGGGTCGTCATGAAGTTGGTAGGTATGCTTACCACGAGGTAGATATAAAGTCACATGCCGAACGCCAATAAATAAATAAATAAAAAAACTGTCCGGTCTACATACAGATATAAAAACCGTCAAGTGACCTTGTCTTGTTTTGGTTTTGGTTTGTGGGTTCACCGGTTCCCAGAGGCTACTGCATCGTCGAGGTGGTAGTCACATTTCATGGTGCGGTTACGAAACGGTGGATTAATTTGACGATAAAGAAACGAGGATACTCGTCTTTGTAGTCGCCCATTTCGTAACCGCATCGTTTAGCCGGCATAGTGGGAGTGATCAATATCCTTAAACAATAAAAAATTGATCAACCCCATTCATGGACTTTGTAGGACTGCTTAACATAAGGTAAATACAAAGTCGCATGCTGATCTCTAATAAAAAAAATATATAAAAAAACTGTCCGAGATTTATTATTAACTAAAAAGAACAGAACTCACATACTAATCACTAAACACTAATCAAGGCACTAAACACTTGCCACTTTACTAATCTAAGTAAATACTGGCCATAAGTGCACGAATGTCATTTAAGTTCGTTCCCTTTTTTATATAATATATAAATAATAATAAAGTTAAAGGCAACAAAATTATGAAGGTAATTAAAATATTTATTTACTTCAACCCCGAAAGGCTGCCAATAACCGTACTTATTATTTACATATTTTTAATCACCTTGCAACATTCGCTAATATTTTTATTTTAGAGAATAATACAGCTATACTCTGTTGAATTTAACTTGATCGATGGCAGAAGTCACTGCGTTTAAAAAGACAGTTCCTTCTTTTTTCTTTTTTTTTTTTTTGACTATTCATAAATATCTGTAAAAATTTACATGAAATAAATAATATTTGATTTGATTTTATTTTATTTTTTGTAGGAAACAAATAAAATTTACGTTATTTTTGAACAAAAAACAAAATTACGTATTTTATCAAATTGTCGAAAATCAACTGTATTACCATTTATTTGCTTTTTATTTGAAAGCATTTAAGAGTTTTATTTTTTCTTTTAGAGGTTGCTTCTTAAACTAACTAGGGTTAGGCAAATAGCTAAATTTAGATTTTTCATTTTTATCGATACAATTTATAGGTAGATAGAAAAAAATATATATAATAAATTCTGATATTGTAAATATAATTTAATTACCTTACATAAGTAATTATCAAGTCAATGTCGGGGGACCTCGCGCACATCGCGACAATAAATACGCGTTTAGGATACCCTATCCCAGGCACACTGAACTCTTCTGCAGTGCGCCAATTCCTATCCTAAACCTTATCCCAATCCCACCTCTCTGAGGAGGGACAAGCCACACGGCCCTTGCAAAGCGAGGGCCAGCACCAAAGGCGCATGAGTTATCGGCGGGAAGTCGCCCGCCGTGATCCTGCTTCTAGTAGCGGAGTATATACCCCAGCCGGAACCCAACCACACAGCAATAAGGTTGGGAATGACTGACCGCGACAAGTACCCAGAAAGTAGAGTCCCTGACCCGGTAACAGGGTCAACTCTAGCCGGCTCTCGGCCTCACCGAACAACGGGGGTCTCTATTATTATGATTACTTATGACCTATCGGTTTCAAATCGCTTAAATCTTCAGATTAACAATAGTATCGGATGGCTGTTTTGTTATGTTTTCATTACAACTTAACATGCGCAACACCATAAAACATTAGAAATTAATTTGATGCTTATTTTTCCATGTTACCCAAAAAATGATCGATATTTACGAGTAGTATCGACAGCATCACGTCACTAGCAATAAATGTCATAATAGCTGTCATCGATCAAGCTAAGTTTTACAGAGTATAGTAAAAATATATTTTTGTATGTTATGATATATTAAAATTGTCCTCAAAAACATCCTTATAGTGGGGTTACAGTACAGGCACCTGACAAACACACTGTTACTTACAATGTTTTATCTTCCATGCCACGCAACACACATCCACATCCATATCCACGCGCAAGGGTTTAGCAAATATGTAGGGTAACCATGGTAGTAAATATTTTTAGGATAACTTTGTACTAGTTATTTTTTTGGGTATACAAATTCTACTGTGTGTATTTTAATTATTTATCAGTATTATTCCTATATAAAAAATAAACTCGTATTAAAAAATCGGTGCCTATATTAATTTTAATAAGCACATTTGACCGCCTACTACTACCACCGAACCCACTCCACCACAAAATGTAGTGGGTTCGATTCCTACTCAACTCCAGGCAAAAACAAATTAGTAGTAGTTGCCATGGTCTAGGTTATTTATTAAATAAATATATTATGAATTAGTTTCGTTATTTTTAGTACACATAGTAGAAGCTTAGTTAGTGATCAGACCCCTTATTATGATTTTTTTTTTGACAGATAGCTATCGCGATCGATTATAATTTGAACTATTACATTGGAAATAAGAGGATGACAAAGTCAAAGTCAAAAATATTTATTTCATGAAAATCTTTACACATATTTATGAATAGTCAAAAAAAAAGTTTAATAATGAGGCTTTAGAGTGCGTTTGGTTAGGCAGCTATTCATTAACAAAAGAACAACAAATATTTATTAAAACGCAATATCAGATTTAAAACTTAATCGCAATTGAATGAAAATCGTAATATGAAAAATACTACCGAACTGAACACACACTACATAACCAACTAGTGTACGCCTAGGTGGTTAGCTGATTCCATTGACCTGTTAATCATTATCTGCCATACAAGGGAGTCACCAAGGCGACCAACTTCACCGAACATATCCACGCCTCAATTCAAATTATTAACCCATTAATTAAAAAACACAATTCAAATTATTAACGCATTAACGGATCGCGTTTGCTGTGTTATAATTAGGTCGCAAATATATGTGCAAATGTTCTATATAATATTATTTACCTTAAAGTTGCATACAAGTACAGAATAATTAATAATATCTACCGGTATAGGACCTCGCCTCCCTCTGATTTTAAACCTTATACCCCGTCTGACACTTCGACAGACATATTTTCATAGAAGCTCTTAGCAGGGGTGCGCGCACGAACGATTGTCTCCGCTACAGACATCTATTTCGTACAATCGCCCGCCTTGGCCGAGACAGTCAATATTTTTAAGTTAACTTTCTGTGTAATAGTTTTTCGTTCAGTAATGTTTTGTGTAAGTAATTACTAATGTATATAAAAATTTTAATAGTATTATCCGGTATTTTTATGCCGGGGTAGTAATAATTTATTACTAACAAACATACTCGTAATAATGACAATAAATAGGCATTTTTTTTTTGTAAATATTATATATGTGGTGGCCGAGTTAGTTAGAGCTCGGACTTAAAAATACTACAGTTTAAGTTTAAAGTCCCCGGTAAATAAATTAGTATAAAAAAAAAATGTATTGAAAACACCAGTGTGTGGGAGATCTACTGTTCTCAATTTTACTATAACAATTTGTGAAACTGTTTGTAGATGGGTTTTTGAGTCTATTCAAACACCGCGACGAGCTATCCACTCCTTTGTTATACAAGTATGTACATACGCAATAATACCTAACGGTTCAGATAGACACTCCTCGCCTTCCTCTGATTTTAAACCTCATCAAGATATTATGTTTAAGAGGAGGGTCTCATGAGGCTCTTCGATGCTCATGCTGATGCAACTGCAAAGTATCGTCTTCCCGCACATTAAGGTGAATCCGTAACGCTACCATATATATGTAAACCTTCTCCCCGACCCTCAATAAGAGAAAGAGAACGTAATAGATTATACCTCCAATTTGAAAAAAAAAAACGACTTCGTGCCAAAACTATTTTCTACTCTTAAATTTTAAAGGATTTGAAAAAAAATAATGGTCTCATTTTATTAAAGAGAAAATAAACGATGACTACTGTACTGTCTTCGTTTTTTTTTAATTTTCTGTCTTGATATTAAATAGGAGTATTTAGGTAGATATAAAATTATTTTAATATGAGGCAATTTTTAGCGATTTTTTCCGGATTTCAGTAGTTGATATTTTTTTCCTATACCAAACGAAAAACGTATGAGCCTAGATATTAGTTATATATAACTACTCCAAAAATCATAAAAATCTTAGAATTTTAGGGGAAGGTAACAGTTAATACCAAAAGGTCGTGACTATATGGGAAATGTTTGATCAGACACTCCTCTTAAGATCAGTGGGAGCGAGCACTGTCCTTTTCATCTTAAACCTCATACTCCGTTTGATATTGAGAGACACATTTTTGAAAGCAGGGGTGATTGTCGCTGGCTACAAACATTTATTTCGCATACATCGCCCGCCTATAACGCATGGGTGTATACATGTACAAACACAGCTGGGCTCATGTTCGAATATAGGTAATTAGTTTACGCTCGCTTTATACATTTTGAGTTGAGTGTCCGGGGATCAGGTCAAAATGGACGGCGACTGAGTTAAATTGTACATACCTACATACTGTCATATTATTTTTTTTTGATAAAAAGAAGTTTTCGAATTCTTTGAGCACTTCTGCTACATGAATTAGATTGAATTTGCTCAAAGAGCTCTCCACATTGCTCGCCGATGACGTGTATCATTTTGATATATCTTACGTTTAGTTAGTGTTAGCAATAATAACAACACATTTACTAAAACATGCATGTATTATAGATAAAAACTATTCTGATTTTTTTTTCTAATGTATAGTTAAAGCCGCATCTAAATCTGTCGGGTAATTTAGAAGATTTAAGCGCATAGATATACAACATCACATATCATCACGAGTGCTCTACGGCACCCGAGACAACCTAGACGGCCCCAGGGTACCCAGCGGAGGGGTTTTAATCCCACCTTGTCTCTCCACATTGCTCGCCGATGACGTGTATCATTTTGATATATCTTACGTTTAGTTAGTGTTAGCAATAATAACAACACATTTACTAAAACATGCATGTATTATAGATAAAAACTATTCTGATTTTTTTTTCTAATGTATAGTTAAAGCCGCATCTAAATCTGTCGGGTAATTTAGAAGATTTAAGCGCATAGATATACAACATCACATATCATCACGAGTGCTCTACGGCACCCGAGACAACCTAGACGGCCCCAGGGTACCCAGCGGAGGGGTTTTAATCCCACCTTGTCATAGCCGATGGTATAGTGGCTAGCTCATCACGATGTTTTGAATATACTTAATAACCCATGTATATACAGTTTCACAAGTTGGTATAGTAAAACCGGGAACGACAGCTTAACGTGCTCTCCGAGGCACTATAGTGGTGTTTTCAAACAAATTTACATAAATAATAATAATAATAAATAATATACAACATCAGCCCAATATAACGTGAAATGTATATCGGAGAGGCAACCGAAGCCACTGGTCCAGGTAGGGTCACCAATCCACAGTTAACGCAGCTCCCCCGCAGAGCCATAGCCGCGCATTCGCCCAGCTCTGTAATAAAATACTCGGTACAAGCCATTTCCTCAGGGCATTGAAGTAGGGGAAAGTCATCATGATCCCAAAGCCCGGCAAGGACAAACGCCTGCCGGGTAACTACTGTTCGATCATCCTACTTCCGAGCCCAGCAAAGCTGTACGAGAGATTCTTCCGGAGATTGAAAGCCTATATCGAATTTCGTATAGAGCAATACGGTTTCTGGGAGGGTTACACCATATTTCAACCGGGGCCGAGTCACCGTCGGGGTCAAGACAGCCCTCATGACGATGCGCCGACGATTCCCGCCACCGCCAAAACTCCGGGGACAGGAGGTCTAATGGACCAAAACTATAAAAATATTTGAGGTGTTTAATCGATCAGCCGCTGCGCATGGGCGCTATGACAAATCACTTGGTCAGTCAAGCCAAAGCCGGTCCATGCTTCGGCCGGCCTAAGATCATCCCTGCCACTCCGGGTAAAAGTTTTGATCTACAAGACCTTCGTTAATTCCCGACTCATCTATGCAGCTCCAGCGTGGCATCATCTCTTGTCGGCCACGAACTAGACACGGATCCAATGTTATCAAAATGTCTCTCTGCGTTTGGCGTCCGGCGCTCCGTGGTTTGTGCGCAATTCCACGATCAGCGACGACTGAAGATGGAATCTGTCGAAGCGTTCGTTGAACGGCTCGCTCAACGCATGTTTGACCCAGATAACATCGAACCCCACGACTTCTTCTCTTCTCTTCGATCTTCATGGTTTTGCGCCGGTACACACCTTGTATCGGCCGAATTGACCCCAAGTGGATTGAGACGAAAATATGGAAGTAGTATTTTTTTTTGTTTCTAACGAAGCAACCGGATTAAATGCGGTTGCTTGAAAGATTTTTTTTTTAAGTCGTATTAGCTAGTCGAAAAACGAGGACTTGTTTCGTATTAGCGAATAAAAATAACAAATAATATAATTAAAATATAATATTATTTTATTTAAATACAAATTTTGGAAATTTAGACGTACCCAATATTACGCCATGTTGAGCGCCATGCTACGGAGGTTGCATGTTATTGCGTTAGCCTAAAGGCAAATACGGACGGGTCCGTATTTCATTCAATCAAGCGTTGCGAATTGCGATACAGTGACGCTGGGTCGTTATTAGACCAATGTAAATACATGTCACTGACTGGATTGAAATTCATTTACTTTAGCTCAGTAACGATCTGGCGTCACTAACATTCAGCACTAAATTGAAATGCTGGAACTAAATTCGACTTGGGCGAAAATAGACCAAATGAGAATGACGTCACGTAGCTACCTTCATTAGTTTGCTTTGCAACAATATAATCCGATTATTTCAATATTCAGCGGATTACTCTATTTAAGATTAACTCAATGTCTTTAGAAACAATTGCGACGTAATTTGTATGTACATTGCATGTTAAGTACTGCGCAGACAAAGTGAAATTATTCTTGGTTAAAACTTTATTAGAATTTATTTTAACAATTACGATCAGGTGGATGTAAATTTACTTGTGCACTGCATTCGATTCGAATCCCAGTAATTACTAGAAAAAGTAGAAATGTTCTCGCATTTAGATTAGATAAGTTTGAACATCCGAGTTAGCTCGAGTTTTATACAATGCATAATGTCCAGGACTTTTTTATTAGAGCACGGAATGTTACTTTGTAGTAAACAAACCTACATTGTTATACATATATTACTTTGTTATTTATATATTCTTCCTTTTTTTTTTACTTTATTTTATTAATGTAGGACAATATTGCTCTGGTCATAAAACTAAGCTCTAACCATGTAATATGTGTACCAAAAACAGCGATATAATACATAATATATTTTTTAAACACACAGACAATGACAAACTGAAAAACCAAGACTACAGAAAAAGGTACTAATATTTTTTTGCCATGGGTAGGAATCGAACCAAGCACCTCCGGATACAACGCCAAATGCGCATACACTAGTCTACGGAAGCGGTCGTTGCTCCCAGTATCCTAGCTAAATGAAGCTTGATTAATAAATTTGCATTCCGAGTCCATAAAGTTATGCGAATTGAATTGAATTCGTACTTCGGTGAATACAATTCCAATAACTGAAAATAAACAAATGGCTTCAGTGATAGTCAACATTTTCCTATGAAAATATTAATTTTTTTTTTTTAAATGTTTAAGAGTATCGGCATAGTGCGTAGAATATATATGGTAGAGAGTTGTGGTAGGGCACGTAGCTACCATAACCGCTACTTATGGAATATTTTATATCTGCAATTACAGATTTATAGTCATCAAGGAAATCTTTTTTTTTTTATTCCATTCAGTGCTCGTTTTTAATTTATTTACTAAGTAGTTTTTTAGTTAAAAACTGTACTAACTAACTTAAATTGGCCTATTATTAAAAAAAAACATAATTCGTGCTAATATTTCTAATTTTATTTCAAGTTTATATCTTAAATGAGATAATAATACCTTTCTAAAATCAAATCTTTTTTATTAGCGTTTTTTGTACAAGTACCTACAGAACGTACGCAATCAGCATTTACCCTAGACCTTTTAACCATTTTTTTTACCTTTTTCATTATTGAATTTCATTTTTCAGTTCAGTTTTGTAGTGTATTTTTTCCTGTTGAAATCGGATGAAATGCTAAAGCTCTGTAAGCGTGCTCCCCGAGAACAAAGCGATCATTAGATTACGTAAGTGCTTTTTGCAGCGTTACGTAGCAAACCGTGATTGTTTACCAACTCTGACCTTTTAGGCTAAGCCGTTTTCGGCAAAAGCAAAATGCAAATGCATGCAAATTTTTAAACTAGTGCACAGGAGATTTCAGGCCAATTATAGGTGCTTTCGGTTAGATATAACTAAGCGAACCTAATCGAAAGTAGGCACCTGTAATTCGCTTGTGTGCTAAGTGTTTCGCTGTAGATTTAATCAACGCGAAATGTACTCGCAATTGTGTTTGAAGCTTTGAGCTAATCTACTTTACCATTCGAATCTATGTTTTAATTTTTTTTGCTTTTTCAGGGCGCTTCATCCAATTTCTGGAAGAGTGTTAGAAGTTTATAGCAATCAGCCTGGAATGCAGTTTTATACAGGAAATAATCTACCGGATCCAGACCGAATTGTTGAGGTGAGTAAATCTGAGTAATATATATATACGAGCGAGTATATTATTTTTCTTGACTGACATACTTCGCCAGCTGATGCTAGGAATGTAAAATTATATAAAAAAATACATTTATTCATTTTGTGTCAAATAATTATCTCGATAACGAAAGCTATAGACTTGAAATTTGGAACACACACTCTTATTGACGCCGATTTTCAAAGTAAGATAAAGATTTATCACTATATCTTACAATTGAAAATCGGCGCTAATAACTTATATGAAAATCTGTCAAATTTGTCTATTCTCTATACAAGATATCTGTCAAATAACTTTATCTGCGGGGCCGTGTTCGTTTTTGTGACACCGCGTAGAGTTCTGACGTCATCGGCCGACGCTGATGTCCGGATTAATATTCGTTGCTAAGCCAGTGCTCAGCACGAGCTTACTTAGAACTGTCAAAGTGACAGTTGTTTCTATAATAGTCGGTGCTCCGAGCGGTGGCTCAGGCTAAAGCTTGATCCGTTGCTCGGCTTAGCATTAGTATCGATTTTCCTTTACTTAGTCGTTCGTCGCTCAGCGTTAGGACTATTTTTGTTAGACTGTTATTTTTGTAAGTTTCTGTTGATTACATACTCGAAATTATGAATTTTCTTGTCGTTTTAGAAATATTATTTCCTATTCTCCTAGAATAAGCTTGAGCCATTGCTCGCTTAGGATTAGTCTCGATGTTCCTTTACACCAAATCCATGATTCCCTCTCTGCTAGTGCAAATTAAACATTTTCTAAATACTAATTTTAGTTTTTTTTACTGGATTTTCTATCCTGATGGTAAACAGAGCTACAAAATCCATAATTAGGGTCCTTCAATATATTGTTAACAATATTGGTCGCTCTTACAATGCCGGCTAAATGATGCGGTTACGAAAAGGGCGGCGACTAACTACTTGTTATTTATTTAATTACAACTTACTTAAAACCCTCTCGTTGCTTTATCGTCAAATTAACTGTCCGTTTTGTGTTTCTACTCAAAATGCTACTTTCTAAGATAAAAATTCAACAATAGAGTGTAACCTACCTCCATAGAAATGCAACTTCTCATTGCTTTGAAATTTTTAGCACCAGGATTTTAAGTAATATACATATTTCTAGCATTGGCTTGAGACGTTGCTTGGCTTAGCT
Organism: Monopis laevigella; assembly: GCA_947458855.1. NCBI lineage: Eukaryota > Metazoa > Arthropoda > Insecta > Lepidoptera > Tineidae > Monopis > Monopis laevigella. The sequence continues at coordinate 19,899,757 of OX381576.1, forward strand.
GCATCAATTTACTCGACTATTGGTGCGAAATTATTGTTTGGCTAGCATCGTTAAAGTATTAGTTCCGTTAGCATGACTTGAGCCAGTGCTAAGCCATGACTATTAATCCGGGCATGACATTTAAAAACAATGATTTTTAACGTTTACGGACGGCCAGTATCGCTACTCGCTGTTAAAAGCCTATATATACCGCGTACTACAGACGATTGAAAAATCAGCTCATAATATAATAATAAAATAATAGCATTTAACTTTTTTTTTAATAAAATTAATAGCAGAAGGAGTATTGCAAAAATGTTTAGGGATGATACTCGTATTCCATACTGTATGTACATACATACCTACCTGTATCCCTGTTAAGGGATAGACATTACATAGTAACCTAGCTTCCTCCACCATGCACCGAACCATCAGTCTGTTTTTTTACTTCCTACTTGTGATTTTTTAAGTAATAACATCTTAAATTACGACGATTTAATTACGATTTAATTGACGAAGTTGGATTAAAACCCCTACGCTGGGTACCCTAGGGCTGATTAGGCGGTCTCGGCGCCGTACATCTTTAATTTTATCCTAAATTGCGACTTGGTCTGTCAATGAACCAAGTCAATAAACTAGCGTAACTGCTATAACATTATTAAAATTCAACGCAGCGAATTTAATTTATTAAATTTTTGCTTCACGAATTATGTACGAAATTTGGTATTGCGGCGAATGACCGGATTATATAATAATAAGTTCGTCGATGTTGATATTTTCAGGGGTGATAAGCGATTATTCAAAAGCGCTGTTATTGACTGATTGAATACTGATTTATGTATATGTATGGCAGCTTATGTTCATATACTTTATGTTCATACGCACATACATATACACCCTTCTCATATGCAAACCTTTCAATACTCACATGTTTTTGCTATGATATGAAATTATTATTGAATGTTTCTTGTGTACTTGTTGGTTAGGTTACTATATAATAATTGTGAAGATTCGATTCGTTGTAGGTCATTTGAATCATGCTATGTGTTTTAATGTATTCTTTTAAGTATCGCTGTAAATTTTCCTCAAATAAATAATAATAATTTATTCTTTTGTACATCATCCAAGACTAAAGTTGGGCGTGCCATCTCTCTCAATCCTCAATACAACATTATCGTACGTTTCACTAAAATATATTTTTATTTTAATAAATATATAATTTTTATTTTATTTTAATACGGGATTGAGTGGTCAAATATATATACAAATGTTTTTCAATTTAGAAGTAAGTTATTTTTTATACAAATAATTATTATGTCGATCGAAGCCGAATCGGCTATAATACATAAACGTTTGAGCTTCACAAATTTCAGAATATTACAACAGTTAAACACAATATTTACTTAATTAAACTCTTTAACCTACTAACATATTGTATATTATGTTATATATGGCCTAGGTACAGTATTAAATATTATATTTATAAAAGAAATGTTTAAATAGAGGCATACCTACCTAATGCATACATACACCTATCATCAACCAAAGTTAGAAATGAAATAAAAATATTGACTGTAGTTCTAACGTAATCAAAAGCGAGATAAAAAAAATACCCAATATTTAATGGAAAAGGCTATACAGCAATGCACATTCTTTTTAGAATTGGACGTTCTGTTTGTCAGACGCGACAAATATAAATTGACAAGTTTTTTCAGGTAATAAAAATAAAATTGGTCGCGGTTCAAAGGGGTAAATTAAAAATGTTATTCGTTCTGGGAAAGTTATTTCGGAACAGGTTTTATAGTAATAACATTGGCTGTTTGCTGAGTTGTTTAGACTTTATAACACTACATGTTATATACCTGGTACAAAACCCCGGTGTCTAGTGTACCAATAAGATTTTCATTAATCGGTGGGGTCAGTTTCGCTGTGGCAGCTAGTGAACCTGTTTAAAGATGAGTTATATAGTATGAGTTATTAAGTCTATACCTACACAAATGCCTGCAGAGACTGAAAGAAAACAGGTGTGGGATCAAAATGGGTGATAAGTTGATTAATACACTATTGTATGCTGTACTTATTGCGTCATCTTAGGAAGAGCTTCAATCACTTGTCACAGATATGAATGATGGATGTGCTGAAAGAGGTCTCCGAATAAATGCGGGAAAATCTAAGGTATATATTTTAAAGAAACGAGATAACGAATACGGCAATTGTGATAATGTGAATCTAGAACAAGTGTCATCAGAATTTATATATTTGGATAGTGTATTCACTAGGGATGGTAGATATGAAAAAGGCATTAAAAGGCCCACTTACCATGTCAGATTGAAAAGGTTTTAAAATACGGTGCAATTAAAATTCTCCGAATCGGCTTGCATGAATGCGAAGAGTTATGACTGTGGACGAGGCAAATGAAGAATGTAGAGATAGTGGTTGCGCCTTTGGCGTTGTATCCGGAGGTCGTTGGTTGTTTTTAATAATAAATAAATTCTATATTCATATTATAAACAAGTGATTTATAGGGGACTGTCTGACTCCCAAACTAGGCAAATGTGTAGTCATGTGCTATGGGTAGTCAGTCTACCTCATTAGATTTGTCTCACCAATGACAAAATTAATCATTTTTTTTCTGTATAGTAGTTTGTTATGATCTGGGTGTTTATAAAATATAATATGTACCTATTATATCGTTGTTTCTAGTACAAGCCTAGAGCTTAGTTTGTGACCAAAGTAATATGTCTAAACTGTCCTACATATATAGGCGCTCGGTTGTCTCTGCCTACCCCGTAAGGGATGTGGCGTAAAGATAAATAAATAAACATTAAGTCTATCCAAACACCGCGTCGAGCTGAGCCCTTGCTTGGTGTTGACTCAGAATACCATCGGTTTCCACGAGCCGTTCAAGCGGTTTCCCTGAGGCCGTTCCTAAATCCTGCACATTTTACCTAAATTTAAGGGTTACATTATTTTCCATTTTCTTCAAATTTTATTTTATACCTAAGCCCTAACAGAATCTCAAATTTGATCTAAACCGACTTAAGTTAAACTGTGTAATACGAAATTTTATGTAGGTATTATGAAATTTTCTGTATTATGAAATTTTCTACCACCGCCACATCATGCCACCATAAATATAAAACTATTTTAAATACTTGAGACTAAATCCGGCTACGTAGACTACATCTATCGGCAACAGATTGAATTTGTAGTTCAATCTCTTCGTGATAGATGGCGTTCATGAAAAATAGTAGTGTATTTAGGTCACCAGTCGGCTGTCCAATTTCAAAACACAGTAAGGGGCACGATAAAAATTTAATAGGAGAGCAAATAAAAAAAAATCTTCTCTTTCAATGTATGCCGTAAAATAACTATATAATTATGAAGCACAAAAGTTGCGGCAAATCCTTGGTTTTACATATAATATTATATGTTTTAGGTATTTATAACTATGGAAGTTTAGAAAAAATGATTATAAGAGCCTAATAAGGGTCGATGAGAATTTGAAATTTGATCTGGTTTCGATAATTATCATTACGGTAACAGGTTCTAGCTTAGTATGGCTGTATTTCGGTGAATAAAACTAAAGATTGTATAAAGTAACTAACCATTTGTGGCCAAATAAAAATTAAAACCATTTTCTTTCAGAAGATTTATATTTATATTATAAAAGGAAAAAAACATTAGATAAAAAAAAAAATACTGGTTATGCTTAGTGTACTCCTTTGAGTACGGTTCAACCTTGTTTGAACTTCTTCCTTGCTTTTCGCATTTCTTGTCGCTAATAATTAACTAGTGTTTCGTCGTAGTATTGTAGTGGTCCATGTGATGATTATCCTTGCTTAAAAGTCCTTGCCAAATATTATAATATAGACTTAAGGTTCAGCCAAACCAACGCGGTGGCGGTGGCGGCCGCGGTGGCGATCAGTTACTGCAGTAGTACTTGTATCGACAAGTTCAAACCAAACGCGTTCTGCGGTTGCCCGCGCGATCCGTGCAGTCTGCACACGCGATCACGGGCGGCCGCCAGTGTTGCCAACTTAGTGAAATTTCCACTAAAAGTGGTTGTTTAGACCAGTCTTTCAGCGGGGAAATTTTGTTTTAGTGGCTGGTGGTTTTTCTTAGTGGTTATGTATCCTAATAAGGAATTTATAAAAATGCATAAATATAAAATACTGAAAAAAGTTAAAATAAAAACACTCCCATCTAGTATTAGAAACTAGGACTTCTAACTTCACTCGTATAGAGTGTGTAGTTCGTGGGTTCGAGTCCCACCCACCAGGATTTTTTTCATTGTTTTATTATCTTAAAAAAATTAATATAAAAAAAGTAAGATTAAAATTGTTTTTTGAACGACTTTTTCTAGTGTATGGTACGATCCCTTAAAAAATAACACACAGTTGGCAACACTGGTTCACTCCGCCCGAACGCAGATATCCTGAACGCGTGTCGCGTTAGTGTGAACACCGCCACCGCGCCCGCCACCGCGCACCGCGGCTGCAGATTGATCGCGTTGGTCTGTGCGTATTGACCGTGCTTTATTGTAGTTTTAAAATAATTCAACTTATTCCTTGTCGTTTGCATTTGATGATACTACTAAATACTAATTATATTTTCATCTAATAGCCTTTCAATTCAACTTCTATTATTTTATTACCCTCTGCTGAGTACCCTGGGGCAGTCTAGGCGGTGATATGTTTTATTATCCAAAACTAATCTATACACTTATAAACTTTTTTAGATTAGTGGCCTTATTCCGAGCTTGCACCGCTAATCATGACAAGACGTTGTGCAAACTATAAATATGGAAATATAAGCTCTATTCCAATGGTTATATAGTATGTATTAGGTTGGCAACAATAATGCCGCCATCTTGAAATACACGAATTCACATGCTCCATACAAGTTTTAACATGTATGGAGCATTGGAATTTCAACTTTATAATTAACAGGATAGAACTTATATTTCAATACCCGTAATTTACGCAAAATGCGTGACGGTGAACGTGTCAAAACTCGGAATAAAGCCCCTGAACGCGTTGGTGTGAACACCGCCACCGCGCACTGCAGCCGCAGATTGATCGCGTTGGTCTGTGCGTAACTTTATTGTAGTTTTAAAATAATTCAACTTATTTCTTGTCGTTTGCATTTGATGATACTACTAAATACTAATTATGTCTTCATCTAATAGCCTTTCAATTCAACTTCTATTATTTTATTACCCTCTGCTGAGTACCCTGGGACAGTCTAGGCGGTGATATGTTTTATTATCCAAAACTAATCTATACACTTATAAACTTTTTTAGATCTGATGAGTTTAATTGAAATCATGAATATATAATCTGTTACCTTAATTAACTTATATTGTAAGTTAATTAAAGTAACAGATTGAATTAACTTATATTGTAAGTTAATTAAAGTACTATTATAAAACTACAAACTGCATTACTTGTTTGTAAAATATTTTTACAAAAGTAAGGTCTCGCAATTAGTTTTTGTTTTATTATAATAATCTCATATACATTTTGGGGTTTTGTTGAATAGGAGTGTGTGTGTACATTTCCGCCAAATTAAATTTTGCTGTTATTCCTGATGCTCGTTTGGCTGCCAAGGAATCGTTATCACTAGAATTGTCACCATTAGAACCCTCATTAAATTTTAATATGTTGATTTGATTTTTCTGTTGAAAATTCAACAAATATATCATATTCCTATACCTACATACAAATATGAATAATATTTAAAGAATTGTATGATGCGTATAAGTAACGCATAATGTGAATAAAAAATGATTTTTCTTTTTTTATACTTACTTGGTTATGCAATTGGACAGCCGTATTGGTTTCGCAGTAACGGGCCGTCAAATATCCGAGCCGTTGTCGATTTAATTCCGACCATAAGGAATAATTTTTTGTGATGTTTTTAAAATATTAAATAATAGAACAATAATAAGATAATATAAAGTCTTTTTTATGTCCAAAGCGCGGTTAATGCAGTTTTATGTCATTTTGATTACCATATTAACCCATATTATTTCATAATTGTACTTATAATATAATGCTTGGGTTAATCAAAGTTAATAATTCAAACTAAACTTACCAATGTATTATAAATTAATTATTATTATGTGAATTACAATAGTCACGTAGGTATAGGAATTACAGAACCTCTACCATGGATTTGCGTATTGTAGAAATGTAACGTATTTGTATACGTATATGTGAGCAACAACCAATAGAGCCGCTTTATTTTTGGTAAAAGATTTGAATAAAGCGATCATAAGACACTAAAAATATTATTTTCGTCAAATGGGACTTTTCCCCGCTTTTTCATTAGGTTGGAATTAATCTTTTCATAATATTGGATTTTTGTCCAACAAAAAATAATTTCCCAATTTTTTTGAAAGTAGGAAAAAGTCCCACTTGACGAAACAATTATTTTCATTGGGAAAATAATCCCATTTTATTAAAAGTGGGAAAAAATTTAAACTAATGAATAAGCGGGTAAAGTCCCAAGTTTTCAAAAAATAAAATGTTTTTACCAACTTTTTTATAAAATGGGATTTATTCCCACTAAAAAAATATTTTTTCATCACGTGGGAATTTTTCCCACTTTTCATAAAATGGGATTTTTTCCCACTTAAAAATTCATAATTATTTTAATGTAATTTTCGACAAGTAGGGCTTTTTCTGACTTTAAAAATAATCCCACTAAAAATCATTTTTTCGTCAAGTGGACCTTTTCCTACTTTAAAAAAAAATGGGAATTTACCCGCACTTTTTATTAATGACAACTTTTCCAATACCCATGTTTCTATAATTCCCACTTTCCCATAATAAAATTATTCCTTAATTACTACTTTTCCAAAATAATCAAACAATTTCTCGCAAGATTTCTATATCGCCACATAATGCCGAACGTGATAAAAACCCGCCATAAGTCTTAGTCTTTAACATACATACATATCATCACGGGTTCCTTACGGCGCCCAAAACCGCCTAGACGGCCCCAGGGTACCCAGCGGAGGGGTTTTAATCCCACCTCGTCGTAGCCGATGGTATGAGTCTACACCGAACAAGTGGCTAGCTCGTCGCGATGTTTTGAATAGACTCAATAACCCATCTATAAACAGTTTCACAAGTTGGTATAGTGAAACCGGGACCGACAGCTTAACGTGCTCTCCGAGGCACATAGTGGTGTTGTCAAACAAATGTACATTTTTAAAATTAAAAACTCATTGGTACACACCGGGATTCGACCCAGGGACCTAAGCGTTATTAAGTCCAATGTCTAACCAACTCGGCCACCACGTATATAAGTTAGTCTTTAACGATGTGACAAATCTTTAAGACTTGGGTACCCATGCTGAGAAGAGAGCGACTCCGTGTCGCGTATTGGGTTGGCCGTGCTAAGGCTGCTGTCGCATTATTAAAATGTGAAATGTTCTACCTGATTGTGGGTTTCCTTTATTTTATAACCTAGAGTAGTCCTTTAAAAGAAGCCTGTATTGACATTTCAATCTATTAAAATGTCGTAAGTCCCAAAACTTATTTTGTCTCCTACATTATTAATATTACTTTTAGGTAAAATTTAGTTTAGTAGTGGATTACAAACTATATTTTCTCGCGTGTGTATATATTTTAGACTTAAAACTCAAACAGTTTAGAAGAAAAATGTATAAAATGCCTAAGAAGGCATCATTTTAATATGGAAAATGTATCGAAAAAAAGTTTTCCAATTAGGTTTTCGTTTTAGACACGGAGAGAGAAAGGTCTGAAAAAAACCTATGACGAAGTATTTTAATAGATAGTGTGCTTGCCTCTACATATACCTGTAAGTAAATAAGACTAAAATTTAGAGGGCCTCCTCTCGGCACAATAGACGCAATCAACGGTTATGTGGCTTGTAATTGTGGGTCACAATTAGGGCATGCAAAAAACGGGTTTTTCGGTTAATCAGTCGCCAAAACCGGTTAATACCCGTTATTTTCGGGTTTTTCATTTTTTTTCACTTTTTATTTAAAAAGCCTTAAAAAATCAAGAAATAAAATTAATTTTAGCATTATGTTTAATATATAATAATAGGTATCTAATCTATACTAATATTATAAATGCGAAAGTCACTCTATATTTCTGTGTGTTACGCAATCACGCCTAATCTACTAAACCAATTTAAATTAAATTTGGTACAGAGATAGTCTAGATTTCAAGAACCTGAGAAACTACAGAGATAGTCTAGACTTCAAGAACCTGAGAAAGGACGTAGGCTACTTTTTAATGCGAAAAAAGGGCTCTAAGGTGTTGAAATTATGGAATGAAAGTTGTATGGAATTTACTTAATTTTTAATACACTAATCTAGATGAAATTTGGTATGGAGATAGTTTTAGATCCTGGGATGGATATAGGGTATATCACTAAGAGACTCTTATAGACTGGGAGATGATGATAGAAAACTTTCTCCCATTTTATACTGCATACCTTTTTAAGAATTAATAATTGACCCTATAATATGAAAGATTTTAACTGCGTTTTTTGCCCTTTCAGCCCACTCGGCCGTTGTGGATTTGCCATTAATTACGATAGCTTGAATTTGTTTGCACTACGTTATGTTACAAAGGCAGGCAATGTAATACCACGGAAAACCACTAAAATTCTTTACAGAAAGAAAGGCCGTTGTTTTAATGACGTGCAAGCGTTCGGCGGCCAATAACCCCTCAATCTTTCATATTTTAGGGTTAATTCTTAAAAAGGCATGCATAGAAAATGGGAGAAAGTTTTCTATCATCATCTCCCAGTCTAATAGGAAAATTTAATAAATACACCAAATAGAGAAGTTTTATATGAAGCAAAGTAAGAGGAGGCACTATAAATTTTAGTTTTATTTGCTTATATCTGCAGAGGCAAGCACACATCTATTTATTAAAAACACTTCAACTTAAGTTTTTTCAGACCTTCCTCTCTCTATGTCTAAACCAAAAACCTAATTGGAAAACATTTTTTAGATACTTTTTCTATTTAAACATGATGCCTTTTTAATGTATAAAAACATTTTTCTTCTAAACGGGTTGAGTTTTAAGTCTAAAATAAATACACCTCATAAGAAAATACAGTTTATAATCCACTACTAAACTAAATTTTACCTAAATAAATTATTAAGTATGTTACAGACAAAATTAGTTTTGTGACTTACGACATTTTAATTGATTGAAAATTGTTTCCGCGATTTTCAATCTTGCGGAGCAGATCCAAGAGCTATAGTCCCGCCTAGTGTGCCGATGCGTACGGAAGTGTATCTCTCGTGCTGCCGGGGCTACTAAAGATTTACGTAATTAATTTGACCATGTATAAACCTTACAGTTTCTTGAATTGTAGAAAAAAATACTTTTATTCAAAATAATATTACTATTTTTTTAGTTTTAGGAATAAATTTGAGTGTTCGAATCTGGAACAAGGAAAACCGGAGTCACCGCGAAACAACATCGACATTTTTTATCGGTTACCTATAACTTTTTTATTTCATTTTTTGACACCATAGAGAAGCCACATATGTAACCGCAGTCGATTGACGTGTTTTATAGCAATTATTATTGACCGCCTCCGTAGACTAGTAGTTGCGACTTTTGTAATATCCGAAGGTCGTGGGTTCGATTCCCACCTATGACAATGGTCTGGGTGGGAATACAGGGTGACTTTGAATGGATGTACTTTAGGCTAACATGAGGTTCTGCTGATCAAATCGAACAACTTTTCCAACGAACTAGTAATGTTAAAATGACCAATTTGTATGGGGAAGCCAATTTTTTTTTTCATTTGCGATACATTAGCCTAAAGTACATCCATTTAAAGTTACCGTGTATATAATATGTATTATATTGTTGTTTCTGATACACATAGTAACTTAGTTTGTGACCAGAGAAATATATGTAAATTGTCCTACATATTATTATTAAATATTTTTTGGTTCCGGTTGCAACGACAGTAAACAATGATCATCAAGTATAAATGTTACTTTTTTTTTTGGACACGTTATATAGGTTTTTGTGTGAGCCAAGCACGAATTTGAGGTCCATTTAAAAATCCAAGATCGTGGCCTCAACTATATTTTTAATATTCGACATGGGACTCGTTATATATGTTTTTGGGTGTGCCGAGCACGAATTTGAGGTCCATTTTAAAATCCAAGATGGCGGCCTCAACTTTATTTTTAAAAATCGACATAGGACTCGTTACATATGTTTTTGGGTATGACGAGCACGAATTTGAGGTCCATTTTAAAATCCAAGATGGCGGCCTCAACTTCATTTTTTTAAATCGACATGGGACTCGTTATATATGTTTTTGGGTATGCCGGGTACGAATTTGAGGTCCATTTTAAAATACAAGATAGCGGCCTCAACTTTATTTTTAAAAATCGACATAGGACTTGTTTTCTATGTTTTTGGGTATGACGAGCACGAATTTGAGGTCCATTTTAAAAACCAAGATGGCGGCCTCAACTTTATTTTAAAAAATCGACATGGGACTCGTTATCTATGTTTTTGGATGTGCCGAGCACGAATTGAGGTCAATTTTAAAATCCAAGATGGCAGCCTTAACTTTATTTTTTAAAATCGACATGGGACTCGTTATATATGTTTTTGGGTGTACCGAGCACAAATTTGAGGTCCATCTTAAAATCCAAGATGGCGACCATAACTATATTTTTAAAAATCGACATGGGACTCGTTTTATATGTTTTTGGATGTGCCGAGCATGAATTTGCGATCCGTTTTAAAATCCAAGATGGCGGCGTCAACTTTATTTTTTTTAATCGACATGGGACTCGTTATATATGTTTTTGGGTGTGCCGAGCACGAGTTTGAGGTCCATTTTAAAATCCAAGTTGGTGGCCTTAACTTTATTTTTAAAAATCGACATGGGACTCTATAATATTTTTTTGTTGAAAAGGTGATATTTTATGTAATCTTTTTGGCTACTTACCTAAATGATTTCGAAGGTACTTACTAAACTTTTAAACTACTTAATTACTTTTCTATTTTCAAACTTATTAATGCGTGTGAATCCGTGGGCAAAAGCTAATCAAGTATAAACCTAGTTTTCTGTTCGTATAATAACAAATCAAAAGTAGTTATCTTTGGTTGGTTGGTACAAATATCAATAAATTTACTTATCCAAAAGTGCTTATAATATTTTATGACCAGTAAACAAAAACAACAGTACTGAACGCTTTCTAAATTACTGATTGATTATCAACAAAATCAACAATAAATTAAATATGAGTAAAATCAACAATAAATTATCAATTATTGTTGAACTTAATATTGTAATTTATTTTTTATAATAAATTAATATTCATATTAGTTGTACATTCAATATAATACAATATAAGGGACAATTAGAGTACTTGCATAAAAAAATATAAAACGTAAGGATTCGAAATATTAACCTCTGGTAAATACATATTGAGAAATAATTTCAATAGTTTACAAACTAGGGTAGATGTAGTAATGAATAAAAACTTAAGCGCTATGTAAAGTTTACATGATTGGGAGATTAGATTTATTTATTTTGTAACATGAATATTGGTTTGGCCAAATATAAGCACAAATAAATCAATTAATTAAATAAATATTATTCATACACACACTCGCAAACTCAACATGCACACATAAGTAAATAAGTATTTATGTATATACCCTTCTATGTATTATATCATATATACTTTTCCTAACCTTTAGTACCTACCGCACTTTGGTCCAAAAAACAAGTCCCTCTGCTAACGAAGACGAGTAAGCACCTTAATTCGCAATTACGCCGCGCCGCCCACGAAGTGCCTCAAAAAGTGCATCTAGTGTGTCACAGTGCCAAATAGTGTAAACCTAGTTGAAACTCTGTGTTAAAACTCTAAAGCGAACAGTGCTGGTACTCGCTCCGCTCCGCAATAAGGCACCACGTAGTGCCCGAACACCCACATTAACTTGTGGACGGTAGTACCGCAGAACCAGCGACCTCTCCGCACCAGGTACATCCTTTTCATAATCCATAGAGTTTGGTCCTTCTCCCCGTGATCCCTCTTACACTCCTCGTGTCATCCTATAAGATACACAACACTTTTACACTCACGCATACCCGCACATACCCAACGATGGAATTATTTTAATATCATTGACCCGCACCTGCTATTTTCATAACCACGTACATTTAATCTTTATTAAATAATCTGTAAAATGACTTCTCTAAAGGTCTTAGAGGCTAAACGCCTAAGTTTATTTGCTATCATACAAAATACGTATGATTTAAGTCGCAAAATAAAAACCGCAGAAGATCAAGAACATTTCCTCATTCGTACTAATACTTTAGATCAAGTTAGAACTGAATTCACTGGTTCAGGAATTAAATGAAATTAAAGTAGCTTTAGATCCTGATTATGTTCCATCAATTAAATCTATAGAATCCTTTCTTTAGACTAAATCGTGTCTGCTGTATAAAATCAATACAGAATAAACTTACTAGTAAAACTAAACAGGATTCAAACATCATGCAGTTTAGTAAACCAAAACATAAGCTCCCAGTTTTGAACTTGGTCTCATTGTGAATGTTGTGATCCTAGCATGTGGCCTATATTTTATCAAAACTTTAAAAAAATGATTCATGACAATGGACATCTCACGGACGCCGAAAAAATAACAATATTTACGGTCTTATTCATAAAATCTTACGAAGCCTTTATTGATGCTTTATAACAGCTCAATAGCAAAACACCTCAAAACGTTATTCATAAACGCAAAATAAACCTCTAATAGCGATAAACGTCAAATAACAGCTCCATAACTTTATCTAAGGCAGGAGCCCACTATAAACCTGTTTCAACCTCACTTTTTAAACATATTTTATTTTTTGGTTTAAAATTTTATTAATTTACTTCTATTACTACATTAAATTATATTACAAATAAAAATAATAATGCCCAGTCGGCTTTCGATCAACAAATTCTCAATATTTTATAAGTCGAATGGACTTGAACTAAATTAGGTTGGGCGCACACTGACAGAAATTTCTAATAAAAAAATACTAACGTTTAATCTTGTTTCACCGCGGTAATTTGTCCAAAAAGGCAAAGTTGTGCCGCTTCAAACTACGATAATTGAATGGCGGTGCGACCACATCTCTTTTTTATTTATTTATTGGAGCACGGCAGCTGATTTTGTATCTAACTGATGGAAAGCAGTCCTACATAGTCCATGAATGGATCAATAAATACATTGTCGTTTAACAATATTGATCGATCCCACTATGCCGGCTAAATAATGCGGTTACGAAATGTCAAAGAATCAAAAAGAAGGCAAAAAAAATGTAAGAAATTTACATTACGAGTCTCTTTTCCTCGCTGCTTTATCGTAAATTCAGTCGCCCATTTCGTAAACGCACCATGAAACGATACCACCACCTCGACAGTAAATCTATGCATTAGTCCCCAGTACCAACCAACGGGTGAACCCACAGACTAAAACCGAAACATGACTAGGACCTCACTTGACGGTTTTGGCTGTATATGAAACAAGTATTGCGACTTGCCAGTTACATATTATCATACAGAGATGCAATCATAACAAATCACATAGGAACAGATATAGAGAGATGCATCATACGCGATACACCATGGACCGCGGTAATCGGGTCGCGTCAATATGCTAAAGACGTTAAATTGCAGAAATAAATAAAAAATGTTCATCAATATATTATTGTTTGTTCCGGATAAACACAAAAAAACACAGAATCGATTTTTAAAATTCTATCATTAGAAATCTACATTCTCAGCGAGTAACTCGGGCTGTATTTTATTTTCGATACAAATTATTTTAAAATCAATAACGGCTGAAACCGCGGGGCACTACTAGTGTGATATGAATTTTCTATCAGTGTGCGCCCAACCTTATTATAATTATATGATTAGAGGTGTCAAAAACTTTTATGGTCTTGATTTTTCACAATTCTGCCAACTTTCTTGACAATATTTTTTTTTTTTCTATCAACACATCACTAATTTAGCTAATAAACGTCAAATAGTTATGAATAACAAAAAAGTTATCGAGCCAAATAGCCTTATTGAACGTTTTAACTATTGAGCTCTTTAAGAGTGGTTTAAGGTTTTTTTATGAATAAGACCGTTAGTGTCTAAACTGTCAGGATCAGTTCTCTCCCACCACCTCAGGTATACTATCTTTGGGCTCCAACTATGAAATCATCTGGAATTCCATAGTTGATAAGTACAAAGACCCCAGAACCTTAGCCGCTTATTTTGATAAAATGTTAAAATTTAAACCCATGGGTATAAACCCAACCTTCAAAATCTTGATTTGTTTTTAGAGCATTACTTTGCTTCTGTTGCCGCCTTAAATTCACTAAAAATAAATGATTTTGCTGATTTTTTGTACAAAACCGCTGCACTCATATTTTATTAAATCAAACACACAAAATAAAATCATAAAATCATTTATTTGCCATAAAAACACGGTACAAATTACTATAATTAGGTGGTCTTAAAAAAAAAATTGTGTTGTCCAGCATGCAAATGTTAATAAACAGGTTTATAAATTTCACATCTCAAACATTCAAAATATTTTTTAAGTAAAACTAATAGCTAGGTATTATTATACATTTCTAGATTTAATCCTAACAACGAACAAATATAAAAACAATAATAATAACTGTTGTTTTTAGTAACGATCGCCATCCACTTTATAACTGCACTGAGTTTCTTAACTTAAATTCTAAAGAAAAATATAACATTGTTGCAAAAAACGCTTTTTGTATAAACTGTCTAGGTTTTCATAATATTCAGTCTTACAAATCAATAAAAACATGTAATAAATATCATAAGAGACCCTCATTCATTGTTGCATGACGATAATATTATGAAAAAACACTTTAGTAAACAAAACCCTAACAATCATGAAAGTCACACATTTCAAAATGTTCCACACACCTCATCGTCAAACATCGCTTCATATCACATAAGCGAGAGTGAGATAAAACATACAGCCATACCTCCGCAAACTGACAGTATTATATCACCACCTTCACAGCCTTTCAGTTTTCAAAACAATAGCAGGGATACCTCCTAACAAAGTTTGGTTTCACAATTCGATTGTAAAACGTTTTGATACCGGTTCGACCGCCAATTTTATTACACAACAATGTTGTAATAAATTAAATTTAGTGATTTGTTACCGAAAATCTTCAGTTTTAGGTATTGGCATGTCAACGAATCCAGTTATTGGTTATACAGTGTTTTCGTTTCAATCTCTATTCGATCCTCGTTTTTCGTACAAGATTTGAGCGTCAGTTGTTGAAAAAATTACAAGCAAACTACCCACTGTACATTTAAATTCCCAATGTTTAAATTATTTCAAAATAATTTAAACATTGGCAGACGATAAGTTTAACTTTCCCACTGACATTGATTGCGTAATAGGGTCAGGTTTATTCCCTCATTTATTAAAATCATACATCCGCAGACAGGTATCGTCGCCATCGAGTCCACGCTAGGCTACCTAGTGATGGGTGAGACCGAGTGTGATACCTTGTTACCTCACACCTCTACCTCGCGCGGCACCACGCATTATTATTGAATAATAATAATAAATTAGATAAATTAGTGCAAAAATTATGAGACTTAAAAAGTGTAATCCCGCGAATCATACTATGTCCAGATGATCAACAGAAGACTTCAACAAAAATATGTATCGAGAACCCGACGAGTCGGTACGTGGTTTCTTTACCCTTCCGCGAGAACCCTAATACTTTAGGTAACTCCGCTAGAAAACGTTTACTAACGTTAGAAAAAAAGTTAAATAATAATAAAGACTTAAGGCTTGGCTATAATGATACTATTGAGTCATACATTGACAATGGGTTTTTAGTAAAAGTGTCCGACTATCAGCCGCCGCTGTCCCTCACATACCTCACCGCGCTGTGTACCGACCCGATAAGGACACAACTAAAATTAGAATAGGACTCGATGCTCGTGCCAAAACCTCATAGGGAAAGAGTCTTAATGATATCCTTCATTGCGAACCTATGAGTTCCGCCGGATCCCGTTCGGGCTCAAATGCCCACCGTACTTGGCCATGCGAGTTGTACAACATTTATCGATGACCTATAAACATCCAGAGGCCGCACTCATCGCTACAAATTATTCTTCATCCATGTAAGAATAATTTGCAGATTTCTTTTTATATTCTGTTCATTCTGATGACGAAGCACTTCAATTATATCACCTCACCTTGTGAATATGTATTCACCATACTCACCTTGTGAATATGTTTGCAAGGAGGATTTAATTTAACAAAGTGGATATCCAAAACTTATTTTTTTTTATCAATTATTCTTGAAAAACCTCGATCAAATTAAAACATATTATTTGCCTCTGATGATGAAATTAAAATTGTTGGTTTAAAATACAATCCCCTTTCTGACAATTTTACTTTTAACGTCAATCCTCATGAAACCTCTGTTTGTACAAAACGTTTAATTTTATCGCTAACCACTACGTTGTGCGACCGCCGGTCTCCTTGCCCTGCTAACTGCTAATATGAAGCTCCTAGTCCAAGAATGATTGATGAAGAGAGAGTTAGAATAGGACGACAAATTTCTCATGGATATCGCCACGCTCTGGTTCAAAATACAAACCGAAATAATTAATTTGTCTAAAATTAAAATACCGCGGCATAATGGCATAATAAAGAACTCTCTTGTATCTTTATTATGTTTTGCAGACGCCACCGGCTACGGCGCTGTTATATACGTTCGTATAGGCTTGCTCGAAAATGCGGCCTCTAACGTTTCTTTGCTCTGTGCAAAATCACGTATAGCTCCTTAAAATAAAACTACCCTCGCACGTTTGGAGTTGTGCGCCGCACATCTTTTAGCGCTATTAGTTAAATCTGTTACAAATAACTTTAAAACCCGCTACCATATAGCTAATATTTTTGCCTTTAGTGACTCGACTATAACCCTCACTTGGATTCGGTCATCTCCGCATAAATGGCAAACTTTTATTGCCAACCGAACCGCTGCTATACGTGAACTGGTCCCACCGGAATGCTGGTACCATGTTCCCGGTAGTGAAAACCCCGCTGATCTCATCTCCCGCCCCGCCAAACCTAATAAATTAATATATATTCACGGTTGGTTCAATGGACCTTCGTGGATTTTATTACCGGAAAATCAACGGTATGTGACGTCACACTCCACTATGGATATCCCCGCTAATATTCCCGAATCCAAGCCCGTAGTCCTGATACAAATATCAGACGGTTCCGTGTCTGATATTTGTATTATTATAAACTTTTTATTATTATAAAATATCTAAAATCACCTATATATGAACATCATTATATTATTTCCCGATACCGCCTAGACGGCCCCAGTGTACCCAGCGGAGGGGTTTTAATCCCACCTCATCGTAGCCGATGGTAGGGTCTACACCGAACAAGTGGCTAGCTCGTCGCGATGTTTTTGAATAGACTTAATAACCCATCTATAAACAGTTTCACAAGTTGGTATAGTGAAACCGAGATCGACAGCTTGACGTGCTCTCCGAGTCACTATAGTGGTGTTGTTAAGACCCTGCTCTCGAAATATTTTTTTGTTATCGCCCCGCCCTATAGGCGGAGCCCCCCCTACTCGTTATATATATTTTTGGGTGTGCCGAGCACGAATTTGAAACCTATATAACGAATCCTATGTCGATTTTTTAAAATAGTGTTGAGGCCGCCATTTTGGATTTTAAAATGGACCTCAAATTCGTGCTCGGCACACGCAAAAACATATATAACGAGTCCCATGTCGATTTTTAAAAATAAAGTTGAGGCTGCCATCTTGGATTTTAAAATGGACCTCAAATTCGTGCTCGGCACACCCAAAAACCTATATAACGAGTCCCATGTCGAGTTTTAAAAATAAAATTTAGGTCGCCATCTTGGATTTTAAAATGGACCTCAAATTCGTGCTTGTCACACTCAAAAATATATATAACGAGTCCCATGTCGATTTTTAAAAATAAAGTTGAGGCTGCCATCTTGGATTTTAAAATGGACCTCAAATTCGTGCTCGGCACACCCAAAAACCTATATAACGAGTCCCATGTCGATTTTTAAAAACAAAGTTGAGGCCGCCATCTTGGATTTTAAAATGGACCTCAAATTTGTGCTCGGCACACCAAAAAATATATATAACGAGTACCATGTCGATTTTTAAAAATAAGTTATAAAGTTGATGCCGCCATCTTGGATTTTAAAATGTACCTTAAATTCGTGCGCGGCACACCCAAAAACATGTATAACGAGTCCCATGTCGATTTAAAAAAATAAAGTTGAAGCCCACATCTTGAATTTTAAAATTGACCTCAAATTCGTGCTCGGCACACCCAAAAACCTATATAACGAATCCTATGTCGATTTTTTAAAATAAAGTTGAGGCCGCCATTTTGGATTTTAAAATGGACCTCAAATTCGTGCTCGGCACACCCAAAAACATATAACGAGTACCATGTCTATTTTAAAAAATAAAGTTAGGGGCGCCATCTTGGTTTTTAAAATGGACCTTAAATTCGTGCTCGGCTCATCCAATAACCTACATAACGAGTCACATGTCGATTTTTTTTAATAAAGATAAAAATGGACCTTAAATTCGTGCTCGGCTCATCCAATAACCTACATAACGAGTCACATGTCGATTTTTTTTAATAAAGTTAAAAATGGACGTCAAATTCGTGCTCGGCTCATCCAAAAACCTATATAACGAGTCACATGTCGATTTTTAAAAATAAAGTTGAGGCTGCCATCTTGGATTTTAAAATGGACCTCAAATTCGTGCTCGGCACACCCAAAAACCTATATAACGAGTCCCATGTCGATTTAAAAAAATAAAGTTGAGGCCGCCATCTTGGATTTTGTAATGGACCTCAAATTCATGCTCGGCACACCTAAAAATATATATAACGAGTCCTATGTCGATTTTTAAAAATAAAGTTGAGGCCGCCATCTTGGATTTTAAAATGGACCTCAAATTTGTGCTCGGCACACCCAAAAACCTATATAACGAGTGCCATGTCGATTTTTAAAAATAAAGTTGAGGCTGCCATCTTGGATTTTATCATGGACCTTAAATTCGTGCTCGGCACACCCAAAAGTATATATAACGAGTCCAATGTCGATTTAAAAAAATAAAGTTGAGGCCGCCATCTTGGATTTTAAAATGGACCTCAAATTCGTGCTCGGCACACCCAAAAACATATATAACGAGTACCATGTCGATTTTTAAAAATAAAATTTAGGTCGATATCTTGGATTTTAAAATGGACCTCAAATTCGTGCTTGGCACACCCAAAAATATATATAACGAGTTCCATGTCGATTTTTAAAAATAAAATTTAGGTCGCCATCTTGGATTTTAAAATGGACCTCAAATTCGTGCTTGGCTCACACCAAAACCTATATACATAACCACCTAGTCTTACACTAGTTGGTTATGTAGTGTGTGTTCGGTTTGGTAGTAATTTTCATAATATGATTTCTAAATTTAAGTTCTAAATCTGATATCGAGGTATAATAAATATTTGTCGTTCTTTTAATAATGAATAGCTGCCTAACAAACGCACTCTAAGACCTCATTGTTAAACATTTTTTTTTTTGACTATTCATAAATATCTGTAAAGATTTACATGAAATAAATGATTTGATTTAATTTGATTTGATTTGATATATAACGTGTCCTATGTCGAATTAAAAAAAAAGTTACATTCATACTTGATGAGCATTGATTACTGTCGTTGCGACCGGAACCAAAAATATTTAATAATAATATGTAGGACAATTTACACATATTTTTCTGGTCACAAACTAAGTTACTATGTGTATCAGAAACAACAATATAACATGGGTGGGAATCGAACCCACGGGACTGGTCATTAGTCAACGGGGTCATATAATTACTTATTATAGCTCTTGGATCTACAAACATACTTAATAATTTATTTAGGTAAAATTTCGTTTAGTAGTGGATTATAAACTATATTTTCTTGTGAGGTGTATTTATTTTAGACTTAAAACTCAACCCGTTTAGAAGAAAAATGTCTTTATACATTAAAAAAGCATTATTTTAAAATAGAAAAAGTATCGAAAATTTGTTTTCCAATTAGGTCTTTGGTTAAGACATGGAGAGAGGAAGGTCTGAAAAAACTTAAGTTAAAGTGTTTTAATAAATAGATGTGTGCTTGCCTCTGCAGATATAAGCAAATAAACAGAGAACAGGTACGATTCGTACAGAGGGAGCAGTCATATCTATACTATTGAACTTGTTGGCGCGTTAGTAATTGTGTGTTTATTAGGCCCGCTCATAGCCAGTGCTAACAGCTAAGCGCAGTGGCAGTGCAGCTTTGTTGGAACAAGTCGAAGGGTGTTTTCGCACTGCCGAAGTATTTTTTTCGACTCATTTTTTAAAACATTCATTCACCCTCAGAGTACCCAGCGGAGGGATTTTTAATCCCACCAACGGTAACTACACCGAACAAGTGGCTAGCTCATCGCGATATTTGGATAGCCCATCTATAAACAGTTTCACAAGTTGGTATAGTGAAACCGACAGCTTAACGTGGAGACCACGTTAAGCTGTCTGTGTGAGGCATTATAATGGTATTGTTAAACAAATGTACATAAAATAAATTAACATAATAATATGTAACATAATGAAGTAATAGCTTTTTTTTTTCAAGTAAGTCTCCTTAGTATTCAACAAAACAATAATAATTACAAATATTATATAATTTTATTTATTCATTTGTAATAAGTTTTTCTCAAATTATTAAAGTAATTTATAATAGCTTTTGAATAAATGCTTTAATACAAACATTAATTTTGAAATAACCTCAACTATTATTATTATTATTATTTTTTTGGTTGGTGTTTGTACAGTTATGAGTGAAGTGGGTTCGTATTCCCTAATAGCAAAAATAAAGAAACAGTTGACATATCGGCAAGAATAGATAAAAAAAATATCTTACCGTGTATAATGTATAAATAATAGTAGATCCGTTATGTGTGATTATGACACCCTAATAGTAAATTTTAATGTTGATATTATGGCATTATTTTAAAAAAAGTTTTATAAATGAATATCATTATACCTACTGTTAATTAGTACTATATTAATTTTGATCTTAATAAATATTTAATTTCATATTAATAGCCTTTTAATTTACTATATACACTAAGCTATCACGCGTGTTGTGTACTTTCGTACGATTTAGAAAAAAAAAAGTTTATTTATAAGTTTGCCATGTTACTTTATATCAACACTGAGCTATATTCTTATTAGAGTCAGATATGTAGGTAATTCAATATCATTGAAATTATTTTTAAATAGCTATTGGTTTTGCTTTTACTTGACTTACGGTCTTATTCATAAAAACTTACGAAGCCTTTATTGATGCTTTATAACAGCTCAATAGCAAAACACCTCAAAACGTTATTCATAAACGCAAAATAAATCTCTAATAGTGAAAAACGTCAAATAACAGCTCCATAACTTTATTGAAGGCAGGAGCCCACTATAAACCTATTTTAACCTCATTTTTTATACATATTTAATTTTTTGGTTTAAAATTTTATTAAATGACTTCTATAAGGTGCTACATAAAATTATATTACAAAAAATAATAATAAGGCTTTCGATCAACAAATTCTCAAATTCTACAACTCGAATGGACTTGAACCAAATTAGGTTGGGCTCACTGACAGAAATTTCAAACAAAAAAATACTTATATTTATTCTTGTTTCACCGCGGTAATTTGTCAAATAAGACAAAGTTGTGCCGTTTCAAACTACGAAAATTGAATGGCGGTGCGGCCACATCTCTTTTTTATTTATTTATTGGAGCATGGCATGTTATTTTGTATCAAACTGATGGTAAGCAGGCCTACAAAGACCATGAATGAATTAATAAATACATTGTCGTTTAACAATACTGATCGCTCTCACTATGCCGGCTAAATGATGCGGTTACGAAATGTCAAAGAATCAAAAAGAAAGAAAAAAAAGCTAAGAAGTTTACATTACGAGTCTATTTTAATATCCTCGCTGCTTTATCGTAAATTCAGTCGCCCATTTCGTAAACGCACCATGAAAGAATACCACCACCTCCACAATAAATCTATGCAGTAGTCCCCAGTCTTAACCAACCGGTGAACCCACATACTAAAACCGAAACATGACTAGGTCACTTGACGGTTTTTGCTGTATGTGAAACAAGTATTGCCACTTGCCAGTTACATATTATCATAGAGATGCAATCACCTATGTGATTTGCATAGATACAGATATAGAGAGATGCATCATACGCGATACACACAAAAAACACTGAATCGATTTTTTTAATTCTTGTATATTAATCTACATTTTCAGCGAGTAACTCGGGCTATATTCTAATTTCGATACAAATAATTATATATTAAATAAATGACGGCTGAAACCGCGGGGCACAGTTAGTGTGACTGAATCTCGTCTTTCTATCAGTGTGACCTTAATATAATTATTTTATCAGAGGTGTCAAAAATGTTTTTTTTTTACTTTTATGGTCTTGGTTTTTCCGCGATTCTGCCAACTTTCTTGACAATCAATTATTTTTTTCTATCAACACATCACTAATTAAGCTAATAAACGTCAAATAGTTATAGGAGCTTTATTGGAGTTTATGAATAACAAAAAAGTTATCGAGCCAATAGCCTTATTGAACGTTTTAACTATTGAGCTCTTTAAGAGTGTTTTAAGGTTTATAGACTACATCTATCGACTGAAGATTGAACTTGTAGTGTCATCAAATCTTAATAGATGGCGCTTATGAGATTAAGGTAGTGGAAGTAAGCCACTAGGATCGCTTTATTTTGGAAAACATAAAAAAAAAATCTATTGGTAGAACCTAACGTATTTACAATGCCTAAAAATCATGGTGGTACCTCTAGTGTCAGATTTGTAATTTGTATTGAAAATAGTACAGCGCTGAAAGCGGACATTTTAAAAACTAAAAATGCGAGCGTGTTATTGGTGGAGATGTTCATAGTTTATTTTGTTTTTGTTTGTTTGTTTATATTAATGCTTCAGGGGTAAATGCTGCAAGTATTTTAGCCACACAGGCAGTACATGCAATAAAAACACCTACAATGTATGACATCGCTTCCGACCCTTGTAACTCACAAATGACGAAGCAAGCGGATGTCATACATTGTATTGTCGCGTCATTCGCCACTTGTACCAAGTCCATTTTTAGCCAAATGAATGATTTTTTTCTTTAAGAGTATTACTCGCATACATGGTGACTTTGTAAAGATGTACTTTGGGCTAATATGTGGTTCTGCTGATCAAATCGAACAACTTTTCGAATGAAAAAAAAAATTGCCTTCTCCATATAAACTTGTAATATTAAAATGACCAAATTTATATGGGGTAGTCCAATTTTTTTTTCATTTGCAACACGTGGTTTCATGGGATAGAGCCCAAAGTACAACTTTTCAAATTCCACTGTATAATATAGTAGGCCATAATTTTTAAATAAAAAAATAAATTTAGGTAAAACTATCAATTTTATAGGTAATTATATCAATTTTAGTATGGTACTATGGTCGCAATACAATAAAATCAGATTTATTCCAATAATACTTATATGTCATATATATATATATATATATAAATCTTCACGGGTGCCTTACGGCGCCCGAGACTGCCTAGACGGCCCCAGGGTACCCAGCGGAGGGGTTTTAATCCCACCTCGTCGTAGCCGATGGTGTGAGTCTACACCGAACAAGTGGCTAGCTTGTCGCGATGTTGAATAGACTCAATAACCCATCTATAAATAGTTTCACAAGTTGGTATAGTGAAAACCGGGACCGACAGCTTAACGTGCTCTCTGAGGCACTATAGTGATGTTGTCAAACAAATGTTTTACAACACCACTATAGTGCCTCGGAGAATACAATAATTTTTTTTTTTAATTAAAAACTCATTGGTACACCGGGACTCGAACCAGGGACCTTAGTGTTTTTAAGTCCAAGGTCTAACCAACTCGGCCACCACGTATATATATGTCACTCGATTTATATGCAGATATTGTTATACCCACTTTTGGTCGAATGGCCCTTTAATTTAACCCATATATACCCAGAACTATTGATCTGCTTAGATTTTTATAAAATTTTGATATGTATAAGCACAAAAGCTAAAAAATGTATCAGTAATAATAAATTACAGCCAGAGTGGTTTTTCAGTTGATTTTTACAGTGGGTCAAAAACGACCCCCTGGGAAAATAGAATACACAAAAGCAATAAAAAAGTTTGTGTAAACCAATAATAACTTTATTAATTTTGAGTGTAAAATGTCGAAACATTTGTCGTGTAATTGTATACAATTATACAACATTTTTTGCCCTTTTAATGCTTTAATTTTTACATAAAGCATAGCTTCGTCTGATTTAACCTGAGAAATACAACGTCCTTGGCTGTCTATGGATTCTCCGCGCGGGTGTCGATTCCATCGCGTGGTTTGGAGGCAGGGGAATGAACTGCAGCGTTCCCGGACTTGAGATTACGAAGTAAGGTTAAAGGCCTTTTTACTCTCCCCGTCACTGTGTTTTCACTATCCTCTCTCCTCAACCAACTACTATATGATCCTGTTAGTTCCATCTTCAAAACACCATCTTCAAAATTCCTCTTGCACCGACTTTCACTGCTTAGGGTTGCAAAACCGTTTCTAGTAATTTCATTCCTAAGATCAAATATGTTGTCAGTTTACAAGTTATGCCATGTTTTTAAAGACCCTTGTCCGAACGTCGATTTTGACCCTGTGGTCATAATATATGGGTTTCAAATCATGTTATAGTAAAAAAAAAATATTATTGTAAAACTGTATATTAACCAACAGACCCCACGTTCTACCAAAGCACTGCAGTTTGGCGCAAATTGACTTTAATTATTCGCGGCCCTTGAATTGCATATTCTTTGGTATTATTATGTTCTTAATTTTTAGGTAGAAACATTATTTTTTCAAATTCACTTCAATAACTAAAACCTATTTTATAAAAAAGAATAAAGTCAATCGCTTAATAGAAGTCCTAAATAAAATTATTTAAAATCTCGAAACCATATGTTAGCATCTTTAAATTTTTGGTAAAAATAAATAAAGAAATTAAATTAATTATCAAATTCACTTTTTGAAAGACGAAACTACCATATATATTTTTTATATAATAGGTTTCCTTTGTTGCTGAAACAATTTTGTTGAAAGTGCGACATGTTGTCTCTGTCATAAAGAGACTGCAGCAGCTTTTGAGCACGTCGATCACATTGGGATCTAAGCCTATAGCATGACGGCAAGTGATAAAATAACTGTGATAAAATACTTTTGTTTAATTAACTTTTGTTTAAAAAAATCAATTTTTACATAAACAATTAATAAGCAATTTTTTCACACTTTCTACGGGAACTGTGCTACGGTGCAGCATATAACGCTACATCATCCATCTTACTTGACAATGACATTGAACTTCTAAAAGCAGAGAAGGAAAGTCTGCAACTTAGTTTGCCTCAGGGATATTCTAAACTTCTATAAACCCAACTTCTATAACGAATGGTTTTCTTAGAGTTTTCAATGTCACTAGTCCATGCACTATGTGCTTTTTAGTACAAACATCTTTTTATACAACCTTTATTAAAATCGTAGAATTTCCGTGTCTGAAATACATTCGTTGTATCCGGAGGACGTGGATTCGATTCCCACCTATGACACGAAAACATTAGTACGTTTTTCAAGGTCTGGGTGTTTATAAATTACCATGTGTATTGTAACGTAGTTTCTGGTACGCACAGTACAAGCCTAGAGCTTAGTGTGTTACCAGAGCAATATTTGTAAATTGTCATACATATTATTATTATTATTATTATTATTATTATATTAAATATTTTTGTAAAATAAAGTACGAGAATGCGCGAGAAATAAGTAGTAGTTTTTGTGTGCTTGTTGTTAACTATAATACTTACACTGTGTCTGGGGGTTTATAAAATATAATATGTAAATTATGGTCGGTAATTATTTAACATCAATCTTATTTCTGTAAATAAAATTTGCGTTTGTTAAAATAATACAGCCTTTGAAATATGTTTAATAAAAAGATCATTATTACTACAATTATAAATCCTTAAATAAAAAATAACAAAACAACTAATAATCTCACATAAAAAAGGGGATCCTACGCCCTATTCCTTTTTTGTATTCCTTTTTTTGTATACCATTATTTTTTACACCAAAATTTACAAATATAATCATTGTTCTCCTCACACCCAGCACCATCTTTATTAGCCCACCGCCATCCACACAACATGCACTAAATCCACCCCTCTTTATTCTGGTCTTCTGAAGACATGTCAGTACATTAAACACATTCTGTACCTTCTGTGTTAGGAGGATCATTGTCGGAGTCATCAAAAGTAGCTTGCTCATTTTCAGAAGAACTTGTTCCAGTACCCTGAATTTGTTTATCCCAAAACTTTTTTTTTGGGGACCATAAACTGTAAATCAATATAAACGGTTAAAATGGAACACTATGTCTTATTATATACTTCATAGCACGACTCCACAATACACATATAACTAAATGTCCAATAATTTTTAGAATATTTTAAATTTAATCGTTAAAAAATCATCAAAATAAATTACTAAATTTATATACCTACGAATGATTTTAACTATCAACTTACTTATTCTAAGTAGGTTACTATATTAAAAAGTTTGATTTACTCACAAATAAAATTATAACAAAATGTTCAAAAAATCATCTAATTGCTCCCGTAGCACTAATGGTCATTCCCGTGCTATCGCAGTAACAAAGAAGACACATTAATGATCGCGCTGAAATAATAGGTAGTTTAAATGATTATAATGGCTAAGCTAGAAGTTGTATTCATATTACCCGCATATACTCTATGTATATTAGTATCGCTGTTTCTGGTACACATAGTACAAGCCTAGAACAAAGTTTTTTACGGTAATATGATGAAAAAAATGTTCTACATACTCGTATTATTCATTATTATTACTATTTTAATACTACTGAATGAATTAAAGTTTATGGGTTTGATGTAGATGCCTGTGGGGACAGAAGAAGGTTATGGTGAGAGCGAGGAAGAAATGAATGAAGAAGGCGAGGAAGAGGAAGAAGACGGGAAGGAAGGCGAAAGTGAGGTGAATATTAATTCTTTCTAAATTAATCGGCTATACTACTGAACAAATTTTGGTGGAATTTAATTTGTAAATAAATTTTATTTTGGGAAATAGGCCTGTCGACCATGTTTATTAAGATACAGAAATAAATGTACACAATACATTAAAAATATATGAACGACCATATTTTATTGAACAAATAGATGCCCTGTGGCAATATTTAATTTTATTTTAAGTGTTCTACTCAAAATAGACAATTACTTAAATATTTATGTTATTTTGAAAATAATACCTACATTCATCTCCTGTCGCACAGCACCCAAGATGGCGCACTGCACCTGACTTTGTATTAACCTGATGGTAACCTTCATATTATTTATATTCTTCGGTCACTAGACCAACTTGTGTAACTGTATATAGATGGGTTATTGAGTTTATCCAAACATCGGCTACGACGAGGTGAGATAAAAAAAGCCTCCGCTGGGTACCCTGAGGCTGTCTAGGCGGACTCGGGCGCCGTAAGGAACCCGTGCGCCGTAGGGAACCCGTGATGATACATACATACATATTCTTCGAACGCCTATTTTTTTTTACTTAAATCGTTGACTTATTGATTTCAGGGTAAACGGGGTTACGGGTACGTTCCACTGACAGGCAAAGGAGGATGTTACTATAAGAAACATGGACTTTTCTGCATGATACCACAAAATTATCCAGATGCTGCAAACCATGTAAATATTAATAATAATTGATTAAATGCAACAGCAATCACAGCATAACAGAACCCCTATATAATATTCTCCAAGAAAAATAAAACTCTGTAGGGTTTTTGTATAAGTATGAAAAAATACGTGAAAATGTAAACGTGGTGGCCGAGTTGGTTCAATTAGGTATAGATGGATTATTAAGTATCTCCAATAGTCGCGACGAACTGGCCACTTGTTTGATGCAGACTCAGAATACTATCGGTTTCGGTGTGGTATTATATGTATATTTAGCTTAATAGTTTTTAGCATTCCGTGTCGTGACCATTGTACATAAAATATTTCGTTATTTGATAATCTAATGTTACCTTTAAAAGAAACAAAGTATGGCCTCAGAATTTACAACCGTCTAGGCCCTAGACAGTTTCCAACCCTAGACTCTAGGCGGTCTCTGACGACGCCAGAATTAAATTATTCAGGTTTCTATAAAAATAAAAATGTTTCTGTAGCAATCGGTATGCTCGTAGAATTCCACGTGTAGTAATGTCGCAAGTTTGTTGCCATCTACTCTGGCTTTTTTGTGTTAAAATATTTATAAATAATAAAAAAAACTATGAAATTGTATTCAGAGTACGATGGGTTATGACGGGGTTGGATTCAAATCCCTCCCCTGTGTACCCTAAGGTCATCTAGACATCGTAAAATATAATAAAGACATAGACCATCGTAAAGCATTATACAGCATCCCAGTATTAGCAAAAATAATTATATTTACTGGGTATAGAGTCCCGTATTATTAATTAAATTAGGTTCCAAAATCTCATGCATATTTCTCAACAGCGTTCTCGGTGACGCTGAGTAAAATGGAGAGACGAAGGATGATAGGTTTCCCGCACAGCTTCGGGGTTTCAATAAGCTTAGTAAATATATACGCGGGTTAATCAATGTAAGCATACGTTTCAATGATCCCGACGTTGCTCTATGTATCTTATGTAGGTCCTAATACATTTACCATCAGTTTTGTTATCTTAAAGTATTTCCAAAAGGATATGTTTATTTGACCTGTTTTGAAAAATACTGTGATCTTTTTGGTAGTTCCTCACGTCCCTAACGTAACTATAATGATATAAGGGTTTCAAACTGTGAACTACAGTGAAGTGTCCAAAGATACTTATAGAAATAGCTAAAACTACATTTTTAAACTCTACAGAATAACATTAGATAAAATACAACGTTATTAACATAAAATTACATTCATTTCTAACATTTATTTGTATAATTTTCAGAAAAACTTTCCGAATTCAGTCCTTAATCCAGGAGATACATATTGTCATCGAATACATTACAAGTTTGGGCTGCTTCTTGGAAGATACGTTTAAAAATTGAAATTGATAAATTTATTTTATCTGAAACAAATAAAGTGTGTTAGATGTGTTTCTTACTTGGTAAAATATATAAATTGAAGCTATAAAATTTTATTGCCAAATATTTCGCCTCTCTATGGAGCGGCGTCATCAGTGACAGTTTTATAGCTTCAATTTATAAATTTATTTTAAAAAGATATAAGTTTTTTTATTTGAAGTCTGATGACTGCCCGAATTAAAAACATCTTTACCGTAGGCATCAAAATTAAGAAGTCTGCATAAACTTAGAGGTTGTGGCGTATAAATAAATTGAATAAAATCTAGTGAACAATAAATAAAATCAACTTTTTTATTATTTTAAAACGGGCTTGCGACGTTGTATCTAAATGATGATAAGCAGACCTAATGCAGACCCATGAGCGATCAATATTGTTAAACAATAATGTATTAATCGATCTCACTATGCCGGCCAATTTATGCAGTTAATAAATACGCCGCGGCAAAGATGCTGCATCAACTCTTTTATCCGTTTTCGTAACCGCACTCTAAAAGTAGACTACCACTTCGACACTAAATCGATGCAGAAGTCTTCTAAAAACTGGTAAACCCACTGACTAAAACCGAAATATGACTAAGTCACTTGACGAGCGGTGCATTGTATGAGCGGTGGTAATTTCACTCGTCGATCGGCCTACCGAACTTATAAAGGCCTTCCTTCCACCTAAACTAAGCTATCTACATTAAAGATACTATTAAACTTTCTATAATACTTTGTGATTAGTTTCAAAGGAAGCTTCAAAACCTTAATAGCAAAATTTCTCCCCTTTTGATGAAATGTAAGAGCTAACGCTTAAGCTTAAGTTTTTTCATTATTGTAAACACTACTACATCCATGTCCCAATATTGCGCCGATGGTGCCCATTCTTTTTAGGTGGGAGGAAGGTCTCTATAACTTGGTTGGTCTCTATACCACCGCCCATACAGAAGCAAATACCCTCAAGTGGCCTAGTCATGTTTCGCTTTTAGTCTGTAGGTTCGCCGGTTTTCAGGAGATTACTGCATCGATTTCTTGTCGAGGTGGTAGTCTCCTTTCAGGGTTCGGTTGCGAAATGGGTTGAATTGACGATAAGGCAACGAATATATTAAAATATACTCCTAATGCAATTTATCGCCACCCATTTCGTAATCGATCATTTAGACGGCATAGTGGGAGCGATCAATTTTGTTTAAGAATAATTATTGATCTACCCCATTCATGGACTTTGTAGGTCCGCTCACCACCAAGTAGATACAAACTCACATGCCGTGCTCCAATTTTATTTTTTTTTAATCTCATTAACCCGGCGAGGATGTGGATGTGAATTTGGCTCAGTTCATTTTGTGTACATGTTGCATCTGTATAAGCGTGGTAACAAACCCGGTCGATTGGCTTAAAGTAGTTCAATTAAATTAAAAGTTTTTAGCATGGTAACACACCCGGTCCATTATTGGCTTAAAGTAGTTCATTTACATTAAAAGTTTCTATGCATATACCAGTTTTTTTCCGTACAATGGTAAATTATATTAGACCAAACAATTTTACCCTCAATTTTATTAGTTCCACTTATTAACGTAGGAGTTCTTTCAAAAAACGGAGTTTACATGCATTTGTCGACGGGAAATTAAAAAAAGAATATACAAATTTGCTTATTTAAAAAGTAAAATAAATGGACTGACAACAGCACTTTAGTGATGCTGTCAAATAAATGTTTATGTTTTTTTTTAGGTTTAATATGTCTTAATAAAAATAATCATATATACCTAAAGCATATAGGTACACATTTATTGTTGCCCAGAGGCTCTACCATGGGTTTGCGCATTGTAGAAACATAACTTATTCATTTACGTATACGTGGGCAACAACCAATAAGATCGTTTTATTCAATCCTGCTACCAAAAATAAAGCGATCCTATTGATTGTTGCTAGTTTCTACAATGCGCAAACCCATGGTAGAGCCTCAGAGAGAGAGAGAGTTGTCTTAAAAAATTGTACATACCGGGTTTTATATATTTTTACAAAATGAATATTATTATTATAGCTATCTGCTATTGTTTAAATACGAATAGTAGCCTGAAGATCTGCCATGAGTTTCCATTAACTATTTAATAATAAAAATTAAAATAAATTATTATCGTCACGGGTGCCTTACGGTGCCGCGGCAGCCTCGACGAGGCCTAGACGACCTCAGGGTATCTATACTAGCGACAAATGGGAAAAAAATCTAGTAGTGACGGGTGACACCAAAACGTTCCCTGTTGTCGTCACAAGTAAAATTAATTAAAATAAAGTGTAGTTCAACGTTTCGTTTAATCGGAAAAAATATAGTTTAAAAATATCAGATACAAAAATTAAAGGCAGTTTGAGTTATGAGGCTCTATATTTTTAATTTACAACTCAAGGTTTCATGGAAAGAGTTATTTGGTTTGAACAGTAGACCTAAATAATAATGTAAATATATAATTTAAATTAGGTAATTCGTATAATTACACACTTGACAGATCACGCACACTAATGTAACTAACTTTTTTGGATATTTTTCATTTATTTTTGAAGAGCTTTTGCTATCCTACTATCTATGATTTAAATTTCTATACATTACATTCTTTTTAGCTATAAAACATGTGTTATATCATCTGGGAAGTTAATTATCCGTAATCCTAAACAAATAGGATAAAAAAATTGGCACAAGTATATCCTTACCTATATTACTAAAATAAGATCTACACAATATTGCAATGTAGTTTATGTAAATAAATGGTTTCGTCGATTATTTAAACATACCTAAATACTTATCTTCTTGTATTTGCTCCACTGACCTTCATTTTTTCAGCCGTTTCCGCCCACACGGTCTAAAGTCGCTGATCTATGGCGTTAAGTCTTATTCCAGACTGCGATCTTTTAACATTCGAGTAGTTTGTATAACAAATATATCGTTGTATGATTTATTGTACAATAAATCGATACCTACATTAGTTTTTTTTTAGACTTTAATATCTTAAATTGTTGTAACAGTTTACAGGTAACTACTACAAAAAAACTTTAAAAAATAATATTTATGATGCAGTTCTATTACTCATTTACTGTAGCTAATTAATCTTAATTTAACATTAAAACTGTTATTGAGTATATGCAAGCATCGCAAAGCCACTTGTTCGGTGTAGACTCATACCATCGGCTACGACGAGGTGGGATTAAATACCTCGCCCATGGGCAGGGCTGGGCAAAATATACTACAAGAAGTATTTAAATTACTAAATAAAAAAACTTTAAACTTTGTATTTAAAATATTATATACAAATTACTTTTCTTAGATGTATGTAAGACAATACATATAATTTTTCTTAGTTTTCAAAAACAATTTTTATTGGCGATTTTAATTTATAATGGATATTAAATGAATATTACACTTTTATTTTATATTGGTATTTCACTTTAATTAACCAAATTCTCAACTCTACCGAGTTAGGGCGCGTACGTTTTGAGACAGAAACATGTTCAAAACTGTCACGATGTATATTTATGCGTATTTTTTGAGATTTCGGTGGCAAAAGTGGCGTTGTGATCTGCCACATTTTATTAAACGTCGCAGCCGTCTTATATTTTTAGGTTCAAATTTATTGTAACTTAAATCGAAATGATTTTAGAAAGATTTCGCAAATACAATTAGTGGATTGTACGACTTAACCTATATTTTACTTGATAAGTGCAGTTTGCAGATTCGTGATAAGTTTGGTGCATTTTGTATATGTTTTTGTGCTCCAATCATCGTAGGATTTTAATATTTCAATAATAAACGAAAATAAACTGATAAAATTTCGCAAGAAACTTAGTACTTTTGCTCGTTGTTCAATTTGTGCTTTTTATGGATGCAAGAATTATAAATTTCTAAAAGATTCTGAGTCGTTCTGCAGAATGCCTAGAGTATTCTAAGTCGCGTTTTCCACTCTGCTGATACTCTTGATTTGATATTTGGTGGAAACAGACAGACGTTCCTCGCGCGAATTTAGGGTGGAAAATATCTCGTTTATTTTAGTTTTTTAAGGCAAAATTGTGTATTTTGGTTTATAAAATTAACTATAATCGTTATGAAATTGATTGTTTTTATGGATCATAGCCTGTAAACGAAGTGATTTAGATTCTTTGATAAAAGTACAAACAAGATGCTGACTGTTTCAACAATAATTATGTGATTTGTTTTGTTCCGATTATTTTGATATAGAATGAAATTCAGAAATAACTACAACGCAGAATTGTATATTAGACCATTCTATTTTGAACGTAATGTTAATTTTTCGTAACCTATATACAGTAACCCAAAATATGTAAAAAATCGGAAATTTTTCGTAGAATTCAATGCTTTATTTTTAATACAACTGGCAGTATTGAGACTTATCGAAAATTGCGGCCAAATTTGGACAAGAACAGATTTTTGCGTTTAAAAAATGTGCTTTGGATTAAAAAACGTTTCATACAAAAGTTATAAAATAAAAAAAAAAACGTTAATAATCCGTTTTTTTAAACGCTTGATCGTTTGAAAAAAAAAAATCTTCAAGCGATACTTGGTGAAAGTGTGGCCTTTGGCAAGACAAACAAAATCGTTTATGTACATTTTCAAAATAATCCAAAATTTTATCAGTTTATTTTCGTTTATTATTGAAATATTAAAAACCTATGATGATTCGAGCATAAAAAACATACAAAATGCACTAAACTCATAAAATCGTTCACTTTATGCCGCTAGGGGCGCTTAGTGTCACTTTCTTACCAGATTTTTTCTGAAGCTGTGCGTATTAACTCGGTAGAGTTTCTTTGCCCTGAGGCCGTATAGGCGGTCCCGGATGCCGAAAGGCACCCTTGATGATATTTATTTTAGGTGGGAGGAAGGTCTTTAAAACTTTTTTAGGCCGACCGAACGGTCTCGTTACCCATACAGATGCAAAAACCGTCAAATGACCTAGTCATGTTTCGGTTTTAGTCTGGGGGTTCACCGGTTTTCAGGATATTACTGCATAGATTTATTAACGAGGTGGTAGTCTCCTTTCAGAGTGCGGTTACGAAATGGGTTGATGATTTGACGATAAGGCAGCGAGTATATTATATGTATCATCACGGGTGCCTTACGGCGCCCGAGACCGCCTAGACGGCCCCAGGGTACCCAGCGGAGGGGTTTTAATCCCACCTCGTCGTAGCCGATGGTATGAGTCTACCGAACAAGTGGCTAGCTCGTCGCGATGTTTTGACTCAATAACCCATCTATAAACAGTTTCACAAGTTGGTATAGTGAAACCGGGACCGACAGCTTAACGTGCTCTCAGAGGCACTATAGTGGTGTTGTCAAACAAATGTACATAATTTTTTATATTAAAAACATTATAATATACTCGTAATGCAATTCGTCTTTATCGCCGCCCATTGCGTAATCGCATCATCTAGCCGGCATAGTAGGAGCGATCAATGTTGTTTAAGAACAATTATTGATCGACCCCATTCACGAACTTTGTAGGTCTGCTCACCACCAGGTACAAAGTCACATGCCGTGCCTGTTTTGGCTGTGGAATATTCCCCGCTGCCAGGTGAAGGATCACGACGGGCGATAGTTCATGCGCCGTACGATATGTCCCACCTCAGAGGGGTCAGTAGATGTAATTTGGGGGGAGGTGGCTAGGATGGGGTTAAAGTCCTGCTGAGTCACCGCCGAGAATTTTTCTCGGCAATGGCCTTCCTTCCTCAGGCAGTGCGTGCCATTCCATGAAGGTGATCATGGGTTCCGTTGTAGGCTCAGTCAAACAACCGTCGAGCGAGCCGTTCAACAAACACTTCCACTGATTCTACCGTCAGATCGCTGCTGATTGTGGAATTGCGCACAAATTAATGACGGAGCGCTGGACGCTAGAACGTATGAAGGTCTTGTAGACCAATACTTTTTCCCGGAGCGGAAGGGATGATCTAAGGACCGGGCGGAGCATCGAAGCATCGACCGAGCAGCTTTGCCTTAATTGCTCAAATGCGCGGCCATAGCGCCCATGCGGAGGGGCCGGTCGATGATATACCCCAGGTATTTGACAGTGTCGGTCTTTGATATTGGACTTACTGTCACCGGAGTTTCGGCGGTGGCGGTCGTCATGTGGGCTGGTGTTGCCCATGTTGACGGACAGCTGCCACCTTTCGAACCAAGAAGGGAGGATATCCAGCATCCTTTGCGTTTTTGCGGCGGCGAGTTTAGGACTTTTGGACGAATAGAGATAGTCGCTCATCCGCGAACAGTGCCAGAGTTATATCCTGCTTTCCCGGGAGGAGGGAGTTCGGGAGAGTAGGGATATCTTTGGTATACTGAGCATAAAGGCATTTTCCCTGAGGGACACCTGCCTCAATGGAATACGTGTAAGTGGGGCTCAGAAAGGATGCGAGTAACCGCGTGGCCATGGGCGGCACTGAGGAGTTTATGAGTTTGGAAATGAGGCCGGTATGCCAAACACGATCAAAGGCCTTCTCGATATCGAAAAAGACCCCGACAGTGACTCATCACACTTTGTATTTTATCATTTTAAACTTTTTATTAATTTTCTATTAGGTTAAACTATAAATCGCGAAAGCGAGGATCTTGGGTTCAACTCCAGTCCAACAGGATTTTATTTAATGCATTTTATCTTTATAAAAATCAATATAAGATTATTATGCTTTAGAGTAGAGATGGACTCACCATCAGAATATTGCCTTATTGGGCTAAAAGTTTATAAAACACAGACGTTTTATAAACTTTTGGTAACCCTTAGAGAAAGAAAATCTATGTAACCTTACTTACTGACTCCCCCTAATAATCTCTGTCTTGCAGATGAAAATATCTTTTAGTACTAAATAATGAATCAAACAAGGAACTCAGGTATTAGGCGCGTCTAGCAAATAATACCATACCTATACATTTCAGTTTTGAAAACAAACATCATTCAAATTTTAACTTTGTGGTAAAGTAAAATAGGGACGGTTTTTTTAATTAATGTTTAAGAACTTAGCATCATTTAGATGCGCATGGTGCACTTGAGGTGATAAGCTCAGTAAAAGGGTCATAGAACTCTGTAGGACTTGCCAAGGTATGGTAAACATAGCGTTCTTATATTCATATATGTGTTTTTGCCCACCTTATAGTTTAGTGATATGGACTAATATATAATATAAAAATATTATTATAAAATAATACTGTTTCTAAAAAAAATATTAAAAAAGTCAAAACCATCTTCCATTTTTTTTTCTATATTTTCATTCGTCACTAAGTCACAAATAAAAATTGGTATTTATTGGTAGAGCCTGCCATGGACATGAACATATGTACCTACTATAAAATAATCGTGAAAAAAATCACAACTGTACTCTTAGCTTTAGAAACCCTTCGGCTGCAAAAGTACTTATTAAATCATCATAAACTTGTAGAGAATAACTACCCTTTAAAATAAAGTAAAAATTATCATTAAAATCAGTTAAAATTTGACAGACTTAAAACAACAATGATTACGCGTAGTTATTTCTGATGAAAAGTTTCTCTTTTCAGATTTTAATTCCTTCATTCTGGATTTAATCCACAACAAATTTTAACGGTATATATAGGTACATTGAAAAATATACCTTGAGACTTGTTTTATGTGTATCAACGTTACTAACTCATACTATATTTTATGAACATCCAGACAATATTATTTTGTAATTTGACATGAGTGAGAATTGAACTACGATCTTCAGATATAACGCTAATAACGTAGCCACTAGACAACGTAGGCGGCATTGTGGAGATATTGTAAGAAAAAACCTATGTATTAAAAAAAAAACAGATATGTCATGCCACATACGATGCAACTGCAACCTACTTTCCACAATAACAGGAAGACGCTACGTTATCATACGAACTTACTTTTACAGAGATAAAAATCTCTGAATACTGTGAAACAGTTTTATCGTTTTAGACTAATTAGAACAACCTCATGAAAAAGACGAATATGCTAATTAATATTTGGTAATTAAATTTGTATGCCTGTATTCTTTTTAGTTTTGTAAACATTTCATGAATTAAAATAATGGAAACCTTAACAGAACACTTCATTATTTAGTTTGTATATATATACATATCATCACGAATGCCTAACGGCCCCAGGGTATCCAACGGAGGGGTTTTTAATCCCACATTGTCGTAGCCGATGGCATGAGTCTACACCGAACAAGTGGCTAGCTCGTCGCGATGTTTTGTATAGATTCAATAACCCATCTATAAACAGTTTCACAAGTTGGTATAGTGAAACCGGGACCGACAGCTTAATGTGCTCTCCGAGGCACTATAGTGGTGTTGTCAAACAAATGTACATATTTTTTTTAATTAAAAACTCATTGGTACACACCGGGATTCGAACCAGGGACCTAAATGTTTTTAAGTCCAAGGTCTAACCAACTCGGCTACCACGTATATAAGTTGTTTTACTTTCGAGGCAGAACCTTCCAGTGTAACTACGGTAGTAGTAGTAAGTCGGGATTACTAACCCACTAAACCGCCTCCGTAGACTAGTGGTTTCGACCTTTCGCGTTGTATCCGTAGGTAATGGGTTGGATTCCCACCCATGGAAAAAAAACCTTTTTTCTATACAGTTTGTCATGGTCTGGGTGTTAATAAAATATAATATTTATTATAACGTTGTTTCTGTCATGGTACACATAATACAAGCCTGGAGCTTAGTTTGTGACCAAAGCATCTCAGTATATGGTGCATTACTTATAATAATTTAAAAGATTTTCAGTTTCAGTATAATTAAATGTAGAAAGCCATTTGGAAGTAGTTGATTTGCAGTTAAGTTTTAAGAGAGCGTATATATTATTTATCTAATTATTCAAAAAACCCACAAGGAAACAGAAAAATCGTTATGCAAAAGTGGTATTGAATTTATGGCTAGGACAGACAATATATGCAATATATAGAATAAAGAGTTGTTTGACCGTAAGAACGTGGTAAAGTTTGCAGAGATCTGAAGTAGGAAATCGATAAGGCAGGGAGTACCCAACTTTTAGGACTAAACGCTGGGTCCTGTCTAAACGAAGTAGCAGGGCCTGAGCAGGGCCAGGAGCTTTTGCCTGCTCCAAGAAGAAACACAATAGGACAGGACAGATTGGCAGAGAGAAAAGTAAACTATTTTAATTATGCTAGGACCCGCTACACGTCGGAGATTTTTAAAAACATAAATCAGCTTACGTACTCTGTTTATAAGTATTTCAATGTGGGTCTGGAAGCACAATTATGAGTCAATATGAACACCAAAATATTTTATTGTTAGTGAATTATAAATAATTTTTAAAATGCTTACCTACTTTATAGAGATACTACAGTGTGCTGCCCAGAGTTCCGAATGTTTATTTTTTATAGTTTTGATTTGTTGTTTGTATTGTGCTTTATTTATTCCTGTATGACGCTGACACTGCTCTTTATGTATTGTATCTGTTGGATCATTATTTAATATTAAACTTTTAATGTAATCTAATAGAAAGGTTTCAGTATGCAACGTGCTGGAATAGGAACCTAGTCGAGCTTGGTTTGTTATAAATGTACCATGACGTATAAAAGTGCTTGTAAAAGCCTATTTGCTTAATAAAGAATTGAATTGAATTGTATCAGTCGGCTGCAGTGAGGGACAGGCGCAGTCACCACCATTAACAACAAGAGTGAGCGATTAAGATGTGTGGACTATATATGTGTAAATTGTCTTACATATTATTAAAAAAAAAAACACGGTGATCCTACGGCCACCATAAAGGGCCATACCTAGATATCTAGACTTCAGCTGCCTGTGGGTCAGACGCTGACGTCTCCGGTAACCTCTCGCTCCGAGACAAATGCTGTCGCCCTATTGAGCCCTCTATGCCAAGGTGTCCCCCAGGGGGAAGAATTACTTCCTAGGTTAAGTGCTGAAGCATATATTTGATTTCTAGTGCCTAAAATGTATTATTTGTAATACTATTGTGTTTGCTTAAAATTACATAAATTCACAATATCTTTTTACTTCAATAAACATAAAATATTATTTTGTATAAATTACTACCCAATTAATTATTACGTGGTGGCCTAGTTGGTTAAACCTTGGACTTAAAAACACTAAGGTCCCTGGTTCGAATCCCGGTTTGTACCAAAGAGTTTTTAATTAAAAAAAATATGTACATTTGTTTGACAACACCACTATAGTGCCTCGGAGAGCACGTTAAGCTGTCGGTCCCGGTTTCACTATACCAACTTGTGAAACTGTTTATAGATGGGTTATTGAGTCTATTCAAAACATCGCGACGAGCTAGCCACTTGTTCGGTGTAGACTCATACCATCGGCTACGACGAGGTGGGATTAAAACCCCTCCGCTGGGTACCCTGGGGCCGTCTAGGCGGTCTCGGGCGCCGTAAGGCACCCATGATGTTACATACATACATACTACCCAATTCATGCAGCGGGCATATTTCTTATAACAGAAACGTTAGCTTGTCAAAATAGCGATATATTTTAAAAATGACACTGGACAATTAACAACAATACCTAAAATATTTACTCTATTACCTTGTGTTGCAGGTGCTTTTCTTTGACAGTTTTAGCATTCAGAGTGGTGATCATTGTACCTAAAGGATTTCGTTTTATTGACAAAATAGCGTTACCTTAATAAAAAACGTAATATGGCCGCAGTTCATAATTTTTTTGTTGATTTTGATTGTTATTCTCTCATTTTATAAAAAGTAAGTAGTAGGTAATTCGTATTATATAAACTTATATAATAAATGTGAAGAGTTTGTTTCGTTCGTACGTTTGTTTCTTTTAAACTATTTTAAAAACAACGTTTGACAATCTAATGTTACTTTTAAAATAGTTTAAAAGAAATAGAATATGGCCCTGGTACTACTATGATCTCTGGTACTACTAGTCAGATGTGAATTTTTTTTTTTTTTTTTAAAACATTGTCTAATGACCATATTTTTTCAAGCAGGGAGGTTATAGGCTAATTCAAGCAGAACGAAAGCTAATACCATAACATTAAAAATCAAATTCTAGATCTCCTTAAAACTTCAGATTCTTCATATCATATTCTCATAGTCTAAAAAAAACTTGGATAGGTGTATGGATATATAGGAAGCTAGAGAAGGGAAGGTACGAATATGTAGAGATGGTGCAAGTGGTGTAAATTACTCTTTGCCTCTTAATAGATATAGGCGGTATAGGTTATATGTATGTAAGTAAAGATGACAAAAATAGATAAAAAATCTGGTTTATTTTTATTTATATCATCTTAATAATAGTTGCGCCGTTGTTATTGTATCCGGAGGTCGCGAGTTCGATTACCACTTTTGGTGCAGTTTTTCAGTTATCGTTTTTATGATTTGTGATCCAATAGCTGAGATATGTCCTATATTTCATTATTGTTATTATAATTCTTTTAATATATATTTAACTCTAAAAAAATAATATAAACTTAAAAATGAAATTAAAATAAACCATAATAAATATTTTTATTGTACCTAATTAAAATTCAGTTTATATTAAAAAGAATGCTCAATAAATGATCGAGCTTTCTTTGCACGAGATGCATTTCTGTGTGCGTAGGTGTATTGGGAATCTGGAAGAACAACGCATTCCAGGCACAATCAAGTAATCTTGTTTGCTGTGTGGGTTTTGAGATTCAAAAACTTTTTGTTCGTAGTGGTTGGTCCTCACTACTCTCGCCATTCGCGGTTCGACTCTCGCGCGGTGCGGTTGGCGCCGTGCGTTCGTGCGTTCTCAAAACTTTACTGAAGGCACGATATAGTTAACCATGAGGGCCGGCTGGGTACCGGCTACAGCGTTGCTGCTGGCAATATTCTGTACCTTCCAGCTACAAGTAAGTCATAGTTTTAGACCAATATATATTTTTTAACCAAATTTTAAGTAAGTCTAAGGGCATGCATCACGTATGTCGTTTTGAGATATTCTAGATTGGTATAGGGACAATAGCTGCATTCTGTTTTTGATAGAATTTGAAATAATTTAGAGTTCGGTTAATTTTAAAATTCTTTACATAGGTATTTAAAGTTTTAGGCTAAAAAGTTTGTAGGTTTAAACTAGAATAAAAAAAAAACCGTTGATAATATTACTTTTAAAAAACGTGACAGTAAATATAATAAATAATACGCTAGCGTTATTTTAAAGTTTGATAATATATATATACCTACTTGTAGGCAGTATACATCCACCAAGACAAAACTTATGGTAAATTTAGGCGGCATAGTAATATATAAAAGCCTAATACCTATCTAAGTTTAATAAGAGGTTTGCCAATTTTTATATTATTTAATATTTAAGTGTGTATAGTTTTTCAAAATAAGAACCTACTTGACTTTATTGAAATAAAAACGTTTTAAATAAACATTGGTTTAGTTTTTTATTTTACTCCAGCCTAAATGGCTCAAAAGAATTCGAATCAATAATAAATGTTACTCGCTGATAGCATTCTACCGTCGAAAGATTTTTAAAAATCGGTTCAGTAGTTATTTGAGTTTATACGGAACAAACAAACACTCTTTTCTCTTTATTATTTTAGTATAGATAGGTAATGTTTTCAATAGTTATTGAAACACCTCACCTTAACATATTCGACTGTACACTACATAGTATGTACTGACTACTTGATCAGAATTAATGACAGTGTGCAAATAGGATTACATCAGCGCCCGTTACTTGTTAACTTTGCAATTTATTTTAAGATTAGTTATCCATTACATATATATCCAATATTAAAAGTCTCGAAATCGGAGTGCATGCATGAATTTTTTATTTTTATATTATTGGAGCACGACATTTGACTTTGTATCTACCTGGTAGTGATGTAGGACATACATTTAATAACTGTTCTTAAACAATATTGATCGCTCCCACTATGCTGGCTAAATGATGCGATTACGAAATGGGGGGCGACAATGTCGAATTCCGTTACGAGTATTTTTTTAATATACTCGCTGCCTTAACGTCAATTAAACTATCCATTTCGTAACCGCACCCTGAAAGGAGACTACAACCTCGACAAGAAATCGATGTGTGAAGAGTATACCTTATAATGTAGGTATAATCATATCAACTATCTTAAAGACAGTGGCGGACTAGAGGCGGGGAAGCTTCCTTAATCAAATACTAAACAAGACTTTAAAAATATGCTCATGAGGTATATAAGTAATAGGTAGTCTGGAGTTAAAGGTCCAGTAGACAAAAATAAGTACAACCTGTACGGAGGTTAACAATTTTTTAATTAAAATTACTTTTACTCTATTTAGTTTTCATGTAGTTCAAGTTATATATTGAACTTAGTTTTTCTTTACTTTTATCAAGATCAAAATATTACAGCCATTAAAAGCTAAAATTACAACAACTTCTTAGACTCAGGGCTTCATTCAGCTTCATCGCTCCGGGCCTCTGACAGGCTTAGTCCACCACTGCTAAAGATGAGAATAATTGTATACATAGCCCTAGGATCATATTATAAACTGAAATAAAGGTAAATAAAATAGGTAAAATAAAAGATGCTATTGCAACAAGTGCGAGGTTGGAATTCTTTATTTTATTGCTATAATTTACAAAATATTATTAATTATACAAAAATGCTGGGTCATGCATTCACAAAATGTGACATCCAGATTATCGATTCACTTTATGCATATTATTAGAGACAAATAAAAAGTAATTAAATAATTTTATTTACGATATTTAAATAAGTAACTAAGGATATGCACTATTTCTTTGGGTAAAGGTCTTGGTGTGCTATGCACAAGTACTATGGGTACTTTTTCAAGAAATTTTTGATTGTTTTTGGTAATTTTAATTATAGTTTATATTATTAATAGTCACATAATTTGTATATATTTTTATTGCTTCGAAAAACTAACGATATTAAAATACGGAAAAATTAGTATGTAGGGATAGAAACAAGGTACCGATGATCTCTACCTACCCCGCA
This sequence comes from Monopis laevigella, assembly GCA_947458855.1. Taxonomy (NCBI): domain Eukaryota; kingdom Metazoa; phylum Arthropoda; class Insecta; order Lepidoptera; family Tineidae; genus Monopis; species Monopis laevigella. Next base: position 19,943,095 of record OX381576.1, read on the forward strand.
ATGGAGGCGGCGGAAAGATAAAAAAATATAATATAACCAATTACCTACTGAAATATATTTTAGTGAAATCGTTATCGTAAACCATCATAGGTGAGACCGTCTCAGGGTAGTCAGCGGTGTTTTTTTTTACACCTTGTCGCATAGTAGAGTAGCATTCCGAGTCTACGCCGAACCACTGAAGAAATAATAGTACAAGTAGCTGAACTAGAATATAATTAAAAAGACTACACTTATCAGTTGTGTAGTAAAAGCTATAGTATTCTTCATTTAGCTAATTTGGACGTTTATTTAAAAAAAAACGATAAGAAAATAAACTTGAAAACCTATTTTATTCCTATTATTTAAGGAACGTGAAAAAATTCAATTTATTATGTTATGATTACATCATGAAAGCTTTTAGGCTGCGTCGTGGGGTGCATCTATAGGCTGAAACATTGGTAATTACTATGAAGTTCGAAAATTTTCCTACATACTGACTAGTTTCTACTTAAGGCTTATTATCGACCGCCTCCGTAGACTAGTGGTTGCGCCTTTGGCGTTATATCCGGAGGTCGTGGGTTCGACAAAAAAAAAATTGTAGTCGTGTTTCTGTACAGTTTGTCATGGTCTGGGTGTTTATAAAACATAATATGTGTTAGTATTATTGTTTCTTTTTTTCATTTATTCAAATATTGCAACCATAGGACCACTAGGGCCTCCTGATGTTGTCAGATAAATTACAATATATTTTTTTATACAATAAAATTATACACAAATATTTCTTGTTTCATTTTAATTGACAGCCTCCGTAGACTAGTGGTTGCGTCTTTAGTGTTGTATCCGGGGGTCGTGGGTTCGATTCCCACCCGTGGCAAAAAAATATTAGTACGTTTTTCTGTCCAGTTTGTCATGGTGTTAATAAAATATAATATGTATTACATCGTTGCTTCTGGTACACATAGTACAAGCCTAGAGCTTAGTTTGTGATTAGAGCGATATGTGTAATTTGTCCATATTATAATTATTATTATTCATTATTAATTACATAACTAATTAAAATGAAAACTGATGACCCACCTGACCTGACTGAAAAAGTATAAAACTTTTTCAAATTTTATTTTGTAAGTTTATATCGCGGCTGTCTGATTTCATACATAGAAAAAAAATGCTTTGTGATGATATTTTTGATACCTTATAGTAAGAAGACCTGCAAATTCCTAAAATGTGGTCGATCACTGTTGTTTAACAACATCGCGGATGCGGTCACGTAATGGGCGGCGACAAAGACGAATATAGTTCATCTTTTCGTGAAATTGTCTGATTACCACAGTACAGATCGAAGTAACATGACGTAGTTTCTTAAAAATCGAATGACAGGCAAAATAATAGGTATATTTTTTTTATCAAACCAAACTTTAAAATTACTGTTTGACACCAAAAATTCGCGAGTACTCACCTATCAAAAACGGGGTTATCTTTTAGCTTCCTGGCAACTAGATTATGATTTTGAACCAAGCTACAAATTTAATATATTAAAAGGTACTATGTTGTTATAATAATAAATTATGGGTTCACACTCATGGAACATAATATAAGTACACACTTTCTATATAGTTTATGGCCTGAGAGTTATATCAAGCCCAGAGTTTAGTTTGTAATCAAAACAGTATGTAAAAAATCTCTAACATAAAAAAAAATATCGTAATATGTTATAATAATAAATCATTTAAAATATTACCACTTATAGAAAATTATTTAAGTAAAAATTGTCTATATAGTTTATTGCCTGAGTGTTATTTCAAGCCTAGAGTATAGTTTGTAACCAAAGTAGTACCTATATTAAAAATGTCCAACATAAAAAAAATATACAAAAATAAATATTTTTATAGCCAAAATAGTTCCTTTAAATTGTATTTACACAATTTTTGTAAGTAAATATTGAGAAGATAATCGTATATAAATATATTTAGGTAAATTCGAATGAATGACTATACTATGGTTTTGAAGGTCAGACGATAATTTGCCAAAAAAAATGTATGTTCTTTGATAAAAACGTTGTTGGTATATAGAAGTTATATTGCAGTCTTAGTTTTAGGGAAAAATAACTTTAGCATTTTTTCATATATACCGAAAAAGTGTCTATCTCCCTAATGGTTTAAAATACAAGTTCACACTCTCTTAACTTTTGCTCTCAACTGACTTTGAACTACAGTGCATCCGATCTATCACTCTCTATGTCTGATGCATATTGTTAAAGAATTTTGTAATGTATCTTCTAAGTTCAAGGTACAAAATAGTTTTATAGTTGTTTTTTTTTCCGTTTTTTTTTAAGAAAAAAAAAATTTATTCGACGAAACAATTTATAAAATAAAAAAGGCAGGTACCTAAATATTAAAATATTATTTATAATTAAATAAAAGAGAAATAATCGCTAAGAGGGGTGCCACTTGGTAGAGTACCTAATACGCTATATACCTCCTAACAATAGATTTACGTGGTGACCGAGTTGATTAGACCTTAGACTTAAAAACACTAAGGTCCCTGGTTCAAACCCCGGTGTGTACCAATAAGTTTTTAATCTAAAATAAATATGTACATTTGTTTAACAACACCACTATTAATAGTGCCTCGGAGTGCACGTTAAGCTGTCGGTCCCAGTTTCACTATACCAACTTGTGAAACTATTAATAGATGGTTTATTGAGTCTATCCAAACATCGCGACGAGCTACCTACTTGTTTGGTGTAGATTATACCATCAGCTAGGATGAGGTGGGATTAAAAACCCCTCCGCTGGGTACCCTAAGGTCGTCTAGGCGGTCCCGGGCGCCGTAATGCACCCATGATGTTTTTTTTTTATATACCATTATATCTCGAAAATCGATGCAATAGCTTCCATAAAAAATAAGTCGCTCAATCAGTCACGTCAGTTGCGTCTGTCTAGAGACCTTCCTCCACCTAAAAAAACCATTTAGATATTGTATTTTTTTTTTTTATAATAGAGTACGTCATGTGACTTTTTATCTATTTGATCTTAAGCAGACTTACTAAGTCCATAATTGTCGATCAATACATTGTTTTCTAACAATATTCATCGCTCACACTATGCCGGTTAAATGATGCGGTTACGAAATGGACGGCACGTATTTGCATTACGATTCAATTTGTCGATAAAGCAGGTATATCCTCGCTGCTTTACCGTCAAATCAATCGCCCGTTTTGTAACCGTACTGTGTAAGGAGACTACACCCTCGACAATAAATCAATGCAGTAGTCTCCGGAAAACCGGTAAACCCACAGACTAAAACCGAAATATGACAATGTCTCTTGATGGTTACTGCATCTGTATAGGCGGTATTATCGTAAAGAAATGTATGTTATGTAATGTATGTGTAGGTAGTGGTAAAATGTAATAATTTAAAAACAAAATATTTTATATTATATTTATGTATACCTATATAAAGCTAACAATTTACCTACCTATTATTTTTTTATGCCGGAAAACTTTTACTTTTAATCACGTTTTGCCTAAAATTCTTTTCACACCGGTAAAATAATACATTACCCATTTTTAGACTACCTACTTGATTACTCAATTATAACCTCTATATTTTGGGTTTGACAGACAGTGGTGGAGTCGAATTGCTATAAGCTAAGCCACTGTCATAAGGTTATGTTTAATAAAATTATATATTGTGGTATTTGTGGTCAACATTTTCTATTGATTTACTCTAAACAATGCAATAACAGACATAATATAAATATTCAAAATGAGCTGGCAAACCGAGTAATTTATTTTAGATTTAATTCGCAATGATTCTTCTTCGCGAGATTGCACAGGTTAATTATAGCCCCATTTTTGGAATGCAGCCTTATTGTTAAATAAAATTAATATCATGCAATAAATTTACTCCTGTGAACTATTAAAATAATTATGACGATATGTAGACCTACAAATATAATTGAAAAATATATCAAATTGATTGTAACATTCGTTGTCGAAATGTGATCATTTTTCAGATTTCATTCTTAATGCATATCCATTATTTGCATTCGTTATTGATTTTTCATTTCACAGACCTGTTAACAAGCTGAAAATTTGTTTCAGATTATGCTATTAAGTTTCATATTATTATGTTTTAAATAAAGTTGCATAATTTACCATCTTTATGTACGAGTACATTAATGGTGTAGCATACACTTAATATGAACTTTATAACAAAAAGTTTGTTTTTAAACATATCATCACGGGTGCCTTACGGCGCCCGAGATCGCCTAGACGGCCTCAGGGTACCCAGCAGAGGGGTTTTAATCCCATCTCATCGTAGCCGATGGTATGAGTCTACACCGAACAAGTGGCTAGCTCGTCGCGGTGTTTTGAATAAACTCAATAACCCATCTATAAACAGTTTCACAAGTTGGTATAGTGAAACCGGGACCGACAGCTGAACGTGCTCTCCGCGGCACTATAGTGGTGTTGTCAGACAAGTGTACATAAGTTTTTAAATTAAAAACTCTTTAGTACACACCGGGATTCGAACCAGGGACCTAAGTGTTTATAAGTCCAAGGTGTAACCAACTCGACCACCACGTATATCCTTATATAATGCTAGGCAGAATTAAGTTAGGTAAATGATATAATATTACATAATTTATATCACTGACATGTTTACCTACCTATAATAAAGTGGCTACTTGAAGTAATCGCGAAAGTACTAACCACCGTTTTATATATTTATATATTATATGTATTATCGTATAGATTGTTATCATTGAACTCTATAGCTTTCACAGTATCAATGCACTCGCATTGAAAATATGGGGTATGTAGGTCGCTTATCACCTTATCACATTTCTTTTTCATTGCAACAACTCGAGTTAAGCGACTTTCTACCTAACAGATAAACAAAGATATTATATTTTGAAAATAATTTATATGCATGTCTTATCAAAAAATAAGTATGTCATTGAAAGTTCCGGGAATTCTCGAGAAATAATGCAACTTAATATTTATGTTCGTAATGGATATGCGTATACGACGATGAGATGAACTTTAAGCAGCGTCAGTTTATGACTAAATCCTTGTAAAATAAATAAATATACGTGGTGGCCCAGTTGGTTAAACCTTAGACTTAAAATCACTTAGGTCCCTGGTTCAAACCCCGGTATTTACCAATGAGTTTTTAATTAAAAAAATATATACATTTATTTAACAACACTACTATAGTGCCTCGGAGAGCACGTTAAGCTGTCGGTCCCGGTTTCACTTACCAACTTTTGAAACTGTTTATAGATGGGAGTCTATTGTAAACATCACGACGAGATAGCCACTTGTTCGGTGTAGACTCATACCATCGGCTACGACGAGGTGGGATTAAAAATCCTTCCGCTGGGTACCCTGGGGCCGTCTAGGCGGTCTGGGGCGCCGTAAGGCACCCATGATGATGATATGTGTGTAACTAGTAGGTAGTTTTAAAAGATTTGTTTAATTATAGATTTAAAATCAAATTGGTAACGTTATCTCAAAGTATTGTGCAAGGCGACATGAATGTATGGGTCATAGTATGATAAACTGGACACCAGATAATGTCCCCAAAAGGCCTATTTTTCGTATTTAACGCAAACAATGTTTGTCAAATTGAGAGATTGTCTTTGAGTTTTTCAAGATAACCTCTCACAATGTCGGTCACTAACACCGCTAATTATGTACTAAATATATATTCCTAATATTATTATTTCACAATATGTAATAGTTATACATTTTTTAATAATTATATTAATCTAAAATAAGGTCATCAGTATAAATGGATACAAAAATGTAACAGGAAATAACTAGACCACTCCAAAATTATCTACAATAAATATTTGTACTTGTATAAAGAATGAGTAATGTTACCATAAAAAGATTTACTAAAAAAAATATTAAATAATTAATTTATACAAATTTACCAAAATAAGCATAAATGTATATATTCGAGTTTCGGTTTTAGTCTTTGGGTTTTCAGGAGACTACTGGATTTTTGTCTAGGTAGTAGTCTCCTACGTGACATTACGAAACAGGCAGTTGATTTGACAATAAAGCTGTGTATTAAAATAGACTTGTCATGCAAACTCGACTAGTCGCAGCTCATTTGGCCATATAGAGAGGGATAAACAATTTATTAAACAACAGTGTATTGATGAACCCTATTCAAGGACTTTGTAGGGCTGCATATCATCACGTAAATACCTTCATAGTTACATGCCGTGCACACATAAAAATAAAAGAGATACGTTTGTAAATATTCTGAGATTAAAAAAAAACGCTGTAAGCGTGAAAACTTGGCCGTTCTGATATTATTTACTTATTTCTCAAAATCCTTGCATCAATCATATTATTTTTGTTATATAATAATAATAATATAATAATATGTAGGACAATTTACACATATTGCTCTGATCACAAACTTAGCTCTAGACTTGTACTATGTGTACCAGAAGCAACTATATAATACATATTATATTTTATAAACTCCCAGACCTGACATCTATATAGAAAAAACGTACTATTTTTTTTTTTTTTGCCATGGCTGGGAATTGAACCTACGACCTTCGGATACAACGCCAAAGGCGCAACCAGTCTACAAAGGCTGTCAAATAATATATTTATATTATTTAACTTTTTTTATAAAACCTTAAGGCAAGGACCAACGTGAAATCAAGTCATTTTTCTTCGTCATATTTGATGTCTTAGCATTAAATTAAAAGCGCAAAAGTATAAATACAGTATTATTTTTAGTTCAGTAGACAGGTTATATTATGAATAAAAATAGTAATATAAATTTTAAATAAAAAAAGGTTCCCGTTCAAAAAAAAAAATCATACACAAAAAACTTTGATTTTGTCATACTCAATATCTTCAGCGACAACTATGTTTTTCTTTATTGGTTTGTATTGGTATTATAATGTACTAAAACATTAATAGTGTACTTTTTAGCTAATTTTTTTTAGTATTAATAAAAACCTACGAATTTCGAATATAATATACGGATTTTTGTCACACCGCATAATGAATTTGTATGCGTTATCCCTAAAAAATTAAATAATTATGTACAAAATAATAAATAAAAAAACTATAAAACATAAAATATTTCCTCTCTCCTACGGTAGGTAGAGCTAAGAACTGATGCGGCATTGCTCTTTTAATCGCAGAATGATATTTTTGGAGAAAAATGAACGCGCATGAGCATCTCCAGAAGTTTGAATCAGTAGTCGACCAATCTGATCCACCAACCCAGAAATATATAATAATATTATAAACGAGAATGATTTTTTTAATCTAGTTTTATTATTAATAAATAACGCAATTATATAAACTATATTGTATAAAAAATAGTTTTGAAATAAGCAAATTATTGCCCTTTTAGATACTCCGCTAGTACACTTTAAATAAAATGTAGGGTTCAACTTTCTCCATCTTACCTATTATTATCACATTAAGTTAATATATAGTTAAATTTAAATAGAATTTATTCAAAGAATCAAAAAAATGGATACAAATTAATAATAAAAAAATAAATAAACCTACATTAAAAATAAACTAAATTAAATTTAAATAGTTACAATTTATTAATCTAAAATCAAATATCGAATGGCACATCGTTAATATAAAACATAAACTAAAGATAACACGAACACTGTATGAATATAAATTAACGCCTAAAACCATATTTGCTCAAAAAAACCCAGTGTCATCATTTAATTTGCATTTTTAATTATTTGTAAGTACACCTTTATTTTATTTTAATAGATAATACCTATTATTAAAGTAATGACTATTTTAAGTGTAAATAAACTATTATTATCTATATTAGTTTAGCCCATAGATCAGCATGCCGCCCGCTTTAAACTATGTAAATTGCCTATAGTTCAATTGTTGAAGCTTTGGTTGTCAGATTTTTACGTGAATTTTTTTTTTTAATATCTAATTTTGGTAGTAAAATTTATTCAGTTACTGTAATAATAGTTTATATATGAAATTAAAATAATCTAAATGATTTTAATTTAGAAATGGCTTATTTACGTACGCTCAAACTCTCACACCACTATATTGTATTATCAGTCAAACTATATATGAAAAAAAACATAAATATTCCGAATTATAAGATAAAATTTGGAATATGTATTTTCGGCTTTTGCAGTAGAGACCCTTGGACCTTGGAGCAAAGACACGAAGTAAACCAAATTGGTCACCAACTGACTCAAGTTTTAAACGAAACCCGGGCTTGCTTGTTTTTATGGCAGAATATTAGCCTGGCGATTCAACGCGAGGCAATGCCGTTTCAATTCTCGGTATGTTAGGAACATTATCTGGATTCAATGAACTGAACTATCTACCATAATTAATTTATACTTATAAATGTAATTTTAATTTTGCTGTAGTTGTTTTATTTATTTAAGTTGGCTAGTCCAATCGACCGGTTTCAAAATAATAAAGATGCCAAAACTGTCAAGTGACCCAACTGTGTGTTTTTGTATGTATGTAGGAGAGAGGGCGTCAATTTAACATCTTGGATTTCAATGAAACAACCCTTAGGTGATACTCAGGTGTCTGTCTAACTGAACTGTCTGACTGTCAGTGCGCATGAATATTTAGAGAACTAAACTGGTTGTTGAAATTTAGAATATGTTATTTGGAATTATTCACTAATTCACTTGTTTTATTTATTTCCCGGAACCCTAAATACACGAATATCAATCGCAGTTAAAAAAGTTTTATCAAAATCCATGAACATCCTAATACTGGTTCAAAAACGCAATATCTAATATTCTATCTAACATTTTGTACTCCTACCCATATTACATTATTATTACAACGCAGGTGTTTTAAGAAAAATAATAAATTCAAAGAACGAGCAGATAGTAAAATTTCTATGTTATCGTTTAGAGGTTAGTGGGTTCTAACTGTCGCCGGTATAAGTATTTTTATGTAAACTAGCAATAATATGTTACTTTTACCTTCCAATCTCACAATTGCCAATAAATTTCCATAAAATATTAACTTTAAATCTCACAAAGGAAATATAAAACTAATATGTTTTTATTCAATTTATTATACATACCTACCAAATTTCTATTCATTGAAAACCTTTTTCTATACTGTCTATTAAAAACAATCATAAGGACTTTTAAAATAGCAACAAAAACAAGAATAACCTTATGAAAGTTGGTTCAGTAATTTTTAAGAAAAGTCTAAAATATTCTTTATAGACTATTTTTAGTTTGTCTGGTCTATTAAAATCAAATTAATGTATGTTTCTAATTACATTTTATTTCATTTTGCGGTTTTTTATATACTCGTATGTATACCTATATAGATTATATTTATCTAAAATGTATATAGTATGTATGCAAATATAGGTATAACTTATCGTTAGTTGAGTGTATGACATCAAGATATTGTGAGAATTATGTAAACTTTAACACTTACGCAATGTGTTTTTTGTGATTGACAACTAGCTTGAATAAAGTAGCAATTTAGTGACGGTTTAGTGTGCTTGATATGGCCTTCACAATTACAGACCTACCAAGTTATAAATATAAATAAAAATCTTTATTGTATCAAAAATGTATAGATAGCCTTATCAATAAAAACTTATTGAGTCCTTGAAGAAAGTCGTACTTTAGTTAAATTTGGTTTTTACTCACACACATTTTTGTGCTGAAAAAAGAGACAAAACCGTCTATAACTAAATTGTTCTTCAAGGGCTCAATAGGTTTTTATGATTACCGCTGAATGCCGCTGATTTTTTTTTAAGTTGTCCTGATACCCGTTCTACTATAACCAGCCTGTATAACGGGAATCAGTGTTCTTTCTGGTGACACTAAAGTAATAAACATTATAACAACCTCACTCTATGTAATTGTCCTCTCTAACACAGTAATAATATAGATAAAAACTAAGAGAAGAAAACTTGGAAGAGAATAAGAGAACACCCTTAAGGGGCATTGTGTATGTATGTATGTATATTTTTATAAAGTTTATATAAAAACAGAAACTACGTTCTATAATAATCAATCAACTGTGATGCCCGGAAGGTGAATTAATTTTTCAAGATTTTTTTCAATCATTCAATTTAAAACGAACGATGACGACACCTTTTATTGCATAGTTAATTTGGTGGAACTGTAGATTATATGCATGGGTCCTTAAGAGACTTCACTGACTGTTGGAATTAAAACTCTCTATATACATAATAAGGACTAAGATAACAAATACCTATAATAGTAAGAATAATTGGTCCTCGTATACCTCGGGCCAACCAAAACGGCTGAATTTGCAGTGCACCAAAGCCTATGCCGTAAAAAATCATCCGAATTTCAAATATTTTTTTGTCCCATTCACTGTTGGATCCTTGGTCAAAGGCTGCAAATATCTTTATTTAGTTATTGGGTAAAAAGATTAAGGAGGAAACAGCGATCTACATCCATAATTTATTTTAGGGCAAAGAATATCATTTGTCATGCAACGCGGAGACGCATGGGCATATTCCAATCCCTCGTTATTTGCTCAATTTGTTTAATATCGATAAAAGATTATATTTCAATAATAAAGAAATCGGGTAAGTATTTATATTTTTAACAAAATATTGCAGTCCTTACAACATTAAACAAAAATTAAAGTTTTAATTTCCTGAATAAAAAAACCCCTAGATCCGCCGTTGATATGTATCCTTTTTCCTTTTGCTCAATTAATCTGTGAATGAATTAAAGTAAAAATTTCGTTTTCAAAAAAAAATACTATAAATGGATCTGATAATTATAAAAATTTCAGTCGGTAAACCAAAACCGATGCTTAATCAAAATTAATTATCTTAACCACATATTACAAAATCTAAATAGAATTGTGATTATTTTCAATAATTATTTAACTTTCATAAAATATGTAATTTAAGTGGTAGGAAGATCTGTATAACCTCACTAGGCCGAACTATCGGTCACGTTACCACTGCCCATATGGATGCAAACGGTAAGGTGACATAGACATGTTTCAGTTTTAGTGTCTGGGTTCACCGGTTTTCAGGAGACTTTTGCATTACGCTGAAAGGAGACTATTGCCTCGACAATAAATCGAGGCAATAGTCTCCTTTCAGCGTGCGGTTACGGAACAGGCGAGCAGGCAGGGCGGATATTAAAGTAGACTACATAGTAATGCAAATTCTAGCATGCTAGTTTAAATGTATGTCTACTATGCATGAATATACATTATGATTTTTTGTAGCCAAAAAATATTCGTTGTATTTTTTTATTATTGGAGCACGGTATGTGACTTTGTATCTACCTGATGGTGAGCAGACCTACAAAATCCATGAATGGGGTCGATCAAAATATTGTTGTTTAACAATGGCTAAAGCTCGGTTCACATTGGTCAAGCGTTTAGCGAAGTGGCGAGTTCAAGTACAGTGGCGAGTAGCTAAAATCTGGACAGTGACTGTTTACACTACGGACAGTCAAGTGGCATTTCTCCGGCGAAATGGACGAGTCACATCGAAAAATACGTGCACTATTACGCAGAATTCTCTCTATTATTATTGAGCAGACTGAAGAAGAATTGTATTCTGGAATGCCCATATTTTCCTGTATCTGGTTGTATGTCTCCCTTACATTTTTTTATTTTATACAACGGGCTTTTGCAGTTCCATAAACATTCATAGCTGATATATTCATTTACAAACTGCATCGTTGTGACCATTTTTTCGCCATTTTGTTGAACTCAAAACACTACGAACGAACACAACACGTCTTCGAGCTGCTCATTTATGCACTGTACTAAATTTTACCGTTTACACTACGCCAAGTGGCGAGTCAAGTGTCGCGCGGGAGTGGAGGGGTGGCGGTCACAGTCCAAAATATAGAAAGGCGTTCTATTTGGATCCACTTGAAAGCCAAGTTGAAGGCCAAGTTGACTCGCTACTGTCCGTCGGTTCACACTACTGTCCTTACTCACTGTACTTACCAACTTCGCTAAACGCTTGACCAATGTGAACCGGCATTAATGATGCGGTTACAAATTAGGTGGCGATAAAGACGGAATTGCATAAGCAGTATCGTCAAATTAATCGCCCGTTTCGTAACCGCGCTATGAAAGGAGACTACCACCTCGACTAGAAATCGATGCAGTAGTTTCGGAAAACCGGTGAACCTACAGGTCTCAAAAATCACTAAGTCACTTCACGGTTTTTGCATCTGTATGATTACATACATATCATCACGGGTGCCTTACGGCGCCCGAGACCGTCTAGACGGCCCCAGGGTACCCAGCGGAGAGGTTTTAATTCCACCTCGTCGTAGACGATGGTATGAGTCTACACCGAACAAGTAGTTAGCTCGTCGCGATATTTTGAATAGAGTCAATGCCACATCTATAAACAGTTTCACAAGTTGGTACAGTGAAACCGGGACCGACAGCTTAACGTGCTCTCGTGACACATAAATGTACATAATTATTTTAATTAAAAACTCATTAGTACACACCGGGATTCGAACCAGGGATCTAAGTGTTTTTAAGTCCAAGGTCTAACCAACTCGGCCACATGTATCTATATGATCTTAGTCAAAAATCTTGAATTTGATCAACGATAAATAAACTGTACTATATATAATATATTAGTAGGTATTAAATATGCGGCACGGTAAAGGTGCTTGATTTTACATCAAGCCTATAAATTGGTAAAGTTTTCTTCGAAGACTTAAGAAGCAAGATAACTTTTAGGCATTAATATTCAAATAGGAAATGCACTCAAAACCTACTGTACACGTAAGCCTCAATATCTTTGTTACTGAATTTATGAAATCGCAAGTGTATTTAGATATAATATATCAATACTTAACTTATTTCAGGAGACTACTGCCTTCAGTCAGGTGGTAGACTACTTTTAGCGTGCGGTTAAGGAACAGGATGTTAATTTAAGACAAAGCAGAGGGAATATTAAAGTTGAGTAAAATGCAAATTCATCTTTGTTGCAGCGCAAATATAGCCGGAATAATAGGAGCGACTAATGCAGTTAACTAATAATGTATTGGTTGACCTCATTCATGGATTACTCTGCTTACAATTTATATTAATAGATACTAAGTCCCATGCCATCCGCCAATGAAGATATTAAAAAAAAAAGAATCCAAATATATCTACTTCAATTAATAATTTGCACTTTACCAAAAAATCGTATAATCCTTTTCGTATAGCACAATGTTACATAATCTTCTTTGCGAAATGTTAATTTCAACAGTAATAATGAATTGATGGGCAGGTATTTATCATTTATCAATAAAATTTCATACGTGTTGAAAAATCCTTAATTAACATGGTATTAAAATTAATTGAGTTTTGATTAATGATGAAGCGATTGTGTCGCAAATTAATAGTTTTATGAAAACTATGATAGATTTATTCATTTGAAATAAAATAATATTTATTTTATTAATACACTATAATATTACAACAATTGTTTAATAGTAGGTATATGTAATTGGATGCCATTTATTATCTCTAACATCTATTTTTTAATCCTCGTAAACTTCATTGTTTCTGACACATGCACTACCATTTTAGTAATACTAAACTAAATTATCGAAAATCATTTAAAATAAGAATAACGCAAAATCATAAAGAAGAATAATAACTGCCTATATGATTTACTGACTGATAAAGAAATCTGCTCAGCGAGAAATATGATTCTTAGTGTTGCCCCAAGTAGTCTGGATATAGTTTTCCAGGTAGTTCTTTTACCCAGGTCAAGGTCCGAGGGGCCTTTACCTTGACCTGCTGCTGGGTATCTGCTGGAAGTAATTTCTTATACCTCTCCGGAAACTTTCAAAACCTTTTGGTCTGGTTTAAGCCTTACTTAAACCAGATCAGTCTCCTCACTCATAATGGATTAAAATCATAGTTTTTTGGGTATATCTCTGGATCTTGACTTTATTCGCGAGTAAAATTTTGCAGAAGGGATTTCCAGGATCATACCTATCTACATAATACTTAAATATCTAACCGGCAGATGGTTTACAAACTGAACGCCTCCCCTTTCCACTCCCGAACCTTGAACTGGAAATTCGCAAACGACGGTTTTTTTACCAGTCAGTAAATATTCTGACTGGTAAAACTATATAGGACGTAGGATATTTGGTAATTATTGCTTTGGTCACAATCTAAGACTAGGCTTGTACTATGTGTACTAGAACAACGATACCAATACTTACATTATAACCAAAACCAGACTTTAACAAAATATATATTTATTTTGCCCAATCCTTAAATCAGATTTAAAAGGTTACATTGTAAGTGCATTATTGACTTCACAAAGTTAAAAAAAAGACCAATGCCATACATCAGAATCAATTGTGCTTTAAAAAAGGAAATGATTTACTGCCTTCTTATAATGGAGCCACAAATAATGTTAAATCCTGTACAATACCTTTAAATACTTTAGTTTTTTTTTGTTCTAAATTCAGCTTTATGGGATTGGTTTAAAGTCCAATCATAAATTAATATATCTCGACTTAAAAATTTAGCGGTAAAATTTACCGAGGTGGAGAAACTTATTTTGTAAGAAAGCACTATACATTGAGTATTACTTATTATAAACAAAATGGACAATTAACGTATAAATTATTAGTATCATTATAAATCTCGAAGAGCATTTTATATATCAGTCCCAGAAACCCCTCGGATAGGTACTCTAAGAGAGATTTAAACAGTTATAAAGTTTGTAATGCGCGCTGCAGTGGAATAGGTGTTTATAAAATATAATTATCGTTGTACACACAGTACAAGCCTAGAGTATACTTTATGATCATCGAAATATATGTGATATGTCCTACATATAATAAAAATACATGATAAATTATGTCATGAATTAGCATATCTACCGAGGTACTTTCTACTATCATAAGAAGTTCGGTGGTGTGAGTTTGGTACCTAAAGAAACAGATAAATCCTGTCTTGCATTTTGGGTCGTCGAGTCAAAGGGTCGACCGATTGCGTCATGGCACCGTCTCGATGGCGCCCGCGCATACCCTTGTCAGCTTAAAGTCGTGTATCAAATTAGGCTTATTTAGGTGATATGTCAAATAAGGGGTTTTAATTAGCTTTTGCATGTTATAAGAAAACAATCTTGATGACTTGGTTAGCAATGAAGTGAATTATGTTTTTTTTTATTTAGGTCGGGAGGGGCACGCCTTCGTTTCTCCTTTATTTTATTTTCAATGATTAATAAGTACAATTACTAGTAGAATAGTACAGGATCGTATAGAATGGAAATAATTACAAATAACTTACTTATCTAATATATCTTGATATATTGAGCATCCTTGAAGATAAAAATCTGGGGTTTGGTACAATAAAACAAAACCTCAAATTTATTATATTTTCTCAAATTATAAACAAAAGTAAGGAGCTATTAATTATTTAGAGGTACGGCTGACAAAAATAGGAATTCACTAATATGTACGACTTTTGATTTCTCTACCAAGAGTACAACTTTTAACCTCCAATAAGTCTGGGTAGTCTGTGCTGTATGCAACTTTGATCGTATAATATTAAACATTCAAATATTTCCGTCTACATCATAAAACATGATATTTATTTTCGAAACACTTTTCCTTAAATATTTGTGTTGAAACTAGTAAGTTATATTTTTTATACAATAATCGCTAATAATACTTAGTTCGGTATTACCCAAAAATGTAAAATTCAGTTTATTTTATATCGATATTGGAATTGGAAAGTTAATTAAATGTTTTAACTAACTAACTTTCCAATTCTAATATCGATATAGTAAATTAAAGAAATATAAGAGTTTAAATTATGTTTTAACTGATCAGTTTGAAATATTTTATTTATAGGCAATTTTTTTTTTAAGTTCATATTATGATTTTATTTATAAGTTATTAAATATTTGTTTTTCCTAAATATAAAAAAATATAATATATAAAATAGTTTTGGAATATGAATTGGATTTCAAAACGAAAAACAGTCAAATAGGTATTATAGAAAAAAAAAAGGTACTTGTTTCCTTAGTGAGTATTAAAAATATCACTGTCTATACTGTAGATACTAGAGATAATAATGCAACAATTTAAGGGTTAACAAAAATAACATGAAATTTTAAAGTACGTAATCCATTATCTTAGAGATTTATAGTAGCTTACTATGTAACGGCGAGAATTTTGCGTAACGATAATCGGTAATGGTACAGCCAACTTTATACCTAGTAAAAGTGCTATAAGCTACGCGAAATGTTTGCATACTGTTTACGGAAGTCGTCTACGAATATACACTAGATTAGAGTATCGTTCATTAAATAACCGAAATCGGATACTTATAGAATAGTAACTTAATTAATAAGTATTGGTTTTTTGGTTTATTATTGAATTAATGAAACATCTGTATATAGGAAGGTACTGTGACCGAAGGTAGAGTAGGTTTCTTATCTTATTGGTTTTTGGGGCTAAAATACTTCGAGCCTGTGGGATCTTTTGTGTTCCCCATTCCTTTTCACCTTCACATTTGTCTCATATAAGTCAGCAACGTATTTGAGGACATCATCCATTTTGAGAAGCCTATAGCTTTCCGGTTCCGGGTAAGCGTGTCAGGCTTAGGTATTTCATGTCCCTTGCGTCGCAATCACAGTAGGTGCTGCATGGACTCGGGCTCATTAGAACAAAATCTGCATCTGGGATCTTCTCTAACTCCCATAGTATGGAAATGTTTATTTGTGGTGTAATGTTCTGAGAAGATTCCCACCAGTAGCCTTATTTACGGTTTGGTACAATAAGGTATCATACTTTATTAAATAAGGTACATTGGTACGGTGACCAAAGAAATCGAAGTACTATCAAATCGTAGTAGGTTACTTCGATTTCTTTGGTCACCGTACCCAATTTACTCAGGAAAACTCCTCCAGATACTTTTTCAAAAACTGCTTTAAACACTTATTATGTTTATTTTTTTTTCATTCCCTACACCGAATACATCATTCCTGAAAAGCTACACAAACTAAAACGGAGGGACTTATTCGCGTTTTCACATGCTTTCTTATTTGTATATTAAATTAATACTTCACACTTAAAAACGTTTGTCCCTATATCGATCCGCGATTCGAGTTTTTTTTCTTTCTTTTTGTTCCATTTCCTTCATAAATGTCATTTGAATATGAAAACTAACATAAACTTGGATTTAAAATTTTACGGTCTTGCGACCAAAAGGAAAAAAAAACGAAAATATACCTTTAGCAAGAAACACATTTAGTTTTTGAGTTATGTGAAAGTCAAAGGCACGAAACAACACATTGTGACCCAAACTTATTGACTTCCACTGTTTTCTGAACCAAAAATAAAAATTAATTTTTGCGTCGGCATTTAATTTCTTTTATTGCCAATTGTTTGCGTTAATTTGTACTGTACGTTAACAATAACTTATGATATATCCTTTTTTTAAAGTAATATAGCCATGTATGTCAGGATTACTCAGAATTGAGGAAACCCAGTTCAAACCTAATATATGTCAAAACTTTATTATGTTGCTAACTATTTTAGTTTATTGTCCAAACATTGCGTTTAAATTGAGTGAAATGAAATTGATTAGTCCCTATTTATATAATTCAGTGAGTTCGTTGGTTCAATAATCGAGTTCAATTTATTTGGGCATTCAATTATTTATAAAATAAGAACCTTAAGTAAGCAAATAGCATTGTTTGAAGCTGCAGTTTAGTTTTCTTTTGACAAAATAACCTCTAATACATATTATATGTAATATTTCTCTGATATAAATATAAGATATACCTATATAGGCATTATATTGAGGTATATATGTTGATGAAATTAGTATTTAACATCCATTTGAATCCCAGTACACTATGGTATATGTAATTATCACTTAAAAAGAGATTTGCCACTAGTGAACTTTATGGAATTGTGATATTTAGAGTAAAAAGGATGGACAGTGCAATATATGTACAGATAATAGGAAGTTAATGGACAATAGGAAGTTTGTATAACACAGTAAGACAATAATGTATAGAGATTAAATATTTATAGTACAAAGGGAAGATTAAATTTATTTAATGTGTAATCTTCTGTCTTGGAATCTATTTGTCCGTTTGTGCGCAAAATAATCGAGAACCACTTATCTATACTAATATTATAAAGCTAAAGAGTTTGTTTGTTTGTTTGTTTGTTTGTTTGAACGCGCTAATCTCAGGAACTACTGATTCGAATTGAAAAAATATTTTCGTGTTGGATAATCCATTTATCGAGAAAGGCTATAGGCTATATTACATCACACTACGACTAATAGGAGCGGAGTAACAAAGAAAAATGTTGCAAAAACGGGGAAAAAATATTCCTTTTAAGAGCGTACGCTGCGTAAACGGTTAAATTTAAACGCGCAGACAAAGTTGCGCGGGTCAGCTAGTATAATATATATTATTGTCTCCGGTGCACATAGTACAAGCCTAGAGCTTAGTTTCTGACCAGAATAATATGTGTAAATTATACTATATAAACAAATATATATATGTGGGGCTAGACCCAGGGTATGATGATAGTAATTAAAAAGGTCCGAAATGCAAATTTAAACTTTATTTAAAACAATCACAAAAAACCCGACTAACTAACTTTTCGCCATCTTGAAATATATCTTCCTTCCATTAACTCTCCGTTTAACTATTCACCTTTACGTTTCATTACAGATAAATTTCCTACTTATATTTATTTTCTAGCAGTATTAAGACAATAAAACGGTAATTCTGGAGATTCTACCTACCTTCCCCATGCCGGCTATATTGCCAGCATATGGCAGTATAACCTGTATAGGTTCGCTTTTGGTTTGTTTACATATCGCACATCCGGTAGAACAAAGTCAGAACATACATTTTACAAATTTTACAGGAGAGCAAATTTAAGGTTTTTTTATCTTTTAATTCGCCATTTCGACTTGAAATCGCTGTTTTATTATGATGCCTGTATGTTATTTTAATCGGTATGTATTAAGGTATAACACAATAAAAAAAATAGATCATAATAATAATAATATTATTTAAAAAAATGCATTTAATGCATTTACACCCTACAATTGTGTTATTGTTGCACTAAAGTTTATTGTTTAGTTTAGTTGTGACATTCTTTTTCTACTTAAAAATAAAACAGCTTTATAGTTTAATGAATATTTATTATTGAGCACGTATTAATAATGTAAACTTATAGTTAAAAATACATCAAAAAGTAAGTTCTTACTTATAAAAGTAGGAACTGGAAATTCCGTACAAAATAAAAATTCTAAATATTAATAAAACTAAACAATGTTTTTGGTATTAAGATCAAAAGGGTGAATGATAAAATTTCGTATAATTGTTATATATTGCCTTGGCAGGTAAATTGGGCCAGACTTTTTCGCCTTTTAATTGATTTTACAGTCACGGAATGGGCATTATCCCCCTCGTTTTAAATATGCCCGCGGTTCAGGAACTTGTGGGTCACACTGTTTATATTAAACACCGACACTGCATAATAATACATTGAAAGCATGAATCTGAAAAAAGCTGTTATAACTGCTTTTTTCAGATTCATGCTTAGTGAAATTGTTGGATGGGACTCTGCATTCTCCTCCAAAAACTTAAAAACACACGATCCTATTTCAATCGCGCCACGGTTTCCTAATCCCTCATGCCAAAAAAAGCACGATGTACTTTCATTCTTGACGTCAGTGATCTGCAAATAAATATTCAATTTGAAAACGCAAACAACTGAATCTATATAGCCTGACTTGTAAAAAAGGTAAAGAATATTATATTACCGTAAAATTGTAGCAATTCAATTTTGATTTATAGAAAAAAAAACGATGATTCTCCTATTGGTTTGGCATCACAGTTTGCAAGTCGTAGATTGCAACAAGACTTGAGCTGTTAGCTTCTCTACAACCACATCACTCTTTTTTTCTTTTCTGCTCTGTTCTTTTTGTTGCTGATGTTTTTTGTAGTCTTCTTCTAGGAAAAGTTTATCTTGACCATCAGCATTTGTATATGCTTCACACTCATCGCGCTGATCCTTCTTGGGTATAAAGAAAGAGATGTTAAATTTGGTGTTGAAGATAGTAGCAAATAAATCATAGTTTGCTGCAACCTTACCAAGAGAATCTCTTTTCTGTGTATAATGTCGGTGCATTGCGGCGATCGTAAGACTACCATCTATAAACTCTTGGCTGATATTTGTCCGCAGATAGTGACTCTTGATACGAGGGATGGAATTTATGGTCACGTACGGACTGAGATATTTCAGGGTCGTTGCAAGCTTTTAGAGCTTTTTCAACCATTGCTAAATTACGTTTACTAACCATCTTTTTTTTCGTTCAATCGTTGGTATTAACAAAAAAAAAAAATTTAATATTGTGGGTAAATCTACAATTCAAATCTTACATCATGAAAAAATATAGACTACAATTTAATAAAAAAACTAATTAACTTTTTTTCATTTAAAAAGCAGTGGTAGTAGATATAAATTTTCGATAATTTATTTTAGAAAACTCTTTTTAAAAATTATACCTCCACAACCAATTCTTTTTAAATGAAAAAAAAAACGAAATTTGTTTCTTATTTAAGCCACATTTTCGGAATATATAAAATATACATTTTTTATTTTTCTCGAAAGCCCATTATAAATCTAATAAATGAAGTTATGCCTTGAACAAGACTATTACTCTAAAAAAAAGCGACAATAAAACACAATTACGAATTGGGTGTAAGAAATGTCTAGTAGGAAAATGACACAACATAAGTTTATGATAATAATACTTCATTAAGTTTACGATTATCTCAGTAGACTAATGTCAGAAAATTTATTTATGCTGTTACTTTAAAATAAATAATTTTCATACAGCTACAAAGTCACATTATACATTTGCGCCGATGTTGCTCGAGAAATGGAAAAAAATATATGTCATAATGGACCTTTACGTCCATGTAGAATCCAAACACGACCACTTATTGCGGGAGGCCTCGCGCAACTGACCAATCGGATGTTTTTGCACTTAAAGCGCGCCACTTTACCCTATACTGCTACAATGACATTCGCGCCATCTCGCGAATTCTATTTAAACTAGCAAAGTGACTTTGTGTTACCGGATGTGTAATGGGCTTAGAAACATTTTGCCATTATTAACTCAATTTAAAAAAAAATGACATTTATGACTTTGTTCTACCGGATGTGCGATATATAGTTACCACATTACTAACTTTGATGCGCGTGATCACCCTTCTAGTTTAAGATACTTGGTGAATGATATTAGAGCTGTTGATTAACTTCTGTCATGTTCTTACACGATTATTTTCTGACTTTAATAATAATTGTATATTTAAGAGTACGACACTGTTCTGAGTTAAGTGTTTTCATTTAGGTTTATTGTTTCTTTAACACACAGATAGGCAGTATAGGCTAATATATATTATAATTATATATAATATATATTAGCCTATACTGTCCCACTGTTGGGCAAAGGCCTCCCTTCCCTCTTTCCATCTCTCTCTATTTTTTTATATTTTGGACCAGCACCTATAATTATATTTAAGTAATACATTTTACTTATTCTGCACCAGGTACTTTATACGCACCAACATCGTTCGTAAAAATTCTCAGAAAACTGCGTTATAGTCATTGGTGTGCGAACAAAATTTAGTACGAGCAATCTAGGCATTATTCACAAACTATGCGCTATTACTAGGCTAATATTATGTGTATTAGATACAACGAAACTAAAACATACATATTATATTTTATAAACTTCCTGACACCTGACACTATGAAAACTGAAGAAGATATAGTTTTTTTCCATGAGTGGTAATAGAACCCACGATCTCCATATAGAATGCCGATGGTAACCAACTAGACCACGAAGGCGATAATATTATAGTAATTGATAAGTACATAGATCTATTTGAAACCGAATTAGAAAATAATTGAGCTTAATTTACATTCGCCATGTTATAAGCAGTATGCTTATTTAAATTGTATTGGTGATGTCATTTTTCGTCTAATAAAATAAATTGACATAATTTATTCGAGTGATATTAATGTAAATGGAGTTTATTTGAATGAGGCTGATTGTTTGACAACGTGATAATAATCGTGTAGGCTGTTATAATTAAAGTTTTGAACTAGGAATAATGCTCTGAACCTTAAAAGGGCGTAAATTATTATTTAGACTCTATCCTTTTTAGTTGGGAGGAACTAGGACTCTACGCTAGACCGATCGACCAGTGTCGATACTACTATACTAAGTCACTTGATGGTTTTTTGCATCTATATGGGCATATCATGTTTCTGTTAGTCTATGGGTTCACCAGTTTTTGGGACACTATTGCATCGATTTTTTATCGAGTTGGTAGCCTTCTTTCAGAATTTGGTTACGAATTTGGTAGTTAAATTGACTATAAAGCACCGAGGATATTAAAATAGACTCGTAATTCAAATTCAACCTTTCCTAACGATGGGGTTGTTAGCCGTCATAGTGCGAGCGATCAGTGTCAAACAGCAATGTATTAATGAACCCTTTTAATGGACTTTGTAGGTCTGCTTATCATCAGTTAGATACAAAGTCACATGCTTACTTTTTTTACGTATTACTTTTATCTCAATATATGTATATTTTAAAATATTTATTATAATATTTTAATTCAGATTATATATATATATATATATATATATCTTCACGGGTGCCTTACGGCGCCCGAGACCGTCTAGACGGCCCCAGGGTACCCAGCGGAGGGGTTTTAATCCCACCTCGTCGTAGCCGATGGTATGAGTCTACACCGAACAAGTGGCTAGCTCGTCGCGATGTTTTGAATAGACTCAATAACCCATATATAAACAGTTTCACAAGTTGGTATAGTAAAACCGGGACCGACAGCTTAACGTGCTCTCCGAGGCACTATAGTGGTGTTGTCAAACAAATGTACATAATTTTTTAAATTAAAAACTCATTGGTACACACCGGGATTCGAACCAGGGACCTTGGTGTTTTTTTAAGTCCAAGGTCTAACCAACTCGGCCACCACGTATATAATTATATATATATATATATATATAATATCATAATTTTACTTTTATTACTTTAAAAATGTGATTTTATGTATTTTAATAAAAATGAAAGTACCTATACAGACACTTATTAGGTACTAAAAATAATAAAAATATTAAATTATAATATAATGAATAAATAAAAAAAATATATATAAAAATCTATAATACTATTTTAATAATTGTCCAAAAATGCATTTAGCTAATTAAAAATGACAAATTAAGGTCAATGACCTGCAAACATTTCATTTGCCAAATTTTTTAAATACGCGATGATTTTTAGCTACTTAGTCTATAATTATTTTACACGTGAAGAAATAAATGTACGTCCACCCCATCCTTTGTAAAAGCTATGCAAATTTTATTTATTGCGTTTTTTATCCACTTTCGGGAATACTTTTAAATGTTTGCTGTAAAATTATAGTTCAAAACTCGATGCTACAATAATGTATGTATACTGGACCCCTGTATGTTTTATATTTTAAGATACTCTCAGGATTATGATAGAATAAACTAATATATGAAGCAAATTTGAGTACATTTATAAAACTTACATAAAAATATTTTCTTATTTAAATTTTATTAATAAATAATTTTAGCAACTATGATTGATAGGTACGCTAAACACGTATTTACCTACTTAGACCTAAATATATTTACATTCTTATCAATTTTCGACAGCAAGGCATGGTAACCGTGGTTATGTAAAGTTACCTGAGCAGTAATACCTATTCAAATATAAGTTAACAGGCAACATGTAGTTTTTATTTAACTAAATGTTGTTAAAAAGCGGCCCCAGCCTAGTGGTTAAGTCACTGCGCAACTGATAACAAGGTTAAGCAGGTGACAACAAAGCCGGCCTGGGATGGGTGACCGCTTTATACAACGAGGCTATTTCATCATAAACACCGCAACAAGCTCGCCACTTGTTAGGTGTTGCCTCCGAATACCATCGGCGAAATGAGGATGGGTTAATCCCTCCGCTGGGACCCTGAGGCCGTTTAAACGGTTCTCGGGAGCTAAATAGGCACCCGTGATGGTATTTATTTATTTAAATGTTGCCCGCTAACTTATGATAAATTCAATATAATTTGATGCTTGTAGCGAAAGAAACTGTCACAGTCAGCGCCTTGCAATAATTTCCTATTTACTTGTAACAAAAACGCTATATTTAGCGCTTTACAGTGTGTTCAACTCAAGAATCTGTAGCAAAAAATATTTATATTTTAGTCGAATAGGTATTGAATAAGGTTCGGACAGACCATTTCTCTTAAGTTAGTCAGTACATATGGATATATTTTCTTCCAAAAATATCGACTTTTTTTCTAAAAAGTACTAATATTTAAGTTTATTGATGCTAATAAGTTATTTATAAGAGTGTTGCTGCACGCCAAACGATTTGAATTTGAAACGTTACAATTCATGACTTTATCAATAATAGTTCAAACAAAAAAATCTCCCAACATTCAATTCCTCCACAAATTGAAATAATATATTCTGGAATTTCCCCCTTCTCATACCGAATGAAAGTTGTTCATATTCATACTCGTGAGTTCAGCATCCTGTAAAAACTGTATTTGATCCATCTAGTAGTCACATAGGTATCTCTTTCTCTGCGCCCCGTGCCTGGTAACTTCAATACTGTCAGGAATCATTTGAAGTTGAAAAGCTTTTTAAGGGAATGTTGAGCTAAAATACCAGGTATTTTGTTTGTACTGCTCTATTTTAAAAAGTTCTGCTAAATCAGATTTCACCTAAATCTGACTAAATTATGTGTTTTGTTACTTTTGCATATTACTGTGACAGGGAGTCAACAGAGCTTAGTTTGCCAAGACTTGTCGAAAAGTTTTTCAATAGAGAAGAAAAAGAATTAGTTATTTTATTGTATTACACATACATTATAAGTTTATATATTTTAACGAGCTTTGAAGAATCTTGATTTAGTCTTTAAAGTTTACTTTTGTGAAATAAAACTCTTAAAACGCTATTTATAAACGTTCTGCTAAAGAAAGCTCAACGTATTTTCTTTTCCTGTCACATTGATATGGAACAAAAGTGAAATAAACAAATTATATATATTATATGCAAAACCCGGTTTAGTGAGGTTACGGAATAAAGCAGAACTACTGAGGAATAAAGAAACTTTACTCGGCTTTCATTGTTCATTCTTTGGTTAGCTATCTTAAACTTATATGGTGATTCAAAAGGGTATGATGATTCAATATCATATAATATGAAAGAGTATTGCTGCCCGCCAAACGAATTCTAACTCCAGTAATCAAATGCATTCTAAAACTGGAAACTTTTCAAATATACGTAAATATATTACTCGCAAATTTCACTAAAATTAGTTCACAATCATCAAATTTGACCCGTGAAACGTCCTCAAATAGACAAACTTACCATTTATAATAGTACCTAGTACTGAAATATGAATATATTAAAAGCTCGTAACCTATTGTTACCTTAAACATTTGTGAAATGATTAAAATAAAGCATATTATACAGAGTACAATTTTCAAGTGTGCCTTGAAGGATAAATGTTAAACTACAAGAAATAGCGAAAAATTTTTTATCTAATGATGCAATTTTAGTTTTTATCAGAATTGGCCCCGTGTTGTGCATTTTTTGCTATTTCTTGTAGTTTAAGATTTGGCCTTGAAGGCACACTTGAAAAATTCTCTTTGTATAGTAAACCAACCGTGCACCTATATGCACCCGCTGGTTGCTATCATTCCTGGACAATGCATACTGCTTAACATCAGGTGGATGCAAGGTTATATGTTAAGCTCTTATAAAAAAAAAAAAACATAGTCAGTTATATTTCGGTTTTAGTTTGTTGTTCACCGGTTTTCCGGAGACTACTTCATAGATTTCTTGACAAGGGGGTCTCCTTTTATAGTATGGTATGAAACGGGCAATTGATTTGATGATAAAGCAGCGAGGATATTAAAATATACTCGTAATGCAAATACGTCCATGTCGCCGCTCATTTCGTAGCCGGCATAGTGGGAGCGATCAATATTGTTAAAGAACAATGTATTGGTCGACCCTCTACATGGACTTTGTAGGTCTGCTTAACATCAGGTAGATACAAATAACATGTCATTAAAAAAAAGTACCTGAGACCGAACAGCTCAACCGATAAGGTGGTAAGGTGGAAATATAATCCCAACTTGTCGTAGTATTTAGAGTCTACACCGAACAAGTTTATTTTAGTAGTATGAAAATATTAATATAATATCTAAATTAAATTATTTTAAAGTAACAACAAGTACGAGAAAATATTGTTTGCTAAAGTTTTAAAAAAAACTAAAGAATCACAAATCGATATGGGTCCCAGCGAAGCAACGCTTACTTTTGATTCTAGACAAAAAGCCGAACGGATCAACAGCTAATTGAGCGAAGAATGGTAGGAGCGTTTAGTATTCCGCTCGTTCCCAGTTCTCGCTCCGTTCGTCGCCAACATCAATCTCAATACGCCAGCAGATGACGGGCGGCAGGAAGCAAGGCAACGGACAAGGAATGCCTCTTAAAGCTTCGACCAATGTTTTGTTAACAGCTCACCGCGAGCTTCGACCACCATCCTATCTTTTCTGACAGTTTGATAGATCTTTGTCTGACATTTCATGTAGTTGTATGTTGTTTAGATTTAGTTGGAAACAAAGTTACCGTTTATAGGTTATATTTTCATATTATATACTACATTTTAGACCTTACACTTAAAAACACTATAATTTTTATGGCTCCGGTTCGAACCCCGGTGCCTACTTTATCAATTTAGTTTGACCTCACTACAACAAAATTAGTAACGTGCTCTCTGAGACTATATTCACTTAATTGTACACACCGAGGTTTGAGCCAGGAACATGAAAACTATAGTGTTACTATTAAAAAATAATGAATACGTACATAATATTAATATTTTTATATAGGCACAAATACACTGAAATGTGATTGTTAATACATTTTACATGTTTTAAGAAAATAAATGAGTCCAACAATAAATCATACTTGCCCATTACATTTATACAATGTTTGTTACATAGTTGCATTACAAACAACGAACTTATACACGGTAAAGCAACAATAATCTCCGAATGGGTGACAGAAATCCCTCTAAAAATAGTTTTCATACCTCCTATAGTTGGAGCTAGTAGTATGACCAAAGCTCCTAAAGCCTCATTTACAGTTTACTAAGTAGCAAGTATAAATATTTGCTAGTACCTAAAGTATGAAAAGTTAAGAAGACAGGAAAAAGTTTTGAGATCTCGAACGTCTAAAAGCGTGTAATTGTTGTTTTCAGTGATATCAAAATATTTTTTAATGAAAAAAGAACGTAGATGTGTAAATATTACTCACTCGATCCTAATTGGATAAGTCTTTTTTATAAAAAATCTATAAACTTTTGGAAATACACCCGAAGTTAGATTTATGTATTTAAAAATATTACTTTAGTTCTCATTTCAAAACTTAAATTTTTTTTTATAAATAAATTATGTAATTAGGATCGAGTAAATAAAATCTACACCGCCATGTTCTTTTTTTTCCAAAAATATACTTTATACTACACCTGCTCGGAAAGTAGGTTCTTACTTGCGTAAGAATAGGTCAGAAAGTACGTCTTTGTAGTCGTACAAATATGCGGGAGGAAAAAGTGTATGAAAATCCATTGTTAACGTGCTTAAGCGGGAGGAAAAAGTATATGAAAATTCATTGTTAACGTGCTAGTTTGTTTTAAATTTTTTTTCTTCAATTCTTCCAAATTAGGAAAGGCAAGGGTTCAAAGCCATACAGCCTAGTTTTTTTTTACAAGTTCGAAATTTTAATCAAAATAAAATAAAATAAAAGTATTGGTTTATTGGCTGTTTACTTTCTTTGCATTTTTGATTTATTAAGTTTTAACAACTGTAATAATTTTAATATAAACTTTAATTAATAGAGATTTTATTTTTTATTTTCCTCGTAGGTGTAGTATAAAGCACTATGTATCACTCGGCGAGAAAGTGCGATTCCTAACTCGAGCGAATTAAGGCAATGCTCAAACTTCGCCCTCGTTAGTAATCGGTGACTTTCTCCCCTCGGTGAACAATGTACTATTATTATCACTGAAAACAACATTTAGATATTTTTTGCGCTGGAGTTTCCTTTTTCTGTGCACCTTAATAACTAGCTGGTGGCTGCAACTTCGTGTGCGTGTTATTTATTATAAACAAAAATCTATTTGCCACAGCCGCCACCGGGCACGCTTTACTCGAAGCGGCACGTATCCTATGACTTTCCTACCTAAATAATTAAATAAGTTCTTTTTTTAAATAAAATATTACAATAAAGCTCCTTTCTTATCTTTGAAAAATTTCATTTTTAATGCAATAAGTAGGTTTTACGTGAGATTTAACCGACAAATATTTAAAAAAAAATTTTTTTACTTTATTTTTGTCCTTTTTCGAAAATCTTTTCGAAATTCTACGATTTTATTAAATGTACAGATAAACCTGCTGATTTGTTGGATTACATTGTTAAGTATAAATCTCAAATAGTCATCTGTCTCGCTCGCAATCATTAAATTCTACACATAGAAAGAATTTTTATTTATTAAGATATCAAAGTCCTAAATTTTATACATTTTTATAGCATAACTACTTTTTGGTTCTTCTAATTTTCCAATGAAATTGCCGCCGCAAGGTCGTTGCCCCCATATTTTTTTGTTTATTTTAGGAGAGCACTTCCTATTGTTCATAATTTCAGGACCTAAAGACTTGTTTACACTTTATTAAGTAGTAAATGCTATTGAGAAGTGCAAGTAAAATCATGCGTAAAAGAAAATAAAAAAAAAACACACTTTACACCTGCACTCAGCCTTGCGGTTTTTTTTTAATATAGGACAATTAACATTATGTAATATAGAGCAAATTGCTCTGATCACAAACTAAGCTCTAGGCTTGTACTATGTGTACCAGTAACAACTATATAATACATTTTTCTTTTACTTACTAAACAATGTGTAAATTGGGCTTAACATTTAATTTAAACGTTTCGTTCTATACGTGCAATATATTCAAC
This sequence comes from Monopis laevigella, assembly GCA_947458855.1. Lineage (NCBI taxonomy): Eukaryota > Metazoa > Arthropoda > Insecta > Lepidoptera > Tineidae > Monopis > Monopis laevigella. The sequence goes on from OX381576.1 coordinate 19,972,241, forward strand.
ACACACACACCAACTATTACACAATTGACTTGCTAAAAAGGCTTTTAAGAAAAAAAGGAAATCGTCATATTATTGTATCGTTTAAAGTAGGAATTGACCGCAATAAAGACGTCGAGGGTCTCGCTGAATAACAATAGAACCCTTTATAATATTTACTTGATTTGGTGACGGCGAAAGACATGTGGAATCCATTAACCTATGAATTTATAGAGTAGTTGTCGATAGTTTATGCTGTCTAGATATTTAAATTTTAATAGCTTTCCTATCTGCTAGCTCTGAAATCGATTAGTATCGAAAACATGTTTACAACGCGCGGGGAGGTAAAAAGGTTACATTTTTTTATTGGAAATAATCTTAGGTGCTGAAAATATAGGTAACTTGTAAGCACTCGGTATCTTGATTTTTTTAAATGTGGGACACTGCATATATATTGCCCTGCTTAACAACTATGCTTTGTACTATATGTACAAAAACATTGCAAGCACCCAGATAAGTGGGAATCGTACCCACGACCTCCTGATGTAATGCTATCGTAGTAACCAATTAAACTACGAAGACAGTCTATTTTTTTAACCGTAATATAATATTATAAATTAATATAAGTTAAATATTGATTTATTAATGTATTAATAAAATCATTACAAAATTGTTGTTCCCTAAATAACTTTTCTAACACGTTGACTTATTTTATTAAAGGAAAATAATATAGCTTTGGTGATTTTTACATCAGCTGTAACACTGTTACAAGTGTAAAAAGTGCTTTACCAGCAATAATGACGCGATATACACCACGGGTCTTTCTCTAACAAAATGAAAATGTACCTTCCCAAATTGTTTGCTTTATTAAATTTAGATTTTTCATTAAATGTTTCTTTCATCAATTATTTGATACCTCCGTAGACTAGTGGTTGCACCGTATCCGGAGGTCGTGGGTTCGATTCCCATCTATAGCAAAAAAATATTAGTACGTTTTTATGTACAGTTTGTCATGTGTTATAGTTGTTTCTAGTACACATAGTACAGAACTTGAACTTAGTTTGGGACTAGGGCCAATATGTATAAATTATCCTTTATATTATTATAATTACCTATTTGAACACTACTATATAAATAATTGTGATGCAGTAAATACAAAATGTGAGGCAAAAGTTACTGACGCATTGTATTTAAAATATCAATTTACATTAGCCTGTGAGTTTCAGTTGGACTCAGTTTAAAATTTCAGTGTAATTTTGACAATTGCTTTTGAAATGTTTAAAAAGGCTCTGATGATAATTATGGTGAACAGTTGACTGTCGTACACAAAGCGCGAAGTCCTCGATGGGTATTTACTTTTTCCTCGGAGCCATCGAGTAGCAGATTGCGAACATCCTCTTCCGACCGCTTACATACATTTCATGAGCTATTAAACCCAACCCCTAGATGTAAGCCGAAAAACTTCTTTAGAGCTATTATTACCGAGATATTTTGCACGCAAAAATTATAAATATAGATTCTAGCCGCTTTATAAAGTTTAGACTTCACATAAATTGTATCGTCTTAGGCCACTGACGCCGACGAATATTTTATGTAATTTTAATTATTTTGTTATGATATAATGCAATGAAAAAAGTTCTGGTGGGCGGGACTCGATCTTAGCTTTATGTAATTTAAATATACCCAAATTTGCTTCATAGAACATTTTTAGTATCTGGTATATTTTAATACATTAAAATACTCTTAAAACTCAAAAAAAAATCATGGAAATATTTTAACCTCATGTAGGTATATCAAAATATATACTGTATGTTAAGCCGCGAGATTTAATTTACCTCCCTAGAAAATTTCATGAAAATAGGTTTCATAATTTACACATGAAAAAAATATGTGACAGACTTTAGGACAGTCTTACTTTTGTATTTATAATATTAGATGATAATAATTTTATTTATTTATACATTTTAGTAATTTTAGCTTTTACATCCAAAATTTAAAGTCATTAGTTGACTCAGATAAAAATAAGTATAATTTATTATTTTTTTGGTTTTTATTTTATACTGGCAGTTTCATCCAACTTTGTGAAAAAAAAATCTTATATATAATAAATATCTTATATATAAATAAATATCTTATAATAAATTTTGATAAAATATATAGTGCACAAACGAACAACATACCGATAAACAGACAAAAATGTTTTACTTCTTATTTCTGTACTTTTTTTGTTACCTAAATCTTGAATGTACAGACGTGGAAAATTTATGATTTTATTATATGTAACTGAAAAATATTACTACCCAATAACTGACGAAAATATTTAAGTAAAATTAAAATAGGACACATAATGTTATTATTGATTTCTTTATAAGAACTGAAGTGACAAAACTCAAATAGTTCATTTTTATAATTTAAATATTGGTTACTTAATTTGTTAAAATTTATTTAAACATAAATTAAATTTTTACTCAAATAATGTAAGTACCTAACTAAATTATTAAATAACATATATACAAACATTAAAGCAAACATACTAAATTGGTAATGTCACACCGGGTTAACCACTCTGTATAGTAAAACGGTAAGCCGGCTCGACAGACGCGACTGTTGCGGTGCGCTGAGAGTTAACTGCGAACTTGTAAAATTAGTCGACTGTCGCGCTTAAGGCTTCGCGATATTTACAACAGATACAGAAATCATCATCATGAGATAGTTTTGGTAAAATTTCAGATAAAATACAGTATTATAAAAAAAATAAGTTATTAAACTGCATTGGTACCTTAACGACTGTGATCACTCTTAGGGAAGTTAGCGATATTCACTGCTGATAGGAACAGAGATTTTTTTTGTAGATAGTACTTTTTTTAATTAATAAAATATATAGTACAAGAAAAGAGTATATATAACGCACAATTAAAAAAATAAGGCAAGGTGTACAGAACTTTATTAAGTGTAAGAAATTTAATTAAATTCAACAGTAAACTATAAAAAAAAACAGACGTCTCGTTGCTTGAAGATGGAATAAATCCAGTTTTGCACCGTCATTTGAAAGGTATTGGCCTTCCAAGATCGTCTGTCGGAGCTTTTATCGAATGCGATTCCAAGATGGCGCTGACAGGATCGTATCGTATTTGGTTGGGTAAAGAGGGTACTGAACACAGTAAAGTGATGTTGGAAAGATCTTCAAAGCTGCTTCGCGGTCTCAATTCCGGATATACCTACTGCAGTTCACTCTTCTGCCTCCTTAGCTCAAGATGTACCCGGCATTAGCACGAATAATCCATAGATACCTAAGAATATTATTATTCCTCTAAACTATGCTGAACATAAAATATAACTTTTCCAAGGCCCCTCTGGTTCTGTGTTTTGTATCAAAAACTTGCCAGTCACATTCCGCAGGTGGTAACCCCTTATAGCCGCAGTGACATATACTATGTGCACCAAGTGGCGGTCTCCACTTCTTTTGTCGTCTTTCTACTACAAACGGCCCTTTGCCACTTTAGCTTACTGACTCGATCTTTAAGATTTTTATGAACTTACTTGAAAAAAAAATAAGACAGTAATTTAAATGTTTACATTCAATAACAATAAAAGTATTAAAAATAAACTGATAATGTTTATAAAAAAAAAATTAGAGAAAATATTGAATACATAAAATACCTTCAGACGGTGGGAAGTGAGGGAGTAGGGTTTACGCTTTTCATTAAATGTATTTTTTTCCAATTATATGTATTTCATACCACAGGGAATAGCTTCAAAATAATAATAATTAAATCATCTCTATGCCAAAAATATGTTCTACCTACATTTTACTTTATCTGAATATTTTGAGTATACTACGTTCTTATTTCTATTCACTGCTATGAAGGGGGAGTCTTATACTTGGTGCTATGTCAAATGCTAAGCCCCCAAAGGATTCTGAAGACAATGGATTTCACTAGTGCGAGAATCTCTGTGATGCACATAACTTATTAAATACTGTAACCTAACTTTAAACAATATGCTCGCGAACTATGCAATGACAGCGTGTTTTTGACATAACTTTACAAAATCCCTTTGAATTCTAGAATCTAGAAATTGTCAGGATTTTGGAAAGTTAAATGTGAAATTACTTTAAAGAGGATTATGCTGTATCTAGTTTGGATTTATGTTTATCTCTATTTATAATACGTATAAAATTCTACGTTTTTGTGTAGGTATCTGATTTTTATTTATAATTATTATAGTTAATGTCCTCTGTCGTCCTGATTATAGGCTTTTTTGTTATGTTAGATTTTTAATCTATTGCGCGAATCATGCGAGCAAGGCAAACCGGCAATCGCCTAAACAATAAAACCTTTGCCATGCTATAGATAAATATATTTTTACAGTAAATAATAAATAAATCTGCCTGATACCAATCTGGGCGATCGGGGCCATGGGACACCCTTCTCCTATGTGATATGACATTTAATAAAATAGCACTATAATAAAAACAACAAAAAAATCATTGTTATAAAATAGGCCAGATTGATTCCATATAGAACAATAAAAATCAAGTTTATTTATTAGTAGGTAAATAATAAATAAACTTGATTTTTATCAACATAAATTAAAAACTAATAAGCCGTTTGTAATGCGATTTCTTTTGTATATTTTCTTTTTACTGAAGTAAGCCATGTGACTTTGTATCTATCTGGTAGTAAGTAGACCTATATAACACATGAATTGGGTCGATCAATACATTGTTGTTTAACAGTATTGGTTGATCGCACTATGCCGACTTTAGTAGCTTCGCTGCTTTATTGTCAGATGAACTGCCCATTTTGTTACCGCACTCTAAAAGAAGACTACCACCTCGACAAGAAATCAATGCAATAGTTTCCTGAAAATCGGTGAACCCACAGACTATAACCGAAATATGATTAGGCCATTTAACGGTTTTTGCACCGTTAGTACTGAGACCGGTACATCTGAGGGTAATTTTGGTTAAAAGGTAGAAAAATACCTTAAAAGTTTGCACTTATAATTAATAAGGCTTTGAGTTATGATTTAAACAGGTTCTGCTGCATAGTATAATAATATAGAAGAAATAACTGTGATTATTACTGATCATCAATCAATCATAGAATACTTAGTTAAATCTCGCTGGAGGTACTTACAAACCATTAGGGACTAATGTAACGATGCACCCGTCTATAAAACGTCTTCGTATTTTACGAATAATTTATTATGTCTCTAAGGAAATATTTTGCAACAGAGTTTACAGATTATAAATAAAAATGCTTATAATATACAATGACTATTTTATTACCTATATTAATAACTAGATCTGCCCCGCGGTTTCACTCGCCTATAAATTATTATTTTTTGAATGTGTAATATAGGCCATGTTATTTGTTGATAATGTAGTTTTCTATAGATGAAGGTAACTGTTATTAATAGTATTTTTTGAGTTTAATTTTACCATTACCAAAAAAAATACTATTCTCACAACGAATTATAACCCTTCCCCTGGGTATCCTGAGGCCGTCTAGGAGGTCTCGGGCGCCCGTAAGGCACCCGTGATGATATTTAATCCTTTTTATAACTTTATTTTACAATCTTAAGACAACTTACGGCTATCAATTAGAAAAATATTTTAGAAAAGGTTAACAACTATCAATAAGTCATAGCAAATAGAAAGCATATTAGTATAGATAATTATATTAATTGTAACTTTTTCCTTAAAACAATATTATTTATAATAAATAAAATAAAAGAATCTGAAACAAAAAAAAAATGTGGTAGGAAGATTTTTTTTACAATTAAATTTAAACGATTAAATTAAATTTTTTACGTTAAAGAACTAGGCCCCTGGAATCTTACAATGGATTTGAAATATTACACAATTCAAATAAAAAACATAATACAGATAGCTTACGCTCAAAATATCTTACAACTACAATGATGTACCGTCCCGGGCGCCTGACTGCCTCACTCAGTATACCCAATGCTGGAGTTTTATTTTCACCTCGTCGTAACCGGTGGGATTTTGAATCAACACCTACCACGGAATCTGAAACAATTTCTAAAAACTCAATGGTAAACACCAGGGACCTAAAACTGTGTCTAAGATTTTATTTCGGCGACAAACTACAACTCTGCTAGCGAATAATCTTTACATATAATTAAATCGTTTGATTGATTTGATTTGATTACATTGATCTGATTACCAAAAAAATATTTTTAGAAATAGTGTGTGTTTGTTTGTATGTCGGGTATCACTTAAAAGCTACTGGACCGATTAATATGCAGTTTTTTTTGTTGAATAGCAATTAGCTCTGTGGGTATATTATATTTCGATATACATACCAGGAGGTCAGATATATAGGGTGTTTTTTTAAGAGTCTCTTTAAAAGTTTTTAAATACATCCGATAGAAATATTATACTTAAAGCAAATTTGGAGTAAAATATTTTAATCATTTTATACTAATTGAGTTATTTTTTCGATTTAGTTGACATTTTAGTAATGCATTTGGAAATTATAGAATTTCGTAAGAAGAAGTAAGTATTTACTAAAACTTAAAATTATACCTATAAATTGCGGTTTTAAATATATAATGAAGAGCAAACACGGGCATGGTAGCCATGGTGAACATGTTTACTTTACCTTAGTAAAAGTATGATCTATTAAAAAACAAAAGCAAATAGTTTTTTTTTAATAAACACGTTTACGAAGTTGCGGGCACCAGCTATTTGTATATTAAATTAAAAGAAATCAAACGAACAGTTTTAATTCGAAACGAAAGCATTGCTTAAGAAGGTAAATATATTGAAAAGTTTTCTTACATCAAACTCTACTTGTCCTATAAAAAAGTAGTCACAAAACCACGTTCCTTGCATAGAGGTATGTAGTCAACACCGCCGAGGGTTCTTTGTCAAACTGTCGCCTACTCGTGGAATACACAATTGTAAAAGACTCGGCTTCATATAATCTACCCCCAGACATCTGCAATGGAAACTACTGCTTGGATCCCTTTTTTTAATGTTTTAATTTTTAATTCACGACAAAGTGTTAAAAAATATCTATTGTTTCTTATAATTAGTTTTTACCCAATTTTGAAACCTAATTTGTAAATGAGTTCATGTAAGAAATATTATAAATTTGTAAAACTGTTTTAGAATAACATGAATTAACGAAAAATAAATAAATTATTAATTAAAATTCCGATAATTGAAATAGATTAAAAAATAGCACGATATTTTAGGGTTAATGAACCTGAATGTAAAAACATGAACAAAAAAAAAATGATACTAACAGAATAATCTTATAGTTGAGGTTTTGCGTTAATTCGCAAATACTTTCGTACAACAAATATTTGTGGATTAAATTAAATAGACCTTTGCTTGCATTTTTACAAAAAAACAAGCATACAACGTTCATTGACATTAAAATAGGTCGATATATCAAGCTAACAAGAATGAGAAATTCTTATAATAATTATAATTGATATGACTTCCATAATAATATTTTATTGTTAAGTTTATATACAACTCATAGATGGCAAATGTTTAAATTGATAACAGGGCATTGAAACGTTACGGATAAATGCTTTTATTGTGTACTGCACAATCGTTTTCCGCTTGAAGTTTCCTATTTGTTGGTATATCCGATATTTCTTCATGACTAATATACGAGTATATAAAATACGTAAATACACGTTCATAGGGAAATCATTTTTGTGATTAAAACTAGTTAATACGAATTAAGAATTTTAATAAATACATGGAAAAAACGATACTTCCAAGATGACCCCATCAGGGTAGGGTTTTGTTGCCGCCTCGTCGGCACAGATAATATCTGCAATGAATAAGTGGCGAGCTCATGGTGAAATATATGATTTATGAATAATCTAATTACCAATAAAATTAAATACCTGTGCCAATGGTGTGATAAAATTACAAAATAACTATTGCAGGTCCTTGCTATGGATCTGAGGCTCTACTATGGGTTTGCGCATTGTAGCAATCTAACGTATTGGTATACGTATATGTAAGCAACAACCAATAGGATCGCATTATTCCGTTATCAAAATCAATCTTGTTCCCAAAAATAAAGCGGCCCTATTGGTTATTGCTCACGTATGCGTATACAAATACGTTACGTTGCTACAATGCGCAAACCCATGGTAGAGGCTCTGGACCAATGAGATGGACTTAATGATTTCGTATTTTTTTGTTATTGGAGAATGGCATGTGACTTTGTATCTACCTGATAGTAAGCAGACCTATAAAGTACATGAATGGGTTGGATCGCTCCCACTATGCTTGATAAATGATGTGATTACAAAATGGCGGCGAGAAAGACGAGTTGTTCCTTTACTGTCAAATCCACTGCCTGTTTCATAACTAATCCTAAAACAAGACTTCGACAAGAAAAATATTTCCATTAATTTTCTGAAAATCAGTGAACACACAGACTTAACCCAATAATGGCTAGGTCACTTGACGGTTTTTGCAACTGCGAAATTGGTCAGTAGATCTAGTGTTGTTATAAAGACCATTCCCATCTTTGAGATTTTGTAATGATTACACAAATAAGTCTATTTACCAGAACTACCTACCTTTCTGGGTGCGAGAGAGTCGACAGAATATTTATGCGCGAACGACAGAGATAGGTAGTGTGGGGCCAACGTACGATATTCCTTATCTTTGTCTTTCGCGTCCACCTTTAGTAATGTTTTTTTTGATGCATTGATTTAGAAATTATCATTTTTAGGGTACGTACGGAAACAAATATTAAATAAAAAATCATCACCGGTGCCTTACGGCGCCCGAGACCGTCTAGACGGCCCCAGGGTACCCAGCGGAGGGGTTTTTAATCCCACCTCGTTTCAGCCGATGGTATGAATCTATACCGAACAAGTGGCTAGCTCGTCGTCATTCATAAACACAACCAAACCGACAGCTTAACGTGCTCTCTGAGGCACTATAGTAAAACAAATGTACAATTAAAAACTCATTGGTACAGACCGGGTTTCGAACTAGGGACTTAAGTGTTTTTAAGTGCAAGGTCTAATCAACTCGGCCACCACGTAAAGTACCTAGAAAACATAGTGTTAATTATTGGGCAAATCTTTCTGTTAGGGATATTTTATTAATCATAAAAAAAACAGTATTCATTTCGTAACTATTCTGAAAGATTAAACGTAAAATTACCGACATAAAAATAATCCCGGAGAAAAATGTACCAGCAAGTAAAAACAACTCTGGTCAATATAAAACTATTATTAGGCCGTAAACACAAATCAACAGAGGACATACCATTAACTTCCACATTAATGCACATGCTTATAGCAAATATATATATATATATATATATATATATATATATATATATATATATATATATATATATATATATATAAAGTAAGCCTTCATACCGACATAAACCATGTAATATGTAATCAATATGATATTCAAGCAGTAATATTAATGTAGGTACTTTGATGTAGCTGTAATAAAACATAATACATTAATCATTAGATTATTTATAACTACAAAATAGGCACTTCCATCGCAGTTGTAAAAATGGTTAGCCTGTAAAGTTACTAAGAACAAATGCATTAAAAATTGACCGATTCTTAGAAATGTATCAAAAATGTGAGTCAATTTATATAGTATTGTAATTGTTAGATTGTCGGGAAACAGCCAAGATAGTGTATGTAGGGTAAATAGTGTCTAGTTATTTCTAAGATTAAAATGCAAAGGCATAATACTGGTAGATGGGAATCCAACTCTCGATCCTCGCTTTCTAGGTAAAAAGCAATGACAAATTTCATGAAAGGTAGCTTGTAGTTAGATGGCTTAGCGGTTAAGAGGAGCGTCTGATAAAGCTCTTCAATGCTCATACTCATCCAACTGTCTCTACCCTCTCCCCGCGCATGACGGTGAGTCGGTAACGCTAACATGTGAACTTTCCCTCTGACTGGTAAATAAGAGAAAAAGCAATTACAATGTAAGAGGAAAACGACTTTCGATGTTTTCTACCCCTAAACTTTAATGGATTCAAAAAAATCTAATTATATTAAAGAGAAAGTAAACGATGTCTGCACGTTTAAAATAAATGAAGTTGGAAAAATACTTAAAAAAAGGAAAACGTACGAGCCTAGATATCGGATATATGAATGAATGCTTAGGGGAAGGTAACAATCACGTCAATTTTTATGGGATATCTGTCATCAGACGATCCTCTTTAACTACTTGCCGTGAAAGCGAGGTACTTGGGTTCTATCTAGTCCCTTTAGGACTATTTCCTTCTATATCTATATTTGTATCATAATAATTTTAATTTAAAGATCTGGGTAAAGAATTTATGCTTATTTATTTCTAAAAATGCGGAAACGATACATACGATCGCATTGCATATAGATCAAAACTGGAATAGTTATTAATTGATAGCTGTAATTTATAATCTAAATATTTATAGATTATGTCTAACTAAAAATAAACACTTGCAAAAAATGGTTAACAATAAGCAGATGGTGAATGAAGAAGTATTTGTTTATTTATATAATATATTTAATCTAGCACGAAGATTTTGCACTCCATTTTGTGGTTGTTTGAGTAGTAACAATTTTATTATAGAACTTAACATCGACATGTCAGTATACGTTTAGGTCAAGTAAACGTTTTATTATTTTTAATATAAAGCTTAAAGTATTGTGCATGGTAAATTAATAGTAGATTCTGTATTTCCAATTTTTAAATGCAGTGTATAGTGTCAAGGCAACTGCATCCTCGGTGAGTCAAGCCGTATTGTATTGAGCACCTACGCCTAAACTGGTTTTAGCCTTATACCTATTTGCATATATTTAAGTATATTCGTCATACAGTCTTTTTTTGGAAAAATAAAGGTATTTTAGATCTGCTTGTTCGAAATTTAACTGAATGCTTAAGTAATTAAGTTGAAATTTAAACAATATACCTAGTTATGGCACACCATAGATAAGTGTACCATTACAGTTTTATAAGTTGTATAGTAAAACTAGGAATGACAGAGTAATGTGCTCTCTTAGATTAATACATTTTGTTTATCAAAACGTACAAACAATGTAGGTAACTCAATTTTAATATCAAAAACTTATTAGTAAAATTGTACAAAGCACTTTTATGAAAATTAAAATTATGTTCTTGGTTTTAGTTTGAACTCGTAAAAGCATTATTTTGTATCAAGTTTAAATTAAAGAACAGTTTAGAACAGATGAAGTTGGAAAAATATTAACTTTCCAAAGTTTTCTTTAGAAACTTTATATATCTGCACTATTATCGAATACTCTTCTGAGACTCACACACATTGCAAATGCTAAGGGAGGATAATGCAAAATAAGATACTGTTTATGACATAACCTGTTATATGGCGTGGTATTCTTTTACAGACGCTGGAGCATTTTCTATTACCAGGACAGACATTTTCTTTTGAACTAAATAGGTTCTGTTGCGACAAAATAAAGGAGTTTCTTGTATCTATAATATATTTATAAACTTATTAATATAATTTTCCTAGTTCCGTAGAAGTAATTGAATAGTACGGTTAACTAAGTTTATTTTATGGGGATGGTTTATATTTTAACATAATTATTTATTTTATATATATAGTTTTTGCTTTCCGGACGTTAATGAATCTTTAACTTAGGTATGTATGTTATTAAATGTCAACTATAAATATGGATATTGATTTAGTTTAAAAAAAAGGTATGACTCCCATTAGACAATGGAACCATATACTAATATTTCAAAAATCGTATGACCTAAAAACCTGGACCGATTGTCATCCGTTTTTTTTTTGTATAGCAGATAAGCCTGAGGGTATATTATATTTTATTATAAATAAGTAGCTTAAATATACAGGGTGTTGTCGTTTTAAATTACCCTTAGAGAAAGTTTTAAATACACAATGTATGATAATTTCTATGAAGAATAGTTTATATCATATATTTTATTTTATATATATAATAAATGGATATATAAGATTTTCTATACTGCGATAATATAATAAATGGATATATAAGATTTTCATAGTAGGATACGCTTACAATTTTAATTAAAAATATAAGTTCCTAGCTAAAGTAAATTTTAATGTGCTTATCTAAATGTTTTAATATTTTTTACTTATTGATGGCCTCTAATAATTTAAATATGTTTTCATTTAAGTTCCTACGAACACCCTAATATATAGATTATGTAGTTGAGCAATGAAATAATAGACACATTTATAATATTAGTGTATATAGATTTTAGAAGAATATGCTTTTCTACCAGAAATAGTATTTTGGTTTAGTTTAAAAGTTCGGGCATAACTTTAGTAAGCTTCCGAGTCTGTTTAGGGCTTTAACGCCCAAATGGATATAGAAATTGTTGTAAACACGAAGTCGGCTTGTTCTCTGAAAATTGCAGTACGAACTTTGGTGCAAAACTTCAAAAGCTTCTTAGCAGGTTTTATTTATTGTTAAGTCAACTTAGTGCCATACTAAATATGGACTAATTTTGGCTACCGTAACGTATGAACCACAGACCTAGTTGCTTGCCGCCTGAAGCAAGATCATAAGTCTGTGTGGTATGAACATATTTATTTACCTATTACTAGATGGTATCCGCAACTTCGTTTGCATGTTATTTATTATAAACAAAAAATCCGCCACAAACGTCATCGCGCACGCGTTACTTGACACGAAATAGGTTTTAACTAAACATTTTTGAAAAAATATTATTCACAAACTAAGCTCTAGGCGTGTACTATGTGTACCAGAAACAAAGATATAATAGACATTATTATATTTTATAAACACCCAGACCACATGGCAAACTGTACAGAAAAATGTACTAATGTGTTTTTGCCCTGGGTGGGAATCGCACCCACGATCTCCGGACACAACGCCAAAGGCGCAACTACTAGTCTTTAAAGGCGGGAAATTTTGATTCTGTAGATTATTTTGAAAAAATAAACGCTAAAAGTTACTCGTAATACATCTTCTTTCTGTAATTCGATTTTGAATACAATCAGTAGATTTTCTGTGATGCAAACAAACCGACACAAAAAAAACTATTATTTATTTCTCGCGTCATTCAGTACTTTTTTTGCTAAAATATTTAATGTATCGCATAGACACGGAAGTTCTACAATTTCATTATATGTAATAGATTTACTTTTATAGAACATTGTGACGTAGCAAACATTTACCTTAACCTTGTTTAAAAAAAATAACTATTTGAATTTATTCAAAATTTAGGATCCCCGGTCGATCCTCCAAGTCTCCTATCCAAAGAAATAACAAAAGTTATTGCTTCCTTGAACCAAGGACCCATCGTCTCAACTATAAAAGGAAATTAAATGAATGAATTATTTGTGAATATTTTTTATGTTTTTTTCGTGCATAGGCTTTAGCAGCAAAACCAGCGGTTCTTATAATAACTATTATAATTTCCGAAGCCAACAAGTTTGGGAAGAGATTGTTTGGTCTTCGAATTGAGGCTTCAATGTTGCCTATTCCTCATTACATCTCTGCATTTTGAACGGCTTCGTTTTGCGAATGATATTGAAGTAAATCGTATAACCAATTCAGATAATAATAGTATGTGATTCTATGATATATACGAGTATATATCATATATGTGTTTGTGTCTAAAATTTTATATTAAATTTTTAAAGATAAAAATGCAATGAAAAAAATCCTGGTGGCGGGACTCGAACCCACGAACCTCGCTATCGCGGCAAGGCACTCAACCGCTGAGCCAACCAGGTTCCAGTCAGCCCTCACGAATTTTGTCATTGCTTGTTATCTACTTATACACAGACGCCCTCTATTAGCTTTCTTTTAATAACTCTTATACGAGTGAAGTTAAAAGTCCTAGCTTTTGATACTAGATGGCAGGGGAGTCTGTTTTTTGTTTTTACTTTTTTCAGTATTTTATATTTATGCATTTTTATAAATTCCTTTTTATAGGATAATCTTATATTAAATTTTTTAAGATAAAAATGCAATGAAAAATATAAAATATTGAAAAAAGTAAAAACAAAAAACAGACTCCTCTGCCATCTAGTATCAAAAGCTAGGACTTTTAATTTCACTCGTATAAGAGTTATTAAAAGAAAGCTAATAGAGGGCGTCTGTGTATAAGTAGATAACAAGCAATGACAAAATTCGTGAGGGCTGACTGGAACCTGGTTGGCTCAGCGGTTGAGCGCCTTGCCGCGATAGCGAGGTTCGTGGGTTCGAGTCCCGCCACCAGGAATTTTTTCATTGCATTTTTATTTTTAAAAATTTAATATAAGATTATCCTATAAAAAGGAATTTATAAAAATGCATAAATGTCTAAAATTTTATATTTTATTCTATAATAAAAATATATAAATATACGTATGTTTTTCTTTCTAGTGGCTCCTATATTTATGAAAATATCTGAATGTATTTTATTTTAAGGTTACGATTAATTGGAGCTATTTTAACCTTTTATATACAATCCTGCAATAAATTATTTTTTAGATTCTTTTACTTAAAACATACCTTTTACCCAGTTAATATTTCATGCAACATTTTAAATAAATGCAATTTAACTATAGGCAATTTATTATAATTATAGTATAACCAGCAATTCGAAACAGCCTGGAAGCCATATTATTTTATATAGTAGTAAATGTATAGAATTACTTTCCATTAAATCATGAATGCAAAGCCTTTTCTTAGGTTCAAGATATTGTGGCCAATCTATACCTACTGGAGATACCTTAGCGTGTAATCAACTTAGTCACGATTAGTCACGAATGTATGTAATCTATGACAATTTAAAAGATAATCTAGTAAATAATATAGTAGCTAACGCTGAAGCTCTTTATTTGATTGATATATTAACCGTAGAACGAAACATTTTTGTTTAATAATAATATACTATTGACTTATAGAGCATTATTAGATTAAATTACATGTCATTTCAACTCTAGTATTGTAATGTAATAACGATTTAGTGAAAAACATCTGAAATAGATTAAATTGAAACTGAAGAACAAGTTTATATGTTCAAATTAACTATTGCGGAATTTGAAAATCTTATGAGTAGTACTAGATAGTTCGATTCAATATGTAGTATAACGACGAGGATTTTTTTTTTCAACATTTTATTGGTATTTTTGCTTCTTGTGAAACTTACAGATGATTTAAGAGCTGGCGGCTACTTTAATCAAAATATTAGTTTAGCCAAACATATTAAGGCAATGCGGCCAGATTACATACATACATATTATCACGAGTGCCATACGGCGCCCGAGACCGTCTAGTCGGCCCCATGGTATCCAGCGGAGGGGTTTTAATCCAACCTCGTCGTTTTGAATAGACTCAACAACCCATTTATAAACAGTTTCACAAGTTGGTATAGTGTAACCGGGACCGACAGCTTAACGTGCTCTCTGAGGCACTATAGTGGTGTTGTCAAACAAATGTACATAATTCTTTTAATTAAAAACTCATTGGTACACACCGGGATTCCAACCAGGGACCATAGTGTTTTAAGTCCGAGGATTAACCTACTCGGCCACCACGTATATTTACGCTAGATTAAAGATACCCTAACTAAAACGCTGTATACAGTTTCTATTAATAATATTTTGTATTGTAATAGCCAACATTTTTACTTAATATATTATAACTATAATTATAGATTATTTTTTGATAGTTACATCCGGTATTTTTTTCAGAAAATTTACGCTACTAAAAACATATAATTTTAGTAGCGTAAATTTTCTGTACTAATTATTTTTTAAATGTGTTTTTACCATTTTATTTTAATTAGATATTTTCTCTTTTATTTTAACAGTTTGTACGTTAAATATCATTAATATTTAATATAAAGATAAATTTAAATAATACGATATAACAAAAATAGTATAAAGGTTCTAACAAAAAAGCATTCTGTCATCTGCTGCCATGCTGTCAATTTGATTTATATTAACTATACAATAATTGAAGCGCTATTAATAGTGAAACGGCATCAGTTGAATATTTAACTTGAAGTGAGGACAGTCTATTAAACTTGTATATTAATATAAACTTTTATATAACTTCAGGCTTTGTTTGTATATCTAAATCCACATACTTACCTTTTATAGAAAATTGTGTCATATATATCTTATTATATTTCATGGGCCATCAGATGGACGAGTATAACATACAGATGTATAACCCTCCATCTGGACTATATTTCCGAAGATCTATTAATTCCCACCTCCCATAAGACGGTTCCAATGCTTTTTTTTATTTGTACATCTTTCTGGCCAACCTGTATTATAGACAGATTATTTTTATCTTTGAGGGTTGGTTATACCTATAACTTGTTCCTAACAAAGTTAGTATTTTTTTACGCAAAGAACTACAAATTAATTATTTTTGAGATATTTTAAAATTTAGTTTCTCAAATGTTTATTGAATCTCTTAAACTACCTACGAAAAGGTTAAAAGCTTAAAAGGGAAAATTTCTCCATAAAAAAATCCTGAAAAAATAACTTTAATAACTCTCTATGACATCTTAAACATGAAAACTTTGAATTTCACATTTCACAATTGTCTTTATTTTTGAGTTAATGACTGACTAGCCAAACTTTACTTCCTCTTTATTATGAGATTTTTTTTTGTGCATATTTTTTATTAAATATAAGTATAATATAACAAATTAATATAAAGCAATAGGTGTGTACATATTTATTTATAGGTAAGTAGAACAATGACAAAGCCCATAAAGAAAATATCTTAAACCTAACTAAATTTAGTTACAGTACCGTTTTATGGTTTTGTACAGATTTTTTTACAAATAGGCCTATCTACAAATGCACATACTTAAACGGTATTGGAAACCGTGTTAAAAGTAAGTAAACAATTCTACATCTATGCATCATCTTATAAAGACAAAATTTATATCGGTAAATTTATTCTTTTACACAATATCAAAACTCCTTTAATGAATAAGTGATATTTGAAAGCGACCAAATCTATGAATGGGATCGATTAATGCATAGTGTTTTAACAGCATTGATCGCCCCTACTATGCCGGCTTAATAATGCAGTAACGAAACGGGCGGCGATGATGACGAATTCGTATTACGAGTCTATTTTAGTAGCCTCGCTGGTTTATCGTCAAATTAACCACCCGTTTTGTTAACCAACTGTTAGTTTTTTTTTATTATTTAGGTAAGAAGGTAATTAAAACTAATTTAGGGAAACCAACAATTAATATCTATGAATAACCTTTATTTATGTATTATTATAATTATTGATAAGTTATATTATATTGATCAAAGGCATTTCATAACAAAATAAACAATTTCACAGTTATGTTTCACAGTTAATAAGTCCTGAAAAAAATTGTGCTAAAATATCAGTCAAACCAATACGACTACCACAAGCTAAAAGTTATCTATTAATTGGATTGGCTAAAAGTTATCTATTAGTGGTATATCACAGATTTTTTCAACATGAGTTGTAGTTAGCTATTTATATAAAACCCCTAGATTTTTTTTTATTGGAGCACGACAAGTGGCTTTGTATCTACCTGGTGGTGAGCAGACCTACAAAGTCCATGAATGTGGCAATCAATAATTGTGCTTAAACAATATTGATCGCTCCCACAATGTCGGTTAAATGATGCGATTACGTAATGGGGGCGATTTTAATATAATCGCTGCCTTATTGTCAATTCAATTACTCATTTCGTAACCGCACCCTGAAAGGAGACTACCACCTCGATAAGAAATTACCGATACAGATGCAGTAGTCTCCTGAAAACCGTAAACCCACAGACTAAAACCGAAACATGACTAGGTCACTTGACAGTTGCATCTGTATCGGTCGGCCTAACGAAGTTATTGAGACCTTCCTCCCACCTAAATGTACGTTCATATACTGGCTGTTCTATATCACACTGGAACTGGATTGATTTTTATTTTGTATTCTATGATGAAAATAATGCAACACGTATTTTTTCCTTTCAGTGTCGTCCATACAAAAACCTTAAGATAAAATGACTTAAAATAAAAAAAAGTCATTCAACTTTTATATTAAACTTATGATTGAGACTGATTGAGTCTTAAGGCCATTTGTCTTAAGGTATTTTATTGGATTACATCGAAGAAATATATATTTATGGAAGAAATTTTAATTATATTGGGTTCTATTAGTATTATAGTATGATGATTACAATATTATTTCTTTCGCCCCTTTTATAACCGCATCACTTAGTGGGAGTAACCGCATTAATTCGCAATCTTCATTCATGGGCTTTTTAACTTCGCTTGGCCGACCGACCGGTCTTGTTACATTGCCTATACATGCAAAAACCCCCAAGTGACGTAGTCATTTGGTTATAGCTTTTGAGTGCACTGTATTTAGGACCTACTTCATAATTTCTTGTCAAGTTGCTATTCTTTTCAGAGTCCAGTATACGAAATACTGCACACTGAAAAGAATAGCAACGGCACCCTGCTGGATTGCATTTACATGACGTGACCGTCTATTTATCGAATACTTTATACTGTAACGAAATATTAGAAATATGAAAATAGATTTTTGAGTAAATTCATAAACACTTAAAATTCAATCCGGGTCTGAACCCGGCGTAAGGCATATCAGTGTACACTCACTAATTGAGTAGACAATTAGAGCCGCTCCGCCTTCATTAAATGTTAATCCGAAACACTATGCCACCCTCTCTTTATTTACTAAGCCAACACTCATCTCTTACTAATCGGATGTTTATGCGAAGTTAATGTTTTTTTTTATAAAGCTGTTAGGTCACGAGTACTCACGGGTTCAAACCCTGGTGCTAATGATTTTCTAAAAAATTAAATCTACATTAGTTTCAACTACAGCAATAGCGTTCCTGAAAGGCATGTTATGCTATATGTACTTTTACTATACAAACTAGTGAAACTGTTAAAAACTTTCTTTTTAAGTGAGAAGAAAGCATTAAGTTATTATTACTTAAGTAAAGAGACGAAATGCTAAGACAAAAATCGTTCGCGTCCTAGGTATGTCCACTGACATACCATGACTCAGTCTTGCCTCGAGCGAGCTAGCTAAATATATTTCGGGGAAGGATATACGGTTTCTGGTTTTCAGAAGTTACTAAACTACGTAGACTTATAATCAATGTAGTCTCAATTTAGAGTAAATAAGTGAAAATATTAACCTCATATTTATTATTTTCATAGTTGCAGTAACCTTTACCGTCATAGGAATTCCGCCATTCTGAAAAACTCCGTCTCTTTCGACCAAATGTCAAATTAAGAAAGTTCTAGAACGACAAAGGCGTTCCTTGTAAAAAGTGAAGTTAAGAACAATAATTAAGATATAGGGATCAGGTTCATAGTGTAAATTTATCTTTACACACGTCATCAGGCATAGTGTAAATAACACTTTAGTAAAAGCAAGGGACGTCAGAGAAGGATGTGCGTAAACCCAAATACTGAGCAGAATTTTAATTTTTACATGGGCCTATCAAGACGATCTATATCATGAAAGTGACAATTTGTTTGTTCAAAGTGAATGGTTTAGGCTATGTATTATAAATTGTCATTGCAAGTTAGATTTGTCACGTTTATGAAATCGACCTGTCGTTATTTTATCGAATTACCAAAACGATAAACTTGGAGTACCTACCCACAGAAATCATTAGCGGTTAGTGTTTCTAATAACGGAATATCATAGTTCAAATTGTGCTTCGTTTTACGCTACTCGTTTCTTTAGTATTCATAAAAGCCAGTATTATGGGCTAACAATACTATTGTTAAACTGTGACGTCCCTATTTTTACATGACCGCCTTCGTGGTCTAGTAATTGCGCCTTTGAAGTCTTATCTGGAGGTAGTGTGTTCGATTTCCAGGAATTTCTTTTGCAGTGCAAAAATATTTAAAGAAGTAGTAGTAGTAGTTAGTTTATATGTTTATTGGAAATAGTCTCTAGAACTACGTGTAAATATACCCCGTAATTAAACTTAACTTAAATAAATCTGGAAAATATGGGATTCAAATTATTTTTTTCTCTAAATATTTGTGAAAATAATTTAAAAATATTTTAATGCAGTTTTAAGCCAATTTAATAGACCATTTTTATTTGCTGTATTTTAAAACATTTCCTAAGAAGCTCTTAAAATACCAACACATATTAATATATATATATATATATATTAATATGTTGTTCATCCACGGGATTTAATTTACCTCCTAACAAATTTAATCAAAATTCAGTTCAGTAGTCTAGATGTGAAACTTTGCCAAACAGACATATTTTTTATTTAAATCTTTATTGCATACAAAATACAAAGGCGGACTTAATACCGCTAGGCATTCTCTACCAGTCAAACCTTCGAAACAATCAAAGCAGTTAATAAGGGAGGTAGATGCAATACAGTAACTGAGTATAATATGCAGTGAATATTATATAAAATACTTACAATCTAATATACACATACTCACTTTTGTTTTAATATATTAGTGTGTACATATGTTTTAATAGAGTCACACTACCCGCGTTTGTTTTGTTTTCCGCTTACTTCAGAATATTGATTTATCTATTGTTGTGAACCAAAGTTTATAATTTCGTTTTCGCTGCCCTTCAATTTCAGTTTGTCGCAGATAATGTCATTTTGAAGCATAACAAACTATTGATTGATTAAAAGCTGATATATTTAGGTTTGTGTCATATATACTTAGTTATTTTGTCATATAAATAAAACAATAAAATTCTTGTGAAAAATGTGTAAGTAGGTACTTTTATTGTTAAAGGTACCAATATGTATATTTTGAACAATTAATATTTAAGATATTTCGTGTATTTATTATTGTTTGACACTGACTAACTTTTTTTATTTATATTTTAGTAAAGTAGTTGTAATACATGATTATATTATTATTATGAATTTAACAATTTATTTTTTTCTAACCTGAATCGAATTGCAAGAGTACTGAAATATTCTTTTTTTTTTTAATGATATGAAAACAGATTCGTAGTTGAATTAATAAACGTAATACATAACCGCGTACTCACCCGAAGTTTTTGCGTCAAAATACTTTCTCAATCGCCTTCCTTTTTTGAAAGATAATATAAAAAAGTATGTAAGTAGAAACGTAAACATGTTCTAATTATAAAAAGAATTCGTAATGTGGTGTGAACTGACAAAGAACATTTTAAACAGAATCGTTCTTGACCTAATAACATAGAGTGGTTGCCCGAATACCTGGTAACCATGTGTTTATACTAAAGTACTTATACTAATTTATTATTTTTATATTTATTTATTGCTAGAACTTGTAATGCCGTGGTGGCCGTATTGGCTTTAAAACGTTGAGTTCAGTTTTTAATTCAACAGGTTTTTTCTAGGTTTCACGTGACTAGCAATTTAGTAACGGGTAGGCAGAACTGCATAGTCCATGAATGTCAATTCATACATTTTTGCAAAATATTGATCGCTCCAGCTATGTCGACTAAATGATAATAAAAAAATAAATACCATCACGGGTGCCTATTTGGCTCCCGAGAACCGTTTAAACGGCCTCAGGGTCCCAGCGGAGGGATTAACCCATCCTCATTTGATGGTATTCGGACACCTAACAAGTGGCGAGCTTGTTGCGGTGTTTATGATGAAATAGCCTCGTTGTATAAAGCGGTCACCCATCCCAAGCCGGCTTTGTTGTCACCTGCTTAACCTTGTTATCAGTTGCGCAGTGACTTAACCATTAGGCTGGGGCCGCTTTTTAACTAAATGATGCGGTTACGAAATGGGCGGTGGGAAAGAAAATATTATCTTATGAACTTAGTTGATATAAACGATTATATATTTTTCTCTTTACAAGTTTAATAATCACTAATATATCTTGTTTACTATGAAAGGTTGTACAAAGGCTAATATGAGGATCTACTGATGAAATCGAACAACTTTTTCCATGGAATCAAGCGTCGCAAATGATTTTAAAAAAAAAACTCCATACTAGCAATGTTCAAATTACAATTTATATGGGAAAGCCATTTTTTTCTTTTATTTGCGACACATGGTCCCATGGAAAAAGTTGTTCCATTTAATCAGCAGAGACTCATTAAAATTCATCTTTAAAAATTTTCCCTGTATTTATAAATTATTAGATGTGGTATCATATTTAAAAATATATCGTAGTTTTTTTTTCTGACACTGGAGTTTACTATATACGTAGGTATATAATATAAATATATATATATTCTATATTTATTCAACAAAACTTAAAAAACATTAATAATAATACAAATAAATTACCTATTAATATATTAAATAGAAAAATTAAATTAAATTAAGTAAAAATAATCCTCAAGTTTGTCATGCGGCAGGGTGCCCAAGACGCTGACGGCATTGCCTTTTTGAATAGCAATGCTAATCTTTTGTCTGAAGTATGCGCCAGCTCTCGGGTCACCTGTAGCGTCGATAAGGAGTGGTGCTATATTTTTATAAAACGACTTTGCATCCTGACTCCACGGACCGAGTGTCTCTACAGCGAAAGCCAAAAAATCATAAATATTATTAAGGGTGCGATATTTATTTTGTTTATTGACTTCCGCTGTAGAAGCGGCTGATCCCGCACGGCATGCCGTTCCCGACAAGTGAGACAGAGCCAAGGTGTCCACACACGTCGCATCCCACACCATGGCTCTGCCTGACCTCCAAGGAATCAAAGTCATTCCATCAGGTCTCTTCCCATCAGTTCTAAATAGACCGTTGGGTTCTAAAATAGACGGAATATTGGCTGTGGAAAGAGACCTGCGTAGAATGTCATTAATTTCGGCATGTCTACGGTATCGCCCACTGCTTTTTATGCACGATAATCCATGGTGTCCGTCCGAATCAACGCTAGTGCCGCAATGACAAACGTGAGGTTCGCACAACTTAGCACCAACTCGTAAGCAAACTGCAATACGTATTGTGCTGTTGCTCAATAGGGTACCTAAGTTGGGAGAAGGAAATGCTTCCAACCAGGCACCCGATTCCTTCTCTGATGCCGCAAGAAGACGGGCTTTGTCTTTGGTAGGTGAATTAAGCAACAAATCATTTTTAATTTTGGAAATAAGGGGTTCGTCCCACTGTTGTTGAATATGTAGTTTGAGTGGCAAAACAGAAGTATTAGAAATTACTTTCCAAGCTTCCACGGCGTCTGCGCTACACGAGATCTCAAAATCACTATTTAGTGATGGAAATAGAATTTTACCAATGAGATCTCGTGAAGCATAAGTAGAAGCAATGTAAGATGGAAGTGCGACACAAGAAATTTTGCGTATGCCAAGTCCTCCATGTTTAACCGGTAGTGATACTTGTTCCCATGAATTAAGACTAAAGTTAATATTTAGAATTTGTTCCAGTATTTTTTTTAAATTATTATCTAAATCAAACAATAAGGTTGTGAATTTCCAAATGGGTGAACTTCTAATGAAATATGTAAATTTAGGAACAAAGATACAGAAACGAATAATATGAATGGATATGTGAACTTGAAGTTGTAAAAGTTTTTTGGAATTTTGTAAAAATATATTTTGTTTGTTGTTGATAAAAGGTGTAACCGCTTCATCAAATATAGGTGAACCCAAAAGTAAAATATTCTCTTTAGCTAATAATTTTATGTTTGGAAGTAATTCTTCAAACTTTTCTAAGAGGTCTGGGTTTGGTTCATTAAAAAATAATTCACATTTGGCAGTGTTTAATTTAAGACCAATATTGTTAAATTTATCAATTATGTTTTCAACATCATTTAAAATTTCTGTTGCTTTACCTCCTAGATTGCCATCGTCTAAATACCAAACATTATATTCTGCGTAAAGATTTTCGATAATAGTTTGAATGGTCAGACTAAAAAGAAGAGGACCAAGAGGGTCTCCCTGTTGACAGCCAGAAATAGATGGAATGAGACTGTCGGAAAAGATGAGATGTGAAGGTGTAGAATAACTTTGCCAAACGTAATGATATATTTCGGGGAAAAAATTAAAAACGTTATTCAACATAAAATTTCTATCGAATGAATTGAAAGCGTTTTTAACGTCTATTTTTAGGAATACCTCTGATTTACCACTCAAAAGGTAGGTACGCGCCGTGTGAACGGCAGCTTCACAACCATTTTTTGCGCCAACTCCCAGTTGTAATGGGGCTAAAAATCTGTTAAATTTATTGGCCAGTTTTAAACAAATTATTTTAGAAGCTAGTCTTCGTAATGTGGAACCAATCGCTATTGGACGGATGCCTCCATCTTTTTTTTTTAAAGCAAGTAAAGATGCGCCATAAAAAATTGGTAAAATTTCTTTAATGACATTTCCAGATAAAATAAAATTAATAAATTTTGTAATACTTTCCAAAAGGGTAAGACCAGTTTCGCAAGAACATAAATCTTTTAAGTGTTGAGGACTTAGGCCATCTAGACCGGCACTAGACCCGGGGGCAAAAGAGAATATTGCTTTATTAACCTCTGTGATATTAGTTTCTATAGGTATAATATTGTTTGATGGAGGATCAGGAAGTAAAGTATTTGGAAGAATTGAAGGATGTTTGTTGCGTAATTCCTCTATTGTTTGATTGTTATTATCAGCTTTTATATCATCTGAAAACAGTAATCTGCAGGCTCCTTTAACGTCACCTTCAAAGAATTTATTTTCAATATGTTTTATTTGATCGTAATTTCGATTATTTTTATCTGTAGGAAAAGTGAAAGGTTTTGGGTTATTTATACAATTTTCTTTTATTATAGTTGTTATGTTCTTTTTTTGGCCCGTTGATTTAATAATATGTAATATTGAATATGAAAATGTAAACAACTCAAACCAACTTTCAACGGAATTGGAAGAAACACAGCTATCTACACGTTTTAAGGTTGGAATGGTTTGTCTGCATTTTGATAATTTTTCCCAAAAACTAGTGATATTATTCTGAACTAAATCATTATTGTTAAATGGGTTATCATTAGGGACTTGTAAATTAAAGTTGGATACAGGGTCATTTTTATGTTTTTTAGATTTATGTATTTTTAAACCACGTTCGCCTTTATAGAATCGGTTATCAGAACAAATATTGCAGCTCACTAAGTCTTGTTGCGACATCAGAGAGGTAGAAAATAAGACCTAACAATGTTAAAACGAAAAAACAATATAAAGACTTACAAAAAAAACGATTATCTATAATAATAGGATTACCTACAAAGTAAAACTAAAAATAAATACCTATTAATAAATAATGTTTAGAAAATATATATATATATATATAAATATGTACTAGGTTACCTACCTACAAAATTCACACAAAAAACATAACGAATGTTAAAAATAAATAAAAATAAAGCAATAATAATAATAGCCTTTAGGTAAATAGTTGTTTTCTTGAAAAAAGTTA
Source organism: Monopis laevigella (assembly GCA_947458855.1). Taxonomy (NCBI): domain Eukaryota; kingdom Metazoa; phylum Arthropoda; class Insecta; order Lepidoptera; family Tineidae; genus Monopis; species Monopis laevigella. Next base: position 19,997,610 of record OX381576.1, read on the forward strand.
TGTTCATTTTTGCCTGACTGCAATATGTAGTTTTGGCGTAGGTAATCCACTTCAAACCTTAGGCCTTGAATATCACATAACCTCGCCCGTATAGCCCAGAATAATGAGTTGTGGGAGATACTTTTTTGCCTTTTTTTAATTCCTGAAAACCTTTGTTAAAATCTGAAAGAAATCTTCTATGCTGAACCATGAATTTTATTTTTTGCCTTTTTACTCCAGGGACTGTAATTTTTTTATATGTTTAGGATATATTCCATTATTTTCTTTCGCTTCAGTGTTTTATACTTTTATTTCGTCTTAATATTGTATTTAATTTAATTATTTATTATTTTATCCAAAAAAATGTTCTTGTCAGTTGACAGTTTTTTTTTTCGTATCCGTGTTTTTTTTTTCGTATAGGATATTAATTTTTTATTATTTATTGTTAAATTTTATTTTAGGTATTTTAGTATTTTAATAATATTTTTATTGTCAAAATTGTGTAAATTCACAAAAAAAAAATATATAATATAAATACCGTTATTTCGTATATTATATATATATTATATATATATAATATATATATATATATATCGTAATATAATATATATATATATATATTATATTACGATAGCCTAAATACCTTTACAGATAATTGTAGTAAAATTATATTTATAAGTTATCTAATTTATATGTATATAGGAAACATTAATTCTCAAAGCGACGTTATATTAATTTACAGTTTAACCTACAAAACCATAAAATTTAAGAGCAACCTAAAAAATACAAATTTTATTGTTGCTATAAAGTGTGTTTGAATTTCAAAAGAAAAACATTAAGTTAGTTCATGTCCCATGGTAACACTCAAGATATTGGCCGACAGAACGTGTGGCAAAACAATGGCCTCTAACTAAATTAACATTTAACGACAATGGTTTACGATCGGGTAACTATGCAACTTTTGCTAACACTACGGCACTAACTGTTTATTTCATAGGTTTAAACCAACCCAAAAATAAGTAAGGTACTAGGGTAAGTTGTACCTACACTATTGGGAATATATGAAAAGCATATACATTGGTAAAACAATCAAAGGTAACTCAAATATCAAAGTTGAAATTTTATATACAAATATCAATTTAAGACACAATTTATTTAGTCTGTAAATAAAGTACGAAATAACATTGACATACATTTAAAAAAAAATATATGAAAAAAACGACCTTTCTTATTCAAAAAAAATGTGACAAGAGATTCGTGATAAAACTCTCGTAAAAGTAATAAATCTGGTGATTGTCAACGCTGTAGTTAAGTATCCAACAGAAGGAGCTTGGGCCGGCCGGGGCAGGGACGCCGGGCAGCCATTAGCAACCCAGTCGCGTCTTCAGAGCCGGCGCCGGATCATGTAGGACTAACTAAAATTGCCAAGAAATCCCCCTTGTTCCTTGCTCCCTTGTAACACTCTTATAATTGTGCTTCTAGAACTAATTTATCGATGAAAATTTGTACGTTCTTTTATTTTTAGTTTTGAGGTGTATAAATTTTTTGATGGACGAGAGATAGTATAGATAATCTAATTATGAGTTGTTTTCTTATTGGATCGCAAAATTTCGCTTTGTATTCTCCTGGTGGTAAGTAGGGATATAAAGTTGATCAATATGAATAAAATTGTTAATGACCAGCAATGATTGCTTCTACATTTATTATAAATTTTATATTACTTTATGTAATTATAATACATAATTTGTATTACAAGTCTACTTTAATCTTTTATCCTATTTTCTTAGTTTTCTTTTTTTTTAATCCTTCATTTGACGAATAATTTCCATTTAACAATCCTTTGAGTCTAATACTTTTATGAATAGCAACTCATTTATATACTTTTTTTTGGGGTATATTCACTCATTTACATCACTTAATTGAATCATAAATAGCGTTATTTTTTAATACATTGCAAACATTTTATTGGAATATAGAAATAAGACTTAAAAATATTGTATAAAGTGGCTATTAAACTATTCTTCTCGATGTTTACCTTAGTTTAGTTAAGAAAATTTACTGTGTTTAGATCGTGTTTTAAGACGAACACGAAACGCGGCACGTCACACCAATAGAATTCTATATGAAGCTATATCCATTTACTTTAAACACTTCTTTATTTATTAGGAACATTAACGGCGAGTTTTTACTTGACCAAGGTTTTTAATTTTTGGACTTATATACTATTTAGAACAATATACACATATTGTTCTGGTCATAAACTAAGCTCAAGGCTTGTACTAAGTGTACCAGAAACAACGATATAATATATTTTATAAACACCCAGACCATGACAAACTGTACAGAAAAAACGTAGATATATATTTTTTTTGCCATGGGAATCGAACCTACGACCTCCGGATACATAGATACGCAACCATTAGTCTACGGAGGCGGTTGAATATACTTGTTCCTCGCAACTTCGTGTGCGTGTATTTTAAAACAAAAACGATCGACGAAGCACGTGGCGCTATAAGATTATAACGAAAAAAAATATTGTCTCTAGGTCGATTTTGATGAAATAAACGCTAAAAGTTGTTCGCACTAATGCTTCTTAACTTCCAGTAATTGAATGAGTGGTTTTAACATGATGCGTGAATAAACAAACAAACAAAACAACAAAATTTTAAATAAATATTAACGTTCTTTTACTGATTTCTTGTGTATTTTAGTACTTTGCAAAAATATTAATCTACGGTCAGATAGAATATGTACAATGTGCAATGGCTAATATTACTTGCAATATGATACATAATTCATTCGATTGTCCTTCCTGTTATACATTCAAAACAGTATCTATTTCATCAATACTACTAAAGCTAATGACAGTGCATTTATTAATAGTATCCTTTACCTAGCAGATTTCTGCCCCATGTTCAAAAGGCCTTCTAAGATTTATTTGGGAAGGTGCACTATTTAACAAAAATTGTGCAATTCAAGGCTTGGAAAGTCTGAAAGAAAACGGAAGAGACGTCCATTGGAAAGCCTGAAAGAAATCGGAGGAGAAGTGCTTTAGACAGAAATGTACAAATGCAATTGGTATCTGGCGATATAGAGTCGCATTATTTTAGGAAAGTTACGTTGTTATTTGGGTCTTGTATACCCTAGGTTTTGAATGTATTTATAAGTATTTTAAAAATTTTATTGAATTATCTTTAATATTATACATCTGTGCGACATCATACAACAAGATATAACTACTATTTTTAAACCCGTAATTAATTTTATCTTCTTACTATTAATTTTATTTTCATTGAAATTGGTTTAGTGCTTTAGCTAAAGGGAAACTCTTACAAACAGACAGACAAACTCACTGTCGTATTTATAATATTAGTACGGACATATGTACGAGTATTTATCTAAAATATTTGAATCCCAAGCCAAATATTATTATGACTTTATAACTGGGATATAATATATCTATATCAAATATGTATTCTTGACTATATAAAATACTAGCTGTGCCCAGTTGTGTCCATAATAAAATACAGCATATGTAACTCGCTGATGAACAAATAATTAAATCTTTTCTCTTTATAATATTGGTATAGATGCAAAAATAAAATTAACAATTAACAAATAAGTTTCATGTAAAGTACAAACTCCATTCTAATGTATATTGATATAAGTATTTTTAAAGAGATATCACAGAATATACTATTACATATAATAGTAGTAGAGTTTTAAGAATTTGGAACAAGTGCAATTAGATTACTATGCCTTATTCTAAAAAAATTGTAAACAAGAAAACAAATGGTTCTCAATCTGTAATATATAACTTGTTATATATATAAAATAAAGAACTTATTAAAGTATTTCAATTTTATTTTAATGTAATTTTGACTCCAATATAATATAAGAATAAACTGTGAAAATTAATTTTAACGATATATGATCACATCTATTTTATAGAAATAATTCCATTTGGAAAGTCAACCAAACATTTCATTTTCAACCATTTGGATAACCATGTTTTTACTTTTTTATAATTTGGAATATAGTGAAATTACCTACTAATTACTAATTAAGTGAATACTGAAGAGATACCCGATCGATTTAAAAAACAAAGATTGCGACGGAATACTTGAATACTACTTAGTTCGCTGCAAATTGTTAGGATAATAATAATAGGTAAAGTTGAAGAGGCGTTTTTATATTAGGTGCTTTTTGTTGGGGCCTTTTTTATTACAACCATTTAAAAAAACCTAATAAAATAAGAAAAAACATCGTTTTTATTATTCAGATGTAGCTAATTTATAACTTATATATATTATATACTTTCGATTAATTAATATTTAATACACAGTATTGTTTGCAATTTTTTGACAATTTTGTGTTTTTACCAGAAATTTGTCAATTTAAAAATCTATTTCACATTTGACAGCTGTTTGTTTAAGTTAAAGATCTATTTTTTTTTTAATTATTATTTATATATTTTCAGGTAAAAGGCGCAGATGACCTGTACCTAGAAAATGAAGAAGATCCCTTTGAAGAGTTCTTGGAAGTGAAGCAGGATGAATCACTCATTGGTTCATATATCAGAAAAATCAGAGATAATTTTAATTATTATGGTACGTATTTTTTATTATTTTATAATAATTTGGTTTACATCTATGATGGACTCACATCAGTACCATGGCGTAATGGTCGAAGTCTCATTTGGGATTCAACTTGCGTTGATACTTATGCCGCTTCCCATATTTAAGGTTTTTCTGCAATTGCTGGATCAGCTGCAGAATCAGCCAGTAAGGCCAAACACCAAAAATATTCGGACCTTAAACAAAATTATCATTTTCTTACCCTTTATAGAAACTTCAGGTGTTTGGTCTACATAAGCTAAAAAGTTTAGTTGTGACTTAGGTACCGGTTCCTTAAAGAAACTTCTGGTGATGTCCAAGCTCGGTATCATTTTATTCAACGTATTGCATTTATCATCCAGAGAGGAAATGTTTCGAGTATGTTAGGGACCTTAGGCCAACGGAGTAGCTGGGACATAGAAGATTAATTAAATTTAGTTTTAGTTAAAAAAAATATGTTTTGTATGTAATATAACTAAACAAAAACTTTACAAAATACTATGAATCATTTATTTTAATAAATCATGACGTGTGACCTTGTATCTACCCGATGATAATTAGACCTACACAGCAAGCATTAACGGTGTATTAAGTTTACTAGTTATGTTTGCGTGCTAAACATAAATTTATAATTTAAAGATCTGCTTTACTTTTCATTCAAAATTTTGTACACCTGAAAAGGAAAACATATACAACACCAATAAGACGTAACCAACTAGATCTAAGAGGCTGTCAAAATTGTTCTTCTATGTTTCTAAATATATAAAAGAGTATGGCCTGATATACTGATTTAGATCAAGCCGTAACTACTTAAGCTAGGTAGTGTATTTTTTTAAATATTATTATAAAAATAATAATCATATACTATAAATACATATAGTATCTTTTTGTTTCATAGATTATGTTATAGTAGTAACATTTTTGACCTGATTTTTTTGGTATCTTTATATTAGAGATAAAAAAAAACAATTTTTTTATGTTAAATTTATTGTAAATAAATTTCAGGATTCAAAAGTACTGAGGCGCCAGTGGTTGAGATTGATCATACGACTGAATACGACACACATATCGATGATAAGTAAGTATTCAGTACTTTTAATATTGGTTTAGTGAGACGCAGGAAGAAAATTTTATTTAGGTTGAAAATATAGCACAATTATCTTTCGTCGCTGATGGTTATTAGCATACCGTAGCTATATGACATACGGTCAGCGCTACAGTATGTCATGAAGGCAAAAATCATAAGAAATAATAACACCATGGAAACTGTCTGGAAAGGAAGGACATATAGCGCAACCAACAGCGTGAATTTTTAGTCGTATAAAATGTATTTCATAATTGTAAAAACTTAAATGTGGTGTAGATGTTTTTTACCTTTCAATACCTACAACTTTTTCATTTAAGTTTTCGATATAGTCCAGTTTTGCTGTAAGTCAAAAAAAAAAATTTTCACCGCTAACAGTTCACCCCATTTTAGCCTCAAATTGACTTTATGAATTTTTCTAACTAACGGAAAAAAATATCTCAAGAAGATAGAAGTACTATTTTCAAAAAAATATTTGTTATTGTCTTACAAATTATCTAATAGTGAACATAAGCTGCGCACGATCGTTTGCGACCCGGCCACGTTTAGCTTAGCTGTATATCTAGCCTTAAGCATTAAGTAAAGGATATTCATTAAATTTAGTTTTTTAATAATTAATCGCAACATTGACAAATATATATCGACAACTACTTAGCCGTAACCCCACCTAAATACTTTAAACCGGTCAGTCTATTATTTTTGTAAACTTTACAAGATAAAATTAAATATTCCATACACTCTATTGTTTTATACTCTATATTTCCAATATAATATATAAAATTATTATTATTTATTTTAGTAACAAAGCCCTTTTTAAAAAATAATTGGTGAGTAATTTGAAGCCTGTACATTTTTAATTTTAATTTGTTTGTTAGCTAAAATCTTCGTATTAATTAGTTAAGGTGAAAGGAAGAGTTCAATTCAGAAAAGCCTACCCAGATTCGTGGTCTCAAGTCCAAAAACACTGAAGTTTACACAGGCACAAGGAGGATAACTAAAAATATTAACTCTTGTTAGAAAAAAAAAATATTTTGATGCCAATATAAAAGAAAAATGATATTAAAATTCTTTTATACACTCGTCTGTTAGAGTCACAGATAGACTTTCAAAAATAGTAATATTTAACATGTTGTGATTGTAGAAGTTAGAGTTGGCATACTCGAGGTAGTAGACGCGGGACCGATGATTTTACTGATCGCTATAAACATAAATAATGTAAAAATACTTGGTGTGTACCAACATGGAAGTGCCCTAAAGCCTAAAAAATCCTTTACAACCTCATGGTTCTCATGAACAAAAGATGGTCGCTCACCATACAAACCAAATCAAAAACATAAAAGAATATGTTTCACATTTCGTTAAAAATTAATAGAAATAAAAAAAAAGTAGATTTTAATGAGTGCGAGCGAGATAAATGAATGTAGATGATTTCTATTTTATCATAAAAGCTGATGAGATCGAGGCAGTTGTCGTGTCGGGAGTCTAACCAACTCGGCTACAATGTATTTATTAACTAGGAAATTATGTATTTATATTTTTTTAAGTATACCTATTTAAAATGTTTTTTTTTTGTGTTTCCAGCGAAGACGATAACGGTTCCGGGTCCATTCCGCTTGAAGGAAAAGAAAGTAAGTTATTTTTTAATGTACTTAAAACTATTTATGTAACGACAATGATCTGAAACCAATCACTAAAGTGATATCGGATCTATGGTCCTCGTCTAGGATATATAATTATATAAAATTTTGTATTTAAAAGTGCATTATCTACTAGCTAACCTTTAGGAGAGTAAAAATTATAATATAGGGTGCACAGATAAATCAAAATACATGAACTACATGCATACAGCCAAGGGGGGTGGGTTTTGTTGGTTCAACAACACCATGTATGAAATCAGATAAAATTTACCACGGGAGTAGGTGGTATTGGAGTTTGAAACTGGGTGGGGGTGGAGATTTTTTTGGTTGGTATTGATATGATTGTTTAGATAACTCATAAAAAAGTAATTTAAAAAGAAAACTGAAAATTAACCGAAGCTTGAATATATGTATATAATACATGTTAATATTGTAATAAAATTAGGTATTTTATTACAATATTAACATTAATAATTATATGTACCCAACGACGACTGTTTGCCCGAGTTACAGCCTCCTAGCCTAGTTCAGGTACAGAAGATTAGTTACTTATTTATAGAATCACTTTGTTAAAAATTATACCTAATTAATTACTATTTCTATGTACCTTTACCTGAACAAATATATTATTATTATTTATTAGCCCAAGGCCAGAATTTATCTTGAGGTCCAGAAGTGCAATGAAGCAAATCTCGCAAAAGACTTGCAAATTTCATAACTATAATTACATTTTAATTTTTGTACTCGAACATATAATAAACTAAAATAAGTATGTCGATGTTAAAATACTAACGTAATTAACGTACATTTTATATATTTCAGGGACTCTTCGCGTGTCTTTCATAGTCGAGGAGCCGTACCTCGAACACTACTCTAACAGAGACTCGTCGCAGTTCCAACAGCTATCTCGATCTCTTGCTGGAGCAGTTAACTATCTTTACGAAGGATTACCGGGCACACAACGCGCTGCCTTAGTGCGCATACAGTAAGTTATTTAAATTATGACCATAAGAAATGACGTCCTCATTCGAGATCTCTGCATGTAAACTCAGACCACGTCATTATCAAGTCAAAATCAAGATATTTATATCACGTAAACTCTTATACGCAATGAAGAATCGGGATTTATCAGAATATTTTCTTGAGCTACCGAGATTCCTGATGCCTAGAAAAAATACGACAATTATTTTATTATTAAATACGACTATTCAGTTATAATATGTATTAGTTAAGGCTCGGCTCTAGCTAAAAATAATATATATATATTTGCTTAAAATAATCGTCCAGTATACGTGGTGGCCGAGTTCCCTGTCCCGGGATTCGAAGTCCCTGGTTCGAATCCCGGTGTGTACCAATGAATTTTTAATTAAAAAAAAATGTACATTTGTTTGACAACACCATTATAGTGCCTCGGAGAGCACGTTAAGCTGTCGGTCCCGGTTTCATTATACCAACTTGTGAAACTGTTTATAGATGGGTTATTGAGTCTATTAAAAATATCGCGACGAGCTAGCCACTTGTTCGGTGTAGACTTATACCATGGGATACGACGAGGTGGGATTAAAACTCCGCTGGGTACCCTGGGGCCGTCTAGGCGGGCGTGAGGCACCCGTGATGTGTATATGTATGTATGCTTAACTCCTGGCTAAGGATACAAAATCCAATAAAGTGGCTATACTGACTGCTATACAGCATAATCTTTGCAGAGCTAGGACTAGACTAGGTCACCTACTCGTAATCACAGTAAAAGTGAGAGATAAAAGTAACATACCATTACACCTTACCAACGCCTATACTAATGCGAAAACCTATTTATGTTTTGGTTTAGTCTGTCGGTACACCGATATCTGGAGACTTCTGCATTGATTTCTAGTGATGGGGGTAGTCTCCTTTCATGGTACGGTTACGAAACAAGCGTTTCAATTGACAATAAAGCAGCGAGGATATTAAAATAGACTCGTAATGCAAATAAGTCCATGTCACCGCCCATTTCGAAACCGCATCATTTAGCAAGCATAAAACGTTAAACAACAATCTATTTATCGACCCCATTCATGGACTTTGTAGGTCTGCTTAACACCAGGTAGATACAAAGTCACATGCCGTGCTCCGTAAAAAAAAAATTAAGGCAAGTTGATTAGTAGAACAATTATGTGTCATGAAAATAATGTGCCATGTATTTAATTTTGATCAATTAATTTGATTATCGTTTTAGAAACTGGCCATCTTTGGGCCATTTAAGTTCATTCATTAAGATGAGGGTAGTTGTGGTTTACCTCATAGCTACAATGCGCAGGCAGCGGCAGTCACCACCGGACCGCGCTCGAGTAAAGAAGTCCATAGAATAAGTATCTAGTTAATACTTAGTATTAACTATTATTAGTGGTGGCCGAGTTGGTTATACCTTGGACTTAAAAACATTTAGGTCCCTGGTTCGAATCCCGGTGTGTACCAATGAGTTTTTAATTAAAAAAATTATGTACATTTGTTTGACAACACCATTATAGTGCCTCGGAGAGCACGTTAAGCTGTCGGACCCGGTTTCACTATACCAACTTGTAAAACTGTTTATAGATGGGTTACTGGGTCTATTCAAAACATCGCGACGAGCTAGCCACTTGTTCGGTGTAGACTTATACCATCGGATACGACGAGGTGGGATTAAAACCCCTCCGCTGGGTACCCTGGGGCCGTCTAGGCGGTGGGCACCGTAAGGCACCCGTGAAGATATATATTAATACTTAGTATTTTAATTATGACTTTATATTTTTTCAGATCGCGGATTTCTGAGGAATTCTCGTCAAAAGTAACATTGGATATTGTAACAAACGACTACGATGACACAGACAAGATTAAAGATATTTTACAAACTCATATCAAGGAACGGCGACGACTTGGTGCTTACACTGTCAGCGATCAAGATTTTCATGCAGTAGTTATAGATCCAGGTTAGTCTGGGTACTCATTTTAGGTGTACGCAAAAATATCATCATATATTTATAGCTTTGGTAAACACCAAAGATGATTATGAGATAAAAAAAAAATTGTCCTAACTTAGCCCGTTTTCACAAAATTATTTAAGTATTATATAACTGCCAAATAGTGAAAATTAAATCGGATTTCACAATGAACTCTCAAAAATATTATTGAAAGGTCCTATCAAAATTCACAATTGTTTATTATTTATCAATTTAAGAAATTAATTCTTAACAAAAAAACGATCGTGAGTTGTGTTGTAGGGTTAAGTTTAGTTGTACTAAAAAGGAATTGTTCAAAAATATTCAAAATTAGATTCCTAATGGGCTAAAAGGAGGAATAAACGAATTTTTAGTAGTTAATTTTTGGTAACGAAAGGTGCTACAAATAAGATTCGTCGTCTTTACGGTTCACCTAAAGTCGATATTGTCGCGTATACACATTCTAAAGGTTCAAATCGTTCTTAGGTCACGGGTGCAAATCTTAGTATGTACCATCTCATACCCAATGAGTTTTTAATGTAAAAAATAAGTAACATCGGTATGACATAGTTTAATATAGTGCTTCCAATAGCACGTTAAGCTGCCATAATAGTTTCACTATATTAACTTATTAAACTGTTTATAAATTAGTTATTTATTGTGTCTATACAACATCGCGGTTGGCTGGCCCTTGTTCGGTGTAGATTCAGTATACCACAGCTAAGACTAGTCATATTGCTAGGCGGTGTCAAGCGCCGTAAGACAGTTATGATGGAAAATGTTTAATAAACGTAGGGCCATTGATATCCTAATTCAAAATATACCAAATAACTATAATAAAATATATGAAAAATTATAGTTACCTATGGTAAAATCGACGCTGTTATTACTATACACATTCGACCGCCTCCGTAGACTAGTGGTTGCGCCTTTGGCGTTGTATCCGGAAATCATGAATTCGATTCCCACCCATGGCAAAAAATATCAGTACGTTTTTCTGTACTGATTATCATGATCTGGGTGTTTATAAAGTGTATTATGTGATCGTTGTTTGTACACATAGAACAAGACTAAAGCTTAGTTGGTCACCAGAGCAATATGTGTAAATTGTCCTACATATTATTATTATTTCGACCACAAATTTTAGTCGGCATAGTAGTAATCAATGCTGCTAAATAAAAAAATATTGAGCGACTCCATTCATGGACTTTATAGGTCTGCTTACCATGCACTTCACATATACTTACACAAAAAAAATGGATCAACCAATAAATTCATTTACTTAACAAAATCTCATAATAGAGCTACTGCGAGCGCTCTCAGCCACGTAATTTTATTATAATGTATTTTTTTTTTCAATTTATCATTAGGATATGCCAAATTGCCGCATTTTTGTCTTGCCGAAGAAATACAATGCGACAGCAACCAATGTGTTCCAAAGGGCTCTCGTTGCGATGGCAATCCAGATTGTGACGATCATTCTGACGAAGCCAATTGCCGAGGTTTTTTTTATTATTTTTTTATTATATTATATTTTATTGCTAGGTACTTGTTATCTTTATTTATTTTTATTTAATTTTTTTTAAGCAATTGATGAAACAAGTCACTGTGCGAGACACGAAATTTCTTGTGATGGTAATAAATGCATCTCTGGAACTAAACTTTGTGATGGAACAAAAGATTGTATGGATGGAACGGACGAAGATGGCTGTGGTGGTATTTTAAACTTTTTTTTTTTATTTATTTTTTATTTTATTATTGTTTTTTATATTTATATTTTATTTATTTAAAAAAGGAAATGAAGGGTACAGGCAATCTCAAACTAATAGTTATGACAGTGAAGTCGATGAATTAACAACAGGCGATCCTTTGATTGACGACAAAGAAGAAATTGAGAATAAACCACCGTGCAAAGTAATTCAATGTAAAGGAACAATAATTGAAATTTGCGAATATCAAGAATGTGATCGTATTTTGAATTGTCCAGACGGTCAAGATGAAAAATATTGCCCATACTATGGAAAAAAACTTCAGACTTTGGATAACAATTTATTTGGTAATTTTCTGAAATGATATAACAAATATTTTATAATACTAATTCAAATAATGTGTATGATAAAATTCGATAAAAAGTATTTATTATTTTAAAAACTTAACAGAAAATAACATTGCCGGGTGCTTGATATTATAGTTTTAAGCAGCAATTTTAGTCAAAAATTGTGTTATTATTTTTTTGTATGTAATTAATAAAATCTTGCACCTTTAATTAATTTGATATACTAGGCTTAAAATGAGAAACTTGTTCTTCTTATCAATTATTATATATCAGCATTTTTTTCAATATTTAGGGCTGATTTTTCAACTTGTATGAAGAACTGTCAAATTTATTCTTTCTTCATAAAAGTTATCTGTGGAATAACTTATCTGACGATTGAAAAATCAGAGGTTAATCTTATATTAACTAATAATGATATATATTTCAGTATAGAGATATACTAATACTAACATACATATATATATTTATGTATTTTAACTTAATTTTGTCCGTTTTCGATGTTTTGTTTCTCACTCAAGGCAAAACAGTATTAATAAGTAACATTATTAGGTATAGTTTTTCTCTGGGTGTTACTATTATAAACTGTAATAATTATTAGTATAGTTGTTCCTGGTAGGTACACATAGTATAAGTTTTAGAGATTAGTTTATCACCAGGGCTGTGGATAAGAATCTAGCTACTATACCATATATTTTAGTAGGTACTTAATTTATATATTAATTTCCGTTAGTCTAAACCTATATTTGAAAGTTGTTCCTAATACATTTAGAATGGGTACTAAGTTTATGGTCACGATTGTAATATTAGGCTTAAAGTTAAATTGGTAAAAACATATTTTTTCATACATATCGACTATAACTCCGCTTTAAACTGCAGTTTTGCGGCCCCATTCTGTTTTTTTTTAAAGTTAATGTTAAATAGTCAAAAACGTTACCCTTTAAGTACAATGGCTACAGTATGGAAAGCTAAATATAAATTAGCCAAGGCACCTATATAATACAAGGCAATCAATGAATGCATGATTTTTTAGTTGCAGTTGTTGCTGATTTTATAATGCATTTTTATAGAATTTATTTATTTATTAAAGTATATATAAAATCACAAATAAATTATTATTGACAAACAAAAGAAACAATAGCAAACAGCGTCATTTGAGTTTAGTTTAAACCTTATTTGAAATTGCAGAGCGTTATAAAGATAACGACATCATTCAAAGCGAACTTATTTTGTTTTTGCGCTTTTCTGTGATTAAGATATCAATAGGAGATTATTTAACTATAGACAATATATTAGAGCGAATAATTTTATAGTATCGTGATATTTTTCTTACATTGGTCTGTGGGTTTGGAAACTAATATTTATTTGATAATCTGTCATTTCTGCCAAGTTCTAAGATTCTTCAGCCGAAGAAACTAACTGTCGACTAACAGCATGTTTACTTACGCTGCTTTTTTCCACACATGTAAAATTTATATTATAGCTCTATGTTGCATTAACATAGCATAATATATTTTAAACACTTTTATCTATACTTTATTCCACGAGAACTAATAGTGACGTCATCAGATTTTGAAAGACAATTCAGGAGTACACTTAACTAAACACCGATCGGTACCACGAAATGTCACTTTCTTCAATTAAATAGTTTGCTATACACAAATGGGGATATTAAAACGATATTTACATTCTTGTATATAATGGGTTAAGTTTAGGTGCGATGACGTGACTATCAGATCTCTTGGAATATACTTTTAACAAAAAATGTTAAAATGTGAAAATAGATATTAACAATAAAAGAGAACGCAAAACATTTTAGTTTAGCAATTTCTATATTTTCAACGTTATTTCGGGTCACGGTATACTGATATATATTATTAAACATATTAAGAGCTTTATTTTTTCCGCAGACTGTCCCGAAGGCTACGAACCTTGTGATGACACGAGATGCTACCCCAAGGCTGACAGATGTGACGGGATCAAGACCTGTGATGATGGGGCCGATGAAAAGAATTGTCCAGGTAGGACTTAATTATTTATTTATTTGTAAGATCAATGAAGAAGTTTAGGAAGGCTTTTATTAGTGGATGCTTCGGTAAGAATTAATTAAAACTTTTCTCGGAAATCTTTTCCAGGTTTTTGTTTTTCAGAAGATAGATTTATATTGATAAAACTACATTTTTTTATAATCATTAACAAATTTAAATTTATTTATTTATAGGTATGTATTATTCCTACTTTTATTTCTTAATTAATTATAATAAATTTACCAAAAACTTTTACTGCATCATGATATAAAAATCTAAACAACGTGAATACACTTAAATGTAATTAAAGATAAATATTTTGCTAATAAGGGTAAAAAGAAGCAGTCGTAAAAATTATTTTCAACAATATTTAAGTAGTGACGATATATATAGATTAAGAATTTATAACTAACCCAAGCTATACATCCTCAATCGGGAGGAAATTGTTAAAAAACCGAGTTTTTTTCTACTGTTGCTCAACAACCCAGAAATTGATATGCACGATGCTTCATAATACTTATATCTGAAGCTTTTTACGAATTACAGCCTGGGAATTGATTTTTATTTGGTACAATAAACAATAATTGAAGAATAGATTCATCATAACATCCTTTCACGCCTCCACTGCTGGACATAGGCCTCCCCCAAGGATCGCCACAACGACCGGTTGTGCGCAGCCTGTAGCCATCGGCTTCCCGCGACCTTTTTCAGGTCGTCGATCCACCTTGTGCGGGGGCTGCCTCTACCACTTAAGTTTGGCGATTCTGGAAGCTATGTCGGTTACTTTGGTCCTTGTGCGGATATTATCGTTTCGAATAAGATCCCGCTAGAAAACGCCGAGCATAGCTCGCTCCATCGCACTTTGTGTGACTGTGAGCTTTTTCATGAGGCCCAGAGAAGAATATAATAATATATATGTATAAGCAGTATTGATTATTTTAAAATAATTTAACTATTTACAGAGCTTTTTGAACAAATGTTTATAAGAGCAACACATATCTAATATTTTAAATATGGTTTAACGAAATGTGTACCTGGCTCGTGGATAAAAACGTTTTGATGAATCCTACATCTGCTGAAGTATCGAAAATGTGTGTCTTTCCAGAATCTTAAAATATACAGCCCTTCAGCAATTGCGTAGATTAACATCTAAAGCCGGCATAGTGACAGCAACCAATAATTACGATTTTAACTTGGTTGTTTTCATTCTTGGATACTACATTCTTCTTATCATTAGTTGGATGTAGAATCATATGTCGATATATTAAAAAAAACATATGTCGTATCTACGTAATGTATATTGGTTCAACGATTTTGAGCAAGATTCACCATTTATGAGTTTAGGAATTGAGTTACATACGTCTGGTGAGGTAATTTCCTCAATCTCCAGTTATTCGCCTTTATAATTGTACGAATCACCTCCAGTCTCTAGAAGGGCTCTTAAATTAATTATAAGGCATCTGATTGGTGTTTAATAAAATTTATTAAACACCAATCAGTATATATACACATATGTATTTAATACATGATTTGCCTAATTATACATTGCTTATCATAAAGGATCTAGGACTATCATTATTATAGAATATATTACTGATTGTCTAAAATATTTAATTACAAACTAATAAAAAAAAATATACGTGGTGGCCGAGTTGGTTAGACATTGGACTTATAAACACTTAGTTCCCTGGTTCGAATCCCGGTGTGTACCAATGAGTTATCAATTTTAAAATGTATGTACATTTGTTTGACAACACCACTATAGTGCCTCGGAGTGCATGTTAAGCTGTCGGTCCCGGTTTCACTATACCAACGTGTGAAACTGTTTATAGATGGGTTATTGAGTCTATTCAAAACATCGCGACGAACTAGCCACTTGTTCGGTGTAGACTCATACTATCGGCTACGAGGACGTGGGATTAAAACCCCTCCTCTGGGTAAAACCCTGGGACCGTCTAGGCGGTCTCGGGCGCCGTAAGGCATCCGTGATGATATATGTATGTAATAAAAACAAATAAAAAAAAAATTAAAAGAGCTTCATATTATTACAAATTCATATAAGTCCGCTAGTTTTTGAGTTTATACGGAATAATATTATAGTACATATAATAACTGTTACGTTGTCTATTGCCAACAATGTGCAAGTATTCATTAAATATGGTTAAAATTAATCAATTATATCTAAATTCAGTGAATTATGTTAAAAAAAACTCTCATTGCAAATATACACACTGGCACAATTAGAAAAACCAAAAAAGTGGACGGTTTTTGCATCTGTTCATTATATGCACATATACTGACTGTGTTAACTGGTTAAGACACTTTGTTATTTTGTGTCTAACATTTTCATTAAATACCTAATTGCATTATTATCTTGTCTCACATTTTTTTATGTTTACCTGATTTCCCAGTCAGTATTTAAACCAATATTTGATATACTTCATCATACCAGCCTTTCGCGCGTCCACTGCTGGACATAGGCCTCCCCCAAGGATCGCCACAACGACCGGTTCTGCGCTGCCTGTATCCATCGGCTTCCCGCATAGCAACCTTTTTCAGGTCGTCGGTCCATCTTGTGGGGTGCCTGCCTCTGCTGCGTCCTCCGCCACTCGAGAACCTTAATGCCCCAACGGCCGTCCGTTCTGCGAGCTATGTGGCCTGCCCACTGCCACTTAAGATTTTGATATACTTATTGCGTTTAGGAATAGGTACCATTTGCAATATCGCTTTACAGACGCAATTCAGTGACTCAAGTGTAATGTCGTAATATTTACTATTAGTACTGTGCATTTGGTTTCATTATAATGTTCTCATAATTTAGATGAATCCAACATGTCAATTAACTTATAATTATTTATATTAAGCACTTATGAGTCAATAGTTTAAAATAAACTATTGTAATAAGTTATTACAATAACTTATGACGATAGATAAAATAATAATAACTACAGTATATTTTTTAAGTAAAAATAAACTTTATAGCTTTATTGTTAGTCGCTGAAGATCTTCTATCGACAGCTTTAGCATTAAAAGCACCCAAAATAATAGGTTTTACGTTTATATTTATTTATTCGACCACCTCCGTAGACTAATAGTTGAGCCTTTGGCGTTGTATCCGGAGGTCGTGGGTTCGATTTCCATCCATCGCAAAAAAATACTAGTATTATTTTCTGTACAGTTTGTCATGGCCTGGGTGTTTATAAAAAATATAATATTTATTATATCGTGGTTTCTGGTACACATATTACAAGCCTAGAGCTTAGTTTGTGAGAGCAATATGTGTTATTGTCGTAGGTATCTACATAATAAAATTTAAAAACATATATCATGCATGCTAATACATAAACTATTCCAAAGAAATTCTCTAAATGGTAGAGAAAACTGTATCAAAATCCATTGCGTGTTCTGCCGATCTTAGTGTATAGACGGACTCAAAAAGCGACCTTGTTTAGATAGAGATGAGAGTTCCATTATAAGGATTGCTTTTGAATTGAAATAATAATGTCGTCGCGTAAAAGCGTCAATGTACTTTAAACCCGTGGGTGTGCGATGTAATGCAACCAATGTATATTCAACATCCTGTCTGTAATAAGTATTAGAACATAGAACAGCATGAAGAATTCTTGTTTATTATGATGAGATTTGCACTCCGGATGTGCCGAGATCATAAATTACTTCTTATATACAAAGTCATTACATAATACATACATTTAATAATTTTAATTCATATTTATAATTGATTATCGTATTATCTGAATTGGATAGAATAGAGTTAATATACTACCATTACGAGTTATTTTTTGTTACCGCAACGAGCTTTCCACTTGTTCGGTGTATTTATTTATTTATTTTAAATTCTTTATTGCACAAAATTGTACATAGGCGAGCTTAATGCCTTAGGCATTTTCTACCAGCTAACCTTTGAGAGGGTAAAATATGCTTAGGGTGCGGAACTTTCGATAGAAGGATATACATATAATTTTAACAATGATGCATAACAATACTTAAACTACTTAAATACTGTATATAATATAATAAATGTAATACATAAACATACATACCATACCAAACAAAAATTGTCACGAGGATCTGGTTTAAGCGTTCAGATAATGGGCAGTGAGCAAGCGTTTAAACACCCCGATGGAAGGGGCTGATCTTACAGTCAGAGTGTAGACTCAGAATACCACCGGTTATGGCGAGGTAGGAATATAACTAGTTCGCTGGGCACCCTGAGGCTGTTTAGGCGGTCTTAGGCGCCGTCACGAGTTCAAATCCTGGTGTAATATTTTTTTTAACGTAAGTTTAGTAGTCTTTTTTACAACACCACTATTCCTTGGAGAGCATGGTAAGGCTCTTGGTTCCACTGTCAGTTTAACGCCTCGAGTTGCTAACATCAGTCGGGCCAAAACGATTTCGATGGCAAGAATGGTTACGGAGATTGCATCAAAGTAATATTATAATTTGCTTCTTTCTTAAAGTATAAGAATATGTGGTGAATGATTGATAAAATGACGTTACACTCAAAAATATCCCCTTAGAATACCTACTACCATATAGATACCCACATAAAAAGTAAAAATAAAATTCACTGCCATCTAGTGTTCAAAATTAGGACTTCACTTTAATAGGCAGTAATTAAAAGCTACGCCAAAAGAGTGCGTGTGCAAATATATAAAAAAAAAGTGAAAAGCAATGACAATGTTTGTGTCTAGCGATTGAGAACCCTGATGCGAGAGTTGGGAATTCGAGTCCCACTAACCGTTTTTTTTTTCATTGCAATTTTATCCTTGAACATTTTTATAATGTTGAAATTTATTATTTAAGCTATTCCAAAACCTAATTATCTATATTATGATTTTTTCCCCTTGTTTCATAGATGCCTCGACTATTTTTTGATGTAAGTTTATTTACCAACAGGTAGATACTATAGGCAAGAAAGTTGTCTATTCAATTTGACACAAATTCCCTTGTTATCCAAATATCACTAAGGTTGAGTGAAGCGTAAACGTCACTGCAATAAATGGTAAAGATTGCATATGCTGTAAGAAAATTGTGCATGGAAAATGAACCTTATTGTTTTATGAAATTCAAATAAACCTAAACCCTACGGCGGTAGACTACATTGTTGGCCGACAGTACTATAACGGGTTCCTTAAGTGCATAGGAAATAAAGTCGCTCTCGAAAGTCAAATAACATCTAAATGTTGTTTTCAGTGATAACAAATTTTTTTTTAAATAAAAAAGAACATGGAAGTGTAGATTTTACTTACTCGATTATAATTACATAATTTCTTCATAAAAAAACTATTAAGTTTTGAAATGACAACTAGAGTAATATTTTTGGAATCATAAATCAAACCTTGTTTGTGTTTTTAGAAGTTAATAGATTTTTTATAATTATGAACGAGCTCGGTGTAGTCTCATACCATCGGCTACGACAAGGTGGGATTAAAATCCCTTCCGCTGGGTACCCTGGGGCCGTCTAGGCGGTCTCGGGCGCCGTAAGGCACCCGTAATGATGATATGATATGATATTTATGAGTAAGTAATATTTACACCTTCTCAGGCGTTATTAATTTTTTAAAACTTTAATATCACTGAAAACAACATTTAGACATTTTTAGACTTTCAAATTTGCATATCCATTTCCTGACTTCTTAAGGCTACTGTCTAGACGACCTCAGGACTACAGGTGTATCTTATTCACACCTCGAGCTGATCTGATAGTATGTTACATCAAACAAATGGCCAACTCTTCGTGGTGCTTGAATAGACTCAATAACACATTTATAAACAGTTTCACTAATTGATATAGTGAAACCAGGACGAACAGCTTAACGTGAACAAACACTAAAGTACACCTGGAAAATATATCATTTTAAATTAATAAAAATACATTAAAATATAATAAAAATACTTTTAACATTTTCTATTACTTATATCTCTATATTTACAAAATTACATATAATAATATAATAATCATATGTAGGACAAATTATACATATTGCTCTGATCACAAACTAAGCTCTTATCTGGTACTATGTGTACCAGAAGCGACGATATAATACATATTATATTTTATAAACACCCAGACCATGACAAACTGTACAAAAAAAACACTAAACAGCGCAACCACTAGTCTACGGAGGCTGTCGAACATACATGCGAACGACATAAATGCAATATAAAATACCTACTTCCATATCCATTTATTTAAAAACTTTATTACAATAAATAAATTAACAAAATAATAAAAACTAACTAAAATAAAAATAAAATAAAAAAATCACTACCTACAAAAAAAACATTTCCTCATAATGTACGCGCGGCATAGTGCCCAGAACGCTGGCGACATTTCCTCTTTGGATTACTAAACTTAATCTTTGAGAGAGGAAAGCGCCAGCCCTCTTGTCACCTTGAAGAAATCTGTTTTACAAGCTTTCATGCTTCTGGGCCCCATGGTCCCATGGTCTCTACCCTAAACGGCATAAATATATAATTATTAACTATTTGCAAGTATTTTTGCCGTTTGAGCTATTCCGCATCAGCAGCAGCGTTTTCAGCCCCATCTAATAACTAACATAAATATAACTAACTTGCATATTATATTTATATAATATTAACCTAAGCTGACATCACTCCAATGAGTCAAGTCAACATACTATAATTATTTCATAAAATGATTGTCTATAGTACAGGGAACGGTACATGTGCATTGCTATACATTCAAATCACCACTTTATGCCTTTGCTTTAAGGTTAAAATTAGCCCTAGAATTCTTATATATTCCAGTCTGCTATCAATCGTACAAGAATGTAGTCTTCGTATAGGCTCAATTTGTTCTAATAAAGCTTCGCCTCCACAACGACAACGCAAGACAAGTTCAATAAGACAAATTATCAATATCAATCTCTTCATTAAATTGATGACATAAATCATTGCATAATATTTAAATTAAGACAATAAAAATGTATCTTGTTTTTGTATGCCCATTTATATGTATGGCAGTGTTGACGAAGGAACATAATGCTTGGGGTGCATCTGTAGCATCGCCATACGAGTATATTCAGATTTCTATAATATATATTTTTTTAACAATGATAATATTTTTTTGATGCCTCCAGTATCACTTTTATAACCCATTTTTAAAATAAAAAAGGTAGGTATATCTTTGAAAAAAAAAGTCAGAAAAATAAATTGTGATATGATATGAATAAACGCCTATATGATTAAAATTACTCCTACAAATACATAATAAGTCTTAATATCTAACAAGTAAAAGACAATTAGACAAGTGATAGGCTTTAATTCGTGAGTTTATTATGAAAATTGTTTTTGTATAGGCGAAGACACTAAAAGGAAAAAATACGTATTTCATTATTTTCATCATAGAACACAATATAAAAAAATATCACCGTGAAAAAAACATCCAGTATATACGTGGTGGACGAGTTGGTTAGACCTTTGACTTAAAAACACTTAGGTCCCTGTTACGAATCCCGGTGTGTACCAATGAGCTTTTAATTTTAAAATTTATGTAGATTTGTTTGACAACATCACTATAGTGCCTCAGAGTGCATTTGCTTGGTTTAGTTTTACTTTATCTTAAATTAATAAAATATATCACAAAAAATAAAAGAAAAGCTTCTACCAAAAAATATTTATAGAGTTTTAAATCGCGTGCCTTATGCATTATCTATGCATTATAAGTTGAAACCAGGCCATCTTCTAAGTAATAACGAACATTGGAAAATTGTTTTTAAGCCTTTGGGATTTATACCCTAATGTTGTGAATAATACTATACTAAAATAAAAGCTATACTATACAAAATAT
The DNA here is from genome assembly GCA_947458855.1 of Monopis laevigella. Lineage (NCBI taxonomy): Eukaryota > Metazoa > Arthropoda > Insecta > Lepidoptera > Tineidae > Monopis > Monopis laevigella. The sequence goes on from OX381576.1 coordinate 20,019,797, forward strand.
CATAATCTCTATTAGACATACTATTTTTCTTTAATGCATCTCTTTTAGTTTAGGTAGCATAAGCCAGCATGGCATTACACGTGTATTTTTATAACTCGAATACAATAAATTATCTAAAAAAAAAAATATCAGCATCAAAATCTATTTTATATTATGTAATGATTACGGTTAAAACTAGACAGACAGACAAGAAATTTTAATTAAAAAAATATAAATGAAATATTCAAAAAAAAAATATAGAACATACACATTGTGTCTTAAATTTTTTGGGCTATATCTAGAATTTATCAAATTCATTAAGTACTATAGTGACCTAAGTTGTTATTGCAAAACTAGTACTCTTGCTTTTAACACACCCACTTTTACACCCTACCTACCTACCTACTTGTATAATTAACTAAAGCAGTTCTGTGTCGCACCTTTCTATGTTTTATGTTAACAAATGAACTAAGATTACGTTTAGTTTAATAGGTCTTGCTCATTAAATTTAAAGATACTACATTCGCGATCGCGAGGTTAGAGTTCTTTATACAAAATGAGCTTTCGTTCTTCCAGTTTTTCGCCACTACTTTAATCGTGGAATTACAATAATATTTTCGTCCGTCATTGTATTTATTAATCTTTTTTTTTACGTCAAGTTTATTTTTTCAAAAAGAACATGTTTTTTTTATATATTATAAAACAAAAGTATTTATTAGAACTGAAAGATTTTAAAACTAAGATTAAAAACATATTACAATTATAAATTCAAATTTACATATATATATGTATGCCTTACGGCGCCCGAGACCGCCTAGATGGCCCCAGGGTACCCAGCGGAGGGGTTTTAATCCCACCTCGTCGTAGCCGATGGTATGACATCGAACAAGTGGCTAGCTCGTCGCGATGTTTTGAATAACCCATCTATAAACAGTTTCACAAGTTGGTATAGTGAAACCGGGACCGACAGCTTCACGTGCTCTCCGCACTGTACAATACAATACAATTTTGGTACATTTTAAACAATAAGTAAAAAAGGATAATAGCTCGAAAAGTGAATGGAAAAGGACATGGTTATAATAACAATGATAATATTAGGTGTACCATTGATAGGTGTACCATTGACGGGTTGAGATGCTTTAAGGATGGTTTTTCACAACCTATATCTCTACAAACTTTTAAAAAAAAAGTAGTTTTTAAACTGTTTCTATAATTAACTATACGTAGTAAATTTATAGCGATTAAACAAAAAATAAAATATGTAACTGAATGATTTGGATTAAAATTAAATTTTATGTATCCCAGTATATATATTTGAGGCAGGTAGGATGTCTTTAGTGCTGTCGTTAAAGAAAGACCCTTTGTCTAGGTATTTTATTTATTACGTTAGTAAAGTTAAATGCAGTACCGATGTCAGATATTAGTGATGGGATATTTTTCCCTAATTTATAGAACGATGATCGAAATTATTTTTAAAATACAAATGATTTGTCAGGTCCGCGTCACGTAAATTTTTCACCAGTTATTTTTAATCATAGAATGATGTTTAATTGAGTATTTATTTATAATTTTTCTTCGCATCAGGTAGGCAGAGACAACCGAGCGCCAATTGTCCCTGCCCTACATATTCGTTTCGCCCCTTTCACAGTCATATCTCTTCTCATACATGCACGCCGATTTCGGAGATTTTGGAGGTTATACTTTACATACATATCATCACGGGTGTCTTACGGCGCCCGAGACCGCCTAGACAGCCCCAGGGTACCTAGCGGCGGGGTAAATCCCACTTAGTCGAAGCCGATTGTATACTACACCGAACAAGTGGCTAGCTCGTAGCGATGTTTTGAATAGACTCAATAATCCATCATAAAAGTGCTCTCCGAAGCACTATAGTGGTGTTGTCAAACAAATGTACATACATTTTTTAATTAAAAACTCATTGGTACACATCGGGATTCGAACCAGGGACCTTAGTGTTTTTAAGTCCAAGGTCTAACCAACTCGGCCACCACGTTTTTGGAGGTTATACTTTAATTTAATAATTATTGACCGCCCTCAAGGTCTAGTGATCCCGAAGATACATATCGTACAGTAAGTCTAAGCAGTCTCGGGCTCCGTAAGGTACCCGTGTTTTAATAACATTTGGTTATTCTACCTAAGGAACCTACCAATTAGGTTATACACTTAATTTTGTATTTTTTTTATAGACTGCCAATATTTACAATATATTTTTGTTACAAAATACTTAATTTATGTTTATTTTTAGTTGAGTATATTTTTTTTGTTACTTATCTAATGTTATTTAAAATTTATATTTTAACTAATTTATAAATAGTGATTTATCAAGTTTTAACCCGTGTATATTATCTAATATTAATAATTACTTAATATTAATAATAAATAGTTATCGATAACATAGTACAACACTACTAAACAACAGATCGCGTGTAATCATTAATCGATAGTATTCATTATAATAGCATGTCACAGTTATGCTTGAAATTATTCCCTCTTTCTCTACCGATTACACGGACAGGCTTCGTGGCTTATCTATCCCTCTATCGGTAATGGCAGAATGCAATACCAGACTTTATTTACCAATAAAACAATAAATTAAACCAAAATTATAAATCTTACACTTTTTTTTTGTCATTTTATTGGACTTATTGAATCACCACTTGAAATAAAAGATCCTGATTTGAATTAAAGTTTAAAATATATAATAAAATAAGTATGTAATTGTTTAATTTTTGAAAGAATCTAAGCTAGTCTTTTTTTAGGCTGTGGGTTCACCGGTTTTCGAAGTAATGAATTGCATTTATCGAGGTGAGAATGGTATGGTTGCAAAACGATCAGTTGATTTAGCTATAACGAAACTCGAAATGATAATTCCTGTTTTTAGCCACCCATTTGGTAACTGCATTTAGCTGGTATATATATATGTATCATCACGGGTGCCATAAGGCGCCCGAGACCACCTAGACGGCCCCAGGGTACCCAGCGGAGGGGTTTTAATCCCACCTCGTCGTAGCCGATGGTATGAGTCTACACCGAACAAGTGGCTAGCTCGTTGCGATGTTTTGAATAGACTTAATAAACCATCTATAAACAGTTTCACAAGTTGGTATAGTGAAACCGGGACCGACAGCTTAACGTGCTCTCCGAGGCACTATAGTGGTGTTGTCAAACAAATGTACATACATTTTTAAATTATAAACTCATTGGTACACACCGGGATTCGAACCAGGGACCTAAGGTTTTTAAGTCCAAGGTCTAACCAACTAGGCCACCACGTATATACTAGGCCACGTATATATAAGCTGGTATAGTAGGAGCGATAAAATGTAATCGACCCAAATCATGGGATTTGTAGGCCTGCTTACCATCAGGTGTTTATAAAGTCGCATGTCGTTCCCCTATACACTAAAATAAAAAAATCCTAACTATGCCTTTTTTTATAGTGGAGATATTATATGAAAATCATTAATTTTTAGGCCTACACATCCGATGATTTGGTTCGATTACATTTTATTGCTCCTAAATGCCAGTTAATGATGCGGTTACCAAATGGGTGGCTAAAAACAGGAAATGACTAAAGTACCTACAATATTGTCGTGCACCCCGGTTCGAATCCGGAGTGATCTTGTAAATATATGTTTTGTTATAATATCGAGATAAACAAAGGTCATACCAGAAAAAAATAGGTCTTTATCTAATAGACATATCCAACAGCCCAATTCATTTAGGTATAAGGGTGGAAATTTAAGTTCTTTTACATCGTCCAATATAATAATTATCTTTTTTTATTATATGCGTTTAGGTGCGTATTTATATATTTAAAATAATACTAAACTAAGCAGGGGCCACATAAGGTTTCTTATAACGTGATCTTTAACGTGTCAAAATAACGATTTCCGCTAAGGTTAATAAACTACTCTGATTGGAGGAGAGCGCGCTAATAGCGGAAATCGTTATTTTGACAATCTAACGATCACGTTATAAGAAACAGAATGTGCTGATGATAAGATAAAAAATATAAATTAACAAATAATCCTGCGGCCACATTCTGTTTCTAATAACGTGAGCGTTAGATTGTCAAAATAACTAATTCCGTTATTAGCGAAACTTAAAAAACTACTCTGATTGGAGGAGAGCGCGCTAATATCGGAAATCGTTATTTTGACAGTCTAACGATCTCGTTATAAGAATCAGAATGTGGACGCAGGGGTGCTTTACGTCGCCCAAGACCACCTAGAAGGCCTTACGGTACCCGCAGAGGAGAGGCTTAAATTTTATTTTGTGAATCTACGCCGAACAAGACGTAGCGAGATTGTCGCAATGTTTATAAGACTCAATAAAATATTTTTTTAAGACCCGGTTTGTTTAATAAAAAAATACATTTGTTTGACAACGTTTCACTATCGGTCATAACAACTTTTGAAACTTTTTATAAATGGGTTTATTGAGTAGTATCTAAACTTCGCAACGATCTAGCCACTTGTTCGGTGTAGACTCATACCACCGTCTACGATAAGGTGGCATTAAAACCCCTCCGCTGGTTACCCTGAGACCGCCTAGGCAGTCTCGCGCGCCGTAAGGTACCCGTGATGACTTTACTCGACAAGAAATCGATGTAGTATGCTACTGAAAACCTATAGACTAAAACCAAAACTTGACAAGGTCACTTGGTGGTTTTGCATAAATATAAAGATGCACAAGTGGTCTTTAAAAAATATTTTTCTGTTAATATATGTATTCAATAAATCAATAAAATAAAATAACGTAGGTATATCCTGTAAAAGTCATTCTATTAAAATAATGTGATATTGATGATACACCCATACTTACTATAATGTCTTTCTAAATTGCCTAGGGTTAGTTAATAATTTTCATAAACAACTATCAATTCCGCGATTCGTGTGCAAGCAGCCATCGTCGACATAATATAATGTTAGCCTATGAAATTGAATATACTGGTCGCTTCGCGTGTTTAGCTTCATTCCGCGAATAGGTCTAATGCTATGTCTCTTTCGTATCTAATGGGTGCCTATTAAACTAACCACATTGGCCTGTTGCTTAAAATACTATATCGATAAATAAGCGGCGAAATCACTGGACTTGTTTGTTCAGGCTGATAACCCAAAATGATTGTAGGAGGTCGTTTTGTGTCAATTACAAAACATCTTCTTTGATAAATAGCCATTCATACTATGCGTGTCGACAGTAGTATTATTCACTTACCTTGGAAGTTATTTTTATATTTAAAAAAACAATTTACGAAAATTTATTTGTAACTACCTGGAACCTATGCGAAAGTATCATCAATAATCTGCAAAATGTCTACACAATATCTTCATTTAAAGTTAAGTCTTAGTTAATTTATGCATATGTAAGTATGTACATTAAAGATTTTTGCTAAAATAAGTACTAGAAAACGCTAGAAATAAGTAAAAAAATCATAATTATATTTTTTTTGTCTGTTTTTCGGTAGCTATTACTTTGAGCCTATCACAATAAAGTTTTACAAACGATTATGCATATATAATATATGATACCTATACTAACCCCGCCAATAGCGGATAGCGTCATCGTGATAAGTTAAAATATATTTGGTATATAACAAGATAAATACGAAATATATCATATTTTATATTATGTAAAATTATCTCCCTTGGCGCGGCTACATTAGCGGGCTACGGCAAATATTCGTGATAGCGCGATGAGTGTGGCCGGTAGATCGTTGCAATGCGCAGTATTCGGACGAAGACGACGTATGGCGCGGCTACATTTACGGGATACGGCGAATATTCGTGATAGCGCGATGGGTGTGGCCGGGTAGATCGTTGCAATGCGCAGTATTCGGACGAAGATGACGTATGGCGCGGCTACATTTACGGGCTACGGCGAATATTCGTGATAGCGCGATGAGTGTGGCCGGGTAGATCGTTGCAATGCGCAGTATTTGGACGAAGGCGATGTATGGCGCGGCTACATTAGCGGGCTACGGCGAATATTCGTGATAGCGCGATGAGTGTGGCCGGGTAGATCGTTGCAATGCGCAGTATTTGGACGAAGACGATGTATGGCGCGGCTACATTAGCGGGCTACGGCGAATATTCGTGATAGCGCGATGAGTGTGGCCGGGTAGATCGTTGCAATGCGCAGTATTCGGACGAAGACGACGTATGGCGCGGCTACATTTACGGGCTACGGCGAATATTCGTGATAGCGCGATGAGTGTGGCCGGGTAGATCGTTGCAATGCGCAGTATTTGAACGAAGACGATGTATGGCGCGGCTACATTAGCGGACTACGGCGAATATTCGTGATAGCGCGATGAGTGTGGCCGGGTAGATCGTTGCAATGCGCAGTATTTGAACGAAGACGATGTATGGCGCGGCTACATTAGCGGACTACGGCGAATATTCGTGATAGCGCGATGAGTGTGGCCGGGTAGATCGTTGCAATGCGCAGTATTCGGAAGAAGACGGCGTATGGCGCTAATGTGGAACTTTTAACTATACCTCATGAGAAATAGATATTGAAACTTTGTTCAAGTTTTTTTTATATAGGTATATCGATTATTTCTAACGAAGTATCATAATATCTATCTTTTGGCGTAACCATTAAAAAAATATTACTTTTACAAAATCATACTGATAGTGTAAATAAATAACTGGTAAATGATCTCAGTAAAATGTACGCAAATCCCATTTATCACTTGAGTTAATCCTTAAATGTGACTTAACATATAATTAATTTAGTAGCTAAGTCAACCACGCACGGTACAAGTTTCCGCTGGCCGACTCGCGTCTCCGTCTCAAGATTCTTTAACGCGACATTATCTTATATATTCTGTAAGCACTCCTGATTTATGCTAGTAGAACTAACGTTGGGTTCCTAACATACATTCCTTGGGCGCATCAAACAAATAGTACTAGAAGCGAACTTTACATACCTGATTTTGTAAACTTTAATTTATTGTTACTTAATTTTTATTTATATACGTGGTGGCCGAGTTGGTTTGACCTTGGACTTTTAAACATTTAGGTCCCTGGTTCGAATCCCGGTGTGTACCAATGAGTTTTTATTTTAAAAAAATATGTACATTTGTTTGACAACACCACTATAGTGCCTTGGGGAGCACGTTAAGCTGTCGGTCCCGGTTTCACTATAACAACTTGTAAAACTGTATAAATGGGTTACTGAGTCTGTTCAAAACATCGCCACGAGCTAGCCACTTGTTCGGTGTAGACTCATACCATCGGCTACGACGAGGTGGGATTAAAACCCCTCCGGTGGTGGACTCTGGGGCCGTCTAGGCGGTCCGTAAGGCATCCGTGATGATATGTATGTATGTAATTTTTATATAGCTTAATTAATTTTGACTTTTATTTCATGATGACACTGATATCTTTAACTGGTTGAGGTGTAAAGTTTAACCCTATATTAGTATTAATCCTTTTGGGTTCTTTCAGTCCACGCAATATATTTGAAAAAAAAAATGCTCTTAAGAAAGAGGTTTGTTTAAATATAGAAAGAAACTATTGAACAGTTTTAATTTATAAATTAATTATTATAAGCAAGCATTTGAGATTTAAATTAAAAATTTAGGAAAATTTAATACCTAAATCGTTTTAATTTCATTTAAATTTTTTGTAAACTTTTAGTAAATAACTTTAAAAAAAAATACAAAAATAATAATATACATTTCGATTTTAAATAATCACTAACACAAAAAACAAATTTCTTTCTTAAATTAAACTTTGTTTCTTCTTAGGTACGTATTTTTTTTAATGTACTGTATCATAATTTTAAATGCTTGTCATTATTTCTTATAGCTAAATTTAAATGATACATAATATTTAAATGCGTTCTACCACTTGGCCACAACATAAACATCATAATTAATATCATTTCAATTAGGTTAATACTAAGAAACTTATGGCTAAATACTCTCAGAACATAGTTGCAGATGTGCGTGCAGATGGGCTTTCTGCAATAAGTTGAATGCACTTTTAAGTTTTCATTGAGTGGTTAAAGTGTTTGAAGATTAATTTACGACTAGAAACGATGTGGTCTTTATGACTTGCATCTTGATGCCATTATTAATTTATTGCTTTGTTTAACACTTGCTATAAAATAATTAAAATTTAACTTATTTAAATTATACAAAAGTTCATAAATTCAAATCATTTTTTTTAAACATCGAAACAACCTCTCTCTTTTTTTATATTTTAGATATTTATTTGGTTAGCTGTATTTCTAATAGATTCGTATCGGGAAAATAAAAAAGACACGACAACAAAGAAGATAGACGGATGAATTAAAAAAAGTAAGTGGCCCGACATGGATGAGACTTGCATCGGAAAAAAAGAAATGGAAAATACTGGAGGAGGCTTTCGTCGAAGGACGTACTGATAATTTTTTGTTTGTAATTATACAAATGTTGAATTTTTGTTACATATTTATCGATAAATAAAGGCTTATTATTATTATTTCTTTATTTAAACACTTTAGTGCACAGTAAACAAAAGTGTTGTACAAAGGTGAACTACTAGGCATTATTTCCAGATAATATTTTAGGTTATGTACGAAGATGAGTCAAGTGCATAATTTTCATAAACTTATATACCTACATCTATATAAAATCGAGTATAGATAGATAACATAATACATACATATGAGTATAGATAGACTAATACATAACACACAAAATATCTAGATATACATTGTTGATCAGTTCTGTTTATTTAGAAAGTGCGTGATCAAGAATTGTGTCATTAAAAGCTTTAATTTATTTATGAAACATGTCCTTTTGATACTTAAAAAAATACAAACGACATAGTTCTTATCCATGTATATGAGTTTTTTTTTAATTTAAATTATTTAAATCATTTTTTAAATAAAAATTTGATTATATAACCCAGAAAGAAAACATGTTAATATTAAAAGCTACCCAACAATATTAAATTTATATTTTGTAATCTCCTCATATTACATTTAATCTAGCGTCTACCCATATGAATGCGTCCAACTGCAAAAATTCACGTGCAATAGAAGTAGATTTAATAAAACCTGAAGTAAATTCAGAGAAATAAGTATTATAAGTTTTTGCATTTATATATCAAATATGTATTATATTTAATATGTATAATAAAAGCGGCCCCAGCTTAGCTAGTTGTTAAAAGTCACTGCTCAACTGATAAAAAGGTTAAGCAGATGACAACAAGACCGGACCTGGGATGGGTGACCGCTTTTTACAACGAGGCTACACCATCATAAACACCGCAACAAGCTCGCCACTTGTTAAGTTTTGCCTCCGAATACCATCGGCGAAATGAGCATAGGTTAATCCCTCCGCTGGGTACCCTGAGGCCGTTTAAACGCTTTTCGGGAGCCAAAAAGGCACTCGTGATGATGGATGGTATTTAGACAAATTTATTCATTATGGTAATTCTTAAAAAAAACACAGCACATGTAATCAGCTGTATAATTATAAATTATTATAAATTATTGTTAACATAACTAGAAATAAATACCCTTTTAGGGTAGTGATAAATTTACTAACACTCTAACAGAAATAGTAAAAATTTTACTAAGGGCCGATTTAACAATAATAAAGTTTTTCAACGGTTAACACAACGGGAATTTGACAACTCTTAAACTTTCCAAGAACTTTATATTCTGGTAATTAAGAAATCAATCCTAAGCTATGTTGGTATATATTACAGAAAATATATGTAGAATAAAATATTTATTATGCTTAAAACTTGGTAAACAAAATTTACAGAATAGATAATATATTATTTTCAGTAAGTATAGATTTGCGGGTTTACCTGACATATTTACGCGGTCATGTTATAAGCTTAAGCGGATAGCGAGAATATAATTAAAGGTATTTTTGTTTACGTTAATTTTATTAATTTAATAAATAAAAAAATATAGTTTTAGTTTAATAATAACTAGTGAATTAGTTACCTATATCAAAAAGATTATGTTTTTTATATCGACACATATCATATTATTTTATGTTAATATTTATTATCAAGGATACCTACCGAAACTAAGGTAAATAGTGAGGTTCTTAAATATCGCTGCTAATTGGAAGGGTCACCAAAAGACTGGCTGCGTTGCAATACAACGAGGTATCGTTGTATTGCGATACTGATACATTGTCCCAGGAACGAGCCAGCCCTTTGATCTTTGGTCAGACTTTAGACCCAGTATTCCTAAGCCACAGAACAAATCATACATCTAGCATCCGGGAACAGCATAATGTGCGCCCACATGTTATCTGCTCCAGAAATCTAAAATACTTTGGTATGCGGCAATTGCGTGCCAAATAGAGTCATTTTGTATATCAAAGCTATGATATGTATGAAAAAATAACCGTTTAGACTTAATGGTTTTGCTCTCTCTTTACCTTCACTTGTAAATTTAGAAAGATTTTTATTATTGCTTGTTATCTACCTATACACAGACGCCCTCTATTAGTTAGAAGTCAAAAATTAAAATTCGTGAGGGCTGACTGGAACCTGGTTGGCTCAGCGGTTGAGCGCCTTGCCGCGGTAGCGAGGTTCGTGGGTTCGAGTCCCGCCACCAGGATTTTTTCATTGCATTTGTATCTTTAAAAAAATAATATAAGATTATCCTATACAGGAATTTATAAAAATGCATTATTATTTTTTTCACAAATTTAACGCTTCTCTTATGAATTTGGCGCAGTAGCGTTGTCGCTTTTAGCGTAGCGTTGCGTGCAGTGTCCTCGTTCAACACATTTTATGACATAGTTCCGAGTTCTTATTTCACTTTTTGTTTAAACTATCTCTGTCAGTCTGTACCGGTAATGATGTCCCCGTAGAACATATTTTTTTACAAACTAATCGCCATATAAATTACTACCTTCAGATTGTACACGACATAATTTTATTTGTAATTTAATAACTTGTATTATGTTAAATGGCTTTAATGAATAACATCCATATTATGTGTTTTAGATTTACATATATTATTTAGTTTTTTTTTTAAATTATATTTAAGCAGGATAGGCAATTGATTTGTCTATAATATAGCGATGTTATTAAAGTAGAGTCGTAATAAGATTTTGACTTTTCACGCTCATTTTGTAACTGCATAATTGCCAACTTAGTGATGCCAAGCGATGAATTGTGTTAAACAAACGACAATGTATGTCTGCATATTATCAATTGATACAAAGTCACATACCGTGTGCATGACTTTTAGATCAATGTGTACATAACATTTAATATAAAAACACTTAGGTCCCTGGTTCGAATTCAGGTGTGTACCAATGAGCTTTTAATTAAAAAAAATATGTGCATTTGTTTGACAACACCACTATAGTACCTCAGAGAGCACGTTAAGCTGTCGGTCCCGGTTTCACTAAACCAACTTGTGAAACTGTTTATAGATGGGTTATTAAAATATTCAAAACATCGCGACGAGCTATCCACTTGTTCGGTGTAGACTCATACCATCGGCTACGACGAGGTGGGATTAAAACCTCTCCGCTAGGTACCCTAGGGCCGTCTAGGCGGTCTCGGGCGCCGCGCCGTAAGGCACCCGTATTGATATGTATGTGTAATATAAAAAGAAGGTATATAATATTTATCAAGACATTTTTACGGTGGGATAAAGTATCTACCTACTTGGAATTTACCAATTTTTTATTTATTTATTTAACTATTTATTTTTATGCCATATTCCCTTTCGGGGTAGGCATAGACAATCGAACGCCACCTGTCTCTATAATTCCTACTGGTCGTCCACAGTCAACTCTTCTCACACATACACCCTGGCTTCGGACACTTTTTAATGCACCGTCTAACCTTTCCAATTTGATCATGATAAATGTGCCTTGGGCTCCCGCGACAATATTTTCTCTTCACCTCGCATTATATAATATCTGGTTCGTCATTCTTTCTATAAATTTCCATATCAATAAACCGTTAAGTGACCTAGTCATGTTTTGGTTTTAGTCTGTAGGTTCACCGATTTTCAGGAGATTACTGCATCGATTTCCTTTCAGGGTGCGGTTAGAAATTGGGTTGAATTGACAATAAGGCAGCTAGAATATATGAAAATATACTCGTAATGCAATTTGTCGCCACCCATTTCGTAATCGCATCATTTAGGCGGCATAGTGGGAGCGATCAATTTTATTTAAGAACAATTATTGATCGACCCCATTCATGGACTTTGTAGGTCTGCTTACCACCAGGTATATACAAAGCCACACGCTGTGCTCCAATAAAAAAAAATCTAGACACTCTTACCTTTTGAAATGTCGTTGTTCATCTTTTAACACCTCGTTTGAAATAATAAAGTGCTAATGGAGAGTGCAATGTCCTTTAGAGTAAATATTTAATTTTTAAGCAAGGTAGGTAGGGTATTATACATCATTCAGGTGACTTTTGTACCCACTTCATGCGTGTGATTGATATGTTCTGAGGAAATTTATACTCGTTTCAATGATTTTTTTAATTATAAATTCATTTGTACTATGAATGTCAACTCAGTGTCCCTTTTGTCAGGAGGTTTGATTCTCACCTTTGGCTAAATAATAATGTTAGTTTTTAATATAGATTTGTAATTCAAATTCGTCTTTTTCTGCCTATTCGTAACCGTATACTTAGTTACGAATGGGCGACAAAAGACTATTTTTCAGCCGGCATAGTAAGAGCGATAAATTCTGTTAACAACAATGTATTGATTGATCTCATTCATGGACTTTGTAGATTTGCTTACAAAAAAAAAATGCATATTATTGTCTTCATCCGGTTCATGATTAGGATATGTGCTGTATGTACAAACACGGGAACCTTACGGCGGTGCCGGAACCGTCTGGACGGCTTCAGGATACCCAGCTGTGTGGTTTTATATATAATATACTCGTTGTGTCGATGGTAATCAAATTCAATACCAATGCCGTTGCCAAAAGCTAGCTAATGGCATTGCAATAAGATTCAATTTACTTTAAAAATATATACCTGTTGTTCTACTACTAGTGTTGCCATATTTTTTTTCAGACTATAAGTGACAAATGCTTAAATGGACCAAAATACGGGATTTCAGGTTTATTATACGGCATAATTATTAAAAAAATAATAATAATGTGATTTCTGTTGAACGGGCAACAAAAACATATTTTTGTTGAATTGTATTTAAGAAAAAAAAAATACAATTATATGTAATCATAAGTTAAAACGAACAAACGATCATAAACTTTTGTTAAATATGATAAATCCACAAACAGTTACTGGTCGTTAAATTATAATTGTAATATTTTCTTCTTTAATATATTATAAATAATAAAAATATTAAGCAATTTATTTCGGACGAACGTTGCATATAATAACAAAAAAATCGAGCACGGTTGAAATAAGGGACAAAGTATGTCCCGTCGGGATGTTTAAAATTACGCGTGAAATACAGGATATTCCATGAAATACGGGACGTTCCATGAAATACGTCTGGCAACACTACCTACTACGTTGACTACAGTACATACTTCGCAAGGAAGCTAAGGAATATAATAATACTTTGAACATAATATAATATTAATGTGGATTGACGTATGATTCTGTACATAATTACATGCTAGAACGCCCTTATAATTTTATATTAATTCCTTCCTACCTAGCGCCCGTCGTGTCTGAGCAAATACATTTTAGAATAAAATTATTGACTGTTATTTATTAGATAATAAAAACGGCCACAGCCTAGTGGGTAAGTCACTGCGCAACTTGCAACATGGTTAAGGAGATGACAACAAGGCCGGATCGGGGATGGGTGATCGCTTTTAACAATGAGGCTATACCATCATAAACACCACAACATCCTCGCCACTTGTTAGGTGGTGCCTCCGAACACCATCGGCGAAATGAGGACAGGTTAACCCCTCCTCTGAAACTTTTAAACGGTTCTCGGGAGTCAAAAAGGCACCCGTAAAGGTGTTTATTATTATTATTAAGAGACAATGTTCTCAGCCAATCATGGAATCTCCGTGCGGGTGCCGGATCTATCGCGTGATTGGAAGGCAGGGGAATGAGCAGGGGAAGGCAGGAGAAGGCAGCGTTCCCGGACTTGGGACCGCGAAGTAGCTTTAACGGCCTTTTAAAGTCTTACATGCACTGTCATCTTGGAAACACGCTCCATAAAAGTTCCGACGGCTGATCTCGGAAGGCCAAGATCCTTTTATATATAATATAATAATGTGATATTTTGTGATGGTAAACCAACAAATATTTATGCAAAAGGCACGTTATGGTGGTTACCTACATATATCAAAAAAGGGTCAATAACATGTTAATTATATGGTTCTCTGAAATTAGCGGATGTTTGTTTCAGTATTGGCTACAAATGAACGCGTTACGTGCTTATAATCATAACACTATGATTTAAACTATAACATTGTTTTTGTTTTATAAACAAATATTTATTTATAACTTATATATAAATATTATAAGAAAACTAACATAAAAATCTACCATAATAATATAATAGTCATACTATATACTATTATGGTAGATTTTTAGATTTTAGATAGATAGACAGCCTCCATAGACTAGTAGTTTCGCCTTTGGCGTTAAATCCGGAGGTCGTGGATTCGATTCCCATCCATGGCATATAAATATTAGTACGTTTTTCAAGCCTAGAGCTTAGTTTGTGACCATATCAATTTGTGTAATTTATCCTACATATTATTATTATATATAATATAATACATATAATATACGTATATATGTATACATATAATAAAATTGAAGACGTTCCGTCTTTACATTATATATATAGATTTTATTTTGCAAAAAATAATGTAATATTTTTTTCTATAAGAAATAGAAAAAAATATTATAATGTATGTCGGTTTGTTTCTTTGTAAGCGCATCATACAAAAGCCACCATTGGATTTAAAATCTAATTATTGAACGTTAAAAAGCTTTATTAGAAGTAACATTTATTTGATCAAAATTGACTTTTTTTTTTTTTTATGAGAGTTCAACATGTGACCTTGCATCCACCTGATGTTAAGCAGTATGCAATATCCATGAATGATAGTAACAAGCGGATGCATACAGGTGCACCGCTGGTTGCCATTAAGATGCCGGCTTAAGATGACTTACAGATAGATACGTATTCTGTGATACATATTCCAAACCAGTGTTGCGTGGATATGCGCCGAGGATGCTGGCGGCGTTTTCCTTCTGAATGGTGTACTCATCTCTTGAGAGAAAAACGCCGCTGCTCTTGGGTCATTCGTCTTCGAGTAACCTAAGAGCGGCTCGCTATAGACATAAATAAAATAAACAAGCCGCAGGGTATTCAGCTAAGTGGCTTTATTTCCATCAAGTCATTTCCAAAGGTATTCCCATAGCCGAACAAGTGGCAAGTCCGACCCGGCATATAAATATTTGTAAAATAAAGTAAATATTGATAAACATATCATCAAAATAAGTTTAGTAGTTTATTTCAAACATACTGCAGACATACATTCAGATTAATAATATTTTTATGATTCCATTTACTTTACAAATAACTTTATTCAGTTTTACCTTAACGAAGGTTTTAACCGTTACTAAGTTTTTAGAAACTCAGTCTTAACCTTTACTAGTCGGTTGGATACAGTTACTAGTATCCAATGAGTATCTAAACCTCATTCAAGATTAGCGATTTGTTTAGCCGAGAATGTGGTGTTAATTTTTGTAATTATAATCTTATGACGTAATTTTTTTTTCAGTTTTCCACTGAAATATTTGCGTTATTACTAATCGTCAAGGTAAAATTCTTGATAGATATATAAAATACTTCATAGTATTATGGCTTGACCGGTTTATTCTAATATTATAAATGTAATAGTGAATCATAGAATCAGTCATATACGTGGTGGCCGAGTTGGTTAGACCTTGGACTAAAAAACACTTAGGTCCCTGGTTCGAATCCCGGTGTGTACCATTGAGTTTTTAATTAAAAAAAAATGTACATTTGTTTGACAACACCACTATAGTGCCTCGGAGAGCACGTTAAGCTGTCGGTCCCGGTTTCACTATAGGTACCAACTTGTGAAACTGTTTATATAGATGTGTTATTGAGTCTACACAAACATCGCGACGAGCTAGCCACTTGTTCGGCTACGACGAGGTGGGATTAAAAACCCCTCTATTGGGTATCTTGAGACCGTATAGGCGGCCTGATATATATACTCGTATATATATATATATATATACTCGTATATATATATATATATATATATATTCATTTTATAAAGATATTATAAAATTTACTAATCAACATTATTATATCGCATTAGCAGCCTTTATAGGTAATCGGCAGTTAAATTTCACCACTCGTTTTGGTGGTACCCATGCCACGGCAAATTAATATACTACATACATACATATCATCACGAGTGCCTTACGGCGCCCGAGACCGCCTAAACGGCCCCAGGGTACCCAGCGGAGGAGTTTTTAATCCCACCTCGTCGTAGCTGATGGTATGAGTCTACACCGAACAAGTGGCTAGCTCGTCGCGATGTTTTGAATATACTCAATAACCCATTTATAAACAGTTTCACAAGTTGGTATAGTGAAACACCGACAGCTTAACGTGCTCTCCGAGGCACTATAGTGGTGTTGTCAAACAAATGTACTTTTTTTTTTATATTAAAAACTCATTGGTACACACTGGGATTCGAACCAGGGACCTAAGTGTTTTTAAGTCCAAGGTCTAATCAACTAACATAATATACTCGTAATATACGACCATCCACGACCCATAAAAAAAAACGTTATTGAGACTGGCCGTTGGTGCTCATACACTACTAAAAGCACTAAAATACTACTTATCATATAATGTATATAAAATAAACAGAAAACAATGTAGCCACTAAAAAAAGACATCAACTAAACTGAACAACGTTTAAACCTCCTGGTCTATTTGTTGAGTCAGCTGTCCAGTTTTACGATTTAGTTCCAGAAAGTTGTAAACGCACGTCAGGTTGCCGCGATTCGGTTAACACAGTTATCGACACATGTTCCGCTGGCGAATAGGTTACTAGTTCACTATACCAGATTCTAAAATAAATCAAAGTTTGTTCAAAATATTTGTTGATTTCTTCGCTTGTCATATTATTTTTCTAATATTTCACCTTTAAATTGTAAAAGAGCTGACTATTATGAATGTAATAGTAGTAATAATTTCTTATGATAATATTTAAAAAAATACACCAAGTTTTACCTTCCTCTGCTTTCCTCTATTACAATAATTTAAAAAAAAAAATCACGTCAGTTAGTTTTTTTAAAAACAGTATACATTTTAATATTTATGGTACCTACCCGTTGCTCCAGAGATATAGAATGGTATAGAAATCCACTCCTAAACATGTTTACCCTGGTCCATATTAAAATTTGCAAAAATAGTAAAAACGTTTATTTTTAATGATGAGTATAAAATTTCTAACACTATGATTTCAACTATAACATTGTTTCCGAGATTTACGTTACCGAGATATAAACTTTCCTGTAATTTAATTTATCCGTCACGATTGCGAAAGCAGTGTTCTTAAGTCTACAGTTTAATCAACTCGACCACCACGTATATATATATTTACAATATCTATATGTCTTCAGATAATATACATATAATACCGTAAAAAAATATATCTAAAGATTACCTATGATTTTATTAAAATGTATTCTTGAATAAAGAAGACATTTTTATATATGATGTTTTATTCAGACCACTTAAACTTTCTCTAACGCGGCTAAAATGTTTATGAGCTGTAATATTGTTGTATTCAATGAAATAGATACTCGGATACTCAACAAGCACTGAAGGACACTGAAAACTTCATTCGCATTTCCAAACTTGTCTACAGAATTCTACATTCACTTAAGGCCCTAATAGCTGTCGTTTACCTTTTCTATACAGATCGCAGCGCCCAAATATATTTTTATTATTATAATTATTTTAAAAGTATATTATAATTATATATTAGACGTGATGGCCAAATTGGTTAGACCTTGGACTTAAAAACACTTAGGTCCCTGGTTCGAATCCCGGTGTGTACCAATCGGTTTTTAATTAAAAAAAATATGTACATTTGTTTGACAACACCATTGTAGTGCCTCGGAGGGCACGTTAACCTGTCGGTCCCGGTTTCACTATATCAACTTGTGAAACTGTTTATAGATGGGTTATTGAGTCTATTCAAAACACCGCGACGAGCTAGCCACATGTTCAGTGTAGACTCATACAATCGGCTACGACGAGGTGGGATTAAAACCCCTCCGCTGGGTACCCTGGGGCCGTCTAGGCGGTCTCGGGCGCCGTAAGGCACCCGTGATGTTATGTGTAATATAATTAGACTAGCTGACCATTGCAACTACGTCTGCTTAACTTTAACCGTTTACGCAACCCACGCAAAGGAAGCTCTCAAAAGGAATTTATTTTCCCCATTTTAGCAACATTGTTCATTGATGCTCTGCTCCTATTTGTCGTAGCGTTAAGTTATGTAGCCTTGTTGTTGCCTTCCTCGATAAATGGGCTATCCAACACTAAAATATTTTTTCAATTCGCACCAGTTGTTTCTGAGATTAGCGCGTTCAACCAAACAAACAAAAACTCTTCAGCTTTATAATACTATACTATAGAGTATAGATTAGATTTCATTTTGTCTCTGTAATGGTACACATCTGTACTTGTAATAGAATATCGAGAATCTAATGTTCCACCCTTTCACAAACCAAAACATTGCGGCTCTATGTTATGTATGTTACAAGTGAATACTGAGGTGCATACCGATTCTTAGATTTTAGTCATGCGTTAAGCTTTGGTTACATTAAGCGAATAGCCTCTGCGATTGCTATCGCCGCACCGCGTGCATACTCCTTGAATTGTTGAAGATAGTTTAATCGCACCGATCACTGATTGTGGCGATTGCATCACCTAGAGTATTCGCTTAGGGTCATTTACAAATAAATTGGTTCGATTATATGTAAGCGTCGAGAATTGTTGGGGTTCTCTTTGGGTTTAAAGAAAAATGGGTCCGTTATGGTATCACTTAGTGTCTGTCTGACTGTCCAGACCATTATCTCGAAAACTGGTTGACATAACATCAAAACTACTTAACTTACAATAAATAAAATAAAATAAGTATTTAAATGTTTACTTAAAATTTCTATCATAAATGGTTTTGGAGATAATAATAAATTTCTCTATGAAATCGAGCTTAATATCCATATGTTTCTTCTGTTGTGGGACCCTACTTAAAAACTACTTAAACTAAAATTTCTAAATTAAAGAAAATTTTGAGATGTTTACTTCAAATTTCGATTATAATGGAGATAGTAATAAATTTGTCTATAAAATCAAGCTTTGTATCCATTATAAATAACGTTTACACTAACTGGCGAACATATTGGAACTAGACCAGTTTTTGTAGTTTACCGCCTCGACATGAAGTATATGCAAAAATTCCCTGCTAACCGGTAAACCTACAGACTAAAACCGAAACATTAATGTATACAATTTACATCCATACCTACTCTTAAATACCAAAATCAATTATTATCCCCTTAAATTTCTATCTGTTCTTTAGAGTAGTCTGAGAATTCTGAGACTATTTGCGCTGTTGGTGTTACAGTTTCAAAGTACTTGTAGTTGTTAAACGTCTTCCAATTCTCGTGTTATATTGCACTATTAAAAGAAGTTTTATTTATTATTATTATTTCTTATGTTAATGACTTTTACGTGTTGGGCGTAATTTGTCAAATTAATATTTATTTCCTTATAATTATATTATTAGGAC
Organism: Monopis laevigella; assembly: GCA_947458855.1. Lineage (NCBI taxonomy): Eukaryota > Metazoa > Arthropoda > Insecta > Lepidoptera > Tineidae > Monopis > Monopis laevigella. The sequence continues at coordinate 20,039,607 of OX381576.1, forward strand.
ATAAATAAAAATTTTTAGTCGTTAGTATTAGTAGTTAAAATTATTTTTTTTAAAGAAAACACAGGATATTAAACTTCTTTGGAGTCAAACGATTTCTCAAATCTGTTTGCTTGAGACCGGCTTTTAACAACAGTCTTTCCGATGCTACCGAACTATCGATATATATCGCCGATACCGATTTATCGGAAAAGGTTTCAATGCGCCGCAATACCGATATACCGATATATAAAAGTATTACAAAGAATTCTAATATTCCTCGACTTTGTGAATTTGTGCGGATATTTTATTGTCTGGTAGGTGCAAAAAAAAACATGATATTTTAATTAACTTTTTTTATATAACCATAGTAGTCAGCCAGTAGTTTTACCGTAAATACTTCCAAACCTACAGACATTTTAAGCCATTTTTTTGACAGCCTCCGTAGACTATGTTTGCGCCTTTGGCGTTGTAACCGGAGGTCGTGGGTTCGATTCCTACCCATGGCAAAAAAATATTAATTAGTACGTTTTTTCTGTACAGTTTGTCATGGTCTGGGTGTTTATAAAATATAATATGTATTATATAGTTGTTTCTGGTACACATAGTACAAGCCTAGGGCTTAGTTTGTGACCAAAGCAATAAGTGTAAATTGTCCTACATATTAATATTATTATTTTAAGATCTTATTGTCTACAGTATTATATATTAGCTAAGGATTGCTAAATTTATCATATTTATTATTGTAACATACCATGACATATTATCATGGGTGCCTTACAGCGCCCGAGACCGCCTAGACGGCTTTAGGGTACCCAGCGGAGGGGGTTTAAATCCCACTTCGTCGTATCCGATGGTATAAGTTTACACCGAACAAGTAGCTAGATCGTCGCGATGTTTGGATAGACTCAATAACTCACCAATAAACAGTTTCACAAGTTGGTATAGTGAAACTGGGACCGACAGCGGCACTATAGTGGTGATGTTAAACAAATGTACATACATTTTTTAATTAAAAACTCATTGGTACACACCGGGGTTTGAACCAGGGACATAAGTGTTTTTACGTCTAAGGTCTTACCAACTCAGCCACCACGTACGAGTATATTATATTATTTATTATTTTTTTGTATAATAATACTACATTCATATAATTAATGTAGCCGAAATCAAGCATTATATGTATAAACATATCTCTATTAAATATCGAAATCAAATAACTGAAATTAAGCGTGAAAATAATAATAAGTTAGATAACAATGCCTAAAATTTGTTCCGTCCCATTATTAGCAAATTGATTGGTTATTGTTCTTTCAATTGTCTCGTAATTTGACTGTTTATTACTGTTTGTACAATGGAATGTTTGGTTTCTATGGGTGAGATTATAGGGTTTACAGTGATGAAAATTATGAAATGTATCGTCTCATTGCTGGTGTCGTAAGGGGAGCCGACCTTGGTATACGATTGGCACAACAAACCTGTTACTATAGAGATACTGTCGGTTGTCGCACTGAGCCAGAGCATCTTTCGTGCTTATGTCTACTAAATATTATTTATTTTTGTTTTTTTTTTTAATATAAATTCCAATAGGTAATATTTATTTTCATGATATCCTAGATGTATGTAATGTTTTTTTTTAATTGGAGCACGTCATGTGACTTTTTATCTAGTTGATGGTAGACAGACATACAAAAGTCCATGAATAGGGTCGATTATATTTAACACATTGTTGTTTAATAGCATCGACAGTACCTATGCTGGCTAACAGATGCGGTTACAAATTGAACGGCGTCAAAGATGAATTTGCATTAAAATACGACTAGGTACTATAATTGCGCCGCGTTTCGTCAAATCAAGCCCATTTCGTTACCGCACTCGAAAGGAGACTACCACCTCTACAACAAATCTATGCAGTAGTTTCCTCAATGGTAAACCTACAGACTAAAGCCAACATATGACTAGGTAACTTGACGGTATTTACTTCTATATGGTTGGTAATAATAATTATGATTAATAAAGTTTTTGAAATCGGGTAACGATTTTCAATCATGTTGTTTCTAAAAATGTAAAAATTAGGTTTATAAAAATAAAAAAAATACCCACTTATAATTCAAAAAGCATAAGCGCTTTGAATTGTTTACTTTATTAACTTAAACCAATTTGTACTTGACAGCTTATAGAGAAAATTGTGTCATTTCTATAACTCTATATGGCACATATATTATGTATCTGTGATGATTTAGTCAGCCATGCAAGCGTTCAAATACGTTCAACGTATATACATACAAAACACCAAGATGTTTCCACTATTCTTAAAATTTATTTAATTATTTAATCATTACAAATATCAACAGAACATTACAAAAATAATCGTAGTAATAATTGTCTTATTTCCTTTGTCATATGACAAAGGAAATAAGAAAATTAAATAATAAAACTATTAAGAAGAAGTTATCTAAATAATTAAAAAAGTCGCTTCAAATTCTTTTGCATCGTCGTAATCAACAGACATGTAAAAACACAATAATCTAATAAACACGAAATAAATCTAATTATATATCTTAAGAGTCGTATCGTGATGATATTTAAAATAAATATTCTATAACCTTTTAAAAGAATTGTACTATCAAATGCAGAAAGGAAATATTAAAATTCAACCGGTAGTTCCAGAGAACAGCGCGATCAAACAAACAAACAAAATGTTCAGCTTTATTATATTTAATATCGCTGCCGTAAGGCACCCATGCAGTTACACACATATACCGACATATGTTATACCCGGGAATATAATAATATCCAATGTTATAGACTGGAGATTCTTTGTTCTGTGATCTTACACCTCACCCCACTCGACATTTTAAAACCGCGCGCGATTCAGTGTTAGCCCAAGATTATTTGCTTGTTTCTGTACGTGTACAAACGCAGCTCCGTATATAGTCCAACTCTATTCTCTAGTATATTTAATTTACGTTCGCTTCATACATTTTAAGTCGAATGTCCAGGTGTGTTATTGTATTATTCAAAGTTTGTTTGTAATAAAAATAATACCTAACAATAACAAAAAAATAAACGTATAATATAATATTATTATTTTATTATAACATAATGAGCGCATAACCCAATGATGGCACTGCTTTTATACTTATTCAAGATAAGCCGATCTCAGTTCCAGAGAACTTGCCTGTGATAAGAACGTTATCGCGAACAACATACCAGAGTGTCTTGACATCACTTTATTTATTACTAAAATGACCTATTTTGCATAATGAATCCTTGATGTTGTAAAGTTGTTAATGCCTTTTACTGATAATTTTAATTTAACACTTTTTAAAGGTAACAACATATTACTTAATACAATGATGAATAATGTTAAGTTTTGAATGAAATTTATTATTATCGTCGATTATATTTATTTTGATGTTGAATTGAATGCGTGCTGTGTCAGATAAAATTATGATTCCAAAACTTATGTCAATTCATTAAATGAAATGAATTTCACTTTGACAATTTAAAATAAAATTAGTTTAATTGCAATAAAATAAATTAATAATTTAATTCGTATAATAAATCAATAGTTTTACATTATCCATTTTTTTTTAAATTCTATACACATTTATTAAGCGTGTAATTTATTTAGGTATTTAGTTTAATTAGTAATTAGTTTACATAGATACAAGGTTGATAAGAATAGTGTTATGTCATTATCATGCGTGTAGGTATATATCTATGTCAAAAATAATATCATCATTCTTTTATTAACCGCTAAATTTTATTAAAATAATCGCATAAAATATTAGATACTTAGGTTAGAGTATCTAATTAATTAGAATTAGTCATAAACTAAAATTTACTAGTCTTATATATTTTTTATCTCTTATAAGAATTCTAATAAGAGTATTCGGATGAATGCATTGGAAACATATAGGGTATATAGATCGAGTAAAATAAAAATAATATAATAATTATATGTAGGATATGTTTTACACAAATTTTCCTCGTCTAACTGATTTATTTTTATTGGAGCACGATATGCCGTGACTTTGTATTTACCTGATACTAAGCATACGTACAAAATCCATAAATGTGGTTGATCATTTCATTGTTGTTTATCAGCATTGATCGCTGCCTCTATGCCAGCTAAATAATTCTGTGACAAAATGGGCAACGTCAAAGACGAATTTGCAATACGAGTTTACTTTAATATCCTCGCTGCATTATTGTCTAATCAATCTCTTGTTTTGTAACCGCACCCTGAAAGGAGACTTTATTCGTTATTCTTTCTTTAAATCAATTTGGTTAACACCACAACACTCGTACAACCCAAAATGTACAAGGAGTTTACAGTAAGATAAATAAACGTTTTTTTTTTAATATTTTGCTGCATTAAAACTAAGAGATAACAATAACGTATACCTACTACGTATACCTCTTCATTAAGACATTGATAAAATAGTTCAATTTAAACCCGGTGAACTCACAGGATAAATATCTACAAGTCTACCTATAATAATTCTATTAAGAAATCCTCGGTGCATAGAGATGGAAAAATCTAGTGTTAAATTCCTATATGGATAGTGTGAAATGATTTCTTTATATTCAAGTTAACAGGTATACAAGCATATATGTATTGCCTACTATGAACGTTTGCCTTATGAAATAGTCACAGACAGATATCTACACCTTTGACTACTTTAATCTTTATTCAGAACTTTATCAATTAAATTATAGAACCTGTTCTAACCATCTTAAATCAAGAAAATAAATACGAGTTTATAAGAAAATAACAAAAATTATCACATACTTACACGGGTTCCATACTATGTTAGCTTGTCGTAGCGTACAGACTTATTAACAGTTTTATAAGTTGGTTTTCTAAAACTGGGACCGATAACTTAACGTGTTATCCACACTTAGTTGGTCAAATAAATGTTCTTTTTTATAATTAAAAAGTCATTGGCATGTACTCGAACCTCGGACTACACCCGGGTTCGAGTTTTATAATTATAACTAAGAGTAAAAATAAAAAATAAATACTATATAAAGTGAAATAGGAAAAGGAGTTTAAGAGTTAAAAGTTATTTTTGAGATTTTCGTGAAAATATTACGTTTTAGTGAAAAATGTCATTCACAATAGTTGTTGATAATTAAAAACTCTGAACTTTCATAGAAATATTTTTTCAATATAAATTCTAAATTATATTATTATAATCGGAAACGCTACAGTAACATAGTATTTACTAGTATCATTGATAATTAATTCTGACACAATTAATCTTGGGCTTCTATCTACTTAAAAAGGAAAGTTAAATATTTTATTAACAAGAAGACAACTTGTTTTCTATAGAAATAAGATCTCTAGTCTATTTATATCACATAACAAAAAAGAACAGGCATCCTCGCGGATAGACATACAGCCAACCACATATTTGTTTTATTTATTATAAAACAACCTTTCTGTGTAATATATATTAGTTATAATTTTCTTTAAAGAAATGGTGTAGTTATACTTCTTTATTTAGTTTATAAAGAGTAACCCGATTAATGTTACTTAAACTGTAGCTTGAGGTTAAATTTACAGATGACGTACATCGCTTGCCACTTAAGCGGCTATGCCTCAAGTAATTCTTGCATAGTGGGCACTTCATTTTTTTTTTAATATTCATAAATTCTCCCCTTTTATTTCAAGGGTTTTAACTATAATAAAAAAAGAAAACGGTAATAATATAATAGTAATAAATTATATTATATGCTATGGTCTAAGGTTGCTATAGGTACTCTTTCTTCACTATTGTTATTTTTAAATGCAAATCAACTGAATATGTTCTATTCTCAATTAGTTTCATTTGCGTTCAAATGTTCTATTGCAAAGTTTTACTTGAATCCATCGCTGTTTATTAGGAAGAGGTTTAATGTGATCTCATTTCATTAACAGCCAAAGACTCATCAGGGCTTAAGCCAAGATATTTTGTTTAAGAAGTAAACTAGGTATTATATTTATTTAAAAAAAATAATGTTTGCGATTCAATATAATGTAAAAAGTAAATACCAATATTTGAGTATGTTATCCTCTAACCAATATCTTATGTCACCATTTATTTTCATTACAAAACTTCTAAAAATGAATATAACCCTTGACTTATTAAACAAAGATATAGCATGCGTGTTTTTATTCATTTATCATTTACTACACTATTGAATTATGTACTTTTATATAGATATTTCTATAAAATTAGCTAAACCATTTCATTATACGATACTAATAAAACCTGATTAACGATTAAAAGTGCAGAGACATGGTTAGGTAGGTACTTAAGTTTATTTAAACACTCATTAGTTTTGTATTTTGCCGAAGATGTATAATTGATTTAGTTATAGAGAGCTAAAAAATCATTATTAAAAAATAATAAAACATTTTGTTTCTAAATTTTAATAGCTTAAAATCCTTTCTATAGTGTCACCTTTATCTGGTCACGACTACATGTAAATTTTCATAATTGAAATATTTAAAAAAATGTCTTTGCTACAGCCCGGTGGAGTTTCAAGTATCGCTTAAGTGTTGTTTGAAATGTGATCAAGTGTGATCACTTGAGAACAAAGCCACCTTTGTGAACGAATCGAGAGCTTCGTGTACTTAATATGGTAAATGTTTAAATGATCGTGGAATGCATTATTGGTTTGAGAGTTGATAAATCGTCACATAAAGGCATGAAGCTAAAAAAAGCGGCGCGCGGACGGGCACCATTTTTACCTTCATGCATAAAGATATTCAAGGGTTAACTTGTATGAGGAACTGTCAAATTTATTCATTCTTTATACAAGTTATTTGTTTAATAAGTTTAACTGATGATTGAAATATCGGCACTTAAATATGTTATATAAATCATTGGTATAAATAATAATATGTAGGGCGTATTGTGAATGACGGAATTTTGCACTTTTTGTCTAATGAATAAAACTCGAAGTAGTTTTTAATATTATTCACTATAATGAATAAATATTAGAAAATATATAAGTAAAAGATAAAAATAATAAATAAAAATAATAAAATTCTATAAGTAAAGAAAAATGGTTAGAGACTACTTCGAGTTTTATTCATTAGACAAAAAGTCCAAAATTCCGTCGTTCGTAGAGTTTTATTAAAATTCTATAATTTTTAGAAACCGCCTATACAGATTTAAAAACCATCAAGTGACCTCGTTATGTTTCGATTTTGGTGTGTGGGTTCAATGGTTTTCGGGATACTGCATCGATTTATTGTCGTATGAAAGAAGATTTCATGATGCAGGCAGTTTGTTTTACGATAAAGCAGCACGAGGCTACTAAAGTACCAAATTCGTCTTGGTCACCACCCATTTCGTAACCGCATCATTTAGCCGGCATAGTAGGTGCGATTAATGCTGTTATACAATAATGTATTGATCGATCCCATTCATGACTTTGTAGGTCTGCTTAACATAATGTAGGTACAAAGTCCTATACCGTTCTCCATAAAAAAAAACCAATTCGAGTTTTATTTATTATATAAACAGTGTAAAATTCCGTTGGTCACAATTATCCTGGTCAAAATAATATATATTCTACACGTACCTACTATATATCAGGAATAACTACAAAAAAATATGTAAACCAAGGTAAACTTAAGGAAAACATACTTATATTGCTTTGATCCCACTAAGAATCGAATTTATATGATATCCGTTTAATATATCGCTAAGAGTAACAAGATTATGTAGCTAATTATAAAAAATAAGAATACATCGACAAATCTTTAAACAACATTAAATACTGTCCTATTATTTCAATTTAATTATAACCTTCAAAGATAAGAATTGCTTCATTATTTGGTTATTTGTACATAAGCTCCTAAAACAAAACACTGTAGTTATTAATTGGAATATCGAATGGAGGTTTAATATTATTAAGAGACAAAGCCAGTTTATGGTCAGGCAATCTAAGTGACAAAGGGGGTTTAGGTCACATAGTTATTGTTTGGTCCTAAGGCCGAAATTCTCTACTTATGAAGCTAGATGCCTTCTCCAGTACTCAAGACATGAGGGGTTCTATATGCATTTCCATACGCTGGCAGAACTCGGCTGCGGCAGTTTGAAACCTACCAGTCAACATCGAACCGGCCGCGTTGCCGCACGCGTTAGTATATTACGCGCGTACTCGACTAACGTAAGTCATGTGACAAATTTTCAATGCATGCGGATTTTAACTTTTTATTAAAAATAAATAAATAGAGTTTAGAAGAATATATCAAAAATATATATAAGGAAAAATTGAAAAGTATCCGATACATTTTCAAAACTTAAATTGCGGTTAAGAGCTTTCAGACAGTTTGAGAAATAAGTTATGCGACAACATTTTAATGCAATTGATGAATATTGCTGAAAACTTCTTTAATTTCCTTTTTTTTTTGTAAAATACCTTCCGGTTTACGTGAAAATAAAATAAATATCAAGGCTTTCTTATTGTGTTTTGGCGGTTTTTTGGTAAGTGTGAAGGGTATAACAAGTAGGTAAACTATTATATATAAAAGTAGGTTTATTTACTGAAAATTGCTAAGATTTATATTTTTATTTATTTTATTATTTTTTTCAGAAATCTTTATACATAAATAATTAATACAATTATTACGTTTAACAATTATTAAAAGAATACTTAAAAACCTATGACTAAACCTGATTTTTTAAATAAAATAACCAAGTTCTATGTTTACGTTCGCAGAAAAAGATTTCTTCTCTATTAGATATTTTTCTTCAATTTTATCTGATTATATGCCTTCGTCTTTAATCAGCTTGTATTGTTGGTTCATTTTCCATATATACACTCTACATAGTGTATGTGAGTGTTATAATTTTTATTCTAACATTTTTAATGAATAAAAATCATAATCTCTATAATTAATAGACATTAAAATTAAATAATATATGAAAACAGAGTTAAATCATAATGTACGATAATTATATATAATATAATATAAACGTGGTGGCCGAGTTGGTTAGACATTAAATTTAAAAACACTTAGGATCGTGGTTTAAACCCCGGTGTGTACCAATGAGTTTTTAAAATATGTACATTTGTTAAACATTATCACTCAATAGTGCCTCGAGAGGACGTTAAGCCGGTTCCAGTTTCACTATACCAACTTGTGAAACTATATATATATATATGGGTATTTGAGTCTATCCAAACATCGCGACGAGCTAGCCATTTGTTCGGCGTAGACTCATACCGTTGGCCACGACGAGAGGGGATTAAAAATCCCTTCTCTGTGTAGGTACCCTGAGGCGGTCTAGGCGGTCTCGGGCGCCGTAAGGCACCTGTGATGTTATTTATTTATATATAATAAATGTACCTACGTGGTGGACGAATTGTTTAGAACTTAAACTTAGAAGTTCTCATTTTTAAGTCACAAGTTTAAATCTCGGTGTGTATCAATATTTTTTTAAGTTTAAATAAAATACGTACATTTGTTGCAATAGGGTTAAATTTATTAAAACAATGGAACTCAAATTATTTGTTTTAAATACATTATAATGTACTATTTTTTCTTTTGGCCATGATTTAGCAAGACTTTATTTTAATTAATTTAAGAGGTAGTGACAACTATATACGTGGTGGCGAGTATATACGTGGTGGCCAAGTTGGTTAGACTATGGACTTAAAAACGCTTAGGTCCCTGGTTCGAATCCCGGTGTGTACCAATGAGTTTTTAATTTTAAAAAATTATGTACATTTGTTTGACAACACCACTATAGTGCCTCGGAGAGCCCGTTAAGCTGTCGGTCCCGGTTTCACTATACCAACTTGTGAAACTGTTTATAGATGGATTATTGAGTCTATTCAAAACATCGCGACGAGCTAGCCACTTGTTCGGTGTAGACTCATACCATCGGCTACGACGAGGTGGGATTAAAACCCCTCCGTTGGGTACCCTGAGGCCGTCTAGGCGGTCTCGGGCGCCGTAAGGCACCCGTGATGATATGTATGTATGTACGTATATTTGTTTAACAACACCACTAATAGTGCCTCGGTAATCGGTCCGGTGAAACTGTTTATAGATGGGTTATTAAGTCTAAAATACAGCGACGAACTCGCCACTTGTTCTATGTAAACTCAAAATGTCATCGGCTACGACAAACGGGTAACTTAAGGGTATCTAGGTGGTCTCGGGCGTCGTAAGGCACCTATGATGGACTGTACATTTCACATACGAGTATATTGCCCTGGTCACATACTATGTTCTGGGCTTGTACTATGTGTACCAGAACAACGAAACTAATATATTGTTATATTTTATAGAACACTTTACAAAAAACGAACAAATATTGTTTTACCATGAGTGGGAGACGAACCCATGACCTTAGGATAAAAAGCCACTAGTCAACAGAGACAGTCAAAATATGCCCCTATGGTTCGGGTATGCAGAAAGAATGAGTGGTAAGAGAATGACGGACTAGATAAAAAAGTAAGATCTATAAAAACGTGGCCACGGTAGACCAAGACACACTTTGCATGATCAAATTAAAAAGGTTGTTAAAACAATTAAAAGACTCCTAAATCGATAATGTAAGGGAAGAGTTATGACTTTAGACGATGTAAAAGTATGTAGAGACAAGCGGTGCTCGGTTATCTCAGCCTACCCCGTATGGCGTGAAGTTAAATAAAAAATAAATATACCTATCTCAATATTACATTAATTAAGTTAATTTTGTATAAACTGTATTATTTAAGCTACTTACATTAATAAGTAGTTGGGATTCATACTTAAGTACGAGTATAATATCGAGGAGTAAAGTTTACTTATAGTCAACCAAGCGTATATTTCGCTAGTGACAGATTTTGCATAATAATTGTAATATATTATATTTAATAACTAAGATTTCTCTACCACATCAGGACTGTCTTTGAGTGAAGAACCGCGTAATCGGATTGTGTTTTGAATCTGTCGGTGTCCATATAGCCTTAATAATCCATATACTAATAATTTGGCAAGCTGGTGTTAATTTGCATTAAGAGTAAACTTTAAAATCCTCGCTGCTTATCTACAACTGTCTGTTTCGTAACCGCATCCCGGAGGAGACCACTCCTCGGCAAGAACTCGATGCACTAGGCCCCAGAAAACTATGTATAGAGTTATTCTCTGCTTTATCTTGAACGGCCAGGTGGCGTGGATGTGCATATAATGGATTAATAATACCTTGGATAGTTTTTTTTTCTTAGCTTAAATTTAGTTAGTAAGATACCAGATTTCACCCCTTGATTATATAAGAGTAGTCACAGTGGCCATAAACTATGCTCTAGGCTTGTACTATGTGAACCAGAAACAACGATACTAAATCACGTTTTTTTATAATAATTTTGCGTGAGAATCAAACCCACAATCCCCAGATTCAACACCAACAGGTACTCAGTACAGGTAGGCAGTGGTTGATCACGAAGGCGGTTCTTTACGAAGGCTATATACCTAGTGTTTATAGCCTAAAACAGTTAAGCCATCGTTTCTAGTTTAACTAATTATAATAATAAAATAATAATATGTAGGACAATTAACACATATTGCTCTGGTCACAAACTAAGCTCTAAGCTTGTACTATGTGTACCAGAAGCAACGATATAATAAATATCATACTTTATAAACACCCAGACCACGACAAACTGTACAGAATAAACGCACATTTTTTTTTTGGCATGGGTGGGAATCGAATCAATGACCTTCGGATACAACGCCAAAGGCGCAATCACTAGTCTACAGAGGCTGTCAAATGTATAAATATATAAAATAAATATTTTATAAATACACATTGTATGTTCTCTTGTCATTATAATTAACAAGAAGGTCTGTTAGAATTATTAACTTTATTATATTGTCTGTCTTTCACCGGATGTTTGCCACTCTCTAGCCGACTTTGAAATTTATTTTCTTGGTGCACTTCCGTTATAAAGTAAAAACTATGTTCTTGGTATTATTTTCATACTTCCATGGAATTTGTAGTGATAATGGTGATGTATCTGAAAGTCGTGAGTTCTATTCTCACTTGGGGATAAATTATTATGTAGTTGTTTTTTATTTAAATAATCTGCCTAGGTCTTAGTGTTTATATAATATACATACACATATATATCTTCACGGGTGCCTTACGGCGCCCGAGGCCGCTTAGACGGCCCCAGGGTACCGGAGGGGCGGAGGGGTTTTAATCCCACCTCGTAGTAGCCGATGGTATGAGTCTACACCAAACAAGTGGCTAGCTCGCGGCGATGTTTTGAATAGACTCAATAACCCATCTATAAACAGTTTCACAAGTTGTTATAGTGAAACCGGGACCGACAGCTTAACGTGCTCTCCGAGGCACTATAGTGGTGATGTCATACAAATGTACATTTTTTTTTTTATTAAAAACTCATTGGTACATACCGGGATTCAAACCAGGGACCTAAGTGTTTTTAAGTCCAAGGTCTAACCAACTCGGCCACCACGTATTTGTTTATATAATATAATACTTATATATACTTGTAGATGTATTTTTATGATTTTTTATATTAATTTTACCTAACACCTAGGTATGACTTTTTTTTTAAAACTAATATCGAAATATCCAACATGTAGCAGTTGTAGAATTTAAAATACTTTTTTTTATTTACTATTACTTACTTAATTATAATGAAGGAGGTAACGAGGGATTAGAGAATGTGCACTAACTGCATTTCCGAGTTGTATACGGCCTTTGAAATTCTTTGGATACACAAAATAACATATTACATATTATTATCGTTTTTTTTTAATAGAAATATAATTCCTATTAGCAATAATAATTTATATATAAATAATATATATGTATTGATATAATAGTGTAATAAATCATTGGTCTAATAATAAGTGTAGGATCCAAATAGAAGGTAATGATTAAATACAATAAAAATCATTTTTTTTAACTTTTAATATATATAATATTATATTGCTAACTAAAACTATAAAAATACCTCTTCGTAAGATCCTAATTGCAGATAATTAATAAAAAAACCCGTCAGTAAGAATGCCGTAGATTAGCACTTAGGGTTACATACAACTTACCAAACAGTAGGGAATAATTTTGATTTCAGAAATAACTTATTGACTTAGTTTATTTGAAATTTAAATTTAAAACATTACGTAATTTAGATCGCCAGGTCTTTATATTTTTACTTTAATATTTTTTTGAATTATAATATCAACAAAAAATACTAAAATATATATATAATGATAATAGTAAAACTTATTTAGTACCTACGTAACAACCGCAAAAAAATACAGTAATACGTTCTTCAGTAATCTTGGAAGTTTATTTCAAAGGCCAGCCAACTATAGGCATTCATACTCTGTACTTACATTCAAGATCTATCTTTGAGCACTTAATCTAAGCTCTTATTAATAATCGGTCAATGCACACCTATCAAGGAATCAAAGTCAGTAACAAAGCCAGGACTGTGCATCAGCTTTAGATGCATTAGCATAACCGCGCTCGACTGGACGAGTAACGGTATTAGAGGAAGGTTAACAACCCTCGCGATGTTACATACATTATTACAAGTAACCTATTTAGATATCTTCTGTAATATCATTATATAATTATAATTAAGATAAGTAGTACAGATGGTTCTGTGGTCAAAGTTTTGTGGGATATTGGTACAGTAGATAGGTATAATGAATTGAACGCCTCTGTCTAGTGGTTGCGTTATCTAAATACAACGCAGGTCATGGGTTCTATTCCCATTTATGGTAAATAAATATAAGTATATATATATTTTTTGTATAATTTCCCATGGTCTGGGTCTTTATAAAATATAATATACTTTAGTAGCCGTTGTTTCTGGTAGACACAATACGAGCCTATAGCTTAGTTTGGGACCTAGTCAATATTTGTGAAATGATTAAAAAAAATGTATATATTTTTTTATTTTTTTGGACTGTTTTACGGCGCCCGAAATCGCCTAGACGGCCTTAAGGTACCCAGGTTTCATCATATTTTTAACCGGGCGGGGACCTAAAAACTGTAGTATTTTTAAGGCAGAGGTCAAACCAACTCGGCCACTACGTATATATATATATGTATATATATCATTTATTATTGAAATGAAATCCATATTAATAATTTATATTGTGACAGTTATCATTTATATTGTGAATAAATATAACTATTTTGCAATTATTTTAGCGTTAAATGCTGTTACTACATACAAACAAGTTTATTATAATATGTAGTCTAAAATCCAAAATGAATAAACACCCACGCTAACCAGTTCCATTCACAACTGCCTATAATAAATTGATCACGATTCTAATCATTCGATGTTTGTCTTTTGTCTACAATTTTTGTTTTCAAAATTATCACATTATCGCCCTCGAAGTGCGTAGGCGCAATACTGCACGTCTCATTCGGCTCATAAAACTAAAAACAGATTGCCTCAGGATACCCAGTGGTGAGGTTTTATTTCCACCGCGTCGTAGCAAATGATATTCTAATTGATATTGAGTCTACGCTGAACAAGTGGCCACCTTATCGCCGTGACTGTAAAGACTCTATAAACATATTTATAGGCTGATATAGTGTAACTACGACCGGCAGGTTAACGAGCTCTCCGGCGCACCAAAGATATAGGTTTTTGATTTATTTATTAAAGATTCATTGGATCAAAGATTCTCCGGGGTTTGACCTGTAGCCTAAAAACTGCCGGTATAGTGGGAGCGATCAATATTGTTAAACATCAATTTATTGATCGACCTCCTTCATGGACTTTGTAGGTCTGTTTAACACCAGGTAGATACAAAGTCACATGCCGTATCATATAGTCACATAAAAAAAATATAAATAATAGGTATACCTAAATGCCTTATTTATTTTGTTGACTTTGCAAATATAGATTATTTTATTCAAATTAGGTCGTTTATTAGAACTACCTATTTTAATAACAAGTAAATTATTTAATTTACTTATTATTACTAGTTATAAATCTACTTTTTAATATTATAATATTTTTTCAAGATATAGCTTTCGGTAAAACTTAAGTAGGCACTAAATACGTTTTATTAGTTAATATCCATAAAAACGGAAATCTTTTATGAACTTTATTTAAAAACTAAATTGCAACTATGTATTTTTTTTTTTCTAAAATTATTGAACCATATAATATTTTATTGCTTTTAAATAAACAACCTTATTCCGATTTAAAATCTAAAAATTAGCGAACTAGTGTTTTAAATACTAGGTGCTCTAACTATGTACATGGTTTTATTGAAATCAGAACCGACGGCTTAACATACTTTTGCCAGATTTTTTTTATATGGGAGCGTTGAAAACAACTTACGCTCCGAGATTTTTTTAGCCGATGCATAATCCGTAATAGACTTTATAACTCAATTTGTGGGTTACCTAAAAATTGAATAGTTTTTTTTATTTTTTTTATAATCGCGCTGAACTTTACGTTAGGAACATGTTTTTTTCTTTATGTTAATTGTAAAAGCAATTATATTAATGTTTTAAAGATAAAAACGCAATGAAAAAAATTCTGGCGAGTGGGACTCGAACCCACGAACCTCGCTATCGTGGCAAGGCGCTCAACCGCTGAGCCAACCAGGTTCCAGTCACCCCTCACGAATTTTGTCATTGCTTGTTATCTACTTATACACACACGACTTCTATTAGCTTTCTTCTATTAACTCTATACGAGTGAAGTTAGAAGTCCTAGTTTCTAAGACTAGATGGCAGAGGAGTCTGTTATTTTTATAAAACACTGTCTTTTTTTTTGTTGTTACATACCTTTGTGTTAGCCGAGTTGTTTAGACCTCAGACTTAAAAACATTACAGTTTTTAAATCCGGTGTGCAACAATGATTTTTAAAATAATATAAAATTGTACATTTATTTGAGAGCACTTCTATAGTGCCTCAGAGTGCGCGTTAAGGTGTCGGTCTCAGTTTCACTATACCAACTTATGAAACTGTTAGATATGGTATTAATTGAGTCTAACCAAATATGACGACCAGCTGGCCACTTATTCGGTGTAGACACAGACTCTAATCTGCTACGACGAGGTGGGGAAAAAAACTCAACAGGGTACCCCTAAGGTAGTCTAGCCGTACTCTAATAATTTGCATTTCTTGAAATTATTTTTACCATATTATTATAAGCGTTTATAATATAAATCAGCCTTGGTGCATTTTTCAAAAGTAATAGTGAATGCTTAAAAAAATAAGTCACTGTGAAAAATAAACACCCAGTATAAGTATAATGTTGCATGTCAAAATGCGACTCTATTTTACTATAAGGGTTCACTTACGAGCTATTATTGTCAATAGTCAGAGTTGATACTACTTAACTTAAAATATCAAACATAATAACATAACGACTATGATTTTGTATGCATTTAGGTCGACCTTAGTAACTTGTCCATATATCCCTGTTAAGGATTAATCAGAATCCAATGAACGTATGCTCTCGACATAATTCCCAATTATTAAGGAGTTATTTTAATATGAAATATAGTTTATGTGGGTATTTAGTTACATTAAATCTTTTACATACCTAGCACCCATATAATAATAATAACATATAGTGTTAGCTATACTTATTATTAATTATAATTGGCAACTATTTTCCTCTCGATCACTCCTAACTCACTCACTCACTCACTCACTCACTCTTTGCCACTTGAATAAAATTCTGTACACTGTAACTACGTCTGTAACTTTACTTGCTAAAAGCAATATTCAAGGTCTGTAAAACCTAAATTCAGTGGTCCTAGCCCTCTAAATCCTTCCTGTATTGTGCTCCCAAAATCACCATACACCATTAGTGAAGTGCAGATACCCATCTGACGAACATAAGCGGTACCGCTAAATTTGGGAAGAACCATCACCACGGAGAAGCATGGGATTTGTAAGGTGAGCCATCCTGTATCCTCCATGCTTGGTCCTTCGAGTCCTGGATTCCTTAAAATCACATTTTTCTATTCCCGAATATAGTTGCCATTAAATTGCGTCATATCTGTACCTTTAACTTTACGTTATTTTTTTCTGTATTCTCTGTATTTCATTATACTGTATTTAACTGTATTTCATTACCTGTAAAATATCACTGAAATTCCTTTAATTCGTTTTTTAGAACTTTAACTGTAAATTGTTCTAGGAAAACTTTTAAATCTTTTTATGTCATTATCGACCTTATTTCCTTATAGCGGAGGTTGATTTTGTCATATCAAGTTACTTTACTTTAATTTTGCATACATGTTATTATAATACTTTCTTTATACTTTTTAACTGAAAATAACCATTCATTTATCTTTAATTTGAATTCTGTACTTTATTACTATATTATAAATTAATACCCTTATTAAATAACTTTATTTTTCTACCCACCACGTAAACATTTTTAAAATAATTATTTGTAAACAAACTTTATTAACATTTTTAAGAGTATTGTCGACTGTGACAACTCTTTAACTGGGGTACGTAAACTTCACTATTTATTATCTTGCCTTAGTAAAGAGCCCTTAAATCTAATTAAGCATTTACCTATTTCTAATGAAAATTATTCTGTAGCTTTAGACCTATTACAGGATAGATACTGTAATAAAAGACTAATCGCTGACACTCACCTAGATGCCTTATTATCTTTACCTACTGTACATTCTGTTAAAAGTGACTTAAGAGATTTCTTAAATACATTTAATGAGAATCTTGAAGCACTAAAGGCTCTTGGCTTTGAAGTGAAACAGTGGTCTTTTATCCTACTTCATATCATAATGAAAAAACTACCTATTGATTTAAGAAATCAATTTGAATTAACTTTAGCTAAAATTAGTGATATCCCTTCCTATACTTTACTGTTAACTTTTCTTGATACCCGATGCAAGGCATATGAATTCTCTTGTCCTCCTTCTAGGCAAAGTCAAAACCCTGCATACCTAAGACCTGCCAAGAACATAAAGGTTCATCATGTCAACAAAACTGCATGTCCATGTTGTAACCATGACCATACTATATATTCCTGTAACAAATTTAAATCTATGTCCATTGAGGATCGTGTAGCCTTTGCTCGAGGTAAGAGTTTATGCTTTAATTGTTTGGGTAGTCATCTTTATTCTAACTGTACTTCTGATTATAAATGTAAATTCTGTAAAACTAAGCATCACACTTTGATATGTCTCCGAAACTCGTCTGCTGCACTTAGTGTTAAGCAACCTAGTGAATCTCCTAGTCCTTCAACATCAACGGATCCAGGTGTTGTTGCCATCAATGCTATTGTGTCTCTCACAAATAAGCATCATGTCCTGCTAGGGACTGCTGTAGCCCATGCTACCGCTGGCAATGGTTCATTGCATCCTGTACGTCTCTTTATTGATCCTGGGTCGCAGTGCACTATAATCACTGAATCTTGTGTGCAGCGTCTCCAGCTCAAGCGGTCTCATAGTCATATGTCTGTGGCAGGTATTGGTTCTTCTAAACCCATCTACTGTAAAGGTGTGGTTACACTAAACTTAAAATCATCTGTATCCGACCATCAAATTTCTGTATCTGCAATCATTCTTAAGGAAGTTACTGGTATAATGCCATCTGTACCTGTGTCACCTGACATCATTAAGGCCCTACCTAACATTCAACTTGCTGATGATCAGTTCTATAATTCCCGCTCTGTAGATGTTTTATTGGGCAGTGACTTTTATAATGAAGTTTATTTAGGTCATAAAATTACTTTACCAAATAATTTACCTTCTGCATACTCCACTATATTTGGTTGGATTATAATTGGTAATGCTTCCAAATATGTTGCTTCATCTGAAACTTTAAAGTCACATTGTGTGACCATCTCTGATTCCCTGGAACGATTTTGGGAACTAGAGAATATTCCTGAAGCTTCTAGTCTTAATCCTGATGATGAGGTTTGTGAAGAAATATTTTTAAATTCTGTAAAGCGTACCGAAACTGGACGCTTCATGGTGCGTTTGCCGTTCAAACAGAACTGTATACTGGGAGAAAGCCGTGCTGTTGCTGAACGTCGTTTTTATTCTTTAGAACGACGCTTAAATACTAATCAGAAACTTAAATCTGAATATGTAGCTGTACTGAATGATTATATTAATTTAGGTCATATGACTCCTGTATCTGTATCACTGTATAACACTGGCAAGTATTATTTGCCACATCACTCTGTGATCAAAGAACAATCCTCTACCACAAAGGTTAGGGTAGTCTTTGACGCATCTACTCCGACCTCTAATGGTCTATCACTTAATAATGTTTTGTATGCAGGTCCCAAACTACAACAAAATATTGTTGATATTTTATTGAGATTCCGCCTTAATGAAGTAGCCTTCACAGCTGACATTAAAATGATGTACAGAGAAGTCCTTGTTGAACCCAAGGATCGCTCTTACCAAACCATACTCTGGCGTAAAGACCCAGATGATGTGCTACAGGAATATCAACTAAACACTGTAACCTTTGGTGTCTCTTCAGCACCATATCTAGCTATGCGTTGCTTGTCTCAGCTTGCATCTGAAGGTCAAACCTCTCATCCTAATGCAAGCCGCATACTTCATCAATCTGTATTTGTTGATGATGTGGTGTGTGGTGCTCCAGATGTAGCAACTGCTAGACAATATAAAATTGAACTTGATAATTTACTGAGTACTGGCTGCTTTCAACTCCGAAAATGGGCAAGCAGTCACCCTGAACTGCTTTCTGGACTTCCAGAGTGCATGCGTGAATCACCTTTGACCTTTGAAGCTGAATCTGATAATTATATTAAGGTCCTCGGCATCAGCTGGGATCCTATTGCTGATGTCTTTAGATACCATAGCCGGGTATCTAATCTTGGCTGTACTAAGAGAGCTGTTCTTTCTAATATAGCGTGTCTGTATGACCCGTGCGGGTGGCTCATGCCTGTAATCTTTAAAGCTAAATTCTTTATGCAACAACTTTGGTTGCTTGGTATTGGATGGGATGATCTTCTCCCAGACGACTACCAACGCTGTTGGTTTGATTTTCTGAATGACTTGTCGTCACTATCACAACTTAATATTAAACGTTATATTTTTCCACAAGGCTGCACAGACATCCAGCTTCATGGATTCTGTGATGCATCTCAACGTGGCTATGCTGGTTCTGTCTATATTCGCATAGTTGATAGCATGGGCAAGGTCAATGTTTGTTTATTAATATCAAAATCTAAAGTAGCACCTATAAAGCAGAAGCTTACCATTCCTCGCATGGAACTCTGTGGTGCTCTACTCTTGTCAAATTTAATAAAATATTGTACATCTATATTAACCACTGTAAATTTTTCCTGTATTTTTGCTTGGAGTGATTCCAATATTGTGTTGTCATGGATACGCACACCTGTACATTTATTAAAGGTCTTTGAGGCGAATCGTGTCTCTCAAATACTTTCTAATTGTTCTCCTACCACATGGAGACATGTACCAACTAGTCTTAATCCCGCAGATGCCGCGTCACGTGGGCTGCTACCTTCAGAGTTGGTACACCATGACTTGTGGTGGTCTCCATCTTGGTTGACAGAACCTTCACAATCATGGCCTATTACTAATTTAAATAATTTAATTCCTATTTCTGAACAGGTTATCTCTACTTGTCATACAAGTAGTGCTATAGCCGATCCAACTGAATTCATGTCTCGTTTTAGTTCATTTCATACACTTGTCAGAGTGCAAGCTTACTGCTTAAGATTTATTTACAATCTCCGTCATATTCACTGTAAACTTTCTGGTCAGCTCACTGTTCAAAATACAAATGATTCTTTATTGTCTTTAATTTCTTTGGTCCAATCATTTGAATTTCGTACTGACATAACTTTATTAAAACAAAACAAACCTCATGCTACCCGGTTTAAACGTTTATTTCCCTTTATTGATAGCAGAGGTCTTGTACGGGTTGGCGGCAGATTGTCAAATGCTTCTATTGAGTTTGAACATAAACATCCTCTTATATTACCTAAATCACATCATTTGACTAACTTAATTATAAAATATTATCATGTGACTTATATGCATGCTGGTGCTAATCTTTTGCTTTCTCTTCTTCGTAGAAAATTTTGGATTTTGTCTGGTCGTGTAGCTATAAGAAGTGAGATATTTAAATGTCTAAAATGCTATAGGGAACGTCCCAAACCTTCTCAGTATCTCATGGCTGACTTACCACCAGACCGGGTAACTTATTCTAGACCATTCTCCAAAGTAGGCATTGATTATGCGGGCTATTTTCTAATAAAGGCATCCAAGTTGCGTAAGGCTGCTATTCAAAAGGCATACTTATGTGTATTTGTCTGCTTTTCGATTAAAGCTGTACACCTCGAGCTTGTGTCAGATCTTTATACTGAATGCTTTATTGCTGGCCTGCACAGATTTGTTAGTAGACGAGGCCTCTGCTCTGACATATACTCAGACTGTGGTACAAACTTTGTAGGTGCCAACAACTACTTGCAGGATTTGTATTGTTTCTTAAATAATAAATCTGTAAATAATAAAATTGATAATTTCCGTAATTCCTTAAAAATTAACTGGCATTTTAACCCACCTGCTGCGCCCAGTATGGGTGGGCTATTCGAAGCTGCTGTTAAAAGCGCTAAGTCCCATTTAAAACGTACTATAGGCACTCAAACTCTGACTTTTGAGGAGCTCTCTACTGTATTCTCTAGAATTGAAGCTGTACTCAATTCTAGACCTTTATGTCCCATTTCTGAAGACGTTGATAATATTAATGCACTGACTCCATCACACTTCTTAATTGGAGACTCTATGATGTCTCTACCGGAGGAAAACTTTACGAACTGTGGTCAGAACCGGCTATCTCGATGGCAGCTCTTACAAAAAATTACTCAACATTTCTGGACTAAATGGCAACGTGATTACTTACATACGTTGCAAGAGCGTAACAAATGGCTAAAACAACATGCTAACATCCAAAAGGGTGACTTAGTCTTGATTGTTAATGACAATTCTCCTCCTCTGTACTGGAAGTTGGGTCGTGTCACTAAACTATCACCTGGACGAGACGGAGTTGTGCGAGTCGTCACGCTTAAAACCTCTTCCGGTGATATTACTCGCCCAGTGGGCAAACTTTGTTTACTACCTAATCAAAATTAATTTTTTACTTATATTTCATTTTACTACTTATAATATTTTTTCTGTTATAATTTGACTATTTCAGTATTTTTTCTGTAACTGTAACTGTACTGTAACTGTAACTGTACTGCAACTGTACTGCAACTGCAACTGTAACTACCTCTTTATTTAGATCTGAAGAAATCTTAACGGTTTCTTCGGCGGGGAGAATGTTAGCTATACTTATTATTAATTATAATTGGCAACTATTTTCCTCTCGATCACTCCTAACTCACTCACTCACTCACTCACTCACTCTTTGCCACTTGAATAAAATTCTGTACACTGTAACTACGTCTGTAACTTTACTTGCTAAAAGCAATATTCAAGGTCTGTAAAACCTAAATTCAGTGGTCCTAGCCCTCTAAATCCTTCCTGTATTGTGCTCCCAAAATCACCATACACCATTAGTGAAGTGCAGATACCCATCTGACGAACATAAGCGGTACCGCTAAATTTGGGAAGAACCATCACCACGGAGAAGCATGGGATTTGTAAGGTGAGCCATCCTGTATCCTTCATATAGGACAATTTACACATATTGCTATTGCTCTGGTAACAAACTAAGGTTCTCTCTAAGTCTGTACTATGTTCACCAGAAACAACGATATTTTATAAACACCTAGACCGTGACAAACTGTACAGAAAAACATACTAATATTTTTTTGCCATGGTTAAGAATCGACGCTACGAAGGTGGCAACGCCAAATGCAACCACTAGTTCACATATCCATATATCCCTGTTAAGGGTTAATCAGAATCCAATGAACGTATGCTCTCGACAAACTTTCCAGTTTCCTACACGTCTATGCACCGATTTATGCAGGCGCGTATGTTTCAATCCCCGTATATATCGTCAACACCAATTTTCACTTAAGGAACTGTCCCAAGAGAGCGCACGATTAATTGTTACCTCGAATCACACACTCTTACACTATTAGCTATTTAACCCTGAAATGATTTTGTTTCTTCGTATAAAGTATAATTAATTAAAAACATTAAAGATTTTATAGTATATTTTTAAATAATTTTATATTGTTATTTTTTATTATTATTAAATAGTTATTTTAAATAACTTTATTAACTGCAAATAACGCAGATTTTTTTTTATTTGATCCCATACTATGCGCGAATTTACCCTTAACACACCAGACTATGGTGTTATATTTTCCGCTATCTATTATCTATATTCACCAACACTTTATTAAAAAAAAAATTAAATAATCATCTCTGAATTTTAATCAATTTTCAAATAAACTTCATCTTAATTCAATAATAGGTTGAGCGGGTGGGATCCATAGATATGAGGACATGTAGGCATCACCCATTGTTCTCCACATAAGCCTTTGGTTACCATGTCAATAGATTGATAATGTTATTTATATATTAGCTCGTGACTTATATATTTATTTATTGATAACGGACCCTCCGTTAGGGCTAGGTCGGCTGATAAAAATATGTGTCAAAGTAAAAAAAACATGTTTATAATATAAACTATTAATATTACTTGTGTAATGTGCTGTTGATTTTTATTATAATCGATTTAATAAATAAACAATTTAGGGTTGAATTACTTAAGAGGAGCGTCGTTACGATGCGCTCCCTTCAAAAAATCTTGGTACATTATTAAATGATAGCACACTAAGATTGTCAGTTTGTCTGCGTTTAGGGCTAAAGGTGTGCGAGCCACTTTGCTGTCTATGTGGTAGAGATGTCGATGAGCTTGGTCACCACGGACTTTCGTGTATGAAAAGTGCTGGCCGATTCTTTCGCCAGAGCGCCATCACGATCTTATCCGCAGGACGCTTGCCACAATCTCTATTCCTTCAATTTTGGAATCGAATGGCTTGAGTCGAGATGATGGCAAGCGTCCAGACGGAATGACTTTAAGCGGACCCTTGGAGGATGGATCAGTCTCTTGTATGGGATGCTACGTGCTGGGATCATTTAGCTCCCTCATGGTACCTCTGTCAGAGCTGGTGCTGCGGCGGAACAGGCACAAATAAGCAAGCGCCGAAAATATGTTAACATTTGTAATGATTACATATTTTTGGCGTTTGCTGTCGAAACATTGGGTCCGTGGGGTTCAGAATTGAAAACGTTTTATAATGAAATTACACCAAAGCTTGTAGACATCTCTGGTGACAACAAAGCTGGCAGCTTTTTTGCCCAGAAAATGAGTATTCTCATTCAGAGAGGAAATGCTGCCAGCGTATTGGGCACCATGCCGATAGACAGCGATTTGGATCAAATATTTATTTTATATTTTTTTTTTTTTTTTAATGTTAAATTATTATAATTAAATAATTTTTGGTCTTAACTGTTATCCCTTCTTAAACATTCATAGATTTTTATGTTTATTCATAGAAATATGACCGGTATTACCGAATATGTTTTTAACTAGGTAAAATATATAAATTGAAGCTATTAAATTTTATTGCCAAATATTTCGCCTCTCTTTGGAGCGGCGTCATCAGTGACAGTGACTGAAGGTCTTTGTCATAAATTTTGAAAAAGTAATTTTATTTCTTTTAGCAATGGTAAAGGTACTGCACTATACAGTTTTATATTTATTTTTTAGAAATGTTTTTACAAAGACTAAAATTGTGGATTGCAAGATTTGGTACCATTAAGTCAAAGTCAAATTCAAAAATATTTATATCATGTAAACCTTTATAAATACTGTGCATAGTCGAAAAAAAACATATAAGTGTGCGCTTGGTTAGGCTCTTGCCTAACAAAATAAATGGAAACCAAATCGAACACACACCACCATTTTGTCCCTTTTCGTGGCTTGTAGGTTTGTATACCGCATATGGAAACAAAGTCACCATGTATGCTCTAATAAAAGTAATACTTAAAAAAAAAATATTAATAAAAAAAAATTTTTAGTGAGTACGAATAATATACCGATACGGAAGTGCTATATAACACATAAGGTGATAAATACTTTTTGTTTCTTTAAATGTTCACGAACGATTTGTTAATAAAGTTCGATGCCGCCATATTCTAATTTTACTTCCTAATCGTTGATTGATTATAATCATTTTTGTTCTCACTTTATGCTTAGGGCTTGTATAGCATTTGTTCTCATTTTTGGAAAGTAAATTTAGATATTAAGAAAAAACCAATAGGGAAGATAACAATAGGGAAGTGTCCCTATTATTTATTGCCATGGTATAGTTAGACAAACATTAAAAAAGGTGTGCCTCCAAAATGTGTACAACAATTACACATTTTGGAGACATCAAAGATCATTTAAATGTCGTGAGAAAACAATATTTACTTGACTTAACATTCTCAAGTAAATTTGTTACAAATATTATGTTATGCTTAAACGTCTTTGTGATCAATATGCACGCACAACGGGTTTATGTTATTTCAGTGAAATTACTTTCTCAATGTATTCCATGTATCCTTTGTTTCGAAATCAATTTGTATTGTGCATCAAACATTGTACGATGTATTTTGTATCAATGGCGTTGTCTAAGATAAATAAGCTGCAACATTGTAGTCTATATTGTCTATCATCATATATTGCTGTTTCATAAAAGTTTTATAATGAATATTGTTTCGATTGGTTGTCCGTATAACATCGAAAGTTTTCATCTATGTAAATATTTTTTGATCTAAAAACTTTGTTCTATATATATCATATAATACTATGATTTTATTATGGGATATTAATTATTGAATTAAAAAAATATTTTTTAAGTAACATTCATATATGTCACATTGAATTGATCCAAAAAAAATGGCAAGGAAGACTCTATATATATAGGTTATATACCTATATATATAGAGTCTTCCTCGCCATTTTTTTTGGATCAATTCAATGTGACATATATGAATGTTATTTAAAATTATTTTTTTAATTATAGCTTAATTATTAATAATTTATAGCTTAATTTATTTTTGACTATGTGTTTGCACGCAAGCTTAAAATCTACCGGATCGATTTAAATGCGTGATATTTTTTTTGTTGAATATCTATTAAATTTACAGGGCGTGTTTGTGGCCTATTTATTATATTATTAACTATTGACAATTCATAATTTGGAACAATGGATATTGGATAATTGACATTGTAAATTATGTCATGTTTATGAATTAGGTTCCAGAGAGAAAACAATTGAATAAAAGTTAAATGAAAAGATATAAAACTACTTCAAAATATTTTCTATTATATTTGATTTTCTTAAAGTTGAAAGTTTAATACCCGATTTCACCAACGATCCCTAACTTTAAAGGAGCCCCTAAATAAGAATTTTGAGATATTTGCTATGAAACAACTGTCATTAAATTGTCCCTTAACTTAGTTAGGTTTCTTCTCGGCTCCCTTAGAGTTGGTGAAATCGGCCATAAGTCACTTTTTCATAAATTACCATTAAAGTTAGGTAACTACTTAACAAACTTCAAAATTATATACTTTTACAAATCGGTGTTTTAATTGTATTATGGAGCGCTGACTACTTTCTTTTATGGCAGTGAAACAGCAGGCACCAAGATATGATAGACATGGTCATATGTTTACTATCTTAACAATAATAGCTAATAGATTTTGTGTTTTAAAATAATACGTACACGAAGTTGCGGGGAAAAGATATAAATATAATAATCAGCTTAACAAGATATTTGATTGTTTATTTAGGTACATCATTGAATATGGTTAAATTTAATTATATATTATACATGTGTTTATTAGTTATTGAAACACAAAGACAGTAAGCCAATTATTTGGTTTGTGGCAAGAACATGTAAAGAAGTAGCTTTAAACATGCTGAAGCTCTTTACTCGAGTTGTCACTAATTAGCAAGAAACTTGTAATTTTAGCTCACAAACAGAATGCATTGATTCTAGGTAAAATTTTGACGTCTTGGTAAGACTTAATGAGCTAAGTTTTGGAGCAAATGTAAACGAACGTTAAGTGCACATATACATATCTTCTTAATCTTCTTCTTCTCAATATATAAAACAAAGTCGGGTTTGTTGGTAACACTTATAACTCGGTCCGCTTTTCATGGTTTTTAATTCGTTGGATTTGTCTCCATCTCGAATAGCAGAATAACTACAAAATCATTGCAATATTGACAAAAAAATCAAATAGGAGAAAACACATTTTCGCATACAAAATGTTCGTGGGTTTCGTGCACATGTTTGTAAGGTTGTAGGGAGTAATCTCTAGATCTACTGAACCAGTTTTGAAAATACTTTAGTGTTGGATAGCACATTTATTGAGGAAGACTATAAAACATCACGCTACGACCAATAGGAGCAGACCATCAAAGAAAAATGATGGCTAATAGAGTTTCTGTTGCGTTACGAGTCTACTTTAATATACTGTCATCATATGACTATCTAGACCAGAAATCCATACAGCAGGAAACCGGTTAACTAAGAACTAAAACCGAAACATGACTAGGTCACTTTGAAATAATATAAATACTTGATATTTTTAACTATCAAGTATCTAATACTATAACTAATTTCTATGTTTATATTGCGTTCCGGTAAAAATCATAACTTATGCGATGCACCATTTGCATAAATAGTAACTGTATAGTTGTCAGACGATTATTATAGAACCAGGAAGTTTAAAGTACGAAGTAAGCACGCTATCCCAGCCTGATATCCTAATGTAGAGAAAATTAATATTAGTTTACAGCTAGTATCGGCAATAAAGGTTTTTGCAACTTCTATAAAGTTTTCTACCACTTTTTGCGTTTACTTTATAAATTATTGTTAATTTGTTTATAATTCAATTTTAGTTTTTTTTTGAAGATATTATCAAATAAATAATTTGTAAAACATTATATAAAATATTACTTGTGGGAACTTTTAAAAAACGATAAAACAGCCAAGTTGTTATAGAGTCGTCGAAATTAGTTATTAAAAGAGAGTCACTCTATTGTTCGGTATTTATAGAGTCACGTTAATATTATACTTACAATCTAAAGTTATGGTTGCTTATTTTAATATAAAAATGATAGATAAAGTTAACGTCCGTAACTTATTAGATTATAGGAATCCGCCATATATTTACGTGACTATATTAAAGTACAAGTAAAGTCACTCTTTTAATAACTGTGGAATCAGCCGACTGTATAAGTTGTTAGGTAGGTAAAATATATTTTTCCTACAGACTACACACAATATTATGATATAGTAGCGAGGATATCTATTAGACTCAATTCCAATTTAGCTTTTCCGAGCCCATATTGTAAAGTGAGGCATACTCAGAATGCACATATGTTTATGATATATATATTATTATTATGTCTGGTGACCAATCTGTATCTACCTACAGATCTACGTACATTCCTTTAAAAATAAGACAAGTAATTGGTAACGATGACAAGATACGTACATTCCTTTAAAATTAAGACAAGTAAATGGGTAACGATGACAAGATACGTACATTCATTTAAAATTAAGACAAGTAATTGGTAACGATGACAAGATACGTACATTCCTTTAAAATTAAGACAAGTAAATGGGTAACGATGACAAGATACGTACATTCCTTTAAAAATAAGACAAGTAATTGGTAACTATGACAATATATTAGTATAATTCTAATAATTAAACTTAAAATTGTAGACTTTAAACACATATATTTTTATATCTACTTCACATCATTATAAATTAAAAATGTATGTTCTATAAAATATAATTAAAGAAATATATAGAAATGCATACTTTTTATATTATCACGATAATTTGAAGTTTAATTTGACCTGATTGAAGTTGTCTTGACATTAAAGGTTCCTTGTATTAAAAATATCCAATCCAATCAATTATGTCAGAATGACTAGAAGTTTTTTGCGTGGCATTACAAAACTTGCCACTGTCGCATCGCAACCCAGCAACCCTCGTTTTAATTTAAACATAAATATACCTTGCTATGACATGCAAGAATACAAAGTTATTTTATGTTTCATTTGACTTTTATATTGTATGTATTTATGTATCCATTCATAATTAGATTTTTTATAATTTGTGTTATATGGACTGTGCCTATATTATATTTAAAAAATCATTGAATAGATGAGGACCAAGTAAAAGCTAAGGAAAATTTAATTAATCTATTGTTCGTGTGGTAACTTTGAAAGGTTGTAGTTTGGGCTAATAAAAGGCTCTCTGATTAAATTGAACAACTTTTCCCGTGAAATCAAGTGTCGCAATGAAAAAAAATCTTCACCATTTTAACATTCGCACTAATTGGTATGGAGGTTGGAGGAGTTTTTTTTTTTCATTTTGGACACATATTTCCATGGGAAAAGTTTTTTGATTTCATCACATATTAGTCCAAATTACAACTTATAAAGGGTTTTTTAAGGTAGTTAGTAAATTATACATGGTAATTTACTAACTAGCTTAAAAAAACAGATTACTATCTAATGCTTGCGCAAAAAAAATGCAAGGATTTTTATTTTTATTTAAATATTTATTGGTATCAATTGCTACTTTAGAATTTAATGGTACTTAAATCATAATCCCCATCTTCTAGAAGCAGTGATTACTCCTCAGTAAAAATTCCGGGCACTTCGTTGCCGTCCTGAGTAATGAAAAGGAATGACATACTTTTCTCAGACGTCTCTTTGCTATGTATTTTCATTTTTTGTCGTTTAGATAGTATACACAGATAGTGTTTTGGAAGTGAGTATGGCTTAGCAAATAATGTCCAGTTCTGTATACTTAACGTAATCAAAATAATGTAAAGAATGTCAAAACGTTTATGTAGGCCACATTTTCATTTATTTTTTTATGATTGTGTGTTGTGATATTTTTATGTTACTTACATTTACAGGTAACTTATTTGATTGATTTTTAATTATTACAAGTTTAAAATATATTCATTACAAAATAAATTTTGTAACATTCCATTTTATTTCATATCAACCCTAGTACCAATTCATAACGTAGTATATTATATATTCAGTATCTTTTTTACTATAATAGCATTACATTAAAAAAAAAGAAATGCATTATTCAATTATATGAAATTTATTAACCAAAACTTACTACCTAAAGTTAAATTGGTATATATTATACCTTTACGACTGTAAATTTAGAATATAGTATTTTGTGAGTTGGTAATTGCCATAGTAGTAGTATGTCTTATTTTATCTAGTTATAGGCAGATGATGAACTATATATTTTACTCGTGGCCATTGACACGTAATTGTGACGTAATTTAATTGATGTAATATTTTTATCTAAATTTCAGTTGACCTTGGCTTTGTGTCTATTTACGTCATAAACAAATATAACTTACTCCGCCGATACCTAAATGCTATATAAAATTATTTCAAACTGTTACGAATAAAATTCTGAATAATATTGGTAAAATTCTTACTTATCATACTTTCTTTCTGACTCTGGATGAAAGTAGAATGGAGAAGAAAACACAGAGCTAATGTTACGTCTGTGTTACTTCAATCGCTTGACTATGTATTTTTTTTATTTAATCATAGTTTTTTTGGACTTATTTTTAACGCCGCAATTTAATCTATACTAATATTATAAAGCTGAAGAGTTTGTTTGTTTGTTTGTTTGTTTGAACGCGCTAATCTCCGAAACTACTGATTCGAATTGAATAATTCTTTTTGTGTTGGATAGTCCAGTTATCGAGGAAGGCTATAGGCTATATAACATCACGCTACGATCAATAGGAGCAAAGATATAGTGGTAAATGTGTAAAAAACGGGAGAAATTATTTCATCTTTGAAGCCTTCCGTTGCGTGCGCCGTGAAAACGGTTCAAGATACACAAAAAATATGTATTAAAGAATAATCTAAATATATATAACTCAAAGGTGACTGACTGACATAGTGATCTATCAACGCACAGCCCAAACCACTAGACGGATCGGGCTGAAATTTGGCATGCAGGTAGATGTTATGACGTAGGCATCCGCTAAGAAAGGATTTTGATAAATTCTACCCCCAAGGGGATAAAATAGGGGATGAAAGTTTATATGATAAAAAAATAACTATTCCACGCGGACGAAGTCGCGAGCACAGCTAGTATTTAATAAGTTGTTTTTATTGTTGTATTTAAGTTTATTATTATTAGTTTCTGTTATTTAATTTGTATACTTTCTATATCTTAAAAAAAATACTAATAAAAAAATCCCGTGGTCATTAAAAAAAAAAAAACTGCACATAATTTTTTTATTTTTTTTTGCTGTGAGCAAAAGATGACTTGGGTCAATGCAGAATTTAGCATTTTTCTTGCCCATTGTTAAGGGTACAGTATGTACGTACACTATTCCCTGGTTCATAGCGAAACTGTGGGTAAATATTCTAGCGCCTATGCATTGTTCCTTCATGATATATATATATATGTACGATGATGTCACATATGATTAAAGATAGATATAACATTTTTAGGATTGCACCATTCGGCATAAAAATGTGGACCCATTTTTTTGACAGTAATAAAAACAATGACAATATCATATTACGATACAAGAAAAAAATTTATTCGTAAATCAAAATGATCGTAAAACTAACTGATTTACAACTGACAATCTAATTGGATCAGTTGATAATAAAATTGTTTAGAAGACCTTAGTAACAGCAGTCGTGTGTCTAAAGAGTAATAAAGTCAAGAATATAAACAAGTTAAACAAAAACAAAACATTTTATATAGTAATTTATTATTGCTATTATATACGTGGTGGTCGATTAATAAATAGGTAATTGTCAGGCAAGTAATAACTAGATTAGACCAAGTGGATTGTCCGTGAATTAGGTGGTCTCTATGAATTTGCCAGGCCAGCCGTCTGGTTTCGTTACAACAGACCATACGATTCAAAAGCCGTCTAGTAACCTACTCATTATTTGATTTTAGTCTGTGGGTTCACCAGGTTTTCAGGAACTATTTTTATTGTCGAGCGACTCTGCTTTCACGATACGAAACAGACTGTAGATATGATTATAAAGCAGTGACCATATTATAATATAATCGTGATGCACATAACTTTAAGTTGCATATCATTGACATATTTTCTACGCAGATGTCAGAATAATAAAATAAAAATAAGATCTAAAGTTCAGTGACAGTGAGCTCGCAATAATTTAGTTTTGTAAATACTCGATTTACATTATATTCATTCATACCTTTCTTTTTATCGTCTTATATTTTTATCTATACTTATTCTTTATTTATTTCTATTAAGTTTTTAATCTTTTTTACATAGTATCTTTGTAATCACTTAATATAAGAAGATGCTATTAGTACTTAATCTCAAATTGTTTGTATTTATATTATTGAGTAAGTAATCTTTTGTACTTTTTGTTTTTTATTCCCTAATAAAATAAAATGTAAATTTATTACGAGTTCCATCAGTACTGTTAAATAACAATGTATTCTCGCCCATATTAATGGACTAAATATTTTTTACCACCAGGTAGATATATACACGCATGACGTGCTTCAATTATTTATTTAATAGCTACGTTTTTACAAGACCATTTAACTGTCACTTCACTTTGTCACTAGATATTCTATAAGTATAAGTCCTACCCTTATGGTAAGACGTTACCTCAAATAAAATCATTAAAAAATCCCTTATCCACCAATATTTATTTACTTATAAAAAACTGTATTGCAAAAAAATTAGTACAAAGGCGCACTTAATGCACTTCACTTAAGGAATTTCCTTAGGAATACGAGAGACCTTATACGAGAGACTCAACAAGCTATCAAAGTTAAGGTACTTTGATACCTATCTCTGAAAATTCCTTAACTGGTGTAGCTTTTCTGACAGAAATGCACACTTTTCGGAAATTTCTCGTCGAGCAAACGTCTTAGTATATCGGGGCGTATAGGACCTCGCCGCATCGATCAATAAAAATGTATAGGAATTTTACTCTATGGGTAGAGCTTGACGAGAAACGTCAAATCCCATACATTTTGCTTTCGATGGGTATTTATTTTCGATTATCGATTGGCTCTTTGGTAAGGCTCCTGACTGCTAATGTATGATATCATGACCTTAATTGTTCAAATCCTAATCGCACTAGGTGTTACTGAAGCTATATTTAGCCTAAATCCGCATAATACTAAGTAAACCTATGAAATCATAGGAGTTATTATCATCGGAATGTTCTAATCATCACACTACAATTATAGACAATGTTTTGACTTGAAAATCTTGTGTTAAATGTTAATGTAAGCAAATGGGTTCCTTGACTGCATTATTTGACCTCTTTGGCTGCATAAACATGTTTTGCATTTTACTATACAAATCTAGGAATTCAAATCATGTATATTACCTACATACCTAGGAGTAGTTCTTTATTAGAAATTATTTAGAAAAAATAAATCCTGAATATTTAGAATGGCATTTTATATATTGAGTGTTAACATCTATTCGTAATGTTTTAAAATTATTTTTATTTATTAGTGTTATATATTTATTATTAAAAATTGGACAAAGTATATTTTTTTAATTACTAATTTACATTATCATAATTAAGGTTAAGTTTAAACACATATTTATGTATTTATTTTACTATATTATTTACGTATTTTATGTAGTTTTATATTTGAGCATGTAGGTATTTATATTAATATTTTATAGTTTATATATTTTGATTTCTATTTACATTACTCTGTGCACCCTATATGTCAATTTTCACTGGTACATTTGTACAAACCTTTTAGTGCATTAAAGAATTTTACATAAATTAAATAAAGTAACTTTAATATATACTTACTATGTATACTTACTTACGTGCTTATTGTAAGATAGAGTATAGTTTCCAAGGAACTAAAGCCACTACATCAATAAGAGCAGGCGATCTTAGGGTACACCCTAGCCCTGTATTATCAAGTGGCCTGCAGCTATACTGGAGTACGATGACCATCGGAATGTAACTCATTTGTGTACGTTAAAGCCGTATTCCAGGATATACAAGTAGTGTCCATTCATTTATTTGTCAGTTTCCAAGAAAACAATAATATTGACAAAAGGATATAAATTCACATTAATATGACTTTCTTACTAATTTGGACTTAAAAACACTTAGGTCCCTGGTTCGAATCCCGGTGTGTACCAAAGAGTTTTTAATTAAAAAATGTATGTACATTTGTTTGACAAGACCACTATAGTGCCTCGGAGAGCACGTTAAGCCGGTCCCGGTTTCACTATACCAACTTGTGAAACTGTTTATAGATGGGTTATTGAGTCTATTCAAAACATCGCGACGAGCTAGCCACTTGTTCGGTGTAGACTTATACCATCGGCTACGACGAGGTGGTATTAAAACCCCTTCGCTGGGTACCCTGGGGCCGCATAGGCGGTCTCGGGCGCCGTAAGACACCCGTAAAGATATGTATGTACTAATTAATTTTTTCTTACGAACAAATATTCTCTATTTACCGAAGACACTGTTTTGAAACATCATAAAATAATGAAACATATAACCGCTAAATAAACATTGAGTTTTAATATGTTATAAATGTCTATAAAATAATTATTATAATTTATAATAAATTAATAACATGTTTTATTTATTTACATAATCAATGTAACCGACTAACATTGTCAAGACACGCGTCTTCGACGGCGCCAATAGGCGATTAAGAAGCTTTTGATACTTACGTGTATTCCAAAATAGTCAACTTTTCATTTTATTACCTAGTTTTATTATGTCTGGGATTTTTTTTAACATGCTACAATATTGTATTTACTTGTTTTTTTATAACATGCGCCGTTTATACTTAAAATTTTAACATCCAAATTTCATCACGACTTATTTGAATTTCAATAAGCGTTATTATTAATATTTTAAATTACAATAAAATTAAATTAAATTACAAAATAAATAAATTATTCAAAACGAAATATTATATAGCAATGCAACATGGAAATACGTGTGTGTGTGTGCAGCACTTTTAATCCAAAAATATTAGAAAATGATTAACAAGAAATATTTTTTCTATTATAACATGAACAACATATTTTGTTCCATAAATGTCCAGATGTTATGTTACATATTTTTTACAAACTAAAACTACAAACTTATTATAGATTTCTAGTACGGGAACTGCTTTATAAATACATTATTTTTTATACCATTTAAAATTAAAATATAATATTTCGATTCGATCGAAAAATCACAATATTGGCCAAACAATAAGTAGAAGTATTGATGAATGTTTGAAATTAACACCTTTAATACAAAAGTTTTGTGTGCCGTCAGACGTCATAGATGTCAGTCACTTATGACTTTTTGTTAGGTGATATAATAGTGAGAAATGATGAATGACACTTTGTTAACTTTTGTATTATTATCTTCGTTATTCTTATACATCACAATAAACCCTATGTATTTTACATTTTTTTCATCACATAAAATAGTTCTTTAGCAATTATACTGAAATTAATTACGACATAAAATGTACGAAAAAAATCATACTAGTATATGCATTTTTAAAATTATTTAATAAATTTACAAATACGTTTTTAGTTTGAGTTACACTTTTAGTTTTTGTCAAACACCCGTCTAGTTTTTGTTTTCTACGTTTTTCATGAGAATTTTGTTCATGTTTCATAGATGAAGTTGTTAAACAAAAATCCCTTAACTTTGTGTAGGCCCGCGAATTTTGTCACACGTTACAAATTCGAAACATATATAGCTTTAATTCAAACGGACTTCTGAAAGCCTTGATGTTTAAAAAAGTGAATTCACGGTATAACCTTTTCATATAAAGTCACGTATTGCGATGCTGCATTGAAAAATAATGTTACATGATTTTTTTTATTTTATAGTAGAGTTCATTGCGTGTATATAAAAATTCAGTGACAGTGAGATTAAATACTAAATGTCTTAAAACTCGTCAAAATGTCGCTGTTTTGTTGGCACTTTCGAGTGCTAGTGTTTCTACTTTTCTATGGAGTCATCCAGGCGCAGTACCAAACACAACGTGAGTATTATTTTTATCGTTTATTAATAATCTAAAATTTAATTATTGATTATAGAGTGAATCAATATAAAACGAATAAACTATACGAGTTAGTTATACGAAATATAATGCGTGGAAACTTTTTTTTAATACTTAATTTACATGTATGTATATATCATCACGGGTGCCTTACAGCGCCCAAGACCGCCTAGACGGCCCCAGGGTACCCAGCGAAGGGGCTCTAATCCCACCTCGTCAAAGCCGTTAGTATGAGTCTACACCGAACAAGTGGCTGGCTCGTCGCGATGTTTTGAATAGACTATTGAGTCCTATAAACAGCCCATCAATAAACAGTTTCACAAGTTGGTATAGTGAAACCGGGACCGACAGCTTAACGTGCTCTCCGAAGCACTATAGTGGTGTTGTCAAACAAATGTAATTTACATGTCTATATTACTTTTTTTATTATAAATAGAATTATATATTAAGCATGAAGTAAATTTGGGTTAAGTTGATTTTTATTAAGTTTTTTTTTGCTAAGCTTCCATGGTCTGGTTAACAAAATATAATATATCGTATTAGTGTCGTTGTTTCTGGTACACATAGTGCAAACTTAGAGCTTGGTTTGCGACCAGAACCCATTTTTTTTGTTAATTGAAACACGGCATGTGACTCTGTATCTACCGGATGGTAATCAGACCTACAAAGTCCATGTAGTCCAATATTGGTCGCTCTCACTATTTCGGCTAAATTATGTGGTTAAGAAATGGACGGCGACAAAGACGTATTTGTATTACAAGTCTATTTTAATGTCCTCACTACTTTATCGTCAAATAATACGCCCCTTTTGTAACCGCACCATGAAATAATTTCTTGTTAAGGGTTAACCCTTAACAAGAAATCCATGTAGTAGGAAACCGGTGAACCCACAGCCTAAAACCGAAATATGACTAGGTCACTTGACGGTTTTGCATCTGCATGGGGGCTGGTAACGAGTCCAGTCGAGTAATATTCTACATATTATTCTTGTCACATTTAATTTACAGTAGGGAGGATTTAGGATCGTAAGAAGGCGTGGTTTCAGCAGGACAACCATCATATTCGACCTTTCTCATTCTGTTCTAAACCTAAATAAAGTGCTTGTCATCTTGTTTTACGAGAGCGTTGGCCAGTAAGCGTTATGTTGTAATAATTATGATTAAATCTCTCCATAGAGACCATACAGACTTAAATTTAAATAATAGAATAGAATCGTCAGTTTTTTTTTTAACTACTGTTGGTCTGTCCACAAGCTAAGCTCTTGGATTGTACTATGTACACTGAAACAATTCTAATTCATATACCGTGGAGGCAAGCAAATAATATTAGTTAAACCATTGACTTATATGTAAACTATACACGAACATTCGAGAAAACTATTTGTAATAGTATTTGAAGTACTATTTATATATTAGGAAAATACGAAATAAATTTTTTGCTCACCTAAAATAAACTTTAAATCGTTAAAACAAAGTGCGCATGTAAATAATGATAGGGTTTATATATATCACATTAAATAAAATATGTGAGAATTTGTCGATTATGTATTATGGAGTTATGGAGAATGTAGCGCAACACAGTGAGCAAAATCATAGTTCCGTTCAGCTTGTCTTGTTAACATAGAAGTCATGGTAAAAACTAATAAAAGCAAAAAGGGCTTGCATTTCGAAATTCGTTTTTATATAGGTTTGAATTCAACTATAGGTATATTTAGCTGTCAATAATAACCGAGATATGTCCCTGTTATAAATACTCACAATCGTGAATAGGTCATGCGGGTGAAGATAGTGTCTAAAGATACTAGTCTTAAATAAAAGACTTAGTAACAGATATGGTGAGTACCAATAAATATTTAATATGTACATTCGTTTGACAATACACTTTATAGTTCCTCTGAGGGCACGTTAAGCAGTCAGGCACGTTAAGCCTCAGTTTCACTATATCAACTTGTTAAACTGTTTATAAGTCTAAATAAACACCCTGATGTGATTGGCATTTGTTCGGTGTAGATGCACGATTGGCGTTGGATCCGCAGGTCGTGGGTTCGATTAAAACAATATTAGGTACTAGTTTCTGTACTGATTGTCATTGTCTGGTTGTTTAATCTGGTACATATAGTTGAGGCCTAGTACAATATGTCCATAGTCTAGGACAATATGTATAAAATTATCTTACCAAATAATACTATAAAAAGGCATTGCGACCAGGAAAGGTTGTACTTTGGTTTAATATAAGGCTACTGATCAAAATATTTCACAGGAACTATTTAAAAAATGAAAAAAAACTTCTCCATACGAAGCTGTATTTTTAATTATTATTTTCGACACTTGGATTCATGGCAAAGGGTTTTTGATTTGATCAGTAGAACCTCATGTATAGCACAAAGTACAACCTTTCCTAGCAACAAAATATATTTAAAAAAAAATCCGCGCTCTATTCTTTCTTAGCCACGTAATACAGTAGCAAAGAGTGGCGCCACGTAATCTCGCGACGCCTTGCTGTGAGACCCTCCGCGTTCCAATCTGCCCACAAAACATAATTGTAGTATTACTGCAACACTGTGTGCTCCCGACCGACGGTTTGTTCGTTACGCCCACCTTAAATATATCAGCGCATTGACCGAATACTGGAACCCATAGACTGAGAATAAGTAGACAGAGAAGTAAGAGAATATTGGCTTCTTTTTGATAGGGACACTGGTCGCTGGTAGATGATCCTTTTAATTTATTTTGTCTTTTATCATAGCTGCGTTAGTAAACTTTTAACTTTTGGCTCAAACTGGTTACGCCTCGTCAAATATAGAAAAAGTACATACTTTAAGTGAATTATTTTCTAAATAATACAGGTAATTTCGCTCATTTCCACTAAGGTCTGTAGGCCGATCGACCTGTTTCGTACTACCGGCCATATAGACATAAAAACCGTCAAGTGAACTAGTCATGTTTCGGTTTTAGTCTCTGGGTTCACTGGTTTTTGAGACTACTACATTGATTTCTGGTCGAGTTGGTAATCTTATTTCAGGGTGCGGTTAAGAAACGGGCAGTTATGTTGACAATAAATTATCAACGATTTTAATGTTTACTAGCTCGCAATGTGAATACATCTTTACCGCATCATTTGGCCAGTGAGAGAATAATTCTGTTAACAACAGCGTATTCATTAACCCTATTTATGGACACTGTATATATGCTTACAGTCAGGTAGATACAAAGTCACATACCGTGCTAAAATAAAATAAAATGTTTATATAATACTAGCTGTGCTCGCGACTTCGTCCGCGTGGAATAGTTATTTTTTTATCATACAAACTTTCATCCCCTATTTTATCCCCTTGGGGGTAGAATTTATCAAAATCCTTTCTTAGCGGATGGCTACGTCATAACATCTACCTGCATGCCGAATTTCAGCCCGATCCGTCCAGTGGTTTGGGCTGTGCGTTGATAGATCACTATGTCAGTCAGTCAGTCAGTCACCTTTGAGTTATATATATTTAGATAGAGTTGTGCGCCTCTCTGTAGAGAGAGACTTGAGACCCACAGAGCGAGGCATATAGGAAAATGGAGTGACATAATAAGTGTCACTATTTTTTAAGTGCTATACAAGAGCACATACATAATTGATATAAATCAAACTATAATTGTATAGTTTTCACTGTTATCGCTCACACTGCTTTTACATCTCTCCTTAACACGTAACAAGGATATCTGTCGTGCTCCTTTGGTCATAGTGGACGCACGATGTGTCCACTCTAGTCTGGTCAGTTTTCTATACTCGAGTCTCTTAATCAGACTGGATCAGTAGTGGGCGAGATACTCTTTGTTTGTTTGGATTTTGATACTGAATGAAAGAATGGAAGGTATTATAGATTAAGTTACAAATCACTCAAACTTTGATTGCAAGTTGGTTCGTTATCTCCCAAAGACTTTTATTATTAAATTCTAAAGATTTACTATTAATATCATTTATTTTGACTTGCACTATGTATGTATGTACGTATTAACACAGGTGCCTTACGGCGCCGAGACCGCCTAAACGGCCTCAGGGTACCCAGCGGAGGGGTGTTTAATCCCACCTCGTCGTAGCCGATGGTATGAGTCTACACCGAACAAGTGGCTAGCTCGTCGCGATGTTTTGAATAGACTCAATAACCCATCTATAAACAGTTTCACAAGTTGGTATAGTGAAACCGGGACCGACAGCTTAACGTGCTCTCTGAGGCACTATAGTGGTGTTGTCAAACAAATGTACATATTTTTTTTATTAAAAACTCATTGGTGCTTCCCGGGATTCGAACCAGAGACCTAAGTGTTTTTAAGTCCAAGGTCAAACCATCTCGGCCACCACGTATACTATGTGTACCTAGAATAACAATACTAATACTTTTATAAACACCCAAACCATGCCACATTATAAGGAAAAAGCCAGGGCCCTATTTCATAAACGTGACAATTATAATTTACCATGACAATTTTTAATACATTGCTTGATTTAATTTGTTCTAAGTATATAATTCCAACTAAACCAAGCAATGTATTATGAATTGTCATGGTAAATTACAATTGTCACGTTTATGAAATAGGCCCCTGGACTCCAGGATACCAACTAATTTCA
Source organism: Monopis laevigella (assembly GCA_947458855.1). NCBI lineage: Eukaryota > Metazoa > Arthropoda > Insecta > Lepidoptera > Tineidae > Monopis > Monopis laevigella. Next base: position 20,080,313 of record OX381576.1, read on the forward strand.
CAGTTATAAATAATTATATTTTTTTCTTTGAAACTACAGTCTACAATAATTAAATACCTACTAGGTATTTATTTATATAAAAATCACGTAAAATATTTTATTATTTGTAATACAGAATTATTATTTTTAATTTCAGTATAGTTTAGGTGGTGGCCTAGTTTGTTAGACCTTGGACTTAAAAGCACTTAGGTCCCTGGTTCGAATCCCGGTGTGTACCAATGAGTTTTTACAATATCACTATAGTGCCTCGGAGAGCACGTTAAGCTGTTGGTCCTGGTTTCACTATACCAACTTGTAAAACTGCTTATAGATGGGTTATTGAGTCTATTCAAAACATCGCAACGAGCCAGCCACTTGTTAGGTGTAGACTCATATCATCGGCTTCGATGAGGTGGGATTAGAGCCCCTCCGCTGGGTACCCTGGGGCCGTCTAGGCGGTCTCGGGCGCCGTATCGCACCCGTGATGATATGTATGTATGTATAGTATAGGTTTGAATCCATTGCAAAACTTTTTGCTTACACACAGTCGTTAAGACATCATATATTGGTATTCTGTTAGCTTTAGTATAAATAAATATACAACAAATACGGATAAAATATTAATATATTTCGTATAACATAATATGTCAAATTATAAAGTTTTGTCAATAAATAATCCCGTAGGAGTTTTAAATAAAGTTAAGGAGACCGTTTATGACATGGGTCAAAAACTATTGTCATAAGACTAAGTTATTATTAATATTTCTGTCATACTGTTACACTAAACTATATATAATATTCCTTTATAATAAAATAATATGTAGGAAATTTCACACATGTCACAAACTAAGCTCTAGGTGTTCAGAAACAACTGCACTAATACATTTTATATTTTATAAATACCTAGGCCAATTTATGTCTTACCGAAAAACGTACTAATTATTTTTGGCCATGAGTGGGAATCGAACTAAGGACCTCCGGATACAACGCCAAAAGCAAAACCCCTAGATCTAAGAGACGACCCCTAGGTCGTTAGGTATTTTTAGAACACTTTTCTTACCTCGTCTCTTGTTACCTTACCTATCTTTTGTATTCGACATGATCAACGCAAAGTAACTTGTATTTTGATGACTATTAAATTTTTCCAATATTTCGTAATAAAAAATTGTCTTTGTCGCCGCCTATTTCGTAACCGCATCAATTAGCCGACACAGCGGGAGTGATCGACATAGTATTTATTGATTGACCCCATTCATAGATTTTGCAGATCTGCTTACCGTGAGGTAGATTCAAAGTCACATGCCGTGCTTCTGTATAAAAAAAAGAATTAGAATACATAAGATTTTGGTAGTGAATTTAAAGTTAAACAGTTTTACTGTTAAATAATGGAACATTTAGTTAAAGCTCAGAATTAATACTTTAAAAGTTTAAACGTTTTGCAAAGCTTTAATACCCGACATTAGATTACTTAAAAGTGTTCTCCAACTGTGACTATTAACTCGTTCTTTCTCTTGACTCTGTTACCTTTTCTCTTGACTCGAACTATTCATTTAAAAGTCGAGATAATTTTGTGTGAAAAGTTAATATTATACGCTCATTTTAAGCACCTGCTAAATTTAATTTGAATTCAGATTTCCATTACTATTTTTAATTTGATTGACTTATCCTGAAATATTACGTTGTTTTTTATCATAATATCTTTATTTTAAAAATTTCTTTATTTAATTTATATAATATTGAATAGCATTAACATATTCAGTAAAAAAAAACAATTGATCGAGGGTTTATTTTTAAAACGAATCAACAAGTAATTGACACGCCGCAAGGATAGTAAGCAATTAAATTAGCGGTGGCGGGGATTGGTTTTTTTTTTTTTTGTTTGTCTCGAGTTGAAGTCGTGAAAGTTTGTAAAGTTGGGTGCCAGGACGGGTCTGAAGTGAACAGCAGGCCGCCAGGTAATTGATCGGATGAGCTGTTCAATATTCATGGATTCCTTTGTGACATGCCCCCGTGTACGTTACAAAGAGAACGGATTTTTCAATAAGACGTTTAGAGCTACGATGACATTCGACACTCGGCGCGTTTCTTAATATTACGCACAATATGTTTTGTTAACTCCCTCGTGTTTTTGGACTAGTTTAATGTAAACTCAAAAGTTGAATCTATCCTATTTCAAACCGCGGCTTTTACGTTTTATTTACGAGTATATATACGAACTTTTATTAGATAATACATACTTTATACCGGTAAATCGTTTAAAAAGGAAGATATTTTGACAGGTTAGCTGGTAGATAATGCCTAAGGCATTAAGTTCACCTTTATACAAAACTTTTGTTTATTGTGCAATGAAGTGTTTAAATAAATAAATAAAGTTTCACTATGCCAAGCTGTGAAACTGTTTATAGATGGGTTATTGAGTCTATTAAAAACATCGCGGCGAGCTAGCCACTTGTTCGGTGTAGACTCATACTATCGGCTACGTCGAGGTGGGATTAAAACCCACTTAGTAGCTTACATAAATTACTATCAAAATTAAACATGTATATTATTATCAATTTCACATTTATAATATTAGTAGGTACAATACTTTTTTACTTTAATCTATATCTATATCTGGGACCTTATTCTACTAAATGATTTGGATATTTAATGTAAATTTTGACACAATATATTTGGGAAGTGTGTCTAATTATCACTTTGATAAATTCAGTTGATATCCAATTCATTCAGTAGAATGAGGCCTACTTACCAATGAGTTCGCGGGACTTTGAATGTTTATCTCTTTTATCAATAAGCTTTAAAGATTTCCATGTACGAGTACCTTTAAAAAAAACAATGAAACTGAACGTATTTCCATTCTAAATATTTTTCGGTAGTTTCTTGGTACTTTTAGCAGTAATAAACATAGTTTTTGAGTTTTTATTTTGAATGTAAAAAGAGATTATACTTAATAGTTCTAGGGCAAAAAAACGGGACCAGCCTAGTGATTAAGTCACTGCGCAACTGACGACAAGGTTAAGCAGATCACAACAAGGCCAGCCTGGGATGGGTGACCGCTTTATACATGAGGCTATTTCATCATAAATACCGCAACAACCTCGCCACTTGTTAGGTGTTACCTCCGAATACCATCGGCGAAATGGGGACGGGTTAATCTCTCCGCTGGGTACCCTGATGCCGTTTAAACGGTTCTCGGGAGTTAAATAAGCACCCTTGATAGTATTTTTTTTTCTAAGGCCCTATCGAGAAGCCAATGGAAAAACCCATCGAAATCTACAAAGTCATAAAGTAATTTAACGATTGACGCGTCTAATCGATTTTGATCCGGCTTTTCGGTAGGATCGAGTAATTTACTCGTATGTAGGTAGCATTTAGTTGGTATTTTGTAAAGTTGGGTTCCAGGACGGTACTGAAGTGAACCGCAGACCGCCAGGTAATTGATGAGATGAGTTATTATTTTGATTATATTTAAAATAAACCAGATCTATAGCCCGGTGTTTGAACCGTGGACCTAAAAGTGTTTTTAAGTCTGAGATCTAACCAACTCGGTCTAGACAACCACGAATGTATATACTCAAATAAAAATAATTAAAAAAAAAGATTTAAATATTATGATAAAATGTGAACAAATAAAATGTGTCCAGGCGATTAATTAGTTCAATGAAGTGTTAAAATTTTACTTTAAACGGACGATATTTATTTTTGTTTTAACCGAGTGAAATCGGCTTGACAGGTATAAATACATGAAACATCATTTCTTTATTAAGTTTATTTGGGTATATGAGTGAGAATTACTCAAGCAAGAGTATGTTGAGTAGGTATAATATTATTTTAATAAGAAATATAAAGTAGAAACCTTTTCTAATTTTTCATTCATCATTTTTAATTTATGAGGTAAAAAAAATAATAATATGACGATTTATCAAAAGTCGGTACCAAGTTACAAATATTGTTTCATAGATGCTTTATTGCGTTTCGTTACAAGAAGTAATTTCTTATAATAAACATATTTTTATGCTAAAACATAAAAACTTAACGGTGAATGTTAAATGATGAAATCATTCATCGGTGACTTTATTTACAAGTAGGGCCCACTCGTATTGATATCAAACGTATGATATCTTAGTCACCCAATGAGATACAAAAATACGAAACTTAAAAATCAATGACTAATTTATCATTTCAGTGATATTTAGTCATTCGCTGACATTGAAAAATCGCACCCCTAAGCTCTACGCTTGTACTATGTGTACCAAAAACCACGATCCGGCATAATCACTAGACCACAAAGGCAGTTATAAAGTAAAAATAATTGACGTCCTCACATTTCTTATGGTAATTTACCTAAGTGCATTTTAGATCTCCTAGTTTTTGTCGGCTGAAACGGCAGCGTCTTCAGTTCACGAAAGATTAACTCGGGGGAGTAGTGTATTTACATGACAACAGCGTAAGAGCTGTACTGATGGTCTTTTTCGGGTAGGTAGAATATAATATTATAATAATAATTTTTACTTGACAACTTTTTTTTATTTTATAAATTCGCATTTAAAAAATAAATTAATATGAAATAATTTTGTCTGCCTGCGTTTTGTTATAGTTTATTTTATGTACTTTAAAAATAAAATTAAAACGGTTCAATTAAACCAGCTAACCTAGTCTTACTCTAGTTGGTTATGGGACGTGTTCGTTTTTTTTTTCATTTATTTTATTTGTTTTTCTTTTTAATTCCTAAATATTCATTAATATAGAATATTCTTAAATTATAAAGAAACACTTATCATGATTTTTTTCCCTGATGGGTGAGACTTGAACCTACGACCTTCGCTTAAACGGTACTGAACCACTAGGCCATCCAGGTTATACAAATCATATTTTTTTCTATACAAGTTGTCATTATACTGCGCGTTTAATTTGAATACCAATTATCTAATGAAAAACAATAGATTTACAAATTTATTTGCGTGTGTTTATTCCTATACATGCCAAAGCGGAATCCCTATCCAGTCTCTAACTTAGAGGTTATTGTAAAAAATAACTCCTTATGCCTTGCCTTATGTGAAGGTTTGCGTGAAGTACATATTTTGGTTTTAAATTTGAGATTATTTTTTATTAAGTGATGAATTTAATGCAACGAAATCTTAAAGTTACAATAACATTATTAAGTATTAGGTTATTAATAAAAAATAAAAAAATAACTTTGACGCCCTAGAACGTTGACCAAATTAATCAATCATTGAAATTAATCATTGAAATTAGATAAATGTTTAGTGGATTTTTTTTTAATAGAACAAGACATGTGACCCTATCTATATTAACCTGATGGTAAGTGGCAATGTAACGCCCAAGAATGTTCTCAACCAATAGTAGTAATTGGTTGATTCCACTATGTCTGCTTAAAAAACTTATTCACGCCTCGCTTAAAGGACTCAGGATTCAAATTAATTTACGTTACGTAATGTCACATTACATCAACCATGTGCCTTGTTAGCTAACTCTGATTATAGATTAATTTGAATATCGTTCAAGAAACTAAGGGTGCTTCTGATTATGTCTATTTAAATTCTAAAAAGAAAATTCCAATGAAAATAATCTAGACTTTTATTTACCAAATTTACCAATACAAGAAAAGAAAATGCGTTCCGTTTTCAAGTTTTTATAACATAATACATCATCTTTTCGTATTCATGTGGGCAACGTGCTAAACGTCAGCAGATTTGACATCCTCGGTAAACGAATTCGCGCTTTATATGTACCAAATCCCACTTGATATACGTCCATTTTGGTTATTTATTATTGCTCGAATGTCGATGATTGTTCAAGGATATATCTACGTTTTATTTATCTTTCAAAATATAATATTTTTTGCCATAGGTACAAGAGTATACTACTCAATATTTTTATCAATTAAATTTAGGGACTATTGGACTTTAATTCGACCATAGTGAAAATTTACAATTATGTAAACGAATAATATTAATTTAATTAAAGCAATATAACAACTAATAAATGTAACATTTAACCTAATGATAATTTTTATTTAAAAAAAAAACATACTGCATCGATTCCCTCACTTAATAATGACGGGACCAAAAAAACAGCAATTACCGTACAACCCTTCATCTTCAAATAAATTTAAAGTTTTAGATATTAACTTGAAAAAGTTTGACTACGTATACCAAAAGTGACACATTTGAGCTAGTATTCGTAGTATATATAACATATATTTAATAAAATCCATATTAAATAAATATATACATTTTTAATTTCTCTCAAGTATTTTTAGCGATGGTTACCATGCTCTATGGGGAAACGTTGTTCTATGATTATTAATATTATATTGTATTATCAGACGTCTAACTTAACAAATATTTTCGTAACTAATATAAAAAAACAAACATCAAACAATTTCTTATAGAAATATTTGATAACAATAAAAAAATGCATAACTCAAAAATATTTAACGACTTGCCTTTGATGATGCCGCGTAATTTATATATGAAAAGTAGAACGACGGGCGTGTCGCATCAAACCAAGATTGAGGTCTTAATAAAACGTTAGGAAGGGAGTCCGTACTTATTTGTACATCGTTAGTATGTCCAAAAGGACGTCACACAAAGGACATAATTGATAAAATATGCAAAATAACCGCGGATAGCTTGCTGCTTAATGTACGTTAATCCTATTAGTCTCTATTGTAAATGTTTTACTAGAAACTCTGTCCGGGCTATTTTCCGACTTTATTTTTGCTCATTTATAATTTTTCTAGCTTTTATAAGAGTGTTTTTAAAATTTAGATTGTACCTAAGTGTTAATTACCTATCACTTACTGAGGTTGCATTTTTTTAAATAATATGTATATATGGTTTTTTTTTTACATATTGGCTGGTTAGAATCCTAGCTCTAGGCGTATACTATGTGCACCAAAAACCATGATACTAAAACTTAATATATTTTAGAAATACAAAAAAAAACACTAATATTATTTTACTATGAATGGAAATGGAAACCTCATTACACTTAATACAATGTTATTTAACAGTATTGGTCGCTCTTACTATGCCGGCTAAATGATACGGTTACAAAATGGGCAGCAAGAAAGTCAAATTTGCTTGCGGTCAAATCAATGCCCGTTTTGTAACCGCGCGCTGATATTATTTTACCACCTTGACACGATTTCGTTGCAGCAGGCTCCTGAAAACCCATAGACTAAAACGTTCATGTGACCTAGTCATGTTTCGACTAGGTCACATGAAGGTATTTGAATCTAATGGGCGGATCTGTAACGAAACCAGTCAGTCGGCCTAGTAAACTTATAAAGACTAAAAATATATATCGTGCGATGAATCAAAATACAAACAAGGGAATTACCGCACCAATTTACATGACATTTCTTTTGTGGTAAGTAGTTTTGATTTTATAGGTTAGTTTTATTTTCAATATAAGTTGGTATTTTATTTTTATTTCTAACTTTAAGATTTTTTTTTTAATATTCGGTATTATAATAATACCCATACAACAAGTCAACGAGGAGTTTTCTTTTAGACGGTTCCAAAATATTTCATTAGATGGCAGCAGGAGAGATATCCACAAAAACTGTCAAAAAAGGCGCGTTTCTATAGAAGTAGTCTATATTTTCATATAGTCTATATTTTCATATAGACTACTCAAATATAGACTGTAAATTCTTTTTGACTTAAAACTAAATTTCGATATTGCAAGACGTGTTATATTTTTTACCATATTTTGTCACTCTTGTATGTTTCTGTATGTTTCTACTTACTTAATATTTTTGCACTCTATAATCTTTAGTAAATACCCTGTCAAGAAAAACTTCGTAAAAAGACCAAGATACCTTAGAAATCTAAATTTAATTACTTAAATGGTGATATTTTAAAAGAAAAAATATTAAGTAAATTAAAATAAAGTTAAGTAAATTTTAAAAATTATTCGTATAAAGGTATTCCCCTAAATTTTGGGTGTATTTTATATGTTACCACTATCTCATTTGACAGTTTTTGTAGATAGCGACTAAACGCCATCTGTTGCGTTAAATAATAGCTACTGAAAATCTCCTCATAAATATTAATAAAACAAATTTAAAAATGATCAAAATTACCTGTTAGATTATTAAAAGTTTAACCATTCTAACGACATTGCTATTGCTATTCTGGTAAAACGTTTATTGTTGTAATGGTTTCTCTTTAGGAAACTTATTTTGGCTTTAAAGAAAGTGGTTTAAACACGAATACAGTTTTGGGGACAATTTGGTAATGAGGGAATATCACTGCCTGGCGCTGCCTCGACTACTTATTATCCAGTTAATTTATTCGCCGATTCCACCGTCCCGGTTATATTAGGTAGGTAAACAAATAAATGGAAACAAAGTCGTTTTTTTAACTAATGCGATTATGTTTTTAATTAATGGTAGGGAAGAAACGTGCTTAAAAAAGTTAGGTCTTTGCTATAGATTTTTTTTATAGTATTTTTTTTCTAATAACTTGACTCTACTTTTAGTTATAAATACAGGATGTTTTTGTCACAGTGATAACAATTTTATACTTTGTTTTATCATGAAAAAAAATGAAATACGTATTTTTTCCTTTTAGTGCCGCATATTCAAAAACATAAAGAAAAATAACAAGTCCAAAAAAGATCTACAAATCACGTTAATTTTCATACTAAACTCACGAATAAAACCTATCACTTGTCTAATTGTGTTTTACTTGTTAGGTACGAAGACTTATTATGTATTTGTAGGTTATAGACGTTTGTTTATATAATAATATATTTTTTGGACTTTTTTTTTGAAGAAAAAAATACTTACCTACTTTTTTATTTTAAAAATGGGTTCTAAAAGTGATACTGGAGACATCAAAAAAATATTATCATTGTTAAAAAAACATCCAGTATAAATAAAAATCCTTATTTTCATTATAATCATACTATTAAAAATACATCTTTATAATTGAAGTTAATAATTTGTTACCAAGATTTTATAACCGTGTTTTTGTAACGTTGCCTAAATGACTATGTTGTGTCTTAAATATTTTATCAAATCATTTATAGGTATTTGTCCGAATCGATCAAAATTACTATTGCGTACTTAAATTACCCGAAAAGTTTAATTGTACCCATCGATTTCTAAGGGTAAAGGAGATAATTATATATAATGCAAATTTACAATTATAACTTTGAACATAGCAATAATTATGGTCGTCTTCGCTTTATAATTAAGTTATAGTCTTTCGGACTATAATTGTATAATATGTATTTCATCTCGAGTTTGATAGTTGTCCTTATTTGGTAATTATATATACCATTACGGTTGGATCCCCGTTAAAGAGTAAACCGTCAAGTGTCCTAGTCATGTTTCGGGTTTTGACGAAGTAGTAGTCTGTTTTCAGGGTGCAACTACAACAAGACAGTTTATTATATATCCAAAAAAAAATGGCTGGAATCAATAAGCAGGAACTAACGTTTTTTTTATTGTTAAAAACAAAAAAACATGTTTTTCAAATATATGTTTAGCCAATCTGTTCTCTAATTCAAATGGATCTGATTTAATATTTTTTTTTATATAATAAAGAACACCTTATTAAATATAATGAAAAACAGTAGTATATCTAATAAATAGAGATATTTTTGTAAAAAAAAAACAAAAATATTAAACATTATTTCAGTAAAAGCTTTTAATAAATTAGGTTAACATGTCATAAAAGAGACTGAAACATAATAATGTACTGATGCAAGCAAAATAGTATGACAGTTAATTTTATCGGTGACATACCGATATGTTTCTTAATTTAACTGACCGACTATCCTCATTTAACTCTGACAAACATAATGCTATTTTATAAGAAAATTATTACAAAGGATTTTTTATACCTAATTAAAAAATTACTGATAAGTAGTTTAAGTTCGTTTTTTAAACAAACTTTTGGGGTTCATCTCAGTATTTAGGCCGGTTTATTAATAACTCAATCCTTTATTCAAACGTTCGCAATACCGCCAATAAATTGATACAATATTATTATTATTTGTCCTCAAAAGCCTCTAATAAATTTAGTTACGATGGAACGGTAAATAAAGTGGAACAAAATTTAGCAAAGTGCTCTACCGCAAATATTTCATGGAAGTAAAAAATCTTACCCCGCTGAATATTACAATAAAATACTTATCTTATACACAACTATAATATTTATACTGATTGTTTATGTACTTCGTAATTATTAAATGTATTATAATTATGTAATAATAAATAAAAAGTAATATTAATAATTACATATTTATTTTAAATTAATAATATATGAATTATTAAATTTAGTGTAAATTATCCTAGTATTAAAATTTTTAATACGTAGGATAATTTACACAATATTGCTCTGGTCACAAACTAAGCTCTAAGCTTGTACTATGTGTACCAGAAGCAACGATATAATACATATTATATTTTATAAACACCCAGACCATGACAAACTATACAGAAAAAACGTACTATATTTTTTTTGCCATGGGTGGGAATCGAACCAACGACCTCCAGATACAACGCCAAAGGCGCAACCACTAGTCTACGGAGGCTGTCAAGCTGATTGAAAAATTATCAAATGCGATGATAATAAATATATTAAAAATATTATACAAAATATTCATAAAGAAAAAATATATGATTGTACATATATATATGGGAAAAGCAGACTTTGCTACTGGCATATCCTTATATCTGTAGAATTTGCTTGATAATAGCAACCATAGTAAAGAGCAGGTTGCTTAAACTAACGTCCGTAATTTACATTTCTCATTTTAAATGACAGAAACGAACCGTTTTAATTCAACGGTAGACTAGTAAGATATATTATTAATATTAAATAGATTATTTTTATAGGAAACCTACTAGCTGTAGATATAATAGTTTTAAGCGTCTTAAATTTATCGCGGGCTGTTAGATTTATGAGCATGCTTATGTAGTGAATAAGCATGTTCTTTACAAGCACTGTTGAGGTATAATATTACGTGGTTTGGGTGGTCTGAGCGGTTTCTTGTTTATTTATTTTATTTTACAAGGGTATTAACATAATACTTGGTATTTTAAGGCAGAAATTGATACCTTGATACCTAAGGCAGAACGTATGATACCTTGGTCGAACATCTAGCAAATTTAACATTGTATGTATCATCACGGGTGCCTTACGGCGATTAATTCATAAATACTGAAAAAAAATCCTAAATAATAGTTACAATAAACCTGTTACAAAATAGTAAGAATAAATTCCTTTAATCGTCACGCGGCGGTTTTCTATTGTGTATCGTTTCACATATTATTGTATAATAGTAATCCCCAACCATCGGACTTAGTGGCATAATAAAGTCGTGAGCGATAAATCTCAGACTTCATTTAAATGCATTCCTGGCCAAGCCCTTGGTTATAGAACTGAATGTGCTTGGCCTAAATTACAATAACTTTACGTCATTATTATTCTCAAATGCAAACTAGTTAAAATATTTAAATATTTATTATTAAAAACTTTTTTTCGGCGATTGCTCTACCGATAAAAGCCTAGCTCTTAAATTTAAGAACTTTTTAAAATGTGACCGGTCTGAACACTTATTTTTCATCTACCTGATGAAGAGTAAACTCACAAAGTCTATGAATGATATCGATCAATAGATTCTTGATTAACAACATTAATAACTCCCACTATACCGGATTAATGATGCAGTTACCAAATGGACGTTACCAAAGACGAAATGGCACTACTAGTCTACTACTGCTCACTGTGTTATCGCCAAATGAAACTGTCGTGACCACACAGTGAAAAGAGACTACCAAATTAATAAAAAACAATGCAGTAGTCTCCTGAAAGCTGATTTGTAGGTTCAGACTTCAGACTAAAACTGGAACATGACTAGGTCGCTTGACGGTTTTTGCATATGTATGGCTGGTGATAACGAAACTGGTCAGTCGGCCTAGCGAAGTTAAAGAGACATCCCACATAATTACCCGTTTACTATTATTTATCTACTAGTTGTCCGTCCCGGATTTGCACGGATTAGTACCCAATGAATTAAATATTCTGTCTCGCTCTCATTAACTTTTTTATATGGATTTTTTAACCGCGATTTGACTTTTTGGGTTTCATGAAAATTACATACACCGATTTTTATTTATATTCTTTTTTTTTAATCAGTTAGGAAAATTATTCGGTAAATAATAGAAATATAGATACTCGTATGAGTAAATATATCTGTCAAATAAAAATATATTTTAGAAAAAAGATGATTTTAATATTTGATTAGTTGTTGACCACTGAGAGTTGGAGATTATTAAAGTACTAATATAGTTATTAAAAAATGGGGGTTCGTGGTAGAAAATTAAGGGTTATATTTAATAAGGGGTATTTTTCAGTGCCAAATCATAAACAAATATAAATAAACTAAATTAAATCCAAAAATATATACGCGGTAGCCGAGTTCGTTAGACCTTGGACCTAAAAACACTTAGGTCCCTGGTTCGAATCCCGGTGTGTACTAATGAGTTTTTTGATTAAAAAAAATACGTACATTTGTTTGACAACACCACTATAGTGCCTCGGAGAGCACGTTAAGCTGCGGTCCTGGTTTCACTATACCAACTTGTGAAACTGTTTATAGATGGGTTGTTGAGTCTATTCAAAACATCGCGACGAGCTAGCCACTTGTTCAGTGTAGACTCATACCATCAGCTACGATGAGGTGGGATTAAAAACCCCTCCGCTGGGGTACCCTCGGGCCGTCTAGGCGGTCTCGGGCGCCGTAAGGCACCCGTGATGATTATGATGAAATCCAAAAAAAAAAAAAAAATTTGGATTACGATTACGATTATGATGAAATCCAAAAAAAAACAAAAATTTGGGGTGGGCCAACCTTATCACTTAAGGGTAGAAAAATGGTTTAGAACCTACCGAATATACACAAAAAAAATATCATAAAAATCAGTTAAGCCGTTTCGGAGGAATTTGGTTACAAACACTGTGACACGAGAATATTATTTCAAAGATATATATAATTCCTAGTAAAATGTCGTACATATTTATTACAAGCTCGTTTGATGGCACAAGTTTCAGAGCGATTTTAAGTTAATATTTATTGAGACAGTATTTTAAAGGCTACACGCTAAGGAAATACATAATGCTATAAAAGTTTTGGTTGCTTACAAAATATTAGAGCCCCACCTATCCTGAACTTAGCAAACTTAGTACTAAGTATATCACGTATAGGCGCGCGCGGCCGTCGGAATTTTAAATACAGAAAGGTGTTGGTAAAAATGTTTATTTTCCACGAAAAATTGTAAAAAGAAAAGAAATTCTGAAACGACAAGTTCTTTTTTTATTGTTGGTTTATGCTAACCATTGTCGTGTAGGTAAAGTGTCTGTACGTGATGTCATAGGTGATTTTGAACTTGGTAAGGTTGTGATTGTAGAGCTTAAATTACTAATAAATGTGCTAAAATATAATATTCCTCTGTAGTATTTGTGGTGGTGTTAAAAACGTGTCTATCTTATCTTTTATTTTATGCGAAATCCTTAACATTATATTAAAAGTAGTTTTTATTATGATATTTTTAAAATATTTTATTATGATAAGTTATTCTGATTATTATCTTCGCTCGTAAGTTGATCTTTATTACTTTATAATAAGAGTAATGAATAGTTATGATAGTTTCAATTTTGAATGTAATGATATTTGGCTATTATTTTCGCAACTTCTTAATTATTTACTCAGTTTTTTCTTTATCTTATCATTTTATTGCTTATAGTAAAAAAAACTTAAGCTCCCTTATAGGGTAGCAACTTTCCTTAATGTTTTATTTAGCCGCTCTCTAGTAAAAATGGTTAAGAAAGTAATAGATTTCTCAAAAGCTTTAAAAGCTTTTAATATATGGTCTAGAGTTTTTAAACGCCATCTAGTATCACAGTGTTGAACTTCTAAGCTTTACAGCGACTTATAAAACGGGAGCTTTCTAAAAGCTTGTTTAGTTCATTAATCCTAAAACAGATGGCGCCAATGTTTTATATTTTAAAAACAGATTTACGATTGACGTCATCCACTCCATCTTTGATTTCATTACTTGCTTTACACAGTATTACGGATAAGCCCTGATTTAGTCCGAGAGCTAATTGAATAAAAGTATATATTAGAAATTTAACAGTAAGTTGTATTATTTTGAAATATGGCTATACTATGTTTATTGAAATTAAATAAATGAAATATATAAATAATAATAATAATATGTAGGACAATTTACACACATTGCTCTGGTCACCAGAAACAACGATATAATACATATTATATTTTATAAACACCCAGACCGTGACAAACTCTATAGAAAAAACGTACAAATTTTTATTTTGCCATGGATGGAAATCGAACCCACGACCTCCGGATAAAAAAAAACTTTATTCAATTAAATATATATAGTATTGGACATTCTAACTCCTGTAGTATCAGATGTATTACAAAAGTCAGTATTATAATTTTTCTATTCCCTGTACCTACATCTAAAAGTAATTGTTTTATTATACCATCTTTTCATCGCCCCAAAAATAATAATAATAAATGTTTGTAAAGTATTATCTAATTTCAGTTCACCCTTTAATCAAAACAGAAACACAAATTTTGACCACAATATCTCGTACTACTTCGGACTTTTTGTAAGTTTCCATTCGGAAAGTATATCTTATGCTATTCGCCTAAAGTCTAAAATAGAATATTTCGTTGAAGTGTTCTGATTCTCTGGCGTTACTGTGTTTTATATTTCCTTTCGGAAAGTATATCCTATGCCATTCGCCTAAAGTCCAAAATAGAATATTTAATAGAAGTGTTCTGAGTTTCTGACAGATGGCGCTACTGTGTAACAAATGAAAACGAATTACTGGATACTTTTTCTATTTCAAAGCCCATTACTAAATATCATTTTAATTTTTTTATGTTCAAAAAGTAGGTTTACATTATGATATACTTAGTATAAAATCTCTATATAGGTATTTTAATTAAGTAATTAATAAAAATAAAAATTTAAACAAATACGACGAACCTTTACTTACATACATATCATCACGGGTGCCTTACGGCGCCCGAGACCGCTTAGACGGCCCCAAAAACTTTTAATTTATTTTATTTTAAGTTATTCCCAGAACAAATACTAGAATAGCAAATATACTAGGTAGAGATAGATATCCAAATTCAATGTCTACCTTATTAAAAAAAATAATGAAAGTTTACATGAAAACTAACAACCCGCCATGGCTTCGCATGAGTTATTATTAATTATATGTATTACAGTAGGTACATGTATTGTACATATAAACCTTTCAGAATTATTTTTTATTGGAGCACGCCATGCGACTTTGTATCTACCTGATTATGAGCACGCCTACATATTTCATCGATGGAATGGGGTTGTTGTTTAACAATATTAATTGCTCCCACTATGCTAAATGATGTGGTTATGTTATGGGTGGCGACAAAGATGTATTTGCATATCGAGCCTATATTAATATTCTCGCTGCTTTATCGTCAAATCAATCGCCCGTAAAAGGAGACTACCACCTAGAGAAGAAATCGATGCAGTAGTCTTCGGAAAACCGGTGAAACTGAAACATGACTAGGTCACTTTACAGGTTTTGCATATGTGTGGACGGTCGGCGGCCTTGCGAAAATAGCCGAGTTATAGAGATAAAATATACCTAAATAACAAAGTTGCGCAACCGCAACAAAATCCGTCTCATAGTTTAAAAGATCTAAATGTGTAGAAGATAGTGTTTCGTCTCTTTGTTACCAATGAAAATCATATTTAATGTAAAAGAAATAAAACACTTTTAGCTAAAACGCCCAATAAAGATTTTATAATTAAGGCTGAATTGAACCAAAGTGTAACGATTAAACCTAAAAATGGCGTCGAATGTATCTGCTGTCAATTCGGTAATCCAGCCAGTGGGTGACTGAGTAATCAATACTGTACACTAATGGCGAAAAAAAAATTAACTACGTAGGTAATATACACATAATATTACCTACTATAGGGCGCGCAGTTTTAAATTAGTTCTCTAGCAAATTAAACTAGCAAAGCAAAACTAATAGGGTAAATTAAATATAGCTCGGTGTCATGCTTACAACAAAATATCTGAAGCAATTAGCGTGAAGGTTTTTGAACAATAAAGCTAGCCATTCCCCTCTCTCGTACATTTTATATTAATAGGGTTGATTAAGTGCGGTGAGAATGCTTTGAAGCATTCTTCTTACGGCTATTTTGCAGGTACGAGAATGACATACCTATCATTGTGGTCCACATTTACCTACATATTATATAAGGTTGTACTTTGGGTTAATATGAGGTTTTACTGATCAAACCGAACAAGCTTTCTCGTGGAACTATTTGTTGGAAATAAAAAAAAAACATGCCTTCTCTCTCAATGCAAACTTGTAATGTTAAAATTACCAATTTGTATGGGGAAAGAAATTTTTTTTTCATTGACGACCCATAGTTCTATGGGCAAAGTTGTTCGATTTGATCAGTAGAGTCACATATTAGTAGATTAATATAAGACTCTTGGGTTTGAGATATATTTGTTACTAGGAAAGTCATTTTAGGAGGGTTAAAATAGGTTAGGAATAAAATTGTCGTCATCCTCGTTTGTAAATACAGTCAGACTCACACAAGAGACAAGTAGATGGCGCTAGTGTGTTACTTCCTAGGTATCCTTACAAAAAATCTTCTTATAAGCGCTTATTTCAGGCTTAATAAATTTTAATAATAATATTAAATTACACTTTCCCGTCAAAATAAAAATGAAGTTAGATTTTTATTATGAAATAATAAATGCTAACTGTTGTTAGAAAATTCTGGCGTAGATGGCGCAAGTGTGGTACATTCTAGCTATAAATTAGTATTTTTCAGGCTTCGCTAATAATATAAATGTGAAGAATATAAGATATACTTATAATAAGACCGTACTCAGGTATCTTATTTACTTATAAGGTAACTTTTATACCAACATATTAATATCGTCTATAATAACTGTTTTATAAAAAAATGCCACAGATGGCGCTAGTGTGTTACATTCTAGCTAATATTTTTTGTAGGCTTTACTGACAGTATGAATGTGAAGAAAATTTGATAAGTCGTCGCCCATTTCGTAACTGCATAATTTAGCCGGCATCGTGGGAGCGTTTAAATGTTGTAACACAACAATATAATATTAATCGACCCAATTCATGGGTCTCGTAGGTCGGCTTACCATCAGGTAGATAAAGTAACATGCCCGGCTCCAATAAAAAAAAGTACTTAAGAAAACTTTTATTTCAACATAACATCGGTTATAATGACGATTTTATTAAAAAAATGCTGCAGATGGCGCTAGTGTGTTACTTTCTAGCTCTATCCAATAAAATTTATTTGTATAGGCTTTTCTGACAGTATGATAGTGAAGAAAATTTGATAAGTCCGCCCATTTAGCAAACAACAATATCATTTAGCCGGCATAGTGGGAGCGATCGAATGAAATAATATAATATATTGTTGTGTAACAACATCTACCCCATTTGGGTTTTATAGGTCTGCTTACCATCAGGTAAATAACGTAACATGCCATGCCCCAATAAAAAAAAAATGTTATTTAGGAAACTTTTATACCAACATAACATCGGTTATAATGACTGGTTTATTTAAAATAATCTGCAGATGGCGCTAGTGTTTTACATTCTAGCTCTATCCAATAATATTTGTATAGGTTTTTCTGACAGTATGATAGTAAATAAAATTTGATAAGTCCGCCCATTTAGCAAAACCAAAAAACTGCATCATTTAGCCGGCATAGTGGGAGCGATCGAATGTTACACAACAATATATTAATCGACCATTAATGGGTTTCGTAGGTCTGCTTACCATCAGGTAGATAAAGTAACATGCCGTGCCTCAATAAAAAAAAAGCTACTTGAGGAAACTTTTATTACCAGATAATCAGTTATAATGACTGGTTTATTAAAAAAAAACTGCAGATAGCGCTAGTGTGTTTTATTCTAGATATCAAATAGTATTTGTAAAGGCTTCACTGACAATACTAAAGTGAAGAAAATTAAGATAAGTACCTACTTTAGGAGACGTTTATGCCAACAAGTAATGGTTATAAGAACTGTTTTATAGAAAAATACCGCAGATGGCGCTAGTGTGTTACATTCTGGCTAGCTTATAGTTTTTATTTATGTTTTTTATATTAAATCTGTTGAAAATAGGTGCAGAATCCTTAAATTTATAATGATATATAATGAAAAAGTTATTTCCGGCTAGCTCTGCTTGGCACGGCTCTCAAAATATATACCTAACCTAACAATATCGCCTTATAAGAGAGAAAACATATGTTTTTTGTTAATAATAAACCATACTAAGTACTATACGTTGTTTTTTTTTTCAGTTTCAATTTTCTGTTATGCTTTAATAAATTATCATGTATGGAACCCATTTTTTTATAGAAAAGGTAGGTATATTTTTATTCAAAAAATGCCCGAAAAATAAATTATCATATGAACACCTATATGCTTAAAATTACTTAAACAAATACCTACATATTTTCATCTTATCAAGCAAATAAAATACCCTTAGAAAAGTGACAGGGTCTCAATTTCATATTTTTGTTATTTAAAGTCACTTTAACTTAAAAAACACTTAGGTCCCTGGTTCGAATCCCGGTGTGTACCAATGAGTTTTTAATTAAAAAGTTTATGTACATTTGTTTGACAACACCGCTATAGTGCCTCGGAGAGCTGTCGGTCCCGGTTTCACTATACCAATTTGTGAAACTGTCTAAAGGTGGGTTATTGAGTCTATTCAAAACATCGCGACGAGCTAGCCACTTGTTCGTTGTAGACTCATGCCATCAGCTACGACGAGGTGGGATTAAAACCCCTCCGCTGGGTACCCTGGGGCTGTCTAGGCGGTTTCGGGCGCCGTAAGGCACCCGTGATGATATGTATGTATGTATGTATAAAAGTTAAGTGGTTTATACTGGGTACGATTTTTAAATATCAGCGACGAGTTTAATATCAACAATGAGAAAAATATCCCCGATGACTAGGAAATCAAGATTTATCAAAAGTCGTATTTTTAAAAGTCATATATTATATACCAAATTACTATTTGTCGTTCACAACAGCTACTTGTGTTTTGTTATAAGAAAATATTGATTCTTGTTCAATATGTTGTTCTTGTTTCTCATAATAATAGACATGTCTATGCTAAAACATAAAAACTCAATGGTGGAACGGAACTTAACATACATTATCTGTGATGATTATTATCTGTCATCGGTGACTATATACGAGTGGTAGGAGGCACTCGTATTGATATCATAGGACAATTTAGTCACCCGATGAGATTCAAAAATATGAACTTTAGAATTCGATGACTTTTTTTGGACTTTTAGTGATATTTAGTCATCATATTCAAAAATCACACTCCTGTAAGTCTCTTTATCTTAATGTTTTGGTAAGAACGACAAGTTTCATTGTTTTTACCCACCATAGAAGACTAAACTAAATATAAACTTTTGCCACTGTAATAAAAAACACCCAGTATAATAATAAGTAATGTTCATACATATAACGTTAAACTTTGAACTTTGAATAGCTTAGTGCAAGTAGATTTTAGTAATAACTTACATAGCGTAAATCTATGCTAAGCTTTATCGATTACCCTTTCCATTAGTGTTAACCGCAGAAAACGGACATACTAAAAGCAGAGTGGACACACGCTCGTGGCTGTACTACGATATGTATAACAGAGATTTACTGACTTTAGAACTTTGTAACATTATTATTTAGCCAATTTTTTTATCCTTTATTATGTAAAAGTAATTAGCACATTTTATAGTTTATGTACATTGATTAAATATTGCTCGAAAGAGACATAAGCTTGCAGGTTGACGATCCTAGTTATATGTGTTGTTCGTTTTTAAACATATCAATATTGGGGTCTTACGACGCCTGAGTTACCTAAAATGCCTTAGGGTATTCAACGGGGAAATTTATTCTTACTTAGCTGTGGAAAATAAATAGTATTCCAACACCGGTATTCATAAAAACTTATTGAACCCTCGAAGAACACTTTAGTTATAGAAGGTTTTGTCTCTTTTTTTTGCAACATAAATAAATATGCGTAAAAAAGACAAAATCTTTAACTAAAGTGTTCTTGAAGGACTCAATAAGTTTTTTTATGAATAAGCCTACAAGTCTATACACTTTTATATATACAGTTTTATAAGTTGGTATGCTTAACGTCTTTCCGAAACACAATAATTACATTATAATCTCATTGATAGGTATCAATAAGATTTTTTTATTATTTTCTACCCGAGAATATCACTTGTTTTCGTATCTATATGTATAGCACAAATACATATTTTATTACTTTTAAAAGAAACTAGAAAATTACAGTACAAATTATAGTACAAAAATAATTAGATAGTTTCTTTTTAGATATCCGATAAGAATAGGATATTTTTTATTTATAAAAATTTTAAATATACTATTATTTGTCTACAGAAATATGCAACCCAGGAGACTTTCGGTGCCAAAATGGAAATTGTATCGAGAGTAGAAGAAGATGTGATCATATCGTTGATTGTAACGATCAAAGTGACGAGAAAAATTGCAGTAAGTACAAAATTATTAAAATAAATATTTCCCTGAAATTATAAATAAACTTTATTGACTTATCTTATTAATAAATAAATATCATCACGGGTGCCTTACGGCGCCCGAGACCGCCTAGACGGCCTTAGGGTTTTTAATCCCACCTCGACATAGCCGATGAGTGTACACCGAACAAATGGCGAGTCGTCGCGATGTTTGGATAGACTCAGTAACCCATTTATAAACAGCTTTACAAGTTGGTATAGTGAAACTGGGTCCGACAGCTTAACGTGATCTCTGAAGCACACAGGATAATGGTGTTGTTAAACAAATGTACCTGAATTTTTAGATTTAAAACTAACTTTTATATGAACGCCTTATGGTTTAAATAACTCCAACAAATGCATACTGTGGTATCATCCAAATAAACCTTTTGGCAAGTGGGGTTTTTCAGTTTAGTATAAAAGTCAAAGTAATTTGGTAAATTTATTTTTAAATTTAAAAGTCATTATATCTTTAAAAAATGTATGAGCGACACTAAAAAAAACATTATTAATTATTTTTATTTTAGAACACAGTATAATCATTTTAGCACTTAAAACAACCAGTATTAAGGTATTTAACCAAATATTCTAATATGAAACTAGGATTAGAATCACAGAATACAATAATACCTATCATTGTAATAAGAACACTCCTGGTCTGCCTCTGAATTTAAACCTCATACTGGGTCGCCTCTGAATTTAAACCTCATACTGGTACGCCTCTGAGTTTAAACCCCATAGGATGCTCATCAAGAGAATCGTCTCCGGCTACATAAATCTATTCCGCACACATCTCCACCGTTTCATTGTCACCCTAGATTATTTGCGCATGTGTACATTCACGAACGCAGCTCGGCTCGTGTCCGTGTAAAGATAATTAGTTTAAGCTCCCTTCATTTTAAGTCGAGTGTCCAGGGTGTGCTTACATATTAACATAATAATAAAATGATTTAAATTAACATAGATAGTTAACATTAAATTAATAACTTAACTGCGCGCCTTATCCTTGCCTAACTATTAGCTATTTGTATCAACGATTCGAATATTTTAGAAATAAGCATAATATCTGATATTTAATCAGTCAAATCGTACTCTATCCCTAGTAAGAGTTAATTTTACAGTTGACTATTTAATTAACTACGAGCTTAATTATGCGTTAACATTTTCACCAAACAAAGTTATAAGCATATTTTGTCAATCTTTAAAAATAAATCAATTACGTTGGTGGAGACTTACGAATGACGAAATGGTAAAGTAAAAAAAACAACACCACGGGCATAGAAGTTACACGATCGCTTAACTCACAAACGATTATTACTGGTACTGAAGCATTAGTCTATGGGGTGGTATATTTCCCCCCAACGGGGGATGGGCCACTGTAACCAGATTGTGGCCTCCTCGCAGAGTAGCTATTCGTTAACCCTTACTACGGATAGGTCTTTGGTGACCTTATAAGTGGTCAAAGATTTCTAATAGTGCTTTGAAGTAAATCCATATTCTGCCCCACCACGCTTAGCTATCGCTTTAGCTGTCCGTATTGCTTTCGCCGAACTGGTTGTTCTCGATTAGGGTTACCATCCGTCCGGATTTGTTGGCTTAGCTGGAATATGAGTAATAAAACTCATATAAGTAATATCAAATCATTATTATTTTTTTATTAACCTCTTAATCATATAAAAAAAAACGAAATATTAATTTTATAAAAAAAAAAACAGCCAAAACATAAAATGGCGTAAAATAATCAAACTTAACGCTAGCTTCTGCCTACCCGCACCCGAACCTCCTTTCCCCCGCGTCGCGAGCGTCTGCTACCATGCTTACCCTACTATTGTAACACCGTGTTTACAATTTGTGACTAAAATGTCCGGACTTTTAATGAAGTGTCCAGCTTTTTGTTAGGGCTTTTCATATTTATATAATAGGAACTTTACTCACAGAACTCGGTACTTTAAATTCCCCTTAATGGACTACACGCCCGGTTCGCGCTCTTTCACCAACGAGTATATTACATAGTAAATTAATACTTTCTAGAAACTAAACTTTATATTTATTCATTAGATACTTATTCTATTTAAACAAATTATTTTTATAAAAAATAATTTCAGTAATTAGAAAATCTATTTACTACATATGAACAATTTTATGAAATGAGGTAAGAATTTCCAGCTGTTCAGTCAGAACTATTGGGAACAAAGGGAGGTAGCTGGCAAAGGGTTTAGAGCGGTTCATATCAGGTAATTCCCAGTTGTCACCACCGGCTTTGTTCCTACTTGCGACATCTACTGAGGTGTATTATAGAATATATTCCTGGACGGTAGGTATATAACGCTTGAATATATTATTTATATTTATATACGTAATGTCCGAGTTGTTTAGATTGTAGGCTTTCAATTAGTTTTTGGGGCAGGTGTGTACATATTTTGTTTGAAAGTACCAGTTTCACTATTACAACTTATGAAATTGTTCGGTGTAGACTAATAACACCATCGGCTAAGATGATTGGTTTTACCCTTCCTCTAGGTACCCTGTGGCCGACTAGGCACTTCGTGTAAACTATTTTTTTTATTATAGGACTTTAAAAAATCATAAAATATAATTTGAAATCTATTACACAGGTTGCGCAGCTGATGAGTTTACATGCAGCGACCTTAGTTGCATTGAGGCTCGAAAGGAATGCGACGGTATTTCGCACTGCTCGGATGGATCTGACGAGTTCAACTGCACTGCAATAGGTAAATTCAAATCCCTGAATAATATATCCCTTAGTATATTTCAGGGACGGCTGGTAATACTGAACACAAGTAGGTACGTATAAACTTTTGACATTTTAAATTCAACTGTTTTTAGTACACAAATAGAACATGCTTTAGGTTTGAGACGTTTAGGTACAAGTAAATATGAGTAAGTAAGTACTTGTTATCGAATCGAATCAATATTTTTTACAATAACAAGTATTTAAATAAGTTAATACCGAACTGGTATCTATCTGGTGTTTTGAAACAAAAGTATGGAATGATATTTTCTAACATTATGTTACACTACATTTTTTTGTATATATCGATACTTTAGGGGTTAGGACATTCATGATTGCAATGATACGGCAGCGAATCTATCGAGGCGCGTAACTGATCCCAGTCATGTCTTTTCCAGCTGCAGTAACTTCACTTTCAAGTTTGGAGAATTCGATTTAAAAAATATACAAATATGTGGACTTCAGTATTATTTAGGACTCCATAACTTCGCTAGGCCGATCGACTGGTTTCGTAACCATACACAAAGGCCGTCAAGTGACCTAGTAATGTTTTCAAAAGTCTACTGTATGGCTTTATGGTCGAGGTTGTACAATTTTAGGCGGTCACGAAACGGGCAGTTCATTTGACGATATAGCAGCGAGGATATTAGAGTAGGCTCGTAATTCAAATTGGTTTTTGTCGCCGCTCTATTCGTAACCGCATCATTTAGCCGGCATAGTGAAAGTGATTAGTGTTGTTAAAGAACAATGTATTCTTCGACCCCTTTCATGAACTTTGTAGGTTTAACATAGTAGTCCGAGTCACTAATCGTGCTCCATTAAAATATATCATTAATAAAAAACTAACCACGCTTTTCTCTGTTCTGCTGCTTTCTTTCGGATATTATGATTATAATGGTAAGTGAAATGGAAATGGTCAGGGTTGCATGTATGTAAAGATAGCGGAAGATTTCGTTGTGGAGACGGAACTTGTATATCGATTATGCTGCGATGCGATGGCTTCGTCGATTGTCCGAAAGACAAACTAGATGAATCTGGATGCCGTAAGTTCAATTAAGTATTTAAAGAAAAATCAGGACTGTGACTGACTTTAAAGTTTTTACTATTAGACTCAATAATTACATTTTTTGCTCTTCTAAATGAGACTTGTAAGGATTCTCGGTCATGGTACTTTTTCAAACAAAAAAAACCCTGGCAGTTCAAAGGGGATATTCTGCGAGTGTGATGGGTACCTTAGGGCCGGGACGGGGTTTGGACTTAGTGCACTAAATTGCAACTATTTTTTTAGTTAGTATTATTGTTTTTTTAGTATAAAATAAGTTATAAATCTAAATAAAAATATAAATATTTAAAGAAACTTACAAACCATAAATTGTTCATTCATACTAACTACCTAGTTCTTAACTCAATAATATAATATATTTAATTTTAATTATATTTCATTTTTTTAAGTAAGAGTATTTGTTTTGTTGACGGTATTTAGGTTTGTTTTGGAGACTGTATCTATCATGTTCCAATACCACTAATATTTGCTGTTGCAGAGGGTATGAAAATAGCTTATTCACACCATTTCAAATTCTATAGGGTTTCCATTAGGTATTTTGCAACAAATCCCTGTATAGTTAGAAATTTTGTGAACACGCATACCAACCAACACGAGTTTCGCTACGCTCGGCATCAGTGAATATGGCTCGTATCATAACTTCGTCAAATTCCTAGTTTATACAATTTCACAAGGGTAACCATCGACTAGCGAGAGATCTAGTTCGAATTGGGATCGAAAATTAAGTTTTTGCACCACAAAAATAAAGCAGCATTGTTTGAATTGATTATTACATTCAATTTGTATCGCATATGAATTGTTTATCTACTTCGTATTGAATAAAAAAACTTTTCACCGGGATCCCTTATGGGGTAAACATACGAGCGCCACTTGTCTCTATCCCTACATACTTCTTTTGCCTCATGCGCCAAATGTTTCTTATACATACACACCGATTTCGGAGACTTTTAACTTTTACATTACATGGTCTCTTAAAACCTTTCCAATTTGATCATGTTAAAAAATAAATTAACATTTTCAATATTTCATACAGATGAAACTTTATAAAATGTTATATGAAATAAGTCTCAATCGAACAATATCTCACTGTACCAAAATAATTGGTCACCCTCCTAGAGGAGGGCGGTCTTTACTGAAGTTCTGGTAGGTCTTGGATAGTTAGCTATAGAAACTTTAGATTTACATTCACAAACAGTGCGAGACCAATATATAAAATAATGGTTAAAAGGAAAGAGATAAAGATACTTATCTTGCACCACTCTCCACTATTATAACAACTCTTGTAAAAATATACGTATACCTATCATTCTTTGTCATGTGGCCGACTAAATATCTATACGTACTACTTGTTTCTATATGATAGGTACTCGCCGAGGATTGTTCGCAGTAAAATTCTTTAAACATCTTGTGAAACCCCCACCGCCTCCTCCAAGCGGCTAAGTATTCCTGTTTCTGTTCCTTCAGTGCATTGTAGAATGTTTGTTTTAAAATCATAATCGTCAATAAAACTGCGAATTTAATTTTATTATTCCCCGTATTGCCATAATAACATTATAGTACAGAAGAAACAGACATAGTAGTATAGTAGTCACGTGGTGGCCGAGTTGGTTAGACTTTGGACTTAATAGTGCCTCGGAGAGCACGTTAAGCTGTCGGTCCCGGTTTCACTATACCAACTTGTGAAACTGTTTATAGATGGGTTATTGAGTCTATTCAAAACATCACTACGAGCTAGCCACTTGTTCGGTGTAGACTCATACCATCGGCTACGTCGAGGTGGGATTAAAACCCCTCCGCTGGGTACCCTGGGGCCGTCTAGGCGGTCTCGGGCGCCGTAAGGCACCCGTGAAAATATTTATATAGTACAGAAATAACTAGTGAAAAAAAACTCAATAGTAAGTACCATCATGGAACTAGTGCGAATCAATATTTTACTATTTGCAGTAGTTCCATTAGTACTATTACACTAAAGAAATAAAGTAGTGCGAAAAGAAAATCGCGCTAGTTCCATTATGGAACAAGCCAATGGAATTACTGCGAACAATCCCTCGCCGACTGTGCAAAACTCATTATCGTAATTAAATCTATTTGGAACCTAAAATAATACTAACCCTATAATCACTATTTAATTAAGCTTCGTTTAGAAATTTTAATTATAATCCCAGTTTAATTACATATATGGCTAGTCTGACTACTGATTATGATAATCTTTTAAAATCAATAAATATAATATTAATAATAATATGTAGGACATTATACTTTATTATTTATTTATAAGTTTATTACAAACATCTATGCAAATTATTATAAATATATAAGTACAGCTATAGAAAACATTCAAATATAACAGTTTTTACAAAAAATAATTTTAGCTTAATTAATAGTAATTTCATTGTTATGTAGGTATTATTTTATTTATAATTATTATTAGGTATGAAATAGGCCAAACAGGAGATAACATAAAATAAGCTCAAAATAAAATTATATTTAGCAACTTAATTCATAAAAATATAATAATTTTAAACATATAATTAAGATAATAAAAAAGACAGTCACAGTTCTGTAATTGCAAATTTTATATTTCTTGAAGGATTTTGTTAACCTCTTAATATACATTAAAAGCATGCGGCGCTGACCAATGGCAATGCGATAATGGTAACTGTATCAAAAGAAGTCAAAGGTGCGATGGTCGCGTGGACTGCCCAGGTGATAGGTCTGATGAACGTCATTGCAAAGGTAAGCTTTAACTAATTTAAAATAGACGTTGGCAGAATCACACTCAAAGCGAAAAGCCATTTAATAAAAAAAATAAGGAAAAATCGCATTATTCATTATTTATACATCGCGTTTCCAAATTGTAATATTTACTTTCTTAGTTAATTGGTATACATATTAACTTAAATAAGAAAAAAGTTAAATAATTTCGGAGTCTTAGTTTTACTCATATTTGTGTAAATAAACTTCGCGGCGAGCTAACAACTATGTCAGTACATTTTTAAAGTTAATAAAAACACGTTTTGTAAACATAATAGTAATGTCGATATGAGCATGTTTTTTCATTCATGGCTATTCTCTATTCCAAGAGAACTGATAGTGACGTCAGTAGATTTTAACAGATAATGCAGTACTACGCATGACTAAACACCGATTGGTGGTACCACAAGACGTTTGTTTAATTAAATGTATTTTTTACATTATTTACTATAGACAATTAGCGATATTAAAACGATATTTATATTCTTGTGTATAACGGAGTACGTTTAGAAGCGATAACGTCGCTATCAGTTCTCGTGGAATAGACTTTAGGTTCCTACATATTTAATTGATTATAATTCCATAGTAATTAATTATTATTAAATAGAAAAAAATATACCATTAGTTTTATTCATCATTTAATAAGTTTATATAATATAAAAATATTACGTATATTATATTCATTAGAATCACATTATTTATTTAAGTATAATTATGTATAAGGGAAATCACTCATATATTTATATATTACTAAATGGGGTCATTATTTTCATATCCCTCATGTGCATGTTCCAGCGGCAAAAACATTTAGATGCAGCAGTGGAAATCTTATTTCGAGCCATCTCAGGTGTAACCGAAAATACGATTGCCCTTACGGAGATTATTCTGACGAAAAAAATTGTCGTAAGTTTCGAAAATTTTAAAATAAAATATCTTTACTTTTCCATACCTTTATAGGTAAATCTTTTCCTTTTCTTCCTTCTTCTTTTTTAATCGCTACCTTCTTTAACAGCACTTCTTTATTACCTATTTAATACGTAGTTTTAGATTAATATATTATAATAAATATATTTAGAGAATGTTTTGCAAAATTTCACTTGACAGCATGTGGTATCGGTGACTTCCAATGCACGAACGGCCACTGCATTCCCGCATCCAAACGCTGTGACATTACACGCGATTGTCAGGATGGATCTGACGAGAAAGATTGTCATGGTTCGCAATATTTTATATAACCTTTTATTTAACTCACCTTAGCAATTTTAATGGTTACGGTTGCACACGCAGCTAATAGGCACCAACACTTTAGAGCTAATTAAAAATGTAATTTTTGATAAAGTTCATTCATGAACATTTTAATATTGCAATAACAAATAATAAATCGCATGAAAATTTAGTTATATGACTAGTTATTATCAAAGACAAACTTATTATTACTTTTTTATATCATAATAATATTAAAGTACAAGTTGGAAACGTTAAGTGTATTAAGAACAATATAGATACTATTATTATTTGTTGATTGGAAACAAAACTCTTTTAGATATATCCTAACATGAGTAGATTGTTTGGGTACAATTAAATTAATTAAATGTTCTTTTACGAGAAACTAGTAGTACCTACTCGAGTATAATTGTAGAAAACTCAGATTATTTCATATTATAGAGTAAAATTTCTGATATTTCATACTTTACATAAATAAGTTCTAAGTCCGCTTAAAAATTATTTTCTTTTAATAAATCCAACCTGTATGTTAACAATAATAATTATAATTCTATTGTTCAAAGATAGATTTACAACATATATTTGATTTGATAAAAACTGGTCATGAGTAAATATTAGATTTAATTATTAACAGTTAGTAATTCCTGTTCAAATGCATAAACATACAATAAATAAATAAATTGAAATAAAAAAAAATCGGCTATCTACGTGATTAGTGTTTTGTAACATTATTATCATATTTTAATACAATTTTATTTAATAAAAATGCAATTAGCAAAAGCTATGTTGCTATGAAATTTAATTTAAAAAAAAAAGTTAAATATTTGGACATGATTTACTTAACGCCCTTTTGCTTTATTATAGCTGACCAAAATAAATGCATGGCTTATGAATTTTTATGCCATACTGGTGAATGCATAAGAAGCATACATCAATGTGATGGGATTCGTGATTGCGTCGATGGCTCCGATGAATTGGGTTGTCCTTGTGGTGGAGACCAATTTCGGTGTCGGGACGGTTCATGTATTAACATTGCACTTCGTTGTAATGGCGACAAAAATTGTGAACCTGAAGGAGAAGATGAATACAACTGTGGTACGTAATATGTATAAATTACTTTTTGTACGGACTGCAAAATCAGTTTTTTTTTTTTGTAAAACCTGTTTATATCATCAAAATGTTTTATCTTATTATTATATATATGTTTTAACTTGTAAGCGTGTTTTAAAAAGACGATATGGTTGTGATATTTTAGGTTTCTTTTATGTATTCAGGTTGTCAAGTTGGATTTTTGATGTGCAAGAATGGTTTATGTGTAACGGCAAACGACTCACTACAATGCGGGGGTATTAAAGACCAATGTTCAAATTGCAATAATACTAAAGTTCTAAGTAAAATATTATTAAATATATTACTAAGTGTACAATATTTGGGTTCGCTACATTTCGGTTTAAGTCCATATTGTAACCAGTTACCATATAAGTAAAATATAAATAGTAATAAAAAATAATCATAAATTTTAATAATAAATATATTTTATATTATATTTCACCTTTTTTTTGGCATTGGTTACAAATTTTAGCTATAAAATGGACAAACCAAATTAAAATATTATTAAAAATTCTCTTTAATTGCTGTTGTAATTAATATTGTGATTAATATTTTTCGTAGACCTATAACTAACATAGTAGGTAGGTATAAAAAATAACAATAAATCTGTTTTTATTTCCTTTGTTTTGGGCTAATAAAATAAATAGTATATAAATATTTGTTTATATATTTTTAAAATATTTTTTTAGAATATCCACCGCCATGCGGCTCTGGCTACTTCACCTGTAAAAACCACAGATGTATCGAAGAGCACCTAGTCTGTGATGGTAAAGACGACTGCGGAGATTCCTTCGATGAAAACAATTGTCCTGCAACTAATGGTAAGAATTAAATGTAATGGTTACATTCTAAAAGGTTTAAATCATAAAATTATAGTTTTTTTCTTAAGTATAACAATAAAACTATGGTATATGTTATAGTAAGAATCACAAGAGTCATATTTCTAATGGTAAGAATTATAATATTAGTCTTTTAATTAAATTATAATATTCAACCCATTATTTTATTGATGTTTATAAAAGTTTTATTATATAATATATTATACATTTAATAATACCGTACACAAATATAAGTATGCGTGTAACAGAATGTCTGTATTAGTTTTATTATATAATAAATTATACATTTAATAATACCGTACACAAATATAAGTATGCGTGTAACAGAATGTCTGTATTAGTTTTATTATATAATATATTATACATTTAATAATACCGTACGCAAATATAAGTATGCGTGTAACAGAATGTCTGTATTAGTTTTATTATATAATATATTATACATTTAATAATACCGTACACAAATATAAGTATGCGTGTAACAGAATGTCTGTATTAGTTGTATTATATAATATATTATACATTTAATAATACCGTATACAAATATAAGTATGCGTGTAACAGAATTTCTGTATTCAGCTCTTTATATAGTGTTATTATCGATAATATGAATAACTTGAATTAAGGCACTAAATCACCTGCTTCATACATTTTACTACAGTTTTTTTTAGCCCTGATAGCATTTATCCTAAAATATTCATGATAATTCATAATTTTGAAAGACCCATTAATCGTTATATACCGACCTATAATATAGTTTCTATTTCAATCTGTATATACATACTAATTTATATAATTTAATGCAGGTATATACTGCCCTCCTCACTACTTAAAATGCGGAGATGGTAATTGTATTGAGCCCCAGAGACGGTGTGACCGAATTGAAGATTGCTCCGATGGCACCGACGAAGCCGATTGCGATGACGAAGGTAATAATAAAAATAATACAATAAACACAGTCGGGCGTAAATTTCGAATGTTGACCCTATACAATATTATACCTACTAGGTGAACCGCGCAAGTTCATTTGGGTAACTTCAACCGTTTACGCAGCGCACGCAACGGAAACTTTTAAAAGGAATAAATTTTCCCTGTTTTTCCAACATTTTCTTCGCTCCTATTGGTCGTAGCATGGTGTTAGATATTCTATAGCATTCTTCAATAAATGGAATAATGGGATATCCAACACTAAATTAAACTAATTAATTTAGTGTTGGATATCCCATTTAACTATTAATTCCTTAGATTAGCGCGTTCAACCAAATAAATAATCTTAGTATCGTTTAGCTTTATAATAAGAAGATTCCGCCTGACCAGACTTGAACTGAAGAACGAATGCATCTATATACTCGTACCTTCGCCAACCGACCGATTTTGTTAGCCCATGCCGATGCCACAACCGTTAAGTTACCTAGGTCATCCTTTGGTTCAGTCTGTGTGTTCAAGCATTTTAGGAGCCTATTGCGTAGACATTTCGGGTAGAGGTGGTAGTTTGCTTTCAGGCTGAGACTACGAAACGATATTGAAGTAGGACTCGCCTTTTCAAATTTTGGCTTTTTCGCCACCCAGTTCTTAACTGTATCATTTAGGCGGCATAGTGGGAGCGACTAGTGCTGTTAAATAACATGACACTTCTGTCATGTTATTTAACATGATTGAAAATTTGTCACATGTGATATGAATTATCGTTGATATCTTAAGAAGCCAGGAAATGGATTCGCGAAATCGAACGTCTAAAAACGTCTTAATGTTGTTTTCAGGTATATTAAAGTATTATAAAATAAAACGTAGATGTGTAGATATTACTTACTCGATCCTAATTAGATAATCTCCTTATAAAACATATGTTAACTTTTGAAAAGACAACCAAAGTTTGATTTATAATTCTAAAATATTACTTTAGCTGTCATTTCAAAACTTGACAGATTTTTTATAAATAAATTATGTAATTAGGATCGAGTAAGCAAAATCTACACCTCCATGTTATTTGTTTTTTTTTAAATCCTGTGCTCTTAAGAACTTAGAATGGACCAATTAATTGCTTTCGACCAAGATAAGAAAGTTTGATTTGAACGTATTCTCTGATAAAAATATTAACGATAAAACAAGGTGTTTTATTGTTTTATCTATTACTTTAGCTTTAAAAATTAGCGGGTTATATTAACTGCTGTCCGCAATTTCGTATACGTATTTTAAAGTAGGTGTATTTTAAACTTTTCTCAAAAGATACTTATACACTAACACCCTGTATATCTAATTTACCTGTAGGTATATCCAAATATATTATACCTTATTTTACCCCCTCAGATAATAGCTATAAAAATATGAATAACAATTACAAAAAGACTATAATCGATAAATCGGCTCAGTAGTTTTAATGTGAGGAAAATTAGACAGTCAGTTTATAATAATATTAATATATTACGAGCCTATTATACAGGGTGTATTTGAAAGGTTGTACTTTGGGCTAATATGAGGCCCTACTGATAAAATCGAACAACTCTTCCCATGGATTGATCATTTTAACATGACTAGTTTGTATGAAGAACGCATTTTTCTTTTAATTTGGGATACATGGTTCCATGGGAAAATGTGTTCAATTAGATCAGTAGAACACTATATTAGCCCAAAGTACAACCTTTTAATTTCGCTTTTTTTTATAAAATCGCTGTTTTTACAATTTTATTATATGTACAGATATTCCACCGTGCGGTGCAAGTTATTTCACTTGTGCCGACCGTTCATGTATCGAAGAGGACAGAGTATGCGATGGTAGCAACGACTGCGGAGACAACTCTGATGAACAGGATTGTCCCACACTTAATGGTAAGATAATCACAATTTAAATTAGCTAACAAATGCATACTGCATCTTATTTTTATGCATGGCGAGATTAATTTGGTATCATATCATGGTACCAATATGTTAAATGTTTTCCAACTATATAGAGAAAAAATACTGGAACGTTTTAAAAGTCGGGATTTAATAGATCTTTTAAAATATTTTTATTTATCAACTTAATCCAATATATCCATGGTGGCCGAATTGGTTAAACCTTGGACTTAAAAACACTTAAGTCCCTGGTTTACCAATGAGTTTTTAATCTAAAAATGTATGTACGTAAGTTTAACAACACCACTATAGTGCCTCGGAGAGCACGTTAAGCTGTCGGTCCCAGTTTCACTATACAACTTGTGAAACTATTTATAGATGGGTTATTGAGTTGGATTGAAAACCCATCCGCACGGTACCCTGAGGCCGTCTAGGCGGTCACGGGCGCGGTATGGCATCCGTATCAGCAACATAATCTCCGTGCACGATTTTTTACTAGTCTTCCATTACAATGAGAATCCTTAAATGAATCTATAATTAAAAGTTGTTAAACATGTTTATATTCTACTTAGTGAAAAAGTTTTCATATTATAGTGACAACTAAAATTCATATTGTAATTAGCTACTTTAAATTAAATATGAATTTATGAACATTTTATAATCCTAATAGGTTTTCGAAGACTGATTAAATAATCAGGCTTGTGACTGATGCAAAGTTTCTAATGAATAGTCAATCACTAATCATTAGGGCATATTTTATATAAATACTTGACAATTATAATTTATACCTAATGACAATTTATAATATTTTTTTGGTTCATTTTGTTCAAAATTGTAATAGCAATTAATAACTGTTACGTTTATAAAATGCCTATTTTTATTGACAATTCTTAGTAATTTTTCGAGAAACTAAGAGTGGATACGCCGTTCGCGTTAACATAGTTGTGTGCCCACATATTAAGTACTAACGACATTAAATTCTTGGCGTTCCAAATAAATCAAGTCGATATTAATCTCAAGCTAAATTATTGTCAAAATAATGAAGAATTTTAAGAATTATAAAATTATAAATACTATCAATATTAACATCTCGAAAAACAAAAGTTTACCCGTGGCGAAAAAAATTGACTTATATGAAGTATGTAGGGATCGTACGAAGTGGCGTACATTGCTCTCTACCTGCCCTATAACTGGGATACAGGCGTGATGGTATGTATATGTATATCGATGTAAAATGACAGTTCGTTATATTCTCTAATAACAACCAAGTTAGCTATTGTTTATAATGCTTGAATTATCTTATTTAGGGCCAAATTTTCATTCGTCAGATAATTTATTTAACAGATACTCGTATGGAGAAAAATTAAATTTGACAGTTCTTCAATCGTTACATAAAGTTATTCGACAGTTAACTTGACTGTCGAATAACTTTATGTGACGATTGAAAAGTTAGCCTTTAGTAAGTTTAATATTAATATGCGTCTAGTTTCTGAATAGTATAGAGAATAATAAAAAAGTGTAAATGCAATAGCGAATAATGGTTTATTTACTTTTTATTATTTATTGCGAAATATTATAAAATATAATATGTTTTCTGAGACTCGAACCCAAAATTTGGTTGGATACTTTCATTGTAAAATCCAACAATCCTTTCAGGTTCAAGTTAATCGTCACAAAATTTGTGAACAAAAAATTATGATGTTACATACCAATATGCTTTGCTTTAGTGTAATAAGTAAGTACCCTATTTATTACTATTAAGGTTAAATTTATTTTGTTGTAGAATGTGCACACGAATGTGACAGCCAATGCCTTTCAGAAGAAAAAATCTGTGATGGTATACAAAATTGTTACGACATGAGCGACGAAGAACATTGCGATCATTGCAACACAGATAATGATTTTAGGTAATTTTTTAAAATCTGCTATTATTTTATACTTTGTGTATGGAATTGGAGATGAAAGAATCTCGTATATTGGCCCTACTTGTCTCTGACGTTCGTACACAAATATACTATCGATTCTCTCGCAGGCCAGTTGCGTGCGAGCGAGTAGGTGATAGAGAGAAATAGAGTGGGGTCAATATACGAAATTCTTTCTGCTTCTCGACCACATTTTAGAGTTTTTTTTTTTTACTAATTAGAAGTAACCGTTGCGAAACTGCTAGTTACATTTTATATTTTTTTGACTGTTACTTTTAAAATATTTTTTTGTGCTTTTGCGAATATTTCTGTGCATATATTGCAAAGTAATGTGAATTGCTAGTACGAATTATCCATTAGCTATATCTGTGCAAATGTGTATGAAAATGTACAAGTAGACGTCACATATTTAAATATTTTAGATGTGAAGATGGGACTTGTATTGGAGCAAACCTAAGATGCAACGGTTTGCCTGACTGTCCAGATAAGTCTGACGAACATAACTGCAACAACACTTATGTTTCTAAAGGTAAATTGTATTTTATTGCTATTATAAGCGAACTTAAAAAACATAGAAGCCTAATTAAAATTTTAAATTGGACGGAAAAGTGAGACGTGGGCTTGAAGCCCTATTTATCGCCGTCATTCAATTTGCAAACCATTTAAAAATTACATTTTTATTATAATAGCCTATGCACCACTTCCATTCATATTAAAAGGAAACTTATTCATTATTGATAAGGTATACTTTAGCTTTATCATATTATTTGCAATTATATTTTTATGGTAGAGTACCAATACAGTTATTATTTGTTCTAAATTATCCTTCTATGTTTTTCTACGTCCGCCGGTCATAATTAAATATTTTGTAGGCTGGTTAATAGTAGTCAGTCTCGGTAGGTAGCTCTTTTGGGGTACGATTTTTTAATCCTGTAGATTTATTAAGGCCACTATAATGAAATAATATATATTCAATATTAAGGACAGCCAACCCAGGTAGCATTATGACGTCCCTATGACGTCAACTTAGTGTCATTCTCGACGTAATTGACGTCATAGGGACGTCATAATGCTACCTGGGAATAACAAAGTATTTAAAAGAAATAATATAAAATACCTTACATACATAACAGAGCCTCCGTAGACTAATGGTTGCGCCTTTGGCGTTGTATCCGGAGGTCGTGGGTTCGATTCCCACCCATGGCAAAAAAAAAATAGTACGTTTTTTCCGTAAAGTTTGTCATGGTTTGTGTGTATAAAATATAATATGTATTATATCGTTGCTTCTGGTACACATAGTACAAGCCTAGAGCTTAGTTTGTGCCCAGAGCAATATGTGTAATTTGTCCTACATATTAAAAAAAAACGTTATTTTATTTTGAATACAATGCATTCCGTAAAATAAAAAAAAGTCAAGTCAAAATCATTTATTTCATGTAAATCTATACAGATATTTATGAATAGTCAAAAAAAAAGTTTAACAATGAGGTCTTAGAGTGCATTTGGTTAGGTAGCTATTCATTAACAAAAGAACGACAAATATTGATTATACCTTGAATATAGAATAATACAAGATGTAACTGTATTAGCGTGTTAAACTTAATATATATATATTAATTATTTTATCATATAAACTGTAGATTTATTTTAATTATTTTATCATATAAACTGTAGATTTATATATATGTATCTATCTATCTATATTTACTGAACAAAAATGATTATTATAAAAAAAAAAAAAAAAATGATTAACGGATAAACCCAAAAACTACTAAACCGATTCAAAAAATACTCTCACCTATAGAAAGCTATATTATCAGCGGGTAACACGGGCTGTATTTTATTTATAATGCGATTTCTTTTAAATTAATGATGGGTAAAACCGAGGGCCACAACTAGTATAAAATAAATTGCCTTCTTTATATTCGCGAAAATTTTGTTTTCTATTAATTTATCATAAAACAATAAATTATGTATAAATTATTCAATTTAATAATTTTCTAGTATTAACTGTATTAATAATAACAATTAGCCAATAAATAAAAGATAACTTAGGTAAAATAATAATTATTATATAAAAAGTAAAAAATAAAATAAAAATGTATTTAAACTATTTCAGACAGTTGCAGTTCAGGGCAATGGGAATGCGTAAGTGGTGAATGCATTAACGATTCTTTCCATTGTGATGGAACTACTGACTGCGTGGACGGTTCAGACGAACTTAATTGCGGTAAATATTAAATTATTTATTATAAATTGAAACATTAATACTAGATGTTTTAAAAAAAGTTGGCATTTTTTTGAAACGTGTTTTATTTTTAAATTAGTATACTATGAATAATAGTGATTTACGAGTATATCACAGAAAAGGCATTAAAATCACTCAAAACGCACTATATATTATATATATAGTAGTTATACATATTATATATATGTATATATATAATATAATTATTATCATTTTTTGGTTTATCTTCTACTATACTATGGACATGGATGATATAAATAAATTTAAGTAACCATTTTTTTAAATAAAGTTTAACTTTTTGATAAATAATTTTGCTTCAACTTACAGTCTGTGTATTTATAACTAAAAAAAATGCCAACAGCATAAAAAACGCCAAATATAATCCTTTGTTTAAACACGAGCGAAATTTTCAGACGTGATATTCTCGCATCCTATGAAGTTCGCGCGAGCTGTAAAACTTGCATTTAATTTGTTTTACAGAAAACCGAACTATTATCGCTCGTGTTTATCATTTACATTTATTGATATTATTGACAATAATTTGTCTTAAATTCGCATTTTAATAGTAATAATATAATTACTAATTTGGTACTTATCTAACTTCTAGCAAAAAAGTCCATTAAAATATCATGTTTTTAATCAGTTGATTTATATTTTTTTTTTTAAAACACATTTACATTTAATTTCGCATTTTTCATTATCTGTTGTTAATAATAATTAATCTTTATGATAGTATATATTTACACTACTTAATATATCTTAAAACACTGCTTGTGGCACATAATCTGAATGATTTGAAACATTTATTAAATATGCACACGCGCACAATAAGGCTTTCACTTAATCACACAAATGCAAGGATTTATTTTTGCACTTGTTTTCTGTCAAACACCTGCAGGGGAAACATCCGTGGTGCTTATGAACCTTACGATACCTATATCACATTTTACGAAGTTCTTTTTCACCCATGAATGCTCTTTAGGGCCGATTCGACCAAAAGTGGGTATAACTTATACCAAGATTAGTAACGTGAAATCACATAAAAATAATTATTTTGAGTAATAATAATTTAATCTACGAATAAATATTTGTATGAAATTTGACATTACTATCCCCGGTACAAGTTATTCCCTCTTTTGGTCGAATCGGCCCTTAGTGAGTTAATAAAATATTATGTGAGTTAATAAAATATTATGTGAGTTAATAATAAAAAAAGACACATGAGAATAATAATAGTTGTCACAACTCATATTATTCTCCCCTGTTATTATTTCCTTTTATTTTTTCGGATTAAATACGAAAAAAGGATAAATTAAAATAACCAGATTTTGTTCGCAAACTTCATAGAAAGGGAATGTTTTCTACAATTTAATTTTGTTTTTAGACTATCGGTCGGTGTACGTTAGCTCTAGAGGTAAAATATACGTTAATTGACAGGGTGACAATATTTATCTTAGGACTTTGGGTTAATATATGTATCATTTATATACCTACATACATATATTTTAGCGCAACGTAGGGTAACCATGTAATATTACTAAGATAAATTTATAGTACTACTATTTTTTTAATAGCACGATGGCAAATAAATAAACTTTTAAACTTTTGTAATTGCAACCAAAATTACCTGGTAGAATAAATTTGCAAACCTTTTTAGCTGGTTTAACCATATAAATAAAAATCTAATTAATATTTGATTTTGTGTTAATTTTAAATTGCGGACTTTGAGGAACTATTCGAACTCGCAAATATTAATAAGGGACATTTTATGCAATAGTTTTTTTAACACAAAGCAAAATATCGCGAATAAATTCTACGTTTATTCGTACCAAGGAACTCTATCTCCAATCAGTCGTTACAATCTCAGAAAATGTCTAATAGGCAAAGGCACGCTTTATGAGCAAGCAATTAATTAGGAATTCTTTATCTCGAGAATTTTCTTTGATCTTTCACAAATGATATAGGTAGTGGCTCTTAGTGCTAATAGCTTACAA
Source organism: Monopis laevigella (assembly GCA_947458855.1). Classification (NCBI taxonomy): domain Eukaryota; kingdom Metazoa; phylum Arthropoda; class Insecta; order Lepidoptera; family Tineidae; genus Monopis; species Monopis laevigella. Next base: position 20,119,735 of record OX381576.1, read on the forward strand.
GGACAAGCAAATATTATTTTGCCTACACAGTTTCTTTCTTGGAAAATATTATAAATTATTTCTTAGGGGAAAATATAATTTAGTGTAATTATAAATAATTTCGCAGAGCCATAAATCAATAGTTAGGTTCCCTCAGAATATCATTGTTCATACAAAATAATATTATATGACCAGACATACTTACACAACTATTACTAGACACATGTTTTATTTTTTATATACCCAACGTATATTTCAAGATACCCAATATTGATAAATTAATTTATTTGTATCACTACTGTTAGTGGTCAGACAAATTAGGCTTATTTATTAGTAAATTAATATAATTTGTTGTATGCAAAATATTTTACTTTGAGAATTAGCAGTCTCTTTGTTGGCTGGACCAGAGGCTCTACCATGGGTTTGCGCATTATAGCAACGTAACTTATTTGTTTACGTATACGTGAGCAACAACCAATAGGGCAGCTTTATTTTTGGTAACAGGATTGAATAAAGCTATCCTATTGGTTGTTGCTCACGTATACGTAAACAAATACGTTACGTTGCTACAATGGGAAAACCCGTGGTAGGGGTCCAGAGGCATCATTATTACGAGTTGTACTTAAGCGATAATCGTCGGAAACATTCACGTTGCTTTATTGAAATAATTATTTATTTATTATTTATCTATTCAGATACCAACATCTTTAGGTAGTAGAAAGTTCTCTATTCTAACGTTAGGCCAGCCGATCATTTCGTTACCACCGCCTTCTTCTTCATAATGGCGGGTCCACTTTTCCACAATTGCCCAAGAAGTTAGGCCTTTTTGCGTGATGAAACGAATGGGTACTCTAGCCAGCCCAGCTCCTTCCAAAAGGCAGCAAGAAGTCCTGGCCTCCTACTGGCCTCGCGGAGCAACCTCGGTTTTCCAAGGATTTCTGCTCATTTCGGTTTTCAGGAGACTATTGCATAATTTTTTTGTCAAGGTGGTAATCACCTTTTTAAGGTGCGTTTACTAAACGGTCAGTTAATTTGCCCATAAAGCAGCGCGAGGTTATTGAAGTAGACTTGTAATGCAAATTCATTTTTGTCACCGTCCATTTCGTAACCGCATCATGTAGCCGGCATAGTGGGAACGATCAATGCTATTAAACAACAATGTTATTGACCGACCCATTCAGGGATTTTGTAGGACGGCTTACCATCAGGTAGATACAAAAAATCACATTCCGTGCTCTAGTTAAAAAAAAACATACTTCCAACCTTTTCCCTGCCTAATGATGTGTTAGGATTATATACTGGACACAAACTGGAATACTCGGTGATAGGCTAATTTTTCAGATTCAATTAACCTAATTTATATAACAAAAAAAAACTATTTCAAAATTTAATTCATGAACGCTATTCACGATTTCTTCATCGATTTTTTTAAGTATATAAATATTGTATTTGCATAAAGCAACGCAAATTTGTTGTGAGCTGTTTTTCGCTTACATCTCATAATAATTAACCCTCTGCTAGCGGCGAATGGGAAATATTTTACTAACATGTCATTGAATTACTCGGTCTACAGTGGATATTCGTCCGCTTCACCGCCCTGCCTTATGGTCTACACCGCAACCTGGGTATACCTGCAGACAGTATGAGTTCACATGCTACGATGGTCGATGCATACCATTGATATTGCGTTGCGATAATTTTTACGATTGCCTGGACTTCTCAGATGAACAACTTTGCCATGTCGATGGTACAATCAGTATTTTAAATACTTTAGGCTTAGAATGCTCATAGGTCCCCGAATTTTCCCTTTCAATTTTGGTAGTTAGATTTTTATTTTGTAGAAGTTGATTCCAAATAGAGCAAAATATATGTTTAAGCTTTGCACAAGATGCTTTCCTATTTAGTTTTTAGTATTATATTTTGTATTAGAAATTATTATTATTTTACTATTATTTAGCATGGGACCTTAAATTGGAGTACTTATATAGAACCGGTACTATATATAGCTACGTAAGAAAAGACACTAGCCACGAAAGTTATTCTTAGTTTTACTTACAAATCAAAAAATATTAAATATTATTCCAATATTATATTTGAAGCGATAACAATAATTTAATCTTGTGTTTGCTGCTAACCTCGTATGACTCCAGGAGAAATGTTCTTTTTATTAAAATAATCAAATTAAATTAAAAATAATACCATTTATTTGTCTGTCTGGGAATTTTATTTTATGTTGTTTTGGAAGTTCTAATGTCTTGACCGATTTTGACCATGAGAAATATACAATCTTTATGACTAAAATAATTGATAGAAATGAAAAACAATACTTGACCCCAAGAGACATGTCATGACATTTATTAAGAGAATTAAATTACAAAATAAATAAAAAATAAATATTTATGGTAATTTTACTTTGTTTAACTCTGGGAGTTTTATTACTTGACAGCCGTTGATCCTGTAGATACATTCCTAATGACTAAGATAATTGATCGGAATGAAAAATATATAATAAATGGGACAGTATTTTTCTATGCAAAATGTATAAGAAAATTATTCAACCATTTCTGGGATTTCTAATACTTTGACCTCTGTTGACCCCTTTTATGTAATTTTTCTTATAACGTTAGTCTTACAACAAGTTATAACATAATGTGTTTGTAGCCATAAGAGTTCCAATCTTAATGTCCCATTCTGTCTGTATAATTACTATGTTTGATGTATATTAGTCGTTTTTATTTCAATATATTACGATTATGTTATAGTTAGTCGTTTTTATTTAAATATATTTTTGCATTAAATTTATTTCTATTATAATAAAGTAAAATATGGCATGATTCTGATTACTGTTGCCCGAACGATTACTGAAGCACCACCTTCACATACAACGTAGACTGCTTTTCATGTATTAAAAAAAAATATTATATCAGTATTATCATTGCACATGTCGATTTCTTGTCGATATGGTAATCTTCTTACAGGGTGCGGTAACGAAACAGGCAGTTGATTTGACAAAAAATGAATAAAGATATAAAAGTCTCCTGTAATGTAAATTCGTCTTTTTCGTCGCCCATTTCGTAACCGCCTCATTTAAACAGCATAGTCGGAGCGACCAGTGCCATAAACAATGTATTTATCGTTTCCATTCATCGACCTGTAGGTATGCTTACTAGGTGGATACAATGCCACATGCTGCCCTAAAATATATTAAAAAAAATACCTTACTTTGTATGAGAGGGTGACCACCTGTGCGCTTATTATTTTTAATTTAAGATTATCTTAAAGTGAGATAATTATAGTAGGTTCTTTAATTGATTTTATTTTTCAGTTTGCGAATACGGCAAGTTCCCTTGTAAGAATGGGCAATGTATTGATAACATTATGCACTGCGACGGCCATCAAGACTGCTTTGATGCTAGTGATGAGTTAGACTGCCCATATATTACTGTAGCACCACCAAAAAGACCAGACTACACTCATAATATAGATAACCGACCCCCATATGATCGATATGATACCACGACATTTAGACCTCCAATACAGACTTCTGCTCCTGAATTTTTCCCACCAGGTGAGTTTTATTTTAATTAAAAATAATAGGATTTTATTTATATGATATATAATATATTTATATGATATATATTTTGGTTATACAGACACAGATTAAGGCTTATACATCGGGTTTTTCGCCGAATAAAAGCTCATTTTTAGGCTCGTATAAGCCCATTTCCAATAGTGTACACAAAACAGTGGTGCATTAAAATTTAAATTATTTATAGCATTTTATTAATACAAAGTCATAGCTTTGAATATATTTTTTTATTATAAAATTATACACTGGTATTTATAAAAAGTTATTGAGGCCTTGAAGACACTTTAGTTATAGTAGGTTTTGTCTCATTTTAGGCAACAAATATATACCTATATGTTGCGTAAAATAGTCAAAACTATTTTAACTAAAGTGTTCTTCAACAACTCAAAAAGTTTTTTATGATTTAGGCCAATAGTTTTAACTGATTTATTATCACAAATACATAGCCTTAAACAGTTTTAATTATTTTATTAAACTAGATGCTTGTGACGCAAATCAATGGAGATGTGAGAACGGTCCCTGTATCGACATTAAACTACGTTGTGATGGCCACGTGGACTGTCCATACGCTTATAGTGATGAACTATATTGTCCTGCCAATAGTAAGACTAATGGTCAAAGGTTTAAAAGATAACAAAATAATTACACCTTCTTGTAGCTTCTGTGATTGTTTTTAACAGTTCTATAATAATATTAAATAAAAACAAATTAATGCAATACATTATGGGAAAATCAATTGTTAGCGTGCTTTTTTCTCTTTCTGCCGATGTGACACCACTATTTGATGCTTGTTTGACGGTAGTTTATAATATATATGATAGCTTACCGTGCTCTCCAATGCACTATAGTGGTATTGTCAATGAAATGACAATACATTTTTTTAATATAAAAAATATTGGTACACATCGAAGTTTGAACCGAGAACCTAAAACTGTAGTTTTTAGGTCAGAGGTGTAACAAAATCGTCCGCGTATTTTTAATTAAACTGATAATAAAATCCGTATGTAGTAGGAATAACGTTATAAACGTTATTTCTGGTAGTTTAATAATATTATAAGCCGTATGCTTGTACTATATATACCACAAATGATGTTATAAACCAGGAATAAGGTTATTAACTTTATTTTTGGTAATTTGATAATATTATAAAAAAAAACAAATTTGTTAATATCAAATAAAGTAAACAAATTATTGTAACATGTCAAATTATACATGCAATTATTTAAATAATATGTTTATTCTGTGAGGTGGAATATTGGTTTGAATAAAGGAATGTACATATTGTAACATTCCTTACTCCAATTTCAGACAAAATATTCTAAGCACTATACTTATACTTTATGTACCAGAAATGACGTTATAAACAGGAATAACGTTATAAATGTTATTTCTGGTAGTTTGATAATATTAAAATCTCTATGAGTATTATAAACAAGGAATAACGTTATAAGCTATATTTCTGATAGTTTTATAATATGAAAAGCTCTATGAGTGTTATAAACAAGAAATAACTTTATTAACGGTATTTCTGGTAGTTTGATAATATTATAAGCTCTATGTGTTTGATATATATATCGACGAAGTGGGATTAAAACCCCTCCGCTGGGGACCCTGTAGCAGTCTAAGCTACATTACATACTCACTTAATTTGATTGAATATATTTATTTTAATTATTTAGGGTATCTTATCATATATTTATGTAATATAAGTATGTGATGGTAATAGTGCTATAATATCTACAACATATTTATTATTGTAATACAATGACCTAAAACAGATTTGTTGTTCAATAGTTTAACTTTGAACAGATTTATTATTACAAATTATAGCAACGTTAAAACAATGCTAAATAAACAACATAATAGTACCTACATGCCTACATTATTCGGTTCACACGAGACTTTTGCATCGATTTCTTGTCGAGGTGGTAGTCTCCTTTCAGGCTGCGGTTACGAAACGGGGAGTTGATTTCACGATAAAGCAGCGCTATTAAAATAGACTTGTAATGGAAATTCGTCTTTGTCGATGCCCATCTCGTAATCGCATTATTTTTTCGGCATATTAATGCTGTTAAATAACAATGTATTGATTTACCCCATTCATGGATGTAGGTCTGTTACGACCAGGTTTGGTCTCGTATAATATTATTTAAAAACAAATATATAAAAATGAATAAACTCTTTTCCTGCAATAAAAATGTTTTCCATTATTGTTAGTTAATGTTGGTAGTAATAAATAAAAGTAACTTTCATTAAAAAATTCAAAAGCAAGGAAAATAAATTTGTTTTTGACTAAAACAGTCAAAAACTTATTTATTTTCCTTGCTTTTAGCTCTCTCAAACTGACCTCGCTAGTACCTTCAAACAACTTACAAAATAAACCATAATGTATCGCATTTATTTATTAACTGTATAAGAATAGGGTATTTTTATTCTTTACTTACTTACGTATAGTTAACAACATACCTATAGATACCAGATAATAATGTAGTACCTACTAATATTCAACTTATTATACTCTTTCTACTGACATTTTTAAAAAAGCTGGTTGTTTGACTAAAATCTAATAAATAAAAATATTTTATTTAATATTTATAATTAATATAATATTTGTTTTTAAATAGGTCCAGCTGCGTTGATGTTAAAACTCTACCCGGATGAGCAGACCATGCGAAACGGTAAGATTAAGTTACTTTAACAAAAAGATAAAATTCAAACACTGTATAGAAAACAAAAATAATAGTAGATTTTAAAACAAGTGCACAAAACGAACCATTTTTATCCGAGATAGTAATATCTAGGATAAAATGGTTTTGTGGACGAGTTATAAACTCTGATCCACTTCGATTGCGAGGAAATAAAACAGTAGTATAACATAACATTTCTTTAATTAAAATTCAAAGTAAAATTAGTATAGTTTTGAATACTGAAGGATATTGTTATTATGTCATAATTAACACATAAGGCAAATAAATTTAAGTAAATATTATAAACTAACAAATTCTATCTATGAACTTCTTATAGTATTTGGCTGTATGGCTCTTTTATATAGATACATTTATGAGTAAAAACGTTAATGCACTTGTGCACAAAATTCGATTATATCCTGCACAAATAATCACTTTCAGAGCGAAAAGTTTATTTTCACTTCTATGAGACCAAAAAAGTGTTATAATGAATATGTCTGTTAATTATATAATAATAATGATGAATATCGCAGAAGAAAAATATGCTCAATCAAAAGATATGCAGGTTGGAAAGTTAAAATAGGTCATAACATGTAGGTCACTGAAAGGTTATAGCAGCAACGTTCAAAGGGACTAACTCTTTTAGACGTTAAGTTTGTGACTAGGGCAATATGCGCTTCTATTATATTACATATTTTATGAAATATAAGTACAAGAAAATCTTCTTAGTTTTTCATAGTATTTGAATATTACTGATAATAGATCATACATGATCCTTATGGCTTACCACCGTTATCCGTCATATTTTATTTTTATTTTTGTGGGAGTTCTAAAATTTTATTTTGGTTGACCCCGACTTATGCTCTTTTTTAGTAACAAAGGTAAGAAAACATTACTTTTTGGAAAATTGTTTGAAACAGTTTTTCTTAACGATTTTTTGTTGTTGTTTACCTACTTCAGAAAAGTTACAAAATTCGACACCCTTATATACTTAAATATCTTTATTTAATGTATGGAGACACATAATAAGGCAATTCTTACTGATTAAGATTTTTTATTTAAGTGAAAGCCTGCATTGCAAAGTTGGCACTATTAAAGTTTAATGAGGATGTAATACTCGATTGGAATTGAAAGCCAAGAAAACTGTTTATCAGAAAGCAGCACAAAAATATAGTTATAACTCTGGCCGATTAAAAAAGAAAAATCATTTTTTTAATTATTTTTATATATAAAATATCTTTATTCTTTTATGTTACGTAGAGCCAAGTGTAAAGCGCAATCAGTGAAATGATGTTAGTCGACAGTTAGTGTCTTCGGAAATGAAATGCCTTAAAAAGGATTGTGAAAACTTCTAGAAACCGACAAATTACGAAAAAGGTTGCAGGATATGCAGTAATTATTCCACATTGCGACATCTTCAGAATATAAAACGGTTATAGTTTGGGGTTAAAAAAAATATAAAACTAAACCAAAATTCAAATTACCCCCACATGTATTCTTTTAATCTATTATTATTTCGACTCATTCACATAGTTCAACTCCATAGTTCAACCGCGTTTTCAGTTGGTCTAATAGGACTTAATAGTTGCTAAATTATATTAAAATAAAAAATTGAAGTAATATGAAGTGAAGTAGATAGTGTATTAAATTGAAGTACAGTGAAGTGCAGGAAAGTGAGGAGGATTGGAGTTGGGTGAAGTGAATTGAAAGTGTAGTGAAGTGGTAGTCAATAACAATTTTAATACTATTAAAAATTATCTTTTTCAGCTTATAGGGTAAATATTTCAAGGTATATTTTTTTATTTATAATTAAATGTATTTTTTGTAGAAAATAAAAAAGAAACAAATTACTTGTTAATCATTATTTTGGTGGCCCTCTAATGTATAATGTTTTTTTGTCATACATTATTAATCAGAATTTAAGGAGTTTTAGAGAGCACTAATTTTTATTTTTTTGCCTTAAGGTATTAAAAATCATTACGTATCTAATATCTAATACATTTGTTTGACAACACGTTAAGTTGTCGGTCCCGTTTCACTATACCAACTTGTGAAACTGTTAATAGACGGGTTATTGAGTCTATTCAAAACATCGCGACGAGCTAGCCACTTGTTTGGTGTAGACTCATACCATCGGCTACGACGAGGTGGGATTAAAAACCCCTCCGCTGGGTACCCGTCCGGTCGGGTGCCGCCGCGCCGTAAGGGACCCGTGATCATATATAATCTAATAAATACGACAAACAATGAATTCATAATTAAAAATGTAATTCTATGTAATATATAAATAACTTATAAAATATATGAAATAAATAAAACTACGAATATTTTATTTGAATTCGACTGGAAAGTGGTAATACAAAAATAATGTTTTAAATAAAATGTTGAAACCCGAGTAAATATGAAGTGCTTCCACTCCAATAGTTTCCAATCTTTATTTATATTGCAAAAATAACAAGGTTTAAAACCTGGTATTAAAATTAGTACCTATCTGTATTATAAATAATCCCAGAATATTTAAATAATCATATTCATTTGGGTAGCAAAATTATTTTTTAACTGCAAAAGCCATGCGGCAAAAAATGTGGATTTTCTCAATTTACAATTTTATTGCACTAAATAACATTCATAATGCATCATATACATATTACATTCGTGGTGATGGAATTGGTTAGAATCTAGACTTAAAAGCGTTTAGATCACGGGTTCAAACCTCGACATGTTGTTTTTAATTTAATAAGTATAAAATTGTCAAGATTTTACTACTTTCATTTTTATAATTTATTATGTAAGACCCTTTTTCTAACTTCAAAAAAGAACACAATTCTTATCAAATTTTTAAACAACACTTTTCAAAGCCCTATTAAAATGTTATCAGGATCTAATGATTTGATTAGAAGCTGCAGCAGAGAAACTCTTGATGAGAAAGCAGAACGCGTTAGTGATTATGGTTCCTCGTATCTGCCAAATTTTAACTGATTTTAATGATTATTTTATTTAAAAGGTGTACTCACTCCCCTATATAAAATTTGTAACGAGCTCATAAGTAGGTACGTTCGCAATCAGAAAGTGGAACTCCTGAATACCTTCAAGCACACGTGTGCCATTATTTCTCACAGTCTTATGTTTAGTAACGATTTTAATAGAATTTAAGTCTTTATGTTATGCTAAAAAAAGATGATATAACAAAAAATACAAAAAAATGTCTTTAAGATGGAAATTGGAACTAAATTACTAGTCTGATTATTTTAAAATAAAAATCAATTATATCTAGGTTAAAGTCCTTATTTTTTTTCTATCTGTGATACCTCACACCTACCACTCTACTTTAGGACACACCTGTATGTTTATCATGAGTTTTTCTAACTATTGACGCTAGATTTTACAGTTAGCAAAACTCATGGTAGAGTTACTTGGTAGGCACTATAGTAGGAACTCAATTCTAACTATAAATATGCACTACCTACTATCACGGTTTTTTTTTATTTAGCCTTAATTTATTTTGAGTCTGAAAGTAGCGAAAAGCATATATTTACGTTTCAAAAAAGGAACAAAAGTGGACACGTATGAAACATCCATGAAAGTATAAATAAATACGGAAGGCCTAACTCTCCTATCAAACATGAAATCAGAAAATTATGGCCAGACCCAATACAAAAATTGAGAACAAAGACTATATACAATAGAGAGCAGAATATAGCCGCAACCCGTTTGACATTTCGTTCGAAAACACAAACTACCTAGCTATTTATCTTTTCTCCATATAATACTTAGATTTTAAATACGAGTAAGCAAGACAATTGTTTATTTACAACAAATATTTAAGGCATGGATATGGTCGGTGAAGTTGGTCGCCTTGGTGGCTCTCTTGTATGGCAGATAATGATTGACAGGTCAATGGAATCAGCTAACCACCTAGTCTTACACTAGTTGGTTATGTAGTGTGTGTTCGGTTCGGTAGTAATTTTCATATTAAGATTTCCATTCCATCGTGTCTAAGTTCAATTAATATTTGTCGTTATTTTGTTAATGAATAGCTGCCTAACCTAAAGCACTCTAAGACCTCATTGTTAAACTTTTTTTTTTTTTTTTTGACTATTCATAAATATCTGTAAAGATTTACATGAAATAAATGATTTTGACTTTGACTTTGACTATTGTGTAATAGAAATTTCATATATTATTCATACTTTCATGGGAACATCAGACTCTATAAACAAATAAACATAGTATCTATATTGAAGCCTTGAATAGTGTAATATATAATATTTACCTTTTCGTATTATATTAACCTTTAATGTTTCTTTCATGGTGGTGGGAACAGCTAAATACGAGGCTGGTGAGTCAATGAGTAAAATTAATAAATTGGGTACCTTCAATAATATCAAATAATAATAAAAAGTTTTATTTATTCACACATTTATTTAATTGGGTTTTACATTAATAAACATTAAACACATTATTTTTAATTAACATTAGATTTAGGCATGAAAGGGTTTATAATTTTTTTTAAATAGTGTTTTCTATTTTATTTCTCAGAAATGCATGGATTTATTAAAAACGACTAAAATTGTTCAAGATTACGAAGTTTATATTAGTACTTACGATGTATTAATTTTGCCTTAGTATTAGTTTAAGGAATATTCCAGTAGGTTTAAGCTAACAATGTAACCTGATTTACTTTGAAATTTCTCATGAACTAAGCATATATACAGCACAAAGTTTTGCGTTGGTTTATGGTTTCTATAGTACATAAATATTGCCATGTAATATTTGCCTATCGCAGTATTACCACAATTAAACGGTAAGTATATCAATTATACCTAATGAAAACCTACGAAATAAATACCTACTAAAAAAAATTTATGAAGTACCTATGATTTTTAATGAATCGCTATTATTATCTATATGTAAAAAAAATATGCTATAGAATTTTAAATATTATAACTTTGGTAAATAAAACAATATAATTTCAATATTTTAATTGATAAATTAGCCAAAGGTGAAGGAAATGTTGCCAAGTTGAATCGCTATTATTATACTATAGGCCATATACCTTCGGCCAAAAATACTTTTATATTGGTTGCATTTTTTCACAGTGGTAATTTTATTGACAATATTGGTATTTATAAATACTAATTAAATAAATGTGAACAAATCGAAGTGTACTTGTGTGCGTATATATATTATTTTTATGTATTTCTTTTAACAAGAAAAATACATATACATATTAGTTTTTACAAAAATATGTTTTAAAGTAATTTTAACTAAAATTGAATATTATATAATTGATTTAACTATTAGTTATGTTTTTCATTCATTAACATTAGGTGCTTGTATATTTAAAATACTTTATATATAGGTATATATATATTACAGTTTTTTTTCAACCATTTTTCACTATAAACCATCAAAAATACTTAGTATAATATAAATAATACATATCATAGTTTATATTTATTTTTTGTTATTTAGCTTCAGGCCAGGTTCATTACGGAGTAGGCGGAGACAACCGAGCCCTACGTTTCCATCTCTACTCCTTTTGCATCGTCCACAGTCATAATTTTCATCACAAAACGATTTTTAAGATTTTTAATTACACCTTTTTATTCACGCTAGATTTAAAAGGATTTATTGTAGCCTACATTCATACATTTTGTTTTTATTTAAATAATATATTATTGCATAATTTCAGTATCATATCATAAATAACAAGTTTATTTATTTTATTATACTTAATAGTATTAATTTTGCACGACTTTAAACAAAAAAAAAGAGTACACGTAACCCTAAGGATTAATATTCCTGCTTACCATCAGGCAGCATTCGAGATTGTACTCTCATAAGGAATCGTACCTACTCGTAAAATAATAAGCATGACATCATTTGGGGTCGTATCTTAAAAATAGGACAAAGCTAATAGATAAAATAATATTTTAGGTGGTGATGTTGTATTTCAATGTCGCGACGAAGGAGCAAGGAGAGCTCCGGTGAGATGGATCAGAGAATTTGGTAGACCTCTACCACCCTTATCTACTGACGTCAATGGTAGACTCGAGATGTTCAAAGTAACGGTGGGTATCTATAAAATGTAGGAAATGTTCATTTCAGCAAAGTCATTGCATCGACTTTTGAAGGATTTTGGCTATCCACGATCGGACGAAGGAACTTTAATGAAACGCGGTCGAAGATGGTGCTCACAGAATCTGATTGGAAAGATAGGGTAGTTAACATCGTTAAGAGAGGACTTCAATTTGGAAAGGTCTTCAATCCTGCTTCGCGGTCTAAAATCCGGGAATACTACAGTTCACTCCCCTGCCTCCCAATTGTGCGATGGACCCCACATCCACAAGTAGAATCCATGGATAACTAAGAAATAATGGGTCTTAGCATAACCACATCGATATAGTATGACAGTCGATAAAATGAAGTTTATGAATGAATTTCTATTTTTCATAAAATCGATATGTATCGATTTGGTCGATTTATCGAGCCTATCGATGCTGTTGTGCTAGGGCCCATATAGTAGATTGTTAAGATATGTACCATCCATTATGTATCTAAAATCTCTAATATAAATTACAAATAGAGAGAGTAACTAGGTACATTAAAAAAAACTCTTTCTAAAATATACACGCTTACGAAGTTGCGTACACCAGCTAGTATATTCAAACTCTTAATGTATAAGTAGGCAGTACAGCCCCCTGAGTAATTGTAATTTGTGTGTTATATAATATTATTATGTAATTATATTTTTACAGCCTCGTGACAGCGGAGTATATATTTGCCAAGCCCCAGATTATCTAGGTCAACCTTCAGCAGAAATCAAAGCTTACCTTAACGTGGAGAAAGAAAGTATGATTTTTTATATATTTTTTGTTGTCAATTAATATTAATGAGTTTTAAAATAAAGTTAGTTGATATAAATAACGATTCAATTTTATACTGTATCCGAGATATCTATAGATGTATTTTGTGGTCGGTTAATGTATAAAATTTCATTGTCAGAAACACTTATCAGAGTGTTAGCGTGTTTGTTGTAAGTGCAGCTATTGTTGTTTGTATTAATACCAACCAAAAAACATTAATTTCTATGGATTTGGATATCTTTTAAACATTAAAAATAATTTATTCAAAAGCTGCAAAATCCTTGTAGGTATGTATCAACAGAATTTAGGTTGAAATCATTGAAGGTACGAGTATATTCTATTCCAGATACAATATTAAGCTACTCCTTTTTACTATCTAAATACATGTCTTACCCCCGTATTCTAAGTCGTGTTTTCTACTGCACTTTCAGGATAGTCTGTCTCATTCTGTCTTTCTTGATTTGATATTTGATGAAAAAAGATAGACGTTCCTTGAGCGATTGACTATATTATGTTTATTAATATATTATATGTTTATTAATATATATATAAACATAAAGTTACAGCACCGGTTTCAAGACCTACAAAACACTGCGGACATAATGAGGCAACTTGTGGAAATGGCGAATGTATACAAAAACAATTTATCTGTGATGGAAAATACGACTGCTCTGATCATACTGACGAAGATACTTGTAGTAAGTATTTAAAATTTATTAAAAAACTTTTTATAATATAAAATATTGAGACCAACATAATGACACGTATTAATTAAAATAAATAATAATACACATGAATCAAAATGGAATAGTATATGAAAAGAAGAATGGAATACATATAGCGTAGTGAGATAAAGGTATACTACAGTCTCTTTAAATTGTAAAAATAACTATGTTCTATTAAAATATAATTAAACATTTAACATTCCCCTCACCTTTTGGCTCAAATGTTCGGTGGTGCCGAGAACCGGCGAGGATTAACGTTGTTGCCAGACCCGGCAGGCTAAGCTAGACGGGGACATATTGCAAAAAAGCGAGGCTACTGGTTTATGTTGGCGGTCTTAGGGTACCGCCGCCCCCCATGGTAGGGTTTATGCTGATTGTGGGGATGAGGATTGCACGACACTTTAACCTGGAGCAGTTAAGTTAATTTGATAAGCGAAAGGAGCGTTAGTATTCAACTAATAAAATGCAACATTTATTAATTATATATTATTTTCAGAAATTAATGGCAAATGTGCGCCCAACGAGTTCGAATGCTCTAATAGCCAATGTGTTTCCAAGTCTTGGGTCTGTGATAAAGAAAATGACTGTTCAGACGGGTCAGATGAAGAAAATTGTGATCGTAAACAACCTGGAGACCAATGCTTGCCTTCTGAATTCACTTGCCACTCTAAAGACCAATGTATTCCAAAGAGTTACCATTGCGATAAACAAATTGATTGTATAGATTCCTCAGATGAAATTGGTTGCAGTACGTATTAACCTATATTCTAATATAGTTCATTATCATAAATAGGTGTTATAAAATTATCTTATGCTTTTAGCAAAAGACATACACATCACCAGACCGCCACACCCTGAGAATGTCAAATTAGGATATGGAGAAACTTTGGTATTAATGTGTGAAGCAGTTGGAATTCCTATACCGTATATAAATTGGCGTTTAAATTGGGGTCATATTCCTCCTCAGTGTACTTATACGAATGAAAATGGTAATAGTGTTTTAACATGTCCTAACATGCAGGTAAGGGCAAATTTTCAATAATTTTAATGATATGTAGTTACATCTATTATTTTTCCTTTTTTAATTATTTTTTTATATTATTATTATTTAGAGAGAACATAGTGGTGCTTACTCCTGTGAAGCTATTAACATTTTGGGTACCAGTTTTGCTATACCAGATTCTATAGTAGAAGTCGGCGAATCAACATCACATGTGTGTCCGCCAGGCTACTTTAACAAGTAAGTAAATCTATTTTTTAGGATTTACCTAAATACCTGTAAATAAAATAATTATCCTCTTTTTTTTTATAAAATAAAAAATAAAATTATATTATAGTAATTTAATCTTGCACTATATAGTGATCTTACTATATCATAAGCTAAATTATTTATTTATTCAGACTTAAAAAGCAAAAGATTCATATTTATAAATGAATACTAAAAGAAAACAAATAAAAATATTTAGAAATAATGCCTATAAAATAATTAAATAAAAGAAGTACCTAAAAATAAAATTATTCCTCCAAGTGTGTGTTAGTGGCATGGTTAGGGTTGCCAACATTTTTGCACTTGCATTTTTTAACTTTTTTTTTTAAATAAAGAAATTATTTGTTTGATATTGGTGTTAAAAATATAGTATTATTGCGTACGATATACTTCTTTAACAGTAAGTATATAGAATACATACCCGAAATATAGTATAGTACATTACGCTGGCAGCATTTTATAAGCTAAATTGTTATATAATATATTCTACTTCTGACCTTTAATAATAACTGTGTATTTTTTCTATACTCGTAGTCTATACTAATCTATACTAATATAATAAAGAGGAAAGATTTGTATTTTTGTATGTTTGTAATGAATAAACTCAAAAACTACTGGACCGATTGCAATAATTTTTTCACCATTAGAAAGCTGCATTATTCAGAAGTAACATAGGCTATATAATATCACGCTAGGTCCTATAGTTGTGGAGCAGTAACCAAAAATGTTTTAAAAACGGGGGAAAAGTATCGTTTCTGAGGCCTTCCGTGGCGTGCGCTGAGCATATAGTTAAAGTTATACAAACCTGTGCGAAGCCGGGACGGGCCGCTAGTAGTATATAATCTAATTTCTATTAAATCTGAACTAATTTAAAGAGGAAATAAATAATAGTTATTTGTGTAATATTGTAGCGAGGCGCGTGAAGAAAATGAATGCATAAAATGTTTCTGTTTCGGAGAATCGACCGAGTGTAAGAGTGCAGATCTGTTCACGTTTAACATGCCTACCCCGCTCGGAGAAGGTGGAACAAGATTAATAGGAGTATCACAAAGACATAATGGTGAAGTCGAAATTGAGAAAGTACCTATTACTGATGATTATTACTATCAATCTCTTCATAATGGTGCTACGGTTAGTATTTTACTAAGAAATCAAAAGATTTTATTATTAAAAGTGTTATAAAACAAGCAAAGGAAATGTACTTATAGCACTGGCTATGTTGCCGCGTTGATTTTATATAGATACCTTCTGCCCCAAAAAGAATTTGAACTTCGGTTATATCATTAACTTATTGAGCATATTTCCTAAAAAAAAATACAAAATTTTTATTTTTTTATTTTTTTCTCATTCCTAAATGCAGTCCATATTTTTTTTCTTTATTTAGTTTTGGTCTAAATCTGAAAGTTGCTACGTTTATATTTCCTCAGGCCAATCAAAATTACATTTTTTTTTTGTTAATTTTGTCAGTTAGAGTATTTGTTTCAATGGCAGTAAAGAAAAAAAAGTAGCGCTATTCGCTTGGTGTTATAGCCATCTTAACAGCAAAGGCGGTATACTGGAATATCAAGTATCTATTAAAATATAGCAATAATCTATCAGCACTTTAAATTTGAACCAAAACAAGTTTTAACATATCAAGGAATCTATTCACCGAAAATGTCTCTCTATATAGTAATAATTTAAAATAAGATTAATTCAACAGGTCACCAAATTGGAAACATACTATAATATCAGATCTCATCATGCCCAACCTTATATTACCTTACCAGACATGTATACTGGCAATCAACTTACTTCATATGGTGGAAATATTAGATATAAAATACATCCTCAATCACTAAGGTCTTATTCACCTGTATCTCAAGTACTCCCAGATATTATCATCCAGGTAAGGTTTATTTATTTAATCCTTAAGCTTATTTATTTAATCCTTAAGCTTATTTATTTTTAAAACAGTTGATCTTATTTTTTAAATTTATTAATTTAGGGTAAATTTGGAACACTATTACACACAAGACGTGATGAATACCAGGTTAACGCTAAACTAATTCCTAATATGTGGCAAAAAGTATCTCCAAGAGGTTTACTCCCAGCTGGAAGAGAAGACATAATGATGGTGTAAGTTATTTAAATTCGAACGTATTAATTTAATAAGTCAATTTTATTGTTTGTCCCTACATAATAACTATGCTAATTTATAAAATTTCAGGTTGGATGATATAACTAAAATTCTTTTGAAAGCAACACATAATGGCGCTGGAGTTAATATAACTGATTTTGTTATGGAATCAGCTCAGCACGCTAACGCTGGATTAGGAGCTGCAAATCTAGTCGAAGAATGTGTCTGCCCACCAGGTTACGAAGGATTATCATGTCATGTACGTAATAATATTTTTAGCTAACAATCTTTAAAATATAAACCAAATTAAATTATATATTTTTATTTTTAGAAATGTGCAAGCGGTTATCGTCGCGAATCATCTGGACCTTACCTCGGAAATTGCGTCCGAGAATTGCCTCAGTGTCCACATGGAACTTATGGAGATCCCGATAGTGGTTACGCGTGTCTACCTTGTCCTTGTCCTCTTACTAATAGGGAAAATCAATTTGCAAGAACTTGCGGCATTGGCGTAGATGGCAGAGTTAAATGTCATTGTTTACCTGGGTATGTTATAAATACATGTTAGTATTAAATTTAAATCAACATATTAAATGAAACAAAATTAATATTATTAATAACTTTGTTAGGTACATGGGAAGAATTTGTGAAGAGTGTGCTCCAGGATATGAAGGAAATCCTCTAGTACGTGGAGATTCGTGTAGACCAATAACACGACCCAGATGCCATGACGTTGGTACTATCTCAGTGCGGCATCTAGATGAGTGCGAATGTAAAGATAACGTAGAGGGGAGATATTGTGATCGCTGTAAAAGTGACTCGTTCTTCTTATCTCCAGATTTTAGGTAAATTGTATTCATTCTTCTTTTTTACCAGGCAACTGGCATGACTACTGGTCAAATTATCGGCCACCTAAAACATACGTGGTGGGCATTACTTATAATCAAATGAGACGTTTTTTATTACTACTTCCACCAAATCTCTAGCCAGTCATCCATAACTGGCCATTCCATTTTTGTTGGTTAGTAGGTACCTATTCACTTATCTTCAGTTTCTAGAATGTTGATTAAATTAATCTTCATTTAAAATATGCTACAAGGCAAATGATTGGTGTAATAGCATAATACGTAAAAATTTCACCAGTTTTCAACGTTAGCTCATTTTGATCAAAGTTATATAAACTATTATTATTTTTATAGTATTTGTTTATATTTAATGGAATCGTTTTAGTTTTATTATTGAATTTTTTGTTTTGCCATAGAAAACATTACTAATAAAACTTTTTATAGGCACAATTAACAGTCAAAAAATTACAAAATGTGTATTAACATTAGTTAAATTTACAGACATGGATGCGCCCAATGTTTCTGTACTGGTAATACACAGTCATGTACCAGTAGTAAACTTCCTCGAAAAACTACTACTATCAGGTTCAATACACCAAATATCGTTGACAAAATCAAAGTATACAACAGCATTCCTCTAGGACCAGGAATGTTTAGATCTTTTAATGCTGCTAATGAGACAGAAATAAGACCAATACAAGTTAACGGTGACATTACTTTATCTGACTATGATCTAAATCCTTCAAACGTTTATTATTGGAGTCTTCCAATTGTGTAAGTATTTTTATATACATTCGGTTAAGGTAAATTTATTCGGTTAAGGTAAATGGATTTAAAGAAAAACTAACTGATGTGTTTTAGATTTTCTGGTGATAAAGTTACATCATACGGAGGTTATCTCTCATATAATTTACGAAGAGTTCCATATTCTGGATTAAATAATAATGCTCCTGATGTCCAGTTAATTAGTGTAAGTTTTAAATCCAATGAAGTTTTAAATAATTGAAGAAATTTGTTTATTTTTTTTTAAATTGTTTTTTTTAGGAAAATCATTTAACATTCCACTATTATGGTAACAATGCTGCTAATAGTGATGGAGAATTGGAAGGTAGTGTTCAATTCCTTGAAAATATCTGGAAAAGGTAATATAAATTATTATTTTTAGCAGTAATGGGTACAGCAATATAAATAAAGAACCATTAGGTATTAAAAATGCGGCAAATCCGAATGCCGCTCATTTCGTAACAGCATCATTTATCCTGTATAGTGTCCAATAATATTTTAAACAACAAAGAACTATTTGTTGATATATTAATAAAATTCGAGCATGTTCAACGATTTTGATCTTCTTATCATCAGGTAGATACAAAGTCATATGCCGTACTTCAATAAAATAACGTACACCGTATTGTGTTCAGATTTTTGCAGTAAGATAAGCTCTCTTTTATTCGACGGTTATTATTTTATGCCCAGACTTTAATATTTTTTCGTTGATATGAGTCTTCCGTTTATTAAAAAGGGTGCAACATAATATTTTGTGTTCAGATTTACGCAGTTGCAAAACCCGTGCTGTAAAATATTTGTTAAATTATTTATTTGACTTGATTCGTTTAAAGTTACCACAATCCAATAATATCTGATCGCCTAGATGATCTTAGTATGCCCAGCGGGGGGTTTTATTTAATCCCACCTCATCGTAGCCGATTCTCTACCTACACCAAACAAGAGGAATGCTCGTCGCGTTGGTATAGACTCAGTAACCCATCTATAAACAGTTTTACATGTTAGTATAGTAAAACTTAGACGGCTTAACGTGATCGACGAGGCACATAGTGGTGTTGTCATACAAAAATTTACATAATTTAAAACATTGGTACACACCATAATCATCGGTTTGAACCGGCGACTTTAAACTGTAGTTTTTTTAAGTCTGAGGTCTAACCAAACCGGCCACCACGTATATTAACATGTAAAACACGTGTTACATGTTAATTGTAAATAATATTTTTATTAATTAGTTAGATAAATAATTCATACATACTAATACTCTAACATAAATAAGTAAAGAGTAACATGATGACCATGTCGATGAAGCGAAGGAAATGTACCCAGTCCACTGGCTATATTGCCAAGTTAAATCGCTATGGATACCTTCTGCCCTAAAATTAATTTAAAGTTAACTTCCCTAAAATAATATTGTATTCTCTTTTATTCAGACCTGATGGCAAAGATGTACAACGAGAGCATCTGCTACTGGCTTTAGCTGATGTTAAGGCGATTCTTATAAAAGCTACGTATGGCAATTCTCAAGCTGCGCTGGTTAGTGCCAGCATTGAGACAGCTGAACAAGGCGGTACTGGTCCTCCAGCTCTCCATGTTGAAGAATGCGATTGTCCTACTGGTTACATTGGAACATCTTGCGAAGATTGCGGACCTGGATTTACTCGGTATGAACTAGTTAATATTTTTTTTATGTTCACATTTTAAGTTTTAGAAGGACCAATACTCTATTATTTTGTATATTACAGATGCCAATAATAGTATAGCTGGGTTTCCTTCTTTATGTTTTACTTTTAAGCTCTATCTACATCTTGGAAAGACAACCACCTTTTATGGCAGTTTGATTAACCCATCTTAGGCTACTAATACGGGCCATTTAAAGCTCTTTATTCTTATTATCTTTGTTTATTTCAGAACCGACAGTGGCTTATATCTTAAAACGTGTGGACCTTGTAATTGTAACGGGCATTCCGATATGTGTCATCCTGAAACTGGAGTATGCAGTGTAAGTTCTGTATTTTTTACTTTTTAGGTTATTTTATGCTCTTTTAATTCAGGAAGTTTAACTAGGTTGGAACTGTCGGTAAAAATTTTTACTCCCGCGCTACGGTCACTATAATGTCTATGAAAGTACAATAGTTTATACTTTTACAGTTTATAATACATATTTATATTATAGTCCGTTTAAAAAATATTCTAAGTCCTCCACCGTCGTGAATTTAGAAAGCGCTGCTGGCTTTTTTTTCCGTTACCTCTATCAACAATTGCTCGTCTAGATTGATAATATTAGATTCTAATTAATATATTTAGATGATATTAGATAAATATTAGGTTCCTTTATTTCGCCTCAATCGTTTATTTTATTTTGTCTTGCGACGGTTTATTTTATGCTACAATATATTTATTCGTTTACAAATATTTCCTCCTTATTTAGAATTGTGAAGATAATTGGGACGGTGATAATTGCGATCGATGCAGAGACGGCTACAAAGTAAATCACAATAACGAATGTGTTCCATACCATTATGTTCCACCAGCTTCTTCTGACTGCAGGTAACATACCAGTTATTAATGTTATTTATTAAATTAAACATTGATGTTTAACTAAACTTAATTTGAATTTGTAGTAGTTGTGATTCTCGTGGCACAGAAACTTGTCGTGATTATTGCATTTGCAAAGAAAATGTTGAGGGGAAATTCTGTGACCAATGTCGTCCTGGAAGCTTTGGACTTACTTCACAGAATGCTAAAGGATGTACATCATGTTATTGTTCAGGAGTCACCAGAAAATGTTACGAGGTATTAATACTTCTTTTTTATTTCTAATGTGAAAAATTCATTTAGATACTTGTTGGGTTTTTAATTGAGTAACTGAGGAGCAAGGAATGTTACTATGTATCCTACAAAGTCCATGAATCGGGTCGATCAATACAACTTTGATTAACAACATTGATCGCTCCCACTTTACCGGCTAAATGATGCGGTTACGAAATGGGCGGCGACCAAGACGTATTTGCATTACGAGTCCATTTTAATATCCTCGCTGCTTTATTGTCAAGTTAATCGCCCGTTTCGTAACCTCACCATGAAAGAAGACTACTACCTCGAAAAGAATCGTTGCAATAGTCTCAGTAAAACAGAAGAACCCACAGACTAAAACTGCATACGTATGGGCGGTAACGTGTCCGCCTAGCAGAGTTATTGAGGCCTTCCTTCCACCTTTACTTTTTAAGTAAACCATTATTTTTTTTTTTCTGTTATATGTTTAACTATTAGTGTTGCATCCATTGGGTTTGATTCCCACTCATGGTAATAATATTAGCAATTTTGTCTGATAATATGAATATGATAATAATATGAATTAGTATCGTTGTTACTGGCACACATAGTACAGGCCTAGAGCCTTATTTTGTTACCAGAGTTATAATATTTATGTGTGATCCAGGTACCTACTACATATTTCTATTTATATTTTTTAGGCTTCAGATTATAGGAGGATACCAATCCCAGCATCAATCTTTGGCGAGGCTTATGGAGGATATACGATAATGGATATCAATGCTCAAAATGTAATTAGTGATGGTTTTGTACCAGCTACTAATGAAAGTGAACTTATGTACCTATTTAATTTTTCACCTTATGAGGAATTATATTGGTCGCTCCCAGTGTTCCCGGGTAAGACTCTATCTCTATTTATCTCGAAATATGCGGTGGTAGAGTTGGTTAGACTTTAGTCTTAAAACACTTAAGTCACGGGTTCAAATCCTGGTGACTAATGAGTTTTTAATTTATTTACATTTGTTTTAACATATTTTCAATCAAGTCCCAATTTCACTATAGCAACTTACCACATGTTTGGTGTAGACTCCAGCTACGGCCGCTTAGATGAGGTGATGAATCTCAATTTCTTTTTGCCTCATATATATTTTTTCGAGAGCTATTAGCGCTGTCAGCGTGTTTTTTGCCCCTTAATCAGCTTGATGGAAAACAAGTAGAAAAATATAATTATTTTAAGTGTTGTTTCTACTATTCTAAGAACTCTGATACAAATATTTCTTTTTCTTGCAGGAAATCGCATTCTTTCTTATGGAGGTAAACTTAGCTTGACCCTGCGCTTTGAAAGCGATAATTTTAATGAATATTCTACACCTGGACGTGATGTGTTTTTGGTTGGAAAAGACGACCTTTCTGTTTACTGGAGAAATCCGAATTCATTTAAATCTGGAGAAGCTTTGGTATGATTTTATTTTACTTATATTTGTTTAGATATTTTACTTTACCGAGTCATAATAAACACCGCGATGAGTTCGCCACTTGTTCGAAGTGTTAGTATCGGTGCCGTAATGAATATATAATTAAAATAAATAACTTACAAGTATCATCATCTAATAATTATTTTAATTTACAGTCATTTTCCGTGCCGCTAACTGAAGATGAATGGTATCTAAACCACGGTGTCAACCGACCGTTACGCAGTGATTTTATGGCTGTTCTACGAGACCTAAAACGTGTACTTGTTCGCGCAACATTGTCTACTGATCTCAGATCAACTGCTATAGCGGACGTTGCTATGGACGATGCTACAAACGAACCGTACAGACCAGGATTGCCGCCTGCGACTGGAGTAGAGGTAAATATATTGCAGTGGCTCTTTTGAGAATTGAACCGCAGACTCTATTCATGAATTTTAAATAGATGATGAGATCAGCAAATATTGCGATGCCCATACATTGTGGGTACACATACATACATACATTCCATCACGCCTATATATATATAGGCGTGATATAGGTTTAGGGATTGCGGCTAGCGAATCTCGCAGCCACGATGACCGTTGGAAACAGATAATGCCCCTCAGGCTCCCTGTATTAACAAGTCAAAAAATAAAAAAAGTCTAGAAACCATATTTTTTTTTTAAATACAAAAAAAATAAATGCTTATTGTTTTGTAACTAAGACAATTTATTTTATTGCGCAAAAAATTACTAGTGGAATATTGTATAACTTTATTTTTTGTAATAAATCTGCTGGTAAATATAACAGCAGGTTTTCCAACTTTTTGTCGGTAATTTTCAGCTACAAATATGTAAAATAAAATAAAACTTCAGTAAAATTATGAAAATTTTTACCAACTTGAAATTAAGCTCAGATCATATAAAATGTGATTTATTGTATTTTTTATAAAAATGAAATGAAAATGGAATGAAATGAATACCTATAATATATCCCAACTTATTCTCCTTTCTACGCAGTTTCATTCAGGGGTTTCATATTGATATGGATTCATAAAGTGCATTCGGGTCTGCTATGTAAGCCTACAAATGGATTATTATTTTTCCAAAGACTGATAAATCTATTTACTGGATTACATGTATTTATTATTATTTCCTAAACTTTTTTCCCTCAACAAACTTGCTAAATATTAAATTTCTCTTTAAGGCGACAACTGAAAATAAGTACGTTAAATAAATTGACATTTCTTCAACTAACTTCACTAACAAATTTGTAGCAGTTGTTATTTCGATATTAGTATTTTAAAGATACAAAGTCACATGCCGTGCTCCAATAAATTATTCTGCAAATAGGAAAACGAAAACGTAATTAGAAAATAGTGTATATTATCGAGATGGTGGACTTCGTTCAGATTGCGGCTACAACATTTTACGATAGAGTCATATTAAAGTAGACTCGTAATGCAAATTCGTCTGGTACAATATGCTCATTTCGCAATAATCGACCCCATTCCTGGAATTGGTAAGTCTGTTTACTATCAGGTGGATAAACAGTCTCATGCCGCACTCCAAGAAATAAATGATGAAACCCTATTTATACTTTTTTATTGGAGCACGGCATGTGACTTTGTATCTACATGGTGGTAAGCAACCCTACAAAACCTATGAATGGAGTCGATCAATTTACTATTGTAAAACAGCATTGATCGCTTCTACTATGCCGTCTAAATGGTGCGGTTACAAAATGCGCAGCGTCAAAGACGAACTTACATTACGAATCTATATATATACATGGTGAATTTGAATGGGTGTACTTTGGGCTAATATGATGTTCTACTGATCAATACGAACAACTTTTCCCATGGAACCATGTGTCGTAAATGAAAAAAAAAGGCTTCCCCATACAAATTGGTAATTTTAACTTTACTAGTTTGTATGGAGAAGGCAATTTTTTTTTTCATATGCGACACATGGTTCAATGGGAAAAGTTGTTCGTATTGATCAGTAGAACATCATATTAGCCCAAAGTACACCCATTAAAATTCAACCTGTATATCCTTGCTGCTTTATAGTCTAATCAATCCCCTGCTTCGTAATCGAACTCTCAAAAGAGACAATCACCTCGTCATGAAATCGATACAATAGTCTCCTGAAAACCGTATAACGTACGAAATTTGACGTAAGCCATTTTACGTTACGTAATGTTTTAATATAGAGCCTTAACGGGCTTACCTACAATGTTTTTCAGATCGTATTTCAACCGTATATCTAACTGGCATGCTTCTTCTGCCTCACTCATTATTTACTTCCCTACCTACTGCTTTAACCTTTGATACATCGTCGCATGTTCCAATTCTTATAAAATATAAATAATCTTTTCTTCGGGTAAATATTCTGAAAACATTTTATATTTGAAATATCTTTTGTCATAACAAAAATGTCGACATATATTAATCGCAGTTAGTAAATCTGTATTAATACTCATTAAATTATTTGTAATAAATATTTAAAGCCTGAATATAGACGAAGATATTGCTAGACTCAGTGATATTTTTTGTCGATTACAACTTTAATTTACTCACTGCTTTATCGTCAATTTCGTAACCGCCCCCTAAAATAGGACTACTTTAAAACCACCACTACAAGAGAAAATATTATATAATTACGTTTCCTCTTCCCATTTGGTGCATAATATATATACAAAACTAATATGATAACAATGAAAGTTTCATATAGCTAATAAAACACTATCGATGTACTTTTGAAGCTCAATTGTTAAACCCTATTCTGTTTCAACTCCTAATAAATATCTGTATAATAATAATATAACATAATTAATTTTGATTTGACTAGCATTTCTCTTCATCCATGCATATTATATAATTTATGTTATTCAGGATATATCCTAGACAAATATGTTTACACTACTGCTCAGAATTAATTGGCTTCTATTAATTGCCTCGCACTGGTTGATTCCTTGACTTCATAGTTAAGTTTACTTCGATGAGCATTTAGCTCACGGTTCAATTCAAATTTAACATTAATATGTCAATAATAATAATAAGCGTTTATTCAAAGTAAACAGTCTAATTTATTACAATATGTGTAGTATTTATCACAGTAGTTTTCTTTTTTTTCCCATACAGATGCAAAAACCACCAAGTGTCCTACCTACTACCTAATCATGCTTCAGTTTTAGTCTATGGGTTCACTGGTTCTCAGGAGATTACTGCATCCATTTCTTGTCGAAGTGGTAGTCTCCTTTCAGGATGGGGATACGAAATAGATAGCTGAAATAGTGCAGCGAGTATATTAAAATATACTGGTAATTTAATTCGTCTTTGTCGCCGCCCATTTAGTAATCGCATCATTTAGCCGGCATAGTGAAAGCGACCAATATTGTTTAAGAACAATTATTGATTGACCCCATTTAAGGACTTTATAGTTCATGCCCCAATAAAAAAAAACTTTAAAACTAATAAAAAAAAACTTCTTCATAAGCCAGCATTATAGCCAGCTGTTGGGAGTCCCCTTAAACATAAAGCAATTTAAAAGATCCACACCCTCCGCGGACATGCTTAAATAAAGCACTACAAACCTTTGGCAGTCCACACTTGTATGAGTTGTTGTAGGTATTAAATACGAAAAGCACTGTAAGGCCCTTGGGTATAGTCAGTCTACATGCTGCTCGCATATCTATCTACATACTACATAGTATACGTGGTAGCCGAGTTGGTTAGACCTTAGACTTAACTCCCTTACGTCCCTGGTTCAAACCCCGGTATGTACCAAATGTATGTACATTTGTTTAACAACACCACTATCCTCTATCCACTATGTGCCTCGGAGAGCACATTACGCTGTCGGTCCCAGTTTCACTATACCAATTTGTGAAACTGTTTATAGATGGGTTAGTCTATCCAAACTTTGCGATCAGTTAGCTACTTGTTCGGTATAGACTCATACCATCGGTGTGATAAAAACCCTTCCGATGGGTACCCTGAGGCCGTTTGGGCGGTCTCTGGCATTCAGTAAGCTATAAACAAAGTCGTTTTTATACCTTTAGAAATATATATATACAGACCTTCATATTAAATATACTACTCTTAAATATATATTAAATTACAAAAAATACAACTTTTATCACACTAAAGTTTTGTATTTTTGTAGATCTGTGCCTGCCCCGATGGTTACAGAGGAACAAGTTGTGAATCATGTTTACCAAAATGGTATAACGATGGTTTTGGTAAATGCAAGCCTTGCCCATGTAATGGATATGACTGCGAACTTGGCCCCTACGGTGACGTAGTTTGTAACTGCTTGCCTCCACATACCGGCAAAGATTGTAAAGTCATTATCGGTAAGTTTTTTTTTTAAAGAATTTAAAGTTTAATTTAAACTTGTATACATGTTCAAAAATCTTTGAACTTAACGCTGTAAAATACATAAATATGATTTTTTTTTTCATGACAAAGTTTTTGTTTTTTTTATGGTTTTAATTTATTCATAAAACTCAACAAATGAATAGGTACTATAAATAAAACCTTCCAATAAAATAAAACTAATATATAAAATATAAATTTCCCCCATATTGCTGTCCATATGCAATTTTAAATTGTAAAATATAATAACTTTGTAAAATGTTATTAAAAATTTCCTCGAGTATTTTCGTTAACTGGTTTTATAAAATATTACTTAATATTTACATTAATAAAGAATACATTCACATTTTTAAAGTTCTATTACTGATATTATTTCTATAAATTTCGCTACCAGATTAAAAATTGAACCTTACTCGTATATTTCATTTGTAAAACGCTAATAGGATTAAAAATGGAGCTGCGTACCTCTTTACAACCCTACGGAGAAAATCACAAGATAGTGAACGTTATGTGCCTCTATAGTGGCCCCGATCCACTTAGCATTCACTTCTATTTTCAAAACGCTGAAGTAGCTACTACTTCTAAAGCTGCCGATGAGTCGTACTTCAAAGACTTTGAATGGCATGGCCAGCATAATTGGAGTACTGTATGGAACGTAAATGAACCAAGAGAGGTAGCTTGCCATACTTTAACAGAAAGGGGTACAGTTGCTGGTGTATTGACAAGAGAATTTACGCCAGGTATCGTTCTGAACGAAACTGAGTCGACGTTGTACAATGTTTGTTTTATCTATGGTCTCGTTAGCTTAAAGAGGCATGAGAGCTTAGGACTTGTACAGAAAAAAATACATGTTAAATTTCGAGAAGATACAAAAAAAAACTATGTAAATTCATTTGCTAACATAAATTAAGTTAAAATTCGTGCATAATTTTAATTGCTACTGAAAAAAAGTTGTCTAATAAGGCATGTATGTTAAAAAAAATCGCTATGAAAAAGCACGAGATATTTGGATGTTGTTTTATAGAATATTAATTCAAATTGTACATTTAATTCGTTAATTTTTACATAATAAGCAAATTGTTGTTGAAGTATGCCTTGTAAATAATAATAATATGTTACTATTAAGTGTTTTGTATATATTGGTATTGATATATATTGGTATATTATTGGTATAAAAATATTAAATAATATGTATTTTTTAGATAACACAGTAACTACCAGTACAACATCATCACCTCCTATTTATGGTACTGTATATGTTCAAATTAGTCCCGCTATAAAGATACAAGAGATTGGCAATACAGTAAACTTTACTTGCACGGCGTACACACGTAACACACGCCGGCCACTGGAAGTGCATTGGAGCAAATTGCAAGGACATCTACCTTTAGATAGGCACTACACAGATGATAGAGGAGCTTTGATTATTAACAACGTACAGGAATCTGACAGCGGCACTTACATCTGTCAAGCTACAGACGGCGTTTCCACCAATCAAGTAACATCAACACTTAAGGTTCCAGGTAAGTTACTATATAAATCTACACTCTTCGAATCTCGCAATATAACATTTATTCATTTTGGAAAAATAAAACATCTAAATTCTATAATATATTTTCGCAATTTCCAATTATAAATCTTGCATTATTATTTTAATTACTATATAGGTAATTATTAAATTCAACGGTGCTTTTGTAATATCGTATTATATTAATTGAGCAATTATTGTATGTATATTTATACATTGGTATCTTGAAAATGGTTCTGACCGTTTGGATTTAAGAATATATTATTCAGCTGTCAGTTCTGAGAACAGTTACGGTATACTATATTTCGATATACCTTGTGTATGTTTTTTAAAGTGCCTAAATATGAAAAGTTATGATTGGTAAAGATGTATGTAGAGGTAAGAAAAACACTTGGCACTTGCTTATTTCTGCTTATTGGAGGAAGATAGCGTGAAGATAAATAAATAACAGTAGTTTTTAATATTGATAATAATTAAACTTCTAAACATAGTTAAACCTCTATTATTTATTAGTCTTTTAGTACTTTTGAAATTAATGAAAATAATTTTAAACAGTCATACCAGGAAGGATATTCTTCGCAAAAGGTAAATTGTAATATGTACAATAATTTGTTTAAAATGTTAATTTTCTTAACTTAAAACTTCATCTCTTCTTGGTTGTTTTTGGCAGCTTATTTTAAACAATTAAAGTTGTACTAAGTTTGGGGAAGACAGGCATGTTGGGGTGTATGTTTTGTTTCTGTGTATGGGTTCATAAAGTTATTATATGCTATATCATACAAATTCACTACTACATCAGAGAGTATGTAAAATACAAATACCGATTCTACTTCAAAAAAACTTCGCTATGTAATAAATAGTAGACAAGTTACTTATTCTGAATGCACTAAATATTATCAGCAACAAATGAGAGTAAAAACCTGAGGTAGAGACCTTAAAAAAGGGTGCCTCTGCAAAAAGTCCAATTTATGTTAACAAACTTCTGTTAATAAATTATTGAATTATCAATTAAGTAGTTGTACGACTATGGCTCCATTACCTGATTTATTATTTATCACCTTAGAACCCTGTCGCAAATGAAACCAATCTAGAGCATTAATTATCATAGGATTGTATAATTACCTTAGAGAGATTACATTTAGCGTCTTCAACGGTAAATTAGTAATTTAGTCAGCTCTTTTATTTTTTTCTTATTCCCAATTATCTAATTATAAACTAAAACTTGTCAGGTAATCTAGTAAAGTATCCAGATGTGTCAATCTCACCAAGCTACAATGATTATCAAGAAGGAGAAAGGGTTACTTTGGAATGTGTGGCTACTGGAAACCCAACTCCTACCGTAAGCTGGCAAAGATCTATCAATAAACCATTACCTAGAAACTCGCAGGCATATGATCGATTACTAATAATAGACGATGCAAGAGAAGAAGATTCTGGGGAATACAAGTAAGACTTTAAATAATATGACATCGTGCACATTTTAATTCCATCGTGCAGTAGAAATTTAGGGAAATAAAATTTAGCCATATTTCGTATTTAAGAAGTGCATTCGTAATCGAAATGTTTCTTTTATGTCGGTTATTGTATTTATTAATCTTTCTGAGTTCTGTTATAATTTTTTTGAAAACAGAAATAAAACTTTTTTTATAATACAAAAATATTTATTACTCACAACAGAAAGATGTTTGCATTCAATAACCTACATAAAAATAATAGTTGATCTTCGACTAACAGCCAAGTTGTAATATTGGAAGTACGTTTGTATGGGCGTCAAGTCGACTAAAGAGCCCTTAGCACTTGTTCCATAAATGTATTGTCAGACCTTTGAAGATGAATATCATATAAAATTATATCTAGAACCTAATAATTATATTAATTTAGTTATTAAAGAAGTATTACTTATTATATATAATCTTATAGGTGCATAGCAACTAATACAGCAGGAAGTGCCAACGTAGTTACTGTAGTAACAATCCGTCCAAGATATCCCAATCAAGAACGTTTAATAGTGACACCTTCAACACCAACGGTTTATGAGGGACAAAACCTTCAAATTACATGTACCGGTACTTCTTATTCTCCAGCAGGATCTATTGAATGGATCAGGTAAGTTTGATAATGAAATTATTCTTGTAGAAGGAAGTTTTTATTTAAAAAAAAAATTATAGATATTCATAAAATGATAAAAAAATATATGTGGTCAATTTAAACATATGATAAACATAAATGTGTAGATTTAAATTATTTTCTCAGGACAATCTGTAATAATTACGACCAGACTACAGAAACATAAAGGCGAAGACTCCATTTTTTTTTGTTTTACAGACAAGATGGCGCAGACATTGAATCTAATATTCGTACTGATAATGGTGTCATGTACATTAGTAGAGCAGTCCCTGAAAATCAAGGAGTATATCTATGTCATAGTAATATACCAGAAGTAACGCCCATATCTATTGTTTTAAATGTCAAATTAGCTGGTCCTCCTCCTCCCGAAGAAACATATAATGTAACCGCAAACGTGCAATCGTTAAAAATTCCCACTGGTAGCTATGGAACCGTAGAATGTACACCACACGGATACCCATTGCCGATAATAAAATGGTCAAAAGTAAATATTTTTTCTGTTGTAATATTTTTTGATGATATTGTTTCGAAACGCAAATAATCTAAATTCATATATTTACAGCATAATTCTGAATTCGGTCCTAAATCTGGACAACGAGAAGGTTTATTAACAATTGTTGATGCTCAAGAAAGTGACGAAGGGTATTACATATGTGAAGGCTCCGTCGGTGGAAATGTAGTCGCCAATGTTTATGTCTATGTTGAAATTGAGAGTAAGTTTCTAAATTATATTATTACCTACTTTTAAAAGACACAGACACTTCAGTTAGAAGGTGTTACATAGTTTAGCGTAACTTTTCTTTATTATTTATATTTACTTATGTTTATTTATAATTATTTATTCACAATAATAGAGCGTGAAAAACCACATGTCACAATATGGCCTCAAGAAGAGCAGACTGTACAGCTTGGTGGTGAATATGAACTACGTTGTCTAGTCAAAGCTGGAATCCCTGTACCTGATGTCACTTGGTCACGTCATGGAGGACGAACATTATCTAGTACCACACAAATATTACCCAATAACATCTTGAAGTAAGAGTTATTTATAATTAGCATTTTTTTATGAAATAAAAAAAAAACTATATTTACTTATTTTTTTTGAATTTTCCATAGATTTGAAAAGGTTGGTATAAATGATGATGGAGAGTACATTTGTACGGGTTCTAACTTAGCCGGACAAGGTAGTGCAAGTGCAATAATCAAAGTGAGATCACCACCTGTCATCGATATCATACCTATTGATTACGTTCCGGTTATTCAAGGCGATTCTATTAATGTAGAATGCAGGGCTGACGGTCATCCTTTACCAGATGTATCTATTAAACGAGGTATGTTTCATAAGATTATAATAATATATATTATATTGTTTCTACATTTTTTTTATTGTTGGGGTTTTTTTAGCTGATGGTGATCATTATCCAATTGTTCCGCCTACACCTGGAAGGGCAACACTACATGTGGAAAGCGCTAGTAATCGAGACTCAGGATCTTACATATGTACGGCAACATCAGCTGCTGGAACAACTGAACGCGATTTTGTTGTTAATGTCGAACGAGGAGATGTCGGACTTGGACCATATGGTACTAATAAAATTTATCTTTAGCACATTTTTTTTTTGCACCAACAATATTATATTTTGAAATCATGAAGCATTCAATATGGCTATGCTATATTTATACTATGAAAATATCTACATAATATACCAAAATATAATAATCTAAATAAATAAAAAATACTTGCAGAAGGAAGTGGCGGTAACGAAATTGACGTAGACTATCAAACCCGACCAAGTTCCTTGATTGCTGTAGATGGACAAGATATAAAGATTGGGTAAGTTAATTGTATTATAATAATATCACGTAATCAATCAAATTACACTTTGTTATTAATTTACACAATAGTCATGTTATCTATATAGTAAATACGTTTAATGATGATTGCAAAATATAACATAAACTGGTGTATCTATAATTAAGTCTTTGGGTAATTTTTAGGAGCTGCAATGCTTCCGATGGATTTGACGTACAATGGCGTCGTGTTTCATACAGCAATAACGTTGCATTACAATATAACGCAGAGCAAAGAGATAATGATTTGTTTATTTACAACGTAAGTCAAGAAAATATGTTTTATTTTTATTTAAAATTACTGGTTCATAATTTACAGCATATTTATTATTACAGTTGACCAAAGATGATGCCGGTGAATATGAATGCATAATAACCCAACACGGGCATGCCTTATCTTCAAAATCTGTCTATCTAAAGGTTATGCGTTCTCCCAATATAACACTGAAACCACCAACCCAAATAGTATACCCTGGCCAATCACCAAGAGTCGAATGTGTGGTGGAGGGAGACAATATAGAAGAAGTGGTTTGGAATCCATTAAACAGACCCCTTTCGAGGTTTGTAAACTATGTTGCTTGTCTATCAAATTACATAAAGTAAAATCTACCTATCCAGAAAATCTAAATAATTTCGTTATTAATAAAGTAAATATTTTTGGTTATTTTTAGACGAGTAGAAATTCGAGGGCCACTTCTAATTTTCAATCAAATAGAAGTTGAAGATGCTGGAGAATATGAATGTTTTGCTAGAAATGCAATAGCTAATGCTAGTGCAAAGGCAGAAGTTATAGTCAAAGGAGGTAAGTTTCGTTACAGGTAGGTTATCAAAATTTGCAAGTAAACATTAGGCAGATTTCGGAATTGAAGATTTTATATACCTACATT
The DNA here is from genome assembly GCA_947458855.1 of Monopis laevigella. Classification (NCBI taxonomy): domain Eukaryota; kingdom Metazoa; phylum Arthropoda; class Insecta; order Lepidoptera; family Tineidae; genus Monopis; species Monopis laevigella. The sequence continues at coordinate 20,153,601 of OX381576.1, forward strand.
TCTATAAAGCACTGTATATTTTTAGTATTTCAATTTACAACTAGTAACTATTAATTGATTTGAAATATATTGTTCTGTTTACAACTTCACTATTTCAGTTTTAAAAGTTATTTTAAGTATTGTGTTATTGATTTTATAATATTTGCTATTTGTAGTACAAGGACTGTGAACTTTTCTTATAGTGTCGTTGTGTTAAAATATGTTTAATTTAAAATTATATATTTTGACATTATGATATGATCTTTTCACAGCCCTTCCTGCTAGGGATAATACATTAAGGAGGCTGAAAATAAATAATTTTGTACGATGACCCCACACCACTTATCTCTGTCAAGTTAATAACTGTTTAATAATATCTGAATGACAGGGATAAGTAAGTAGTCTTCGTATGAAATTTAACCTCTTTTACTTCTTTACTTCCGCACTTCTATTATAATTTTAAATTTTATTGAGTTAGCACTTTAGCACTATGCTATTTGGAGATTTATTTTAAATTTTAACACTTTATTCACATTTTATTCATATTACTTTGTTTGATTTCACTATTGCATGTCATCAATCACAACCATTCATAGACCCATGGGATAAACAGTCTTCGGTAACGGATAACGAGCAGCATGCCCATGTGGGAGCAGCAGTACATCTAAGGTGTAATGTCTCGCAACCAAATCTTCGAATCAGTTGGACTAAAGACGACCGTGCCCTACCAAGATCGGTTCACCAGAAGCATGATGGGTCACTCTATATACCAATGGTTCAAATAACAGACAGCGGTCACTACGTCTGTCTTATTCAAGATCACTATGGCAGATCTACTAATAATTATATCGACCTTCACGTAGAGGGTCAGTGATATCATTTATAATTTACTTATTTTATTAGTTTAACTTTTTTTTTCATATATTATAACTTTTTTACCTTTCCTATATTAACTGTTAATTTTATTGTGTTTTGTAACTTTTTACTTTATACTAATGTATAGACTACTATTTTTATTTTTAGATCTGTATTTAAATTTCATCTCTTAATTATACCTATATTTTTATTTATTTCTTTTTCTAATTATTTACTTAAATATTGTTATGAACATTTATTTATTTATAAAGGTCCCGCTTGTCGTCGTAATCAGTTCCTTTGTTACGATTCTTCTCGTTGTATAGAAGAATGGCATAAGTGCGACCACTATTATCATTGTGACGACGGAAGCGATGAAGAAAACTGTTATTTAAAAGATAGTTTTTTGGATTTAGAACCAGAATATTTCCGTTATAGAGGTCTATTTAAACACTAAATTTTGTGTTGGGTTTTTGTGACGTCCATTGGGTCTATTTAAGTATATTAAGTTTTGTGTCTGTCAATTTAGAATATTTAATTGGGGCCGGGTTGCACTTTTAAAAATTAAACACATATAATTGATGGAATTTATATTTTGAAATTAGTTTTTTTTTTAATAGGAAGGCTATTTATATTTTTATCATAACTATGTTTCATATATTTTATTATTTCAACTTTAATATTATCTACTATGTTTTCACAAAGCACCTATTTTAATTTCACCATCTTATTAGAATTTTATTTTATTATATTTCGATAAATTTGCATGCATTTTGTAATTATCTAACTCCTGCTTTTTAGCTTTAACCCTAACAGCATCATTCTAGTTGTAAGTGAAATCTTAACTCTAAAATGCTAACAATTAAAAATGCTTGCAAATGCTTAGATTATTATAGTGCTTTGATTTGTGTATGTAAATAAGTACATACTGCTAATATCGATGCTAATCTCGATAACTATCTTATAATATGGATATTAGTACACATGATAACACGTGGGGTTTGAATCATCGGCTATTATATTTCATTTATTGTTCAACAAATGCTTTGCTTATTTAAGAACATATTACATAAAGCGCACTTAGACATACTATTTTTTTTTATTGGAGCACGGCTTGCTAATTTATATCTACCTGGTATGATGGTACCTACCATGGTAAGAAGACCTACAAAGTAACCTAGTCATGGTTCGATTTTAGTCTGTGAAACCAAACCATGACTAGGACCAGAGCTTGACGGTTTTTGCATCTGTATGAGTAACAAGACTGGTCGGTCGGCCTAGTAAAGTTATGAGATATTCCTTTCACCTAACCTTAACATTTAATTGAAATAGCTTACAAATATATACCTATAGAGGAATTTAAAAAAACTCAACAAGTAATACAACTAAATTTAAAACAAAAAAAAAAACAAATTGTATAAAACAAGTATTTATATTCAAACTTATAGAATTCTATGACTACCCTACTCGACCTGTTTGTCACAAATAAGCATAATAACATTGTTGTCTTATAAATATACTTTTGAATACATATCGCTCAACAATAAATATTTTAAAGTTCAAATAAGTCTGGCTAGTATCAGCTAGAAAATTTATTTTTTTTGATTAAAAATATCGGATCCTAAAAGTTACATACAAAACTGAAAGCTATTATAAAGTCAAAGATCGCCTTATATTATTTTAAACAAAAATATGAGCATTAGAACGGAGTTAGTTGCCTGGAGCAATTTACGCCAGTCACAGCAACTACTAATCGCGTGTGTGCACAGAGCCTTAAATAAACAATCATGTATATTTTAGGTCCACGAGAGGAATCTCCGACGTTTATTACTATTGACAAACCACAAAGACAATATAAAGTCGGGGATAATGTACAAGTACCCTGCAGATATCTTGATAGCAATAAAAACATTAAAGTCAAATGGGCCAGGTTGGGAACCAATCAATATGTAGATCAGAGAGTAAGTTATTTTTTATTACATTTATTTATTTTTTATTAAAAACATCTTTTGTATACAAATGAAGCAAATAAATGATTACACAAGTGGAATTCATTGGCCTCTGTATAAAATTAAAAGGTTTTGATTAGGCCTAAACTAACATGACTAAAATTTATCTTTTTTATAGATTTACCGTGGTGGAGTCGTTCTTAACATCCCAAATGTACAAGAACACGACAGTGGTACATACAGATGCATCGGGACAGATTATTATGGCCTGGAGGATTACAAAGACTTCGAACTTGAAGTTCTTCCAGGTAATAGATTTTAAGAAGCCTTTTAAGCTGAAGAAATGATTAAATTCATCGAATAGTATTCTACGAGTACCATATTAATCTTTAATAGGCTTTTTTTATTCAATTTGGAAACCAATAAGATATGTTATGGTAAAATAATATCTTACTAATTGGTAAATTGAAAATTAATAATGATGACAACTTACTTACGTATGTCACCGCGTACTATTTAAATGTAACGATAGTGTTAAGTACGAGTATAATGTAGTCAAAGTACAATATTCTTTCCCTCCCGTTTTTTTTCTATTAGGCCTTTCTTTAAAGGTAGTTTTTCTTTTAGTGCCTTTGGACGTCAGCTCTATCGGGGCCATTGATGTATACACTGTTAAACTTGGCGACAATGTCGTTTTACCATGCCATCACAATCTAGAAGAACCAGTGTCATACGAGTGGAGACGAGAATTCATACCATTATCTTCATCAGTTATTATTTCAGAGGTAAATTTTTGGGAGGTTAATCCTATTATTTATATTAAACATATATTACTTATTATACGATGGTTCATCTCACAATTCCCATCATATTTATTATTTAAAAAAATCTTAGACACACCTTGACATTTTAATGATTTATACAATTTTACCCACGACTTTTTTTGTTCTATTATTAAAATAATAGGACAATTAAAAATAAAATAAATCAAAGATTTTCAATGTTTAAAATAAATTTTAAAGAATGGAAAGTTTTGGTTGTTAGAAATTGAAAACAAACAAATAATTGAAACTTCATTTAGCAATGCGAATCACAGATCAATGGAAATGATAATACCAATTGGAATCAGATTGGGTTCCTTTTGTTTTACTGAAACACGGCATTTGACTATGTATCTGATGGTAAGCAGACCTACAAACTTCATAAAGGGGGTCGATCAATACACTATTGTATAACACAATTGATCTTCCACTTTGCCAGCTAAATGATGCGGTTACGAAATGGGCGATGACAAAGTAGCCTCGCACTGCCTTATTGTCAAATTAACTGGCCGTTTCGCACCAACCAAATAACGATGCAATGGGCCCCTGAAAGTGAACATCATTATGATAGTAGGATTTAGCATAATCTTTACTGATAAAGATTTAGATAGGATAATAAATCTAATACTGCGTGCCCACCACGAACGTGGTAGCCTGCATCGTCATCACTCACCCATCATAATACACCCAAACATTAAAAGGAGGAACGCGCAATTTTATATTAGACAATCTCTATTAATCTTTTATTTTTGTATTGGAACAGCCTAATTTACGTCTTGACGAGGTAAGCGAAGAGAATGCTGGAACTTATATATGCAGAGTGAGCAATAGTCGTACAGCAGTCAAAACACGAGCAGTTTTACGAGTAGAAGGAATTGTGCCAAGATTTTATGGAAATAGCTGGTTAGAGCTCCCAACTCTTAAAGATGCTTATAACAAATTTAACATTGAAATTATCTTCAAACCCACTGGTAAGTTAATATTTATTTTAATTCTTCTGATTTAATTATCAAATCTATAATTCAAAATTATGTTTTTAATTTTATCCCACTTCAAAGCAAAGCAAGACTTATACATTTATAATTTCTTGTATATCCAGCAATAGATTGTACTGGTTGATATTTTTTAGTAGTTGCCGAAATAAAATTTTAATTAATGATTAATTTCAGATAATGATGGACTAATTCTATACAATAGTGAAAATGCTGGTCGTGAAGGAGATTACTTAGCATTAGCATTAATGGATGGTGTTCCACACTTATTCATGGAGGCTGAAAGGCACGCTGGACCTCTTATAGTTCAAGGAGATCGTCCACTGCAGCTTAACAAATGGCATACTATCAAACTTAAACGAAACAATATTCGAGGTATAAATAACATAAATAATCTAAAGTAGATAAAATAAGATAAAATAGAAAATATATTTTTATATTTCTTATACTATTATAAAGTTTAAATTGTTCGTTCTGGATATACTCAAAAAGTACTAAACAGATATTTAAAACTCTTTGACCCAAATTAAGCCTTATAATCAGCGATACGTCTATTTTATTAACTATATATATTTTATTAAATAAATAATCATAAATTGAACTGAATTATATAGGATAATATGTTTATTTTTTTTAATTTTGACGTGTTCAACAGTTACCAAGTATCCTATGAAGTGAATAAAGAATTAAATTGAATTGATCCGATTTAATATAAATTAAACGGTGGGCGAAACCGCAAAGACAGCTATTAAAAAATTAAAAAATATTGATGGTTTATTTTACATAATTATATTTTACAGTGACAATGGAAATCGATAACGCTATATTTATGGAAAATTCGCCAGGAAAATGGGTACTATTAGAATTGAAAGAACCTTTATACATTGGTGGAGTAAAAGACCAAGAACAATTACCGGGATCACTCACTGGAATTGGCGGGTAAATACACTATTTTACACCAATATCCGATGGCGGACTTTCCTTAAGGCCAATTAGGCTCAGGTCTAGGGCGGTCAAATATCAGGGGCGGAAAATCTGCTCTCAAACCTAAGTTATATCCTGGTGGGAATATGACAGGTGAAAAAATTAAACAAAAGAACCGAACTCAATGTTGTTTATCGCACAAAACAAATTCACATTTCTACGCTGCAAAGATATTAGAATGAGGCGGCCGCTTAAACGGCCTAGGGTGGCCGAAACTACTAGTCCGCCTTAGCCAATATTACTGCTGCATAATGTTAATTTCTAAACATTGAGTTGCTCATACTGGCCCAAGTTCAGAATGTATATCAGATGCGAAAACTATTAAGTAATCTAGTAACGTTTCGGTTTTAGCTTGTGAGTTCACTATTTTTTAGGAGACTACAGCATCTTGTCAACGTGGTAGTCACTTTTTAGGGTGTAGAGTAGGTCACGAAAGGACTTATATTACAAATTTGTCCATGTCGTTGCCACTTTCGCAACCACACCATTTAGCAAGCATAGTGGCAGTGACCATTACTGTTAAATAAAAGTATATCGATGTACCTCAATCATAGACTATGTCATCAGATACTTTGTGTCTAAAATGGACTCCAATAAAATTAAAATATTACTTAGGATATTACTGTAGGTAGGTATATATATTTTTTTAATATTGTAACATAATTATAATGTATGAAAGATTTTATAAATAAATTAATGTGACTATAGGTAACATATACCCATAATCATCATTATAGCTTTTTAAATTTGTATGTTATTTCAGATTTATTGGATGCATTAGCAGCTTAAAACTGGGCGGAGAAGAAATAAAACTTATGGTTAATGACGCACACAGATATTTTCATCAAATCATGCCCTGTGACACCTGTAATCCCAACTTGTGTCTAAATGAAGGAGTCTGTCAGGTATAATTCTAGAACCTCATCATCTTTTCTTCTCTCAGGGGTTAGATCTGAGTTTATATCAAGGCACTTCGACCCCGTGGGATCTTTTGTGCACTAACTTGTTCTTTTAACTCCTTAACCTTATAGTTAAAGATGCCAGTGTTATACTTTTAAAACGAGGTTTAGGTCCAGGCGCCTACCCTTCCAGGTCGGGTTATGCCTGTCTGCCAGGAAGCCCAAACTCTGCTTTGCCTCTGCTTGGCAGCTGCACAATAGATGCCACATTGATCCTGATCATATTAATTATAACCTAATTTAAAAACCTACCGATTATCAGTTACAGGGTTTCATTTGGAACAACATGGTTCATGTATGTTTTCTTTTTTGGTCTTTATAGGAAGCAAGGAATGAACGTGGATTCATTTGTTTATGTCCCGATGGTTTTGCTGGTTCAGACTGTAGCCGCACTGGAGAAGCTTGCCGTCCTGGCATATGTGGTCCTGGTAAATGCCAAGACACCACAGATGGCTACAAATGTGCTTGCCCAATTAATTACATAGGAAAAAGGTTAGTCATATAAAATAAATATTTATTTAAAAATAACTATAATGTGAACTTAGTTTTTGAGGTACGAAATAAACGTACGTTTTTTAGTGAATAACTTAAAAGCTACTTCTAAACCTAAAATTCCAATAACATAAAGAAAAATTCAGACAGCTGGCCATAACTGTTTGTTTCCATTCGAAAACAGTTATGGCCAGACAAATATCATGTACATAATGATTTTAAAGAACTCTATTTCTGAACAATGTTTCATTAATTATTTTAGGTGTGAAACTCTGCAATCTATAGAATATCCGGCCTTTAGAGGAAGTTCATATTTGGCAATTAAAACACCTAAACAATTAAGAATGTTCCTTATGGCGATGAAAATTAAAGCTACATCACCGATAACCGATGGAGTTATCATGTACTGTGCCAGCTCATCTCGCGGTGAAGATGGCTTTACTTCGTTGACAGTTCGCAATGGAAAACTTGAATTTAGATTTGATGTAGGCGATGGTGAGTATCTTTATAAAAAAATATAGTTTCAAGAATTATAAATAATATATAGTAATAATATATGTTAACAAGTGCTCCTATCTTAGAAATGTGTTAGAAACTTTAAACTATATTCTAAAAAACATTGACCTTCTATTTATATTTGTTGCTACCTGGACCCTGCAGCAGTTATTTATGTAATAACAAATAACATTTGTCCTTCGGTGGAAACGGGGAGCATATATATTGGCGGTTTTGGGGTCCACGCGTAAAGAAACGGGAATAGGGTTGGAGATTCCTCGCCACCAAGCTCTATCTGCGTAGGTCTGCCATAATTATTCATGTAGAAACAATCACATATACCACCAATAACAGACAATTCTGATGGTACTTCCTCATACTCAGTGCACAAGAGACGTGCAACTCTTGCTAAGTTAATTATAAGGCTGCTAAAACAATCCTCAAGACTAAGGCACTGCTAAACCATGGCAATCTTATTATTACCCTTTAGCGTTGTAGTGTTGAACACGAAGTAAACAATGATTTAGTACTAATATTTATTGTAAAGTATGGTTAAATAGTCTCATAAATCATTTCGGACAATCAGCGCACGTTGGTAATGACCAGTGATGGGACACTCTTGATTTAAATGTGTTTTTAAGAATTATTCTTAATAATTGAACTATTTAGAAATATGTGGGAGAGTAAATAGGAACACCACAGACAAATAGTGTAATTATTAAATATAGTTCTAAAATACATTCAAACTAAAAGTGTCCGATAACTAGTCATTTTGTAAAGCGTGCAATGACTGGTCAGTTACCCTATCTACTGTCGACAAAAATAATTTTGTACCAGAAATACCTACTTAAATGATACGTTCTTTATTAAGGTAAAAATACTATAATATCACAAAATACCTATTAATATTATATGATATAGAATGTACATTACTCACTCCCCTCTGATCCTAAACCTCAACGCCAGACACTTGGGATACATCTTTAAACCGCGAGCGATGTCAGTGTGAGTCCGAGATAATATACGCTTGTGTGCTATACACAAAGCTCGGCTTATGTCCGATATAGTTAATTAGTTTGCGCTAGCTACCTACATATTGAGTCGTATGTCCGGGATGTTATAATACTTCATAATGGTTTAAGCTATGTTTTATTTCCAGGTAACGGTCCCGTAATACTTACATCACCCAAGCCTCTTGTTCCCAATGAATGGATGGAAGTTAATCTGTTTAGATTAGCTGAAAAGGTTACAATGAAAATTAACATCACTGACATTGTTCAAGAAAAACTGGCTTCATCTAAACGAGTATGTTACCTATAAATAATACTAATAATATATAGTTATTGAGTAAGTACAGTCGGCAAATAAAGTGGTCTACCAAATTTAACAAAACTTACCGTGCCATGGGAATATTGCTAAGGTTAAGGACTTGGAGTTGGTTTCTAATAACATCAGAGATACAAAAATTTTTTTTTTGGCGAAATGCTAAAGTAAATTCCATAAATATTCCAGCATTAACTTTAGAATTTTACTGCAAGGAAAAATTAATTTTATTGTTTTATTACTTTCAAATTAACTTTAACCGTAGGGTAGTAGACAACATTTTTTGCCTGACTGTATTAAATAACGACCATGGAAAATTGTTTAGAAAAGTGACCCATATTTTTTTATGTTTTCGTTATAACTTATTTTATTTAAATTATTGTTTTTTTCAGGATCTTATATTGGAGACTCCCGTCTTTGTTGGAGGTTATGATGACTCAATAGTACTCAGCAAGAACGTAAACGTCACTGGAGGTTTTAATGGATGCATTAAGGATGTTAGTGTGCGATGACTTTTTGTTTATCTTTGTTTTTTTTTTATTTAGTTTTTTTTTTATTTAGTTTTTTTTTTATTTTCCAATTATAACAAATAACGGTTATTTTTATTTTTACAGGTGTCATTGGCCGGTACTAAAATCGATATTATAAATGCTTCTATTCAATCGGCTAATGTTCAAGAATGTGCCAGATCTGAAAGAGGCGACGTCCCCGAGGTAATAAATTTATTTTTTTAGACAACATGTCAATCTAAACGGGCTATAAATCCCTATGACGTGTACCAAGCGAATTGGAGTAGATGCAATAGATGAAGTTTAAATAAAATTGAATGAAAGCGACCTGATTTATTGTGTTTAGAAAAAATCTTAAAAGTCAACCGCCCGCTTAAATACGACAACTCTTGCCGCGCTACAACGACGATGACGCGCTACGAACAGTATCACGTTTATAGTTAGGACTAATAGGAGATGATAGATACAATTAAGTAAATCCATCCTTAAAATGTTTTATATTTACCCCGATGAGGTCCCGGGCGCCGTAAAGCACTGGTGTAATACAATATATAACTAGAACGCGCCGCCTGTTCGCTTCCTTAGTAAATACGTAGTTAACAAGTCGCGGCGAGTATGTAGGTACTAGCGTAGGTAGGAGCGCAAGTTTGAAGGTAAATCAATAATAATATTCATCCTGATCCACCTGAAACTTGGTACACAGGATCTATATCAGATCATCTTCAACCCTTTCGGCTGTCTATTTATTATTTCGTATTTTTATAGTATTTCTATAACTCACCGTTCAGTGGAAAAAAAACATTCCTAAGGACCACAGCATCAAACAAATACTTTGATCTCACAAATGAAATTACTAGAAACGGTTTTGAAACTCAATTTTATGCGGTGCAAGAGGAATTCCAGAAAAGTTTTTGCATCGTCCATTGAAAGATATTGGCCTTCCAAGATCGGCCATCGGAACTTTTATGAAACATGTTAACAAGATGGCGTTAACAGGATCGTGTTGTATTTAATTGAATAGAGAGGGTAGTGAACACAGTGCAGGGGAGAGTTAAAAGACCTTACTTCGCGGTCTTAAGTCCGGGAACGCTACAGTTCATTGCCCTGCCACCACGCGAATGGACACGGAACCCGCACGGAGAATCCATGGATAGCTAAAAACATTGTCTCTGTCTCTCTTACATTTGTTTATATATTACAGGTAAATAATATCCTATTTAATTAATTCTTTGTATTTTTATACTATAATTTAGGATGAAATTGAATGCTCCAAATGTCTGAACGGTGGTTCCTGCATACCTGGTGATCCAAATCAATGCATTTGCCGCCCTGGATTCACTGGACTTTACTGTGAAAGTCGGGTTCATTCCTACTCACGATATACCCCTTCGAACACACACCCTTGTGCTCTGAACCCGTGTAGAAATGGTGGAACCTGTTTGCGAGACCCTAGAAGCAGATTCAATTATACTTGTGACTGTACTTTAGGTTACGCTGGTGCTAGCTGCCAACTGGGTGAGTTTTCAATTTAAGTTACTTTATTTTATTCGTTTTACAATGCGTTCACAGTTATTTTACCTCTAGCCGCTATAGTTATGTTTGCCACCTGAGATAAGTAAGCTTATGAAATGTTTAGTACATTATTTAGTACTATATTGTTATATTTTGGTAAATGGCTTCTACGTGTTACGCGTAATTTTGCCTTTTTGTTTTTTTGTTGCTAGTTTTAAATTATGTATATATTATTTGTGAAAGAGGGATAAAAGGAGGGATGTATAAGATAAAGGGATAAAAGGAATTGGGAAAGGACTAGGGTAGAAAAAGGAATGGCGACATGGCCGTATGTAAGCATACGGTATTCTGAAGGCAATAAATAACAGTTGTCAGAGGTAAAATTACTGTAAACTGTAGATTTGTTTTATTTGAAGCTAAATGACAATTAGCGGAGTTGCTTGACAGATCCTATTCAGTGTTGTCATTTGTGCTAAACAATAAAGCCCGACATAATATTCCGGTATCACCTTAACGATAATTTATTAATGAGGTCTACTTTTGCCACCAACTAAGAATAATAATAACTAAAAAAAATATACCATTTGGTAAACTTGGTACAGATATAGTTATTCTACAATTAAAAACAAGTGCACCTGTGGAAAATTATTATTTAAATCAGTGTTTATATTTTGTTATTATTCAAAGTAAATTCAATTGAATGTTATTTTATTAATCGTTTTTTTTAGTTCTGGAGCTACAACAGAGCGTAGCTTTTAATGGCAACGGTTATGTAGAGTTACCAGCTCCACTGCTACAGTACACAGATATAAGAAATGAACCGGCTATCATAGCTTTGGCCATATACACTCCGAATGTTGAAGGGCTCTTAGTCTATCAAAAGGATGTCTCAAAACCACCCGGCGAAGGAGACTTTGTTGTCGTAGGAGGTAACATTTTGTTGTGTTTATATTATTAGTATACAATTATTGATTAAGTAAATAATTTAAACAAATAAAATATTTTAATGTATTCATGATTTTCTTCAGCAAATGAAAAATATAGTTTTCTTTTTAATGTAGAGAAAAACTAATATAATAATAACTTTTAATTATTTTAGTTAATAAAACAATTTAAACTTTGTGCACGCAGTTGTATTAGTTTATTTTAATATCATTTAACTTTATTTTTGACGAAAAATGGCAAAATACTCACCGAAATACTTAGGTACCCTGAGACTACTGGGCGGTCTCAAGCACCTTAAGGTACACGTGATGATAATCATAAGTAGTTCATAAATATACATTAATCATAAAAAATATATTAATATTCCAGTGTTGATTTCTGTTAAACAAATAAAACCACATGTTATTTTTAAATTCATCAGATATCCTACCTTATGGAGCACATATTTTTACCAGTTCCCGAGAAAAATATTGGATTTCGTTAAATAAAAAATAAAAAAAATAATTAAATATTTGTCGCTATTTTATTGTTTGCTCTTGATGCTTTTATTTTTTTATTATTTTTGGTATATATAACGGCATTTAATCTACTTGATGTTAAATACACCTACAAAGTCCATGAATGGGGTGGATCAATACATTGTTCTTTATCAATATTGATCGTCCCCACCGGCTAAATCATGTGGTTGTGAAATGTGCGGCGGCAGAAATATTTGCATTTAGTCTATTTTAATAAATCCTATGCATGTACTATGTGTACCAGAAACCACGATATGAATATATACTTTATTTTATAAAAACCCAGACCACGACAAACTGTATAGAGAAACGTACTATTATTTTACCATGGGTGGGAATCGAACCTTAGACCTCAATGAATACAACGCCAAAGGCGCAACCACTAGTCTACGGAAGTGGTCAAATCAATCGCCCGTTTCGTAATCGCACCATGAAAGTACTACCACCTCTACAATAAATCAATGCAGTAGTCTTCGGAAAACTGATGAACCCAAAGGCTAATTTATTTAATTCTATTATTTTTTTAGTTAACAAAGGTTATGTGATTATGGAATGGGACTTCGGCAACGGCTTGTCAAAAATCATTAACCCACATGTATATGTTTCTGACAATAGCAGACATCAGGTATGTACAATACTTTCCGATAAACAAAGACTAACTAAACCTCTGATTTATCCCTGTCACATTATAAAGAATAACAGTGACAAAACAAATTATAATCTGGTTTATTGATATAGAGTAGTGAAGCGTTGATTAATGTTAAGTACACTGCATTCGTGATCGCGACGTGAAGAAAATGAGTTTTTACCCTTTCCGTAATACCCGATTACCTACTGTTTGTCACAAATATAAAGTAATATTTTTATCGTCATTGTATTTGTTAATATTTATGTGTAAGGTTTTTTTTTTTAATATTGCAATACAAAATCCTTAACAGAAAGTTTTACGTTTAATTAATAATATTTAAAAAAATACATTGAAAAAATACAAATACATTGGAAGTACGTTTGTATGGGTGTCAAGTCGGCTACATTTATTTTAAAGTTGTTTATGTTTATTGGCGACCCTCCCTGGCTTTGCATGGGTGCAATGTAGGTAGAGATGCCGCGGACTTTCTTGTTGATCTTTAAAAGGTACACAATTCCGTAGTATATAATTTTGATCGCGTAAAATTGACCAGCATTATCAATAAAGCCAAAATAATATATTATATATTTTTTAAATATTAACTTTTCTATAAATATAACATTATTATACATATAAACCATTCTAAATAGATTCCATAACTAATAGTGAAACCGTATTAAAATCATTTGCGTAGAAGATCTAAGCGTATAAACAGACATGCAGACGCGGAAAGTAAATATATTTAATATTTTATACTTTACTCGACAACCCCGGCTTCGCACGGATTACTAATTATATGTATCACAGTACTATGATATATATATTATACGTATAAACATTCCGAAAGAGATTACCTTAATAATGATTAAAACCGCATCCAAATCCGTTGCGTAGTTTAGAAGATAAGCGTACAGGCGCGGGAACGAATTTATAGAATTGAATTATTTGTTTTAAACCAACTAAATCAAGCAATATGTTGATGCTAATTGTTATTGTAAATTATAATTGTCACAATTATGAAATAGGCCTCAGATTCATTAATATTATAACACCACACTTTTAAATTTAATAAATAAATATAAACAGAGAAGTTTGGAATGTTTTTTGTTCCGGATAAACTAAAAAATTACAGATCTGTTTTTTTTTATATTTCATCAATAGAAATCTCCATTGTCAACGAGTAAGATTGGCTGTATTTTATTTTCAATGTGATTTCTTTTAAATTAAACTCCTGCTAAAACCGCGGGGCACAGCTAGTGTTTTATGAATTAATATTCTATTCAAATATCTCATAAAGGCTCAGGTGGATGAAACTCAAAAAAGTGTAAAACTATTCCCCATGTTACTGATTAACAAAATGGACGTTCAGGGGTCGGCGCTCTGATTCCCAAATACCTACAACTCAATGCCGTTTTTCATATTATTATACCGGCACGAATTTTAACGTATGTCAGCTTTCACATTAGTCGATTTTATCTCTCTTTTATACTGGTTATTTTGGTGACTTCGCCATTTATTTTATAATTTTTGGGTTCACATTGGAACAGTGAAAGGCTTAAAACTACGCCATTGACGGTTTTTATAAAGCGTTATATGGGTTGAATATATTAACTTAGTCAATATTAAATATAAATGAATACAGATTAAATTTTATAAAATAAAAGTATACCTACTCCTCAACCTCCTTTACGACTATCATACTGACATTGCCCTGCAATACTGCGGTGAGACGAACCATTTTTGCATTAACACACAACTAACAGGCCTAGTGCCTCCGTAGGTAATTATTTCGAGGACATTGCCAATACAACATAGACTGTTTCTTATTGTTAAAAAGAGCCTAAATGCGTCTCGCATTGTAAGTTACGAGTATGTTGCATTGTGAGAATGATTTGCCATAGTTTTTGTGATGCGTTGTTGCACCGTAGTATTGTACTTAAATTAAACTTTGTTCTTCGGTATTTACGACTTTTCTACTAAAAGCTGGACTTACCACTGATTCACTCACTGACATATTGACAACGTGATTGTTTTAGGGGCTTTTTATCTCGAAAACAGAAGTATTAGGATTTACCGAACAAAGCACCTAACCTTCCGCACCCCAGGGTACATGGCAACAAGCACCATCTATTTATATATTAATTTAAATATTATGATTTTTTAGATAATAGCAAAGATTTCGAATACTGTAAGCAGTTTATCAGTTGACGGAGAAGTGGTAAATGACAATGGTGCAATTGATAATTACTATCAAGTTATGAATGCTGATTCCAACGTGTACGTAGGTGAGTAAACAGCAATATTATCATTTATATCAGAACCTTTAATATGCGTGTTTACAACGGATGGGTACTTCCTAAAATAGCCCAAGTTGATAAACCTAAATTGGAACACTTAGACAAGTATTTTTTATTGGAGCATGGCATGTGACGTTATATCTACCTGATAATAAGCATACCTACAAATGCAGTTTCCAGTACCCAACTATATAAAGTATGCGTTTACTAAATGGACTAGCATGAAACATCTGCAATTGTCCGAAATTCTACCTTTCTAACATTCTAAATTTAAATGTTTATTTTTTTTAATCAGGTGGCCTACCCAGTGACCTGAACACAGGACGCGTGGCACTTTTCACTGGTTGTATTGAACAAGTGGAGCTCATGTCTGAAAATAGAGGAGTACACATTGGACGCGAAGCTGTTGCAGGAAGAAATCCTCAACGATGTCGCCAGTAAGATACTTTTTTTTATTTTAGCTATTAAAAATTAATACTAATATCGAAATTTACCAACCAAATGCTATTTCATTATACATAGTTTATAGGTATGCAAAATTAATTTGTGTCGCATTCCATAATCTGCCGTAGAATTTACACACGGTAAATTACATACGGATATAACTAATTACTTCAAAGAAGATTATAGGAATTCGGCAGTACTAAAATTAATATGTTAATTATTATATAAAAATTTGCCCGTTCTTGTTTTGGTGATAATCTGTTACATAATTAATTACTCGTGATTATTAAAATTGATTAAATTAAATAATTTAAAAACTACATTTATTGGTGTAAAGTTTACTTTTTTTATTATAGATAAATTTAAAGAAATTAGTAATGATTCGTACTAGTGCATATTAAGGGCATAATTATGTACAAACTATTAGCAAAAAATGGTGAAATTACTTTGTCATATATATTATACTAATAATATTAATTCAGCTTATTTTAGTAATTCTACCATGAATTTTACTTACTCTGTACAGTTTAAACGAATCTCACTTACTGTAGGGGTCCACTAATAGGAAACCCTTCCTTTCAAACAAAAACAGCTATCTTATTGGTTGTTTTATATCCTTTCTATTATCCACACAGTTTAAACTATACAGTAAGTAATAAAATAAAATTGTTAAATATTAAGATAAATAAATAAATAAGCTTGTATTATGCTATGCAACAGAGCTCAAGTAAATAATAATAAATTATTTATTATAAAAGTTCTACATTTATTTGATTTTAATATTTTTTAATTATAATATTTACTAATTTAATTATCCTTACTAATTTATTAACAATTAATTTGTATTTATTTGCACGCTGCATTAATGGAAACCTATAGAACGGTGTTTATGGAATACTTTCCAAATTTAGAAGGCGTGGATGTGTTTGAATCTCCTCCCGAGTACTTTATGCCCCGTTATAATTCCGTTCCCAGTTGTATATTATGCCATATACCTATAATATATATAATTCCTGTAATATTGACTAAGGGGCTTACCGTTCCTATATACATTTAATGGACATATATAACTTTGGTAGGTAAACCAATGCCACAAATCTGCAAAATTATATTAACTTAAATCGAGTCGTAATCGTATTGAAACGTCTTATAATGTGTTAATTGCCTTTTTAATGTGACAAAATAGCGATTATGGATTATTGTGCAGCGATTACGCTTGTTTCAATTAAAATTAATTTAGCAGATTTGCCCAGCTTTGAATTAAAATTAACTTAGCAGACTTTTATTAAATTTATATATGTATATATAAATTTAATAAAATATTACTCAAATTAAAATCACAATTCAGTGGAGTGTTTTCTCAGATACAAAATTGTCATTTCTTAATAGAAATAGATATGTTATTAATATGAGGAAAAGGGCGGCGACAAAGACGTATTTTCATTACGAAGTATATTGTAATATATTCGCTGCATTATCTTTAAAAAAAACGGAGACTACCACCTCGACAAGAAATTGATGCAGTAGTCTCCGGTAAACCGGTGACACCACAAGCTAAAACCTAAACATGACCAGATCACTTGACGGATTTTGCATCTGTATGGGCGATATATCTTTCAACGAACAGTTTTTTTTTACCAACTTACTGGTACTACATACTGGTTATCGTGAAAGATTTCATTAATAAATATTATTGGGTACATTTATTTTGGCTACAGCCGATTCTCGGCAATGAAGCTTGTACTCAACTCGTGTTAGCGTCCGCTATGGACTGACTAGCGATAACACGACGCACAAATACGTAGCCTTATACGAGTATAACCCTAACCCTCTCCCCACAAGCCATTTCGCCTTAGTCTATGCCTACTCTATAGCATAGTAACATTTTTGCTTTGAGTTATTACCACTTCACTGAATTTAGTTTTTAATTTGGTATATTATTACCAATTTGATTCGATACTTGATGAATTTGTTATTTAGAAAAATAGCTTGGATATCAAATTCAGAAAGTAAACAATATGACTTACTTTTATGATACTTACTGATTGTATTTTTAATAATAATTATTATGTATTTTCAGTTGATGGCGTAGAAGCAAAGCGCGAGGAAAGCAGGAATCTAGTGAGCTATTAATATATCAATATTATGTATAATGTTTAAAAATAAAAAGTTAAGTTCCGTACGATCTTTTGTCAATTAAATTTTATTGTTCGTGTTTGTTTTTTTTAAATTTATTTAAGACTAACACTATTACTATGAATTTCGTCGAAACTAAATATTTTTATATAAGTGTATGTAGTTAACTTGTTTAGTATTAAGAAAAATTTTACCTATCTGGACAATATATTAAACATTAATACTTACTACTTATTGATATATAAGGTGGAATGTTAAATATATTACGCAAGATTAATGTGAATAAATTTTATTTATTATTATATATTTAGAGAGGGGGTTGCTCATTAGAGCTAAGTAAAGGTGCCATAAATATTGTAGGAAACAAATTTATATTTAAATTTTAGCTAGGTCATCATGTTATTTAATCTTAAAATTACCCCCTCTGTAATTATCATATAATATAATTAAACAATATATATTAAATTATATTGTTACCGGTTTTATTCTATCATCTATGTCGTGTGCCAAATTCATGCGTTAATTTACTATTGATTTTTTCACTGCCAATTATTTTAACTATTACTCTGCAATTGTATTAAGAATGATAATTTTAGTCATGTTTTCTTTTTTAATTATATTATATGCGTTATATTAATTAATGTGTATTAAAGAGACTTTTCTAAGATGTAGATAAGAGTATGGTTGTTAACAGCATGTGATATAACATCGAAGCGGAAAGCGTAACAATGTCTCACTTATGTATTGTAAATACATAATAAATAGCATTTATTTCAGCTTATTAATATTATATACTTACGACATTTTAAATGTTCGCAAAACCAGTTATTGTCGTCACTGGGTAGCTAGCTTTTCTGATCAAAATATGTTTTAATTTGCATTGATTGTATTTACCTTATCAGTTACATATATAAAATCAATCTTATAGTTCTAAATGTTATATGAATATTACTACTGTGTGTACGTTTAATATTACAAATAAACTCATCTATGGATAATAAAAAATAATGGCTGTTTTATTTGCATCAAAATCTGTATATTTCCATTATATTTTCATATCGCTGCAATAAGGGAGATATTACCAAGACGCAGCAGTAAATATTCCAAGAACGCTTGCAGCATTACCTCGGTTTTTTTTGTGTATTAGGAACTAGGGCGACACGTCTTTTCAATTAACTATAATAAAGAAATAAATGTAAATGGGAAGAATTATAATTTTGGAGAGGAAACGCTAGTTAAGGGGAATGGTGGACCGAATGGCCTTGGGCATGAGCATTTCGGTGCTGAGAACGCCCGGCCATCGCCAAACGTAGCGCAAGGGTTATAGTATAATTTATTTGACCACTTTAAATTCATAATTTTTAAATCATTATGAATTTAACTAAAACACTTAGGTCCCTGGTTCGAATCCCCGTGGGTACCAATGAGTTTTAATTTAAAAAAAAATGTAGGCACATTTGTTTGACATCACCACTATAGTGCCTCGGAAAGCACATTGAGCTGTCGGTCCTGGTTTATTGAGTCTGAACATCATTGAACATCGCGACGAGATAGCCACTTGTTCGGTGTAGATTTATACCGTCGGCTACGACGAGGTAAGATTAAAAACCCCTCCGTTGGGTATGCTGTGGCCGTCTAGGCGGTCTCGGGTGCCGTAAGGCACCCGTGATGATATGTATGTATGTATGAATTTACCTGTTGACAAATTCATGAGCAAGTGCCCCAAATAGGGTAAAAATATTTGTAAAATAAAATATGAGAAAGTAATATTTTATTTTTTATAAGTATTTAGTTTTATAATAAAGTAGTAATAAATCTGGGGTAGTGCACTTATCAGGTACAGCTTCTAGTCAAAATATAAATGTTTCACACTGTTACAAGTAAAAATCGGAAGTAGCAACCCTGAGTTACTGCGAAACAAATAAAAATATTGCAGAGAGCTATTTGACACAGGTCCCACGAGCACGTAGGCTTTAGACTGTTTGCTAACCCGTAACGGTCATTTTAATAAAAAAAACAAGTTTATTATTATTATATTTTAATATAGGTATATTGATTATTGAAAAACTAAACGCAAGGTTTATTACATTTAAAAGAGTTTTTCTTAATTCAAATTGGACCAATATTTTAAGTAAAAAATTGTATTGAAATTTTAAACTGAGTGGTTTTAGGATTTTTTTCTCGTAAACTATTATTCATATAAAAATCCTACATCTAGTCCAGTGCAATTAGTTTTATACCTCAGAACCCAGATATAACGAATGGATTTGGAATCTTCTGGATTTTTTAAATTTCTACCACTAAAATGTAAAAAGTTTACCCGTTGAAACCATTTTTTTTTTGCATGGAATTTCCCATGAAAATGATGAGTTTTGTACACTTTACGTTTCTTTTCATGATATCTTTTAAATGGAGTATCTGATTTAAATAATTCGAAAAGTAATCCATAGATACTGAAACATCCTAGAACATGAAGTGATTTATTTGGATAAGGATTAATACCAAAGTACTAATAACGTGGTCTAGGTTCTGCTGGATTTATTTATACATAAAGAAGTTATTATAGTGACATAATTATAATAGATAGACATATGGTACCGAGAGATTTTTTGTAGATATTAATTTGTTCTGTAAATGTATAGTACATTATTTTGTTCTATCATCAACAGTTTTCGCAGAAAAAATAAAATAAACAAAAATACAAATCTTCTCTCTTTATTATATTGGTATATAATAATGTAGCATTCTATAGTAATATATATATTTTAAATGGTCTAGTAGTTTTAGTTTATTCGTTACAAACAAAAATACACATTTTTTTGTAATAATAATATATCATTTATTTGTCAGAATATGTAAATCTTTACAGGTAAGTAGTTAACAAATTGTAGAAATACACTAAAATACGTTTAAACACAGTTCGTTTCTATTACGAAATTAATTCTATTACAATTAATTTGAGCCCTACTCACCACACTAGGATTCTCTGTAACGTGGTGATTCTTTGTTGTGAAATCTTCTCTCTTTATATATTGGTATATATATTTATATATTATAAGAGCTTGGCTAATAGACTGACTGGAATGTAGCTAGGAACATGAAATATTGACAGTAGCTTCCTTTTATATTGTAGAAGGGATTTTTCAAACTTCAAACCCCAAAGGGGGGGGGGGGATATTTGTTAGGAAAGATAATATCTCGACAATGAATAGTGCTACATAATTGAAATTTGGTAAGTAGGATCTTCTTAAAAATAATTTGTTTGTTGAAATTCTTAATTATATTTGCACATTAAAACTTATTCATCGTTGGTTGTTACAGTGACAATTTATATAGGTAGTAAGAAAGAAAAAAAATAAGTTACGTATGATTTCCGAAATTGTGGTAATTTTTGATCGGTAAACTTTTTAGTTTATACTAGTAATAGGAACCCTAAAAAAAGCATTCAAACCCATTCATTAGAACTGGGTTCCGCCATTTTTCATATATAATGACTAATTGCACTGGATTAATCCGGTAGTCAATTTGAAAAATATAAAAATGATATTTCTATGCAGTTTATAGCACTAATAGATTCGTAATAAAATCGTAAAGAAAAACATAATTAGCATCGCCTTAAAATATTTTAATATTTTTTGTAAAGTATTAAGTTGGGCAAATTCAATACCTTACAAATTAGAGCATTAAAAGTTTGGACAAAATGGACAAAAAGCCCGATATATGTTTGAGTTAAATCAACATATTATGTTGGTTTTATATAGGTAATATTAACCAACTCATATATGACCGTGATTTTTTGCCTTTTTATTTCATTATTGCCCCTAAATATGAAATAATACTCAATATTAAAATGTTTTTCTTAGGAGCACAGCATGTGACCTTATCACTACCGGATGGTAAGCAGAACTTCAAAATTCATGAATGCTGGCTAAACGATTCAGTTACGAAATAGGTGACAACAAGGACCAATTTGCATTATGGGTCGATTTTACTACTACTAGGACTAGGTCACTTGACGGGTTTTTTTTTAGCTTCATGTATAGAATACTCATGTATCTCATGTATAGATTCATAGCACCTAACATAGAATAAAAACTCTTTCCACGATACATAATGATTAGAGATTAGGCGTTTATAAAATTGAATAAACAGACCGCCTCCGTGGACTAGTGGTGCGCCCTTGGCGTTAAATCCGGAGGTCGTGGGTTCGATTCCCACCCATGGCAAATAAATATTAGTACGTTTTTCTGTACAGTTTGTCATGGTCTGGGTGTTTATAAAATATAATATGTATTATATCATTTGTTTCTGGTACACATAGTACAAGCCTAGAGCTTAGTTTGTGACCAGAGCAATTTGTGTAATTTGTCCTACATATTATTATTATTATATGCATAGTATCGTTATTTTACTGGTGATAAGTTGTTAAGACTAGACTTAAAACACTTAGGTCTCTGGTTCAAACGCCGGAGTGTACCAATGAGTTTTTAATTTTGAATCTAAAAATGATGGTGCATTTGTTTAACAACACCACTTAGTGCCTCGGAAAGCACGTTAAGCTGTCGGTCCCATTTTCACCATACCAACTTGTGAAACTATTTATAGATAGGCTATCGAGTCTATCCAAACACCGCGACGAGCTAGCTACTTGTTTGGTGTAGACTCATACCATCGGCTACGACGAGGTGGGATTAAAAACTCATCCACTGGGTACCCTGAGGCCGTCTAGGTGGTATCGGGATTCTTGATATATAGATATATTACTGATGTGGTATGTACACATAGTATAAGTCTAGAACATAATTATTGATCATGCCCTACATATTTTGATAATTTAAATTAGTTTGAAATTCCAATGACCAAGTCCTACATAAGTATTATTATAATAAATTAGAGGTTGAGTTCTAAAATTCGAATATTGCGGTTGTCCAATGTGATCTCTCAAATTAATTATTTAGGGGCTGTTCCAAAATTCAAATATTATTACCCGTGCCATCTCTCGGGGAAAAGAAAGAGATACACAACACAGCACAGGAGTAATAATTTGTTATTACTCAGTTTTAGAACGCATCCAAATTAAAAATAAACTATCTCTTTCTATTTCCCGAGCAATTGCCCAGTTTCGAACGTCAGACGTGTTAATAAAAAAGAACTTTATTGAAAAGTTTATAAAGGTAACTTTCCTATCGAATGGAGTGAACGTTTCCGCGAACTATTGTCACAGTTGTCATAGGAACGCTTGCTAAAAATACACAGGACATTTGGACATTTTCGCGGAGGTTATAGAATTATTAAACCCAGATTTATTTATCCAAAATGGCAGAAGAAGAACCAGCTACTCTGGAAGGACAATTTTATGAATTTTCCAGACTTATGGACAACAAAAGAAGTGGGACTACAATAACATTGTATCGATCTGACTTCTGGATGAGGCAAGCTAAAATACTGGACGATAGAAAACTTACAATGACTGATACTGGAATACTCTTTAATAAATTCAGGTTGGGAAAACTTTTTCTAATATGTGGTAACCGTATAAATAAATACGTTCATATATTATTTATTATGTGGTGGCCGAGTTGGTTAGACAATTACATACATTTGTTTAACAACACCACTTAGTGCCTCTGAGAACACGTTAAGCTGTCCATCCTAATTTCACTATACCAACTTGTGAAACTGTTTATAGATGGGTTATTGAGTCTATCCAAACATCACGATGAGCTAGTCACTTTCTATAGACTGATACCGCTGATGATAAAAAACCACGCCGCTGAATAACCCTGCGGCCGTCTAGGCGGTTTCGGGTGACGTAAGGTACCCGTGATGATATGTATAAACGTATAAATAAAGACTGTTAACTGTTGACTTGAGCGGTGCCAAATCACAATAAGTTCTATAATTTAATTATCTACGTACATTTGTTTCGTAACCGTGTCTCAAAGAACTAAACAAGTCTCACTGTCATGATTCCACTGATACCCACTCATACAGGAAAAGAAACTAATACGGGTTTAAAACGCGTGAACACAATATCCTTATAATTTGATTTTTAAAGGCAAATTATTACACAAAAAAAACAACTTAAATTTCCCTTACCACTTGCACCCTTTCGCCTAGAGCATTTTCACCGTCCACCTCTCGTTAGATAATGGGAGGCCTTTCGTTTACAGCGTAAAGTGCCCGGCAAAAGGGGTTAGGCGGCCCAACCCCACAAAACATCCGGGATCGACAGACCATTGATTTACAAGAGCTTAAAGATTTGTGTGCATGTGATTTATATTTATGAACCATTTGGTTATATTTTATTAAATTTACAAGAATCAGAATATACTTACAAAAAAAATAACGAAATAAACAAAAGTATAATATAAACTATAAAAAAAATACTTACAAAATAACTACTGTTGCGCGGATATGTGCCGAGGATTCTGGCGGCGTTTCCCCTCTGAAAGGTGAGCGAAAACGCCGCCACTCTTGGGTCACTCGAGACGTGGACCAATCGATTTAGTTATAGTGAATTTATAAAGTTCTTAAGTTAACAATTAATATAAGACACTTTTACAATAATTTAATACTACTTTTTTTTATCAAAAATAGAAAAATGTTAGGAAATTAACTTAGTTATTAAAATTACTTACCAAAATTATAACACTATAGAGACGTTTTGCTCAAATTCGCAAGCGCTAGGCTTGTTCTGTGTTCCTGAAATAACGATATTAAGTAATACCTACATATAATATTATATAAAAACACCCAGATCGAGACAAACTGTACGAAAAATCTTACTAATATGTTTTCTGCTGTGAGTAGGAATCTAATTAACACCACGGAGGCTGCGTAGTATTCGGAGGTCGTGGGTTCGATTAGTGCAAAATCAAAATTTTTTTTGTTTAAAAAATATAAATTTTATTACTATCGTTGTTTCCGGTACTCCCAGTACAAGCCTAAAGCCAGTTTATAGCCAGGACAATATGTGTGAAATATAAAAAAAAATACAAAAAGGTTGCCAAAAATGTTTTTCTATTATATGCATATTATAGTAAGAATGATATAATGTTTTTAAATTATCGTAAAATGTTTTTTTATAAAGAACTAGCGGCCCGTCCCGGCTTCGCACAGGTTTGTATAACTTTAACTATATGCTCAGCGCACGCCACGGAAGGCCTCAGAAACGATACTTTTCCCCCGTTTTTAAAACATTTTTGGTTACTGCTCCACAACTATAGGACCTAGCGTGATATTATATAGCCTATGTTACTTCTGAATAATGCAGCTTTCTAATGGTGAAAAAATTATTGCAATCGGTCCAGTAGTTTTTGAGTTTATTCATTACAAACATACAAAAATACAAAAATACAAATCTTTCCTCTTTATTATATTAGTATAGATAAGTCAATAATTAAATTAGGTAATGAGAAAAATTATGGCAATTGGGACCTTTATACAAGCAATTAAAAATATTATCATATATAACGTTGTGAAGTATAGAGATTTAAAATTTCAAGTATGTAGGCTGCAGTAGGTTGAAGCAAATCAAAGCAGTCGCTCATATTTTATTCAGCTATTATCGCTGTGCTAAAATAAGGTATTTATTGATTTATACTACCCCAACGCCGCGTCGCTTGCTGTAGGTACGATCGAGATGACGAGGTTTTTCATTTATACGTTAGCAAAAGTTAGTAGTAGTGGAATCAAGACTATTGACTTGTAGGACACTCCACTTCACAATAATCGGTTATGTTAAATAAAGCCTATTTTATGGTAACAAAAAAATTATTGGTACACATCAGGTTTTTTAGTCAGTAATCTTCAGGTATTAATACCTACGGTCTAACTAACTCCGCTACAAAGGGAAACTAACGTAATATAGTTTATTCTAAAGCTAAACTAACATACAAAGTACAAATCCTATAATTACAAGTAGTGAAATTACTAAGTTGTTCTAATACACTCCTTAGTCCTACTACCTAAAGTTGAATTTACAACATTAAAGCTGTTCTTTTACTTACATTTTCAGCAAATCTGAACTAACCTGGGACGAATGGTCGGAGTTTCTAAGTGAGCTATGTCGCTTGAAACAATATGACGAAGAAGAAATTCAAACTACGCTGACTAACTGTGGTTCACCTGGTCAAACCCCGGTTGTCGTTCCACAATATAGGGATTTTTTCTTGACTTATGTTCCTAAAGAAAAAGGACTCTTTTAATTTTGATCTTCTTACTGATCTTGACTGACTTATTAATCATTGTCCAGCAGACAACTATAATAGCTAGTATGGGACATTAACTTTAAGCATTGACCAAGTAAAAAACAAAATACAAGCTACCATTTCAACTTTATTTTAAAATGTAGAAATAAAAATAAAAACCTTCACTTTTTTGATAAATCAGGTCTGAAAATATCAAACAAATAATCAACATTCGAAATCGCCCGCCCGTGTCGGACTGAGCGCATGTTACACGTTTTAATTGAAATACCAGGATATTATGTTCATTGATCGGGACGACGTGTACTGGGAAGTAAGAAAACCCTGCTAGTGGAATAAAATCTAGACAGTAGATATTGTACTGCATCACTTAGCAGGCATAGTTACTATTAAACAAACAACAATGAATTTTCCGACTTACTATCAGGAAGATACAAAGAACATGTCATGCTCCAATAAAAATATTTAAATAATGTGTAGTAAATGTGTAACTCAAACACAATATTCCCAACGGTTTAAAGTTGATGTCAAAATTAAATTAAGAAAGAATGAAAGAAACGGACTACTTGTGTCAATATTGAATGTGAGATCCATTTCTAAAGGCGGACCTTGGAAAGGACTTTTTAAAATACGAACTCTGGCATGTGAAAAGGGGTGAAAATACCGACTCCGGTGTGAGAAAAGGGGGGGAAAATTGCAGAAAACGGTAACTAGGGCGGTGCGAGCGGTGCCCAGGCATAGGTCGCAGACCCTGAGGGGGCGCGCGGGCGCATAGATTATCAGACTAACAGCACAAACATTTTCGCGAGCTTGAAAGGGCTTAGTTATAGAAGCTCACACCGGACGCATTAACGGCTTGTTACGCTACTGTGAACATATAGCAGAAGTTACGACATAAGTACTTGAAATTTTGTATACCTTGATTACTGTTTTAAAATAAATTTATAGTATTTGGAAGTGAGATGTTTTTTTTTATAATTCCCATTTGCTTTGGTCATATAAGCTTTAGGCTTGTAGGTTATATATACCAGAAACAACGATATAATACTTATTATATATTACCATGACAATCTGTACAGAAAAATGTTAAATATATTTTTGGCATAGTTGGGAATAGAATCCAAGATCTCCGAATACAACGCCAAAGGCTCAATCACGAAGACGATCTCTCGAGATTAAAATTAGTATATTATATAAATCAGCAAAAGCTAGTTTTATTAAAAAAAGTATTGTTATACACAAAAAGTTGGTGGATTTAATTCATAATATTTAATTATTAATAAAATGTATCCTTTTATTTCAATCATAATGGTAAGGATTTTAATTAATGTAAAACTTTAAACTATTTAATAGACTACAATTATATTTACTTCTCGCTAGTATCTCATTTATAGTTTCACAAAATAACCGCGACGGGGCGCTGCAGTCGCGCGGAAGCTTTTGGTAATCTCAGTTTTAGACTAAACAAAAATAATTTTAGTGTTATTTTAGTAAATACAATTTATATAACTAAGGAAATTATTTTTACATTGTAGGTTCTAATATTAAGCACATTTAAATTTTTCGAAATTCAATAAGTTCCACTTTTTGCCGCGGGAATTCTTTCATGAAACCGACTACGTATACCATTAAATAAAATAGGAAACAAAAAATACCTAGCCTACCTTTAAATCTGAAGACTTATTGCTTTAAGATTAAAATATCGAATAGTCAACTTATATTACGATAATCCGTTAATAATAGTTTTGTAGTAAAATAACCAAAGTTTTCAATTTTTACGCCCGGAAAACTATATACCTAGCCTCGAAATTTGTTCCAAAGCGCGACGTTGCCGTTCCGTTCGTAATTCAGGCTTCACTCTTCCCTCTCCAATTGTCATCAAGTTTCTATATAGAGTAGACGAATACCGATCGATAGAAACAATGTTTTATAAAGTAAGTACCAAATTGAATAATTTTCTATTGTGGTATCTTTCATTTGTATTATAGGATAATTTGACATTAAATGTGAATATTAATGACCTTCCTTAAAAAATCGCTGCTTTAGCCATGTGTTTCTGTAGCTCTACTAGGTATGATTATTTGCTAACTATGTTTACTATAGTCGCTAGTAACTATAGATAGGTATCAACCAATAGGATCGGTTTATTTTTCAAATAAACCTATTTGATTGGTTAATTATTAAATAGGGATCTATAATTCTATCGACTATATAGTATATAGACAGTTAGAAAAACCTGATAGTAGAGCTACTCCTAAAAGCAGAATAACCTTAAAAAGGCACAGGTATGTAATAATCGTGATTCAACTTTCTAAATGCTCCCACGTAGATAAACTGTAGTCACTTGATATTGGTCTAAATCATAAAGAGAGTATTATATGCCACTGAAAAATAAAACCATGTCCACGAGATGTAAAAGGGCATATAAAACTATTTAATATAGTTGAACTAATTTGATTATGGTGGTGGCTTTTTAGTGGTGAAAAATAATTACATTTAGATAATTCAAAAATATCTTCTATTCATTCAGAGATTATGTTTTAAACCTTTAAGGTTAAAAGGTCGACAAAATCCAATACCTCATTAAATTTATAAGATATTAAATTGTATACCTGCAAGTTAATTACTTGCGAGATCCTCGGCAAAATTTTAATTATTATTCTGGTAAACAAGGGCCAGCTCGTCGCGCTGTTTGTACTTACAGATACAATAACCTTCAAGAAACACTTTCATAAGTTGATATAGGGACCGGGTATATAGTCAAATTTCGACCGACAGCTTTCCGAGACAATATAGTTATTTTTTAAATCTCATTGGTACACACCGGGAGGTCAACACGTGACATATAAAGGCTGTTAAGTCTAAAGTCTAAACAACTCAGTGACGATGTATATTTTTTAACAATTAAATTTTTAGTAACATTTTAATATTAATTTAATTCTTAACAAGTTCATTTGTTTGACAACATCACTGTAGTGCCTCGGAGAGCACTTTTAGCTAACGGTCCCGGTTTCACTTTACCAACTTGTGAAACTGTTTATAGATGGGTTATTGAGGTAGAGGTAGACTCATGCCATCGGCTACGATGAGGTGGGTAACCCCTCCGCTGGGTACCCTGTGGCCGTCTAGGCGGTCTCCTATGCCGTAAGGCACCCGTGATGATATGTATTTATGTATGTACATTTTTAGTACTCAATTACGTTTTTATTCGCTTCATCCAGACTTTAATTATTTCTGAAATACCCAAAATATTGCGTTATTATATTTTACAGAACGAAAAATTTAATTTTGAATTGAGCGAGATTTCTGATAAATGATTGACGTTGTGAATTAAAAATGTTAGCCAGGGGCGTAGTTACCGCCGTACAATATTACAGGGGCCCCAAACGTACAAGAGCGTACAACGTACAAAAATCTCTCATAAACTCTTTGGCCGTACGGCAACATATTCTGGCAAATTGATTCGGTATTTACGGTTGTTTTTTTGCTCATCACTAAATATTTTACAAAAAATATACACTTCGTTTAGGCCCCCCATACTGTTTTGATATGGCTACGCCACTGATGTTAGCAGCAGAAAATAAAATGAAATAACTGAATTGAAGCGGTAGGTAGGTACTTCAATATTTGCAGTTTTGCTTTACTTTAATTACCAAGCTCTGTCCAAATTTTTAGGGCCACTGATAGAGTTTTGAAGATATTGTATAGTGCGTTGGTATATCAACAGTTAAAAAAAAAAATATTATATCGATTTTTTGTCGAGGTAGTAGTCTCCAAGATTTGACGATAAAGCAGGGAGGATATTAAAATAGACTCATATTGCAAATACGTCTTTGTCGCCGCCCATTTCATAACCGCATCATTTAGCCGGCATAGTGGGAGCGATCCATATTATTAACAATATATCGAGCAACAAGATATGATGGACTTTGTAGGTCTGCTTACCGTTAGGTAGATACAAAGTCACATGCCGTGCTCCAAAAAAAAAATGTTTTTATTTTAGACATTTATAAATCACGATTTTGTCGTCGTTTTCGAATCAATATTAAGCTTGCTGGTTAGCCTTAAAAACAAATAATAATAATGTCCTTAAAGACGAAATTAATTAAGGTTTAGAATTAAATTTGTTATTTACTAAATTTATCTTTGTTTATTAGGTGGGAGGAAGGGTGTGACCTAGTCATGTTTCGGTTTGACATTATGTATGGAACATTTAATTTTGATAATTGCGGAGTATAAATATTTATTTGTATTATAATAGTTATCCTACATTTTTATTGCATTTATTTTCTTATTATATTAATTACAAATAATATACACGACATCTCACAAGTTTCTTATCTTATTGGATTTTAGGACATCAGTCAAAATACTTCGACCCTGTGGGATCTTTTGTGTGTTCCCCGTTCCTTTTCACCTCACACATTTGTCCCATCCTCAAATACTAACAAAAAGGGTAAGCCAGATATTTTATTCTCTGCATAGCCCCTGCGTCGCAATGGCACAGTAGGTGCTGCATGGACTCTGCCTCATTAGAATAAAATCTGCATCTGGGATCTTCTCTAACTCCCAAAGTATGAAGATGTTTATTTGTGTATTTGTATGTCCTGAGAAGATTCCCACCAGTTGTCTTATTTGCGGTTTGTTAAATTTCCTGATCATATCCAGTCCTGTTGCCTTGGTACCGATGAATTTCATGGAGTATGTTAGGCCTTGCTGGGTTAACCACTATGCTATGTGTTTGTCATTAGCAAACTCCTTTAATGCATTGTTTATTGGTCTGGTCACTATTATAAACAAGTAGGTAGTAAATAATTTGTACCACTAAACTTTAAGTTTTTCGGTAGGTAGCTATTATTTACCGGTTGCACTGCGCAGTAGGAATTTGATAACACAACGGACAGACTTGTTTCAGTAGGCGCTTAGAAGTCTTTGAGGATGGACGTTTCAAAATTTCTATACGATACTTTTACGAAACCATTTTATAAATAAAACTAAATGTGCTCGCGACTTCGTCCGCGTGGAATAGTTATTGTTTTATCATACCAACTTTCATCCCCTATTTTATCCCCTTGGGGGTAGAATTTATCAAAATCCTTTCTTAGCGGATGCCTACGTCATAACATCTACCTGCATACCAAATTTCAGCCCGATTCGTCCGGTGGTTTGGGCTGTGCGTTGATAGATCACTATGTCAGTCAGTCTATACTTATACTATACCAGTCAGTTACTTATATATTTAGATAAAATATATAAGTAATAATAAAAATAACTACTAATGGAATTATAACGATTTTCAATTATACACATTTTCCGAGAATATATAAGTGCTCTTGCCATTTGCTTACAGTTTTCTTCCTACCATTTCATTATTTACAAAGGTTCGTGGTGTTTCTAGGTGTATACTCTGCGTCATTAGAATAAAATCTGCATCTGGGATCTTCTCTAACTCCCAAATTATGGAGATGTTTATTTGTGGTATGTCCTGAGAAGAATCTCACCAGTAGCCTTATTTATGGTTTGTTAAATTTCCAGATAGTATCCAGTCCTATTGCCTTTGTACTAATGAATTTAATGGAGTGTGTTAGGCCTTTCTGGATTAACCACCATGCTATGTGTTTGTCATTTGCAAACTCCTTTAATGCATTGTTTATTGGTCTGGTCACTATTATAAATAGGTAGGTAGTGAATAATTTGTACCACTAAACTTTTAGTTTTTCGGTAGGTAGCTATTATTTGTCGGTTGCACTGCGCAGTAGGAATTTCATAGCACAACGGACAGACTTGTTTCAGTAGGCGCTGAGAAGTCTTTGAGGATGGACGTTTCAAAATTTCTATACGTTACTTTTACGAAACCATTTTATAAATAAAATTAAATATATAAGTAACAATAAAAATAACTACTAATGGAATTATAACGATTTTTAATTATGCACACTTTCCGAGAATAAATAAGTGTTCCCCATTCCTTTTTACCTCACACATTTGTCCCATCCTCAAATATGTTGCTAACTTGTTTGAGGACATCATTTAGTTTGAGGAGCCTGTTTCTTTTCTGTTTGCAATGGTACAGTAGGTGCTGCATGGAATCTGCCTCATTAGAACAAAATCTGCATCTGGGATCTTCTCTAACTCCCTAAGTGTGAAGATGTTTATTTGTGGTATGTCCTGAGAAGATTCCCACCAGTAGCCTTATTTGCGGTTTGTTAAATTTCCAGATAGTATCCAGTCCTATTGCTTTGTAACAATGAATTTCATAGAGTGTGTTAGGCCTTGATGGGTTAACCACCATGCTATGTGTTTGTCATTAGCAAACTCCTTTAAAGCATTATTTATTGGTCTGATCACGATTATAAACAGGTAGGTAGTGAATAATTTGTACCACTAAACTTTTAGTTTTTTTGGTAGGTAGCTATTATTTACCGGTTGCACTGCGCAGTAGGAATTTCATAACACAACGGACAGACTTGTTTCAGTAGGCGCTTAGAAGTCTTTGAGGATGGACGTTTCAAAATTTCTATACGATACTTTTACGAAACCATTTTATAAATAAAACTAGCTATGCTCGCGACTTCGTCCGCGTGGAATAGTTATTGTTTTATCATACCAACTTTCATCCCCTATTTTATCCCCTTGGTTTTTCTAGGTGTATACTCTGCGTCATTAGAATAAAACCTGCATCTGGGATCTTCTCTAACTCCCAAATTATGGAGATGTTTATTTGTAGTATGTCCTGAGAAGATTCCCACCAGTAGCCTTATTTGCGGTTTGTTAAATTTCCAGATTGTATCCAGTCCTGTTGCCTTTGTACCAATGAATTTCATGGAGTGTGTTAGGCCTTGCTGGGTTAACCACCATACTGTGTGTTTGTCATTAGCAAACTCCTTTAATGCATTATTTATGGGTCTGGTCACTATTATAAACAGGTAGGTAGTAAATAATTTGTACCACTAAACTTTTAGTTTTTCGGTAGGTAGCTATTATTTACTGGTTGCACTGCGCAGTAGGAATTTGATAACACAATGGACAGACTTGTTTCAGTAGGCGCTTAGA
The DNA here is from genome assembly GCA_947458855.1 of Monopis laevigella. Classification (NCBI taxonomy): domain Eukaryota; kingdom Metazoa; phylum Arthropoda; class Insecta; order Lepidoptera; family Tineidae; genus Monopis; species Monopis laevigella. Next base: position 20,186,702 of record OX381576.1, read on the forward strand.
AGTCTTTGAGGATGGACGTTTTAAAATTTCTATACGATACTTTTACGTAACCATTTTATAAATAAAACTAGCTGTGCTCGCGACTTCGTCCGCGTGGAATAGTTATTGTTTTATCATACCAACTTTCATCCCCTATTTTATCCCCTTGGTTTTTCTAGGTGTATACTCTGCGTCATTAGAATAAAACCTGCATCTGGGATCTTCTTTAACTCCCAAATTATGGAGATGTTTATTTGTAGTATGTCCTGAGAAGATTCCCACCAGTAGCCTTATTTGCGGTTTGTTAAATTTCCAGATTGTATCCAGTCCTGTTGCCTTTGTACCAATGAATTTCATGGAGTGTGTTAGGCCTTGCTGGGTTAACCACCATGCTGTGTGTTTGTCATTAGCCAACTCCTTTAATGCATTGTTTATTGGTCTGGTCACTATTATAAACAGGTAGGTAGTAAATAATTTGTACCACTAAACTTTTAGTTTTTCGGTAGGTAGCTATTATTTACCGGTTGCACTGCGCAGTAGGAATTTGATAACACAACGGACAGACTTGTTTCAGTAAGCGCTGAGAAGTCTTTGAGGATGGACGTTTCAAAATTTCTATACATTACTTTTACGAAACCATTTTATAAATAAAATTAAATATATAAGTAATAATAAAACTAACTATTAATGGAATTATAACGATTTTCATTTATACACACTTTCCGAGAATATATAAGTGTATGCCATTTGCTTACAGTCCTCTTACTACCATTTCATTCTTTACTAAAGGTCCGTTGTTTTTCTAAGCGTATAACATAAGATACCAAAATATCATGAATACCACAATAATTCATGATATTTTGGTATCTTATGTTTATATTGATATCCCCTATTACCTTTGATAGATGACTACAAGCTAATACTTTTTTTATTTTTTTTTACTTCCGTATTAGCGAAAACGAGATGAGGTTTTATTTGTATTGAATACCAAAATGATAATCGCGTATACAAGATTCTGCGAATCTAGAAGAAATTTATGATAATAATAGGTAGACATTTTTTAACACTCGGGGTAAAGACGAATATTAAATAATTATTAGGCTTCCGTTTACGAGAAATAAACCTTTTCACCTCACACATTTGTCCCGTCCTCAAATGTATTGCTAACTTATTTGAGGACATCATATAGTTTTAGGAGCATTAGGTATCTTTCCTGTTCCAGGTAAGCCAGGTATTTCATTCTCTGCATAGCCCCTGCGTCGCAATGGTAGGTGCTGCATGGGCTCTGCCTCATTAGAACAAAATCTGCATCTGGGATCTTCTCTAACTCCCTAAGTGTGGAGATGTTTATTTGTGGTATGTCCTAAGAAGTTTCCCACCAGTAGACTTATTTGCGGTTTGTTAAATTTCCAGATAGTATCCAGTCCTGTTGCCTTTGTACCAATGAATTTCATAGAGTGTGTTAGGCCTTGCTGGGTTAATCACCATGCTATGTGTTTGTCATTAGCAAACTCCTTTAATGCATTGTTTATTAGTTTGGTCACGATTATAAACAGATAGGTAGTTAATAATTTGTACCACTAAACTTTTAGTTTTTCGGTAGGTAGCTATTATTTGTCGGTTGCACTGCGCAGTAGGAATTTCATAACACAACGGACAGACTTGTTTCAGTAGGCGCTGAGAAGTCTTTGAGGATGGACGTTTCAAAATTTCTATACATTACTTTTACGAAATCATTTTATAAATAAAATTAAATATATAAGTAATAATAAAAGTAACTATTAATGGAATTATAACGATTTTCATTTATACACACTTTCCGAGAATATATAAGTGGATGCCATTTGCTTACAGTCCTCTTACTACCATTTCATTATACGTGCTTACAGTAGACATTTTTTAACACTCGAGTAAAGACGAATATTAAATAATTATTAGGCTTCCGTTCACGAGAAACGAACACCTGAACAATATATCATGAACCGTATATATATATTTTAATGCAAGTTTAATAATGTAAGGCGCTATTTGATATAATTATGAACCTTTCAAAGGCTACCTTTCCTTTTTAAGGGATGAACATTAATTTTCCGGACAAGAATTAATTTTCAAAGATAAGTTGGTATTTTATAAAATAATAAATTGTAAATGTAATATTTAAGACAAATAATTTTATATAAACCAACTGAGCGAGCCTTTATTAATTTATTTTAATTGTTAATAGGTATATAGGAAATATTTGATAGGTAGCATATTAAAGACTTTAGTTCAGGTACCTTCTTTTTATTAATAAGTTAGTTATAAAAATATTTGTAGACAGCCGATTTAAATTATTAGATGTTTTGTGCACATTCATTTAATTGACACTTTTTTATGTTGCAATATAACTCGTATTTACATAATTATCTAACAATTCAAACGGATATGGTTTACGACAATAATAGGTACCTTGTATCGTGCCTTTTTATTGTATATGTGTAGTTTTCTCTTTTTCCATCATTTTGAATAATTTAGAGCGTTTTGTACCGCAACTTGTTCAAGTGACTTGCGGCGCCCAATACCAGCTAAACGGCCTCAGGGTACCCAGCGGCGGGGTTTATTTCTACATCGTCGTAGCTAAGGGTATTCTGAGTCTACACTGAACAAGGAGCAAGCCCGCTGCGAAGTTTGTATAGTTTTATAATAGTTTCATAAGTCGTATAGTGAAACTTGGACCGACGTGCTCCTTGAGGCACGAGTATTGTCTAAGAAATGTAGTTACTTGAAATGTAGTATATACCGGGGTTCGAATTTCTAACTCATGACTTAAAAACTGTAGCATTTTTAGCCTACGGTCTAACTCAGAATACCTATCACTGGCTACGCAAAAAAACAAATTAAGAAATCTCATTCGTTATAGCTAAGGCCGTCTAGGGCCCCGCCCGTTATAAAGTGTACGTTAAGAAATTATTGTATTGTAAAATACCATATACCCTTAGATTAAAAAAATCGGCACGTTCTCTATAATTGTTATCAAAAACTGAACCAGAAATAATTACATGCCATCCACAACAACATAATCGATCTCCTTTTGTTTTATCTAAGATCCTAACATAATAGGTATATTTTTCCAATTTAAAAGAATATTGGCCGTACAAAGACCGCGCGAATACCTACGTTGTTTGATAACAAGTATAAAATGCCGTCAAAGGGACGTCACGTGCGAATGATTTTGTAGAAAACAATGTTTTATGCCTTCTACATATAAAGATCATTTTACAATGTTATTTAAAAGTGCATGGCCTTCGAACTTAAAAAAATGGCCGTGGCTGACAACTATAGTAGGTAAATAACTATTCACAAGACGTTAGAAGGTTGGAAATAACGCCCGCTTATGTCATATTTTTATTGTATTTTTAATTGTTATTATGTCAACTTTACTTTACTTACATATTGTGGATAATGATATTTATTTTATATTATATAAGTAATTGTCGGTAATTCGACAATAGAACTATGTACAGTGAATTAAGTTAAAAGTGGTTCTTCAAAGTTTTTGTCAAAATATAATTCTGACGTAACTTTTGGCGGGACATGCGATCGTTGCTTGTGAGTTAATATTTATTTTTTATTTTACATAATCATCGTAGAATTTTTATCAATTAGTTAATAAGAAAATACACATGTGACACAACTATAAATAATAAGCTATATTAGATAAATAATAAGTTATATTACAATATAAAAAAAATAGGTGGCAGATGAAATAAATAAACAAACAAAACAAAGAAAAAAACACCTATTATCGGAGCTCAAACCTATTTTTTTTTTCTCAACGTGGCCGATCGCCCTCTATAAATTACCTACCTTTTTCGATATTTAATCCAACAGTATCATCCTTCCCACTTCTTTCCCTCTGCATATCATTTCTTATTCGTACTGATTTTTTTTTTATTATACCTAGCACGGCATGTGAATTTGTATCTACCTGATGATAAGCAGACTTACAAAATTCATGAATGGAGTCGATCAATAAATATATTGCTTTTCCACAGCATGACCAATGCTGTGGAAAAGCTTCCATTATGCCGGCTAAATGATGCGGTTACAAAGTCGGATTTGCATTAATATCTGGTCTAAATCCTCTCTTCTGACGATAAAGCGTCAAAGTAACTGCCCGTTTCATCAGCGCATATTGCAATAAGATCTACCAGCTCGAAAAAATCTGTGCTGAAGACTTCTGAAAACCGGTGTACCCACATACTAAAACATGTCTGGATCACGGTTTTGCATCTGTATGGGCGGTAACGAACCCGGTCGGTCAGTTTAGCGACGATAGAGATCTACTACGATTGGTTGTAATGGGAAATACATAGCGACTGGACCTCGATACTCATTAATTTTAGTTAAATCGTGTCGTAATCGCATAGTAATCGAATCACAATAGCTTCGATCAACAATAACAAAGTAGCGAATGTGTTTTAAATATTATGATGCGAGTACAACTTCATTGAAGTAACTTAATTTAAGAGAATTAAGGCCCTTTATATGTGCATATATACCGCCCATACGGATGAATAAACCGTCAAGTGACCTCATGTGAGTCATGTTCCGGTTTTCAGGAGAATATTGCATCGATTTCCTTTTGAGGTGGTAGCCTCCTTTCAGGGTGCGGTTACAAAATGGGTGGTTTTATTGACGATAAGGCAGCGAATATATTAAAATAACCCGTAATCGCATCATTTACCCGGTATAGTGGGATCGATCAATATTGTTTAAGAACAATTATTGATTGGTAGATACAAAATCACATGCCGTGCTCCAATAAAAAAAAATCTATATAATAACGCTTCAAAAACACAAATACAAATAGATAGGCACAGAGTGTTTATTTACATAACCTTGATAGTATTACCTCATTCATTCATATATAGCGGTCGCGAAGTCGACATGTTTATCTTTAACATAGAAGTATATTAAGTATAAATATGTTATTAATAAAAGTATAAACACACAGAATTATTATATTACTAGGGAGTCAAAAAATATCATAGACTTTTGGTAAACACATTGATTAGCCGGCATAGTGGAAGTGATCATTGACCCACTATTAAACAAAAATGTATTCATCGACCCTATTTATGGATTTATCTTACCATCGGATGGAAACAAAGTCATGTGCTGGGTTTAACTAACATTAAAACAAAGGTATCTAGACAAATATATTTTTACTACTGTTAGAAACTCTATTAAACCTTATTACTTTAAATTTTGAATAGGCCCTTAGGTAGCCCTAAATAAAATAAAAAAATTACTTACTCTTTCAAAAAAAAAACTAGGGACTCTACATCAATCTGAATCTTTCAAACAATAATTACTTTTTTTTTCTGATTAAATACGAAATTTAAAAAAGAATAGATTGTTGTTTGTATACAAAGACTGTTTTAAAGTAACCCTACTTTGTTACGTGGTGTCTGAACCACGTCATAAACTTAAAAACACTACAGATTTTATGTCCTCAGTCTGAACCCCATGTGTACCTATGAGTTTTTAATTAAAAAATGTATGTACATTGTTGTCAAACAATGCTATACTTCCTTAGGTATGCTATAATTCCTTAGAAAACACGTGCCGGTCCTAAGTTTCACTAAGCAAATTTGCAAAACTATTATAGATTGGTTATTGACTCTAACCAAAAACTGCGACGATCTTGCCACTTGATTGGTGTAGACTTCGAATAACAATAGCTACAATGTTAGGAATAAAACCCGTAAGTTATAGGAAGCCTCACCGAAAGGCATGATTTTACGTTTTTTATATTTAAGTATTCAAATTAATTAATTTAACTATTAACCATATCAAAGTCAGAGAAAGCATCAAGGGAAGTAACAAATAAACACATGTAATTACAATTAAATAAATATAAACTATAAACCTAAAATAACAAAAAAAAACTAAATATAAACAAATATTACCTAAAAATAAACAAGAATTTAAGTATTAAATTTTATTTAAATTTGAGTTATATAGTAATATTTTATATTTATCCGACCTATGTGTTTTAATAACACAAAGGGCGGTTTTTCCAACATGCATTTTACAAATAATAAAAAAACGGTACGTACGAAAAGTACAAACAACTAAAAATACCATTAAAAGTTTGTCATCAAAAACATAAATTCAATATAAAATAACGTAGCCCGCCGCGCACGATTAAAACGAATTTCGGATAGCTCTCAAGCTAAAATTCGTTCGATATTTTATTACGTTCCTTTTAAAGTTAAATTTTACCATAATCATATTGACATTTAAAAAAAAACTATAAAATATTCAATGTTAATTTTTCTCGTTCTTGGAAACTGATATCGTATCAGACCTATATTGATAACAATTTACAATGCTCTTAGTTGTATTTCGTTCAGTTACTGTAGGAATCGTGTTGGTAATGGTTTTGAAATTCAAGTTAATGTGTTAGTTTAATTTTCTTTTTATTTAAATACCTATCTACAAAGTTTTTTTTTTTCAAATAACTTTTATTTTATACCTACTCCTGCTTTAAGTAAGTTAACTATTACTGTCGATTAAAGTTTTTATTTGTTTTTTTCAAGCGAAATAGACGAAATCACTATAAAAACATTATAATAATTGTGCGTCATTCAATAACTACATTTGTTATTTTATTCACTATAAGTTGATATAACACAGTAACAGTAAAAAATACGAAGTTGTATTTTAAAGTTATTCTTTTTAAGAAACAAGTATTTTAAAGTTTATTTCAACTAGAATTATTAAATTCATTGTGAGAAATCTGTCACAGCGAATTACTTACAGTGAATGAACGAGCAGCAACGTTTGCTATGTATCGCCAACGTAAATTGAATCTTAATGTGTACATTTTAAAGTTGTAGGTAAGTCTTTAGTTTATTTCGTAGCATACTGTTTCTTGTTTTATTTATAAACACTTTTCCGTATTTCTTTATTAGACATTTCCATAGGTTCGTCGCATTAAATTGTTTTTATTTGAAGAAATTATCAATTATCGGGCGCGCCGTTTAAAAACCGTGATGGTACTTAGCATATTATTAAACCGATGCTAGTTTAGTTCACATCTCTACATGCATAAACATACATATCATCACGGGTGCCTTACGGCGCCCGAGATCGCCTAGACGGCCCCAGGGTGCCCAGCGGAGGGGTTTTTAATCCCACCTCGTCGTAGCCGATAGTATGAGTCTACACCGAAAAAGTGGCTCATAGCTCATCGCGATGTTTTGAATAGACTCAATAACCCATCTATAAACAGTTTCACAAGTTGGTATAGTGAAACCGGGACTGACAGCTTAACGTGCTCTCCGAGGCACTATAGTGGTGTTGTCAAACAAATGTTAGGTACATTTTTTTTTTAATTATAACTCTTTGGTACACACTTTGGGATTCGAACCAGGGACCTATGTAAGTGTTTTTAAGTCCAAGGTATAACCAACTCGGCCACCATGTATACAACATTCACATTTCTAAAAGCTACAAAAAAATTTAGTCATTATTCTAATCAATAGAAATTAATTATGTACCAGTGAAATATTATATAGTTTCCAATAAACTTGTATGTGAATAAATTTTGTATTTAACAGGGCTATTTCTACCCCAAAGGGCTTTGTAAACATATTATCCTTGGAATATATTCCTAAATTCATTCTGGTGGATGCAATAGGCACTCGTAGTTTGTCTCTCAAAGGCTCTTTGATCGTTTACTTAGTAACGGAAATTGAGTAGATACCTATCTACATAGTCACTAAAGATAGCCAGACGTAGTGTTTGATTTAACTGAACCTCTATCCATATCAAATTCTGCGACGAATATTAAATTCGGTTCGTAAAATATGTGTCTATTGAATTCGATGCATAGTATTTATTATGAATTGTGAATAGTCTCTTTGAAATTTTTATATTTTCATAAAACAAAAAAATATTCATTTTATTTTATGGGTACACATTCCTTCTCTTGAATTGTGAAATAAATACTAAATTTGTTGCAGTTTCGTTTTATGGCATGTATTTACATACCATTTAAAAAAGAAATACAGCTACCATGGAATATATTGTATGTATATATCGGTGGTTCCTGGTTTCAATAAAATTTATGTGTTAAATTACATAAATCAAGACCATATAACTTAATAATAAATTTAAATATACCTAGTCTTGCCATAAATATTGTAACAAAGAAAAATTTTTTTTTTTTCTATTGCAAATAACGTTTATTACTTTTGCAGTGTGTTAATTAATTCATAAATATAAAATAATAAAAAGCTTATTCAAAGTCTCCATTGGCTGTCTTTAAACGTTGAGGCCAGTTATATATAATAGAAGCACGCACTCTTTCCATGGGAAAATTCTTCACTGCCAATCGTATGGATTGTTTTAGGGACTCCAAATTATCATGGCGTTTAGAGCAAGCCGTACTTTCAACCAAGACTGCATGGACCGAGCTTTATGAGCCGGCGCCGAGTCTTGCTAGAAGGACTATACTTGGTTATTGAACATGGTGTTATTAAGGGGCTTAACTACCTTCTCAAGAATGGTATCTTGATACACTTGTGTCGATGTTTTGATACTTTTTTCACAAAAATATTCTCATCCGTAAACATTTTTTTTCTATGACCTCCCTTTGTGTACCGCTTCAGTAGTTGTTTCGATTTTACCAACCTATTCCTTTTTAAATTATAAGTTAAGAAATGAACAGTGCGTCTCTTATAGTCTACAAGTCTTAAGCCATCTTTTAAAATACGCGACATGGTTAAAGGTGCTATCTTCATCTCCCGAGATAAAATCTTTTGCTTTTGGATAGGATTTCTTCGAATTCTTTCCCTTACTGCTTTGACCACCTTTTTTATACGAACACTACGTGGATGGCCAGATATTTTTCTGTCACAAACAAAGGAGGTCACATTGTACCTATTAATAGCCCGGTATACAAATATTTGACTAATACCAAGTGTATATATAGAGTTTATAAAATAAATATAATATAGAGTTTTAAAAATTACATTTGGCTCCATACCTACTTTGTGTCTGTGGTGTAATGCAATCACAGCGATTCGGTTCTCTTTATCACCCCACTCCATTTTAATATCGCAAAATATTGTCCCCAAATTGAGAAAATACAAACGAACATCGTATAAAAATGATGATTGCAAATTTAAATGTTTTATATTATTTTTAATTGTAACACTATTTATGGCCAGACTATGTATCATGGGGTGCCTTACGGCGCCCGAGAACGTATTGACGGCTACACGGTATTCAGCAGAAGGGTTTTTAATCCCATCTCTTCGTAACCGATGGTTTGAATCAACCTAAACCGAACAAGTGGCTAGTTTGTCGCGATGTTTGAATAGACTCAATAAACCTATCTATAAAAAGTTTTCAATTTGGTATAATGGAACTGTATCATTGCGACCGACAGCTTAACGTGCTCTCTGAGTCACGAGTCACTTTAGTGGTGTTGTCAAACAAATCTAAATAAACTTTTTTTTTAATTATAAATTCATAGGTCCATAACACATAGATGTTTTTAAGTCTGAAGTCTAACCAAATCGGCCACCACGTCATGTCGGTTTACACACGTTCGTAGTAAGGGGGGGGGGGGGGGGGGCGGTTTGGGGGCCCCGCGAAATTGATGAAATAAGATTAAATTGGCCACGGCAGTAGACAGGGGGATGGTGTTGGAGTTTAAACCCCCCCGAAGCTTAATGAAGTTTTTTTTGGTCAGCAGTTATATAAATGGTTGGTATGGATATGATTGTTTAGATGTAATAGTTGATATTGACGATTGCGTTTTTTTTTTATTACGTTCACAGGTTTCAGATACCTACTGCATCGATTTCTTTCACTCTTTCTTTAGAGTATGAAACGGGCAAATTTCGTAACAGCGTCATTTAACCGCATAGTGGTAGCGACTAATAATGTTATAAATCTATGGAAATCTTATTCATTCTTACTATCTATACCTTTTCGAAGGGTTTATTTTACTATTGGCAGATCGATAACAAATAATTAATAGTGATGTCCTTATATCGTTACTCGATTTCTTATAACATTCGATTTATTTTACATATGGCGTGGATATTTTTAAGTTTATGAATTAAACGTCAATATTTTGGCTTTTGAAACAACAAAGTATTACATTTATTTTTAGTAAATTTACTATGACTAAATATAACATTGATAGATGTGAAATTTTCTGGTTATTAAATACCATTTCGATAGTTTATTTTTTTCTTGTAACGTCCATAGAATAGAAAATAATAATAAATACTTATTAATTCACTCTGCTTTCGAGTTAAATCGTTAAAAACCATGTATTGCTTGGTCATAACTACTTGTCAGAGCCTTAGTAGGTAAATATGGTTTATAACGTAACATGAAATAGCGTCAAAAGATATACTTATTTATGGTAATATTGGATTAAATAATTATTTAATTAATGGGAATAAATACCATTAAAATTATCTTATAATTATTAAAAGTAAGTACAAAGTGCTTGAATTATTAAAAAAAAAATTTAGTAAAATAAAATTTAACCTATTTTTCGAACGGAAATACGTTGTTGCATTTTGTTAATTTACTTAATTTGCGTTCTATGAAAAAAGTTAAATAAAACGTTGGAAAGAGTATAGTAGATGTAAAGTCACTTACCGTGCTTAAAAAAAAAACAACCCTAAGTGCATGCCACGGCCAGCGTAACCGCGACGTCACCGGGGACGAGGTGACGGGCCGAAGTAGCGATACATACATTTACTAAAGCCGTGTCCACCGCACCGAGATACAAAATATGTGACGCAATGACGTCACACCGGTTTTTATTTTCATATTCCTTTAATTATTTAAATCGATCGATCGCCGTCACGTCGTCATCCTGAGGCTCTACCATGGGTTTTTGGTTTAGAAGAAAACGCTCTAACAGTCGAGTGGTACTGCTAATACTAACACAAGCATTACCAAATTCAACAATACATTATTGATGGACCCCATTTTTGGACCAGGTTTTCCTTAGGTTGATACAAAGTTATATCCTATCCTCCAATAAAATTTAAATAAAATCCTAAATCAAATTTCGTTAATTAAGGGTCGTACAAAATAATTAAGTCCGGGGGCGTACTTCTGTTTCCGTCTTTAATACGAGGCAATGCTGTCTCAATACCCACAGATATGTTACACCTTTACACCAAATACGTGCTTAATTCAAGCCACGCCGCGTCCTTTGAAACCACAAGTATCTGTTTAAATTTTTATAAATTATCAGGATTATCAGGATATTTTTACTCGTACATTGAAATTTAAGAAAAAATATTTCGACCGAATTATTATTTAAATTTTAGTCTCCGTTCATGGTGCGGTTACGAAACGTGCTCCAATAATAAAAAAAAACTTCAATACATATGAGGCCACGCGGCACCTACCAATTAATCTACACCCAGTTCAACTGCTAATCGCAAGGGGTCACGGTACTACCTGAAGTCTCATAATAATTATTAAGCTCCAAATTAGATTTCCTTAAAATTGTTTACCATAAAATAAAAACCAATGCCAAAAAAAAAACAAATACTTGGGAGATATTATAAAATCATAGAATACTAAAATACTAGTATATATACGTGGTGGCCGAGTTGGTTAGACCTTGGACTTAAAAACACTTAGGTCCCTGGTTCGAATCCCGGTGTGTTCCAAGGAGTTTTTTTTTTTTAATAAGTATGTACATTTGTTTAACAACACCACTATAGTGCCTCGGAGAGCACGTTAAGCTGTCGGTCCCGGTTTCACTATACCAAGTTGTGAAACTGTTCATGCAGAATAATTCTGCATGAATTATTTTTATGTTTTAAGAAATTTTCTAATAGTTTTTTTTTTCATTTTCAGGTCCTATGTTAATACATTTTGACAAAATATTAAGATATTAAAAATAATGAGTGTAGAAAATTCTAAAAAACTTAGCTTTAGAAATTTTCTTCCTCGATTATTCAAAACTTCAAAGCGAAATGAAGTTATAATTTTAGACAAAAATAAAATAAGTCAGAGAGAAGATTTAAAATATGGGAATGATCCATTGGAGACAAATCATGGTTACAAAAAATATCAAACTGAAAATAATTCAGAGTACGTTTATGAAAATTTTTCAACTAAAAAGATTTCTGAAATGAGTAAAGAAAATAAATTAAAAGACTGTTTAAAAGATAATAAAGAAAATATCTGTTATCCCATAAAGGACGATCAGGTACAAAATAAGAATATGCAAACTATAAAAGTTGAATTCAATTCTGAACTCAATTTAACATCTAAGGATAACACATCACTTGATTTTGTAAACCGCCAAGAAAATCATTACAATAAAAAAATACCTGAAATTTTTTTGATTTCGGAAGTTAAATTGAATGACTGTAATATTAGTGATGGCAAAAAATGTTACGTTTATGATTCACCTATATATCAGGTAACTAATAATAAAAGAAATAGAAATTCATCAAACAATACAATGTCTTGTGAAAAATCACGAACATATTTCTATGATAGTAATGAAGCAATAAATAATATAGTAAATAAAAACAATCAAAATAGTATTGCAAAAAAATACCTGAATGAAAATGAAGAATACCGGCAAAAGTTAGAAGCTACAAACTGGCAAAAACTTCAAGAACTAAAAATACGTGAGGATGAATTTATATTGAAGTCCTTAGGTTTAAATAATTCCGATTCGAAGATTAAATCCAGGAGCTTAGTCTTACCTAAAAGATATAAAAATTGTGACCATAATAAAAACACAAATTACGAGTTATCATCTACAAACCATACCAGATCCCCATATCGTCAATCTTCAGAATCATTATCCAATCATAAATATAACGAAGATGAATCTGTAGTTTTACGAAACCATAATAATGCATGTGATACATTAAGAGCTTCTCAAGAATTACAATATTATAAACAAAATGATAATTCCGTTATAAATGGTGTCGGTTCAAGTAACACAAGAAATTCACAAGAAAATACCTTTCAGAGGTCTAATATAAAATATTCTTCCTTACCGCCAATTTATATAAGAAACATTGGAAAGCAATCTCAAGGGACAATGAGCTTACAAGCACGACAGGAACCTGATACAAGTCAGATCCATGACTACGAGATGAACAATGAAAATTACTATCATACTAGTAAGTGGTATTTAAGCTATTATCTATATTATGAGATTCCTTAATTCTAGGTTTGTTTATTATAAGACAAAATAAAACCTAATGTGCCAGATGCCATATAAAGCCGTTAAGAGACCTAGCCATGCTTCGGGTTCAGTATGTATCGATTTTTGTCAAGATCCTAGTTTATTTTTAGGGTACGGTTACATAACGGGTAGTTGATTTGACGTTGAAAGAACCGGGAAATTAAAATAGACTCGTATTGAAAATTTATCTTTCTTGCATTTCCATTGTGTATCTGCATTATTCAGCAGGCATATCGACCAATGATGTTAAATAATAATTATCAACCCTATAGCTGGACTTTGATACAAAGTTACAATTATGTCATACTCGTACTCCAATAAAAATAAGACACAGTTGAGTGGTCAAACCATTTAAAAATGTATTTATCGTTACTATTTATGACCTTTCTCAGACTTGTATTAAATAAAACTACAAAATAAATATAATTAAAGACACGCGATCGCGAAGTCTGCGTTCTCTATACAAATCAGCTTTCGCATTTCCAATAATTCTCCACTACTATCGAATTTAAATCATATTCCAAATTAATTATGTATTAATCTTACTGTTTTGGACATATTTATTTTTACCACTGGACCAACAACGCGTATAATTATATCTATTATCTAATATTTATATTATCCTATAATCTATAATAAAATGATATTAAAACATGTAAGGATTTAATCCAATTAAGCGTTTACAATAGTCTATGCTGAAACAGTGTAATGAGAAAATAGTTATGAACCCATAACAATGTAATTTGGTAATCAAAATAATATATATTCCAATAACATTCGGTCGGTCCTTTCCATGGTATTTATAAACAGAGATCCTATTCAGAAATGTGTGTAGGTAATATTAATATTATTTCATCGGAAATTCATATACCTGGGTACTGTATTGGATTTACAAATGAAATTCGAATATCCGAGATATAACATGAATTCAATTCCTAGTACTCGTATTTTATGATGAAATATTATAAATATAAGGTATATGAGCACTTTGTAAATAAATCCCAACAACTGGCGAATTAGTCATTATACTGTTTATATATTAATGTGTATATTGTATCATATGTAGATTGTTTCCTCGTACGGTCCACTTTTTCGGCCCATTTTTATATTTACCTAAATTTCTTCCTTCTACGACCCAGTTTAGTTATCTATTCCTCGTACGGCCTACATTTTTAATTCAATAAAGTACAGACAAATACAAAAGTTGTAATTTTAAATAAGTATTAATTTTAAAGAAGTTTTAAACTTAGTTTCTTATCATCTTTTATATACAATAGCCTAATGCAAAAATATTTTCTATTGTTTTATCAGGTAGTTTTAAAAATAAGACTACCTGATAAAACAATAGAAAATATTGAAATAAATAAAAATATTTTTTATTGTTTTATCAGGTAGTCTTAAAAATAAGACTACCTGATAAAACAATAGAAAATATTGAGTTTTATGAAGACTTAGCGCATCGGTCGCCGAAAGACAAAGCCACATTGGCTACACAAAATGGCTACTACCTGACCACATAAACAATTTTCAATAAATATTTAAGGGTATAAGTGCCATATTATGCTATTACATTTCATTGCTGAACTTGTCTTTGTGGATTAATGTGCTCTCTCAGTGTTTATGTTGTTGGTGTAAAAAAAGTGCCTTATACGGATTAAAGTAAGTATTTTTATTAGTTACTAGTTGTGTGCCGCGGTTTCTATTGTATTCTATTTGGAACGCTGGATGCACCTGAGTCGTATCACTTTTTTCTATGATTTTGTTTAACCTTGTGTTTCAAACTATTCTTTCACTTCTATGTTTTTTGACTTTATATTTTACTATATCTACACATTATTATTAGAAACATAAGTCATTTTATATTATAGGTACATTTTATATGATATTTTTAGGCAGGTCGAGTTTGGCGCTATCTGAAGACTAACTCAGTTATTTGTTGCTGCTTGGTGCGCTGTATACAATATATTCTTGACATGGCATCACAGGACGAACAAATATCTACCTCGCAAAATAATGAGTTTACCTTCGTTACATCTAAAAGAGGTACTCAAGTATTACTGCATGAGGGTTATCAATATAATAAGAAAAGAGATAATAAAAAGGGAACAAGTGTGTGGCGATGCGCCACTCGATTATGTCACGGAATTATCATAACCTTAGACAATCAAATTCTTAAACAGTTACCTCATGATATGTGTTTAGTTAACTTCGCTAGCAACGAAATAAGAAAAAAAGTTGACATTTGTAAGAAGCAAGCCTCATGTCTGGAAGGAGACCCAATTCCTAGTTTATACAAAAAAACACTTACCTTGGTTAAAGATAGTGGAATAGATATCATTCAAAAATTTCCATCATTTACGAGCATGAAGACATCACTTTATAATGCTCGCAATAAAGCACATGGTGTCAAAAGAACATCGTTTAAAAAACTTTTCGATGTTGAAATACCAGACATATACAAGGATTTTCTATTGTGCGATTATAGGGATAAAAATGACACTGGCAATAGAATTATTGCATTTATTTGTAAAGAATCTCGGACCTTTATGCAGTCATATAATCATTTTTTTGGAGACGGAACATTTAAATGTAAAGTGTCACCATTCTATCAGTTATATACAATACATGCAGATTTTGGTAGCACAGAGGTAAAAACAAATATTATGCCACTGGTATATGCTTTACTACCGAATAAAAAGGAGGAAACATATAAAACCCTTTTTTTAATGATTAGGTCACAAATACCGGACTGGAAACTTACAAAATTTACATGTGACTTCGAAGTGGCCGTCATGAATGCTGTACAATTCGTATTTCCGCAAGCTAACATTAAAGGTTGTTATTTTCATTTTGCACAGGCCCTATGGAAAAAAGCAAAACAGTTGAATTTAAAACATGCAATTGATAAAAAACATGTTGCAATGTGTATAGCATTAGCTTTGATCCCTCAGGAATCTGTGACTGATGGATGGTTATACATCATGGAAGACTGCCCTAAAGGAGATGGCATAATTAAATTCAACGATTATTTTGTCAACACGTGGCTAGAAAATAAGTATGCAGAAAAGTGGAATGTCCACGATGAACGGCACAGAACTACTAATGCGCTCGAAGGATGGCATGCAAATTTAAATCGTCAATTTTCAAATTCAAAAAAAATGAACATTTTACAATTTTTGAAATTGATTAGTGACGACGCTAAATATCAAAATGCTCGCAGGGAACAAATATTACAAGGAGTTGGGACAAGTCGATTTAGACATCCAAAAGACATAGAGGCGTCAGAAAGAATTAATATGACTATATCGGATTATAAAAGTGGCAACATATCATTAGCTTTATGTTTAGAAAAAATTTGTCAATTTTATTGAATTATTATTAAAATATACATTTTTAATACCTAATAATAAGTTAATTTAAATTTAAAAAATGTATATATTAATAATAATTCAATAGGCATCACTTTTTGTTTGTTGACATAGAGCTGATGATATGTTGCTTCTTTTATAATTCTATATACTCGTAGTAACATTTTTTTTCTGTCGCCTGTCGTTTATGGCGAGCATTATAAAGTAATGTCTTTATGCTTGTAAATATTGGAAGTGTTTGTATGATATCTATTTCACTACCTTTAACCAATTTTGAACATTGTTAAAATTTTTCGTGTTTTGATATCCAGATTCTGTAAATTTTTCAAAGTGTAGTCAATAATACCAAAGGAATACAATATAATTGGAATTGCGTATGTGTATAGCTTTAAGAAGATTTCTTGAATTTAAATTAGTTTGCATATTTTTTTTACTCTTTTACATTTGTTTTCCGTGTGGTGAGCGGCAAAAAACAGCACCATGGATTTTTATAATTAAGGCCATTTGCCTTTGACTGTACTTGTTGGGTCGAATAAGGAACAAATTTTGGACCGTAGCAGGAATAGAAACCTATTTTTATTATTTGGGGCATAGGAGGAATAGCTTTTGGGTCGTACGAGGAATATAAATTAAATAATATAAAAATGGGTCATATAAGGAACAAGTTTTGGGCCGTAGAAGGAAAAATAAAAAGTGGGCCGTAAAAGTGGGCCGTACGAGGAATCAATCCATATGTAGTATATTATATGTGGTGGTATATTATATATGTATATGTGTATAATACTCGTACATGTATTTGTATAGCATATGGGTATATATGTATTTATTTATAAATATAAATAAAAACTTATTATATTTTTTATTGCACACCTACCTAAACTTAATGTTCAAATGTCCCGAAGGTTTGACTGTCAGATAATGCCCAACGGCATTATGACCGCCTTTGTATTATGCAATAAAGTTTGATAAATAAACAAATAAAATGCGTCCGTAGCTCTAGCACGGTAAGTTAACTATATGTAAAATACTTTTGAACGAAAATACAATTAATATTACAAAATTTTGTAGGTACGAAACATGTGGAACGCCAGAGTTTATTACTTGCTGGTACCTTTTTCTCCAGGGTGTCTCCGGGGCGATGGACTTACGATCGGTGTTTGCGCTTTAGAAATATACTTACTTGTACCTATATTTTGGTTAGGTACTTATATTGGGGCGTAAATATAGTATGTTGGGTTGGTCGCTTTGGTGGTAATTTTGCAGGACAGTCAACGATTTATAGGTCAATGGAATCAACTATCCACCTAATCTTAAACTAGTTGGTTATGTATTTGTTATGTAGCGTGTGTTCGGTTGGGTTGTTTTTTTTTCTTCTGCTAGGACAATAGTTTAATGGTTCACTACCTGTATATTTTATATTATATTTTCAACATATGTCTGTGGGAGGAATGGCGACCTAGCCAAGTGCACACTTGGACCTTATAGTATATGCCTAATTTTTTTTTGAGTTTGCATAAATGCCTGTAAAGGTTTACATGAAATAAATATTTATGACTTAAATTTTTGACTTTGATGCCATGCTACTACTACTACTACGGAGTCTTCGTTTAAAATATAAAATTTCCATAAAATGGTTTTATTATTATATTTATGGGGAACTATAATCTCTATCACTTAATAACTATCAACAATAGCTTTCTTCAAATTTAAAAAGTTACTATTATATAATTTTTATTATTATTTTAGTGATATTTTCTTTTAATTCTTTGTTATTTACCGCTTCTGTGGTATAGTGGTTACGTAATTGGCGTTGTATCTGGAGACGGAGGTCGTGGATTCGATTCTTACTCTTAGCAAAATAATATTAGTATATCTATTTAAAGACCGCGACGAGCTGGTCACTTATTAGTAGACTCAACACCCGTCAAACTGAGTAGAATTTTACCATAATTATTTCCCAAAAAAATAAGAGCAACTGATGACAACAAGGCCGGACCTAGGATGTGTGACCGCTTTATACAACGACGCTATTCTATCATAAACACCAAACAGCTCGCCACTTATTAGGTGTAGCTACCGTATACTATCGGAGAAATAAGGACGGGTTAATACCATGGGTACCCTGAGGCCGTTTAAAGTGTTCTCGGGAGCCAAAAATGCACCCGTGATAGTATTTATTTAATATTTACACTGCATGGGTTATGATTTATGGTCTTATTATCTGTATAGATCTAATTCAGACATAGAAACCATATTTATCTTGCGCATAAATATGGTTTCAAGAGCTATTAGTGGTATTTATGGAATGAAGCACCACGAATTTGATAATATATTTTATAAAATTAATCTAATGAAAATAATAATTATATGTAGGATAATTTACACAAATTGCTATGGTCACAAACAAAGCTCTAGGCTTGTACTGTGTGTACCAGAAACAATGATATAATTCATATTATATTTTTATAAACACCCAGACCATGACAAACGGTACAGAAAAACGTACTAATATTTACCTGCCATGGGTGGGAATCGAACCCACAACCTACGGATTTAACACCAAAGACAAAACCACTAGTCTACGAAGGCTGTCGAAAACGCCTTCTAAATATATATATATATATATATATCATCACGGGTGCCTTGCGGCGCCCGAGACCGCCAGACGGCCCCAGGGTACCCAGCGGAGCGGTTTTTAATCCCACCTCGTCGTAGCCGATGGTATGAGTCTACACCGAACAAGTGGCTAGCTCGTCGCGATGTTTTGAATAGACTCAATAACCCATCTATAAACAGTTTCACAAGTTGGTATAGTGAAACCGGGACCGACAGCTTAACGTGCTCTCCGAGGCACTATAGTGGTGTTGTCAAACAAATGTACATAATTTTTTTAATTAAAAACTCATTGGTACACACCGGGATTCGAACCAGGGACCCAAGTGTTTTTATAGATGGGTTATTGAGTCTATTCAAAACATCGCGACAAGCTAGACACTTGTTCGGAATAGATTCATACCATCCGCTACGACGAGGTGGGATTAAAAACCTCTCCGCTGGGTACCCTGAGGCCGTTTAGGCGGTCTCAGGCGCCGTAAGGCACCTTTACAATTATTACAATAACACAGTTTTTATTACTTGACAGATTCCAGCTAAAAATAGGATTGTTTTCAGAATTCAGATGTCTCTATTCTTTGTAATATTATTATTATACATAAAGTATAGGGCTCTGCATTCTGAATACTCGATTAATTTTTGTCGCAGAATTAAAATATTTTTTTTGTCGATCATTGAAAGTAGTTAATCTTTCTGTGTTGGGTTATTATTTTTATTCGAAATAAAAAAAAAACACCTTTTTAATATTAAAATAAAAAAATATATATATTACCCACAACAAAAAGATTTTTGTGTACAATTATGAACAAAAAAAATAAAGAACTTTGACTTTATAGCCAAGTTGTAACATTGAAAAAGTACATTTGTATGGGCGTCAAGGATTATTATGACCTACTATAAATAAAATTAAATGTTATCACGGGTGCCTAACGGCGCCCGAGACCGCCTAGACGGCCTTAATCCCACCTCATCCTAGCTGATAGTATTGATCTATACCGAACGAGTATGAAGTGTTCCATATTTTTGTTCCTAGAGGTATCAGCCTCCGTGGCGCAATTGGTTAGCGCGTTCGGCTGTTAACCGAAAGGTTGGTGGTTCAAGCCCACCCGGGGGCGTAACTTTTTTTTTTTTTACTTTTTTTTTATCACTTTTTTTATTATTATTTATTTCTTAATAGAAAACTAAATTATATAAATAATTTTGTAACTTATTTTGTTTTGAACTTATTTCTAGTTAAGTAATTTGACATAATATATTTGATATGTAATTATACTATCTGCTTTAAGTATATATATATTTAAATAATAATTATATATATATATATGTATGTTTTTTTTTCATAAAATTACCATTTTAGATATTAATACTATATTCAGTCTATAAGAGTCCTCATGCTAGAGAAGACTTGTGGAGTCTCAGAGACTGCTCTCTGCATTCATTTTTAAACATCTATTCAATTATTACCTATTACGCATTTCGCGGAAACTAACTAAGAATTCTTAGTTTGTATCCGCCCCCGGACGTAATTTTTTCTCCTAATAAAAATATCCGGGATATTTTGTGTATTACAGCACACGGTCCCATATCAATGACTATAAAACTATGTACTTCTATTGGTGTGATTTATTTTACAAATATTATATTGTTAACCTTATGAGGGTGTACACACTCAGGATTGATTTCTCATTCTCACTAATATTAATTACGTGGTTGGCGAGTTGGTTAGACCTTGGACTTAAAAACATTTAGGTCCCTGGTTCGAATCCCGGTGTTTACCAATGAGTTTATAATAAAAAAAATGATGTACATATCATCACGGGTGCCTTACGGCGCCCGTTTATTATGTATGTATGTGTTTAATAAAAATACAGAAAAGCGTACTAATACGGTTTTTGTATGAGTTGTTACTGTGTGGGGAAACACACAGTCTCAAACCTTTGAAACTGGGTGACAATTTTTTTTTTTTAAGATAAACCTCAAGTTTATATTTTCAGTTATTAATAATATACATACATACATACATATCATCACGGGTGCCTTACGGCGCCCGAGACCGTCTAGAGGTACCCAGCGGAGGGGTTTTAATCCCACCTCGTCGTAGCCGATGGTATGAGTCTGCACCGAACAAGTGGCTAGCTCGGCGCGATGTTTTGAATAGACTCAATAATATAAAAACAGTTTCACAAGTTGGTATAGTGAAACTGGGACCGACAGCTTAACGTGCTCTCCGAGGCACTATAGTGGTGTTGTCAAACAAATGTACGTATTTTTTTTAAATAAAAACTCATGGATATATACACCGGGATTCGAACCAGGGACCTAAGTGTTTTTTAAGTCCAAGGTCTAACCAACTCGGCCACCACGTATGTAATAATATAGTTTCTTTTATATTGTAAGTTATATTAAAATATATAAATAAACAAAAACAATTATTCATCTATCATAGACATGGACGAGAATCTAATTTGCAACCTTTGAAAATAACCAAACAACCATACCATCCCCTCACTAAGCATCTACCTCACTAGCTTATTTTATCTATCAAAACAAGAACAACAAGATTATTATATCTATTTACATTTACTGGGTGAACAAAGGTAGTTAAATAGGTGGGATCTTTGTTATTTGTTCACCTATTGGAAATGTAACATTTATGTATTATACCTACGAACAATGATATTAAAAAACAAAAGCCTACGAACTAAAATGGCAGTTTTAAGTTTCACCCAGTAGCTAAAATAAAATAAATATTTAAACAAATTATAGCTTAATGGTAGTTTAAATACCTATATTATCTTTTAATTTTTTTAATTGTATTTAATGAAAGAAAGAGAAAGAAAAACGTTTATTTGGTCTAAAAAAATCATATTACAAAGAATTAAAATTAAATAGGGTTACAAAAAAAAACACTTAAATTTTTAGACACAAAAAGGGCTTTATAGCTCAGCATAATCTGCAACTAAGTCACAGCACTGATTTTCAGCCAAAGTCCTTATGATTATGGGTGTATATAGTGCGTCAGTCAACATACCCATTTTGATGTTAACTCAATACATATACCTACATACACACAAATACATACATAATAATGCTTACTATATGTATATGTACAGTGTATAATTATGTAATAACACAAATATTAGTAATCACCCGTACGTACTCGAAAACCTTTAAGGTTTATATTAGAACTATTTGCTAACATAGATACGAGAGAGAATATATTAAATTATGTAGTAGTGGGTGTAAAATTACGAGTATTATAATAATGTTATTATTATAATATATAGAATTAATATCAAATATATTATATAAAATATATACGTGGTGGCCGAGTTGGTAGGACCTTGGACTTAAAAACACTAAGGTCCCTGGTTCGAATCCCGGTGTGTACCAATGAGTTTTTAATTAAAAAATGTATGTACTTTTGTTAGACAACACCACTATAGTGCCTCGGAGAACACGTTAAGCTGTCGGTCCCGGTTTCACTATACCAACTTGTGAACTGTTTATAGATGGGTTATTGAGTCTATTCAAAACATCCTAATGAGCCACTTGTTCGGTGTAGACTCATACCATCGGCTACGACGAGGTGGGATTAAAACCCGTTCGATGGGTAACCTGGGGCCGTCTAGGCGGTCTCAGGCGCCGTAAGGCACCCGTGAAGATATTTATGTATGTATATATATATATATATATATATAATATGATACAAAATTTAGCTACGTTCGGCTTCTGCGCCGTTAATTGCCGGTGCTGTAGAGATGCAACGATGGCTGGCCCTTTCAGTATCAAATTACCGAACTAAATAAAGTCTTTCAGACTTGTTAGGGACGGTCATTGAATATTATTTATTTCTTCTATATTAGATATGAGCGAACATGTGGTCTGTCAAGTTGCTCGTCTCGGTGGCACTTTTTCACTGACAGTTACAATTGACAGGGCGATGGACTTAGCTAACCACCTTGTCTTATACAACGCACTAGGTGGTTGTATGGTGTGTGCTCGGTTGGTTATCGTTTTCTCATATAGATTACGGGATTCCGTATCACTCGGTGTTTAATTCCGATGTCAGACATCGATTTCATTAAAAGAGATATTACAATATTTGTTAGTCTATCAAATCAAATCAAATCAAATCATTTATTTCATGTAAATCTTTACAGATATTTATGAATAGTCAAAAAAAAAAAAAAAAATTTAACAATGAGGTCTTAGAGTGCGTTTGGTTAGGCAGCTATTCATTATTAAAAGAATGACAAATATTTATTATACCTTGATATCAGATTTAGAACTTAAATTTAGAAATCTTAATATGAAAATTACTACCAAACCGAACACACACTACATAACCAACTAGTGTAAGACTAGGTGGTTAGCTGATTCCATTGACCTGTCAATCATTATCTGCCATACAAGGGAGCCACCAAGGCGACCAACTTCACCGACCATATCCACGCCTTAAATATTTATTCTAAATAAAAGGTTAGTAACCAATCACATATAAGTAAACGTATAAGGATCGGTATTTTTAAGGGCGGGTATACTAACTGTAAAGTCGATCCCCTCAGTGACACCCCAGAGAAAAAGAAACCAGCAAGTAAAAAACTCTAGTGCTTCACACAAACTAAAAGAGGAGTACAGCCATTGATTTGCTTATGCTATATAGCATATATATATATAGTAGCATACTCAAAATGCACCCCACCGATCAGCATGCGCAAAACACCCTATGGCAGATTATTTGTTACTGTACCAATGTACAGAACTACACAGTACTGTAGTATAAATTAAGTATAAATAAGCAGGTAATCATCAGTGATTACCTTATCCAAAGACAAAATTTACATAATGTAATAAAAATAAATTATGTAATATTAAATTATTACAATATCGGACACTACTAAGCTAATGTTTATTCTACAAATATAATTCTAATAAATAAGTAATTTGTTCACTAGTTGCGAGACCTCAATTGCATATCAGGACGGTTCCAGACGTCTTTATCGTTAAAATAGTCTTTTACGCTATAGTAAGCCTTATTGATTAAAATGTGTTTTATACAATTCTTAAACTTTGTTTCACTCAGTTCTATAATGCTTTTAGGTAATTTATTAAATAACCTTATACTGTTAATGACGAAACATTTATTCGTTTTTTGCAGTCTAAACTTTGGTATATCGATTTTATCTATGTTTCTTAAGTTTAAATTATGTCTATCGCTATTTTTACTAAACATATTTAAGTTTTTCCTTACGTACAATAAATTCTCATAAATATATTGAGATGGTAGTGTCAATACATCAATCATAGGAAAATGTGTGGGAAGAATGGCTAACTAACCACACTTTTTTTTAATGCCTTTAAAGATTTACATTAAATAAATATTTAGACTTTGGTAGCCTGTTTATTATTTGAACTACTTGTATATTACAATAAACAAGCTGTATAGCCCTATATACCAAAGTCAAATTTGTCCACCTGCTTGAACAAGATTTAATATATATATATATATATATATATAAATATATTTACGTGTAAATATGAATTGTCTACCTACTCTTTTTTGCGTTTTATATCCACTGTTTGGCAAAGGCCTTTGCCAAAGCTTTGCCAAACAGTGCCCAGTTCTCTATAGTAAATAATGAATAAAACTTTTTTATTTTTCGGAAATAATTTAATATCATCCATGTAGCTAGGTATTAAAAAAAGCACGAGCCTAGTGATTAATCACTGCGCAACTGATAACAAGGTTAAGCTGATGACAAAAAGACCGGATCTGGGATGGGTGACCGCTGTATACAACGAGGCTATACCATCGGCGAAATGAGGACAGCAGGTTAATCCCTCCGCTGGGTACCCTGAGGCCGTTTAAACGGTTCTCGGGAGCCAAAAAAAGGCACCCGTGATGGCATTTATTATTACTATTATGATTTAATCTTGTTTTATTTCTTAATGATCCTTGTTTGTGAACTAATAAAGTTGAGTATTAAAGAAAATTTCAATTCCAATCGAAAAGATGATTAAATCTTTGATAATCGTGAAATCTAGTCATTCACAATCAAGTAAATTAGTTTAGGTCCCGCGATAAATCGTAAGACATATCTTAGAATATTGTGATTTTAATATAAATAACTTATAGGTAAGTGTGGGTAGTTATCAACTGTTTGCCGCATGAATAAAAATCACATAGCAGCTCTAGTCATCTGTGACTACGATCAACGCAATTTAGTCCAAAAGTTTGGTCAAAGCAAAATTAAAAGCTATTAAGGTGAATCGCAAATAGACCCGCAATATTTTAAGTAATATTTTATTATGCCTTAACATATTATCACTTAACATATTATCACTCGGGACGATGTCATTTCGTTTCATTGTTCATCGATCTCTGATAGGCACTTATTAGAAAGGTTTATATGAATAATAATATATTATGTAGGTATTAGCTTATATTAGCCGAGTTATTGAAATAATTGGACCGCCTCCGTTGGCTAGTGGTGGCGCCTTTGGCGTTGTATGCGTAGGTCGTGGGTTCAATTTCCACCCATTAGTACGTTTTTCTGAACAGTTTGACATTGTCTGGGTGTTTATAATAATATAATATGTATTATGTCGTGGTTTAAAACACATAGTACACGCTTAGAGCTTAGCTTGTGACCAGGGCAATATGTATAAATTGCCTATATGTATTATAATTGTCGGGCAAGTCGTCAAAATAAGCTACAATGCATTTATCTTTGTCTATGATGTCTAAACAGTTTTACATTTAAAAATATGAATAAATAAATAAGTTAGGCTTAGTTGATTTTTATTTTTTTTAATGACAATTTAAAATATACACTAAAATTCATCATTATTATTTTAAATAATGTATAAAAAAAAGTTGATAAGTTTCTAATAAACATTAAGTTTAGCTTTTTTGTAAGCGTTTTGATCAAATGCTGAAAATTTGATCAAAACGCTTACAAAATAAAGTGGATGGAAAGAATTCTAACCGACTAAGTAAATTCTATTTGAGCATGAGAGTTATTGCTATGTTCATAAGGGCAAATTCTACTCGCATAACGGGCATAAGAGCCTTCCCGTCTGGCCCGCCAGTTTATGTTTATATTTCAAACAAAATTAAACTTTAAGAGGTTCCCCTAGAGTTGTTTGTCGAATCGCATAACAGCAGACTGATCCACTATTCATTCTGAAACACGATGAAAAAAACAACAAAAAATTAATAAAAACGACAACTTTATTCTCTATCTGTGTAAATGTATTATAATGATGAATGCTTTAGTATAAAAGTAGAGCAGAATCTTGAATATTTTTTAAGCATATTTGTTATTTTTTAAACTTGTTGAAGTTCCACTTCATAACACAATTTTTTGTTTGGTTGTAATTGGTTTAGATAGAGCTTGAAAACCCCTGAAAAAAATGAAACGCGATCGATTATATTAAAGGTCGCAGTGAATTTGTTTGTAGTTTGTTTGGAGTTTTAATTTAAAGTTAGGTTAGTGGTTTTTACGCTACTGTTAATTGGTAATAATTTCATAGTTAAGTTAGTTAATTTGTTTGGAGTTTTAATTTAAAGTTAGGTTAGTGGTTTTTATGCAACTGTTATTTGGTTATAATTTCATAGTTAAGTTAGTTATTTAATTATCAGTCGGTTTAAAAAAAAGTTTGTTGGTTTTTAGGAGTTCATATTCTACCCGTGGGGAGCAGGTCGGCTTGTAGACTAATCAATTATCATGTAATGTAGTGTAATGTTTTTGTTTGAAAGCTGTCAGGTCTAGTCCAAGTATAGAATATATTATAGTACTTGTATATAAATATATATTACCTAGTTGTTTTTATATACCTATTTATTATTTATTTTGTAAGTTTATATATATATATCTCTATATATTATTATTTATGTTTTATATTTAATGTTTTGTTATATTTACCTATTTAATTTATTTATATATCCTTGTATATATAATACAAGGCTTTAGCACTCTGCCTGTTATTGGTCTTCCAAATGTTAGCTGGTAGATAATGCCTTAGATATAAGCTGGCCTATGTACAGTATTAAGCTTTTGTACAAAATTAATTTTTCATTCTTTCATTCACATCGGAAATTAGTTTTATTTTTCTGGAATATGAACTCTGTTGGCACCTTTTGTTTATGCAATATACCTATTACAAACATATTGCCCTGGGCAAAAACTAAACCCTAGGCTTGTACTATGTGTATCAGAAACAATGATACCTACTATTAGATATTAACTCTCCACTAAATGCTAAGTTGGTATGCCTAAGATGGTGTCCCATGTTTGTATTTGTGCAATTAGTGGCTAAGTGACCAATACCGACCGTCTCGTATCTATACGATAATTTGGTTATGCATACATTGAGTGGAGAGGCGCGGCGTTTAAGATTAGATTATATCTACAACAGTTTCGTTGTTTGTGCCCAGGGCGATATGTGTGAAACAAACGCTTCAGCCGCGTATATATAACCAATTTGATAACCAGTATTCAAACAGGAAAATATAACCCGATTATCTAAGAAGACTATATACGTGGTGGCCGAGTTGGTTAGACCTTGTACTTAATAATAGTTAGGTCCCTGGTTAGAATCCAGGTGTGTACCAATGAGTTTTTAATTAAAAAAAATATGTACATTTGGTTAACAACACCACTGTAGGGCCTCGGAGAACACGTTAAGCTGTCGGTCCCGGTTTCACTATACAAACTTGTGAAACTGTTTATAGGGGTTATTGAGTCTATTCAAAAACATCGCGACGAGCTAGCCACTTGTTCGGTGTAGACTCATACCATCGGCTACGACGAGGTGGGATTAAAACCCCTCCGCTGGGTATGACAACGTCTTAGAATGGTAATGTAGCAAGTATTATTTTTTCTTTGATGGCTGGTTAGCATATGATGACCTAGCGGCTACATAACCATTATGTAACATTATTATAACAATGTCACATAATGGTTATGAAACAAGAATGTATATACTTTTGGTGAAAACTGTGGTTCTAAAAAAAATATGGTTATTAGTCCCAGATGACTGGTTATCAAATGGACGTCCTTGCGCTTCACAAACAGGATTTCAAATTCTTCGTAGATAATCCAGTTATCGACAAAGAATGAAAAATTCTTCTTACAATACCGGGTTATCAAACAATAATTATTTGCCTGTTTGAATACTAATTGTCAATCTCTGGTTACCTACGCGGCTCAAGCGAAAATATCCTACTATATCATCATTATTCATTATTATATCTTTAATCATTATCAATCCGTACAAAAAAAAAGGATCAAGAACTATATAATTGTGAAATTTATTAGTAAAACATCTTCTTAGTTCATTTTACAAACTATAATTTTCTTCACTTTCATTTCTTTGAAAATTAGTTTAACAAGATTTCGCTCGGTTTCATCAAGTTATCTTCGCAATCGCAAAGTAATTTTCAGACCCTAATCATTCTTGTTCTTTGCTTGAGTTATGCTCTTTTTCCTTAATTTATTTTATGTTAATGGAATTTATTATTCAAAGGTTTTAGTTATAAGTAAAGTTGAGAATAACTAATGGTCACAATGGAACACAACCACTCTTTTAATCTACACTTACGCATATATAATAGGTACGTATATATAGTCTTCTTTCAAGACGCGGATACAAAACAGGCAATTGATTCGACGATAAAGCTGAAAAGATATAAGGTTTAGTTCGTAATGAAAAGTTCGTCTATTTCCGTCCATTATCGTAACTGCGTCAATTAGCCGGCCGATTCAATAAAAATGAACAAAGTTTTTCATTTTTTTATTAAATTTGCTTTAAACACAAATAACCTCTGTCAGGTTAGTTTTAATACGCATAGATATATACGAATAAAATTTGGTTTTATCCATGTACTGTTTCAATATTCATCAACCATTTTCATGTACATTATCCAATAGAAACCATTGCATAGACTATGTTTACATTTAATATTCTCTATGATGTATTTGACAAATAGTTTTATAACCGCAATTCCTAATATCTATTACATATTCATTTCTAGTTCACATTCATATTATTTTGCATCGACTAAAATATCAACAGAATAATGAATTTTAAGGTTGGGTGTTCGAATGTTAGTTACCTCTGGCTCGAATAGTATAAAATTTAATGTTATATTGCTTATTATTATTATTTATCCTATATTGCTTAGGATAAAAATGAATTAGTACTTGGTACTCTATATACATAGATTATTGTTTTTTTTTACAGAAACTTTTTACTCTGTTGCTGTTTTTAGACCCTATATTGAACCTTCCGAAGCGGAAATTCTAGAGAAAATTGCCAAGGCTTTTTGTATATTTAAGACATTGACAATTTTAATAATCAACTGATGTTATTAGTGGAACCGTGACCGACAGCTTATGTCCTTATTTAAGCCATATTTTTATTTTTGTGACGATAGACGCCAAATCAACAGAGAAAAACTCATATATTATCAGAATACTGAAATCAATGGCTGAAATACCTCTTTAAAGGGACGTCGGCTATTTCAATTTGTCACATATTTTGCAATTTTACATTTAGAAATTACTAAATTAAAACAGCACTTTCATTCGGGATGCGGTTGCGTAAAGTTGATTTGATGATAAAGCAGCGAGAATATCATATAGACTCGTAATACAAATTATTCTTTGCCGCCGCCCATTTTGTAACTGCATAATTTAGCCGCCACAAAGGGAACGATCAATGTTGTAAAACAGCATGTACTAATTGACATACTATCAGGTACAAACTCACATGCTGTGTTCCAATAAAAAAATAAAAAAATATTAATTAAAACTTCAGAACGCGGCCTTCCATAAAAATTTACCTTCTGAAACGATTTTGTAAAGGTACACAATATAAATAGATGCATCCCAGCCTCACGCGAGTTTCGACTGAAATTTTACACGGGTTTATAAAATCTAGGTTCAAGTTACTTTTGCTATTCGTTTTATGTTTGAGAACTGAGTTATTAAAAGTTTTAGTTTCACTGTAAAATTTTATTTAAAAAATCATAATTTTCGTAGCTCAAAATGTTAGGTGGATTTAGAAAATAAAATAAAAAAACATATAGCCTGCATAACTGTTAAAGATTAGGTAGAATATACGCCACTTCGTACGATCTCTCCGTACTTCCCTGGCTTTATCCAGATCAATGCAACTATTCATATAGGCTCTCTGATTTTAGACTGTACGTACTATGTTTTTATAATGACGTATCGAATTTTGCTTTAAATACGCGCCTTGGTCAGCTATGTAATCCATATAAGCGGATTACTATTTCAATGTAAAATGTGTAAATTGTTCTACATATTATTATAAACATTTTCACTAGTTGGTAAAGTGAAATTGGGACCGGCAGCTTAATATGTTATCCGAGGGACTATAATGGCGCTCTTCAATAAAGTTGATACTTTACCCCGTTGGTCAGATAAATAAGGCAGGCTAAATTAACACCTACACTTCTTTCGTATTTTCAAAAGTTAATACATACATATGTACATATCATCACGGGTGACTTACGGCGCCCGAGACCGACTAGACGGCCCCTGGGTACCCAGCGGAGGGGTTTTCCCCACCTCGTCGTAGCTGATGGTATGAGTCTACACCGTACAAGTGGCTAGCTCGGCGCGATGTTTTGAATAGACTCAATAATATATAAACAGTTTCACAAGTTGGTATAGTGAAACCGGGACCGACAGCTTAACGTGCTCTCCGAGGCACTATAGTGGTGTTGTCAAACAAATGTACATTTTTTTTTTAATTAAGAACTCATTGGTACACACTGATATTTGAACCAGGGACCTAAGTGTTTTTAAGTCACAAGGTCTAACCCGTTAATTAATAGATTTTGTCATATATAATAAATACATTTCTATGCTAAAACATAAAGATTCTATAGTTAAACGGAACTGTCATCGGTGAATGACTTTATTTACGAGTGGTGGTGGTACTCGTATTGATATTATACGTAAGATATTCAGTCATTCGGTGACAACAACTATTTTAAACAGTGTTATATCGTTATTTTTGTTATTAGGGAAAAATATTAACAATCGTGTCTGCATTCTACATACAAAATTAGCTTTCGCACTTTCAGTATTTTTCCACTATTATTTATGTAGGTATGTATGTATTTATGTTTGTCAATCATTGCATTTAATATCCCGGTTGGGATCAGAAAAAAAAAAAAAAATTATTAATAATACAAAATTTATATTACAACTGAAAGATTTTTAATTTAACCAAAATAAATAATTTAACGAAATAATTGTTTTAATTACTAACAAGTTCGCGACTGGCGAAGTCTTCTTTAAAAGCTCTTCAGTCGTGTTGATGCCCATACACGCCCGTACTTCCAAAATTACAAGGTCAGGATTATTCTCATTTGTCACTACCAGCTCATTTCCTACTAACGACAAATGGAAAATAAATTCCCAGTTGTTGCTGGGTGGCACAAAAACGTTCCCAGTTGTCATCACCACTAAAATTAATTAAGATAAAGTCTAGTTTAATGTTTTGCATTTTGTTTTAAAGTCCACTCGGATTAAATAGAATAAAAAAAGGAAATGAAAAAAAAAAACGTTTTAGTAGGAATGGAGCCGGTAGTGACAACTGGGAATAACCACAATAATAGTACAATTATAATTATTTTGTTAGTAACTTAACTATAAGAATCTTTCACTTGGAATATATACTTTTGTATTTGTATATTATTTTTTTCTAAGTTCAAAATAATATAAATAATACCCAGAACAGAAAGTTTAATAAATACAATGATCGACAAAAATATAATTTTAATTCTGCGACAAACAGTAGTGGAGATATACTGGAAGTGCTCATTTTATATGGAGAACGCAAACTTCGCGATCGCGAATGGAGTGTTCTAAGACGAAACTTAAAAATCTAATATGGAACTAACTTTTGTCGCTTTTGAGATATGGCATTGTATTCAACACCGTTTATTTTTAGTATTTTTATATACATACATATTTATCATCACAGGTGCCTTACGGCGCCCGAGACCGCCTAGACGGTCATAGGGTACCCAGCGGAGGGGTTTTAATCCCACCTCGTTGTAGCTGATGGTATGAGTCTACACCGAACAAGTGGCTAACTCGTCGCGATGTTTTGAAGAGACTCAATAACCCATCTATTAACAGTTTCAGTTTAGTGAAACTGGGACCGACAGCTTAACGTAGAGCACGTTAAGCTGTCGGCTGTCGGCCGAGGCACTATAGTGGTGTTGTCAAACAAATGTATTTTTTTTTTATAAAAACTTATTTGTACATACAGGGATTCGTACCAGGGACCTAAGTATTTTTAAGTCCAAGGTCTAACCAACTTGGCCACCACGAGTCTTTCTAAACCAGTAATTTTGCAAAAACATCGATAAAAACACGATATTTTTACAAAAGTGCTGCATTAGTTTTTATAAATATGAAACTAACTTTTGTCGTTTTTGAGATATGGCATTGTATGCAACACCATTTATATTTAGTTTTCTTCGACCAGTGATTTCAAACTATTTGAAGAAACGTTATAATAACTCGCTTTATGTTTTTATAAAATTGCGGCATTGGTTTTAAATACTAGTGCAATTTCATGTCTATTATTTACTAGCTGTGACCGCGGTTTCAGCCACTGGATATAAAAACATGGGATCCAAAATAAAATACAGCCTAGGTTACTTGCTGGTAAAAGTGTTTTCTATTAGTGAAAGAATTTTTAAACGCAGTTTAGTTGTTTTTTAAATCAACCGGTTGAATTCCGGGCTAGGAGAATACATTTTTCAAAAATCTAATAATGTAGGCCCACTTAAAAAATACAATCTGTATATTAGTATAAATCTCAGGAACTAAAGGTGCTGAAATAGTAAAAATTGTGTATATACTTCTTACTCTGTTTTTCACACTGTTTTATATTTTAGCATCTGAACTTTAGCATGGATCTAACTTTTATAGTTTTTGAGATATAGGGCATTAAATTCAACGCCGTTAATTTTTAGTCTTCTTCAACAATCAAAATTGTTTTGGAGTCCTTTCTTATTAAATGAACATGTTACCCAAATCCAACTCTAGTAGTAGTCTTTAGTGTCATATTATCTTTTTATTGTTTATTTTTAGTTTCATAAATTTTCAGGGCTGTTTTCTTTTATACAACTATTTTGTTTCTTATTATAATAATATAAAATACAACACCACTATAATGCCTCGGAGAGAACATTAATCTATTTAATACAGTTTAGCTAAACCAACTTGTGACACTGGCTTGTTTTTTAATGGCTATGACGTTATAGGGGTACTCTGAGGCCATCTAGGCGATCTCAGGCGCCGTCACACAGTCGCCAACAGCTCATTCTACTAATTTCCGTTAGTTCTTTCTCGCTCTAACATATTTAACTTGCATTTGACGGGAGCAGGAGAAGTGATGGTAGTTTGAGCTGTTGCCGATTATACATAGGTACACGAGTTAATGATATACTTTGCGAGCATCTCATCGATTTCAGTGTTTTATCCTACCTACTTTGTACTGTTATGTACCTCCTATGCTTAGATTTTATAATGCTGTACAATGTATTTATGAAATAACCTCACTGTCGTTAATTTAGGATAACTCATCCTATCTCTTTCGCTACATTAACTGCGTGAACGTAAGATACTAAATTTAGATTTCTAACTTTAGTATAGGTTTCGCTGTAGTATAGAGTAGTCACGTTCCTTTGGGATTTCGTTGTTTATCATAATATCGTGTATTTTTTAGATGTATTAGTTATTTCATATTAAAAATGTATTTTATTTGTGATTTATCGCTGGTATTTATAAATGTCAGAAGTGTATTAATAATTTACTTATGCGAGTGATCTTTATTTTCTTTATAGATTTTTCATGGGGTAAGTTTTTTTTAATTTTGTGTATGTACACTTTTTGTGGGTTTATACTAAATGGTATAATACCTATAGTCTATATAACTTTATTTTTGTTGATAATTAATTATTTGGCGCACATGCGCAGTATTTATATCGATCAATCAACAAAATAAAATAGATGCGCGTGCGCCGATTTATGATATATTTTAACATAATACTTTAAAAACATTATATACATAATTATATCAATTTAGACAGACTCAATTAATACAATTTGTATAAAATACTCGTAATTTTAATACTTAGCGCGTGCGCCGATTTATGTTATTTTAACATAATACTTTAAAAATAGTATATACATAATTATATCAATTTAGATAGACTCAATTAATACAATTTATATAAAATACTCGTAATTTTAATACTTAGCGCGTGCGCCGATTTTGTTATATTTTAACATAATACTTTAAAAACATTATATACATAATTATATCAATTTAGACAGACTCAATTAATAAAATTTATATCAAATGCTCGTAATTTTAATACTTAGCGCGTGCGCCGATTTATGTTATTTTAACATAATACTTTAAAGGTATTATATACATAATTATATCAATTTAGACAGACTCAATTAATACAATTTATATCAAATGCTCGTAATTTTAATACTTAGCGCGTGCGCCGATTTATGTTATTTTAACATAATACTTTAAAGGTATTATATACATAATTATATCAATTTAGACAGACTCAATTAATACAATTTATATCAAATGTTCGTAATTTTAATACTTAGCGCGTGCGCCGATTTTGTTATATTTTAACATAATACTTTAAAAACATTATATACATAATTATATCAATTTAGACAGACTCAATTAATACAATTTGTATAAAATACTCGTAATTTTAATACTTAGCGCGTGCGCCGATTTATGTTATTTTAACATAATACTTTAAAGGTATTATATACATAATTATATCAATTTAGACAGACTCAATTAATACAATTTATATCAAATGCTCGTAATTTTAATACTTAGCGCGTGCGCCGATTTTGTTATATTTTAACATAATACTTTAAAAACATTATATACATAATTATATCAATTTAGACAGACTAAATTAATACAAATTATATAAAATACTCGTAATTTTAATATTAAGCGCGTGCGCCGATTTTGTTATATTTTAACATAATACTTTAAAAACATTATATACATAATTATATCAATTTAGACAGACTAAATTAATACAAATTGTATAACATACTCGTAATTTTAATACTTAGCGCGTGCGCCGATTTATGTTATTTTAACATAATACTTTAAAGGTATTATATACATAATTATATCAATTTAGACAGACTCAATTAATACAATTTATATCAAATACTCGTAATTTTAATACTTAGCGCGTGCGCCGATTTTGTTATATTTTAACATAATACTTTAAAAACATTATATACATAATTATATCAATTTAGACAGACTCAATTAATACAATTTGTATAAAATACTCGTAATTTTAATACTTAGCGCGTGCGCCGATTTATGTTATTTTAACATAATACTTTAAAAATATTATATACATAATTATATCAATTTAGACAGACTTAATTAATACAATTTATATAAAATACTCGTAATTTTAATACTTAGCGCGTGCGCCGAGTTATTTTTTTTTTTTACATAATACTTTAAAAAATTATATCAATTTAGACAGACTCAATTAATACGATTTAAATAAAATACTCGTGATTTTAATACTTAGCGTTATATATAGTTTAAAAATGCCATTTAAACATTTTGTATAGTGTAGTTGTGCGGTCTATAAAGTCTGTAATCAACCACATTTCAATGAACTTTGTAGTTCCAGGAATTTCAGTCTACGAGCGCCGCCGTAAATGAAATTGAAAGTTTTTACTGAATATAAATACAGCGAATAATATTGACTTTGACCGTGAATTTATAAAATTCTATTTATTCAATACTTTCTTTTATATGACTTTAAGTATGTTTTTATTACACTAAATAATGGGTATAAAAATAAAATAAGTATGATGCTTCACTACGTTTATTAAACTGTAATATAGGTAACTACTAATTATTACAATAGAATATATTAGTATAATGAAGTTATATAATAAAAAATAAGTTAACAAATCATATCATCTTAAAATCATGTACTTACAATAAAAATATATAGTTTGATGATGGCATTTCTGCGTAACGTAAACTAAACATTTATAACAAATATGCGCAAATCATCTAGCAAACATTCTACGACTCTTTAAACACTCTAAGGTGATTGTTAACAGGTTTTTTACTAAAAATGCGCTAGAAGGGTGATTCTTGATGGATTTTCTTCGGGTTTTTTTTGGAAGGATCATACTTAAAAGGACCAAAGGATCATATTAGGGTGATAATCGCGCAAGGTCGTCGTCCGCATCGATCGTTCACGACAACCCTCGCGCCTGTGCGCGGTACCGCAAGTTCGCGCAAGTTGAACTCTATCGCAATGGATACTAAAAACACAAGCTTCCAGTCTTAGAGAGGGCGTGCGAACGCGCACACGGCGCCGACTGCCGTCGCGACCATTTGACAGTCGCATTACCACCGGCATTTCTAACTGTGATAAAAAACACCAAAAATATTTAGGTAGTTTGTCCGGATACTGGATCGTGTACTGATGTTTGGATCGACAACCCTATCTGTTGTTTGTTTGTTGTTAATGCAGCATGGGTGTGGCACGCGCAAGTTATCTTTGTGCAGCAAATATGATGCTGAGAGGATGCTTAGGTTTGAAATGACGGTAGTTGCAGCAGAGGCGTCGACTGCCCTCGATGGCGCGAGATCAGCATCTGTGTTATCTTCCATTATGCACCATGAATTGCAATGGTTTAGTTACCGGAGGTGGAGGGGTAAGGGGTGGGGGGATAGGAGTCTGCGCAGTAGGGACTTTATGGAAATATTAATAATATATATCTTACTTATTTTTTTACAATATTAATAACTAATTAAATAATAATATCACAAAATAAAAACTTTTTAAATTAAAATGACAATATATAAATCTTAAATTAATCAAAAGTAATATTTATATTTGGTATTTAAAGAAACACATAATCAACAATCTTAAATTAAAACAGTTTTACCTTAGGTACTAAATAAATTAATAAGTAAATTATTATAAACTATTAAAATTATTTTTTCAATTTAAGGTCAAAATATTATAAAAACAAATTCTTATATTTAAATAATTACTTAACATTTTCTTATTAATAATAAATAAATGTACTTAATCGTATTGACAAAAAAATTCAAATATGTAAAATAATACTATATACATGGTGAATTTGAATGGGTGTACTTTGGGCTAATATGATGTTCTACTGATCAATAGGAACAACTTTTCCCATGGAACCAAGTGTCGCAAATGAAAAAAAAAATTGCCTTCTCCATACAAACTAGTAAAGTTAAAATGACCAATTTGTATGGGGAAGCCATATTTTTTTTTCATTTGCGACACATGGTTCCATGGGAAAAGTTGTTCGTATTGACCAGTAGAAAATCATATTAGCCCAAAGTACACCCATTTAAATTCACCCTGTATATGTTTATTAAAATTTCGAAATACATAATTTCTTAATTTTAGTCCAATTGAGTCCCACATTTATATTTGGGAGTATAACCTAACCGCGCAGAAAAAACATTTAAGCATAAATTTATTTAACAAGGGTTATGTCACAATAATTCTTAGATAAATTCCACTGCATTTTAAGATACTATATACATTAACTACTGTGAGTATAAAAGACTCACCGCTACACAATTTAAATTTATTACTACATTGTACGATTGTACAAATAATTAATAAGATACGAAAAATTTCATAAATCTTCTGAGTTATGGTTTCTAAAACCATGCATGGGTCAATAGTTTAGGTCCTGGGCCAATCGAATTAGTCGATTTAAATGTATATACGTTTATTTTCAACAATCCATGTATCAGTAAAATAAACAAGTTGACATATTGCAAAGTTATGCAGGATAATAACGATAAACAGTAAATACTTATTTGCCCGCGGGCTTCGGATGTAAATCATATTGAACAAGATGATCATAGACAGAAACATTGATAATTGCAATGTTAGGATAAGTATAAAAAATGACATGTAAAAAGCATCTCTTATATCAACCAAGAAATTTAATTTAGAGTCTAAATACACATTCAAGTAGTTCCGGAGTACCAATATCACGCCGATTAGAGGCCACAATAATTGCTGAAAAAAATAAAACATATATTAATATAAATTAAAATGTAATGAAATTAAATAGTAGAATTAAATTTATAATAAAATAAAATAGTAGTAAAAAGTAAAGAAAAACCAACTTAACAAATATTTGCTAAACATTGATTATAAAAACATTTGCTATAACACCCCATATACACGCGCCCATTATACGTCCATTAAAATAAACTAAAACGTAATTTTGAATACCTTGTTCAATAAAATAAATGGATATATATTTTTCTAAATTTAGTATAAAATTTCCCCCATCGTAAACTAGTGGTTAAACTATTGGCGTTATATCCGAAGGTCTTATGTTCGATTCCCACCTATGGCAATAATATATTAGTACGTTTTGCTGTACAGTGTGTCATGGTCTTGGTGTTTATAAAATATAATATGTATTATATCGTTGTTTCTGGTACACATAGTATAAGCCTTTAGCTTAATTTGTGACCAGAGGAATATGTGTAAATTGACCTAAATATTATTATTATAATTAAATATTCAAGATGATAATAACAATATAGTGAATTGCGAATCTAGGCGCAAAATAGTATGTACCAAAAAAAATTACAATTGCAGTATGATGCAATTGTTATTTTTTTGGTACAGACTATTTTTTTAAATAATATAAAAGCTAAAAGTATTAAATTAAAGGTTATACTAACCATTTTCTTCAAAGGTTCTTTAGGCTTCTGAGATTTCTTCTACAGCTTTAGCTGTAGAACCTGAAATTTTATAAATGTTATTATTAATATTTTATTGTAATAATTTTACTTAAATTATTAGCAGGGAGAGCAATAGTTCTAATACGATATATACATTTGACTGCCTAATCGGTCTGGTGATTGCGCCTTTGGCGTTGTATCCGTAGGTCGTGGGTTTGATTCCCACTCGTGGAAAAAAATAATGGATAATACGTTTTTCTGTACACTTTGTCGTGGTCTGGGTGTTTAGAACATAAAATATATATTGTAAGTCTCGTTGTGTTTTGTACGCCATAGTACAAGCTTATAACGTAGTGTGTGACCATGGAAATATGTGTAAATAAAATGTCCATATGCAAATATGGTATTATTATTATTGGTCATAAAGCAAAGCTTTTGTCCTTAAAAAAGGGATTTTCTCTACATGCGGGCCAAAGCCAAGCGATATAGAGTAATTTGACATAGATTTTCAGACTATTCTGCAGGTATTTAATAGTAGTATTTTAATTTTAATTAAAATATATTTAGGTATATACTCATATATAAGGAACTAGGTATGCAACGATTCAACATAAGGTCAAAAATTGTCTTAGAGCTTATAGTGTTATATTTTAACGTATTGACATTAATTATACTAGAATGCACCTGACTGACTGTCTGTCTGCCTGTTTCTTTGATTGGACAAGCATGGACAGATTTATAAGCATTTTTTTTGTTGTTGTTGAATAGCTCTGGAAGTAAAATAGAGTACTACAGAAACTCTTATACATGCTGTTATTATTTTAAGAGTCTCTTAGGAAAAGTTTTGAAATACACGAGATAGGTAAACGTATTCTAAAACAAAAATATGTGCATATCAAAATTACATAAAACTGCATTAAAATATTTTCCATTTAATATTTACTTATAATTATTGTTTTTAGTTTAAAGATGACATAATAATGTCAACCTACATATCTAGTTAGTGCAACTTTTACACATACTTGTGACTTTATCTACATGTTGGTAAGCAGTCCTACAGAGCCCATGAATGGGGCAACTTATATATATAATAAGATCACATCTTGTGATTCTGTACTCTGTTAGTAAATAGATCTACTTGTATGTCAAATGATATATATAAGAACTTACTAAACCCCAAAATTATACTTATAAATCGAATTTTATTATATATATATTATGCAGCGTGGGCATGAGAGCAATTGTCAGTATGTTTACTATCATGTGCTAAGATAAAACACTAATAGGTATCTATAAAAAAACATCTGCAAATATATGTTTTTATTTTACAATAAATAGGCTTACGAAGTTACGGGCACCAGCTTGTGCATAATAAACATTATTCCGAAAAAGAAATCCTGTCAATAAAGCAACACACACAAAAAAAACAACAAGATATACAAAACATATTATGTTTGCTATACCTAAAATAAATACTATATTCACAGTAAAATTTATTTATTATTATAAATCTCCGTGTCTCTATAAAAAGACAAACAAAACTCTCTGCTTATGAAAATTCATAAAGTTTAAATGAAAAGGGAACACTTTTCTATTTGCATAGCTTTTATACAAACATTATAGCGGCACTGAAATATTCTAAACGAACCAACATCAACCCTTATAGACTAAATAGGTACCTAAACTATGAAATATTGAAAACATCTATAGATATAATATCTAAGTCGAAAACTACATACAAATTATATTCTATTAGAAATCACTTTCGGTTGACCCATGAAGTAGTAGTATAAAACACCAGAAGTTCACAAGACATAAACATCCCGGCGACAAGAACCAACATAGGTTGAAAACATATCGATTATGTGAGAGTACAAATCTACAACAATTTGTCAAAGATATTTAGAAAGTTTAAAAGGGCAATAAAAACTTAATTATTATTAAAATATTATATACGTGGTGGCCGAGTTGGTTAGATCTTGGACTTAAAAACACTTAGGTCCCTGATTCGAATCGCGGTGTGTATCAATTAAAAAAATTATGTACATTTGTATGACAACACCACTATAGTGCCTCGGAGAGCACGTTAAGCTTTCGGTCCCGGTTTCACTATACCAACTTGTGAAACTGTTTATAGGTGGGTTATTGAGTCTATTCAAAACATCGCGACGAGCTAGCCATTTGTTCGGTGTAGACTCATACCATGGGCTACGACGAGGTGGGATTAAAAACCCCTCCGCTGGGTACCCTGGGGCCGTCTAGGCGGTCTCGGGCGCCGTTAGGCACCCGTGATGATATGTATGTATGTATTGTTAGTTTTATTTTTCTTTATTTATTTTTACTTTGCCTTAATTATTCGTAGGGCAACTTTTAATAATTATGTTTTACTCAGTAAGTGAACGTATCTACTTTTCTATTGAGTAAATAAAGTTCTTTAAGCCTAACACTTACTAATACCTAAAATGATATCCATAAATTGGTATTTAAATTTCATTATGGAGCGTATTTTTTTTTTATTATGACAATGGTATGATGAGCAAGACATGGTAATAGTGTACAACATATTTACTTAATACGAGTTATAGCTAACCTATTAAACAGCAATAGCAAATAGCTTTGTTGTTTCTTTTTATAACACACAAAGTTGCGGGCACCATTTAGTAAAAAAAAATGAAGAATAAGGGTTTCGAGTTTCAAAAACTATCAAAGAAATATATTAGTAAGTATTCTGTTATAATCAGGTTTAAGTTTTAGTCCCACCGACCCCAGTATCTAAGAAAATTTCCTTCCCTTAGGAAGTAAATTACCAAGGACTTTTTTAGGAACAGGGTTAAAACAATTATATTTATATTGAAAATAAATTTTAAAATGTTATTAACTATAAAATCTCTTTGATATTAGCGGAAAATTAAATTTAATTGTACGATTGTCACAAATACGCTTTAATAAATTGATTTGTAAAGGAGAATGAATTTGAAATATTTTTAGGGTTCCATGATACATTACAGAAATTACAAAATACTTCGACAAAAAAACTAGCTGGAAATTCGGGTACAATTATACTTAAACTTCTTATATTTTTGTTCTATTTATATTTTTTACTACACAAAATTGAATATAGGTTTAATGCCTTAGGCATTTTTCTACCAGCTAACCTCTGAGAGAGTGAAATAATCTTATGTGCATAATACAAATTTAGAGGATACTTGAAAAAAATCAAAACAACTATTAAGTAAATCAATGATCAAGGAGTATATTCTATATGTAAATATCCAACATTATTATTAATAGAGGAATAAGGTGCTAGTCAACATTGTTAATAAAAGCAGGATTAAATATGTTTCAATCGAAACTACGACATGGATAATTTTATTAACAAGCTATTTTACTCGGCGCCCGAATTATTCCACTTATTCCCAAAGGCGCCTTTGCTGGTACCTAACCGATTTACATTGCCGAAGCGGTTAAATGTTTTTTATGAATAATCGATGTTTTGAGCATTGTAAAGCATCGTGGTTTCGATTCCTACCCATGGAAAAATATGGTCTGAGTATTTATAATAAAATAATATGTATTAGTATGGTTGTTTCTAGTATACATAGTACAGATCTAGAGATTAGTTTGTCACCAGCGAAATATGTGTCTAGGTAGATAATGTCCCTTATATTATAATATATAACAAATGAAATCTGATGTAAAATAAATTTATTTAAAAGTGGAATATCAGTACATTTTAGCCACTCTTTTCTATAAACTATGCTTATTTTGACTTTGATATTTATTATTTTAAATTACTTTGACCGCTGTGGTAGCGGTTAATTTGCC
Organism: Monopis laevigella; assembly: GCA_947458855.1. Taxonomy (NCBI): domain Eukaryota; kingdom Metazoa; phylum Arthropoda; class Insecta; order Lepidoptera; family Tineidae; genus Monopis; species Monopis laevigella. Next base: position 20,229,599 of record OX381576.1, read on the forward strand.
TTTAGAAACTCAGCCTATCTATAGCCCTATATATTTATTTCGTACACGGAATATTTTATCAACTTTTTTTCAGTAATCAAAATATGGTCATTTTTATTATTATTTATTAACAACTTGATCGTAGGTCTTATACTTAACGTACTTATTGTAAACCAAATAGAGAATAAGATAAAAAAGTGTTTATCTATAAATAAAATTGAAACATAAAATTAGAGAACGACTGGACCAACTCGGCAGTTTTTGTTTTCAAATGTTTGTTGAAGTCCAGGGTTTAATTGCCCAAAAACGATAGAATCCCATTTTATACATTCTATAAATACTAATTTACCTACTTACAAAACATAGTAACTGTGCATTTAGCTAATTTCAGATAAAAGTAACACAAGTGTCAAGATAACTCAAAAGTATTATGTATTTATCCTATTAAAGCTTAGAACCAGTATTTTTTTAAATATTAATTAACTTATAAAAATATATATAGAAAACGTAAACCCTCAATTACTGAAAGAAAATTTTCAGGTTGAATCCAACTCATTTGATCATGAACAAATATTAATTTTATTTTTATTAAAAAGTATTAGAAATTAAATTTATATTTTAATAGTAATCGAGTTTCGAGAAGAGAAAATTCTCTACTTTGATGTCGTCTTCAGGAAATTGAAAAGCATAATTTCTAAGACATTTCAGATAAAATTAAAATTAATATCTGCTCACGATCAAATAAGACCGCGACAACTGGTAAATACGATAATAATTGTAGCTACTAAATATAACATTTAGTAGCTACAATTATTATCTATTATATTTTGTTGATTTATTTATAATAATGATACAAAAAATTTAAAACTCATTTAAATGAAAAAAATAAGAAATAATATATAAAAATTGAGTATATATATCATAATATAATATATTATTAGGGGTATGTGAGGACGCATATATAATTATAGTTATTTACTTGCCCTACAAAATCGGTATTATATAAAATTTTATAGTTATTTAACAAAAAAATATACACCTTTTTTTGATGAATATAAAACCAGCAGTTATGTAAAAAATATTAAATGTGCCATTACCTAGCTAGACGGCATCTAGAGGGAGTTTATTCGCACCTCGTCGTAGCCGATATTAATGTTCGCGGACTAATACTAATCCTAAATGGGTTTTCCAACAGTTTCACAAGGTCGTTTAGTGAAACTGGGCTTAATATGTTCGGAGATGTGAACTAAATTAATGTAGTCAAATAAATGTACATGTTTTTAAAATAATTATTTGTCTAGACCCATAATTTACATTATCATGATACAAATATTAAAAATATATCGCCCTATTGGTTGTAGGTATAATAGGAAACACTAAAAAATAAGTGTTTGCGTTCAAATCCTTAAAATACACTAATTAAAAAAAAATACTTAGGTTATATCTTATTAATAGTAAAATAAAAAAATTTCTATAAAATAAAAATCATTTTTTCTGCGTTTAACTCGTAAAAACTTGAAAATGGCTCGACCGAATTAAATATTAGATTTGTCGCCTCAATACTGGGGTGGTTTGAAACGACGCCAATCTGTTATGTACTAAAATTATGTACTACACCTACTTGACCAGCAAATAGCGTCCAAATACTCTAACCTATTATATATTTTTATTGTACCTACATAACAATAAAAAGTACATAATGTATACTGTTTCATAATATAATTAAATTTCTGTTACTTCTATCCTAAATATTTTTATTTATTACTTTATAAAATTCACATAACAGGTTATATATATCATTAATGTTATTATTGTAAAAAATAAAAATCATAGATCGCGGAGCTCAACCTACGTTTTCGTAGAAACAATTATTGCTTATAACTTCCCTACTTCTTTAAATATATGTCCTTCTTAGTTCGCTTTAACATTCTTTAGCAATTATAACTCCAAAAAATCTAATCAAAATAAATATTATTTGTCATAGTCTGGGTGTTTATTTAAAATATAATTATATATTAATAGGTATGTGTCATTGTTTCTGTTATATGTGTATATAGTACAAGCCTAGAGCTTAGTTTGTGACTAGGGCAATATGTGTGTAATCTCCTTCATATTATTATTATAAAAAAAGTTTACAGCTTCCATTGTTAAATAAACGGGGCCCGCGGTTTCGCCCGCTGTTTTATTTTTTTTAATCGGATCAAATAAAATAAAATACAGCCTCGCTAATAATAAAATAATAAAGCTTTCAAATGGGTTTTTTTTTAATTTATGTCAAAAGAACACAAGAGATAACAGTAATTATTTTAAATATCACTTATATATTGAATATAGCTTTGTTCTACATAAATTTAAAAATTATTTCCCATTTGAAAGCTTTATTATTAGCGAGGCTGTATTTTATTTTATTTGATCCGATTTTAAAAAATTAAACAGCAGGCAAAACCGCAGGCCCCGTTTATTTAACAATGGAAGCTGTAAACTTTTTTTATAATAATATGAAGGAGATTACACACATATTGCCCTAGTCACAAACTAAGCTCTAGGCTTGTACTATATACACATATAACAGAAACAATGACACATACCTATTAATATATAATTATATTTTAAATAAACACCCAGACTATGACAAATAATATTTATTTTGATTAGATTTTTTGGAGTTATAATTGCTAAAGAATGTTAAAGCGAACTAAGAAGGACATATTATATTTAAAGAAGTAGGGAAGTGAAAAGCAATAATTGTTTCTACGAAAACGTAGGTTGAGCTCCGCGATCTATGATTTTTATTTTTTTAAATAATAACATTAATGATATAAATAACCTGTTATGTGAATTTTATAAAGTAATAAATAAAAATATTTAGGATAGAAGTAACTGAAATTTAATTATATTATGAAACAGTATAATTTATGTACTTTTTATTGTTATGTAGGTACAATAAAAATATATGACAGGTTAGAGTATTTGGACGCTATTTGATGGTCAAGTAGGTGTAGTACATAATTTTAGTACATAACAGATTGGCGTCGTTCCAAACCACCCCAGTATTGAGGCGACAAATCTAATATTTAATTCGGTCGATCCATTTTTAAGTTTTTACGAGTTAAACGAAGGGAAAGTGATTTTTATTTTATAGAAGATTTTTTATTTTACTTATAATAAGATATAACCTAAGTATTTTTTTTTATTAGTGTATTTTAAGGATTTGAACAAAAATACTTTATCTTTTATTGTTTCCTATGAAACCTAATAACGATTGGGCGATATATTTTTAATACTTATATTATGACAATGTAAATTAAGGGTCTAGACATATAATTATTTTAGAAACATGTCCATTTGTTTGACTACATTAATTTAGTTCACATCTCCGAGCATATTAAGCCCAGTTTCACTAAACGACCTTGTGAAACTGTTGGAAAATCCATTTAGGGTTATTAGTATTAGTCCGCGAACATTAATATCGGCTACGACGAGGTGCGAATAAACTCCCTCTAGATGCCGTCTAGCTAGGTAATGGTACATTTAATATTTTTTACATAACCGCTTATTTTTTTTATTCATCCAAAAAAAAAACATCGTCAAATTAGGTGTATTTATTTTATTTTATGTTTTTTATTTAATTCACAAACTATAAAGTTTTATATAATACCGAATTTGTAGGGCAAGAAATAACTATATTTATATATGCGTCCTCACATACCCCTAATAATATATTACATTATATTATAATATAGATACTCAATTTTAAAATATGTACATAATTTAAAATACTCGGCAATACTTTTTTAGGGGGTTTCTTCGTAAACGTAAACCTTAAAAATCTTCTTTTAATTAAAAATGAATAGGGTATTATAAAACTATTAAAATAATGTTAAATAAATAATTAATCATCATAAAAGAAACTAATTTAATGTTAAAAAAAAATAAGGAACTTAAAATCAATAAAAATATGTTAAATAAATAATTAAAAAACATTAAAAAAAATAAAAAACAAACCTATTTTTTAATTTTTTTTTTAATTGGTAATTTAAAATCAATAAAAATATGTTAAATAAATAATTAATAAACATAAGTAAATAAAAATCCAAAACCGAATTTTAATTAATAAAATAAAAATAAATTAAAACATTATTAAAACTTAATCAATAAATCGAAAAAAAAATAATAATAAAAAACCTTAACAAAAAAAAAAACTTACCACCAAAATCCCGGGCAGAGCACACTCACTCACAACACTATTCAGAGAACTTGAAGCGAACTCGGCGAGGGAGAGAGCCCGTTGCAGGATGTGCTCGATGCACTGAGCGCCGGAACTAGACTGAAAATCTGTAGAGGAGCCAGCACCCTGGGAGCTCTAGGTCACCGGCGCGGACACCTCGCTCGTGATTCGCAACAAGTAATTTACAAGCTTTTACGGATGCACTAAGGCTCCTCCCTGTAATACCAATAGTTTGAGAAGCACTGCTTATTACTATTTCGTATATCTAGATATACGATTACCTCATTTTAAGTTTTATTTGTCTTTATGAATTTGGAAAATAATAATTATTATATTTTTAGAGTTTAGCCTATGTTTGAGCTACTTTATATAGGTTTGTTTTTTTTATAAATCACACTTTTTTTAACTTTAATTCGAATGTAAATTTACGATTTATTGTTTTATAAACCATTTTAAATAATTATTTACTTAAACCTACAACATACTGAAAAAAAACTTACAAGAAGAGATGTACACTGTATTAAGTACTTTTTGTTTTAAGTTTTCTTAATCGTGGCTTCGTTTTTTTTTTTTCACATATTTGTTCTTTCTTGTTGTCAATATTATATTAGGGTTAGTTATAAAGATTTTTTTTTTGTTATCTTCACATCAGGAACCTTGCAGGGTAGGCAGAGATAACCAAAGTCCACATCCATAACTCTTTACATACATACACGCCGATTTGGGAGATTTTTAACTATTATCAAGCCACAGACCCAAAAACAAGTAATCTAAATATGTTTAAACAGTAATCCTTAATTTTCAAGCACTGTTAGATTTTATTTTAGTATTTCGCTTACTGCGCAGATGATAATCGTACTTAAAAACATTCGTGCAAAATGTATTTTTAATTCTTAGTAGACAAAATAAAGCTACTTATTAACTTATTATTCAATGCAATTAACCCTTTTTTATTGGATACATTTGCATTTTACTGTCTAGGTTTTGCATTTATTTTTCCAAGACTTCTATTTATTATTTCCCTTCAATTGTTGCGACGGCAAGGCTTTGCATTAATTTAACCGACCTTATTTCGCTTTAATCAGCATCTAGTAGGTTGAAGTAGTTTTTAGGGTAACATTTAGTTGTATATCCATGTTTTATCCGCTGTTTAATTGAATCTATAATACATAAAAGCTCATATAATGAAAGAGTTTTTTAAATGGGTTCAATAGATTTTTAGTGAATCCGCAACAAACAAACAATCAAATCTATTCTTTTTATAATATTAGTAGATACAGATTATTATAGTTTTTTTATTAATTTTCAGAACTTTATATAACCGAACCTTATGATTATACCTGGAATTGATAATTAAGTACATATCTATAAAAAGGTAATTTTTATGCCCTTTTGATGAAAATTGAATATACATTAAAAAAGTTAAAATATATTAACGATCCATTAATCCTTTTGGTGAAAATTAAAAGTGTTAAAAAATAATGTGTGGTTTACTAGTGAAATTTATACATACTTGTAGTTTTGTACGCGATTAGTGATAAAGTGCTTAACATATAAAAAGTGATTGTGGATAATTGTAAGTTTATTATTGTGGTGGTGTTATAATTATTCAAAATGTTAAGTCGTTGGAAAAGTAAAGATAAATCGGAGAAATCCTCCGGAAAATCTTCCAGTTCTGGTGGGAAAAAGAAGAGAAAAGGAAGAGACAATGGTAAGTAGGTATTCTTAATTTATTTTTAGTGTTAGGGCCGGAAATTGATTCATAATTAAGGTCAGCAAGCAATTGTTCGAATTATAACGTCTTTATAGATATATTTAAGTACATTTGTTTGACAACACATTGATAATAGGTGCTTATAATAGATAACTTTGGAAGCTATTTGAGTAGTCGACAATTATTATTATTAAGTGGTGCCACCTTCAAAAGTAGACTAAATAACACTTATAAATTTAATTATCTTAACTTTTTTGTTATTTGTAATCAGTTATTTTTTTGTTAAGTTAAGTTTTTATTTTACATTTTTTAGTATGATACCTACAGAGCTGGAATGAATGTCAGAATATGTATATCGATAGTTTTTATAGGAGCACAGCATGACCTACAAAGTTCATGATGGGGTCGATCAATAACTTTTTGTTTAACAATATTAATCGCCTCCACTATGCTGTTTTAACGATGCGGTTACAAAATGGGCTGCAACAAGGACGAATTTGCATTACAAGTCACTTATACGAATATACGACACTTATAGCCAGAATTCAATTCATGACAAATCTGCTGAGCTCAAATACGTCAAGGTTGTTTTATAACGTAGTTTGAGTTTCTTCATCTTCATCAACATCACCATTCATCATCTGATGATAAAGCAGGAGGTAGGCAGTTCAATGGACCTATTCTACTGACTGTAAATACCACTATATGACATATTTTTCCAGTTATTTTGATTTTAAAATCAAACTACCAAACCTATTTTACTATAATTTCTATCGGACAAATGCTTTCAAATTAGAGATTGCAACCCGTTATGTTTTTCAACCCGGCCGGGCCCGCCCGGCCCGGCCGGGTTGATGTGTTAGAATTAAACCTTTAAAGTATTTTAATTTTAATTTAAATTTGCTTTAAGTAAATGGAGGGAAAATACAATGATTCAAGGTTACGGAATAATATTTATTTCAAACCAGCAAATCAACAATAATCAGTCTTCATCAGTCTCAAAATCACGAGTTTTTAATACAGAATTAGTTAGTTTCACTTATGAACGGAATAGTAACATTAGTGTTACTAATTAAGTTTAAGCAAGTATTAGTATTCAGTATTTAAGTTTAGGATAGAAATAACCTTCCACGCGCTGATGAAATGCCTGGATTTAGAGGAAAATTTTGGAAAGTAGTCAGATTATTTAAGAAGTCGCCCGCAATTTAATTACTAATACTATACTTGCCATGCCAGTTTTCTACAAGTTGGGGCTTCCGTGCCGCAGTTTCTGTACCTACCGGGCCCGGTATGAATGGCCGGGTCCGATGGATGTCTAAAAGAGCCGGGTCCGGTTTGCAATCTCTATTTCAAATTTAAAAAAAAAACAATCCTAAATTGACAGAAAAATCGGGGAACATAAAAAATAAAAGAAACGGGTATTGAGTACCTCCTCCCTTTTTGAAGTCAGTTAAACATCCATAGGCTAAAACCAAAACATGACTAGTACACCTGACGGTTTTTATAAACTACTTGGGTGGTAAAGAATACGGTGTTTTAAATCACTATATATTATACATACACAAATATCATCACGGGTACCTTACGGCGCCCGAGACCGCCTAGACGGCACCAGCGGAGGGGTTTTAATCCCACCTCGTCGTGGCCGATGGTATGAGTCTACACCGAACAAGCGGCTAGCTCGTCGCGATGTTTTGAATAGACTCAATAACCCATCTATAAACAGTTTCACAAGTTGGTATAGTGAAACCGGGACCGACAGCTTAACGTGCTCTCCGAGGCACTATAGTGGTGTTGTCAAACAAATGTATATATTTTTTTATTATTAAAAGCTCATTGGTACACACCGGGATTCGAACCAGGGATCTAAGTGTTTTTAAGTCTAAGGTCTAACCAACTATATTATAACATATTATAGTAAACTAAAAACTGCCTTTATAATATTCTATTTCTATAATAAGTTATTTTAATAGGGTAGGCTGATCGAGTGATCACAGAGCGTATTAAACGTTGCTTAAGTGAAGCAACTAAGTTTTTTACAAGGTAACCGCCTATAGGTCAACTCACGCCACACTTCGGTTCACATCTAAAGTCAACTTTGCCTCGGCTTAAACCTTGACCATGCTTAACGCATGCTAAGCAAAACCATTATTGTCCTCAGATGTTTATTTTGTACGCAACTTAGGAAAATATTCAAATCCAATGAGTACCTACGTAATGTTATTAGGTCATCTTATAAAACTAAATGAGCTATGTTTTATCTGACTTTCAATCCAAATCGGTACATTAAAACATTATTTATTACCAAAGAAAAAAAATATATACATAATATAAATAAAATAAAATAAAAATAAAAAGCGGCCCCAGCCTAGTGGTTAAGTCACTGCGCCACTGATAACAAGGTTAAGCAGATGACAACAAGACCGGCCTGGGATGGATGACCGCACAACGAGGCTATTTCATCATAAACACCGCAACAAGCTCCCCACTTGTTAGGTGTTGCCTCCGAATGAGGATGGGTTAATCCCTCCGCTGGGACCCTGAGGCCGTTTAAACGGTTCTCGGGAGCCAAATTGGCATCCGTGATGGTATTTATTTGTTATTAAAAAAATAAAAAATCGACTAAGCCAAGTTATAATATTGGAAGTACCTACGTTTGTATAGGCGACTACTGAGCCCTTAAGACTTTTTTATAATATATTTTTTATTTTAAAAAATATTTCTTAATTTAGTTGGATAAATAATCTCCATTTAAATTTTCTAAAACTTGTTTTGCAATCAATGGAAACTGTTCCTAGCTGCCATTTCAATCATATCCTCCTGTAATAATATAATAACTGTGGATTACCCTCAAACTGGTTACAGATACAAAAACCATCAAGTGACCTAGTTTTGAAACCGCAACTTTAGTCTATGGGTTCACCGATTTTTCGGAGTCTACTGCATCGATTTCTTGTCGAGGGGTACTCTCCTTTCATGGTGCGGTTACGAAACAAGCGATTGATTTTACGATAAGGCAGCGAAGAAATTAAAATATACTCGTAATGCAAATAAGTCCATTTCGCCGCCTATTTCGTAACCACATCATTTAGCTGGCATAATATATTATACATTATATTACTAAAGAAATGGATTTGTGGATTGTTTGAAAGTTTCGGATAAAGCTAGTACTCAATATATAATAATACGCATTATATATTTAACCAACTCCGTAGACATGTTGTTTCGCCTTTGGCATCTGCGGTCGTGGGTTCAATTCCCACCCATAGCAAAAAAATATTATACGATTTTCTATACAGTTTGTCATGGTTTCGGTGTTTATAAAATATAATAATATGTATTATTAATTTTTATCATTGTTTCTGTTAAACATAGTACAAGCTAGAGCTTAGTTTCTGTCCGAAACACTATTAATCAATAAATTTTCTACTTATTAAAAATAATAATCGTATATTGATGAGCTTATATAAGAATGACATAAAATAATATTAAAAAAAAACATAAATAAGTAATTATTCCGCGTACAATTAGTTACTTCAATACGCCACTTTGCACGGTCTTTACATACTCCCCTAGCTTCCTTCACATGCTTTCACCGATTCACACAAGCGCGTCAGTTTTTACTTAACATCCTCTTTCAATCTACCTTATAACCTCTTCCACATTAATCTTACTTGCATGCTTCTTCTGCCATACATAAGTGCCGAGAGCAAAATACTATGATACACAATTTTCCTGGCTGTTAAGGAAATATTTTTACTGCGCATAATAGTATTAAGTGCTCCATTTACTTTATTTCCCGCATTCATAATATCCATCTCTACCTTACCGTCTCTACTAAAAATACTTCTCAGATACAAAAACTCACAAACAACTTCTCTTACTTATTCAACATTCATTCCTTCTACATTAATTTTACATTCACTCACATTCTCACATCTTTCAAATACCATTGCTTTCGTCTTCTTTAGATTTATCTTTAAGCCTTTCTTCAAATATTCTACATTCATTAATGACAAATTCACTTGCAGTTCGTTTGATAAATTAGCTAATAAAATAGCTTCGTCAGTATATGAACAAGGATGTTGTCCCATTTCATACTAATCTCTTTTATTTTCAAATCTTTTAAACAACTATCTAAGTATAAATAAAAAAGCCAAGGCGTCATGACATATCACTGTTTAACACTATGGGTGTTGGATCTCACACAACTGTACTATCAATATATAAAGATTGTACAGTGCCTATATGTTTATAGAATATGTTTAATCCATATTCAGACAATACCTTCCATATTTCGTCTCTTACCGCACTATTATACGCCTATTCCAGGTCCACGAAGGCACAAAATAGATTGGTGTGTGTTGCTATTAATAAAATGATTATTAATTTATCTGTTATCGAGCTAATAAAAAATATTCGTTGTTCTTTTGGTAATGAATACAGCCTAACCAAACTCATTCTAAGACCACGTTGCTAAAACTTTTTTTATATAATACCTACCATAAACTTGCAAAATTTTATGAGCTCTGATCGACGACGTTTTTCATGTGAAAAGCTGCGTCTGTGCATTGCTCCGGAGACCGGAGCACATATCAAAACATTATGCTATATTTTTTTTAAGATTCAAATTGATTCTTTTGTAAATGACTGAATGGACGAATTATTAAGAGTAAAAGTTCAAGCTATATCTAGAAAAATATGGTATAACATTATAAAATATAAAAATACCCGAACAACTGCCTGAACGTATAAAACGAGCTTTGAAAGAGGACGGGAGAAAATATATAGATAGAGAAACGCTATGTTCGTATATAAACCATAGATATACAAATTTATACAATGTTAAAAATTTTACATCAAAACTTTGTCGTCAAAAACTTTCTACAGCATCCGTGTTTTCAATTATTTTCATGTTTTGTAATGTAACTCCACCTTTGCTCTTCCATTTGTATTTCCTGCTTGTTTCAGTTTCCACAGTTTATTTTTTAATGAACATTGCATTCTGTTTATAGTATTTTATAAATCATAATAATAATTAATAATAATATTCTTTATTACAAAATTTTTGAATAAACTGTTTTCTATTTATATAAGAAAAAAAAAAAAAATAGTCATACATTTAGAGACATTGAAAAAATAAACAAACACACAGCTACAAGATTATGTTTTATATTGTACCGTCATTTTACTTTTAATGTTTAAAATTACTTGAAGAAAAGACTACGATTTTGAAATTTCTATGTAAAATCAGCGAAAATAATTGTTTTTATTTTCAGGAAAATTAAAAAATAATCATTGCATTCTGTTTATAGTATTTTATAAATCATATACAGATATTTTTAATAATAATATTTTTTATTACAAAATTGTTGAATAAACTGTTTTCTATTTATATAAGGAAATAAAAAAGAAAATAGTCATATATTTAGAGACATTGAAAAAATAAACAAACACACAGCTACATGATTATGTTTTATATTGTACCGTCATTTTACTTTTAATGTTTAAAATTACTTGAAGAAAAGACTACGATTTTGAAATTTCTATGTAAAATCAGCGAAAATAATTGTTTTTATTTTCAGGAAAATTAAAAAATAATCATTGCATTCTGTTTATAGTATTTTATAAATCATATACAGATATTTTTAATAATAATATTTTTTATTACAAAATTGTTGAATAAACTGTTTTCTATTTATATAAGGAAATAAAAAAGAAAATAGTCATATATTTAGAGACATTGAAAAAATAAACAAACACACAGCTACATGATTATGTTTTATATTGTACCGTCATTTTACTTTTAATGTTTAAAATTACTTGAAGAAAAGACTACGATTTTGAAATTTCTATGTAAAATCAGCGAAAATAATTGTTTTTATTTTCAGGAAAATTAAAAAATAATCATTGCATTCTGTTTATAGTATTTTATAAATCATATACAGATATTTTTAATAATAATATTTTTTATTACAAAATTGTTGAATAAACTGTTTTCTATTTATATAAGGAAATAAAAAAGAAAATAGTCATATATTTAGAGACATTGAAAAAATAAACAAACACACAGCTACAAGATTATATTTTATATTGTACCGTCATTTTACTTTTAATGTTTAAAATTACTTGAAGAAAAGACTACGATTTTGAAATTTCTATGTAAAATCAGCGAAAATAATTGTTTTTATTTTCAGGAAAATTAAAAAATAATCATTGCATTCTGTTTATAGTATTTTATAAATCATATACAGATATTTTTAATAATAATATTTTTTATTACAAAATTGTTGAATAAACTGTTTTCTATTTATATAAGGAAATAAAAAAGAAAATAGTCATATATTTATAGACATTGAAAAAATAAACAAACACACAGCTACAAGATTATGTTTTATATTGTACCGTCATTTTACTTTTAATGTTTAAAATTACTTGAAGAAACGACTATGATTTTGAAATTTCTATGTAAATTCAGCCAAAATAATTGTTTTTTTTTTTTCAGGAAAATTAAAAAAATAATCATTGCATTCTGTTTATAGTATTTTATAAATCATATACAGATATTTTTAATAATAATATTTTTATAATGACTTTAGAGACATTGAAAAAATAAACAAACTCACAGCTACATGATTATGTTTTATATTGTACCGTCATTTTACTTTTAATGTTTAAAATTACTTAAAGAAACGACTATGATTTTGAAATTTCTATGTAAATTCAGCCAAAATAATTGGTTTTTTTTTTCAGGAAAATTAAAAAAATAATCATTGCATTCTGTTTATAGTATTTTATAAATCATATACAGATATTTTTAATAATAATATTTTTATAATGACTTTAGAGACATTGAAAAAATAAACAAACTCACAGCTACATGATTATGTTTTATATTGTACCGTCATTTTACTTTTAATGTTTAAAATTACTTGAAGAAACGACTATGATTTTGAAATTTCTATGTAAATTCAGCCAAAATAATTGTTTTTTTTTTTCAGGAAAATTAAAAAAATAATCATTGCATTCTGTTTATAGTATTTTATAAATCATATACAGATATTTTTAATAATAATATTTTTATAATGACTTTAGAGACATTGAAAAAATAAACAAACTCACAGCTACATGATTATGTTTTATATTGTACCGTCATTTTACTTTTAATGTTTAAAATTACTCGAAGAAAAGACTACGAATTTGAAATTTCTATGTAAATTTTGCCAACATAATTGTTTTTTGTTTTCAGGAAAATAAAAAAAATAATCATATCAGTAAACTTCTTAGGCATAATTATTTTAATCCAATAAAGCTAGTCAGCGTACTAATTTTATATTTTTTTATTACAGGAGGAGAGGACTGGCATGGCGATGGTTCAAGAATGGACGGTAAGTATTTAATAATAAATATACAATTTCGGATAAATTTCATTACGCCAAACTAGCCCTAGTGTGAGTGTTTTTAACGTTTACTTTTGAGTACTGCGTAACATTTTCACCAGTCACTCGCTCGCATTATTAGTTCCCAAAATCTCCGGTTGAGGCGCTGTGCTATTATCTATAGTAATTTTAGTTAACTCAATCGCAATAGTTAGAAGACTCACACTACTGTAGCCCTAGTGTGAGTTTTTTTAACATTTACTTTCGCGTTAACTATACTATTGCGTTAACATTTCGACCAATCACACGCTCGCATTTTTAGTTCTCAAAATTTCCGCTTGGAGCGCTGAACTATTTCCCATACAAATTTTAGTTAACTCAATCGCAAAGTAATAGTTAGAAAACTCACACTAGGGGTACTGAACATGTCTACCAAATTCATACTATTAGTCATTTGACAAATCATTATAAGTATAATTAAATCTGGATATCAACATTTTCTAAATTACATTATATTAAAAAGAAGAAAACTAGAGTATTATACGTTTATTGATTCAATAACAAATCCAATATTATTAAATAATATATGTTTATATTATATAATTCTTATGTATGTGTGTATCTAAGTAAACTCCTCCTAAATGGTTGGACCTATTTTGATTATTGTGTGTGCTTATGTGGATTCGAGAATGGTTTAGACTCACAACTGGACCCGGTAGGTGGCGCTGCAATTGGGTTCTTGGTTTTATTTTTTGCTTTGCTTTGGACAACAAAAGCAAATCAATGACGAAAGGAAAAGATTGAAATGTTAAATCTGACTTAGTATTTTATTGAAATAACGTTTGCTGAAAATGAAGCTAAAATTCGGCCTGGACAACTTCTGTCAGTGATTAACTACTTAAATATGTCATTATATAATATATATATTATTATTATAAGTATATATATTATATAATGACATATTTAAGTAGGCATTGCCCGTGCTTGATATAAAATCCCGATTTACTACAGTTGCCAAAAAGATGACATAAAATGTCAACTTTCAAGAAAAAAAATATAATTCTCAAAAAGTAAAAATAAAATTGAAAATATTTTGATGCAGTTTTATGTCATTATAATATACCCAACTTTTCTTCTTAGAACACTTCTTTCTATCTGGTGTATTTTTTAAGATAGTCTTAAAACACAAACACACTGTATATCTGCACAATGTATAGCTATGTCGAAAAGTTATATACTCTATATCCTTCCCCAGGTCTCAAACTATCCCCATAACAAATTTCATCTTAATTTGTTCAGCGGTTTAGATGTTAAAACGTAACAAACAACAAACCAACAAACAAACAGAGTTACTTACGCATTTATAAATATTATTAATAGTTATGAATATGGATGTAATGGCGACGATATTTTTCATTAGTTTATTCTACCTACTACTAATACTTTTATTTATTTTTTCTTATAATATAAATAATAGATATCTACTTTACTTTTATAGTATTCTAAACTTTTGACAACCCTCTACACCTAACCTAATAAAATGGGATTTCCTTCTGAACTAAAATAACATAGTTAGTTAGAACATTTTAGGATAAGCTTATGTTGATATTTAAATTATATATTGGAACCAATTATTATTGTCTGTATACGTAACTACATATTTTTTTATTTTCCCCAAAAAAATACAATGGAATAAAAGTGTAACGTGCTAAAGTAACAAATGCATCTCTATTTAAATGACAGCAATCATCAGCTACCTACCTACCTAACTATATAGGTACTTACTTTTAATAATATAAGATAGGTATTTATTTTATAGTTTTTATATTTTAATAAGTTCTAATGTGATTAAATTTTAATAAGTACCTAATATAGATAGGTAGAAAATTAATTACATGTCAGCGGACGTATAAAAAAAATCATGCTTCTTGTATTTTACATCTTAGATAAGAGTAAAATGAGGCTTGCATGTTTGCCCACTTAGCCCTGCTACTTCTTGTAATAAAATATGAAGGCTTTAAAAAGAGATGTTTTAGTACATCTGTTCAATATGGATTAGTTGGGATATTAACACTTTCAATAGCTGACCTAGATTTTAGTTTAAGACGCAAAAGATTTTGATTGGCTCTTGATAAAATGAAAATGAAAGCTTTCATGATGACGCAAATCAAAAGTTACCACCCCTAAAAATGAAACTGACAGAACTATATTTATTGCATTCTATCATATTAAAATGTAATATAACAGAAAAGGACAAAATAGTGTAATCGATTTGTTGTTCTCTGAAACGTTAGTTGCTGAGTGCGCCGCACGTGTTGCTGCGGCGGAGCCTGCCATCCCCGTTTGCCTCCAATTGCTTCCCGTCCGTCGCGAAAGCCACTAGTCGCATCTAGTAGCTCTTTAATATTCGGACTATTATAAAAAATATTTATTAATTATGAGTGATTCTGGATTCCGGGCCAGGATGAATGTAAGTGTATTTTTTAAGTGTGTGAATATTATTTTATGTATTTTTTTTTACTATACAAACTATTTGATACATTAATGAAGTTGCCGTTTTTACCTGAATATTTTAATTAAAATCAATTGTAGCTTTAAAGTGCTGTGTCATTTAAAAAAACAATGCAATTTTTAAATGGAATCCAGTCCATAAGTTATTAAAAACAGGTCAACAGATGTTGACCTAATTAATACAGGTACATACCTACCTACTTGCTATATATGCTTTGGACATATAATGGCTATCTATGCCAATTATAAGCAACTTAAAGTCTCCAGAACCTGGAAATACTGTAAAAATCCTTCATCTTTTTATAAGTTATTAATTTTTTTTTATTATATTTTTTTCAAAAAAAAAATGCCAAAGGATGAACTGTACTAATGGATGTTAAATTTGTGTTTATTATCATGTTACTAAACTTCGTGAGCCCCGTAGCACGGCGCCCAAGTGTGATAAATTTGTTATGTACAGTCGGCCAAGAAAGTGGCCTATCAAATTGGCATACGTTCCCAAAATTTCAATCAGTTTGAGATGACGTAAACGTCACTACAATAAAGATAAAGGCAATAAATGTCAGAATATTACTGCAAACCAAAATCTACCTTATTGTTTTAAGATGTGCAAATGAATATCAACCAATAGTGGACAACATTTAGGCCGCCTATACGTCAAAATTCATTCGTTGTTAAAATAATTTTATCAATGTTAAAATGGCCGCCAAGTTTGGAAGGGGCGTATCAAGGATTGATTTTCGGAGGGGGGGGGGGGGGACTCGGGTCTTTTGACAAGCTTTTTTATAGGAAATGTCAATAGATTTGGAGAGGGGAGAGGGGGAGGAAGAGGGGAAAAGTGAGGGGAGAGGGGAAAAGTGAGGGGAGAGAGGGAAAGTGAGGGGAGAGGGGGAAAGTGAGGGGAGCGGGGGGCACATCATTCCCTGCCCCCTTCCCCCTGGATCGAATCCGCCAACGCTAGGCGGTACTGTTTTCAAAATGGCGAAAGTGATTTCTTTATCGCCATTTTGAAAAACAGTATACATATAATATATATAGAGATACATATAATATTATAATTTACTTATTCTGTATAATTTCTGTTTATTTATATATTTTATTACACTGAGTTTATATAAACTTCGCGACGACTTCGCCACTTGTTCTGTATAGGTTTAGAGGGCTGCATTAATTACATTCTAGGGGAATTTACGGTAACAGTCATTAATTAGTATTGGGAAAATCGGTAGTTATTTTTAAGTTGGTTTATATAATTATTGTTTTTTTAGATATATATTGGTTAAACCTTGGACTTAAAAACACCTAGGTCCCTGGTTCGAATCCCGGTGTGTATCAATGAGTTTTTAATAAAAAAAAATATGTGCATTTGTTTGACAACACCACTGTAGTGCCTCGGAGAGCACATTAAAATGTCGGTCCCGGTTTCACTATACCAACTTTTGAAACTATTTATAAAGGCACCCGTAATGAATATGTATGTATGTATGTAGATATATATACAAGGCATGTTATAATATACCAACTAAATAATGAAAAGACTGATAATTCTAAATCTAAACCACAAGCTTCAATATAGTACTAATTGGGACAATTTTAGTAAACCCGGATACCCTGAATATAATTTTACTGAAAGAACGTTTATTTTAGAAATATCACCAGGGGTGGGAAATGTTAGAGCGCTACATTTTTGCGCGTCAATTTGAAGGGCTCGGTCATACATTCATTATTTTATAACTTTTGTTTCAATTTTAGGTATTTTATTGTTACACAAGAACTTTTTTTTAAAAGCACTTACAGGGAGATCTGACCAACGTGATTAAGGAACTACTTAGGTAAATGTTTACAACAAAAGTATATTATATTTTTTTAATTAAAACTTTGTAAACTGCCTACCTACCTTGAATAATAACTATAATAATTTTAACTGAATGAAAACTTCAACTTATTTTTATACCATCACGAGTACGTACCTTATGGTACCCAGCGATGGGGATTTCTTTTCATCTGGTCGTCGCTGTTGGTATACTGAATTTATACCGAACAGGTAGCGAGCTTGTCGCGGTGTTTATATAAACTTTTTTTTTTTATATACAGGATATGATAATAAATATCATGTAAAAAATAAATGCTTAGGCAACATTTTGTTTTTTTCCTTTTGGCAGGTAAAAAAATACTCTTCTAAATTAATTAAGTTAATAATATAATTTCTCAAAACTATAATAAAATTATTTATATTTTCGTATATGAAACTTATATTGATACTAACATAAAAAATAACAACTTACCTATACAAATTAAAGTAATAAAAAATCCCTTACAAAATCTTTTATTTTATGTAATATTTCTCGGATATTTTATTATGGTGATATGCTATATAATCTAAAATATCTAAAAGCTCTAAACACTTAAACATACATTCAAATAATATAATAGATAAGCATTTAAATCTACGCCGCTCACTAGAAATATCAATGGCTTGACTTGTTTTTCCAATATTTTAAATATTCGTACTAAAAGATTTAAAGTTCTTGAAGTCAACAAGTGAAAATATTTTAAATTAAATAAACTTGAAGAAATATATTTGGAATCTCCTACTCCAATGATTTCTATTTTTTAGTTAATTGCAGCTAGTTCTTGGACAGTATTGTATAATTTATTGGAGATTTAGGTACAAGTGGTACCAGATACTAATGAAACAGCACAAACATAGATGTTCTTACGCCAATAGTTGTCTACTTAGTCAGCTGCAGCTAGATTTGACAGTACTGTAGATTTTATTGGAAATTATCTAGTTGTGCCAGATACTAATAAAGTACACAAATATAGAATATTCTACTCCTATGAATACCTACTTAGTCAGCTGTAGTTAGCCCTTTGGCAGTACTAAAGATATTATTGGTGGTGCACAAGTTATGCCAGATACTGATGAAACAGCACAAATATAGAATGTCCTGATCTAATGGATGTCAGTCAGCTGCAGCTAGATTTTCGACAGAACTATAGATTTTATTGGTCATTATCTAGTTGTATCAGATACTAATGAACAGCATAAATATAGAATTTCTACTCATATGGATATCTACTTAGTCAGCTGCAGTTAGCTCTTTGACAGAACTAAAAATATTATTGGTGATACACAAGTTATGCCAGATACTAATAAAATAGGACAGATATAGAATGTCCTACTACAATGGGAGTCTTCTTAGTTTACTATAGTGCTGTAGATATTATTGGCATTGCACAAGTTGTGCCAGATACTAATAAAATTATACAAATATAGAATCTCCTACTCCAATGGATATCTACTTAGACAGTTGTAGCTAGCTCTTTGTCAGTATTAAAAATAATTGGCGATGCACAAGTTATGCTAGATACTAATGAAACAGTACAAATATAGAATCTCCTACTACAATGGATGTCTTCTTAGTCAGCTACAGCTAGCTCTTTCACAGTAATGAAAATATTATTGGCGATGCACAAGTTGTGCCACATACTAATAAAATAGTACAAATATAGAATCTCCTACTCCAATGGATATCTACTTAGTCAGCTACAGCTAGCTCATTGGCAGTACTAAAGATATTATTCGCGGTGCATAATTTATGCTAGATACTAATGAAACAGCACATATATATATAATCTTCTACTACAATGGATGTCTTCTTAGTCAGCTACATCAAGCTCTTCCACAGTAGTACACATTATTGGCGATGCACAAGTTGTGCCAGATACTAATAATACAGTACATATATAGAATCTCATACTTATACAATGGGTGCCTTCTTAGTTTACTATAGCTAGCTCTTCAACAGTGCTGTAGATATTATTGGCAATGCACAAGTTTTGCCGGATACTAATAAAATTATACAAATATAGAATCTCCTAATCTAATGGATATCTACTTTGACAGCTGTAGCTAGCTCTTTGTTAGTATTAAAGATATTATTGGCGATACACAAGCTGTACCAGATACTAATGAAACAGCTAAAATATAGAATTTTCTCCTCTAATGGATGTCTATTTAGTCAGCTGCAGCTAGATTTACGACAGTACTTCAGATTTTGTGGGCCATTATCTAGTTGTTCCAGATACTATGATAAATATATTTCTTTGCATTTTTATATTTAAAAAAAATATATAAGAATATCCCGATATCGGAATTTATAAAAATGGATTCCTAAAAAATACAAAAAAAGTATATCTGCATTGTAGATATTACTGGCGATTCACAAGTTGGCAGATACTAGAGAAACAGCACAAATATATAATCTTCTACCTCATTGGGGTTTCTACTTGTACACAATACACAATTTTGCCTCAGTCTCTAATAAGGCTTCCTATGGATCAGTACCTGAAGACACCGCTTAGAAAATATTTTAGAAAATAACAACTTACCTATACAAATTAAAGTAATAAAAAATCCCTTACAAAATCTTTTATTTTATGTAATATTTCTCGGATATTTTATTATGGTGATATGCTATATAATCTAAAATATCTAAAAGCTCTAAACACTTAAACATACATTCAAATAATATAATAGATAAGCATTTAAATCTACGCCGCTCACTAGAAATATCAATGGCTTGACTTGTTTTTCCAATATTTTAAATATTCGTACTAAAAGATTTAAAGTTCTTGAAGTCAACAAGTGAAAATATTTTAAATTAAATAAACTTGAAGAAATATATTTGGAATCTCCTACTCCAATGATTTCTATTTTTTAGTTAATTGCAGCTAGTTCTTGGACAGTATTGTATAATTTATTGGAGATTTAGGTACAAGTGGTACCAGATACTAATGAAACAGCACAAACATAGATGTTCTTACGCCAATAGTTGTCTACTTAGTCAGCTGCAGCTAGATTTGACAGTACTGTAGATTTTATTGGAAATTATCTAGTTGTGCCAGATACTAATAAAGTACACAAATATAGAATATTCTACTCCTATGAATACCTACTTAGTCAGCTGTAGTTAGCCCTTTGGCAGTACTAAAGATATTATTGGTGGTGCACAAGTTATGCCAGATACTGATGAAACAGCACAAATATAGAATGTCCTGATCTAATGGATGTCAGTCAGCTGCAGCTAGATTTTCGACAGAACTATAGATTTTATTGGTCATTATCTAGTTGTATCAGATACTAATGAACAGCATAAATATAGAATTTCTACTCATATGGATATCTACTTAGTCAGCTGCAGTTAGCTCTTTGACAGAACTAAAAATATTATTGGTGATACACAAGTTATGCCAGATACTAATAAAATAGGACAGATATAGAATGTCCTACTACAATGGGAGTCTTCTTAGTTTACTATAGTGCTGTAGATATTATTGGCATTGCACAAGTTGTGCCAGATACTAATAAAATTATACAAATATAGAATCTCCTACTCCAATGGATATCTACTTAGACAGTTGTAGCTAGCTCTTTGTCAGTATTAAAAATAATTGGCGATGCACAAGTTATGCTAGATACTAATGAAACAGTACAAATATAGAATCTCCTACTACAATGGATGTCTTCTTAGTCAGCTACAGCTAGCTCTTTCACAGTAATGAAAATATTATTGGCGATGCACAAGTTGTGCCACATACTAATAAAATAGTACAAATATAGAATCTCCTACTCCAATGGATATCTACTTAGTCAGCTACAGCTAGCTCATTGGCAGTACTAAAGATATTATTCGCGGTGCATAATTTATGCTAGATACTAATGAAACAGCACATATATATATAATCTTCTACTACAATGGATGTCTTCTTAGTCAGCTACATCAAGCTCTTCCACAGTAGTACACATTATTGGCGATGCACAAGTTGTGCCAGATACTAATAATACAGTACATATATAGAATCTCATACTTATACAATGGGTGCCTTCTTAGTTTACTATAGCTAGCTCTTCAACAGTGCTGTAGATATTATTGGCAATGCACAAGTTTTGCCGGATACTAATAAAATTATACAAATATAGAATCTCCTAATCTAATGGATATCTACTTTGACAGCTGTAGCTAGCTCTTTGTTAGTATTAAAGATATTATTGGCGATACACAAGCTGTACCAGATACTAATGAAACAGCTAAAATATAGAATTTTCTCCTCTAATGGATGTCTATTTAGTCAGCTGCAGCTAGATTTACGACAGTACTTCAGATTTTGTGGGCCATTATCTAGTTGTTCCAGATACTATGATAAATATATTTCTTTGCATTTTTATATTTAAAAAAAATATATAAGAATATCCCGATATCGGAATTTATAAAAATGGATTCCTAAAAAATACAAAAAAAGTATATCTGCATTGTAGATATTACTGGCGATTCACAAGTTGGCAGATACTAGAGAAACAGCACAAATATATAATCTTCTACCTCATTGGGGTTTCTACTTGTACACAATACACAATTTTGCCTCAGTCTCTAATAAGGCTTCCTATGGATCAGTACCTGAAGACACCGCTTAGAAAATATTTTAGAAAGGTATTATAGATGATCCAAAAGTGTCGACGCAGATACTACTAAAACACAAATATAAAATCTTCGACTCAAATGGGACTCCCTCGAATGCAGCAAAATATGACCTTAACAAAAGTATTTCAGATATTTTGACTATGCAAGAAATTATGCTAGATAACTAATAGGTTTCTAAATCCATATTCATTTTAAATTGAGTTTGAAAAAATATATCCTGATCTAAAATACAAAACCTAAATAAAAATATAAGCAATATAAATATAAAAATATAATCAAATTTTTCGCGTAGACATATTATTAAATGATTATGAGAGGTTTTACGATAATAGGGATGTAAACGCGAAATTTAATCTAGTGGGCGATGCTAACAACTGCATACTTTGTCTATTATTACCTATTACTATTACTCTAAATTATTTTTACAAAAAGGTTTGAAATTATGACAGTTCTACACCTCTGTTTAAGACAAGGTAAGCAGTTGGTGAAGGATTAGTATTAATTGTTTGGTTAGTGTGATTTGTATATAAAAAAAAATCCCAATAATTTTGAAATTGTGGGATAATAACTTAACACTTGTGACAGATTTGGGGTAATAATCGCCAAAAACCTTCATGTAGGAATAAAAGCACATAATATTATAAGGCAATATTTAAACCCTATAAAAAATATTTACATGTTATTGTTACACACAACAATAAATTATATCCGAGAAATTAAAATAAATGATTTTGAGGAATGTAGGTATTTGTTTTCAAATTTTTAAGTATGTACTTTTTTTTAAGTAGGACACATTTAATTGAATCAGGCGTTATTTTGCGGAAGTTCTTTATTTAAATGATAGTATAATTATAATATTACTTTGCAATTATTCGGCTTATGATGTTGGTGTACTAAATATGTGCATGTAACTAAACAAAGAAATATCACAAACATATATCTTAAGTAGGACAGAAAAAGCGGCAACTTCATTTTTACATCACATTTTTGCAGTTTAAATTGAACCTTTGATGTTTATGACGATTGGTTAATACTGTACCTCTATACCTACGATTGGTTAATGTTTAAGGATGGATGAATCCAGATGTATGTAGAGATAATATATATTTTTTATTATTGATAAACTTTATTATTTCCAGAAATTTTCAGAACCTATTGTCCTGACCATTATGACTGATAGCAAAATATAAAAATAATTTTAATTATTTATTTATTTCAGTATAATAATTTGTCTGTGGCTTTATACGCATTAATATTCCTATAAAAAAAAGTTACTATTCAATTGTAAAATAAAAACAGGCGGTATAATACGTTCTTTTTCGTTTTTTTTTGAAAGCGGGACTAATAATATGACTTATACTTCACCCGTTCCTCCACTATCGAACATTAGAATTACTAAAGATTATTAAAGAGTATTATAGAAAATACTAATTAAAATTATAAAAGAGACTTAGGATTAAATATTTTTTTAAAAGAAGACTGTTTTCTTTGCCATTGTGATAATGACTTATCACAAAGATAATAGATTTAAATGTTTAAACACCAATATCTTAAAAACCAGTTTTTTTATTGCTATAAACTAAATTATTTTCGAATATCTTTTTTCGTCGGATATCCATTTATACTGTTGTTTATTATTATAACTGAAGTTAGATACCTACAGACCCTATACCAATCAAAATCGCCTTGTCAAGTCTTAAGTTTATTTATGTAATGTTATATCGTAGGTAGTGGTCAACGGTATAGGTCACGCACCTTTTATTATTTATTCATTGGTTGACTGGTCCATGATACTTTAAATTAAAAAAAAAACATTACTTATATAATTTATCAAGGACCGCTAAATAGTAATTCGTAATTATTATAAAATTACCGAAATTATGCAATGAGTTTAGAAAATATTTATTTTTAATAAATTCTAACTTCATGTCCAGTTCGATTTGGGTTGAACTTGAAAACAAACTTAGTCACCATAATTACTGGATAGGCGCAGGGTCCGGCTGTGTGGTGTCGACGAACACTGTATAAAAAAAGCGTCTGATCTTGTCTATTCCAGGATTGGAAATTGAGTCCTGAACCTGATTAAAATGGGTTTATTTTTAAAACACTGTTTGCTATGATTATGTATATTGCTTTTGTCCCCCAAATACAAATACTCCACTTGATAAATATTTATTTATAAAAACTTTATTACATAATACAAAAGGCGGACTTAATACCGTTGGGCATTATCTGACAGTCAAACCTTCGGGACATTAGAGTATTAAGTTTAGGTAGGTGTGCAATAAAAATATAATTAGTTTAAAGTGTTAATAATTAATTAATAAATACCATCACGGATGCCTTTAAAGGGTACCCAGCGAAGGAATTAACCCATCCTTATTTCGCCGATGGTATTTGTAGGCAACACCTAATAAGTGGCGAGCTTAATACAAATGACGCATTAGGACGGCAATTAAAAAAAATATATACGCGTAGAGTTGAAAACCCCCTCCTTTTTTAAAGTCAGTTAAAATTTAAAAACCGGAAAGGCGGACTATTTTAGAATTATTAATTATTGTTTTTGTTTTATATAACAAACTAATCAAATTTGCCGGCAAACTATAATCATTAAATACTTAGATTTTTTAAATTTTATATGTATTGTTATCATTATTCAACTTTTAACCAATCGTCATAAAAATATTGTTTAAATAGCGATCGAAAGAGAAAGCTTTACGTACGATCACGCCACTTAAATTTGTCGTTAGCACACTATATTAAATAGCAATCAGTATATTAAAATATGTGCGGGATGGACAGATATATATATAATATAACTACTAGTGAACGAAAATTCGGGTGCAATTATATTTAAATTATATTTTTTTCTGAGATTTTTTTTTCTGAATATTTTATTTTACTTTTCATATAAAAAATCCCAGGAAACTTGTATTTTTTATATGAAAAGATTTAGAAAGGCATTTTTTTCTCGGGAAAAAGTGAAGTATAGGTATAATTGCACCAGAAAGGAAATTCACTATTGCCTAGTAAGAAGTCGTCGTTTATTTAATGTTCTCCGCATCGTTATTCTATTTATTCTATAATAAATAAACTTGTTTTAGTGTCTATCGAACAACTCATGCTCCATGTTCATGTGCTGGAAGTTCAGCCCAGTAAACATTTTACCATGCTGCGCTCCTCGAAACCCTACTGAAGAGGTGGAACTGTTGAACCGAAGTCTAGAAAGTCCCTGCGCCATACACCCAATTAAATGCCCGCATGAGCGCAATTCCGCAGAGGGACAAGCGGAAAGTGTTTCTTCTGAGGACACTATTGATCAATTTATTCCACCGGGAATACCTACAGTAACACCACCTCCTGTGAGATCAGAAACTATTAACTCATTGGTGGAAAAGGAAACGAGAAAGCGTATAGAGCGTTTCCAAAGGGCACAGCAGACACGGCAACAAAATGGGTCCGGAAAACCGTGGTGGGAACGCCTGCTGTGCGAGCCTTTCTGCTCATCATCTACACAGGATGGTGCGGATACCGAAATGTCCGAAATGGCTACGCGCGGAGCTCGTCGGTTTGCGATGCATGCTGCCACTCCACCCGATGTGGTGGTGAGGCAGCCTCAAAGAATCTGAAGTGATACGGCCTGTGAAAGTGTTAACAATAACATTTCACAGGCAATCACTTCAGATAAACTAGAAGCGATTGGTAACTACACATACCTTTAAACAAACGTTGTCATATTTCGTGTCCATTGTAATCATTCTTGCCATTATTCTTTTTCATGACAGCTATACACCCTTTGGTTGAATACATTAAATCATATAAGTGTGTTTACATGTAAGCTGAGTAACGAAAATGCAAATTGGATAAAGCCACACAATAATCAAAATGGCGTTATTTATTTGGTGAGATTAGAACATATAATATTATTTCACTTATTTAAAATAGGTACAATCTGGTACAAGTAATAAAATGAAGAATATACGAGAGTTTAATTAGAAGGCAGGGCAGTTGTAGTTTATACAATAAAGCCTTTCCAATTAAGTATTTTGAGGTGGGTATACCTGATGGTGGTATACCATCAGGTATACCCACCTTTAAATGCAATAGTTTATTTATTTATATAAAGCTCTATGGAGAGTTTGTTGATATTTTTGATGGAATTCCCAAAGAAAGACAACGTTGTTTCATGTGTGTCGGCAAACTTTGTTATCGTTTATGAATTTCTATATCTATATTTAAATTAGAAAACTGATAAATTATCCTCATGCTTGTGACCGCGGGGTATATATATAAACCTTTTTCGGTATTAATACACAGTGTAAAGTATCCTCTTTAGTCAACCAAAGTACAGTACAGACCCACCAAGTTATGTGTAAAGTGATAATAGTAAAGCCGTCATGATATTAGATGAACAGTGTTAATTATGCCGAAAGGTACAGAAATATTATTTTGAAGAAGTAACTCGGTAGCAGGCTTCAATCGATTCATTTAACACGACTGTGGCGATACTTAACAAATAAGTTAGTGGAGCTGTACAGACTTTACTGTAATATACCTCACAGCGAAAATTGACATTTATTATTTTTTTATGTGATGACTCTTTTTATAAAAAGGTGTGTTTCATAATTTTAAAAAAATCGTATTTTAATCATAAATATTTGTTTTAATTGAAGATATAAATAAAATTATATACAAATCAACACAGGTAAATTATAGCATTGTATTTACCTTCTAATTTATTTTAAGTAAAATATTCCTAAGCATCGTGTTTCGGTAAACGTATATTATATTAATTTTCTTCAATTTTTCTGAAGTCATACATTATATAGATTTACTGATGTTTTATTTGATAAACATTGTTTAGATATATATAGTAATTGTACAGATTTCAATTATACTTATTATACACACTTGAAATTGTTTGTCACCAATATAGCTCACGTTATTATCATTTTAGTGTTTATATTGAAATTTATGAAGGTGAAGAATTTTCTGGTGGTTGAGACTCAAACCCACGACCATCGCTTTCGCTGCAAGGTACTCAACCAATGAGTCAACAATATATTAGTCATTACTAACGCAATTGTTCGTTGCTTTTTATTTATTTATACACAGACGCCCACTATGTGCTTATAATTACTCGGTATTGAGTGAAGTTAGAAGTCCTAGTTTCTAATACTATATGTCAGAGTAGAGTGTTTTATATGTTTTTTTTAAATAAATTACTTCTCAGAATTATTTAATATTTTTTCTTTTTGAAAGACTCACGTATATTTACAAACAAGGACTTCTAACCTCACTCTAATGCAGAGTAATTAGAAGATTTCACATAAAGGACGTCTGTTTATAAATAGGTAGTAAGGTGTAACTTGTGGTTTGGGTTAGCTTAGTACGTTGCATTGAAAGCGAAGGTCGTGGGTTCGAGTCCCACCTACCAGGAACATTTTCATTGCATTTTTAAAAATTTCAATATAAGATTATACTGATAAAGAATTTTAAAAATATACATAATATATTACAGTTCAGTAATTCCTATTTCCTAGATTCAGAGGTTATATATAAAATTTATTTTAATTTATTTCGTATTTCACGAATAAAATTGTCACTTACCTAAAATTACTAACCTCTGTTTCTAATATTTGTTGTAAAAAAAAAACTATGTTTTCATTATGCATGGTTGTATCAGTCACAATTTCATATTCATTAAAAATAATATATTGATGTCTTTTAGTGTGGTCATCAACCAAAGCGGTGATAAGCAGAGATGAGAGGAGATTTATTATCGAATCGATAGGATTATTTTATCTATCGCAGTGGTTCTGATACTATTTTTAGTAAAAGACTAAAAAAGTATATAAATTTACCTACACCTTTTTGTAATATATAAAAAATTATATAGTTAAAGGGTCTTGAATAGCTTTAAGTTGTTTTACAAACCCACAAAAAATCTAGATACATTTTGTTTCTAGATTTTAACGTTTATAAGATTGTTGCCATGAGCGTATGTTGTAAGCTTGTGGCAGTAGTTTAGTAACCGCTGCTCTATCGGCACTTTATTATTATTTTAATACCATCACGGGTGCCTTTTTTGGTTCCCGAGAACCGTTAAAACGGCCTCAGGGTACCCAGAAGGATTTACCCGTCTACAATTCGCAGATGGTATTTGGAGGCAATACCTAACTGGAACTTAATAATATTCGTTATTAACTTTCCTCTTCTCTCCGCCTATGTTCGTTTTGGTGGATGGCAGGACAACATGGGATTCTAAGAAACCGAACTCTTTAAATTAATGATACTATATGGGTATAGAGTAAGTTACCTGAACACAATTACCTGAATTTATTTGATTTTTTTTCCAAATATTCTGGTAGCGTCTATTTTTATTAAATTTTACCGCGACTTCGTACGCATTAAAACACTTTTAAAAAGTTTAGTTATTATCCAAATTATATATTGATCTCAGGCTTCTGAGGGGCGTCAGAAAGATTGCGTTTCTTAAATTTGTCGCACAATACAAAGGTGTAATGCCTAGCCTGCATGAATTTTAATCCTTTAAGCGAGACGTGATAAGTACATATGATCTGACATAGTGAACTCAACCAATTATAGCATCATTGCTATTCTAGATTGGGAACATTGTCTGACTTTACATTGTCACTAACAACCGGACGGATGTAAAGTCACATGTCGTGTCTACAAAAAAAGTGTCACATTAAGAAGTTGACCCCCAGGATTAAATTTAAATCCATACCAAATTTTATTTTAATAATTCAGTAGTTTCGATATGAAACTTCCGCAAATAGAGAAAAACATACTTTAATTTCAATACACGCTATAAGAACGGTAAAAGAAAAATAAATTTGGTTGTGTACACAATAACCTCATCTTTATACCCATAAAGTTAATTTTACTTTTGAGAATTCAGATTCTGAGGATTGTCTTATTGGTGGCTAAATGATTAATAATGTGTATATGTTTAATAGGAGGATTATCAGACAGCGAGTCGGGTAGAGCTCCGTTGCGTGGGAGGTCCTCTCGCCGCGACGACCCCCGCAGGCATACTCTTGCTGGCAACCATCTCTACCTGCATCCTCATCATCAGCAGCATAATTCTATGGAAATGGAAGTAAGTTCAAATATTACCTAAACACCACCAATAAAGCCAGCCTTTTGGAGAATACTACAAATCGATTAGGTTAGGTTTTAGACTGTAGGTTCACCGGTTTTCAGAAGACTATTATTGTATCGATTTCTTAACAAAGAGGTCTCGTGTCCCCTTTCTGGTTGCGGATACGAAACGGGCAGTTGAATTGACCATTAGCAGCAAGAGTATGAAAGTAGACTCGTAATGCAAATTCGTCTTTGTTAGGGCGTGTTACGTTACCGCATCAATTAGCCTGCACAGTGGGAGCGATTAATACTGTCAAACAACTACATATGTATTAATCAAAACCATTGATGGGGTTTGTAGGTCTACTTGCCATCAGGTAGATACAAAGTCATATGCCGTGCTTCAATAAACATAATTTAAATAAAATAGGAAGTCACATACCTAATAATAAAATCCAACAGAAGTTCTATCTACCAGTATTATAAATTGAAATTAATTTTAGATTAAAATTATTTTTTTACGATCAGAAATAGTACATACGATCACGGGCGCCTTACGGCGCCCGAGACCGCCTAGACGGCCCCAGGGTACTCGTCGCGATTGTTTTGAATAAACCCAATAACCCATCTATAAACAGTTTCACAAGTTGGTATAGTGAAACCGGGACCGACAGCATAACGTGCTCTCCAAGGCACTATAGTGGTTTTGTCAAACAAATGTACATTAATTTTTAAATTAAAAACTACACGTAAACACCGGGATTCGAACCAAATAAATTCGTAACGTCATAAATTAGAAAATTGGTAACACTATAAATCATTATAAGTTAGTAAAGCATTTAAATTTTACATAAAATGTATAATATATATTATAAAATCTTTATTTTAGCATACAGAATTACCAATGCATTATAATGGAATAAAAATGCTGCAGCCAGAAAACCGCATTCACCCATATTTCTTAAAGAAGGTACAAATAATAGTTATTAAAAGTGTGACTAATACGCCCATAACATAGTCCTATATTTACTAACAAAGGCTAAGATTACGATTAAGATTTTTGTATCACGAAAAGGTTATAGAGTTCTATTGAGTTGCTATTTTTAATAATTTGATCATTACAAAAATAATAAAATAAAGAGTTAATTACTTAAAAAGTTTAGCTAACAATTCAAATAGCCTAGAGAAAAATATAAATAAATTTTAAATAAATGCCTGCAAATTATATAAATGAGTTGTAATTTAAAGAAATTTATAATTAAATAGCAACATCAAAACCAAGGAGGCAATTCCAGCGCTTTCGACTTCCATGTCTGTTCGATATATTCAAGAGTAGTTAATAAATAATTTATATAATAAAAACAGCCCTAACTAACATGGATATTAGTAATATTCTAAAAATGTTAGTGAGAAGCGAAAAAATAAGTTTGCTTTATTAAAAACGATTCAAAAAGTAAGGAAATAAAAAGTATTATTTAGAAAAATCTATTAGATTATATAGAAATTTGCAGGTTACTAATAGATATAATATAGTACAATCAATACAGCGGCCGATAGCGTCTAAACGGCCTCAGGGTACCCAGTGGCGGGGTATTTATTCCCACCTCTCGTAATGGTATTTTGAGTCTACACAGAAAAAGTGGTCAACTCGTGCAGTGATTATATAGACTCGTACCAACCCATCTATAAACAGTTTCACAAGTTGCTATAGTGTCATTAAGACCATCAGTTTAACGTGCTCCCCAAGGCACTATTTTTATTTAATTCAAAACTCATTGGTCCATACCGTGTTTTGAACCAGGGACTTAAAAACAGTAGTGTTCTTAAGTCTGAGGCACTAAGCTTAATTGTCCTGCAATTACCGCTCGAAACAGATAAATAAAATTGTAAATTCAAAATAGCAGATTAAATGCTTCTCTATGATCTAGTTTTCCAGCCCTGGCCTAGTTACTATTAATATAGGTCAAGGCTGGGTTTGAACCGGTGACCTAAAAACTATAGATAGTGTTTTTAAGTAGTATGAGGCTCTGGGCTCTATTGTCCTACAATTAATTCTCGTAACAGAAAATACACTACAAAATAAATTAAATTATAAATTAAAACAGCGACTCAGAGCTTCTCTATAATCTAGTGCTCCAGCACTAGCCTGGTAACTATTAATATAGGTCAAGGCTGGGTTATTGCGTCGGTTGGATCGTCCGGTTTGTAATATTCCCGATGAAAATGTTTCCATATAGTTAAAACTCTTTTTGTTGTTTGTTTACTCTGAAACCATTTGACGAGTAGAGTCTAGGACCTAATAAAATATCGCTTAATATATAATGCCTTATCAAACGGGCATATTTTAATAAATAATTATTATAATCAGATACATACAACATATCTTCACGAGTGCCTTGCGGCGCTCGAGACCGCCCAGACGGCCCCAGGGTACCCAGCGGAGGGGTTTTAATCCCACCTCGTCTTAGCCGATGGTATGAGTCTACATCGAACAAGTGGCTAGCTCGTCGCGATGTTTTTAATAGACTCAATAACCCATCTATAAACAGTTTCACAAGTTGGTATAGTGAAACCGGGACCGACAACGTGCTCTCCGAGGCACAAACAAATGAGCATTATTTTTATAATTAAAAACTCATTTGTACACACCGGGATTCAAACCAGGGACCTAAGTGTTTTTAAGTCCAAGTTCTAACCAACTAGGCCACCACGTAAATAATCAGATAATTAATAGTAAACTCTCTACATATATAAATATATGCAATCGGTCAATTGCGTTACACCGCTGCGGGCAAATAGATCTATATGAATATGGTTCGTGCTACTATAGATGAATGCACGGAGACTAAGGGCTGTGTAAAAAATTGCGGTGGACATTTTTTTTTTTTTTAATTATTCTTCATTAGTTTACCTTTAATTATTTTTATAAAGTATGCATGCACTTTTATCAGAATTTAATTACCGACAGCATAACGGACGAGAAATACAAGTTTATACGAACCGGCGACGATAACACAATGAAAATATTACGGAAGAGTTTCCAAGTAACAAATACACCGAAAGTTTGGTGAAAACAGGAGTTTGATGTACATTTGAGAAACATTTCTTTATGAAAAACTTTGTCTCTTATTACTTAGTTTTTTTACAATATTTTCAATGAGTTTTTTTTTATTAAAATAAATAAAATGTAGGTGCATTTGTTTAACAACACCACTATTGTCCCGGAGAGCACATTATGCTGTCGGTCCCAGTTTCCCTATACCCTGAGGCCGTCTAGACGGTCCCGGGCACATTAAAAGAACATTTTTTTTTTAATTAAAATTTTAGATCTTACTCAAAGTTACCAACTACTGAGGATTTAACGCTTTTTTTTTAGAATTTAATTTTTGATGAATTTGAATGGTTGTATTTTAGGCTAATAGGTTCTACTGATCAAATTGAACAACTTTTCCCATGCAACCATGTATCGCAAATGAAATGTATTATACATAAAAGATAAAAAGAACAGACACTAGCAGCGCCTTCTGGATTTATATTTTCGTTAACAACCTCATTGATTAGTTCAGGTCAAAATTTTGATAAAATTATACATATTGATGAAATGGACCTACCCTCGCGTTACTACTAGGAAGATAAACTCCGCGCAATAGGCGAAGAGGAGAGTAGTGACATCGATGAGATAGGTGGCCGCGCGGCTCAATCGCGCGGTCAGATCCCTACGCACTCATCTCTTAACACAAAATGTTTGATATAAATACTTATACATACCCGTGCGAAACCGGGACGGGCCCGCTAGTTTATAATAAAAAAAACGTTATCTATTTTGTTCGTGTACAGCGCTAGCTGCATATTTATGACACTAATAAGAAATTAGAGTTCACTTCGGAAGAGAGCTCTTATTTAGCGGGACCATTTATTGTGCGCTGACCCGTGATCTCTTTGTATTCTTGATCGAAGATTAAGAGCTTACCTATTCCAAGACCTTCTTAAGTATTTTTTATACACTACCCATATTTTTATATTATTAGGATTCAGTTACCACCGTTAATAAACATCCTATTTAATGTTGCAATAAAGTGTATAATGTGTCATTAAATTAATAAATTAACACTGCACTTATACATGAAAAAATAAAAAATTTTTAGTGAAAATGGTGTTTTGTCTCTTTCTTAGCAATGTTAATTATTTATAATAGGAAAAAGGTTAAACAAATTTTTAACTAACAAGCTTAATAAAATTTTAGATCTTTGTTAGCCTCCTCCTCCGGGAGCCTATTTGGTTACACTATTTACGTTGTATCCGAAAGTATGTTTCTACACATAGTAAAATAATATTAATGGCAGGTTTTCAAGGCTGAATTAGTGTTAAGAAATATGGTTCAAAATTGTAAATCAACTCGCCCGATTAAAAAATGTTTGGAGCCATTATAATAAAATATGCCCACACCTTTTAACTTTAACAAAAAAACTTAAACTTTAGAAAAGATTTCAAAAGCACTGTATTTGTATATTTTTTTTTCGATTGAGCAAAGTAATATTAAATACTTCCACATAAATACCAATAAAATTGTCTTCTACAAATATTTTGTACACTATTAAAAGATATCATTATCACTATTAAAACTTAATTTTAAAATCGGTAAAACTCATAACTTCTCATTAAAACGTTTTTTATTATTATTTACAAGCCGCATGACTCCTTTATATTTTAGTTGCCTACACTTTAATAGCCTTTGATCCGAATGTTTTGGTAAATATATAAAATCGGTAAAACTGATAACTTTCCGTTAAAACGTTTTTTTTATTTACAAGCCGGATGACTCCTCTAAAATATAGTTACTTACACTTTAATAGCCTTTGATCGGAATGTTTCGGTAAATATTTAAAATCGGTAAAACTGATAACTTCCCGTTAAAACGTTTTTTATTTTCATTTACAAGCCGAATGACTCCTCTGTATATAGTTACTTACACTTTAATAGCCTTTGATCGAAATGTTTCGGTAAATATATAAAGGTAAACTGACTTCCCGTTAAAACGTTTTTTTTTTTCATTTACAAGCCGAATGACTCCTCTGTATATAGTTACTTACACTTTAATAGCCTTTGATCGAAATGTTTCGGTAAATATATAAAGGTAAACTGATACAATTCCCGTTATACATTTTTTTTAATTTACAAGCCGGATGACTCCTTTATATATAGTTACCTACACTTCAATAGCCTTTGATCGGAATGTTTCGGTAAATATATAAAATCGGTAAAACTGATAACTTCTCGTTAAAACGTTTTTTTTTTTATTTACAAGCCAGATGACTCCTTTATATGAAGTTGCTTACACTTTATTATTCTTTGATCCGAATGTTTCCATTCCGTCATGTTTAACATATATTTTTTTTGTTTCCAATAAGATAAAAATTCAATAAAAATAATCTAGTAATTATATATATTTACTAACCGTTTAATTTAATCTATAGTTTTTAATCTCATATTAAAGTATGGTATTTGTTACAGCCTCCATTACCAAGGGGTTATCAACAACAGGCCAATGCCCTGCTATTTGATGATGATCCGGGCATCATGTCTGAAGTAGAGACAGCGTCTACGGGTTTCAGACGTGGAGGAAAACAAAGATCATCTCTCCCCGTAGTTCGCACTCCAAGCAAGACTCTTGAACGCCCATTAGGTGAGTAGATTTCTTATCTGTATGACTCTTTCTGATTGAAGATAAACTCGTATGGATTTTGTTGCATCTATAAAAAAATCGGGAATGTTTTTTAAAAATGAAAATTTAACGTTTTTACGATATTTACAATTTAAGTTTTTGTACTGGGTGTTTTTTTTTCACCTTGTAAACTTATAAAAGTTTAAAAAAAAAATGTATATTAAGATTACCAGGCGCCGACAAACGCCTAAAGTATTTTTCATGTTTTACAATATTTTAGTATTTATATATTTCCAAAAAACCTTAGCTATTTGACTGAGATATCCGTCCGTCTATCTGTCTATCCGCAAAATCTCCAAAAATACTGGTCCGTTTTACATTAAAATATAATGATAGCCTCTTGTTAGCTGGCTTGCTGGTTAAGGCACTATGTTGATATATAAATAAAACTAAATTTTTATATTAAAAAAGTATCAGCTTTAAAATATGATAAAAATTAACTTTATTATCTCGACAAAGGCTACGGATTTAATAAGTCGGTGTTCCAGTTTATAACCCGGAGCGATTGCTATCTGACCTATTTTAGACAATTATTTTTAAACCGTAATGTAGAATAAACGTTAAAAATAAAACTTTTTTCATCAGTAAACGTAAATTAAAATACGGTATGACCTACTTTGAACCATAACCTGATAGACATGGAGTTTTATAGAATATTCATATATATATATATATATTTATCACACTCTTTATATCATTTTGTTATTGTGTAATGGCGCTATCAATCCAATTAATTTCTTAATCCCTTACATAACTTCTTATAAAAATTACATATTAAATATTAAGTTTCTTCAGTCAATGTTATTTTACAATAATGCTAGAACCGTGTAATGTTTACGACTTAAACACTGATATAAATACTAATATCGCAGTTTGCAGTGTTTAAGTCGTAAACATACTACAAATTGAAAACAACTACATGTCAATCAATGATTTATAGTGTTCGAAGCTTCATCACGCAAAAATTGGTATAATTAATTCAAGAGGTTTCCAATCCAATTGATTAAACGAATCAATCAACACTCGAAAATTTTATGCAGTAGTAATCCCTTTAATCACGGTGCCCAATATTTCACTCATTCATTGGTAAATCTGAATACGTGCTTCTATAAAACCAATCATACCGTCCCCTTGTTATAACGAATAGGGAAAAAAAAAAACAATCGTCGAATCTCTTCAAAACCTTTCAGAATACGAGAATGAGATTACAGCGATCTTTTTTTATCTCATGCAGGTCTGGTATTTCTCCAATATCGCAATGAAACCAAACGAGCTCTTTTACCTAATGAAATAACCTCCATTGATACGGTTAAGGCTTTGTTTGTGAGAAGCTTTCCAAAACAGCTGACGATGCAATATATGGACAGCCCCATGGTTAAAATCTACATACACGACTCATCTAAGGATATGTTCTACGAACTGGAAGATGTGAGGTAAGTTATTTGAATACATACGAGGGTTGTTTCAAAATTAAGGTTCCTACAATTTTTTCGGTTGTAAGGATTTTTTTATTGGAAAAAAAAATACACCGTTAAAAAGAGTGTTATATTTAAGCTATTTTTTTACATAGTCACCATTTTTTCCACGGACTTGTTTTGCCTATTTTTCCACTTTTCAAAACCAGTCTCAAAGAAGTCCGTCAGTCGTAGGGTTCTAAGTCAGGACTGACTGGAAAAATAGGCAAAACAAGTCCGTGGAAAAAATGGTGGCTAACGAGATCCCAGCTGAATTGGTCGATTACGTCATTGGTTTTCTGAGGGACGTACGTGCGAGCATTGTCGTGGTGACCAGTTTTCCTCTTCGGCGATTTTGAATTGCCCGTCTAAGTTTTTTTAAGGTTTTGCAATACGTATCCGAGTTTATTGGGACTACAATAAGGACTACAATGCTAGTTGAGTTTATCTAGGCATAAACTCAACTAGCAGCACTTCTGGTCCCAAAACACCGTAGCCATGTTTTTACCGGCTGAAAACTTCTGCTTGATTTTTTTTCGGTTTAGGCGATTCACTGTGTTTCCATTATTGACACGATTATTGTTTTGTGTTTGGTGTAACGTAATGATACCACGTTACATCCCCCGTAACAAACGAGTCTAAAAAATATTCACTATTGTCGTCGATTTCACTGAGAAACTCCTGAGCACAGTGGACGCGCTTATGTTTGTAGGCTTCCAAAAGCATTTGCGGCACTCACCTCGCATACACCTTATGGTGAACCTCAACAGTCGATTCCATTTTTTTTATTCTCCGATCGTCAAGAAAAAGTCACTAAGTTTGTGGTGCTGGCGATGGACTTGTTTGAGGCTGGTTTTCAAAAGTAGATAAATCGCCAGAAAAAAATGGGAAAAAATTGTGAAAAAACAACGATGTAATTTTGTCAAAAAAAAACTCACACCCGAAAAAAATGTGGGAACCTTATTTTTGAAACAACCCTCGTATTAAATATTTGAATATGTGTATTATATTTTTAGCTAATGCTTCCTTTGTTTATTTAATTATTTGTACCTTTCTGTTAAAAAGCGTAGGTGTAGTTATAAATAATAATGAGAAAACAAACGGTAATCGGAAATATTTAGATTTAAATGTACCCATTCAGTAGAATATAATTAATTTCGACAACGTCTCGATAAATTGAATATTCATTACGAAACTGAAAATAGGAAGTAACCTCGGATGAGGCATTTCATATTTTACCTAACAATTTTTCCATAAAAAACTATTCACTTTCGTGTTCTAAATTTAAATTCTCGGAAACATCTCTTATAATCCCATAACAGTATCAACAGTATCAGTATTTTTAATCCCTTTGTAACATGCAAAGGGTATTGTGTGCCGTATCCATTCCTGTCTTCTTTGTGCTTACTTATATGCTCTATGTTATACTGTCGCCTCTTTGCTCGATGAAAGACATTTTCCTTACAAAACGTCTTCAGTATAATTTAGTTTATCTCGTAAGAAGACGCGTTCATATTATAATCAAAGGAGTGTATTTTATGTGAAGATGCAACCTCGTTCCACCTGTTCTCACTATAGGTGGGTATTGCTTACAATTATATTACGTTGCACTTTGAAGGTTTACATGAATATTGTTACGTCCCTTTGAGAGCCTCATATTAAAGTTTCTTACTTAAACCCCGAGCAAGTTTTCCTCTTCATCTTCGTACTAACTTTAAACAACCTTCATGCGATTAGGGCTTCAGCGAACTTATATTACCTATTGTATTTTGTTTCAGTTATTTTTATTTATTAAATATATATCCTTCAGTTATAATATAATATTATTTTATTATAATATATTTTAGTCTGGCGTCATCGAAGCTAATATGATAGACCTATTTTTGTTCTTTTATCCTTATTATTTAATCTTTTAATTTACGCTTATATTACTTTTGTTTTGCTATGCTCTATACTTTAATTTATATTTAATTTAAGAATAGAGTTTTGGGGAGGCGTTTTTTATCCCACCTCATCGTAATCGATGGTATGAGTCTACACCGAATAAGTGGCTAGCTCGTCGCGATGTTTGGATAGACTCAGTAACCCATCTATAAACAGTTTCACAAGTTGGTATAGTAAAACTGGGACCGACAGATTAACGTGCCCTCCGAGGAACTATAGTGGTGTTGTTAACAAATGTACACACATTTTTAGATTAAAATCTCATTGGTGCACACCGGGGATTGAACCAGGGACCTAAGAGATTTTACGTCTAAAGTCTAACGAAATAATTCAGAATTGTTTTCAAATGGCTGATGATGATAATGATATATGATGATAATGATGATAATTTTCGTGAGCCTTATTACGTACACACCAATCCTTTAATATATGTCGCTGATGTTTTAAGGATCTAAAATAATTAATTAGTATTTAAAGTCGACATTAGGAACTACCTAAACGTAGGAAATTACTATTAAAAATGAATTTGTTATTAATGTAAAAGCCTTTGCGAGAATATTGCTACCAAAGTAAATACTCAATTCCTGATAATTCTGCTTCCGTGTTGGGAATATGAAATACTGAATAAGTTTTCCTATTTCATCCAAAGAGAGATTTTGGTTCGTTAACGCGTTCATTAAGTAAATTATTCATCGAGAAATCGAGAATATCTTATAAACTTGAAATTTAATATTAAACTCGAGACAATATTAGTATTTTATTTAAAATACCTTTTATAAAATAACCTAATTAAATTATAAAATGTTGCCTTATAATTAATATAGAGTAATAAATTATAAATTTTAATAATGTTTGTTTTTGCTGGCGCTGCAATAGCGAACTTAATTTTAATACCATTATTAAAAAGAACCTTGTGCTATGAAATTAATAAATTTTAATCTCGAATCTTGTAATTGGAATATCAAAAGCTAAACAATTTATTTTATTTTATAATACTTCTCGATTTCTCGAAATTATCTTCTGTCGCTTTTCCCAAATTAAAGTAGGTAAGTATATATGTAGTATGGAAATGTAGATTTATATTTCCATGCGTTATGGCAGGGCCCACCTCCGTGACATAAGGGATCGATCAGTGTTGCGGTTGTTTGAAGCCGCAGACATTGGCGGTGGAGTGTTTCCGGGAGCTGTAGGTGTGGGCTCCTTGACGATGCCAGCTGCAGCTACAAACTGCTCTGGACCTTCAAGCTGGGATCAGGTATATACAAATTACTATTCTACTATTATATTATCCAATACAACTTCATTGTTTACAAATTTTTTATAGTTTAAAAACTTTATAATAATTTTCGAAGAAGTGTACGTGTTTTCGATGTTGATTTTACTTAATTTAATAAGTTATATTGGATAATATTTGCCTTTTACTAATTAATTTGTAGATTAGAGTTTTTATAAAACATTTTTATTTTTCTACAGGATCAGAGCTACTTCAGTGAGCCGGAAATTGATTCCGAGTATCACCATCAGCACGTCCACAAGTCAAAGGTAAGTGCAGCAGATATCTTGGCAGCAAAGGGTGAGTAGTTAGTCATTAATAAATTAAAATTAAAAGTTTTATTTATTTAAAAAAATGGTAACAAAATCATTAAGACTAAGAACAAAGTATTATTATTACATAAATCGACAACTACTTTAACGTTGGTTCAAACAGCTTACATACTATAATAAATAATTATACTCGCAATGGCAAGTGACAACATTTTTCTAAATGGAAAATGTTCAATTTAAGATGGTAACTATCTTTCACAAAATTTATTAGTACTATCAGCCTATGACCATAACAATATTTATTGTAAGCGATGTCATTTTCAAAATAGTCGCAGCAAAATTTGTTTTGCACTAAAAATGAATGAAAATGACCACTTATACTAAATTATATATATAACAGGATTATTAGAAAGCCCTGCAAATTGGCAATCCTTTGTAGTAATGTGCTCCACTGTGAAGTTTCTTAGGGGTAGCTCTCCATGAGAGAATAAGTGCTTTTTTGAAAGGCTCTGGAGTGCAACCACTGCACACCTTCATTACAGCTTTAACTTCCGCTTCAGCCGGCTCTCTTTCGTCCGCCTGTTAATGGACAAACGAAATAAAATGTATTTTTTGTGGACGTATACTTAGCCTATTTTTTTTTTAATTATAAATAAGACCTATTTATTTTCTGAATAAATAAGTTGGAGGTTCAAAAATTAATATAATACTTTTTTCATAATTTATTGTTTAAAGACATGCCATAGCTTCAAGATTTGAGATAATTAAAAATACCAAATCATATTATCAGAAATTGAGCTTGTTTTCAAATATTATTTAATTTACTATAAGTGTTTTCATCAAATAAATACCTGTTCTTTTTGAGTATTTTGTACGGAAGGATTTCCAACGAAACCAGCTAGCCCATTAAGTAGAGATTGTTGCAGCATAACGTCTTCTTCGTCGTCGTTATCTGTCAGATCGGGCGACAATAGTGCTTCATCTACTATCGAGCCATCTGAGAGAGCAATTAATCCTCTTTTGTCTTTTTTACCTGGCATACAAAGTAAACACCTTTAAGTACCTAGTTTGAAGTGTAATTAACTAACATTTATTTGATAATAAAAAGCGAATCGTTAAATAAAAAAGTCAGCTTAAGGTAGTAAAAAATATATACCTGAGGAATTAACAGATTTCAGTTCTTCTTCTTCCTCTTCTTTTTCTGGATTATCTCTTTTATCTCGTTTCATAGAATCTCTTCTAAAAACGTTATGTCCGCCTGTTTCATCTATATACTGAACATTAGCAGGGTTTAGTAAAGAACCAGATAAAATAACTGTAGAAGATTTCGAAGGCCCTAAATTATGTTTTGTTGAAAATCCTTGATTGGAAGACAATGAAGTTGGAAATCCGGAGAATGTCAGTTGTTGTAGTCCGCTAGATGTCTGTGAGATGGGTGATAAATGTGACACACTGTTAAGTAATTGTTCTGAAACAATTCTGTTTCCAAGCTGTCCATTAATGAATGGCTGCTGTAACTGGAGACCATTTGGTAATTGCACAGGTATCATTTGCATCTGCTGCTGTTGTCCGGCTAAGTTTAGATTGGGTGCCCTCTGCAATTGTCCTCCTATGAGGAAAGCTCCATTTCCAATAGGTTGTGGCTCTGGCATCGGAGGTTCTGGCGGTGCCTCCGTTGATGGTTCAAGAAGAGTTCCATCGTGCTTAAAGTGATGTGCATGATGATGTTTATGATCTTTATGTGCTTTTCCTGCGGTCAAAGCTACGTGATACATTTGAACCATTGTTATCTCACCCATTAAGCCAGATTGTTCTGAAAATTATATTAGTATAACATTAATAATTGTATATTTTATTTTACCGCTCAACGAGCTTGGAGCGTGTATTGTGTAGATACTAATTGTGTAGACCGAATAATATCGTCGGCGACGAGCTGAGAATAAACCCTCTTTGCTAGGTTTCCTAAATGTCTAGGTAGCCTCGGGCACCCTAAAGCGCTTATATATATTCATACGTTCGTAATTACGTTCATATTACACTATGGGGTGTTCAAACAAAAGTGAGAACTATAATATTACACTTACTCGTAACTTTAATTAATTGGTATCATACTTTTCTAAGTAATCATCTCTTAGATCAATGGATTTAATATATCTTTTTTATTACTTTAAAACACAATCGCTTTTTTTTATTTTAAAATAATAACAAAGCCAAAATATGTTTGTTTTAATTTTATGGAGTATTTACTTTATACTCACCTTTATTTAAATGCCACTCATATATATTTATTATTTAAATAAATAAATAAACTTAGTTTGACTGTCAGATAATTGCCAACGGCATTAAGTCCGCCTTTGTATTAGGCAATAAAGTTTTATAAATAAATAATTATAAACTACATATCGGTACTACTTTTAAAATATAAATAAATACCATCACGGGTGCCTATTTGGCTCCCGAGAACCGTTTTAACGTCCTCAGGGTACCCAGCGCCTCATTTCGCCGATGGTATTCGGAGGCAACACCTAACAAGTGGCGAGCTTGTTGCGGTGTTTATGATGAAATAGCCTCGTTGTATAATGCGGTCACCTACCCCAGTTTTAAAATATCTTCGTTATAATCTTACAAAATATAATATTATTAATTATATTTCTTAGTAAATTAGTTTAAGATGGTTTCATCGAGTTCTCTTCGCAATCGCAATGTAATTTTCAGACCCTAATCATTCTTGTTCTTTGCTTGAGTTATGCTCTCTTTCCTTAATTTATTTTAATTAAAATGTATTTATTACGATTTTTTTTATTCGCAAGAAATAATAGAGTTCTTAATTATTTCATTTATTTTATTTTTTTTAGGTATTGGTTATTGCCTATAAAGTTTCCTTTTTTATAGAATTTTATGAAAAGTTAATAGGTACCTATCTTATTTATTCGAAATATTGGCAATTATTATGGATGCCATTTTATGATTTTCATTTAATATAATAATCCTTGGCACAGGATCCGATAAAATATTTAAAAGCGTTTTCTTCCTGAAATGCTTATACAATTTTTTTTTTTTTATTTATAATGGGTGAACGAAAGTTTCCGGTCGCAACCCCTTCAGTTTTAAAATGATCCGATGTGTGAAGGTTTGCGAGCATTATCGTAAAGCAGTGGTGCCGTAGAACATTAACAAGTTATTTGATAGCGAGCTTGACCATTATCGTTTGCAATTCTACACAGTGAACCTCTGCAGTAATTGTTGTATCAGGTCGCAAGAATGAGTAGAGCATTGCGGAAACAGACCCACCATATACTCACAAGCAGCTTTTTATGAGATATCTTGCGTTTGAGACATGGTGTGGATGCTACCCCTGTATCCAACTAGTGTGATAGACGTTTATGATTGTCTTACAGAATCCCCCATTCGTTAAAAATAACAATCTAATTCAGAATCCCCTAACTTGTTGAATCCACGACTCTATCTATTTTATTGTTTTTCATGCTGTACCCACTTTCAAAGCTTATTTATCTTTTAAATTTTGATGATGGATATTATTTAATATATTTTAATATTAATATGTGCATTACAAATATAATAAACTCTAATTAATATTATTTGGAAATTGTATCATAATTCATAAAATAGCAACATCGAAATTTAACTAACCTCAGTTTGAAACAGAATTTATAATTAATAATGACCTAAAATCATTCATTTGATTTAAACGCATGGTTTTCAACACTCTTAATTATTAATTTACATAGTATATGATATTGTCGTTTGATCTATAATTATCCGAATTAGAATAATTTTATGTAGGTAAATTAAATTTCGGTATTACGTTTACAAGTAATTTGTCAAATCCTTACTTGCAACTGGTTCCAGAGAATCTTTTTGAGCATAAAGCAAAGACTGCTCCTGTCCACTGATAGCGGTACCACCTCCTTTAATTACATGTCCAACCAACTGAAAAATAGCAACTAATACATAGTAACAATTTTACTTTATGCATAAGATATTTTATCAGACGTTATTTTCTTCTCAGTGAATTTTAATTTAAATTAAGATTTACTAGTTAAGACTTAGGTGGGAGGGAGTCTCTAAGTGGAGGGAGATCTCATTAGGTGGGAGTGGAGTTATCTTTAGGTGGAAAGGAAGTCTCTATAACTTTGCTAGGCTGACCGACCGGTTACATTACACCTGCCCAAAAAAGATGGAAAGAAAGAAATCGTCAAGGAACTTAGTTATGTTTCGGTTTTAGTATGTGGATTCACCGGTTATCAGAAGTCTACATTATAGTTTATTTCTTTATTGTCAAGGTAGTATTCTTACAGAATGCGGTTATAAACGGGCAGTTGTTTTGATGAGCAGCAAGGATATTAAAGTCTAATTCGCCTTTGATGCTGCCCAATTCGTTACCGCAATTTATCTACTATAGTGGGAGTGATCAATTCCCTTAAACAACAATATGTTTATCGACCCCATTCATGTACTTGTAGGTTTGCTTAACATCAGGTAAATATAATAATAATAATATGTATG
Source organism: Monopis laevigella (assembly GCA_947458855.1). Classification (NCBI taxonomy): domain Eukaryota; kingdom Metazoa; phylum Arthropoda; class Insecta; order Lepidoptera; family Tineidae; genus Monopis; species Monopis laevigella. The sequence goes on from OX381576.1 coordinate 20,274,197, forward strand.
ACAATTTACATATATAGCTCTGGTCAAAAACTAGATCCACAAGAGATAACTTTGGTCTAGGCTTGAACTATGTGTACCAGAAACAATAATATAATACATATTATATTTTATAAACCAGACCATGACAAGGTGTACAGAAAACTTAATAATATTTTTTTGCCATGGGTGGGAATTGAACCCACGACCCCCGGATACAATGCCAAAGGCAAAATAAGACTTACTCTGTTGTGGAATCCTCTACCAACACGTTCTGCATTGACCCATATCTGCCATTCGCCAGTTTTTCCATTCCACGATTGACATGAATGGTACCATCTGTAACAAAGATGTATTAATGTTAAATATTTTTTTTACCTTTCTAGACGATACAGATAGCTAGAGTTTGATAACGAGTATTAAAACAGGAAAATAATTCATGTTTGATAATAATAGAAGAATAATCATATGTTTTTCACAACCACAGTTTTCAACAAAAAAAAACTTTCTAGATACATATAGAATCATTTTATGACATTGTTATAATAATATTATGTAACCACAAGGACGTGTTTTGCTAACCAGCCATCAAAGAAATAATATTTTTTGTTACATAACCATTCTATGGCATTCATATGACAATTTATAAAAAAATCTTCTTAGATAACTGGGTTATACATATATACATATCATCACGTGTGCCTTACGGCTTACGAGACCGCCTAGGCGGCCCCAGGGTACCCAGCGGAGGGATTTTAATCCCACCTCGTCGTAGCCGATGGTATGAGTTTACACCGAACAAGTGGCTAGCTCGTCGCCATGTTTTGAATCCCATGACCCATCTATAAACAGTTTCACAAGTTGGTATAGTGAAACCGGGACCGACAGCTTAAGTTATGAAACAACCGAGGCACTATAGTTATCAAACAAGAATTATTTTCCTGTTTCGATACTGCTTATCAAACTATGGTTATCCACGCGGAATATGCGATATTAGATACTTAACTACTTAGAACTTTTGCTTTACTGAGATGGGGTAGAAACCTTGTGCGTTAAAAGTTTATAACGTACCCTGCATGTTATAGGTTTGTGTATTAATATATATCTTTACATGCTTTCTAGGAAATAAATATGTTTGACTGCATGCATGATATGTTTTAATCAAATTTTATAAATATTTTATGTTCATTTCAAAACTTATTAAAAGGATTCCAATTCAGTAACTCTTTTACGAATAAAACCAGTATATGGAAATTATAGGAAATGTCAATTAACACTCAGGAATATATAAAATTGGTCTGTTTGTCAACAATAAGGTTAAATTTAGGTATAGAGTAGATATATCAAGCTTTTGAGCCAGCGACACGTTCTCAAAATAACGTTGTCTCCCTTAATTTCATGATGAAATATTTCAGTGTTAACGAAAGGGTCTGTAGGGATTTTCGGCATTTATTGTTATTATTCTTAAATATTTATGAACGTAATTTTATTAATGCCCAGAATATTTGTCCCGCTAAATTAAATTAAATCTATTTCTAATCTTGTCTTTTCTGACTTTGGCGTTTTATATCCTGGATTACAGTGACAGAGAATATATACTTAAAGTTTTTTTTTATATATATAATTTTAATGTATTGCAACAGTTCTTTTTTAAAGAAGTTTACCTACATTAATTATACACTTAATACCAGCTTTCACTTCTATTTTACATTGGTTTATTATTAAAATTAAAATTACGATTCTATAAATAAACCTCTTTGAATTTAGATGTAAAAGGGAATAATTAATGAAACCACGAAGCGCAGTCATTTTATAGGAGATACCGCTGGTCAATTATAACAGATATTATTACGAAATAAAATAATTCTGACATACGCAGATAGATTAAAGCTAACGTACTTTCACATAGAAAGCGGATATGTGACTGAGCAGCATAGATAATAATGTCAAATAAAGTAATTTAACTGTGACAAATGGAAAGTAGGCATGCGAAATGTCTAAATGGGAATCACTAATTGGACATGTTTGTTATGGTAAATTATTACGTTATTAAGTATAGTAGTTCTATTAAGAGTTTTTGTTAAACAATCTTTCATTAAGGACACTGCATTCGCAATCGCGAAGTCTGCCTTCTCCATACAAAATAAGCTTTCGCACAATCTATGGATAAGACAGCGGGTTTATTAAAATATATTCGTAATCTTTGTTGTCGCCCATTTCGTAATCGCATCATTTAGCCGGCATAGTGAGAGCGATCAATATTGTTATTGTTTAAGAACAATTATTGGTTGACCCCATTCATGGACTTTGTAGGTGTGCTCACTACCAAGTAGATACAAAGTCACATGTCGTGCTCCAATGATATATATATATATATATATATATACGTTTTTTTATTATCCATACCACCAAAGTGACAATTCATCATTTTAATATTTAAAATTATTACATACACTTTTAGAATCAATCAAGCAAGTGTAATTCAAGCAAGTATAAGCAAGCAATTAATGCAAGAATAGTTCTATAATAGTAGTTATATAGTAGGAAATGTCACATCACTGATTAAAGAATTAAAGGCAATGTACTAAAAAAAAATATCCAATTAGGTTCTGTTGACCCAAAGCTGAAGTCACTTGACAAGTACAAGTCATCTACAGAGTTATGCAATTTTTTTTTTCGTAACTTTAATAGGCTTATTTTTGCGACCTTGTTTACAAAATATGCAATTTCGTTTGGTGCTCGTAAACGATTTAATGATGGCCGTATTTGTGCAAAATAAAGCGGTTTGGTGTCCAAGATATATAATAAGCTTAACTTTTAACTATATAACTAGTGAAATAAAACACGTCTTTACATGTATGTATTAACCTAATAAAACCTTATATGTAATACCTAAATTTTATTCATTTATGTATTTAGCTAATAATATCTTGGCATTAACACTGTTAGTTTAAAAGTTTTACATTATAAAATTAATAAATGTAATTAAATACACAGAAACATAAAAATAATACTTACAAATATAAAACTAATTATATATCTTTAAAATAATAATAAATTGTATATTCACACCGGTAATCATAAATACCTATTGAGTCCTTGAACACTTTAGTTATAGAAGGTATTGTCTCTTTTTTAGCAACAATAACAAATAAGCGTAAAACAGACAAAACCTTCTATAACTAAAGTGTTATTCAAGGACTCAATAAGTTTTTATGAATAAGGCCATAATACTCTAAGTTTTGTCAGCGGTTGCCAGGTTTATTGTCTACCGAAATTGAGACGAGTTTAGAAGCAATTTTCTTTAAAGGGCCTTTGCCTCGGAAACTCACGGACATAATATATAATATGAAGGACATGGCACATATTTCCCTGGTTAAAAATAAGCGCTAGGCCTGTACTATAACTACCAGAAACAACTGTACTAATACATATTAGTACGGTTGAAACCATGGCAGACTGTACTGCAAAACGTACTAATATTTTTTACAAAGGATGGGATTTCGACCCAATACAACACCGAAGACGAAAACATTAGTCTACTAATACAACCGAATTGTCTTCACAGCTCGTTGTTCTTCACACACTCGTAACACAACTCAAATATACACAAATTACATTTCTCCGTTCTTTCTTTTTCTCGAGAGATCGGTATAATCGATAAATATTATTTACAGGTTAATAATATTTGAATTTGGGACCAATCCCCTAATAGTACTATTATTTTAGGTTTATATATATATATAATATACGTCTATAAGTAAACAACTTCAACAGTAGCCGTTAAACTTGGTTTAACGTCTACTGTTGAAGTTGTTTGTAAGGAAAACTTTACAGCTACTCACTGAAGATGGCTAAAGTTGGCAATGTAAACCCGGAATAAAATTCCACTATAAATAAACATATACGCAGTGTATACCTATTGAAAAATAATTTTAATTGCAATTAATAAAACGTAATATCACGAGCCCAAGACCGCCTAGACGACCTCGGGATACCCCGTAAAATATTTTATTCCTACCTTGTCGAAGTCGAATGGATTTATACTTAAATAGTGTAAAGGAAATCGCTGTATTAAATTACACTAAAAAGTCGCGCTATTTGTATATATAAACAGTTTAGTTGGCTTAGTGAAACTGAGACCGCTAGCTTAACGTGTTCTCCGACGCGGACCAACGTATATAATCAAAAAGAAAAATCCGAAACAGAAATAAATTTAAGATTCAGATTATTAACAATAAAACCCTGTTTCGCTGAAATCTATATATTTGAAAACAAAATTACATTGTTTTCTGAAAGATATAGAATAGCAAATATTTATTTACTTTATTTAATAATTTAATTGAATATCAGGTCAATTGGCAATTCGCAAAACAAATTATATAACTAAAATATAACTATTGTTTAGATAATAAATAAATACTATAAACACTTACGTATTTAATTTTAAAGGATAATTTAATCTGTAGAATGTTTGTCCGTGAACAGCCATGCTGAAGTAACTAGCCTCGTCCGTATTGGAAATCCAAGAAGATATTTCTTTCGGACTACCATCAACTGAAAATTTTAAAAAATATATAAATTAATATTATATATAATAAACAAGTTAGTCCTGACACATCATCGCTCATCCGAAACTACTGATACTAAAATATTAAATTTGGAAGGAAGATATATTTTATGTTGTTAAGCTAAGATTTTATTTTTAAAATTATTAATCCTAAGTGTCTGAAAGAGTGTGATAAATGAAACGATGTACTCAAAATTGTATACACATAGTCGTTTCAAAAATAGGAGCAGAGTAAAGAATGTAAACAACTTCCGGGGTGTCTATCCATACAGTTATATCTCTGAAACGACAGATGCTACAACCTTAAAAAGCTGTATATAGAGTCTTCTTATAAAACTCTTTATAGTTTATACAGACCTGTTAAAAGTTATCTTTAAATATTAATAAGAAAATGCCATGGGGAACGTCAAATAAAGCGAAATTAACAGACAGACGTTTAAAATTTTTGAAATGATATTGAAGCCAAGTCAACTAAAGATAATAAAATATAAATATAAGTGCAACAAACTAAAATATTAATAATGCAATCATTCCATTCACTTTGCAATACTTAATTGTAATTGAGCAATTTTACAAGAACTTAAAAAGAAAGGAGTTTTTGAGTGACATTTGAGTAAAATTAGTTCACCCTGTTCCCTTGTAACAAAAAGACTCTCATTACGTAATAAAAGTATCGTTCTGCTACATTTTACAACACATAGTTTCGTAATTTTGCGTGTCTGAAAGTAGGGTAGGCAGCAACACGCGCCAGACGTTACTTACTCGTAAGCTATGTCGGTGACGAGACATATCATTACAGTAGATGCGACGCAGATATTCTCAGCTATAACCATGCGTAGATTGGATAGTATTATATATTACATAACGTTCACCTGCGTAAGAAAATAACGGGTGGTCTTCGGAGTGATTGTGAAACTTGTTCCACATGCAGAGTGTGAATTCCTTTAGATCAGGAATGTTCTTTTCGTATTCTACATATTGGTAGAACAGTTCCTGGTTCATGGACACTTTGTAAACGCTGCAAGCCTCTTGCTCCCTGCTTGGAGTAGCTGGACGTGGGCCATTGATCTTGTTGCCGCTGCTGTATGTTGGTATCGGCCTCCTGTTAAGTATCTTCAAGGGATGGCTGTAAATTGTTAATTTAAAATTATTATTTACGAGCTGGCAAAGACAGTCGAGTACTACTTATCTATATCGCTACTCTTTGCCTCGTCTACTCTGCTCATATACATATTCACGCCGATTTTACACTCTTAATTTTTTTTTTTTGTAAGTTTTCAATTAATAATAAAAAAAAGTATCAAAAACAATATTTATTATTTTATTATAATTTGATTTTTGCCCTGGCTACAAACTTTTACATACCTACGACCTACGTTGTATCAATATATTTACGTTGTATAAAATAATATCAATATAGTTCATGTACTTTTATAGATAATTACAAAACAGTATAATTAAGCTTGATTCGGGAAAATTAAACTACCTAAATTAATTAAAAGGTGATGAGTATCATAACTGAGTTAAATCGTTTATTAAATTCAGTAAAACACAAATATTAAATTATGATATTTATCAGCATCACCATTTAATTAATTTAAAACTCACATAAGTTTGACCGTGTATTAATTATTTAAATTTCCTCCTCTTTAAACATTATTTAATTCATTATTTTTGACGTCCTCAAATTGATTACTCACCCATTCTCATTTTTTTGTTACGTATACGTAAGGAACACAACACCACTATAGTGCCTCGAAGAGCACGTTAAGCTGACCGGGACCGATCTTGGTTTCACTATACCAACTTGTGAAACTGTTTATAGATGGGTTATTGAGTCTATTCAAAATATCGCGACGAGCTAGCCACTTGTTCGGGGTAGACTCATACCATCGGCTATATATATATATAGGAATACCTAAAGTATTTTTTTAATATTTAATACTGTTACTTTACTTAGCAACAAAACTTTAATTTGAAAATGATTTGATTATTAAATAAATTTCTCTTTATAAGTTTGAGAAATAAATGTCTTTAAACTGAATAAATTTATGTTCACTGTATCGTAAATAATTTACAGAACACGCCTCAATGAGTTAAGTAGCAATAATTGATTCAAGCTTATTTAATATAGCAATATATTTAGTAATAACTAGTTTTTTCCCGACTGCACCCACTTGAAATATTCATTCCATTCTGAAATATTTTTAAATAATGAAGCTTCGCTTTCAATTTATTGCGTAGGAATAATATTTAATAAATTTTTGTTTGTTCCAAATTGGCAATATAAATGATTACGATCCAATTATTGTTTGTATATTTCACATTCATATGTGAAGTAGTGATATTTTCGATTATAATTTTATTTATTATTTAAAGATAAACTTAATTGTTAATAACTCATTACATAATAACTAAGTATCTTACAAAGTACGACAAAAAAATTATGAAGACCAGAAAAGTGATCGTAATTCCATATCGATTACGATGAACGCCTGGCCTATTGAATAAAAATAATAATTGAACAAGTTATAATATTTGCTAACCTCGTTTCAAGAGCACGATCAGAAGTCTTGATGTATGTGTTATAGGTTAATGAAGATTCGGGAATTATCGGCTGCCAATCATCCTCGAGCGTTGAAGCGACTGCTATTACAAGCAATCCAATTAGTATTCTCATGATCTGAAACAGATTTATTCCCTTATTATATATTTAAAAAAAACTTTTCATATAAGGGAGAGGGATTATATCGATGGATTTTCCGTGCGGGTCCATCGCGTGGTTAGAAGACAGAGGAATAAACTGTAGCGTTCCCGGATTTATGACCGCGAACTCTCACCTGCACTGTGCTCACTACCCTCTCTACTCAACCAAATACTATATAATCCTGTTAGTGCCATCTTGGAAGCACGTTCCATAAAAGTTCCGACGACTGATCTCGGAAGGCCAAGTTCCTTCAATAGACCATGCAAAGACTTTGCTAAGATTCCTCTTATATTTTATTAATTATCAAGTTTTATTAATAGCGCCCGAGACCGCTTAAATACCTTAGTAGTAGGTACGCTACACAGAGGAAGCATATTTTCCACCTCTTCGTCAAGGATGATACTCTGAAAACAAATAAGTGGCTAGCTCATTGAGGTGCTTGGATAGACTCAATAACATACATCAATAAACAGTTGTATATGTTGGTATAGTGTAAATGAGATGAAAAGCTTAATGTGCTCTCCGAGGCACTAAGTGGTATTTTCAAACAATAGTAATTTATTTTCTAATTAAATATTTATTGGTACACAACCTAGGTTTTATTTTTGTTGTATGTTTTTATTAGTTATTTTAACTTGTTGTGCTAATTATTTACCTGTTAAATATATATACTCGTAATAATACGATAAAGCAGCGAGGATATTAAAATAGACTCGTAATGCAAATACGTTCATGTCGTAACCGCACATTTAGCCGGCATAGTGGGATCGACCAATATTGTTAAACGACAATGTATTGATGGACTTTGTAGGTCTGCTTAACATCAGGTAGATAAAGTCACATCCATAAAAAAATACTAGTACTTACCTAAACATAAAATATACCAAAAAAGGTAAGAGAAGAAAGGAATAAGTGTTTTTACTCTAGAATATTTGTGATGTTTTTCAGAATTTCACTCAACAGTAATTTATAATATTACAAAAATTTCAACTATTTAAAATAATATGAATTTACAATAACTTAATTGAAGAAAAAAAATATCGCATTCAGAAAATTATTCCAACTAACGTGAAATTCTCTATCTAGGATTTTATATACTTTTATTTGTGTAAAAACGATTACGTCTTGTTCCGTAGTAATCCGTGAAGATACGGATCAGAGACACGAGTAGAGATAATCCAATTTAAAAATGTTATGTTATGTTATTTATGTAATATGTAAAATATGACTGCCTAGTCAATTCCGTGGTATAGTTCGTTACATCGCTCTTTGGAGTCCGCTTTTATCCGAAGTTCATGGGTTTGATTTTCACTCAGATGCAAACAATAAATGTATGTATAAGTATGTTTTTCTCAGTTTACAGTTTTCCTTGGTCAGGGCGTAATACAAATGCTTTATTGTATTGTAACTTATAAAATATTTATTGTTCTGATTGTACAAAACATCATATTCATAGTCGTTAATAAAAATATAAAAAATCATTGGTAAATTTTGGGAGGGGTTACTTTTACCTGATATCTCAATAGCCACAAAAGCAAGGGACGTATGTGTTCGAGTGTAATTTTTAATTGGAATTCTACCTTTATTCTTTCAATACACATTGTTCCTGGTACCTATACATAGTACATCATTGTTAGACCTCAACCCCTTTTTGTACCACTTCGGTTTTAGCACCCGTACATTCTGCCAACATAAACTACGGCAACAAAAACATGTTTGAAGTACAATTAACATACTATTTACCCAAGCTTGGACTAATCGCCGTCACCGTAGCGCAGGTGCAACAACAATGCTACGCTAAAACTTTAGCGGGACCCATTATCTCGAGAACGCAAGCCTTAAACTCTATTAAGGCATTAACGAATTCTAATTTAATTACGAGTCGCCCGAACGTTTTCCAATAACCTCACATACAATGTAGTCGGCCTTTAATTTATTAATGAGAAGTTTTTTTTGGATTATTAGTTACATTATAACATGTGTACCTAGGTTTTTAAATATGATTTGGGTATAATATATATTATTTTCCTAGTTCTATATAGTTTTTTCGCTGTGGAAACAAGAGGCAAAAAAAAATGGAAAAAGGTTATGTGCTCTTCTAAATGAGAATTTGAAGATTCTCGGTCAGGGTACTTTTTCAAACAAAAATTTCCCTAGCAGTCCAAAGTGGAAATGCGGCGAGTGTGATGGGTACCTTCGTGCCGGGACGGGGTTTGGACATATTGGATTTTTAGTTCTAAACATAAGTTATATCAGTCTGTTTTCATTACTGACCGATATATAGGCGATTTTTTTCTTTGTTAAACATCTCTTAGCCCTGGGTAAAATAGGGTAGGTATATTATATTTAAATAAAGGATCTCATATATACAGAGTGTGAACACGATCACTCTTCTTAGGGGGGAACTTTAAAATACACCAAATAGTAAAAAATGCTAAAATAATCTTAGCTAAAATATTTTCTATTTTATAATTATGGGATGTTTTTGGCAAAGCTACATTAATTAATAGGTAAGTATTTGCTAAACCCCAAAATTTCACCGATAAATCATTTGTATGGTGTATTCAATTTACTATTGAGCGCAGGTACTTTCTATTATGACAGTGTACGATGAGCAGCAAGGCATGGTAGCCATGGTAGCCATGGTCAACATGTGTAACAAGTTTTGGGCAATAGCTATTATAATCTATTATTATCGGGGCAACTATTCAACAGCGATTCCCAATTTCGATTCATAATAGAGTTTGGGTTTAGTACGACTAAACCACTCAGGAAAACCTAATTAAATTTCGATTTAATTACAAGCTTAAAATCAAATTACAACCTTCAAAAGTCGCCATGTATTTATATCTAACGGCTATGTTTTGTGTAATGTAATAAATAGTGAAAAAATCACCAGTTTTTAGTCATTCAGTATCACTTACAGAATCCATTTTTGAAAGAAATGCAGGTCACGCGACCTACATTTTTATATAAAATTTCTGTAAACTTTCCCGTAGAGGATATAATCCTCTGATTAGGATTGAACTCGACATCTGAACAAATAAAAGCCTATAAAATATAATCAGGTCTCTTTGTTTATTTTATAATATAACCGAAATAAAAGTATGAAAAATATTATTTTAAATTGTAAGGCTTATTATAAATGTGCTTGAAATTTTTTTTAGTATAACAATTCCAGGAAAGAATTATAATAATTAATAATATGCCTTTTTGATAAAATATACAAAAAGAGGAACGGTAATAATATTAAAGGCCAATAAAGTAAGTAAATTTACCTCGTATATGATTTTCATACAATGAATAACACAAATTTGTTATTAAAAGTTGTTTCATATTATTGATTTTAACGCTAGTTATATATTAGTTTTGATTATGGAGCAGCGTATAATATACTTTATTATAAGTGTTTTTAGTTTCCAATTAAAATATATCTTAAAATATTAAGTATATCATAATTTTTATGCAAATTTTATTTTTAATCTTTTGCTCCCTAAACATCTTTCACTATCTCAAATAGTATGTAGGTACCCATATAATAAATACATACATAATATAAATAGGAATGCCTAAGGCATTTTACACTAAGATATTTTTTCCGTATTGATCGAGCGTTGTATGTTGATTGAACTTTTTATGCTTTAGACTCAATGCCCAAAATATTTAGTTATAGAAATACTTGATATTTGTTTTTGTATTGTCTTATTATTCATGTACCTACCCAAGCTTAAGGTACAGAATTTGCTAAAGGTAGGTAGGTATTAAGTTATCTAAAATATGCTTAATACTTAAGATGTATGCTCAACATTCAACTATTTCTAAGGTTACAAACATAGTTCAAATTTAATCTAATATAGGAGAGGATAATCGACAATATCTTGAATATTGAAGAACAATTTGCGTGTTTAGAAAGCGACCTAAAATCCATTCTATGTATTTATGTAATAATATTATATAAAACATATGTAGGTGTAGTACCTACTTGTAATAACTAGTACTTAATGGAGATATTTTGGGCGTTAAATCTTCGAGAGCGAACTCTCATATATTGTTTATGTTTGGTTTGAATTCACTTTCAGTTTTTTGCACTTCTTACTTTTTTTTTATTAATACCTTACTATTGTCAGCCTTTTTTCATATGTCGTTTATATATATATCGTCAGTCGTCATCATCTGTATTTTTCCATAAAATAATGGATTTCATAAATGAAATATTTAATTTTATAAATTAAATTTTGTTGATATGTAGTGAAATTCTGTTGATGTTGATGTTGATGCCGGTGACGTGAATATGCTCTAGTTTATCGTTTCTTTTTCATCGTGAGGATCGCTTTAAATCCTATATCTGAAAATATTAAAACTGAAGAAGTGCTTTTTAAAAAAATACAAATTGTGAAACGTGCCATAAAATACTGTATGACAAATTGTAATCTCTTTTTTAATTGCCATGTACGTGATTGAATGAAAAATTCAGTTAGGATTAAAATTGTTACAAACTTACACGGGCTAGCATAACGGCAATGTCAATAGACCGATTTAACCGTTCCGCGAAACTGGTTTTTTGCGAAATTACTTATATTTCATAAACGAAGTTTTTTAGTGTTTCGTTTCTATAAAAATATTTTATGAATTAATTGAATTGCTAAATTGGAAACATTACATTTCAATTTATTTTTCGTTAGTGTTAAAATACTAATATAAGTATATAGTTACGTAGGTAGATCTAATCCAAATCTGCGCTCCGTTCCATTGCATGCCATTGGCGTTGTAATGGGTTCAATTTTTCCTTAACATGATAAAAAATAAAATATCACAACGAGTGCCTTACGGCGCCCGAGACCGCCTAGACGGCCTCAATATACCCCGCGGAGGGGTTTTTAATCCCACCTCATCGTAGCCGATGGTATGAGTCTACACCGACCAAGGCTAACTCGTCGCGATGTTTGTAAGACTCAATAACCCATCTATAAGCTTAACGTTCTCTCCGAGGCATAGTTGTGTTGTTAAACAAATGTACATTGTTTTTTTTTTATTAAAAACTTATTGGTACATACCGGGGTTTGAACCAGGGATCTAAGTGTTTTTAAGTCGAAGGTCTAACCAACTCGGCCACCATATGTGTAGAAATATACTAAATAAATCTGGTCACATTTACCTACCAGCTCAATACTAGCTTAAGAGCATGCATCGACAACACACACGCATCATATAGGTAACACCGTCACATTTAGTAGAGGGGCGCGCAGTCTAACTCTACTTAACTACTTATATTAAATAATAAAGTCTAAAATCCTCACTAGAATTTTCAGGGCAAGCAAATAGGAAGATTACCATATATAAACAATTTCACATATTAGTATAGTGAAACTGGAATCGCCCGCTTAACGTTTTCTCCGATGCACTATACGAGTATGTGGTGCCAAACAAAGTTAGGTCGGTGGGAGTTTTCAGTTTCCCAAACCCGAGCCATTGCTACCAGTTTTTTTTTATTAAAGAATTCAAAATATGTTAGTCAAACCAAAAAAAATAGATATTTCTTGATATCCTGATACGAATAAAGTATCTAAACTAGTCAAAATATTTTTTTTATGTAAACCTTTACATGTATTTATCGAGAGGGAAAAAATCTAATGCTGGGGCTACATTAGCGGGCTACAGCGAATATTCGTGATAGCGCGATGAGTGTGGCCGGGTAGATCGTTGCAATGCGCAGTATTCGGACGAAGACGGGGCGGCGCTGGTAAACTGGCGCGCATCAAAGGGATTTGTCGCGGCATTATTTGCTTGGGTGGCTACACCTACGTCACTTCATTATCGTCCAGACTTTGTAGCGGGTTGAAAAGTCGCGTTGGCGCGCTAAAGACATCGTGTCGGGCATACGCGATGATATAGACAAGAACATTGCGTGAGCCCGAACACGATGTTTTTGGCGCGACAACGCGATACGAATCATCGCCCGCTAATGTAGACCCAGCATAACAAATATTGTACATGTCTTGTTGCTTTAGGTTCATATCCAATATTGAAATTAAGCAAACAGTGGAACAGCATCTCGTGTATGTGTAAATACATGCACGTTGAATCTAAACTTCGTAAATGTTTAGTGAATTCTAACCATTCCCTAACTCTGTCTAAAAGGGGTGAAAGCGATTGGGCGGAATCTTCCCCATTCATCCCATAACGTCGTTACATTGCAGTGGGTAGAAGTACTAATGATGTACGAAGGTACATCTCGACTGTGACGGATTATTACTGTAACTATATTAGTGTACATATTTACATTCATATGTATAATCACGCCTGTATTTCTGTTAAGAGGTAGTCAGAGAGTAATGTATGCCACTTCGTATAATTTCTACATTTTTACCAAGCTTCCTCTACATCCTTATACCGATTTATATTGCCTTTTATAGACGCAATTTATACGTATTAGTCTATCTAAGTCGCAAGCATGGCTGAGTTACGTAAGCGGCTGAAGAACAAGGAATTAATACCAAATTATCACTTCATTTGATGTCGAAACTTCTGGAAGCTGAGGCTCGCGTATTTATTCAATTTGGTATGTTCTTGGAATGTGAATATCCCAAATGTTACGCCCATTTAAAAAAAAAATAACATTGCCATACAATGTAGCAATGCTGCTAGCGTATATACCAAGTAACGCCTAACACAATTTATGTTTTCATTAATTTAAATTTAGTTTTATTTGGTAATTTATTAAATTTTTGTAAATATAAACTAAAACTATAACATAACAAAATTAAATCGCCTATAAAACCTATATAGGTTTTATAGGCGATTTAATTTTGTTATGTTATAGTTTTAGTTTATATTTTCTTTATAAGTTGTAAATATTTAAATACAAATTGTAATAACTACAATTAAATTTTGATTAAGTAATTTCAATTTTTGTATATGTTTTATAAATAAAATAAATTATTTTTATATATAAATATATTATTATATACGTGGTGGCCCAGTTGGTTAGACCTTGGACTTAAAAACACTTAGGTCCCTGGGTTGAATCCCGGTGTGTACCAATGAGTTTTTAATTAAAAAAATTATGTACATTTGTTTGACAACACCACTATAGTGCCTCGGAGAGCACGTTAAGCTGTCGGTCCCGGTTTCACTATACCAACTTGAGAAACTGTTTATAGATGGGTTATTGAGTCTAATCAAAACATCGCGATGAGCTAGCCACTTGTTCGGTTTAGACTAATACCATCGGCTACGACGAGGTGGGATTAAAACCCCTCCGCTGGGTACCTTGAGGCGTAGGCGGTCTAGGAGGTTACGGGCGCCCGTGATGATACATCATTAAATATATATTTTTTTAATGTGAAAGTATATTTACTTTAAACTTAATTGCAACTAAACCTACATTTATGTGCTATATGTAGTTGTTTAAAAACTCAGTTAACAAAAATATTAAATGTATTAGGTTGTGGTACTTCCGGTCGCTACCACGATACGCTTCTGTAATCTAGGTAACGTAACCCAATTTAGTTCGAATTTTAGTTCGCCAAAACTAAAATGTAAAAAATAAATAAACATTAGTTGGACATCTTCTACTATCTATCTTTGAATAAAATTTGAACAAACAAAAGATGACAAGATACTTCGAAAGGCCCCAAAGGTATCGACTCTAAACAGCTCAATTATGAAAATATTATGGAAACATTTTTTTTTCAAAAATGTTAAATAGAATTACCATTTTTATGTATTAATAACCTAAATAAGTATATTGCAAAAAAAAGGTAATCGAGAAGCAGATATAATTTCATTATAATCATCGTTTTTGTACCGATAAGTTTATTTTATATACACGGTGAAGAAGGGGAAACTGGCCAGACTTGTTTAATGACGACTTACCTTCCGTGTTCACTTCCCGGGTTTTAAAACTAAGCTGGCGATATAATAGTCTGTTTGATAGACTGGTACACCACACAAATGCTTTTCTAAGTAGGTATTTATAGAATAGTATTAAATTATTATAAGTATAAGATTTCAGAATCACCAAATAAAGTTATTAGAAACATATAATATGTATAGAAAAAAAATCCTCATACAAGCCTTTATGACGATTGAAAAATCGCCTCTAAATAAAATAAACAATATTAATTTACAAGAGCTGTGGTTTCCACTCCAAATTGGGTATTTTGTTTTGGACTATTTTGTGAACGCCTGCCCGCTTTCACCCTTCTATTCACCCCATCTGGGGGGAAGGAGGGAGTCACCCTCCATCCATACGAAGGTGAAATTTATTTTGCAGTTACAAGTTAATTAGCTCAAAAACTTTTTTATCACAATTCGTATATTTCTCAAATTCGTGTAGAGTTGTAAAATTGGTAGTTTTGTTGCGAATAACGACATGCCAGCTTAGAAAGTTACGAACTACAAACTATTCTTGCTAAAAATTCAAACTACATCGCCTGCTTGTTATTACGATTCACTAAACATATTTAGAGAAGTTCGATCAAAGATACATTAGGGAGAAACTGCGTGTAAGCTGTAGTACGTAGTGTGGGTATACATCGACCGCGGAATAAGTTAACACTTGGCTCGGTTTGCTATAACTTTCTTCCGTGTCAGTGAGAGCGACTGACGTTAAACATAATTAGATGCAATACAGTCACATGGCAGAGTACCACGGCGTTTGCCGGGCTCGAGCTGGCATAATGAAAATATTAATCTTGTCGGTACCATCACACATCTTTACAATGTTTTAGAATTACCATCTAAACTCTAACATTATGCGGGTAAATGAGCTTCTCAAAGCTTTGACCAATGAAGCGCATTGTTATTACATTCTAAGCTTTGTTTGTTATTTAAATGAACAAAAAAGATTTGCAGTAGAATACAAAAAAGTGACTACGATATTTGATATTTTATCCCAAAAACTCGGTTCGTTATTTTCAGCTCCATAGCTTGTTAGTATTGATTGAATTGAATAGGTAGTTTGTTTCGAATAGAATAGAATTTCAGTTGTTCAACCTCAACAAGTTACGAAATTGAATTGGAATTTACTACAATATTTTCAAAAAATTGTCATGGATATATTTGTCATTTTTTCTAATAAGGATAATAACTATTTGCGTTTTATGATTTAAAATTAGGTATCTTATTTTAATAAATAACTATCTATATAACTTTTATAATAATATTAATATAGTTTACAATTGCTACAAAAGTTCTGCTTTATAATTTGTTAGTTTTAATATATTTAGAAATAAATAATGCTTTATCACATTTAGTTTAATATACAGAAAATATATTTTTATTAAATATTATAATTTATATACGATTTTAATAATACAAAACCCTCTAGATTTTACTTTACCTTAACTTAATTCATAAATATTTAAACCCGAGGTTCGGTAAATTTTATATCGATAAAGGAAATAATTATTTTCGTCAAACCATCACATGAGTTTAAACACAAAAAGCTTTTAAAATATGATACGTATTTAATTAAGTTAGGAATATTTCCTGAAAATATCAGGAATAAAACAATATTAATTTAATTAGGTATACTTTCATAAAATATCTCATCGAGGCAAAATTATCTGGAAAATGGAAAATGAATACGTTTTTATCTACTTTTACCGAAGCATTATTATTTTAATATAATTATCTGGAAAACATTGTGTAGGTACGTTTTTAAACTACCTACGTATTTACCAGACCCTTGTTATTTTAATGGAAGTTAAATTAACTTTACGGCTTTGTTGTGAAGCTAAACTATATATATAGTGTGTTGCTTAACTTAATGCATTATTCCCACTTTTGTTTTAATTATTTAGGGGTTGTCGGACCGCCTCCGTAGACTAGCCTCTGGCGTTGTATCCGGAGGTGTTGGGTTCGATACCCACCCATGCCAAAAATATATTAGTACGGTTTTTTGTACAGTTATTCGTGGCTTGGGTGTTTATAAAATATAAAATGTATTATATGATTGTTTCTGGTATACATAGTACAAGCCGAGAGCTTAGTTTGTGACCAGAGCAATATGTGTAAATTGTCCTACATAAAAAGAAAGAAAAAAAAATACAACAATATTTCATTTTTTCATGGAAATAGTAATTATTACATCACAAAGTTAGTTTAATTATTATTTTGGAGCCCGGAATGTGACTCTTTATCCAACTAATAGTAGGCAGACCTACAAAGTACTTGAATGCGGCCAAATCAATGTTGTTTAAAAACAAAATTAATAATTTTTAACTATGAAGGTTAAAGATGCAGTTACAAATAGGGCGACGATAAACACGAACTTGTATTACGACTAGGTATAGTAATATCCTAACGAGTATCAAGTAGTTAAAGGAATATTGATTTAGGATTTGTGTTGGGAAGAGCTTAATGTTGAACAGAAAGCGAGCTCAAAACGAATTTGTCCAGAGACCTATCCAATGGTGGACTTTAATAAGGTGGAAATAAAATACTATTTCACTGAATGAAAACTTTAACTTAGTTTTTAAAACAAAAATACATTTACAGTTTTTTTTTTTATTTCCCATCCGGGATAGATTATTTTTTTACCATCATTTCTTGGGTTACATAAATCAAAACTCGCATACAATAAAAAAATCCACATTAAAAAAACATGAATGTTAAAAATGGTTTTCTTTAAAAACATATAAAGGTTCTTTTCAGTTTTTTTATATATAATTTCTAAGGTACTTTCCGTCTATATCCTGTTTGTATTTTCCACTATGAATGAATACTCTAGTTTATGGAGTTTAATTTTCTATTGTTTACGGTCGTGGACGTTTTGATATGAGATTTTTTACCATTGTATAAGTTTCGCCAATTATGGAGTCACTTTCTTCCTTTGTTGAATAACGTATCTTTATTATTACATTGTCGTATTTTACTAAAAGTACTTAGTATTTATATTATAATAGTTGTTACATAATATATAGTAAGTTAGTAAGTAAGTACAGACATAATAATAAGCAATAAATGTATAGATACTTACCAAATACATTATGTAAAAGCTATAAATTGTAAAATGTTAACTCAATTCTATATTCAGTTTCCAATAATAATACACTTCGGTAGACTCGAATACCAAAATACAGAAATGCAAAAAATAATAATTCGGTAAAAATTTTATTATTTATTTTAAAATTGCTTCCAAACTCAATTAAGTTTAAAATTGTTAACGATTTTAATTCGTCATATTTCTTTTTTGGTTATCCTCAACAACTTGCATCCACCTGATGTTAAGCAGTATGCATTGCCCAGGGATAAAAGCAACCAGCGCATGCATACAGGTGCACCGCTGGTTGCCATCATTAAGCCGGCTTAAGATGCCTATTTCGCTTCGTTTAAAAGACTCTAGGTTATAAGAGGAAGTAAACACGCAAGGTATAGCGTTCCATATTTTAATAGTACGATATTATGTTATTAATAAGTGATTTAACGAAAAAAACTTTATTAATTTATTTTTCCAACTGACGGTCTCAAATTTTACCTTAAGCTTGTGTTAAAGACAACAATCTATACTAATAGGTAATATATTATAAATATTTTTTGTTCTGAGCAGGAACTAAACCCACGACCTAAGAGAACAACACCAACAGCTCAAACCACTAGACAACGGACGAAGGCGGTAGTAACCCATACTAAACTTAAACAATGATATTTAAAAACTAATACTACGCAATGATAGTTAAAAATAACAATCGGAAAAAAAGAATTAGGCCAGCCGTGTGGTGATGTGGTAACCGTGCCTTACCCTACTAACAGATATATGTACCAAAGTCATCGATAAGTGAAATGATTTGGTCCGGTTAAAGGCGATGTTATATAACTTATGTTCCGGTAACTGGTCCGTAGACGCGCCTCGTCGAGCACCAGTCAGTAATGAATAACTTTTCCATTAGGTACTTCTTTATTAATTAACAATAACAGTTTAAATAAAAAGCGGTTAATTATATTCTTTTTTATTTATATTTACTTAGGTAGTGTTGTTGTTGTTGTTTATTATGTTTTTTTTATTATTTATGGATAAATATCTATTCATTTATAGATTAATTATGTACATTTGTTTGACAACACTGCTATAGTGCCTCAAAGAGCACATTAAGCTGTCGGTCCCGGTTTCACTATACCAACTTGTGAAACTGTTTATATATGGTTTATTGAGTCTGTTCAAAACATCGCGACAAGCTAGCTACTTGTTTGGTATAGACTCATACCATCGGCTACGACGAGGTGGGATTAAAACCGTTCCGCTGGGTACCATAGGGCCGTCTAGGCGATGATATGTATGTATGTTTATATTAATATAAAACAAAGACTGTTTGTATGAACGCTTAGATCTTCTAAATTACGCAACGGATTTTGATGCGATTTTCACCATTGTTTAGGTAATTTCTTCCGGAAGATTTATTAGTATAATACTGTGATATATATAATTAGTAGTAATCAGTGCCGGGGCGGGTCGCTAGTGTACTTAATAATCGATTGTTATATAAATAGGTAAATAAATATCATCAGGGTCCGTAACAGTGCCCGAGACCGCCTCAGGGTACTTAATCCCAGTGGAAGGGTTTTTAATCCCACCTCGTCGTAGCCGATGAGTCTACACCGAGTTTGGATAGACTCAATAACCCATCTATAAATAGTTTCACAAGTTGGTATAGTGAAACCGGGCCGACAGCTTTACGTGCTCTCCGAGGCATATTATAGTGGTTTTAAACAAATATACATATTTTGTTAGATTAAAAACTCATGGTAGAGACCGGGATTTGAACCAGGGAACTAAGTCTTTTTAATTCTAAAGTCTAACCAACACGGCCACATTAATAGTTAGGTAGCCAATTCTACCAATTATTATTTTTTAACATAATATGCTAATGAGGTTATACATAAGGTAACAGAATAATTAGTCATCATTATTAACCGCCCCCGTAGCTTAGAGATCGCGCCGTTAGAGTTGTACGAGTATACGGAAGTCGAGGGATCGAATCCCACTCATGGCAAAAACAATATGAATATATATTCTGTTCAGTTTGTGGTGTTTATTAAATCTAATAACTTGGTGGCTCCAGCCTAGTGGTTAAGTCACTGCGTAACTTATAACAAGGTTAAGCAGATGACAACATGGCCGGACCGGGGATGGGTGACCGCTTTATAAAACGAGGCTATACCATTATATACAACGCAACAAGCTCGCCACTTGTTAGGTGTTCCCTCCGAATACAATCTGCGAAATGAGGATGGGTTTTAAACCCTCTGCCGTTTAAACGGTTCTCGGGAGCCAAAAAGGCACCCGAGATAGTATTTATTTATTAAGAACTTTAAATATTGTTTATGTTCCATAGTACAAGCCCCTAGCTTTGATTGTGTGAAATGTAAACATATGTATAATATATCTTATCATTATAAATTATGTAGTACGAGTAGGTATGTTACCAATTACCTCGGTTTTATTCTCGCAAAATTATTAGATTTAATAGACTATTTACATATCAGGGTCGGCTGACTGTCTATCAATTTGATGTTGATCTTCGTCGTGCTGTTCTTTATAGACGCTAAAAATAAACTAATGACCAATTTGTTTAATATATCGTTTAAATAGCTTTTGGCACTCAGGTTTTCATTTTCATTTAAATCATGTAAACTTGGTTAATTTTTCGCTTATGATAGTTTTTTGTTTTATTATTATAAAATTATACTTATTAGAACTTTTATAAGACTATAAATAATAATTAAATAGCGAGTTAAAAAGTAAAATATATATCACCTTCAACCAATTATTTAATTTATATTGAATACAACTTTTAAATTCTTCATTAAATTTTATTTTATTTCTATAATTTAGTCATAAAATCTGTTACTTAAAAAAAGGAATAAATATAAATGAAATACTTTATTAAATCATTTTTGGTATATAATATATCGTAAAAAATATTTTATAAAGAATTTCATTTATATTTATTCCTTTTTTTAAGTAATAGAACACAACTTTATGAAAATTTATTTAACTTGAATTTTAATTCCAAACCAATAAAGCGTAATAGTTGACTTCATAAGTACGTCCAAATAAGCACTTATTTATAGTACAGCACATTGTACTAGCTTGGTTATTTATAGGTATCTACCTGATGGTAAGCAGACCTACAAAATCCATGAATGGGGTCGATTAATATATTGTTGTTTAACAATATTTATCGCTCCCAATATGCCTGCTAAATGTGCGGTTACAAAATGGCCAGCGACAAAGACATATTTGCATTACGAGTCTATTTTAATATCCTCACTGCTTTATCGTCAAATCAATCGCCCATTTCGTAACCGCATCAAAAGAAACTATCACCTCGACACAAATCAATGCAATAGTCTTCGGAAAATCTATCTGTATGGGCGGTGGTAATAGGTACGGTCGGTTGGCCTAGCAGATCTATAGAGTCCTAAATAAAAAGTTACTCATCTGAGGCCCGGTTTCTTGAACTAATCGATACTTTAAATAGTTTAAATTGATGTAGCGAATAATCGAAGTTTTAAACGATCCAACAATATATAAGTTAATACATGGCAAAAGTCGAATATTGGTTCATTTTAGGCACTCATTTCTGTTATAAACTTCGCTAATGCTTTGACGAACTATTTAACCGCTACCACATTTTTGGTAACTCGACCTAAATGGTTCTTATCTAACTGGATAGTAAAAGTTTAACAATTATCCATCAAAATTATTAGTATTTTAACTGGCCCAATAAGACTTTTTAAAGAACGTAAAATTTTTTTTTTAATCACACAGAAAGAAATATTTTAGCGACTAATTTATTTTAAAGCTTTAGTATATTTTTTTTATTTGACCGGTAGTTTTTTATTGACCGTGGTCTTTCATAAGAAGTTTATTTAAAGTATATAACTTTGAAATAATAAAAAAAGCTTAACCCTTAGTCTTTAAATGGGGTGCCCTAATACTTTTTTACACTCCTATTGCATTATGAAGGGTACAATAAAATACAAGCTTAAATTTTTCAAACTTTTAGTTTTAAAACTACTTTTTTAAACGAAAATGCCAAAGTTGGGTAGCTGCTGCGCCGGACTATTCATGTTCGACGGGGTTGAAGATTGAATCTGGAGGTGACAGAATTTGAAATTGAATTTATTTAGTCGTTGAAAATATCGCACAAGAGACATACCTACCTAATAATAAATAATATTGCAATTTGTATCATTATTACAATGTGTTATTTTTTGGTTAACTTTAATATTAAGGCCCTTTACACATTACGATATCTAAATCGTATACCATCGATAGCCTACCCGAGTATCGACACGCTATATAAAATTAACTAAGAGGACTCAACCCCCTTATGAGTCGGATTGCAGCTGCGCAATTTTCCTCGTTCCAGGGACGGTGTAACCCGCAATGTTATAATAAAATAAGGATATGGTACCAGCGCGCAAACGCGGAAACTAGAGCAGTAAAATCCAGATAGTAGCTGCATTTTGATTTAGTCGCATAATAGCAGCGAGTGAATAAGCTCGCCTCGGTAATACGTGGTAATCCTTAAAATTGAGTTTTAAATGCAAAGTTGTGTTTACATATAACTATCTCTTTCTGTGTTAAGAGTTCCGTGTTATCTACCGCATTCTTGTACGTTAAAGATAAGTGTCGGCGGAACAATAACGAAATGCCGCGCGGTAAAAAGGTACGTCATGTTTTTACTAAAATATCGTTGGTATCCCATATATTTAAATGTTGACTCGCACACTTTTGCTACCGGTATCCGACGCGTTCGCTACTAAACACTGGTACTGTTGGTCGCTGCTAGTAGTCTCCTGCGCATTTAATTAAAATAGCGGGGAAGCAGGATTTTATTTTGTAATTTCTACAAGTCGAAAATAAAATTTCAAATCACATTTCGTTTAAAATTCGAAAATTAATTTATATTCTCTTTGGAAATAAAATAGGTTCGCTGAAGCGGAAAACAGACCTATTCAGAAGAGATAAGACATTTTGAAACAAAATGTGTAAATATTTAGTAAAATATTATTTATAATATTTATAAAAAATAATATTTTTAAATTAATTTCTGTTACTCAAGATTAGTAGATTTGAATAATTTATAAAATTGAAAGTGATTACCATTTTTATTAATTGCAACGATTATATTTTTTAGTCTTGTTCTACTCTTTGGTCTGTTTTTTTTACTTTTGATCTTAATAAGCGGAGACGGTTTCGCGAACAAAAAGGCAACATGTTTCAGACTAAAGTATCGTAGTTATTGAGTATTGTAATGCGCGAAGAGCCTTAAAGAAACTTTCAATTGTTATATATACGTGGTGGCCGAGTTGGTTAGACCTTAGAGTTAAATACACTAAGGTCCCTGGTTCGAATTCCGGTGTGTACCAATGAGTCTCAATTAAAAAATGTATGTACATTTGTTTGACGACACCGCTATAGTGCTTCGGAGAGCACGTTAAGCTGTCGGTCCCGGTTTCACTATACCAACTTGTGAAACTGTTTATATATAGGTTATTCAGTCTAGTCAAAACATCGCGACGAGCAAGCCACTTATTCGGTGTAGATTCATACCATCGGTTACGACGAGGTGGGATTAAAACCCCTTCGCTGGGTACCCTGGGGCCATCTAGGCGGTCTCAAGCGCCGTAAGGCACCCGTGATGATATGTATGTATGTTTTAAGTTACATGAAGTTGTACTTAATTGCATAAAATTAAAACAAAAACATTAAATTAAAAAATAATTAACGGATAAAACAAAAAAAGTACAAAATGTTCAAATAAATCTATAATTTTATATCGTATGGTGAAAAAATATTATTATAATTTTACAAGAGCACGGTTGGTGACGCTTGACGTTTGTGAAGTCATTATAAGCAGGCCCATATTATCATACTGTTAATAAATAACTGTTCGTCGTTTCCACTATGCCGACGAAATTTAGAATATTAAATTAATTTTAAATTAAGTTATCCCAAAATAACACAAAAATAGGTTTTATATAATAAAATAATCATGATGTAAATATTGCAAGTTAAATAATTTATGTTTGGAAATAGAATACTTTAAAACTTTGAAAAATATTCTCGCATTTTGCGAATATCCATTTATAGTTTAACAGTACCTATATTGTAACTCCATAATACATTCCATTTCTCTCTCTCGACTCCGTCCCCTACCTCCTGCTAAAGGCTTTGACAACAACAGGAAGGCAAACAAAACATTTCATGTCAAAGCTAAATGTAATATCAATTAAATGTTTCAAACATTTTCAGCTGCATTTATGAAGTTTCGCTACGCAAAGCTTAGCTTCAATAAAATCATATCGCTTTGCCAAAACTTTTATAATAAAGTCGTGTTAAATATTTGTTTAACTGTACATTTGAATTTTGTAAATAAAATTAAACAAAATAAATTATAATATATTAAAACTTACTATGCAAGTTCGATCCAGTTACAGTCGCGAAGATCGCGCGGACGCTAGACGTACTCTCCGCTATAACTTACGCACGCACTGCACTGCCGAGCACCCAGCTTGAGTCGTGAAAGAAACCTCGCTGTCCCCACCATGGCTTTCTTCAATGTACGAACCTAGTAGTCTGATTTTTTGAGATTGTAAATAAGCGACATTTGCATGTGCTAATTTTGTTTATACAACAATCTCTTGTGTGTGGAAATATTAAAAATACCAGTTTTTTTTATAAATTGTTTATTATCAAGGAATGTGGGTGGTACTTGCATTACTTAATTGCAATCAATAAAATTTTGTTACTATAAATTAATTATCTATATGGAATAATGTAAAACATATTAATTATAACTTATTAACTTTTTATAATTATAAAAAAGTTATTTATCTTATAACGTAACTTGGTGCCTTAGAATAATCATTTCGATATAATATTATATCAATTAATAACAGTTTATGACTGAAGTTCAAGGTTTAACAACTGTCGATGTGTATTCCAACTATAAAAAATATTGAAAAATAGGAGGAAAAGTACACATCCTAATTATAAAATAAATATTATAAACAATATAAATAACTAGTGATTTATTAATACCTACATATTTATGTAAAATAACAATTAAACATAGATATTCTATTTCGAGACTATTTTATATTTACGTAAAATTATATAAAGATATTAAATATATACTTATTATTATATTACATACCTAGGTACTTTATTATTTTTTATAGGATTAGGATAAGGAGGTATTTTTTTTTAATTATACCATTGCAGTCATTTATAAAATCGACATGGATCTACGAATATTTAGCCGACGATATTGGTTCTTTTGATGATATGATAATCCGTCATCACGTTCGATTAACTTTAAAAGCCAGTGCGGTATAAATTCGAATACTGTGAAACATACCATAAAGATATTTGGTTGGTAAACTTCACTAATGTACTTTTTGGTTACAATTATTTAATTATAGGTAAATTTTAGGTTGCGTATACTACATACGTACAATTTTAGGTCGCGTATACTACATACGTACAATATAATTATACTATTTGTTTTAGAATTATTGTAATAAACATTTAGATTTTATTTAATTATTACACTTTGTTTTTTAATTATCATAATAATTTCGAAAAATAACTTAACTTTATGACAAATATAATAATAGGTTTTCAAAGACAACTTCCGTGGATTTAGAAATCGATAATATGTATGTTTTACTATCTTAGTTATTTTATCATCAATTATTTGATGATTTAAACTCTGCCTATTATATAAATTTTATATATTTTAGGTGAGAGATGTCTCTACAACTTCGCTAGGTCGTTCGATCGGTTTCGCCTATACAGATGTAAGAACCGTCAAGTGAGCTAGTCATGTTTCGATTTTGGTTTATTGGTATCACTAGTTTTTATGAGACTACTTCATTTATTTTATATCGGGGTGGTAGTCTCCTTTCAGGGTCTGGTGTTTCCATTTCATAACCGTATCACTAGCCGGCCAAGTGGGAGCTATTAAATAATAATGTATTGATAGACCCCAATCATGGACTTTGTAGGTCTACTTACCATCAGGCGATACAATGTCACATATCGTGCTCTATTTATCTCTATATATATATTATCAACATGGATTGTCTAATGATTTAAACTCTGACTATTATATTTAAAGTAATTAATAAAATTATACAACGAGACTATACCATCACACAAGAAGCTCGTCACTTGTTGCCTTCGAATAGGATCGGCGAAATGAGAATGGGTTAATCCATCCGCTAGGTACTCTGAAGCCGTTTAAACGGTTCTCGAGACCCTAAAAAGGCACCCGTGATGGATTAACTGCAACGTTTCCGGACTTGAGACCGCGAAGTAGGTTTAAAGGTCTTTTGAACTGTCACCTGCGCTGTTTTCACTACCCTCTTTACTCGACCAAATACTATATGATCCTGTTAGCATCATCTTAAAACACGCTTCATAAAAGTTCCGACGGCTGATCTCGGAAGGCCAAGATCCTTCAATAGACGATGCAGAGACTGCTGGAATTCCTCTTGCACCCACTTCCACTGCAAAAAGTTGAATTTTAAATCCGTTTCTAGTAATTTCGTTTGTGAGATCAAAATATTTGTTCAATTTGATGTTGTGGTCCTTAGGAATGTTTGTTTCCCACGGAACGGTGAGTTCTATAAGTATTACTTTCTTTAAGCATCGAGAGTGCAGTATGTCTGAAACAGCTAGTTCGTCTGGAATTTTATAATGTATTTTTAATGTATCCATGAATATTTTCCAGGCCTGTGCTTTGTCCAGGATTGAGAAAGTTTTACTTTGAGTTTTCTTGAGTTGTCCCTTAACAAAAGTAGTCTTTTATTTGTTGATAATAAATGACAATACTGAGACATACACAGCTTCACGAATAATTTCTATAACTTTATCATGTCCGTGCGAATAATGGTTTTCAAGTAGAGTTTTGCACCCAGCAAGTATATGCCTGGCAGTCCCTACAGCAACACCGCACAAGTCCTATTATAGGTCAGGTAGGGACATTTTTAGGGGATTAAGGTAGAACTTAATAAATGCCAGACACCAATCGTACATGGGAATGCGCCATTTCAGGGCTGGAGGAATACAAACATCCCCCATAGTAAACATTCATTCTGTACTTCTAGGGTCATCGCGTGAACTCTGTAGCCATGCTCTTCATCGTCCTTAAGGAAAGATTTATCAAAACCTTTATCACGTTCCTTTTTCTTCCAACCTAACTCCCTTCTGCTGATCTGTGCACCGCTCATAAATGATTCATGGAACTGAAGTCTTGACTCCATCTCAGAGGCCAATTAAAATATTTTCCTTTTTAAATGATTACAATTACAATTATAATCATGGAAATATAAAACTGTTATTGCATATTAGGTACTATATTTTCGATAAATATATAATATTTATTTCCCCTAATGTAAATTAGGTTTATTTTGAAAATATATAAATTCTATAGTATTTACGATATTACATAACATGCTATAAAAAATCTTCCTGAATATGTTAAAATCAGTGCTACAATAGTTTAGTCGTTAAACCTCTACAAATAAACAAAAAAACGTTCACATTTAAAAAAAAAAGATAAATAGTACGGAACCCTCATTACGCAAATATTATCACACTTGGTTGCTGTTTTTACTATCAAATGCATATGAATAAAATAAACGTTTTTTTTTTGCAAAAAACGAATTCTAAGTAAGTACTTTCTCTTCCGTCTCTACATGGTCAATAATTAAAATAACTCGCTGGTGAGACCTACATTATTCAACGTATAGAATTTGAATGTATTACGTGTTTTAAATATGATAAAATCATTAACATGAACCTAAAAAAGAAAATTTTCTAAACAAATACCTATTATGAAACATTAACAACATAAATAATTAAATTATTACAATGGTTACTATTATATATGTAGGTAAATTAGGTCATTATAATATGTATTATATTGATTTTTGTTAATAATGTTAGTGTGATAGTTATTTAATTATTTTTTTTTAGTTCGTCTAACCAACTTCAACAAAAAAATACATAATCATAATTTACCTAAAGCAAAAATTTTCCTAAATATCTATTGTATATGTATAGATAAAATGCGTAAGATATGATATTTTATTGAACGAATTAGAATCTTCGATTCAATAGAGTGTCGGCCGTTCTATAATATGCCTAATTTTAGCGCTTTTCATGTTCATTTATAATATAGTTAAATGACAAAATACTACTGTTTTATAGGAAACTAAAAGAATTTTGTAATTTTAAATTGGCATTTGCTATAATTTAGAAATAACCCCCTAGAGGTTGTTGTACTAATTCATTGTAAATTATAATTTCTACAGAACAACATAGTGTTCCAGAATACAAGCTATTATAATGTCCACATTTGTTGATTATGGCAAAGATTACACGTATTTGTCACTAGCAAATTTTCACATTTACGTAAGTTATAATTAGAAAACATCCTGTTTTATGTCTCAACTAGACTATAATCTGCAACTAGTCCAAATTACTTTGCTCACATAATTTGCACCTTAGTTGAAAGGCTGCCTATCTTACAAAATTACACAGTATCCATTGTGTAGTTTAAATGCACAAACTGCAATTTCAAAGTTTTACTCTTAAGCTCAAGGAAGTTCTGTATAATTATTCAAGCTAGAAGATACTGGATAATAAACTTAAAATTAGTTACAACATGTCAATACAAATAAATTAAGCAAACAATAAGTTTTTTTATTTTATTGGAAATGGTTTGTGACCCTGTATTTACTTGATGGTAAGCAGAACTGTAAAGGCCATGAATGGGGTTGACCAAACGTTAAATTGTTTAATAGGATTGATTGCCCCCACTATGTCAGCTAAATGATGCGGTTATAGAATGGGCGACGACAAATATAAATGTGTATTACGAATCTACTTTAATATCCTTGCGGCCATCAAATCAATTGTCCATTTCGTAAGCGAACCCTGAAAGGAGACTACTACATGGACAAAAAATAGTAATTTCTTGAAAACCGGTAAACCAACAAACTAAAACTGAAACTATTGACGGGATTATTAACAATAGGCGTACCATAAAAGCTTATATTTTAGGCAGACTAAATCTGCTAGCTTATGACACACGAATGTGATATGAATATGAAATAAATCAAAGCATAATTTGTTAGCTGTATCAGTATCCGCCCACACACCTCTACTTAAATACTTCGTAACAAAGCTCTATGTAGAGTTGTGAGTCTATAACAATTTCATTACTATTGAACTTAATATAGTAATTAGTTATAGTATTACATATATTTGTTAATTTTTGTTACTAATATTACATAAAGCAAATATTTAAAGCTTTCTTTGGTTGTGCTCCTCCGAATAAACGAACTGGTGTCTCAATCCAATTGATGAGTACTAATTGATTACTTTTATTTTTTTTGCCAATCGAACAAGAATAATAATTTTCTAAAACAAATTCAATTGCCGCACTTGTATTATTATCATTAATAACTGCATTGGAACAGGTTTTAAATCTTAATGATGGAGGAATACTAGTTTTTAAAGTATTAACACCATCAATATCAGACCTGTAGTGATTAATATCTGGTATTCTGTCATCTCCTCCTAAGAAACTAAGTTTATTTTCAATTTCACTTTGACCAATTATATTTCTTTCATCCAATGCGTAGCCTATTTTGATGTGTTTATCAAAATTATTTGCGGTTCTTGTTACCTTAAAATTATCTGTAGATTTATTTGGTAATGCAGTTAACTTTGCTATTTTAATCGCAAACTGTTTTGCTTTCATTATATCGTTATAAGTTTCTTTACTATCATTTTGTTCAATTACATATTTATTTGCCATTTTCATTGATACATATTTATTTAAATTATTTTTTATTTTCATACTTCTTACTGGGTAATCAATGTTTTTAAAATTAGAAGTATGCCATTTATTATCTTTATTTAAATTTCTAATATACATATCTTTATAAATATGTGCAGCCATTAAATTTGAATTATTAGGAGACTTTAATATTGATCTATTAAAATATACAATCGGATTGATTTTATGATTAAAAGGCATAAATGGTTTTGGGTGTAACAAGTTTTCGTTATTTTTTTTTGGTTGTCGGTTTATTAATTCTTCTTTATTTATATTTCTAGAAATTCTAACATCCATTTCATTTAAGGGATCACCTCTATATATAACTGTTACGTCTTTTGGTTCAGTTTTAGCATGGGAATTAATAATATCGGCTCTGAAATCATAATACTCAATTTTCAAATTTTTCTCCTGTCTTCCAATATCCCGCTTTTTTAAATTATATTTACGTTGAATATAATTGGATTGAAATTGAGATGTTTTCGTGTTCATGTTTGAGGTATATGGAAAGGAATCTGATACCTTTATTAAAGGAATTGTAGCTGGAACTTCTCTATGATTTTTTCTTTTCTTTTTGCTTTGTTTAATAAAATTTAAAACATTGTTTGCAAACCTCGTCGACTCCCACTGACCAAAAACATTATCTTTATTTATTGGAGGTGGAGTTTCAACATCTAATAATCTTGTTAAACCAAATTTATCATTAAGTCTTGATTCTTTTATTGAAAATTCATTTTTTTTATTAAACCTTTCCATAATCGGATTATCATTATT